>CAMITZ010000243.1:0-1392714 GCA_946251845.1 Andrena fulva
CAACAAAATTGAATTTATTTTCATCTAAATTTACTCAAATATAGATCCTACAACAAAAATACTCAACAAAATCCAAAATAATCGAAGTTGATTTCAAATAAATTTATTAAAATTTGACTCTTCCAACTAAAATTTTTTTCACAATCCAACAAAATTGAAGTTATTTTCATCTAAATTTACTCAAATATAGATCCTACAACCAAAATACTCAACAAAATCCAAAAAAATCGAAGTTGATTTCAAATGAATTTATTAAAATTTGACACTTCCAACTAAATTTTTTTTCATAATCCAACAAAATTGAATTTATTCTCATCTAAATTTACTCAAATATAGATCCTACAACAAAAATACTCAACAAAATCCAAAAAAATCGAAGGTGATTTCAAATAATATTATTAAAATTTGACACTTCCAAATAAATTTTTTTCACAATCCAACAAAATTGAAGTTATTTTCATCTAAATTTACTCAAATATAGATCCTACAACCAAAATACTCAACAAAATCCAAAAAAATCGAAGTTGATTTCAAATAAATTTATTAAAATTTGACACTTCCAACTATATTTTTTTTCATAATCCAACAAAATTGAATTTATTTTCATCTAAATTTACTCAAATATAGATCCTACAACAAAAATACTCAACAAAATCCAAAATAATCGAAGTTGATTTCAAATAAATTTATTAAAATTTGACTCTTCCAACTAAAATTTTTTTCACAATCCAACAAAATTGAAGTTATTTTCATCTAAATTTACTCAAATATAGATCCTACAACAAAAATACTCAACAAAATCCAAAAAAATCGAAGTTGATTTCAAATAAATTTATTAAAATTTGACACTTCCAACTAAATTTTTTTTCATAATCCAACAAAATTGAAGTTATTTTCATCTAAATTTACTCAAATATAGATCCTACAACCAAAATACTCAACAAAATCCAAAAAAATCGAAGTTGATTTCAAATGAATTTATTAAAATTTGACCAAAATCTTGTCAAAATCTACAAAATTGAAGTTATTTTCATCTAAATTTACTCAAATATAGATCCTACAACAAAAATACGCAACAAAATCCAAAATAATCAAGTTGATTTCAAATACATTTAATAAAACTTGACACTTCCAACTAAAATTTTTTTCACAATCCAACAAAATTGAAGTTATTTTCATCTAATTTACTCAAATATAGATCCTTCAACAAAAATACTCAACAAAATCCAAAAAAATCGAAGTTGATTTCAAATAATTGTATTAAAATTTGACACTTCCAAATAAATGTTTTTCACAATCCAACAAAATTGAAGTTATTTTCATCTAAATTTAATCAAATATAGATCCTACAACAAAAATACTCAACAAAATCCAAAAAAATCGAAGTTGATTTCAAATAAATTTATTAAAATTTGACACATCCAACTAAATTATTTTTCATAATCCAACAAATTTGAATTTATTTTCATCTAAATTTACTCAAATATAGATCCTACAACAAAAATACTCAACAAAATCCAAAAAATCGAAGTTGATTTCAAATGAATTTATTAAAATTTGACACTTCCAACTAAATTTTTTTTCATAATCCAACAAAATTGAATTTATTCTCATCTAAATTTACTCAAATATAGATCCTACAACAAAAATACTCAACAAAATCCAAAAAATCGAAGGTGATTTCAAATAATATTATTAAAATTTGACACTTCCAAATAAATTTTTTTCACAATCCAACAAAATTGAAGTTATTTTCATCTAAATTTACTCAAATATAGATCCTACAACCAAAATACTCAACAAAATCCAAAAATATCGAAGTTGATTTCAAATAAATTTATTAAAATTTGGCACTTCCAACTATATTTTTTTTCATAATCCAACAAAATTGAATTTATTTTCATCTAAATTTACTCAAATATAGATCCTACAACAAAAATACTCAACAAAATCCAAAATAATCGAAGTTGATTTCAAATAAATTTATTAAAATTTGACTCTTCCAACTAAAATTTTTTTCACAATCCAACAAAATTGAAGTTATTTTCATCTAAATTTACTCAAATATAGATCCTACAACCAAAATACTCAACAAAATCCAAAAAAATCGAAGTTGATTTCAAATGAATTTATTAAAATTTGACACTTCCAACTAAATTTTTTTTCATAATCCAACAAAATTGAATTTATTCTCATCTAAATTTACTCAAATATAGATCCTACAACAAAAATACTCAACAAAATCCAAAAAAATCGAAGGTGATTTCAAATAATATTATTAAAATTTGACACTTCCAAATAAATTTTTTTCACAATCCAACAAAATTGAAGTTATTTTCATCTAAATTTACTCAAATATAGATCCTACAACCAAAATACTCAACAAAATCCAAAAAAATCGAAGTTGATTTCAAATAAATTTATTAAAATTTGACACTTCCAACTATATTTTTTTTCATAATCCAACAAAATTGAATTTATTTTCATCTAAATTTACTCAAATATAGATCCTACAACAAAAATACTCAACAAAATCCAAAATAATCGAAGTTGATTTCAAATAAATTTATTAAAATTTGACTCTTCCAACTAAATTTTTTTCACAATCCAACAAAATTGAAGTTATTTTCATCTAAATTTACTCAAATATAGATCCTACAACAAAAATACTCAACAAAATCCAAAAAAATCGAAGTTGATTTCAAATAAATTTATTAAAATTTGACACTTCCAACTAAATTTTTTTTTCATAATCCAACAAAATTGAAGTTATTTTCATCTAAATTTACTCAAATATAGATCCTACAACCAAAATACTCAACAAAATCCAAAAAAATCGAAGTTGATTTCAAATGAATTTATTAAAATTTGACCAAAATCTTGTCAAAATCTACAAAATTGAAGTTATTTTCATCTAAATTTACTCAAATATAGATCCTACAACAAAAATACGCAACAAAATCCAAAATAATCAAAGTTGATTTCAAATACATTTAATAAAACTTGACACTTCCAACTAAAATTTTTTTCACAATCCAACAAAATTGAAGTTATTTTCATCTAAATTTACTCAAATATAGATCCTTCAACAAAAATACTCAACAAAATCCAAAAAAATCGAAGTTGATTTCAAATAATTGTATTAAAATTTGACACTTCCAAATAAATGTTTTTCACAATCCAACAAAATTGAAGTTATTTTCATCTAAATTTAATCAAATATAGATCCTACAACAAAAATACTCAACAAAATCCAAAAAAATCGAAGTTGATTTCAAATAAATTTATTAAAATTTGACACATCCAACTAAATTATTTTTCATAATCCAACAAATTTGAATTTATTTTCATCTAAATTTACTCAAATATAGATCCTACAACAAAAATACTCAACAAAATCCAAAAAATCGAAGTTGATTTCAAATAAATTTATTAAAATTTGACACTTCCAACTAAAATTTTTTTCACAATCCAACAAAATTGAAGTTATTTTCATCTAAATTTAATCAAATATAGATCCTACAACAAAAATACTAGACAAAATCCAAAAATATCGAAGTTGATTTCATATGAATTTATTAAAATTTGACATTTCCAACTAAATTTTTTTTCGAAATCCAACAAAATTGAAGTTATTTTCATCTAAATTTACTCTAATATAGACCCTACAACAAAAATACTCAACAAAATCCAAAAAAAATCGAAGTTGATTTCAAATAAATTTATTAAAATTTGACACTTCCACCTAAAATTTCTTTCACAATCCAACAAAATTGAAGTTATTTTCATCTAAATTTACTCAAATATAGATCCTACAACAAAAATACTCAACAAAATCCAAAAAAATCGAAGTTGATTTCAAATAAATTTATTAAATTTTGACACTTCCCACTAAATTTTTTTTTCACAATCCAACAAAATTGAAGTTATTTTCATCTAAATTTACTCAAATATAGATCCTTCAACAAAAATACTCAACAAAATCCAAAAAAAATCGAAGTTGATTTCAAATAATAGTATTAAAATTTGACACTTCCAAATAAATGTTTTTCACAATCCAACAAAATTGAAGTTATTTTCATCTAAATTTAATCAAATATAGATCCTACAACAAAAATACTCAACAAAATCCAAAAAAATCGAAGTTGATTTCAAATAAATTTATTAAAATTTGACACATCCAACTAAATTATTTTTCATAATCCAACAAATTTGAATTTATTTTCATCTAAATTTACTCAAATATAGATCCTACAACAAAAATACTCAACAAAATCCAAAAAATCGAAGTTGATTTCAAATAAATTTATTAAAATTTGACTCTTCCAACTAAAATTTTTTTCACAATCCAACAAAATTGAAGTTATTTTCATCTAAATTTACTCAAATATAGATCCTACAACAAAAATACTCAACAAAATCCAAAAAAATCGAAGTTGATTTCAAATAAATTTATTAAAATTTGACACTTCCAACTAAATTTTTTTTCATAATCCAACAAAATTGAAGTTATTTTCATCTAAATTTACTCAAATATAGATCCTACAACAAAAATACTCAACAAAATCCAAAATAATCGAAGTTCGATTTCAAATAAATTTAATAAAACTTGACACTCCCAACTAAAAATTTTTTCACAATCCAAAAAATTGAAGTTATTTTCATCTAAATCTACTCAAATATAGATCCTACAACCAAAATACTCAACAAAATCCAAAAAAATCGAAGTTGATTTCTAATAAATTTATTAAAATTTGACACTTCCAACTAAAATATTTTTCACAATCCAACAAAATTGAAGTTATTTTCATCTAAATTTACTCAAATATAGACCCTACAACAAAAATACTCAACAAAATCCAAAAAAATCGAAGTTGATTTCAAATGAATTTATTAAAATTTGACACTTCCAACTAAATTTTTTTTCATAATCCAACAAAATTGAATTTATTTTCATCTAAATTTACTCAAATATAGATCCTACAACAAAAATACTCAACAAAATCCAAAATAATCGAAGTTGATTTCAAATAAATTTATTAAAATTTGACTCTTCCAACTAAAATTTTTTTCACAATCCAACAAAATTGAAGTTATTTTCATCTAAATTTACTCAAATATAGATCCTACAACCAAAATACTCAACAAAATCCAAAAAAATCGAAGTTGATTTCAAATGAATTTATTAAAATTTGACACTTCCAACTAAATTTTTTTTCATAATCCAACAAAATTGAATTTATTCTCATCTAAATTTACTCAAATATAGATCCTACAACAAAAATACTCAACAAAATCCAAAAAAATCGAAGGTGATTTCAAATAATATTATTAAAATTTGACACTTCCAAATAAATTTTTTTCACAATCCAACAAAATTGAAGTTATTTTCATCTAAATTTACTCAAATATAGATCCTACAACCAAAATACTCAACAAAATCCAAAAAAATCGAAGTTGATTTCAAATAAATTTATTAAAATTTGACACTTCCAACTATATTTTTTTTCATAATCCAACAAAATTGAATTTATTTTCATCTAAATTTACTCAAATATAGATCCTACAACAAAAATACTCAACAAAATCCAAAATAATCGAAGTTGATTTCAAATAAATTTATTAAAATTTGACTCTTCCAACTAAAATTTTTTTCACAATCCAACAAAATTGAAGTTATTTTCATCTAAATTTACTCAAATATAGATCCTACAACAAAAATACTCAACAAAATCCAAAAAAATCGAAGTTGATTTCAAATAAATTTATTAAAATTTGACTCTTCCAACTAAAATTTTTTTCACAATCCAACAAAATTGAAGTTATTTTCATCTAAATTTACTCAAATATAGACCCTACAACCAAAATACTCAACAAAATCCAAAAAAATCGAAGTTGATTTCAAATGAATTTATTAAAATTTGACCAAAATCTTGTCAAAATCTACAAAATTGAAGTTATTTTCATCTAAATTTACTCAAATATAGATCCTACAACAAAAATACGCAACAAAATCCAAAATAATCGAAGTTGATTTCAAATACATTTAATAAAACTTGACACTTCCAACTAAAATTTTTTTCACAATCCAACAAAATTGAAGTTATTTTCATCTAAATTTAATCAAATATAGATCCTACAACAAAAATACTAGACAAAATCCAAAAATATCGAAGTTGATTTCATATGAATTTATTAAAATTTGACATTTCCAACTAAATTTTTTTTCATAATCCAACAAAATTGAAGTTATTTTCATCTAAATTTACTCAAATATAGACCCTACAACAAAAATACTCAACAAAATCCAAAAAAAATCGAAGTTGATTTCAAATAAATTTATTAAAATTTGACACTTCCACCTAAAATTTCTTTCACAATCCAACAAAATTGAAGTTATTTACATCTAAATTTACTCAAATATAGACCCTACAACAAAAATACTCAACAAAATCCAAAAAAATCGAAGTTGATTTCAAATAAATTTATTAAATTTTGACACTTCCCACTAAATTTTTTTTTCACAATCCAACAAAATTGAAGTTATTTTCATCTAAATTTACTCAAATATAGATCCTTCAACAAAAATACTCAACAAAATCCAAAAAAATCGAAGTTGATTTCAAATAATATTATTAAAATTTGACACTTCCAAATAAATGTTTTTCACAATCCAACAAAATTGAAGTTATTTTCATCTAAATTTAATCAAATATAGATCCTACAACAAGAATACTCAACAAAATCCAAAAAAATCGAAGTTGATTTGAAATGAATTTATTAAAATTTGACACTTCCCACTAAATTTGTTTTCACAATCCAACAAAATTGAAGTTATTTTCATCTAAATTTACTCAAATATATATCCTTCAACAAAAATACTCAACAAAATCCATAAAAATCGAAGTTGATTTCAAATAAATTTAATAAAACTTGACACTCCCAACTAAAAATTTTTTCACAATCCAAAAAATTGAAGTTATTTTCATCTAAATCTACTCAAATATAGATTCTACAACCAAAATACTCAACAAAATCCAAAAAAATCGAAGTTGATTTCTAATAAATTTATTAAAATTTGACACTTCCAACTAAAATATTTTCACAATCCAACAAAATTGAAGTTATTTTCATCTAAATTTACTCAAATATAGACCCTACAACAAAAATACTCAACAAAATCCAAAAAATCGAAGTTGATTTCAAATGGATTTATTAAAATTTGACACTTCCAACTAAATTTTTTTTCATAATCCAACAAAATTGAATTTATTCTCATCTAAATTTACTCAAATATAGATCCTACAACAAAAATATTCAACAAAATCCAAAAAAATCGAAGGTGATTTCAAATAATATTATTAAAATTTGACACTTCCAAATAAATTTTTTTCACAATCCAACAAAATTGAAGTTATTTTCATCTAAATTTACTCAAATATAGATCCTACAACCAAAATACTCAACAAAATCCAAAAAAATCGAAGTTGATTTCAAATGAATTTATTAAAATTTGACCAAAATCTTGTCAAAATCTACAAAATTGAAGTTATTTTCATCTAAATTTACTCAAATATAGATCCTACAACAAAAATACGCAACAAAATCCAAATAATCGAAGTTGATTTCAAATACATTTAATAAAACTTGACACTTCCAACTAAAATTTTTTTCACAATCCAACAAAATTGAAGTTATTTTCATCTAAATTTAATCAAATATAGATCCTACAACAAAAATACTAGACAAAATCCAAAAATATCCAAGTTGATTTCATATGAATTTATTAAAATTTGACATTTCCAACTAAATTTTTTTTCATAATCCAACAAAATTGGAGTTATTTTCATCTAAATTTACTCAAATATAGACCCTACAACAAAAATACTCAACAAAATCCAAAAAAATCGAAGTTGATTTCAAATAAATTTATTAAAATTTGACACTTCCACCTAAAATTTCTTTCACAATCCAACAAAATTGAAGTTATTTTCATCTAAATTTACTCAAATATAGATCCTACAACAAAAATACTCAACAAAATCCAAAAAAATCGAAGTTGATTTCAAATAAATTTATTAAATTTTGACACTTCCCACTAAATTTTTTTTCACAATCCAACAAAATTGAAGTTATTTTCATCTAAATTTACTCAAATATAGATCCTTCAACAAAAATACTCAACAAAATCCAAAAAAATCGAAGTTGATTTCAAATAATATTATTAAAATTTGACACTTCCAAATAAATGTTTTTCACAATCCAACAAAATTGAAGTTATTTTCATCTAAATTTAATCAAATATAGATCCTACAACAAGAATACTCAACAAAATCCAAAAAAATCGAAGTTGATTTCAAATGAATTTATTAAAATTTGACACTTCCCACTAAATTTTTTTTCACAATCCAACAAAATTGAAGTTATTTTCATCTAAATTTACTCAAATATATATCCTTCAACAAAAATACTCAACAAAATCCATAAAAATCGAAGTTGATTTCAAATAAATTTATTAAAATTTGACACTTCCAACTAAAATTTTTTTCACAATCCAAAAAATTGATGTTATTTTCATCTAAATTTACTCAAATATAGATCCTACAACAAAAATACTCAATAAAATCCAAAATAATCGAAATTGATTTCAAATAAATTTAATAAAACTTGACACTCCCAACTAAAAATTTTTTCACAATCCAAAAAATTGAAGTTATTTTCATCTATATCTACTCAAATATAGATCCTACAACCAAAATACTCAACAAAATCCAAAAAAATCGAAATTGATTTCTAATAAATTTATTAAAATTTGACACTTCCAACTAAAATATTTTTCACAATCCAACAAAATTGAAGTTATTTTCATCTAAATTTACTCAAATATAGACCCTACAACAAAAATACTCAACAAAATCCAAAAAAATCGAAGTTGATTTCAAATGAATTTATTAAAATTTGACACTTCCAACTAAATTTTTTTTCATAATCCAACAAAATTTAATTTATTCTCATCTAAATTTACTCAAATATAGATCCTACAACAAAAATACTCAACAAAATCCAAAAAAATCGAAGGTGATTTCAAATAATATTATTAAAATTTGACACTTCCAAAAAAATTTTTTTCACAATCCAACAAAATTGAAGTTATTTTCATCTAAATTTACTCAAATATAGATCCTACAACAAAAATACGCAACAAAATCCAAAATAATCGAAGTTGATTTCAAATAAATTTAATAAAACTTGACACTTCCAACTAAAATTTTTTTCACAATCCAACAAAATTGAAGTTATTTTCATCTAAATTTAATCAAATATAGATCCTACAACAAAAATACTCGACAAAATCCAAAAATATCGAAGTTGATTTCATATGAATTTATTAAAATTTGACATTTCCAACTAAATTTTTTTTCATAATCCAACAAAATTGAAGTTATTTTCATCTAAATTTACTCAAATATAGACCCTACAACAAAAATACTCAACAAAATCCAAATAAAAATCGAAGTTGATTTCAAATAAATTTATTAAAATTTGACACTGCCACCTAAAATTTCTTTCACAATCCAACAAAATTGAAGTTATTTTCATCTAAATTTACTCAAATATAGATCCTACAACCAAAATACTCATCAAAATCCAAAAAAATCGAAGTTGATTTCAAATAAATTTGTTAAAATTTGACACTTCCAACTAAAATTTTTTTCATAATCGAACAAAATTGAAGTTATTTTCATCTAAATTTACTCAAATATAGATCCTACAACAAAAATACTCAATAAAATCTAAAAAAATCGAAGTTGGTTTCAAATAATATTATTAAAATTTGACACTTCCAAATAAGTTTTTTTCACAATCCAACAAAAATGAAGTTATTTTCATCTAAATTTAATCAAATATAGATCCTACAACAAAAATACTCAACAAAATCCAAAATAATCGAAGTTGATTTCAAATAAATTTAATAAAACTTGACACTTCCAACTAAAAATTTTTTCACAATCCAAAAAATTGAAGTTATTTTCATCTAAATCTACTCAAATATAGATCCTACAACCAAAATACTCAACAAAATCCGAAAAAATCGAAGTTGATTTCAAATGAATTTATTAAAATTTGACACTTCCAACTAAAATTTTTTTCACAATCCAACAAAATTGAAGTTATTTTCATCTAAATTTACTCAAATATAGACCCTACAACAAAAATACTCAACAAAATCCAAAAAAATCGAAGTTGATTGCAAATAAATTTATAAAAATTTGACACTTCCAACTAATATTTTTTTCACAATCCAACAAAATTGAAGTTATTTTCATCTAAATTTAATCAAATATAGATCCTACAACAAGAATACTCAACAAAATCCAAAAAAATCGAAGTTGATTTCAAATGAATTTATTAAAATTTGACACTTCCCACTAAATTTTTTTTCACAATCCAACAAAATTGAAGTTATTTTCATCTAAATTTACTCAAATATATATCCTTCAACAAAAATACTCAACAAAATCCATAAAAATCGAAGTTGATTTCAAATAAATTTATTAAAATTTGACACTTCCAACTAAAATTTTTTTCACAATCCAAAAAATTGATGTTGTTTTCATCTAAATTTACTCAAATATAGATCCTACAACAAAAATACTCAATAAAATCTAAAAAAATCGAAGTTGGTTTCAAATAATATTATTAAAATTTGACACTTCCAAATAAGTTTTTTTCACAATCCAACAAAAATGAAATTTATTTTCATCTAAATTTAATCAAATATAGATCCTACAACAAGAATACTCAACAAAATCCAAAAAAATCGAAGTTGATTTCAAATGAATTTATTAAAATTTGACACTTCCCACTAAATTTTTTTTCACAATCCAACAAAATTGAAGTTATTTTCATCTAAATTTACTCAAATATATATCCTTCAACAAAAATACTCAACAAAATCCATAAAAATCGAAGTTGATTTCAAATAAATTTATTAAAATTTGACACTTCCAACTAAAATTTTTTTCACAATCCAAAAAATTGATGTTGTTTTCATCTAAATTTACTCAAATATAGATCCTACAACAAAAATACTCAATAAAATCTAAAAAAATCGAAGTTGGTTTCAAATAATATTATTAAAATTTGACACTTCCAAATAAGTTTTTTTCACAATCCAACAAAAATGAAATTTATTTTCATCTAAATTTAATCAAATATAGATCCTACAACAAGAATACTCAACAAAATCCAAAAAAATCGAAGTTGATTTCATAAGAATTTATTAAAATTTGACATTTCCAACTAAATTTTTTTTCATAATCCAACAAAATTGAAGTTATTTTCATCTAAATTTACTCAAATATAGACCCTACAACAAAAATACTCAACAAAATCCAAAAAAAATCGAAGTTGATTTCAAATAAATTTATTAAAATTTGACACTTCCACCTAAAATTTCTTTCACAATCCAACAAAATTGAAGTTATTTTCATCTAAATTTACTCAAATATAGATCCTACAACAAAAATACTCAACAAAATCCAAAAAAATCGAAGGTGATTTCAAATAAATTTATTAAATTTTGACACTTCCCACTAAATTTTTTTTTCACAATCCAACAAAATTGAAGTTATTTTCATCTAAATTTACTCAAATATAGATCCTTCAACAAAAATACTCAACAAAATCCAAAAAAATCGAAGTTGATTTCAAATAATAGTATTAAAATTTGACACTTCCAAATAAATGTTTTTCACAATCCAACAAAATTGAAGTTATTTTCATCTAAATTTAATCAAATATAGATCCTACAACAAAAATACTCAACAAAATCCAAAAAAATCGAAGTTGATTTCAAATAAATTTATTAAAATTTGACACATCCAACTAAATTATTTTTCATAATCCAACAAATTTGAATTTATTTTCATCTAAATTTACTCAAATATAGATCCTACAACAAAAATACTCAACAAAATCCAAAAAATCGAAGTTGATTTCAAATAAATTTATTAAAATTTGACTCTTCCAACTAAAATTTTTTTCACAATCCAACAAAATTGAAGTTATTTTCATCTAAATTTACTCAAATATAGATCCTACAACAAAAATACTCAACAAAATCCAAAAAAATCGAAGTTGATTTCAAATAAATTTATTAAAATTTGACACTTCCAACTAAATTTTTTTTCATAATCCAACAAAATTGAAGTTATTTTCATCTAAATTTACTCAAATATAGATCCTACAACAAAAATACTCAACAAAATCCAAAATAATCGAAGTTCGATTTCAAATAAATTTAATAAAACTTGACACTCCCAACTAAAAATTTTTTCACAATCCAAAAAATTGAAGTTATTTTCATCTAAATCTACTCAAATATAGATCCTACAACCAAAATACTCAACAAAATCCAAAAAAATCGAAGTTGATTTCTAATAAATTTATTAAAATTTGACACTTCCAACTAAAATATTTTTCACAATCCAACAAAATTGAAGTTATTTTCATCTAAATTTACTCAAATATAGACCCTACAACAAAAATACTCAACAAAATCCAAAAAAATCGAAGTTGATTTCAAATGAATTTATTAAAATTTGACACTTCCAACTAAATTTTTTTTCATTATCCAACAAAATTGAATTTATTCTCATCTAAATTTACTCAAATATAGATCCTACAACAAAAATACTCAACAAAATCCAAAAAAATCGAAGGTGATTTCAAATAATATTATTAAAATTTGACACTTCCAAATAAATTTTTTTCACAATCCAACAAAATTGAAGTTATTTTCATCTAAATTTACTCAAATATAGATCCTACAACCAAAATACTCAACAAAATCCAAAAATATCGAAGTTGATTTCAAATAAATTTATTAAAATTTGGCACTTCCAACTATATTTTTTTTCATAATCCAACAAAATTGAATTTATTTTCATCTAAATTTACTCAAATATAGATCCTACAACAAAAATACTCAACAAAATCCAAAATAATCGAAGTTGATTTCAAATAAATTTATTAAAATTTGACTCTTCCAACTAAAATTTTTTTCACAATCCAACAAAATTGAAGTTATTTTCATCTAAATTTACTCAAATATAGATCCTACAACCAAAATACTCAACAAAATCCAAAAAAATCGAAGTTGATTTCAAATGAATTTATTAAAATTTGACACTTCCAACTAAATTTTTTTTCATAATCCAACAAAATTGAATTTATTCTCATCTAAATTTACTCAAATATAGATCCTACAACAAAAATACTCAACAAAATCCAAAAAAATCGAAGGTGATTTCAAATAATATTATTAAAATTTGACACTTCCAAATAAATTTTTTTCACAATCCAACAAAATTGAAGTTATTTTCATCTAAATTTACTCAAATATAGATCCTACAACCAAAATACTCAACAAAATCCAAAAAAATCGAAGTTGATTTCAAATAAATTTATTAAAATTTGACACTTCCAACTATATTTTTTTTCATAATCCAACAAAATTGAATTTATTTTCATCTAAATTTACTCAAATATAGATCCTACAACAAAAATACTCAACAAAATCCAAAATAATCGAAGTTGATTTCAAATAAATTTATTAAAATTTGACTCTTCCAACTAAAATTTTTTTCACAATCCAACAAAATTGAAGTTATTTTCATCTAAATTTACTCAAATATAGATCCTACAACAAAAATACTCAACAAAATCCAAAAAAATCGAAGTTGATTTCAAATAAATTTATTAAAATTTGACACTTCCAACTAAATTTTTTTTCATAATCCAACAAAATTGAAGTTATTTTCATCTAAATTTACTCAAATATAGATCCTACAACCAAAATACTCAACAAAATCCAAAAAAATCGAAGTTGATTTCAAATAATATTATTAAAATTTGACACTTCCAAATAAATGTTTTTCACAATCCAACAAAATTGAAGTTATTTTCATCTAAATTTAATCAAATATAGATCCTACAACAAGAATACTCAACAAAATCCAAAAAAATCGAAGTTGATTTCAAATGAATTTATTAAAATTTGACACTTCCCACTAAATTTTTTTTCACAATCCAACAAAATTGAAGTTATTTTCATCTAAATTTACTCAAATATATATCCTTCAACAAAAATACTCAACAAAATCCATAAAAATCGAAGTTGATTTCAAATAAATTTATTAAAATTTGACACTTCCAACTAAAATTTTTTTCACAATCCAAAAAATTGATGTTATTTTCATCTAAATTTACTCAAATATAGATCCTACAACAAAAATACTCAATAAAATCCAAAATAATCGAAATTGATTTCAAATAAATTTAATAAAACTTGACACTCCCAACTAAAAATTTTTTCACAATCCAAAAAATTGAAGTTATTTTCATCTATATCTACTCAAATATAGATCCTACAACCAAAATACTCAACAAAATCCAAAAAAATCGAAATTGATTTCTAATAAATTTATTAAAATTTGACACTTCCAACTAAAATATTTTTCACAATCCAACAAAATTGAAGTTATTTTCATCTAAATTTACTCAAATATAGACCCTACAACAAAAATACTCAACAAAATCCAAAAAAATCGAAGTTGATTTCAAATGAATTTATTAAAATTTGACACTTCCAACTAAATTTTTTTTCATAATCCAACAAAATTTAATTTATTCTCATCTAAATTTACTCAAATATAGATCCTACAACAAAAATACTCAACAAAATCCAAAAAAATCGAAGGTGATTTCAAATAATATTATTAAAATTTGACACTTCCAAAAAAATTTTTTTCACAATCCAACAAAATTGAAGTTATTTTCATCTAAATTTACTCAAATATAGATCCTACAACAAAAATACGCAACAAAATCCAAAATAATCGAAGTTGATTTCAAATAAATTTAATAAAACTTGACACTTCCAACTAAAATTTTTTTCACAATCCAACAAAATTGAAGTTATTTTCATCTAAATTTAATCAAATATAGATCCTACAACAAAAATACTCGACAAAATCCAAAAATATCGAAGTTGATTTCATATGAATTTATTAAAATTTGACATTTCCAACTAAATTTTTTTTCATAATCCAACAAAATTGAAGTTATTTTCATCTAAATTTACTCAAATATAGACCCTACAACAAAAATACTCAACAAAATCCAAATAAAAATCGAAGTTGATTTCAAATAAATTTATTAAAATTTGACACTGCCACCTAAAATTTCTTTCACAATCCAACAAAATTGAAGTTATTTTCATCTAAATTTACTCAAATATAGATCCTACAACCAAAATACTCATCAAAATCCAAAAAAATCGAAGTTGATTTCAAATAAATTTGTTAAAATTTGACACTTCCAACTAAAATTTTTTTCATAATCGAACAAAATTGAAGTTATTTTCATCTAAATTTACTCAAATATAGATCCTACAACAAAAATACTCAATAAAATCTAAAAAAATCGAAGTTGGTTTCAAATAATATTATTAAAATTTGACACTTCCAAATAAGTTTTTTTCACAATCCAACAAAAATGAAGTTATTTTCATCTAAATTTAATCAAATATAGATCCTACAACAAAAATACTCAACAAAATCCAAAATAATCGAAGTTGATTTCAAATAAATTTAATAAAACTTGACACTTCCAACTAAAAATTTTTTCACAATCCAAAAAATTGAAGTTATTTTCATCTAAATCTACTCAAATATAGATCCTACAACCAAAATACTCAACAAAATCCGAAAAAATCGAAGTTGATTTCAAATGAATTTATTAAAATTTGACACTTCCAACTAAAATTTTTTTCACAATCCAACAAAATTGAAGTTATTTTCATCTAAATTTACTCAAATATAGACCCTACAACAAAAATACTCAACAAAATCCAAAAAAATCGAAGTTGATTGCAAATAAATTTATAAAAATTTGACACTTCCAACTAATATTTTTTTCACAATCCAACAAAATTGAAGTTATTTTCATCTAAATTTAATCAAATATAGATCCTACAACAAGAATACTCAACAAAATCCAAAAAAATCGAAGTTGATTTCAAATGAATTTATTAAAATTTGACACTTCCCACTAAATTTTTTTTCACAATCCAACAAAATTGAAGTTATTTTCATCTAAATTTACTCAAATATATATCCTTCAACAAAAATACTCAACAAAATCCATAAAAATCGAAGTTGATTTCAAATAAATTTATTAAAATTTGACACTTCCAACTAAAATTTTTTTCACAATCCAAAAAATTGATGTTGTTTTCATCTAAATTTACTCAAATATAGATCCTACAACAAAAATACTCAATAAAATCTAAAAAAATCGAAGTTGGTTTCAAATAATATTATTAAAATTTGACACTTCCAAATAAGTTTTTTTCACAATCCAACAAAAATGAAATTTATTTTCATCTAAATTTAATCAAATATAGATCCTACAACAAGAATACTCAACAAAATCCAAAAAAATCGAAGTTGATTTCAAATGAATTTATTAAAATTTGACACTTCCCACTAAATTTTTTTTCACAATCCAACAAAATTGAAGTTATTTTCATCTAAATTTACTCAAATATATATCCTTCAACAAAAATACTCAACAAAATCCATAAAAATCGAAGTTGATTTCAAATAAATTTATTAAAATTTGACACTTCCAACTAAAATTTTTTTCACAATCCAAAAAATTGATGTTGTTTTCATCTAAATTTACTCAAATATAGATCCTACAACAAAAATACTCAATAAAATCTAAAAAAATCGAAGTTGGTTTCAAATAATATTATTAAAATTTGACACTTCCAAATAAGTTTTTTTCACAATCCAACAAAAATGAAATTTATTTTCATCTAAATTTAATCAAATATAGATCCTACAACAAGAATACTCAACAAAATCCAAAAAAATCGAAGTTGATTTCATAAGAATTTATTAAAATTTGACATTTCCAACTAAATTTTTTTTCATAATCCAACAAAATTGAAGTTATTTTCATCTAAATTTACTCAAATATAGACCCTACAACAAAAATACTCAACAAAATCCAAAAAAAATCGAAGTTGATTTCAAATAAATTTATTAAAATTTGACACTTCCACCTAAAATTTCTTTCACAATCCAACAAAATTGAAGTTATTTTCATCTAAATTTACTCAAATATAGATCCTACAACAAAAATACTCAACAAAATCCAAAAAAATCGAAGGTGATTTCAAATAAATTTATTAAATTTTGACACTTCCCACTAAATTTTTTTTTCACAATCCAACAAAATTGAAGTTATTTTCATCTAAATTTACTCAAATATAGATCCTTCAACAAAAATACTCAACAAAATCCAAAAAAATCGAAGTTGATTTCAAATAATAGTATTAAAATTTGACACTTCCAAATAAATGTTTTTCACAATCCAACAAAATTGAAGTTATTTTCATCTAAATTTAATCAAATATAGATCCTACAACAAAAATACTCAACAAAATCCAAAAAAATCGAAGTTGATTTCAAATAAATTTATTAAAATTTGACACATCCAACTAAATTATTTTTCATAATCCAACAAATTTGAATTTATTTTCATCTAAATTTACTCAAATATAGATCCTACAACAAAAATACTCAACAAAATCCAAAAAATCGAAGTTGATTTCAAATAAATTTATTAAAATTTGACTCTTCCAACTAAAATTTTTTTCACAATCCAACAAAATTGAAGTTATTTTCATCTAAATTTACTCAAATATAGATCCTACAACAAAAATACTCAACAAAATCCAAAAAAATCGAAGTTGATTTCAAATAAATTTATTAAAATTTGACACTTCCAACTAAATTTTTTTTCATAATCCAACAAAATTGAAGTTATTTTCATCTAAATTTACTCAAATATAGATCCTACAACAAAAATACTCAACAAAATCCAAAATAATCGAAGTTCGATTTCAAATAAATTTAATAAAACTTGACACTCCCAACTAAAAATTTTTTCACAATCCAAAAAATTGAAGTTATTTTCATCTAAATCTACTCAAATATAGATCCTACAACCAAAATACTCAACAAAATCCAAAAAAATCGAAGTTGATTTCTAATAAATTTATTAAAATTTGACACTTCCAACTAAAATATTTTTCACAATCCAACAAAATTGAAGTTATTTTCATCTAAATTTACTCAAATATAGACCCTACAACAAAAATACTCAACAAAATCCAAAAAAATCGAAGTTGATTTCAAATGAATTTATTAAAATTTGACACTTCCAACTAAATTTTTTTTCATTATCCAACAAAATTGAATTTATTCTCATCTAAATTTACTCAAATATAGATCCTACAACAAAAATACTCAACAAAATCCAAAAAAATCGAAGGTGATTTCAAATAATATTATTAAAATTTGACACTTCCAAATAAATTTTTTTCACAATCCAACAAAATTGAAGTTATTTTCATCTAAATTTACTCAAATATAGATCCTACAACCAAAATACTCAACAAAATCCAAAAATATCGAAGTTGATTTCAAATAAATTTATTAAAATTTGGCACTTCCAACTATATTTTTTTTCATAATCCAACAAAATTGAATTTATTTTCATCTAAATTTACTCAAATATAGATCCTACAACAAAAATACTCAACAAAATCCAAAATAATCGAAGTTGATTTCAAATAAATTTATTAAAATTTGACTCTTCCAACTAAAATTTTTTTCACAATCCAACAAAATTGAAGTTATTTTCATCTAAATTTACTCAAATATAGATCCTACAACCAAAATACTCAACAAAATCCAAAAAAATCGAAGTTGATTTCAAATGAATTTATTAAAATTTGACACTTCCAACTAAATTTTTTTTCATAATCCAACAAAATTGAATTTATTCTCATCTAAATTTACTCAAATATAGATCCTACAACAAAAATACTCAACAAAATCCAAAAAAATCGAAGGTGATTTCAAATAATATTATTAAAATTTGACACTTCCAAATAAATTTTTTTCACAATCCAACAAAATTGAAGTTATTTTCATCTAAATTTACTCAAATATAGATCCTACAACCAAAATACTCAACAAAATCCAAAAAAATCGAAGTTGATTTCAAATAAATTTATTAAAATTTGACACTTCCAACTATATTTTTTTTCATAATCCAACAAAATTGAATTTATTTTCATCTAAATTTACTCAAATATAGATCCTACAACAAAAATACTCAACAAAATCCAAAATAATCGAAGTTGATTTCAAATAAATTTATTAAAATTTGACTCTTCCAACTAAAATTTTTTTCACAATCCAACAAAATTGAAGTTATTTTCATCTAAATTTACTCAAATATAGATCCTACAACAAAAATACTCAACAAAATCCAAAAAAATCGAAGTTGATTTCAAATAAATTTATTAAAATTTGACACTTCCAACTAAATTTTTTTTCATAATCCAACAAAATTGAAGTTATTTTCATCTAAATTTACTCAAATATAGATCCTACAACCAAAATACTCAACAAAATCCAAAAAAATCGAAGTTGATTTCAAATGAATTTATTAAAATTTGACCAAAATCTTGTCAAAATCTACAAAATTGAAGTTATTTTCATCTAAATTTACTCAAATATAGATCCTACTACAAAAATACGCAACAAAATCCAAAATAATCAAAGTTGATTTCAAATACATTTAATAAAACTTGACACTTCCAACTAAAATTTTTTTCACAATCCAACAAAATTGAAGTTATTTTCATCTAAATTTACTCAAATATAGATCCTTCAACAAAAATACTCAACAAAATCCAAAAAAATCGAAGTTGATTTCAAATAATAGTATTAAAATTTGACACTTCCAAATAAATGTTTTTCACAATCCAACAAAATTGAAGTTATTTTCATCTAAATTTAATCAAATATAGATCCTACAACAAAAATACTCAACAAAATCCAAAAAAATCGAAGTTGATTTCAAATAAATTTATTAAAATTTGACACATCCAACTAAATTATTTTTCATAATCCAACAAATTTGAATTTATTTTCATCTAAATTTACTCAAATATAGATCCTACAACAAAAATACTCAACAAAATCCAAAAAATCGAAGTTGATTTCAAATAAATTTATTAAAATTTGACACTTCCAACTAAAATTTTTTTCACAATCCAACAAAATTGAAGTTATTTTCATCTAAATTTAATCAAATATAGATCCTACAACAAAAATACTCAACAAAATCCAAAATAATCGAAGTTGATTTCAAATAAATTTATTAAAATTTGACTCTTCCAACTAAAATTTTTTTCACAATCCAACAAAATTGAAGTTATTTTCATCTAAATTTACTCAAATATAGATCCTACAACCAAAATACTCAACAAAATCCAAAAAAATCGAAGTTGATTTCAAATGAATTTATTAAAATTTGACACTTCCAACTAAATTTTTTTTCATAATCCAACAAAATTGAATTTATTCTCATCTAAATTTACTCAAATATAGATCCTACAACAAAAATACTCAACAAAATCCAAAAAAATCGAAGGTGATTTCAAATAATATTATTAAAATTTGACACTTCCAAATAAATTTTTTTCACAATCCAACAAAATTGAAGTTATTTTCATCTAAATTTACTCAAATATAGATCCTACAACCAAAATACTCAACAAAATCCAAAAAAATCGAAGTTGATTTCAAATAAATTTATTAAAATTTGACACTTCCAACTATATTTTTTTTCATAATCCAACAAAATTGAATTTATTTTCATCTAAATTTACTCAAATATAGATCCTACAACAAAAATACTCAACAAAATCCAAAATAATCGAAGTTGATTTCAAATAAATTTATTAAAATTTGACTCTTCCAACTAAAATTTTTTTCACAATCCAACAAAATTGAAGTTATTTTCATCTAAATTTACTCAAATATAGATCCTACAACAAAAATACTCAACAAAATCCAAAAAAATCGAAGTTGATTTCAAATAAATTTATTAAAATTTGACACTTCCATCTAAATTTTTTTTCATAATCCAACAAAATTGAAGTTATTTTCATCTAAATTTACTCAAATATAGATCCTACAACCAAAATACTCAACAAAATCCAAAAAAATCGAAGTTGATTTCAAATGAATTTATTAAAATTTGACCAAAATCTTGTCAAAATCTACAAAATTGAAGTTATTTTCATCTAAATTTACTCAAATATAGATCCTACAACAAAAATACGCAACAAAATCCAAAATAATCAAAGTTGATTTCAAATACATTTAATAAAACTTGACACTTCCAACTAAAATTTTTTTCACAATCCAACAAAATTGAAGTTATTTTCATCTAAATTTACTCAAATATAGATCCTTCAACAAAAATACTCAACAAAATCCAAAAAAATCGAAGTTGATTTCAAATAATAGTATTAAAATTTGACACTTCCAAATAAATGTTTTTCACAATCCAACAAAATTGAAGTTATTTTCATCTAAATTTAATCAAATATAGATCCTACAACAAAAATACTCAACAAAATCCAAAAAAATCGAAGTTGATTTCAAATAAATTTATTAAAATTTGACACATCCAACTAAATTATTTTTCATAATCCAACAAATTTGAATTTATTTTCATCTAAATTTACTCAAATATAGATCCTACAACAAAAATACTCAACAAAATCCAAAAAATCGAAGTTGATTTCAAATAAATTTATTAAAATTTGACACTTCCAACTAAAATTTTTTTCACAATCCAACAAAATTGAAGTTATTTTCATCTAAATTTAATCAAATATAGATCCTACAACAAAAATACTAGACAAAATCCAAAAATATCGAAGTTGATTTCATATGAATTTATTAAAATTTGACATTTCCAACTAAATTTTTTTTCATAATCCAACAAAATTGAAGTTATTTTCATCTAAATTTACTCTAATATAGACCCTACAACAAAAATACTCAACAAAATCCAAAAAAAATCGAAGTTGATTTCAAATAAATTTATTAAAATTTGACACTTCCACCTAAAATTTCTTTCACAATCCAACAAAATTGAAGTTATTTTCATCTAAATTTACTCAAATATAGATCCTACAACAAAAATACTCAACAAAATCCAAAAAAATCGAAGTTGATTTCAAATAAATTTATTAAATTTTGACACTTCCCACTAAATTTTTTTTTCACAATCCAACAAAATTGAAGTTATTTTCATCTAAATTTACTCAAATATAGATCCTTCAACAAAAATACTCAACAAAATCCAAAAAAATCGAAGTTGATTTCAAATAATAGTATTAAAATTTGACACTTCCAAATAAATGTTTTTCACAATCCAACAAAATTGAAGTTATTTTCATCTAAATTTAATCAAATATAGATCCTACAACAAAAATACTCAACAAAATCCAAAAAAATCGAAGTTGATTTCAAATAAATTTATTAAAATTTGACACATCCAACTAAATTATTTTTCATAATCCAACAAATTTGAATTTATTTTCATCTAAATTTACTCAAATATAGATCCTACAACAAAAATACTCAACAAAATCCAAAAAATCGAAGTTGATTTCAAATAAATTTATTAAAATTTGACTCTTCCAACTAAAATTTTTTTCACAATCCAACAAAATTGAAGTTATTTTCATCTAAATTTACTCAAATATAGATCCTACAACAAAAATACTCAACAAAATCCAAAAAAATCGAAGTTGATTTCAAATAAATTTATTAAAATTTGACACTTCCAACTAAATTTTTTTTCATAATCCAACAAAATTGAAGTTATTTTCATCTAAATTTACTCAAATATAGATCCTACAACAAAAATACTCAACAAAATCCAAAATAATCGAAGTTCGATTTCAAATAAATTTAATAAAACTTGACACTCCCAACTAAAAATTTTTTCACAATCCAAAAAATTGAAGTTATTTTCATCTAAATCTACTCAAATATAGATCCTACAACCAAAATACTCAACAAAATCCAAAAAAATCGAAGTTGATTTCTAATAAATTTATTAAAATTTGACACTTCCAACTAAAATATTTTTCACAATCCAACAAAATTGAAGTTATTTTCATCTAAATTTACTCAAATATAGACCCTACAACAAAAATACTCAACAAAATCCAAAAAAATCGAAGTTGATTTCAAATGAATTTATTAAAATTTGACACTTCCAACTAAATTTTTTTTCATAATCCAACAAAATTGAATTTATTCTCATCTAAATTTACTCAAATATAGATCCTACAACAAAAATACTCAACAAAATCCAAAAAAATCGAAGGTGATTTCAAATAATATTATTAAAATTTGACACTTCCAAATAAAATTTTTTCACAATCCAACAAAATTGAAGTTATTTTCATCTAAATTTACTCAAATATAGATCCTACAACCAAAATACTCAACAAAATCCAAAAATATCGAAGTTGATTTCAAATAAATTTATTAAAATTTGGCACTTCCAACTATATTTTTTTTCATAATCCAACAAAATTGAATTTATTTTCATCTAAATTTACTCAAATATAGATCCTACAACAAAAATACTCAACAAAATCCAAAATAATCGAAGTTGATTTCAAATAAATTTATTAAAATTTGACTCTTCCAACTAAAATTTTTTTCACAATCCAACAAAATTGAAGTTATTTTCATCTAAATTTACTCAAATATAGATCCTACAACCAAAATACTCAACAAAATCCAAAAAAATCGAAGTTGATTTCAAATGAATTTATTAAAATTTGACACTTCCAACTAAATTTTTTTTCATAATCCAACAAAATTGAATTTATTCTCATCTAAATTTACTCAAATATAGATCCTACAACAAAAATACTCAACAAAATCCAAAAAAATCGAAGGTGATTTCAAATAATATTATTAAAATTTGACACTTCCAAATAAATTTTTTTCACAATCCAACAAAATTGAAGTTATTTTCATCTAAATTTACTCAAATATAGATCCTACAACCAAAATACTCAACAAAATCCAAAAAAATCGAAGTTGATTTCAAATAAATTTATTAAAATTTGACACTTCCAACTATATTTTTTTTCATAATCCAACAAAATTGAATTTATTTTCATCTAAATTTACTCAAATATAGATCCTACAACAAAAATACTCAACAAAATCCAAAATAATCGAAGTTGATTTCAAATAAATTTATTAAAATTTGACTCTTCCAACTAAAATTTTTTTCACAATCCAACAAAATTGAAGTTATTTTCATCTAAATTTACTCAAATATAGATCCTACAACAAAAATACTCAACAAAATCCAAAAAAATCGAAGTTGATTTCAAATAAATTTATTAAAATTTGACTCTTCCAACTAAAATTTTTTTCACAATCCAACAAAATTGAAGTTATTTTCATCTAAATTTACTCAAATATAGACCCTACAACCAAAATACTCAACAAAATCCAAAAAAATCGAAGTTGATTTCAAATGAATTTATTAAAATTTGACCAAAATCTTGTCAAAATCTACAAAATTGAAGTTATTTTCATCTAAATTTACTCAAATATAGATCCTACAACAAAAATACGCAACAAAATCCAAAATAATCGAAGTTGATTTCAAATACATTTAATAAAACTTGACACTTCCAACTAAAATTTTTTTCACAATCCAACAAAATTGAAGTTATTTTCATCTAAATTTAATCAAATATAGATCCTACAACAAAAATACTAGACAAAATCCAAAAATATCGAAGTTGATTTCATATGAATTTATTAAAATTTGACATTTCCAACTAAATTTTTTTTCATAATCCAACAAAATTGAAGTTATTTTCATCTAAATTTACTCAAATATAGACCCTACAACAAAAATACTCAACAAAATCCAAAAAAAATCGAAGTTGATTTCAAATAAATTTATTAAAATTTGACACTTCCACCTAAAATTTCTTTCACAATCCAACAAAATTGAAGTTATTTACATCTAAATTTACTCAAATATAGACCCTACAACAAAAATACTCAACAAAATCCAAAAAAATCGAAGTTGATTTCAAATAAATTTATTAAATTTTGACACTTCCCACTAAATTTTTTTTTCACAATCCAACAAAATTGAAGTTATTTTCATCTAAATTTACTCAAATATAGATCCTTCAACAAAAATACTCAACAAAATCCAAAAAAATCGAAGTTGATTTCAAATAATATTATTAAAATTTGACACTTCCAAATAAATGTTTTTCACAATCCAACAAAATTGAAGTTATTTTCATCTAAATTTAATCAAATATAGATCCTACAACAAGAATACTCAACAAAATCCAAAAAAATCGAAGTTGATTTGAAATGAATTTATTAAAATTTGACACTTCCCACTAAATTTGTTTTCACAATCCAACAAAATTGAAGTTATTTTCATCTAAATTTACTCAAATATATATCCTTCAACAAAAATACTCAACAAAATCCATAAAAATCGAAGTTGATTTCAAATAAATTTAATAAAACTTGACACTCCCAACTAAAAATTTTTTCACAATCCAAAAAATTGAAGTTATTTTCATCTAAATCTACTCAAATATAGATTCTACAACCAAAATACTCAACAAAATCCAAAAAAATCGAAGTTGATTTCTAATAAATTTATTAAAATTTGACACTTCCAACTAAAATATTTTTCACAATCCAACAAAATTGAAGTTATTTTCATCTAAATTTACTCAAATATAGACCCTACAACAAAAATACTCAACAAAATCCAAAAAAATCGAAGTTGATTTCAAATGGATTTATTAAAATTTGACACATCCAACTAAATTTTTTTTCATAATCCAACAAAATTGAATTTATTCTCATCTAAATTTACTCAAATATAGATCCTACAACAAAAATATTCAACAAAATCCAAAAAAATCGAAGGTGATTTCAAATAATATTATTAAAATTTGACACTTCCAAATAAATTTTTTTCACAATCCAACAAAATTGAAGTTATTTTCATCTAAATTTACTCAAATATAGATCCTACAACCAAAATACTCAACAAAATCCAAAAAAATCGAAGTTGATTTCAAATGAATTTATTAAAATTTGACCAAAATCTTGTCAAAATCTACAAAATTGAAGTTATTTTCATCTAAATTTACTCAAATATAGATCCTACAACAAAAATACGCAACAAAATCCAAAATAATCGAAGTTGATTTCAAATACATTTAATAAAACTTGACACTTCCAACTAAAATTTTTTTCACAATCCAACATAATTGAAGTTATTTTCATCTAAATTTAATCAAATATAGATCCTACAACAAAAATACTAGACAAAATCCAAAAATATCGAAGTTGATTTCATATGAATTTATTAAAATTTGACATTTCCAACTAAATTTTTTTTCATAATCCAACAAAATTGGAGTTATTTTCATCTAAATTTACTCAAATATAGACCCTACAACAAAAATACTCAACAAAATCCAAAAAAAATCGAAGTTGATTTCAAATAAATTTATTAAAATTTGACACTTCCACCTAAAATTTCTTTCACAATCCAACAAAATTGAAGTTATTTTCATCTAAATTTACTCAAATATAGATCCTACAACAAAAATACTCAACAAAATCCAAAAAAATCGAAGTTGATTTCAAATAAATTTATTAAATTTTGACACTTCCCACTAAATTTTTTTTTCACAATCCAACAAAATTGAAGTTATTTTCATCTAAATTTACTCAAATATAGATCCTTCAACAAAAATACTCAACAAAATCCAAAAAAATCGAAGTTGATTTCAAATAATATTATTAAAATTTGACACTTCCAAATAAATGTTTTTCACAATCCAACAAAATTGAAGTTATTTTCATCTAAATTTAATCAAATATAGATCCTACAACAAGAATACTCAACAAAATCCAAAAAAATCGAAGTTGATTTCAAATGAATTTATTAAAATTTGACACTTCCCACTAAATTTTTTTTCACAATCCAACAAAATTGAAGTTATTTTCATCTAAATTTACTCAAATATATATCCTTCAACAAAAATACTCAACAAAATCCATAAAAATCGAAGTTGATTTCAAATAAATTTATTAAAATTTGACACTTCCAACTAAAATTTTTTTCACAATCCAAAAAATTGATGTTATTTTCATCTAAATTTACTCAAATATAGATCCTACAACAAAAATACTCAATAAAATCCAAAATAATCGAAGTTGATTTCAAATAAATTTAATAAAACTTGACACTCCCAACTAAAAATTTTTTCACAATCCAAAAAATTGAAGTTATTTTCATCTATATCTACTCAAATATAGATCCTACAACCAAAATACTCAACAAAATCCAAAAAAATCGAAATTGATTTCTAATAAATTTATTAAAATTTGACACTTCCAACTAAAATATTTTTCACAATCCAACAAAATTGAAGTTATTTTCATCTAAATTTACTCAAATATAGACCCTACAACAAAAATACTCAACAAAATCCAAAAAAATCGAAGTTGATTTCAAATGAATTTATTAAAATTTGACACTTCCAACTAAATTTTTTTTCATAATCCAACAAAATTTAATTTATTCTCATCTAAATTTACTCAAATATAGATCCTACAACAAAAATACTCAACAAAATCCAAAAAAATCGAAGGTGATTTCAAATAATATTATTAAAATTTGACACTTCCAAAAAAATTTTTTTCACAATCCAACAAAATTGAAGTTATTTTCATCTAAATTTACTCAAATATAGATCCTACAACAAAAATACGCAACAAAATCCAAAATAATCGAAGTTGATTTCAAATAAATTTAATAAAACTTGACACTTCCAACTAAAATTTTTTTCACAATCCAACAAAATTGAAGTTATTTTCATCTAAATTTAATCAAATATAGATCCTACAACAAAAATACTCGACAAAATCCAAAAATATCGAAGTTGATTTCATATGAATTTATTAAAATTTGACATTTCCAACTAAATTTTTTTTCATAATCCAACAAAATTGAAGTTATTTTCATCTAAATTTACTCAAATATAGACCCTACAACAAAAATACTCAACAAAATCCAAATAAAAATCGAAGTTGATTTCAAATAAATTTATTAAAATTTGACACTTCCACCTAAAATTTCTTTCACAATCCAACAAAATTGAAGTTATTTTCATCTAAATTTACTCAAATATAGATCCTACAACCAAAATACTCATCAAAATCCAAAAAAATCGAAGTTGATTTCAAATAAATTTGTTAAAATTTGACACTTCCAACTAAAATTTTTTTCATAATCGAACAAAATTGAAGTTATTTTCATCTAAATTTACTCAAATATAGATCCTACAACAAAAATACTCAATAAAATCTAAAAAAATCGAAGTTGGTTTCAAATAATATTATTAAAATTTGACACTTCCAAATAAGTTTTTTTCACAATCCAACAAAAATGAAGTTATTTTCATCTAAATTTAATCAAATATAGATCCTACAACAAAAATACTCAACAAAATCCAAAATAATCGAAGTTGATTTCAAATAAATTTAATAAAACTTGACACTTCCAACTAAAAATTTTTTCACAATCCAAAAAATTGAAGTTATTTTCATCTAAATCTACTCAAATATAGATCCTACAACCAAAATACTCAACAAAATCCGAAAAAATCGAAGTTGATTTCAAATGAATTTATTAAAATTTGACACTTCCAACTAAAATTTTTTTCACAATCCAACAAAATTGAAGTTATTTTCATCTAAATTTACTCAAATATAGACCCTACAACAAAAATACTCAACAAAATCCAAAAAAATCGAAGTTGATTGCAAATAAATTTATAAAAATTTGACACTTCCAACTAATATTTTTTTCACAATCCAACAAAATTGAAGTTATTTTCATCTAAATTTAATCAAATATAGATCCTACAACAAGAATACTCAACAAAATCCAAAAAAATCGAAGTTGATTTCAAATGAATTTATTAAAATTTGACACTTCCCACTAAATTTTTTTTCACAATCCAACAAAATTGAAGTTATTTTCATCTAAATTTACTCAAATATATATCCTTCAACAAAAATACTCAACAAAATCCATAAAAATCGAAGTTGATTTCAAATAAATTTATTAAAATTTGACACTTCCAACTAAAATTTTTTTCACAATCCAAAAAATTGATGTTGTTTTCATCTAAATTTACTCAAATATAGATCCTACAACAAAAATACTCAATAAAATCTAAAAAAATCGAAGTTGGTTTCAAATAATATTATTAAAATTTGACACTTCCAAATAAGTTTTTTTCACAATCCAACAAAAATGAAATTTATTTTCATCTAAATTTAATCAAATATAGATCCTACAACAAGAATACTCAACAAAATCCAAAAAAATCGAAGTTGATTTCAAATGAATTTATTAAAATTTGACACTTCCCACTAAATTTTTTTTCACAATCCAACAAAATTGAAGTTATTTTCATCTAAATTTACTCAAATATATATCCTTCAACAAAAATACTCAACAAAATCCATAAAAATCGAAGTTGATTTCAAGTAAATTTATTAAAATTTGACACTTCCAACTAAAATTTTTTTCACAATCTAGAAAATTTATGTTATTTTCATCTAAATTTACTCAAATATAGATCCTACAACAAAAATACTCAATAAAATCTAAAAAAATCGAAGTTGGTTTCAAATAATATTATTAAAATTTGACACTTCCAAATAAGTTTTTTTCACAATCCAACAAAAATGAAGTTATTTTCATCTAAATTTAATCAAATATAGATCCTACAACAAGAATACTCAACAAAATCCAAAAAAATCGAAGTTGATTTCAAATGAATTTATTAAAATTTGACAAAAATCTTGTCTACATCCAAGAAAATTGAAGTTATTTTCATCTAAATTTACTCAAATATAGACCCTACAACAAAAATACTCAACAAAATCCAAAAAAATCGAAGTTGATTGCAAATAAATTTATAAAAATTTGACACTTCCAACTAATATTTTTTTCACAATCCAACAAAATTGAAGTTATTTTCATCTAAATTTACTCAAATATAGACCCTACAACAAAAATACTCATCAAAATCCAAAAAAATCGAAGTTGATTTCAAATAAATTTATTAAAATTTGACACTTCCAAATAAGTTTTTTTCACAATCCAACAAAATTGAAGTTATTTTCATCTAAATTTAATCAAATATAGATCCTACAACAAGAATACTCAACAAAATCCAAAAAAATCGAAGTTGATTTCAAATGAATTTATTAAAATTTGACACTTCCCACTAAATTTTTTTTCACAATCCAACAAAATTGAAGTTATTTTCATCTAAATTTACTCAAATATATATCCTTCAACAAAAATACTCAACAAAATCCATAAAAATCGAAGTTGATTTCAAATAAATTTATTAAAATTTGACACTTCCAACTAAAATTTTTTTCACAATCCAAAAAATTGATGTTGTTTTCATCTAAATTTACTCAAATATAGATCCTACAACAAAAATACTCAATAAAATCTAAAAAAATCGAAGTTGGTTTCAAATAATATTATTAAAATTTGACACTTCCAAATAAGTTTTTTTCACAATCCAACAAAAATGAAATTTATTTTCATCTAAATTTAATCAAATATAGATCCTACAACAAGAATACTCAACAAAATCCAAAAAAATCGAAGTTGATTTCATAAGAATTTATTAAAATTTGACATTTCCAACTAAATTTTTTTTCATAATCCAACAAAATTGAAGTTATTTTCATCTAAATTTACTCAAATATAGACCCTACAACAAAAATACTCAACAAAATCCAAAAAAAATCGAAGTTGATTTCAAATAAATTTATTAAAATTTGACACTTCCACCTAAAATTTCTTTCACAATCCAACAAAATTGAAGTTATTTTCATCTAAATTTACTCAAATATAGATCCTACAACAAAAATACTCAACAAAATCCAAAAAAATCGAAGGTGATTTCAAATAAATTTATTAAATTTTGACACTTCCCACTAAATTTTTTTTTCACAATCCAACAAAATTGAAGTTATTTTCATCTAAATTTACTCAAATATAGATCCTTCAACAAAAATACTCAACAAAATCCAAAAAAATCGAAGTTGATTTCAAATAATAGTATTAAAATTTGACACTTCCAAATAAATGTTTTTCACAATCCAACAAAATTGAAGTTATTTTCATCTAAATTTAATCAAATATAGATCCTACAACAAAAATACTCAACAAAATCCAAAAAAATCGAAGTTGATTTCAAATAAATTTATTAAAATTTGACACATCCAACTAAATTATTTTTCATAATCCAACAAATTTGAATTTATTTTCATCTAAATTTACTCAAATATAGATCCTACAACAAAAATACTCAACAAAATCCAAAAAATCGAAGTTGATTTCAAATAAATTTATTAAAATTTGACTCTTCCAACTAAAATTTTTTTCACAATCCAACAAAATTGAAGTTATTTTCATCTAAATTTACTCAAATATAGATCCTACAACAAAAATACTCAACAAAATCCAAAAAAATCGAAGTTGATTTCAAATAAATTTATTAAAATTTGACACTTCCAACTAAATTTTTTTTCATAATCCAACAAAATTGAAGTTATTTTCATCTAAATTTACTCAAATATAGATCCTACAACAAAAATACTCAACAAAATCCAAAATAATCGAAGTTCGATTTCAAATAAATTTAATAAAACTTGACACTCCCAACTAAAAATTTTTTCACAATCCAAAAAATTGAAGTTATTTTCATCTAAATCTACTCAAATATAGATCCTACAACCAAAATACTCAACAAAATCCAAAAAAATCGAAGTTGATTTCTAATAAATTTATTAAAATTTGACACTTCCAACTAAAATATTTTTCACAATCCAACAAAATTGAAGTTATTTTCATCTAAATTTACTCAAATATAGACCCTACAACAAAAATACTCAACAAAATCCAAAAAAATCGAAGTTGATTTCAAATGAATTTATTAAAATTTGACACTTCCAACTAAATTTTTTTTCATAATCCAACAAAATTGAATTTATTCTCATCTAAATTTACTCAAATATAGATCCTACAACAAAAATACTCAACAAAATCCAAAAAAATCGAAGGTGATTTCAAATAATATTATTAAAATTTGACACTTCCAAATAAATTTTTTTCACAATCCAACAAAATTGAAGTTATTTTCATCTAAATTTACTCAAATATAGATCCTACAACCAAAATACTCAACAAAATCCAAAAATATCGAAGTTGATTTCAAATAAATTTATTAAAATTTGGCACTTCCAACTATATTTTTTTTCATAATCCAACAAAATTGAATTTATTTTCATCTAAATTTACTCAAATATAGATCCTACAACAAAAATACTCAACAAAATCCAAAATAATCGAAGTTGATTTCAAATAAATTTATTAAAATTTGACTCTTCCAACTAAAATTTTTTTCACAATCCAACAAAATTGAAGTTATTTTCATCTAAATTTACTCAAATATAGATCCTACAACCAAAATACTCAACAAAATCCAAAAAAATCGAAGTTGATTTCAAATGAATTTATTAAAATTTGACACTTCCAACTAAATTTTTTTTCATAATCCAACAAAATTGAATTTATTCTCATCTAAATTTACTCAAATATAGATCCTACAACAAAAATACTCAACAAAATCCAAATAATCGAAGGTGATTTCAAATAATATTATTAAAATTTGACACTTCCAAATAAATTTTTTTCACAATCCAACAAAATTGAAGTTATTTTCATCTAAATTTACTCAAATATAGATCCTACAACCAAAATACTCAACAAAATCCAAAAAAATCGAAGTTGATTTCAAATAAATTTATTAAAATTTGACACTTCCAACTATATTTTTTTTCATAATCCAACAAAATTGAATTTATTTTCATCTAAATTTACTCAAATATAGATCCTACAACAAAAATACTCAACAAAATCCAAAATAATCGAAGTTGATTTCAAATAAATTTATTAAAATTTGACTCTTCCAACTAAAATTTTTTTCACAATCCAACAAAATTGAAGTTATTTTCATCTAAATTTACTCAAATATAGATCCTACAACAAAAATTCTCAACAAAATCCAAAAAAATCGAAGTTGATTTCAAATAAATTTATTAAAATTTGACACTTCCAACTAAATTTTTTTTCATAATCCAACAAAATTGAAGTTATTTTCATCTAAATTTACTCAAATATAGATCCTACAACCAAAATACTCAACAAAATCCAAAAAAATCGAAGTTGATTTCAAATGAATTTATTAAAATTTGACCAAAATCTTGTCAAAATCTACAAAATTGAAGTTATTTTCATCTAAATTTACTCAAATATAGATCCTACAACAAAAATACGCAACAAAATCCAAAATAATCAAAGTTGATTTCAAATACATTTAATAAAACTTGACACTTCCAACTAAAATTTTTTTCACAATCCAACAAAATTGAAGTTATTTTCATCTAAATTTACTCAAATATAGATCCTTCAACAAAAATACTCAACAAAATCCAAAAAAATCGAAGTTGATTTCAAATAATAGTATTAAAATTTGACACTTCCAAATAAATGTTTTTCACAATCCAACAAAATTGAAGTTATTTTCATCTAAATTTAATCAAATATAGATCCTACAACAAAAATACTCAACAAAATCCAAAAAAATCGAAGTTGATTTCAAATAAATTTATTAAAATTTGACACATCCAACTAAATTATTTTTCATAATCCAACAAATTTGAATTTATTTTCATCTAAATTTACTCAAATATAGATCCTACAACAAAAATACTCAACAAAATCCAAAAAATCGAAGTTGATTTCAAATAAATTTATTAAAATTTGACACTTCCAACTAAAATTTTTTTCACAATCCAACAAAATTGAAGTTATTTTCATCTAAATTTAATCAAATATAGATCCTACAACAAAAATACTAGACAAAATCCAAAAATATCGAAGTTGATTTCATATGAATTTATTAAAATTTGACATTTCCAACTAAATTTTTTTTCATAATCCAACAAAATTGAAGTTATTTTCATCTAAATTTACTCTAATATAGACCCTACAACAAAAATACTCAACAAAATCCAAAAAAAATCGAAGTTGATTTCAAATAAATTTATTAAAATTTGACACTTCCACCTAAAATTTCTTTCACAATCCAACAAAATTGAAGTTATTTTCATCTAAATTTACTCAAATATAGATCCTACAACAAAAATACTCAACAAAATCCAAAAAAATCGAAGTTGATTTCAAATAAATTTATTAAATTTTGACACTTCCCACTAAATTTTTTTTTCACAATCCAACAAAATTGAAGTTATTTTCATCTAAATTTACTCAAATATAGATCCTTCAACAAAAATACTCAACAAAATCCAAAAAAGTCGAAGTTGATTTCAAATAATAGTATTAAAATTTGACACTTCCAAATAAATGTTTTTCACAATCCAACAAAATTGAAGTTATTTTCATCTAAATTTAATCAAATATAGATCCTACAACAAAAATACTCAACAAAATCCAAAAAAATCGAAGTTGATTTCAAATAAATTTATTAAAATTTGACACATCCAAGTAAATTATTTTTCATAATCCAACAAATTTGAATTTATTTTCATCTAAATTTACTCAAATATAGATCCTACAACAAAAATACTCAACAAAATCCAAAAAATCGAAGTTGATTTCAAATAAATTTATTAAAATTTGACTCTTCCAACTAAAATTTTTTTCACAATCCAACAAAATTGAAGTTATTTTCATCTAAATTTACTCAAATATAGATCCTACAACAAAAATACTCAACAAAATCCAAAAAAATCGAAGTTGATTTCAAATAAATTTATTAAAATTTGACACTTCCAACTAAATTTTTTTTCATAATCCAACAAAATTGAAGTTATTTTCATCTAAATTTACTCAAATATAGATCCTACAACAAAAATACTCAACAAAATCCAAAATAATCGAAGTTCGATTTCAAATAAATTTAATAAAACTTGACACTCCCAACTAAAAATTTTTTCACAATCCAAAAAATTGAAGTTATTTTCATCTAAATCTACTCAAATATAGATCCTACAACCAAAATACTCAACAAAATCCAAAAAAATCGAAGTTGATTTCTAATAAATTTATTAAAATTTGACACTTCCAACTAAAATATTTTTCACAATCCAACAAAATTGAAGTTATTTTCATCTAAATTTACTCAAATATAGACCCTACAACAAAAATACTCAACAAAATCCAAAAAAATCGAAGTTGATTTCAAATGAATTTATTAAAATTTGACACTTCCAACTAAATTTTTTTTCATAATCCAACAAAATTTAATTTATTCTCATCTAAATTTACTCAAATATAGATCCTACAACAAAAATACTCAACAAAATCCAAAAAAATCGAAGGTGATTTCAAATAATATTATTAAAATTTGACACTTCCAAAAAAATTTTTTTCACAATCCAACAAAATTGAAGTTATTTTCATCTAAATTTACTCAAATATAGATCCTACAACAAAAATACGCAACAAAATCCAAAATAATCGAAGTTGATTTCAAATAAATTTAATAAAACTTGACACTTCCAACTAAAATTTTTTTCACAATCCAACAAAATTGAAGTTATTTTCATCTAAATTTAATCAAATATAGATCCTACAACAAAAATACTCGACAAAATCCAAAAATATCGAAGTTGATTTCATATGAATTTATTAAAATTTGACATTTCCAACTAAATTTTTTTTCATAATCCAACAAAATTGAAGTTATTTTCATCTAAATTTACTCAAATATAGACCCTACAACAAAAATACTCAACAAAATCCAAATAAAAATGGAAGTTGATTTCAAATAAATTTATTAAAATTTGACACTTCCACCTAAAATTTCTTTCACAATCCAACAAAATTGAAGTTATTTTCATCTAAATTTACTCAAATATAGAACCTACAACCAAAATACTCATCAAAATCCAAAAAAATCGAAGTTGATTTCAAATAAATTTGTTAAAATTTGACACTTCCAACTAAAATTTTTTTCATAATCGAACAAAATTGAAGTTATTTTCATCTAAATTTACTCAAATATAGATCCTACAACAAAAATACTCAATAAAATCTAAAAAAATCGAAGTTGGTTTCAAATAATATTATTAAAATTTGACACTTCCAAATAAGTTTTTTTCACAATCCAACAAAAATGAAGTTATTTTCATCTAAATTTAATCAAATATAGATCCTACAACAAAAATACTCAACAAAATCCAAAATAATCGAAGTTGATTTCAAATAAATTTAATAAAACTTGACACTTCCAACTAAAAATTTTTTCACAATCCAAAAAATTGAAGTTATTTTCATCTAAATCTACTCAAATATAGATCCTACAACCAAAATACTCAACAAAATCCGAAAAAATCGAAGTTGATTTCAAATGAATTTATTAAAATTTGACACTTCCAACTAAAATTTTTTTCACAATCCAACAAAATTGAAGTTATTTTCATCTAAATTTACTCAAATATAGACCCTACAACAAAAATACTCAACAAAATCCAAAAAAATCGAAGTTGATTGCAAATAAATTTATAAAAATTTGACACTTCCAACTAATATTTTTTTCACAATCCAACAAAATTGAAGTTATTTTCATCTAAATTTAATCAAATATAGATCCTACAACAAGAATACTCAACAAAATCCAAAAAAATCGAAGTTGATTTCAAATGAATTTATTAAAATTTGACACTTCCCACTAAATTTTTTTTCACAATCCAACAAAATTGAAGTTATTTTCATCTAAATTTACTCAAATATATATCCTTCAACAAAAATACTCAACAAAATCCATAAAAATCGAAGTTGATTTCAAATAAATTTATTAAAATTTGACACTTCCAACTAAAATTTTTTTCACAATCCAAAAAATTGATGTTGTTTTCATCTAAATTTACTCAAATATAGATCCTACAACAAAAATACTCAATAAAATCTAAAAAAATCGAAGTTGGTTTCAAATAATATTATTAAAATTTGACACTTCCAAATAAGTTTTTTTCACAATCCAACAAAAATGAAATTTATTTTCATCTAAATTTAATCAAATATAGATCCTACAACAAGAATACTCAACAAAATCCAAAAAAATCGAAGTTGATTTCAAATGAATTTATTAAAATTTGACACTTCCCACTAAATTTTTTTTCACAATCCAACAAAATTGAAGTTATTTTCATCTAAATTTACTCAAATATATATCCTTCAACAAAAATACTCAACAAAATCCATAAAAATCGAAGTTGATTTCAAGTAAATTTATTAAAATTTGACACTTCCAACTAAAATTTTTTTCACAATCTAGAAAATTTATGTTATTTTCATCTAAATTTACTCAAATATAGATCCTACAACAAAAATACTCAATAAAATCTAAAAAAATCGAAGTTGGTTTCAAATAATATTATTAAAATTTGACACTTCCAAATAAGTTTTTTTCACAATCCAACAAAAATGAAGTTATTTTCATCTAAATTTAATCAAATATAGATCCTACAACAAGAATACTCAACAAAATCCAAAAAAATCGAAGTTGATTTCAAATGAATTTATTAAAATTTGACAAAAATCTTGTCTACATCCAAGAAAATTGAAGTTATTTTCATCTAAATTTACTCAAATATAGACCCTACAACAAAAATACTCAACAAAATCCAAAAAAATCGAAGTTGATTGCAAATAAATTTATAAAAATTTGACACTTCCAACTAATATTTTTTTCACAATCCAACAAAATTGAAGTTATTTTCATCTAAATTTACTCAAATATAGACCCTACAACAAAAATACTCATCAAAATCCAAAAAAATCGAAGTTGATTTCAAATAAATTTATTAAAATTTGACACTTCCAAATAAGTTTTTTTCACAATCCAACAAAATTGAAGTTATTTTCATCTAAATTTAATCAAATATAGATCCTACAACAAGAATACTCAACAAAATCCAAAAAAATCGAAGTTGATTTCAAATGAATTTATTAAAATTTGACACTTCCCACTAAATTTTTTTTCACAATCCAACAAAATTGAAGTTATTTTCATCTAAATTTACTCAAATATATATCCTTCAACAAAAATACTCAACAAAATCCATAAAAATCGAAGTTGATTTCAAATAAATTTATTAAAATTTGACACTTCCAACTAAAATTTTTTTCACAATCCAAAAAATTGATGTTGTTTTCATCTAAATTTACTCAAATATAGATCCTACAACAAAAATACTCAATAAAATCTAAAAAAATCGAAGTTGGTTTCAAATAATATTATTAAAATTTGACACTTCCAAATAAGTTTTTTTCACAATCCAACAAAAATGAAATTTATTTTCATCTAAATTTAATCAAATATAGATCCTACAACAAGAATACTCAACAAAATCCAAAAAAATCGAAGTTGATTTCAAATGAATTTATTAAAATTTGACACTTCCCACTAAATTTTTTTTCACAATCCAACAAAATTGAAGTTATTTTCATCTAAATTTACTCAAATATATATCCTTCAACAAAAATACTCAACAAAATCCATAAAAATCGAAGTTGATTTCAAGTAAATTTATTAAAATTTGACACTTCCAACTAAAATTTTTTTCACAATCTAGAAAATTTATGTTATTTTCATCTAAATTTACTCAAATATAGATCCTACAACAAAAATACTCAATAAAATCTAAAAAAATCGAAGTTGGTTTCAAATAATATTATTAAAATTTGACACTTCCAAATAAGTTTTTTTCACAATCCAACAAAAATGAAGTTATTTTCATCTAAATTTAATCAAATATAGATCCTACAACAAGAATACTCAACAAAATCCAAAAAAATCGAAGTTGATTTCAAATGAATTTATTAAAATTTGACAAAAATCTTGTCTACATCCAAGAAAATTGAAGTTATTTTCATCTAAATTTACTCAAATATAGACCCTACAACAAAAATACTCAACAAAATCCAAAAAAATCGAAGTTGATTGCAAATAAATTTATAAAAATTTGACACTTCCAACTAATATTTTTTTCACAATCCAACAAAATTGAAGTTATTTTCATCTAAATTTACTCAAATATAGACCCTACAACAAAAATACTCATCAAAATCCAAAAAAATCGAAGTTGATTTCAAATAAATTTATTAAAATTTGACACTTCCAAATAAGTTTTTTTCACAATCCAACAAAATTGAAGTTATTTTCATCTAAATTTAATCAAATATAGATCCTACAACAAGAATACTCAACAAAATCCAAAAAAATCGAAGTTGATTTCAAATGAATTTATTAAAATTTGACACTTCCCACTAAATTTTTTTTCACAATCCAACAAAATTGAAGTTATTTTCATCTAAATTTACTCAAATATATATCCTTCAACAAAAATACTCAACAAAATCCATAAAAATCGAAGTTGATTTCAAATAAATTTATTAAAATTTGACACTTCCAACTAAAATTTTTTTCACAATCCAAAAAATTGATGTTATTTTCATCTAAATTTACTCAAATATAGATCCTACAACAAAAATACTCAATAAAATCTAAAAAAATCGAAGTTGGTTTCAAATAATATTATTAAAATTTGACACTTCCAAATAAGTTTTTTTCACAATCCAACAAAAATGAAGTTATTTTCATCTAAATCTACTCAAATATTGATCCTACAACAAAAATACTCAACAAAATCTAAAAAAATCGAAGTTGGTTTCAAATAATATTATTAAAATTTGACACTTCCAAATAAGTTTTTTTCACAATCCAACAAAAATGAAGTTATTTTCATCTAAATTTAATCAAATATAGATCCTACAACAAGAATACTCAACAAAATCCAAAAAAATCGAAGTTGATTTCAAATAAATTTAATAAAACTTGACACTTCCAACTAAAAATTTTTTCACAATCCAACAAAATTGAAGTTATTTTCATCTAAATTTACTCAAATATAGACCCTGCAACAAAAATACTCAACAAAATCCAAAATAATCGAAGTTGATTTCAAATAAATTTAATAAAACTTGACACTTCCAACTAAAAATTTTTTCACAATCCAAAAAATTGAAGTTATTTTCATCTAAATCGACTCAAATATTGATCCTACAACAAAAATACTCAACAAAATCCAAAAAAATCGAAGGTGATTTCAAATAATATTATTAAAATTTGAAACTTCCAAATAAATTTTGTTCACAATCCAACAAAATTGAAGTTATTTTCATCTAAATTTACTCAAATATAGATCCTACAACCAAAATACTCATCAAAATCCAAAAAAATCGAAGTTGATTTCAAATAAATTTATTAAAATTTGACACTTCCAAATAAGTTTTTTTCACAATCCAACAAAATTGAAGTTATTTTCATCTAAGTTTAATCAAATATAGATCCTACAACAAGAATACTCAACAAAATCCAAAAAAATCGAAGTTGATTTCAAATGAATTTATTAAAATTTGACCAAAATCTTGTCAAAATCCAACAAAATTGAAGTTATTTTCATCTAAATTTAATCAAATATAGATCCTACAACAAGAATACTCAACAAAATCCAAAAAAATCGAAGTTGATTTCAAATGAATTTATTAAAATTTGACACTTCCCACTAAATTTTTTTTCACAATCCAACAAAATTGAAGTTATTTTCATCTAAATTTACTCAAATATATATCCTTCAACAAAAATACTCAACAAAATCCATAAAAATCGAAGTTGATTTCAAATAAATTTATTAAAATTTGACACTTCCAACTAAAATTTTTTTCACAATCCAAAAAATTGATGTTATTTTCATCTAAATTTACTCAAATATAGATCCTACAACAAAAATCCTCAATAAAATCTAAAAAAATCGAAGTTGGCTTCAAATAATATTATTAAAATTTGACACTTCCAAATAAGTTTTTTTCACAATCCAACAAAAATGAAGATATTTTCATCTAAATTTAATCAAATATAGATCCTACAACAAGAATACTCAACAAAATCCAAAAAAATCGAAGTTGATTTCAAATGAATTTATTAAAATTTGACAAAAATCTTGTCTACATCCAAGAAAATTGAAGTTATTTTCATCTAAATTTAGTCAAATATAGATCCTACAACCAAAATACTCATCAAAATCCAAAAAAATCGAAGTTGATTTCAAATAAATTTATTAAAATTTGACACTTCCAACTAAAATTTTTTTCATAATCGAACAAAATTGAAGATATTTTCATCTAAATTTACTCAAATATAGATCCTACAACAAGAATACTCAACAAAATCCCAAAAAATCGAAGTTGATTTCAAATGAATTTATTAAAATTTGACACTTCCCACTAAATTTTTTTTCACAATCCAACAAAATTGAAGTTATTTTCATCTAAATTTACTCAAATATATATCCTTCAACAAAAATACTCAACAAAATCCATAAAAATCGAAGTTGATTTCAAATAAATTTATTAAAATTTGACACATCCAACTAAAATTTTTTTCACAATCCAAAAAATTGATGTTATTTTCATCTAAATTTACTCAAATATAGATCCTACAACAAAAATACTCAATAAAATCTAAAAAAATCGAAGTTGGTTTCAAATAATATTATTAAAATTTGACACTTCCAAATAAGTTTTTTTCACAATCCAACAAAAATGAAGTTATTTTCATCTAAATTTAATCAAATATAGATCCTACAACAAGAATACTCAACAAAATCCAAAAAAATCGAAGTTGATTTCAAATGAATTTATTAAAATTTGACACTTCCCACTAAATTTTTTTTCACAATCCAACAAAATTGAAGTTATTTTCATCTAAATTTACTCAAATATATATCCTTCAACAAAAATACTCAACAAAATCCATAAAAATCGAAGTTGATTTCAAATAAATTTATTAAAATTTGACACTTCCAACTAAAATTTTTTTCACAATCCAAAAAATTGATGTTATTTTCATCTAAATTTACTCAAATATAGATCCTACAACAAAAATACTCAATAAAATCTAAAAAAATCGAAGTTGGTTTCAAATAATATTATTAAAATTTGACACTTCCAAATAAGTTTTTTTCACAATCCAACAAAAATGAAGTTAGTTTCATCTAAATTTAATCAAATATAGATCCTACAACAAGAATACTCAACAAAATCCAAAAAAATCGAAGTTGATTTCAAATGAATTTATTAAAATTTGACAAAAATCTTGTCTACATCCAAGAAAATTGAAGTTATTTTCATCTAAATTTAGTCAAATATAGATCCTACAACCAAAATACTCATCAAAATCCAAAAAAATCGAAGTTGATTTCAAATAAATTTATTAAAATTTGACACTTCCAACTAAAATTTTTTTCACAATCCAAAAAATTGATGTTATTTTCATCTAAATTTACTCAAATATAGATCCTACAACAAAAATACTCAATAAAATCTAAAAAAATCAAAGTTGATTTCAAATGAATTTATTAAAATTTGACAAAAATCTTGTCTACTTCCAAGAAAATTGAAGTTATTTTCATCTAAATTTACTCAAATATAGATCCTACCACAAAAATACTCAACAAAATCCAAAAAAATCGAAGTTGATTTCAAATGATTTTATTAAAATTTGACCAAAATCTTGTCAAAATCCAAAAAATTGAAGTTATTTTCATCTAAATTTAGTCAAATATAGATCCTACAACCAAAATAGTCATCAAAATCCAAAAAATCGAAGTTGATTTCAAATGATTTTATTAAAATTTGACCAAAATTTTGTCAAAATCCAAAAAATTGAAGTTATTTTCATCTAAATTTAGTCAAATATACATCCTACAACCAAAATACTCATCAAAATCCAAAAAAATCGAAGTTGATTTCAAATAAATTTATTAAAATTTGACACTTCCAACAAAAATTTTTTTCATAATCGAACAAAATTGAAGTTATTTTCATCTAAATTTACTCAAATATAGATCCTACAACCAAAATACTCAACAAAATCCAAAAAAATCGAAGTTGATTTCAAATGAATTTATTAAAATTTGACCAAAATCTTGTCAAAATCCAAGAAAATTGAAGTTATTTTCATCTAAATTTAGTCAAATATAGATCCTACAACCAAAATACTCGACAAAATCCAAAAAAATCGAAGTTGATTTCAAATAAATTTATTAAAATTTGACACTTCCAACTAAAATTTTTTTCACAATCCAACAAAATTGAAGTTATTTTCATCTAAAATTATTCAAATATAGACCCTACAACAAAAATACTCAACAAAATCCAAAAAAATCGAAGTTGATTTCAAATAAATTTATTAAAATTTGACACTTCCAACTAAATGTTTTTTCATAATCCAACAAAATTGAATTTATTTTCATCTAAATTTAGTCAAATATAGATCCTGCAACCAAAATACTCAACAAAATCCAAAAAAATCGAAGTTGATTTCAAATAAATTTATTAAAATTTGACACTTCCAACTAAATTATTTTTCATAATCCAACAAAATTAAATTTATTTTCATCTAAATTTACTCAAATATAGATCCTACAACAAAAATACTCAACAAAATCCAAAATAATCGAAGTTGATTTCTACTAAATTTAATAAAACTTGATACTTCCAACTAAAATTTTTTTCACAATCAAACAAAATTGAAGTTATTTTCATCAAAATTTAATCAAATATAGATCCTACAACAAAAATACTCGACAAAATCGAAAAAAATCGAAGTTGATTTCATATGAATTTATTAAAATTTGACACTTCCAACTAAAATTTTTTTTATAATCCAACAAAATTGAAGTTATTTTCATCTAAATTTAGTCAAATATAGAACCTACAACCAAAATACTCATCAAAATCCAAAAAAATCGAAGTTGATTTCAAATAAATTTATTAAAATTTGACACTTCCAACTAAAATTTTTTTCATAATCGAACAAAATTGAAGTTATTTTCATCTAAATTTACTCAAATATAGATCCTACAACAAGAATACTCAACAAAATCCAAAAAAATCGAAGTTGATTTCAAATGAATTTATTAAAATTTGACACTTCCCACTAAATTTTTTTTCACAATCCAACAAAATTGAAGTTATTTTCATCTAAATTTACTCAAATATATATCCTTCAACAAAAATACTCAACAAAATCCATAAAAATCGAAGTTGATTTCAAATAAATTTATTAAAATTTGACACATCCAACTAAAATTTTTTTCACAATCCAAAAAATTGATGTTATTTTCATCTAAATTTACTCAAATATAGATCCTACAACAAAAATACTCAATAAAATCTAAAAAAATCGAAGTTGGTTTCAAATAATATTATTAAAATTTGACACTTCCAAATAAGTTTTTTTCACAATCCAACAAAAATGAAGTTATTTTCATCTAAATTTAATCAAATATAGATCCTACAACAAGAATACTCAACAAAATCCAAAAAAATCGAAGTTGATTTCAAATGAATTTATTAAAATTTGACACTTCCCACTAAATTTTTTTTCACAATCCAACAAAATTGAAGTTATTTTCATCTAAATTTACTCAAATATATATCCTTCAACAAAAATACTCAACAAAATCCATAAAAATCGAAGTTGATTTCAAATAAATTTATTAAAATTTGACACTTCCAACTAAAATTTTTTTCACAATCCAAAAAATTGATGTTATTTTCATCTAAATATACTCAAATATAGATCCTACAACAAAAATACTCAATAAAATCTAAAAAAATCGAAGTTGGTTTCAAATAATATTATTAAAATTTGACACTTCCAAATAAGTTTTTTTCACAATCCAACAAAATTGAAGTAATTTTCATCTAAATTTACTCAAATATAGATCCTACAACAAGAATACTCAACAAAATCCAAAAAAATCGAAGTTGATTTCAAATGAATTTATTAAAATTTGACACTTCCCACTAAATTTTTTTTCACAATCCAACAAAATTGAAGTTATTTTCATCTAAATTTACTCAAATATATATCCTTCAACAAAAATACTCAACAAAATCCATAAAAATCGAAGTTGATTTCAAATAAATTTATTAAAATTTGACACATCCAACTAAAATTTTTTTCACAATCCAAAAAATTGATGTTATTTTCATCTAAATTTACTCAAATATAGATCCTACAACAAAAATACTCAATAAAATCTAAAAAAATCGAAGTTGGTTTCAAATAATATTATTAAAATTTGACACTTCCAAATAAGTTTTTTTCACAATCCAACAAAAATGAAGTTATTTTCATCTAAATTTAATCAAATATAGATCCTACAACAAGAATACTCAACAAAATCCAAAAAAATCGAAGTTGATTTCAAATGAATTTATTAAAATTTGACACTTCCCACTAAATTTTTTTTCACAATCCAACAAAATTGAAGTTATTTTCATCTAAATTTACTCAAATATATATCCTTCAACAAAAATACTCAACAAAATCCATAAAAATCGAAGTTGATTTCAAATAAATTTATTAAAATTTGACACTTCCAACTAAAATTTTTTTCATAATCGAACAAAATTGAAGTTATTTTCATCTAAATTTACTCAAATATAGATCCTACAACAAGAATACTCAACAAAATCCAAAAAAATCGAAGTTGATTTCAAATGAATTTATTAAAATTTGACAAAAATCTTGTCTACTTCCAAGAAAATTGAAGTTATTTTCATCTAAATTTACTCAAATATAGATCCTACCACAAAAATACTCAACAAAATCCAAAAAAATCGAAGTTGATTTCAAATGATTTTATTAAAATTTGACCAAAATCTTGTCAAAATCCAAAAAATTGAAGTTATTTTCATCTAAATTTAGTCAAATATAGATCCTACAACCAAAATAGTCATCAAAATCCAAAAAATCGAAGTTGATTTCAAATGATTTTATTAAAATTTGACCAAAATCTTGTCAAAATCCAAAAAATTGAAGTTATTTTCATCTAAATTTAGTTAAATATACATCCTACAACCAAAATACTCATCAAAATCCAAAAAAATCGAAGTTGATTTCAAATAAATTTATTAAAATTTGACACTTCCAACTAAAATTTTTTTCATAATCGAACAAAATTGAAGTTATTTTCATCTAAATTTACTCAAATATAGATCCTACAACCAAAATACTCAACAAAATCCAAAAAAATCGAAGTTGATTTCAAATGAATTTATTAAAATTTGACCAAAATCTTGTCAAAATCCAAGAAAATTGAAGTTATTTTCATCTAAATTTAGTCAAATATAGATCCTACAACCAAAATACTCGACAAAATCCAAAAAAATCGAAGTTGATTTTATATGAATTTATTAAAATTTGACACTTCCAACTAAAATTTTTTCATAATCCAACGAAATTGAAGTTATTTTCGTCTAAATTTACTCAAATATAGAACCTACAACAAAAATACTCAACAAAATCCAAAAAAATCGAAGTTGATTTCAAATAAATTTATTAAAATTTGACCCTTCCAACTAAAATTTTTTTTCACAATCCAAAAAATTGAAGATATTTTCATCTGAATCTACTCAAATATAGATCCTACAACAAAAATACTCAACAAAATCCAAAATAATCGAAGTTGATTTCAAATAAATTTAATAAAACTTGATACTTCCAACTAAAATTTTTTTCACAATCCAACAAAATTGAAGTTATTTTCAACTAAATTTAATCAAATATAGATCCTACAACAAAAATACTCGACAAAATCCAAAAAAATCGAATTTTATTTCATATGAATTTATTAAAATTTGACACTTCCAACTAAAATTTTTTTTATAATCCAACAAAATTGAAGTTATTTTCATCTAAATTTAGTCAAATATAGATCCTACAACCAAAATACTCATCAAAATCCAAAAAAATCGAAGTTGATTTCAAATGAATTTATTAAAATTTGACAAAAATCTTGTCTACATCCAAGAAAATTGAAGTTATTTTCATCTAAATTTACTCAAATATAGATCCTACAACAAAAATACTCAACAAAATCCAAAAAAATCGAAGTTGATTTCATATGAATTTATTAAAATTTGACACTTCCAACTAAAATTTTTTTCATAATCCAACAAAATTGAAGATATTTTCATCTAAATTTACTCAAATATAGATCCTACAACCAAAATACGCAACAAAATAAAAAAAAATCGAAGTTGATTTCAAATGAATTTATTCAAATTTGACCAAAATCTTGTCAAAATCCAAAAAATTGAAGTTATTTTCATCTAAATTTACTCTAATATAGATCCTACAACAAAAATACTCAACAAAATCCAAAAAAATCGAAGTTGATTTCAAATAAATTTATTAAAATTTGACACTTCCAACTAAATTTTTTTTCATAATCCAACAAAATTAAATTTATTTTCATCTAAATTTACTCAAATATAGACCCTACAACAAAAATACTCAACAAAATCCAAAAAAAATCGAAGTTGATTTCAAATAAATTTATTAAAATTTGACACTTCCAACTAAATTTTTTTTCATAATCCAACAAAATTAAATTTATTTTCATCTAAATTTACTCAAATATAGATCCTACAACAAAAATACTCAACAAAATCCAAAATAATCGAAGTTGATTTCAAATAAATTTAATAAAATTTGACAAAAATCTTGTCTACATCCAAGAAAATTGAAGTTATTTTCATCTAAATTTACTCAAATATAGATCCTACAACAAAAATACTCCACAAAATCCAAAAAAATCGAAGATGATTTCAAATGATTTTATTAAAATTTGACAAAAATCTTGTCTACATACAAGAAAATTGAAGTTATTTTCATCTAAATTTAGTCAAATATAGATCCTACAACCAAAATACTCGACAAAATCCAAAAATATCGAAGTTGATTTCATATGAATTTATTAAAATTTGACATTTCCAACTAAATTTTTTTTCATAATCCAACAAAATTGAAGTTATTTTCATCTAAATTTACTCAAATATAGACCCTACAACAAAAATACTCAACAAAATCCAAAAAAAATCGAAGTTGATTTCAAATAAATTTATTAAAATTTGACACTTCCACCTAAAATTTCTTTCACAATCCAACAAAATTGAAGTTATTTTCATCTAAATTTACTCAAATATAGATCCTACAACAAAAATACTCAACAAAATCCAAAAAAATCGAAGTTGATTTCAAATAAATTTATTAAATTTTGACACTTCCCACTAAATTTTTTTTTCACAATCCAACAAAATTGAAGTTATTTTCATCTAAATTTACTCAAATATAGATCCTTCAACAAAAATACTCAACAAAATCAAAAAAAATCGAAGTTGATTTCAAATAATATTATTAAAATTTGACACTTCCAAATAAATGTTTTTCACAATCCAACAAAATTGAAGTTATTTTCATCTAAATTTAATCAAATATAGATCCTACAACAAAAATACTCAACAAAATCCAAAAAAATCGAAGTTGATTTCAAATAAATTTATTAAAATTTGACTCTTCCAACTAAAATTTTTTTCACAATCCAACAAAATTGAAGTTATTTTCATCTAAATTTACTCAAATATAGATCCTACAACCAAAATACTCAACAAAATCCAAAAAAATCGAAGTTGATTTCAAATGAATTTATTAAAATTTGACACTTCCAACTAAATTTTTTTTCATAATCCAACAAAATTGAATTTATTCTCATCTAAATTTACTCAAATATAGATCCTACAACAAAAATACTCAACAAAATCCAAAAAAATCGAAGGTGATTTCAAATAATATTATTAAAATTTGACACTTCCAAATAAATTTTTTTCACAATCCAACAAAATTGAAGTTATTTTCATCTAAATTTACTCAAATATAGATCCTACAACCAAAATACTTAACAAAATCCAAAAAAATCGAAGTTGATTTCAAATAAATTTATTAAAATTTGACACTTCCAACTATATTTTTTTTCATAATCCAACAAAATTGAATTTATTTTCATCTAAATTTACTCAAATATAGATCCTACAACAAAAATACTCAACAAAATCCAAAATAATCGAAGTTGATTTCAAATAAATTTATTAAAATTTGACTCTTCCAACTAAAATTTTTTTCACAATCCAACAAAATTGAAGTTATTTTCATCTAAATTTACTCAAATATAGATCCTACAACAAAAATACTCAACAAAATCCAAAAAAATCGAAGGTGATTTCAAATAATATTATTAAAATTTGACACTTCCAAATAAATTTTTTTCACAATCCAACAAAATTGAAGTTATTTTCATCTAAATTTACTCAAATATAGATCCTACAACCAAAATACTCAACAAAATTCAAAAAAATCGAAGTTGATTTCAAATAAATTTATTAAAATTTGACACTTCCAACTATATTTTTTTTCATAATCCAACAAAATTGAATTTATTTTCATCTAAATTTACTCAAATATAGATCCTACAACAAAAATACTCAACAAAATCCAAAATAATCGAAGTTGATTTCAAATAAATTTATTAAAATTTGACTCTTCCAACTAAAATTTTTTTCACAATCCAACAAAATTGAAGTTATTTTCATCTAAATTTACTCAAATATAGATCCTACAACAAAAATACTCAACAAAATCCAAAAAAATCGAAGTTGATTTCAAATAAATTTATTAAAATTTGACACTTCCAACTAAAATTTTTTTCACAATCCAACAAAATTGAAGTTATTTTCATCTAAATTTACTCAAATATAGATCCTACAACAAAAATACGCAACAAAATCCAAAATAATCGAAGTTGATTTCAAATAAATTTAATAAAACTTGACACTTCCAACTAAAATTTTTTTCACAATCCAACAAAATTGAAGTTATTTTCATCTAAATTTAATCAAATATAGATCCTACAACAAAAATACTCGACAAAATCCAAAAATATCGAAGTTGATTTCATATGAATTTATTAAAATTTGACATTTCCAACTAAATTTTTTTTCATAATCCAACAAAATTGAAGTTATTTTCATCTAAATTTAATCAAATATAGACCCTACAACAAAAATACTCAACAAAATCCAAAAAAAATCGAAGTTGATTTCAAATAAATTTATTAAAATTTGACACTTCCACCTAAAATTTCTTTCACAATCCAACAAAATTGAAGTTATTTTCATCTAAATTTACTCAAATATAGATCCTACAACAAAAATACTCAACAAAATCCAAAAAAATCGAAGTTGATTTCAAATAAATTTATTAAATTTTGACACTTCCCACTAAATTTTTTTTTCACAATCCAACAAAATTGAAGTTATTTTCATCTAAATTTACTCAAATATAGATCCTTCAACAAAAATACTCAACAAAATCCAAAAAAATCGAAGTTGATTTCAAATAATATTATTAAAATTTGACACTTCCAAATAAATGTTTTTCACAATCCAACAAAATTGAAGTTATTTTCATCTAAATTTAATCAAATATAGATCCTACAACAAAAATACTCAACAAAATCCAAAAAAATCGAAGTTGATTTCAAATAAATTTATTAAAATTTGACTCTTCCAACTAAAATTTTTTTCACAATCCAACAAAATTGAAGTTATTTTCATCTAAATTTACTCAAATATAGATCCTACAACCAAAATACTCAACAAAATGAAAAAAAATCGAAGTTGATTTCAAATGAATTTATTAAAATTTGACACTTCCAACTAAATTTTTTTTCATAATCCAACAAAATTGAATTTATTCTCATCTAAATTTACTCAAATATAGATCCTACAACAAAAATACTCAACAAAATCCAAAAAAATCGAAGGTGATTTCAAATAATATTATTAAAATTTGACACTTCCAAATAAATTTTTTTCACAATCCAACAAAATTGAAGTTATTTTCATCTAAATTTACTCAAATATAGATCCTACAACCAAAATACTTAACAAAATCCAAAAAAATCGAAGTTGATTTCAAATAAATTTATTAAAATTTGACACTTCCAACTATATTTTTTTTCATAATCCAACAAAATTGAATTTATTTTCATCTAAATTTACTCAAATATAGATCCTACAACAAAAATACTCAACAAAATCCAAAATAATCGAAGTTGATTTCAAATAAATTTATTAAAATTTGACTCTTCCAACTAAAATTTTTTTCACAATCCAACAAAATTGAAGTTTTTTTCATCTAAATTTACTCAAATATAGATCCTACAACAAAAATACTCAACAAAATCCAAAAAAATCGAAGTTGATTTCAAATAAATTTATTAAAATTTGACACTTCCAACTATATTTTTTTTCATAATCCAACAAAATTGAATTTATTTTCATCTAAATTTACTCAAATATAGATCCTACAACAAAAATACTCAACAAAATCCAAAATAATCGAAGTTGATTTCAAATAAATTTAATAAAATTTGACAAAAATCTTGTCTACATCCAAGAAAATTGAAGTTATTTTCATCTAAATTTACTCAAATATAGATCCTACAACAAAAATACTCCACAAAATCCAAAAAAATCGAAGATGATTTCAAATGATTTTATTAAAATTTGACAAAAATCTTGTCTACATACAAGAAAATTGAAGTTATTTTCATCTAAATTTAGTCAAATATAGATCCTACAACCAAAATACTCGACAAAATCCAAAAATATCGAAGTTGATTTCATATGAATTTATTAAAATTTGACATTTCCAACTAAATTTTTTTTCATAATCCAACAAAATTGAAGTTATTTTCATCTAAATTTACTCAAATATAGACCCTACAACAAAAATACTCAACAAAATCCAAAAAAAATCGAAGTTGATTTCAAATAAATTTATTAAAATTTGACACTTCCACCTAAAATTTCTTTCACAATCCAACAAAATTGAAGTTATTTTCATCTAAATTTACTCAAATATAGATCCTACAACAAAAATACTCAACAAAATCCAAAAAAATCGAAGTTGATTTCAAATAAATTTATTAAATTTTGACACTTCCCACTAAATTTTTTTTTCACAATCCAACAAAATTGAAGTTATTTTCATCTAAATTTACTCAAATATAGATCCTTCAACAAAAATACTCAACAAAATCCAAAAAAATCGAAGTTGATTTCAAATAATATTATTAAAATTTGACACTTCCAAATAAATGTTTTTCACAATCCAACAAAATTGAAGTTATTTTCATCTAAATTTAATCAAATATAGATCCTACAACAAAAATACTCAACAAAATCCAAAAAAATCGAAGTTGATTTCAAATAAATTTATTAAAATTTGACTCTTCCAACTAAAATTTTTTTCACAATCCAACAAAATTGAAGTTATTTTCATCTAAATTTACTCAAATATAGATCCTACAACCAAAATACTCAACAAAATCCAAAAAAATCGAAGTTGATTTCAAATGAATTTATTAAAATTTGACACTTCCAACTAAATTTTTTTTCATAATCCAACAAAATTGAATTTATTCTCATCTAAATTTACTCAAATATAGATCCTACAACAAAAATACTCAACAAAATCCAAAAAAATCGAAGGTGATTTCAAATAATATTATTAAAATTTGACACTTCCAAATAAATTTTTTTCACAATCCAACAAAATTGAAGTTATTTTCATCTAAATTTACTCAAATATAGATCCTACAACCAAAATACTTAACAAAATCCAAAAAAATCGAAGTTGATTTCAAATAAATTTATTAAAATTTGACACTTCCAACTATATTTTTTTTCATAATCCAACAAAATTGAATTTATTTTCATCTAAATTTACTCAAATATAGATCCTACAACAAAAATACTCAACAAAATCCAAAATAATCGAAGTTGATTTCAAATAAATTTATTAAAATTTGACTCTTCCAACTAAAATTTTTTTCACAATCCAACAAAATTGAAGTTATTTTCATCTAAATTTACTCAAATATAGATCCTACAACAAAAATACTCAACAAAATCCAAAAAAATCGAAGGTGATTTCAAATAATATTATTAAAATTTGACACTTCCAAATAAATTTTTTTCACAATCCAACAAAATTGAAGTTATTTTCATCTAAATTTACTCAAATATAGATCCTACAACCAAAATACTCAACAAAATCCAAAAAAATCGAAGTTGATTTCAAATAAATTTATTAAAATTTGACACTTCCAACTATATTTTTTTTCATAATCCAACAAAATTGAATTTATTTTCATCTAAATTTACTCAAATATAGATCCTACAACAAAAATACTCAACAAAATCCAAAATAATCGAAGTTGATTTCAAATAAATTTATTAAAATTTGACTCTTCCAACTAAAATTTTTTTCACAATCCAACAAAATTGAAGTTATTTTCATCTAAATTTACTCAAATATAGATCCTACAACAAAAATACTCAACAAAATCCAAAAAAATCGAAGTTGATTTCAAATAAATTTATTAAAATTTGACACTTCCAACTAAAATTTTTTTCACAATCCAACAAAATTGAAGTTATTTTCATCTAAATTTACTCAAATATAGATCCTACAACAAAAATACGCAACAAAATCCAAAATAATCGAAGTTGATTTCAAATAAATTTAATAAAACTTGACACTTCCAACTAAAATTTTTTTCACAATCCAACAAAATTGAAGTTATTTTCATCTAAATTTAATCAAATATAGATCCTACAACAAAAATACTCGACAAAATCCAAAAATATCGAAGTTGATTTCATATGAATTTATTAAAATTTGACATTTCCAACTAAATTTTTTTTCATAATCCAACAAAATTGAAGTTATTTTCATCTAAATTTACTCAAATATAGACCCTACAACAAAAATACTCAACAAAATCCAAAAAAAATCGAAGTTGATTTCAAATAAATTTATTAAAATTTGACACTTCCACCTAAAATTTCTTTCACAATCCAACAAAATTGAAGTTATTTTCATCTAAATTTACTCAAATATAGATCCTACAACAAAAATACTCAACAAAATCCAAAAAAATCGAAGTTGATTTCAAATAAATTTATTAAATTTTGACACTTCCCACTAAATTTTTTTTTCACAATCCAACAAAATTGAAGTTATTTTCATCTAAATTTACTCAAATATAGATCCTTCAACAAAAATACTCAACAAAATCCAAAAAAATCGAAGTTGATTTCAAATAATATTATTAAAATTTGACACTTCCAAATAAATGTTTTTCACAATCCAACAAAATTGAAGTTATTTTCATCTAAATTTAATCAAATATAGATCCTACAACAAAAATACTCAACAAAATCCAAAAAAATCGAAGTTGATTTCAAATAAATTTATTAAAATTTGACTCTTCCAACTAAAATTTTTTTCACAATCCAACAAAATTGAAGTTATTTTCATCTAAATTTACTCAAATATAGATCCTACAACCAAAATACTCAACAAAATCCAAAAAAATCGAAGTTGATTTCAAATGAATTTATTAAAATTTGACACTTCCAACTAAATTTTTTTTCATAATCCAACAAAATTGAATTTATTCTCATCTAAATTTACTCAAATATAGATCCTACAACAAAAATACTCAACAAAATCCAAAAAAATCGAAGGTGATTTCAAATAATATTATTAAAATTTGACACTTCCAAATAAATTTTTTTCACAATCCAACAAAATTGAAGTTATTTTCATCTAAATTTACTCAAATATAGATCCTACAACCAAAATACTTAACAAAATCCAAAAAAATCGAAGTTGATTTCAAATAAATTTATTAAAATTTGACACTTCCAACTATATTTTTTTTCATAATCCAACAAAATTGAATTTATTTTCATCTAAATTTACTCAAATATAGATCCTACAACAAAAATACTCAACAAAATCCAAAATAATCGAAGTTGATTTCAAATAAATTTATTAAAATTTGACTCTTCCAACTAAAATTTTTTTCACAATCCAACAAAATTGAAGTTATTTTCATCTAAATTTACTCAAATATAGATCCTACAACAAAAATACTCAACAAAATCCAAAAAAATCGAAGTTGATTTCAAATAAATTTATTAAAATTTGACACTTCCAACTATATTTTTTTTCATAATCCAACAAAATTGAATTTATTTTCATCTAAATTTACTCAAATATAGATCCTACAACAAAAATACTCAACAAAATCCAAAATAATCGAAGTTGATTTCAAATGAATTTATTAAAATTTGACCAAAATCTTGTCAAAATCCACAAAATTGAAGTTATTTTCATCTAAATTTACTCAAATATAGATCCTACAACAAAAATACGCAACAAAATCTTAAATAATCGAAGTTGATTTCAAATAAATTTAATAAAACTTGACACTTCCAACTAAAATTTTTTTCACAATCCAACAAAATTGAAGTTATTTTCATCTAAATTTACTCAAATATAGATCCTACAACAAAAATACTCAACAAAATCCAAAAAAATCGAAGTTGATTTCAAATAAATTTATTAAATTTTGACACTTCCCACTAAATTTTTTTTTCACAATCCAACAAAATTGAAGTTATTTTCATCTAAATTTACTCAAATATAGATCCTTCAACAAAAATACTCAACAAAATCCAAAAAAATCGAAGTTGATTTCAAATAATATTATTAAAATTTGACACTTCCAAATAAATGTTTTTCACAATCCAACAAAATTGAAGTTATTTTCATCTAAATTTACTCAAATATAGACCCTACAACAAAAATACTCAACAAAATCCAAAAAAAATCGAAGTTGATTTCAAATAAATTTATTAAAATTTGACACTTCCAACTATATTTTTTTTCATAATCCAACAAAATTGAATTTATTTTCATCTAAATTTACTCAAATATAGATCCTACAACAAAAATACTCAACAAAATCCAAAATAATCGAAGTTGATTTCAAATGAATTTATTAAAATTTGACCAAAATCTTGTCAAAATCCACAAAATTGAAGTTATTTTCATCTAAATTTACTCAAATATAGATCCTACAACAAAAATACGCAACAAAATCCAAAATAATCGAAGTTGATTTCAAATAAATTTAATAAAACTTGACACTTCCAACTAAAATTTTTTTCACAATCCAACAAAATTGAAGTTATTTTCATCTAAATTTACTCAAATATAGATCCTACAACAAAAATACTCAACAAAATCCAAAAAAATCGAAGTTGATTTCAAATAAATTTATTAAATTTTGACACTTCCCACTAAATTTTTTTTTCACAATCCAACAAAATTGAAGTTATTTTCATCTAAATTTACTCAAATATAGATCCTTCAACAAAAATACTCAACAAAATCCAAAAAAATCGAAGTTGATTTCAAATAATATTATTAAAATTTGACACTTCCAAATAAATGTTTTTCACAATCCAACAAAATTGAAGTTATTTTCATCTAAATTTACTCAAATATAGACCCAACAACAAAAATACTCAACAAAATCCAAAAAAAATCGAAGTTGATTTCAAATAAATTTATTAAAATTTGACACTTCCACCTAAAATTTCTTTCACAATCCAACAAAATTGAAGTTATTTTCATCTAAATTTACTCAAATATAGATCCTACAACAAAAATACTCAACAAAATCCAAAAAAATCGAAGTTGATTTCAAATAAATTTATTAAATTTTGACACTTCCCACTAAATTTTTTTTTCACAATCCAACAAAATTGAAGTTATTTTCATCTAAATTTACTCAAATATAGATCCTTCAACAAAAATACTCAACAAAATCCAAAAAAATCGAAGTTGATTTCAAATAATATTATTAAAATTTGACACTTCCAAATAAATGTTTTTCACAATCCAACAAAATTGAAGTTATTTTCATCTAAATTTAATCAAATATAGATCCTACTACAAAAATACTCAACAAAATCCAAAAAAATCGAAGTTGATTTCAAATAAATTTATTAAAATTTGACACATCCAACTAAATTATTTTTCATAATCCAACAAATTTGAATTTATTTTCATCTAAATTTACTCAAATATAGATCCTACAACAAAAATACTCAACAAAATCCAAAAAATCGAAGTTGATTTCAAATAAATTTATTAAAATTTGACTCTTCCAACTAAAATTTTTTTCACAATCCAACAAAATTGAAGTTATTTTCATCTAAATTTACTCAAATATAGATCCTACAACAAAAATACTCAACAAAATCCAAAAAAATCGAAGTTGATTTCAAATAAATTTATTAAAATTTGACACTTCCAACTAAATTTTTTTTCATAATCCAACAAAATTGAAGTTATTTTCATCTAAATTTACTCAAATATAGATCCTACAACAAAAATACTCAACAAAATCCAAAATAATCGAAGTTGATTTCAAATAAATTTAATAAAACTTGACACTCCCAACTAAAAATTTTTTCACAATCCAAAAAATTGAAGTTATTTTCATCTAAATCTACTCAAATATAGATCCTACAACCAAAATACTCAACAAAATCCAAAAAAATCGAAGTTGATTTCTAATAAATTTATTAAAATTTGACACTTCCAACTAAAATATTTTTCACAATCCAACAAAATTGAAGTTATTTTCATCTAAATTTACTCATATATAGACCCTACAACAAAAATTCTCAACAAAATCCAAAAAAATCGAAGTTGATTTCAAATGAATTTATTAAAATTTGACACTTCCAACTAAATTTTTTTTCATAATCCAACAAAATTGAATTTATTCTCATCTAAATTTACTCAAATATAGATCCTACAACAAAAATACTCAACAAAATCCAAAAAAATCGAAGGTGATTTCAAATAATATTATTAAAATTTGACACTTCCAAATAAATTTTTTTCACAATCCAACAAAATTGAAGTTATTTTCATCTAAATTTACTCAAATATAGATCCTACAACCAAAATACTCAACAAAATCCAAAAAAATCGAAGTTGATTTCAAATAAATTTATTAAAATTTGGCACTTCCAACTAAATTTTTTTTCATAATCCAACAAAATTGAATTTATTCTCATCTAAATTTACTCAAATATAGATCCTACAACAAAAATACTCAACAAAATCCAAAAAAATCGAAGGTGATTTCAAATAATATTATTAAAATTTGACACTTCCAAATAAATTTTTTTCACAATCCAACAAAATTGAAGTTATTTTCATCTAAATTTACTCAAATATAGATCCTACAACAAAAATACTCAACAAAATCAAAAAAAATCGAAGTTGATTTCAAATAAATTTATTAAAATTTGACACTTCCAACTATATTTTTTTTCATAATCCAACAAAATTGAAGTTATTTTCATCTAAATTTACTCAAATATAGATCCTACAACCAAAATACTCAACAAAATCCAAAAAAATCGAAGTTGATTCCAAATGAATTTATTAAAATTTGACCAAAATCTTGTCAAAATCCACAAAATTGAAGTTATTTTCATCTAAATTTACTCAAATATAGATCCTACAACAAAAATACGCAACAAAATCCAAAATAATCGAAGTTGATTTCAAATAAATTTAATAAAACTTGACACTTCCAACTAAAATTTTTTTCACAATCCAACAAAATTGAAGTTATTTTCATCTAAATTTAATCAAATATAGATCCTACAACAAAAATACTAGACAAAATCCAAAAATATCGAAGTTGATTTCATATGAATTTATTAAAATTTGACATTTCCAACTAAATTTTTTTTCATAATCCAACAAAATTGAAGTTATTTTCATCTAAATTTACTCAAATATAGACCCTACAACAAAAATACTCAACAAAATCCAAAAAAAATCGAAGTTTATTTCAAATAAATTTATTAAAATTTGACACTTCCACCTAAAATTTCTTTCACAATCCAACAAAATTGAAGTTATTTTCATCTAAATTTACTCAAATATAGATCCTACAACAAAAATACTCAACAAAATCCAAAAAAATCGAAGTTGATTTCAAATAAATTTATTAAATTTTGACACTTCCCACTAAATTTTTTTTTCACAATCCAACAAAATTGAAGTTATTTTCATCTAAATTTACTCAAATATAGATCCTTCAACAAAAATACTCAACAAAATCCAAAAAAATCGAAGTTGATTTCAAATAATAGTATTAAAATTTGACACTTCCAAATAAATGTTTTTCACAATCCAACAAAATTGAAGTTATTTTCATCTAAATTTAATCAAATATAGATCCTACAACAAAAATACTCAACAAAATCCAAAAAAATCGAAGTTGATTTCAAATAAATTTATTAAAATTTGACACATCCAACTAAATTATTTTTCATAATCCAACAAATTTGAATTTATTTTCATCTAAATTTACTCAAATATAGATCCTACAACAAAAATACTCAACAAAATCCAAAAAATCGAAGTTGATTTCAAATAAATTTATTAAAATTTGACTCTTCCAACTAAAATTTTTTTCACAATCCAACAAAATTGAAGTTATTTTCATCTAAATTTACTCAAATATAGATCCTACAACAAAAATACTCAACAAAATCCAAAAAAATCGAAGTTGATTTCAAATAAATTTATTAAAATTTGACACTTCCAACTAAATTTTTTTTCATAATCCAACAAAATTGAAGTTATTTTCATCTAAATTTACTCAAATATAGATCCTACAACAAAAATACTCAACAAAATCCAAAATAATCGAAGTTCGATTTCAAATAAATTTAATAAAACTTGACACTCCCAACTAAAAATTTTTTCACAATCCAAAAAATTGAAGTTATTTTCATCTAAATCTACTCAAATATAGATCCTACAACCAAAATACTCAACAAAATCCAAAAAAATCGAAGTTGATTTCAAATAAATTTATTAAAATTTGGCACTTCCAACTATATTTTTTTTCATAATCCAACAAAATTGAATTTATTTTCATCTAAATTTACTCAAATATAGATCCTACAACCAAAATACTCAACAAAATCCAAAAAAATCGAAGTTGATTTCAAATAAATTTATTAAAATTTGACACTTCCAACTATATTTTTTTTCATAATCCAACAAAATTGAATTTATTTTCATCTAAATTTACTCAAATATAGATCCTACAACAAAAATACTCAACAAAATCCAAAATAATCGAAGTTGATTTCAAATAAATTTATTAAAATTTGACTCTTCCAACTAAAATTTTTTTCACAATCCAACAAAATTGAAGTTATTTTCATCTAAATTTACTCAAATATAGATCCTACAACAAAAATACTCAACAAAATCCAAAAAAATCGAAGTTGATTTCAAATAAATTTATTAAAATTTGACACTTCCAACTAAATTTTTTTTCACAATCCAACAAAATTGAAGTTATTTTCATCTAAATTTACTCAAATATAGATCCTACAACAAAAATACTCAACAAAATCCAAAAAAATCGAAGTTGATTTCAAATAAATTTATTAAATTTTGACACTTCCCACTAAATTTTTTTTTCACAATCCAACAAAATTGAAGTTATTTTCATCTAAATTTACTCAAATATAGATCCTTCAACAAAAATACTCAACAAAATCCAAAAAAATCGAAGTTGATTTCAAATAATAGTATTAAAATTTGACACTTCCAAATAAATGTTTTTCACAATCCAACAAAATTGAAGTTATTTTCATCTAAATTTAATCAAATATAGATCCTACAACAAAAATACTCAACAAAACCCAAAAAAATCGAAGTTGATTTCAAATAAATTTATTAAAATTTGACACATCCAACTAAATTATTTTTCATAATCCAACAAATTTGAATTTATTTTCATCTAAATTTACTCAAATATAGATCCTACAACAAAAATACTCAACAAAATCCAAAAAATCGAAGTTGATTTCAAATAAATTTATTAAAATTTGACTCTTCCAACTAAAATTTTTTTCACAATCCAACAAAATTGAAGTTATTTTCATCTAAATTTACTCAAATATAGATCCTACAACAAAAATACTCAACAAAATCCAAAAAAATCGAAGTTGATTTCAAATAAATTTATTAAAATTTGACACTTCCAACTAAATTTTTTTTCATAATCCAACAAAATTGAAGTTATTTTCATCTAAATTTACTCAAATATAGATCCTACAACAAAAATACTCAACAAAATCCAAAAAAATCGAAGTTGATTTCAAATAAATTTATTAAAATTTGACACTTCCAACTAAATTTTTTTTCATAATCCAACAAAATTGAAGTTATTTTCATCTAAATTTACTCAAATATAGATCCTACAACAAAAATACTCAACAAAATCCAAAATAATCGAAGTTCGATTTCAAATAAATTTAATAAAACTTGACACTCCCAACTAAAAATTTTTTCACAATCCAAAAAATTGAAGTTATTTTCATCTAAATCTACTCAAATATAGATCCTACAACCAAAATACTCAACAAAATCCAAAAAAATCGAAGTTGATTTCAAATAAATTTATTAAAATTTGGCACTTCCAACTATATTTTTTTTCATAATCCAACAAAATTGAATTTATTTTCATCTAAATTTACTCAAATATAGATCCTACAACAAAAATACTCAACAAAATCCAAAATAATCGAAGTTGATTTCAAATAAATTTATTAAAATTTGACTCTTCCAACTAAAATTTTTTTCACAATCCAACAAAATTGAAGTTATTTTCATCTAAATTTACTCAAATATAGATCCTACAACCAAAATACTCAACAAAATCCAAAAAAATCGAAGTTGATTTCAAATGAATTTATTAAAATTTGACACTTCCAACTAAATTTTTTTTCATAATCCAACAAAATTGAATTTATTCTCATCTAAATTTACTCAAATATAGATCCTACAACAAAAATACTCAACAAAATCCAAAAAAATCGAAGGTGATTTCAAATAATATTATTAAAATTTGACACTTCCAAATAATTTTTTTTCACAATCCAACAAAATTGAAGTTATTTTCATCTAAATTTACTCAAATATAGATCCTACAACCAAAATACTCAACAAAATCCAAAAAAATCGAAGTTGATTTCAAATAAATTTATTAAAATTTGACACTTCCAACTATATTTTTTTTCATAATCCAACAAAATTGAATTTATTTTCATCTAAATTTACTCAAATATAGATCCTACAACAAAAATACTCAACAAAATCCAAAATAATCGAAGTTGATTTCAAATAAATTTATTAAAATTTGACTCTTCCAACTAAAACTTTTTTCACAATCCAACAAAATTGAAGTTATTTTCATCTAAATTTACTCAAATATAGATCCTACAACAAAAATACTCAACAAAATCCAAAAAAATCGAAGTTGATTTCAAATAAATTTATTAAAATTTGACACTTCCAACTAAAATTTTTTTCACAATCCAACAAAATTGAAGTTATTTTCATCTAAATTTACTCAAATATAGATCCTACAACAAAAATACGCAACAAAATCCAAAATAATCGAAGTTGATTTCAAATAAATTTAATAAAACTTGACACTTCCAACTAAAATTTTTTTCACAATCCAACAAAATTGAAGTTATTTTCATCTAAATTTAATCAAATATAGATCCTACAACAAAAATACTGGACAAAATCCAAAAATATCGAAGTTGATTTCATATGAATTTATTAAAATTTGACATTTCCAACTAAATTTTTTTTCATAATCCAACAAAATTGAAGTTATTTTCATCTAAATTTACTCAAATATAGACCCTACAACAAAAATACTCAACAAAATCCAAAAAAAAATCGAAGTTGATTTCAAATAAATTTATTAAAATTTGACACTTCCACCTAAAATTTCTTTCACAATCCAACAAAATTGAAGTTAATTTCATCTAAATTTACTCAAATATAGATCCTACAACAAAAATACTCAACAAAATCCAAAAAAATCGAAGTTGATTTCAAATAAATTTATTAAATTTTGACACTTCCCACTAAATTTTTTTTTCACAATCCAACAAAATTGAAGTTATTTTCATCTAAATTTACTCAAATATAGATCCTTCAACAAAAATACTCAACAAAATCCAAAAAAATCGAAGTTGATTTCAAATAATATTATTAAAATTTGACACTTCCAAATAAATGTTTTTCACAATCCAACAAAATTGAAGTTATTTTCATCTAAATTTAATCAAATATAGATCCTACAACAAAAATACTCAACAAAATCCAAAAAAATCGAAGTTGATTTCAAATAAATTTATTAAAATTTGACTCTTCCAACTAAAATTTTTTTCACAATCCAACAAAATTGAAGTTATTTTCATCTAAATTTACTCAAATATAGATCCTACAACCAAAATACTCAACAAAATCCAAAAAAATCGAAGTTGATTTCAAATGAATTTATTAAAATTTGACACTTCCAACTAATTTTTTTTTCACAATCCAACAAAATTGAAGTTATTTTCATCTAAATTTACTCAAATATAGATCCTACAACCAAAATACTCAACAAAATCCAAAAAAATCGAAGTTGATTTCAAATGAATTTATTAAAATTTGACACTTCCAACTAAATTTTTTTTCATAATCCAACAAAATTGAATTTATTCTCATCTAAATTTACTCAAATATAGATCCTACAACAAAAATACTCAACAAAATCCAAAAAAATCGAAGGTGATTTCAAATAATATTATTAAAATTTGACACTTCCAAATAATTTTTTTTCACAATCCAACAAAATTGAAGTTATTTTCATCTAAATTTACTCAAATATAGATCCTACAACCAAAATACTCAACAAAATCCAAAAAAATCGAAGTTGATTTCAAATAAATTTATTAAAATTTGACACTTCCAACTATATTTTTTTTCATAATCCAACAAAATTGAATTTATTTTCATCTAAATTTACTCAAATATAGATCCTACAACAAAAATACTCAACAAAATCCAAAATAATCGAAGTTGATTTCAAATAAATTTATTAAAATTTGACTCTTCCAACTAAAACTTTTTTCACAATCCAACAAAATTGAAGTTATTTTCATCTAAATTTACTCAAATATAGATCCTACAACAAAAATACTCAACAAAATCCAAAAAAATCGAAGTTGATTTCAAATAAATTTATTAAAATTTGACACTTCCAACTAAAATTTTTTTCACAATCCAACAAAATTGAAGTTATTTTCATCTAAATTTACTCAAATATAGATCCTACAACAAAAATACGCAACAAAATCCAAAATAATCGAAGTTGATTTCAAATAAATTTAATAAAACTTGACACTTCCAACTAAAATTTTTTTCACAATCCAACAAAATTGAAGTTATTTTCATCTAAATTTAAACAAATATAGATCCTACAACAAAAATACTCGACAAAATCCAAAAATATCGAAGTTGATTTCATATGAATTTATTAAAATTTGACATTTCCAACTAAATTTTTTTTCATAATCCAACAAAATTGAAGTTATTTTCATCTAAATTTACTCAAATATAGACCCTACAACAAAAATACTCAACAAAATCCAAAAAAAAATCGAAGTTGATTTCAAATAAATTTATTAAAATTTGACACTTCCACCTAAAATTTCTTTCACAATCCAACAAAATTGAAGTTATTTTCATCTAAATTTACTCAAATATAGATCCTACAACAAAAATACTCAACAAAATCCAAAAAAATCGAAGTTGATTTCAAATAAATTTATTAAATTTTGACACTTCCCACTAAATTTTTTTTTCACAATCCAACAAAATTGAAGTTATTTTCATCTAAATTTACTCAAATATAGATCCTTCAACAAAAATACTCAACAAAATCCAAAAAAATCGAAGTTGATTTCAAATAATATTATTAAAATTTGACACTTCCAAATAAATGTTTTTCACAATCCAACAAAATTGAAGTTATTTTCATCTAAATTTAATCAAATATAGATCATACAACAAAAATACTCAACAAAATCCAAAAAAAATCGAAGTTGATTTCAAATAAATTTATTAAAATTTGACTCTTCCAACTAAAATTTTTTTCACAATCCAACAAAATTGAAGTTATTTTCATCTAAATTTACTCAAATATAGATCCTACAACCAAAATACTCAACAAAATCCAAAAAAATCGAAGTTGATTTCAAATGAATTTATTAAAATTTGACACTTCCAACTAATTTTTTTTTCATAATCCAACAAAATTGAATTTATTCTCATCTAAATTTACTCAAATATAGATCCTACAACAAAAATACTCAACAAAATCCAAAAAAATCGAAGGTGATTTCAAATAATATTATTAAAATTTGACACTTCCAAATAAATTTTTTTCACAATCCAACAAAATTGAAGTTATTTTCATCTAAATTTACTCAAATATAGATCCTACAACCAAAATACTCAACAAAATCCAAAAAAATCGAAGTTGATTTCAAATAAATTTATTAAAATTTGACACTTCCAACTATATTTTTTTTCATAATCCAACAAAATTGAATTTATTTTCATCTAAATTTACTCAAATATAGATCCTACAACAAAAATACTCAACAAAATCCAAAATAATCGAAGTTGATTTCAAATAAATTTATTAAAATTTGACTCTTCCAACTAAAATTTTTTTCACAATCCAACAAAATTGAAGTTATTTTCATCTAAATTTACTCAAATATAGATCCTACAACAAAAATACTCAACAAAATCCAAAAAAATCGAAGTTGATTTCAAATAAATTTATTAAAATTTGACACTTCCAACTAAAATTTTTTTCACAATCCAACAAAATTGAAGTTATTTTCATCTAAATTTACTCAAATATAGATCCTACAACAAAAATACGCAACAAAATCCAAAATAATCGAAGTTGATTTCAAATAAATTTAATAAAACTTGACACTTCCAACTAAAATTTTTTTCACAATCCAACAAAATTGAAGTTATTTTCATCTAAATTTACTCAAATATAGATCCTACAACAAAAATACTCAACAAAATCCAAAAAAATCGAAGTTGATTTCAAATAAATTTATTAAATTTTGACACTTCCCACTAAATTTTTTTTTCACAATCCAACAAAATTGAAGTTATTTTCATCTAAATTTACTCAAATATAGATCCTTCAACAAAAATACTCAACAAAATCCAAAAAAATCGAAGTTGATTTCAAATAATATTATTAAAATTTGACACTTCCAAATAAATGTTTCTCACAATCCAACAAAATTGAAGTTATTTTCATCTAAATTTAATCAAATATAGATCATACAACAAAAATACTCAACAAAATCCAAAAAAATCGAAGTTGATTTCAAATAAATTTATTAAAATTTGACTCTTCCAACTAAAATTTTTTTCACAATCCAACAAAATTGAAGTTATTTTCATCTAAATTTACTCAAATATAGATCCTACAACCAAAATACTGAACAAAATCCAAAAAAATCGAAGTTGATTTCAAATGAATTTATTAAAATTTGACACTTCCAACTAATTTTTTTTTCATAATCCAACAAAATTGAATTTATTCTCATCTAAATTTACTCAAATATAGATCCTACAACAAAAATACTCAACAAAATCCAAAAAAATCGAAGGTGATTTCAAATAATATTATTAAAATTTGACACTTCCAAATAAATTTTTTTCACAATCCAACAAAATTGAAGTTATTTTCATCTAAATTTACTCAAATATAGATCCTACAACCAAAATACTCAACAAAATCCAAAAAAATCGAAGTTGATTTCAAATAAATTTATTAAAATTTGACACTTCCAACTATATTTTTTTTCATAATCCAACAAAATTGAATTTATTTTCATCTAAATTTACTCAAATATAGATCCTACAACAAAAATACTCAACAAAATCCAAAATAATCGAAGTTGATTTCAAATAAATTTATTAAAATTTGACTCTTCCAACTAAAATTTTTTTCACAATCCAACAAAATTGAAGTTATTTTCATCTAAATTTACTCAAATATAGATCCTACAACAAAAATACTCAACAAAATCCAAAAAAATCGAAGTTGATTTCAAATAAATTTATTAAAATTTGACACTTCCAACTAAAATTTTTTTCACAATCCAACAAAATTGAAGTTATTTTCATCTAAATTTACTCAAATATAGATCCTACAACAAAAATACGCAACAAAATCCAAAATAATCGAAGTTGATTTCAAATAAATTTAATAAAACTTGACACTTCCAACTAAAATTTTTTTCACAATCCAACAAAATTGAAGTTATTTTCATCTAAATTTAATCAAATATAGATCCTACAACAAAAATACTCGACAAAATCCAAAAATATCGAAGTTGATTTCATATGAATTTATTAAAATTTGACATTTCCAACTAAATTTTTTTTCATAATCCAACAAAATTGAAGTTATTTTCATCTAAGTTACTCAAATATAGACCCTACAACAAAAATACTCAACAAAATCCAAAAAAAATCGAAGTTGATTTCAAATAAATTTATTAAAATTTGACACTTCCACCTAAAATTTCTTTCACAATCCAACAAAATTGAAGTTATTTTCATCTAAATTTACTCAAATATAGATCCTACAACCAAAATACTCAACAAAATCCAAAAAAATCGAAGTTGATTTCAAATAAATTTATTAAATTTTGACACTTCCCACTAAATTTTTTTTTCACAATCCAACAAAATTGAAGTTCTTTTCATCTAAATTTACTCAAATATAGATCCTTCAACAAAAATACTCAACAAAATCCAAAAAAATCGAAGTTGATTTCAAATAATATTATTAAAATTTGACACTTCCAAATAAATGTTTTTCACAATCCAACAAAATTGAAGTTATTTTCATCTAAATTTAATCAAATATAGATCCTACAACAAAAATACTCAACAAAATCCAAAAAAATCGAAGTTGATTTCAAATAAATTTATTATAATTTGACTCTTCCAACTAAAATTTTTTTCACAATCCAACAAAATTGAAGTTATTTTCATCTAAATTTACTCAAATATAGATCCTACAACCAAAATACTCAACAAAATCCAAAAAAATCGAAGTTGATTTCAAATGAATTTATTAAAATTTGACACTTCCAACTAAATTTTTTTTCATAATCCAACAAAATTGAATTTATTCTCATCTAAATTTACTCAAATATAGATCCTACAACAAAAATACTCAACAAAATCCAAAAAAATCGAAGGTGATTTCAAATAATATTATTAAAATTTGACACTTCCAAATAAATGTTTTTCACAATCCAACAAAATTGAAGTTATTTTCATCTAAATTTAATCAAATATAGATCCTACAACAAAAATACTCAACAAAATCCAAAAAAATCGAAGTTGATTTCAAATAAATTTATTAAAATTTGACACATCCAACTAAATTATTTTTCATAATCCAACAAATTTGAATTTATTTTCATCTAAATTTACTCAAATATAGATCCTACAACAAAAATACTCAACAAAATCCAAAAAATCGAAGTTGATTTCAAATAAATTTATTAAAATTTGACTCTTCCAACTAAAATTTTTTTCACAATCCAACAAAATTGAAGTTATTTTCATCTAAATTTACTCAAATATAGATCCTACAACAAAAATACTCAACAAAATCCAAAAAAATCGAAGTTGATTTCAAATAAATTTATTAAAATTTGACACTTCCAACTAAATTTTTTTTCATAATCCAACAAAATTGAAGTTATTTTCATCTAAATTTACTCAAATATAGATCCTACAACAAAAATACTCAACAAAATCCAAAATAATCGAAGTTCGATTTCAAATAAATTTAATAAAACTTGACACTCCCAACTAAAAATTTTTTCACAATCCAAAAAATTGAAGTTATTTTCATCTAAATCTACTCAAATATAGATCCTACAACCAAAATACTCAACAAAATCCAAAAAAATCGAAGTTGATTTCAAATAAATTTATTAAAATTTGGCACTTCCAACTATATTTTTTTTCATAATCCAACAAAATTGAATTTATTTTCATCTAAATTTACTCAAATATAGATCCTACAACCAAAATACTCAACAAAATCCAAAAAAATCGAAGTTGATTTCAAATAAATTTATTAAAATTTGACACTTCCAACTATATTTTTTTTCATAATCCAACAAAATTGAATTTATTTTCATCTAAATTTACTCAAATATAGATCCTACAACAAAAATACTCAACAAAATCCAAAATAATCGAAGTTGATTTCAAATAAATTTATTAAAATTTGACTCTTCCAACTAAAATTTTTTTCACAATCCAACAAAATTGAAGTTATTTTCATCTAAATTTACTCAAATATAGATCCTACAACAAAAATACTCAACAAAATCCAAAAAAATCGAAGTTGATTTCAAATAAATTTATTAAAATTTGACACTTCCAACTAAATTTTTTTTCACAATCCAACAAAATTGAAGTTATTTTCATCTAAATTTACTCAAATATAGATCCTACAACAAAAATACTCAACAAAATCCAAAAAAATCGAAGTTGATTTCAAATAAATTTATTAAATTTTGACACTTCCCACTAAATTTTTTTTTCACAATCCAACAAAATTGAAGTTATTTTCATCTAAATTTACTCAAATATAGATCCTTCAACAAAATCCAAAAAAATCGAAGTTGATTTCAAATAATAGTATTAAAATTTGACACTTCCAAATAAATGTTTTTCACAATCCAACAAAATTGAAGTTATTTTCATCTAAATTTAATCAAATATAGATCCTACAACAAAAATACTCAACAAAACCCAAAAAAATCGAAGTTGATTTCAAATAAATTTATTAAAATTTGACACATCCAACTAAATTATTTTTCATAATCCAACAAATTTGAATTTATTTTCATCTAAATTTACTCAAATATAGATCCTACAACAAAAATACTCAACAAAATCCAAAAAATCGAAGTTGATTTCAAATAAATTTATTAAAATTTGACTCTTCCAACTAAAATTTTTTTCACAATCCAACAAAATTGAAGTTATTTTCATCTAAATTTACTCAAATATAGATCCTACAACAAAAATACTCAACAAAATCCAAAAAAATCGAAGTTGATTTCAAATAAATTTATTAAAATTTGACACTTCCAACTAAATTTTTTTTCATAATCCAACAAAATTGAAGTTATTTTCATCTAAATTTACTCAAATATAGATCCTACAACAAAAATACTCAACAAAATCCAAAAAAATCGAAGTTGATTTCAAATAAATTTATTAAAATTTGACACTTCCAACTAAATTTTTTTTCATAATCCAACAAAATTGAAGTTATTTTCATCTAAATTTACTCAAATATAGATCCTACAACAAAAATACTCAACAAAATCCAAAATAATCGAAGTTCGATTTCAAATAAATTTAATAAAACTTGACACTCCCAACTAAAAATTTTTTCACAATCCAAAAAATTGAAGTTATTTTCATCTAAATCTACTCAAATATAGATCCTACAACCAAAATACTCAACAAAATCCAAAAAAATCGAAGTTGATTTCAAATAAATTTATTAAAATTTGGCACTTCCAACTATATTTTTTTTCATAATCCAACAAAATTGAATTTATTTTCATCTAAATTTACTCAAATATAGATCCTACAACAAAAATACTCAACAAAATCCAAAATAATCGAAGTTGATTTCAAATAAATTTATTAAAATTTGACTCTTCCAACTAAAATTTTTTTCACAATCCAACAAAATTGAAGTTATTTTCATCTAAATTTACTCAAATATAGATCCTACAACCAAAATACTCAACAAAATCCAAAAAAATCGAAGTTGATTTCAAATGAATTTATTAAAATTTGACACTTCCAACTAAATTTTTTTTCATAATCCAACAAAATTGAATTTATTCTCATCTAAATTTACTCAAATATAGATCCTACAACAAAAATACTCAACAAAATCCAAAAAAATCGAAGGTGATTTCAAATAATATTATTAAAATTTGACACTTCCAAATAATTTTTTTTCACAATCCAACAAAATTGAAGTTATTTTCATCTAAATTTACTCAAATATAGATCCTACAACCAAAATACTCAACAAAATCCAAAAAAATCGAAGTTGATTTCAAATAAATTTATTAAAATTTGACACTTCCAACTATATTTTTTTTCATAATCCAACAAAATTGAATTTATTTTCATCTAAATTTACTCAAATATAGATCCTACAACAAAAATACTCAACAAAATCCAAAATAATCGAAGTTGATTTCAAATAAATTTATTAAAATTTGACTCTTCCAACTAAAACTTTTTTCACAATCCAACAAAATTGAAGTTATTTTCATCTAAATTTACTCAAATATAGATCCTACAACAAAAATACTCAACAAAATCCAAAAAAATCGAAGTTGATTTCAAATAAATTTATTAAAATTTGACACTTCCAACTAAAATTTTTTTCACAATCCAACAAAATTGAAGTTATTTTCATCTAAATTTACTCAAATATAGATCCTACAACAAAAATACGCAACAAAATCCAAAATAATCGAAGTTGATTTCAAATAAATTTAATAAAACTTGACACTTCCAACTAAAATTTTTTTCACAATCCAACAAAATTGAAGTTATTTTCATCTAAATTTAATCAAATATAGATCCTACAACAAAAATACTGGACAAAATCCAAAAATATCGAAGTTGATTTCATATGAATTTATTAAAATTTGACATTTCCAACTAAATTTTTTTTCATAATCCAACAAAATTGAAGTTATTTTCATCTAAATTTACTCAAATATAGACCCTACAACAAAAATACTCAACAAAATCCAAAAAAAAATCGAAGTTGATTTCAAATAAATTTATTAAAATTTGACACTTCCACCTAAAATTTCTTTCACAATCCAACAAAATTGAAGTTAATTTCATCTAAATTTACTCAAATATAGATCCTACAACAAAAATACTCAACAAAATCCAAAAAAATCGAAGTTGATTTCAAATAAATTTATTAAATTTTGACACTTCCCACTAAATTTTTTTTTCACAATCCAACAAAATTGAAGTTATTTTCATCTAAATTTACTCAAATATAGATCCTTCAACAAAAATACTCAACAAAATCCAAAAAAATCGAAGTTGATTTCAAATAATATTATTAAAATTTGACACTTCCAAATAAATGTTTTTCACAATCCAACAAAATTGAAGTTATTTTCATCTAAATTTAATCAAATATAGATCCTACAACAAAAATACTCAACAAAATCCAAAAAAATCGAAGTTGATTTCAAATAAATTTATTAAAATTTGACTCTTCCAACTAAAATTTTTTTCACAATCCAACAAAATTGAAGTTATTTTCATCTAAATTTACTCAAATATAGATCCTACAACCAAAATACTCAACAAAATCCAAAAAAATCGAAGTTGATTTCAAATGAATTTATTAAAATTTGACACTTCCAACTAATTTTTTTTTCACAATCCAACAAAATTGAAGTTATTTTCATCTAAATTTACTCAAATATAGATCCTACAACCAAAATACTCAACAAAATCCAAAAAAATCGAAGTTGATTTCAAATGAATTTATTAAAATTTGACACTTCCAACTAAATTTTTTTTCATAATCCAACAAAATTGAATTTATTCTCATCTAAATTTACTCAAATATAGATCCTACAACAAAAATACTCAACAAAATCCAAAAAAATCGAAGGTGATTTCAAATAATATTATTAAAATTTGACACTTCCAAATAATTTTTTTTCACAATCCAACAAAATTGAAGTTATTTTCATCTAAATTTACTCAAATATAGATCCTACAACCAAAATACTCAACAAAATCCAAAAAAATCGAAGTTGATTTCAAATAAATTTATTAAAATTTGACACTTCCAACTATATTTTTTTTCATAATCCAACAAAATTGAATTTATTTTCATCTAAATTTACTCAAATATAGATCCTACAACAAAAATACTCAACAAAATCCAAAATAATCGAAGTTGATTTCAAATAAATTTATTAAAATTTGACTCTTCCAACTAAAACTTTTTTCACAATCCAACAAAATTGAAGTTATTTTCATCTAAATTTACTCAAATATAGATCCTACAACAAAAATACTCAACAAAATCCAAAAAAATCGAAGTTGATTTCAAATAAATTTATTAAAATTTGACACTTCCAACTAAAATTTTTTTCACAATCCAACAAAATTGAAGTTATTTTCATCTAAATTTACTCAAATATAGATCCTACAACAAAAATACGCAACAAAATCCAAAATAATCGAAGTTGATTTCAAATAAATTTAATAAAACTTGACACTTCCAACTAAAATTTTTTTCACAATCCAACAAAATTGAAGTTATTTTCATCTAAATTTAAACAAATATAGATCCTACAACAAAAATACTCGACAAAATCCAAAAATATCGAAGTTGATTTCATATGAATTTATTAAAATTTGACATTTCCAACTAAATTTTTTTTCATAATCCAACAAAATTGAAGTTATTTTCATCTAAATTTACTCAAATATAGACCCTACAACAAAAATACTCAACAAAATCCAAAAAAAAATCGAAGTTGATTTCAAATAAATTTATTAAAATTTGACACTTCCACCTAAAATTTCTTTCACAATCCAACAAAATTGAAGTTATTTTCATCTAAATTTACTCAAATATAGATCCTACAACAAAAATACTCAACAAAATCCAAAAAAATCGAAGTTGATTTCAAATAAATTTATTAAATTTTGACACTTCCCACTAAATTTTTTTTTCACAATCCAACAAAATTGAAGTTATTTTCATCTAAATTTACTCAAATATAGATCCTTCAACAAAAATACTCAACAAAATCCAAAAAAATCGAAGTTGATTTCAAATAATATTATTAAAATTTGACACTTCCAAATAAATGTTTTTCACAATCCAACAAAATTGAAGTTATTTTCATCTAAATTTAATCAAATATAGATCATACAACAAAAATACTCAACAAAATCCAAAAAAAATCGAAGTTGATTTCAAATAAATTTATTAAAATTTGACTCTTCCAACTAAAATTTTTTTCACAATCCAACAAAATTGAAGTTATTTTCATCTAAATTTACTCAAATATAGATCCTACAACCAAAATACTCAACAAAATCCAAAAAAATCGAAGTTGATTTCAAATGAATTTATTAAAATTTGACACTTCCAACTAATTTTTTTTTCATAATCCAACAAAATTGAATTTATTCTCATCTAAATTTACTCAAATATAGATCCTACAACAAAAATACTCAACAAAATCCAAAAAAATCGAAGGTGATTTCAAATAATATTATTAAAATTTGACACTTCCAAATAAATTTTTTTCACAATCCAACAAAATTGAAGTTATTTTCATCTAAATTTACTCAAATATAGATCCTACAACCAAAATACTCAACAAAATCCAAAAAAATCGAAGTTGATTTCAAATAAATTTATTAAAATTTGACACTTCCAACTATATTTTTTTTCATAATCCAACAAAATTGAATTTATTTTCATCTAAATTTACTCAAATATAGATCCTACAACAAAAATACTCAACAAAATCCAAAATAATCGAAGTTGATTTCAAATAAATTTATTAAAATTTGACTCTTCCAACTAAAATTTTTTTCACAATCCAACAAAATTGAAGTTATTTTCATCTAAATTTACTCAAATATAGATCCTACAACAAAAATACTCAACAAAATCCAAAAAAATCGAAGTTGATTTCAAATAAATTTATTAAAATTTGACACTTCCAACTAAAATTTTTTTCACAATCCAACAAAATTGAAGTTATTTTCATCTAAATTTACTCAAATATAGATCCTACAACAAAAATACGCAACAAAATCCAAAATAATCGAAGTTGATTTCAAATAAATTTAATAAAACTTGACACTTCCAACTAAAATTTTTTTCACAATCCAACAAAATTGAAGTTATTTTCATCTAAATTTACTCAAATATAGATCCTACAACAAAAATACTCAACAAAATCCAAAAAAATCGAAGTTGATTTCAAATAAATTTATTAAATTTTGACACTTCCCACTAAATTTTTTTTTCACAATCCAACAAAATTGAAGTTATTTTCATCTAAATTTACTCAAATATAGATCCTTCAACAAAAATACTCAACAAAATCCAAAAAAATCGAAGTTGATTTCAAATAATATTATTAAAATTTGACACTTCCAAATAAATGTTTCTCACAATCCAACAAAATTGAAGTTATTTTCATCTAAATTTAATCAAATATAGATCATACAACAAAAATACTCAACAAAATCCAAAAAAATCGAAGTTGATTTCAAATAAATTTATTAAAATTTGACTCTTCCAACTAAAATTTTTTTCACAATCCAACAAAATTGAAGTTATTTTCATCTAAATTTACTCAAATATAGATCCTACAACCAAAATACTGAACAAAATCCAAAAAAATCGAAGTTGATTTCAAATGAATTTATTAAAATTTGACACTTCCAACTAATTTTTTTTTCATAATCCAACAAAATTGAATTTATTCTCATCTAAATTTACTCAAATATAGATCCTACAACAAAAATACTCAACAAAATCCAAAAAAATCGAAGGTGATTTCAAATAATATTATTAAAATTTGACACTTCCAAATAAATTTTTTTCACAATCCAACAAAATTGAAGTTATTTTCATCTAAATTTACTCAAATATAGATCCTACAACCAAAATACTCAACAAAATCCAAAAAAATCGAAGTTGATTTCAAATAAATTTATTAAAATTTGACACTTCCAACTATATTTTTTTTCATAATCCAACAAAATTGAATTTATTTTCATCTAAATTTACTCAAATATAGATCCTACAACAAAAATACTCAACAAAATCCAAAATAATCGAAGTTGATTTCAAATAAATTTATTAAAATTTGACTCTTCCAACTAAAATTTTTTTCACAATCCAACAAAATTGAAGTTATTTTCATCTAAATTTACTCAAATATAGATCCTACAACAAAAATACTCAACAAAATCCAAAAAAATCGAAGTTGATTTCAAATAAATTTATTAAAATTTGACACTTCCAACTAAAATTTTTTTCACAATCCAACAAAATTGAAGTTATTTTCATCTAAATTTACTCAAATATAGATCCTACAACAAAAATACGCAACAAAATCCAAAATAATCGAAGTTGATTTCAAATAAATTTAATAAAACTTGACACTTCCAACTAAAATTTTTTTCACAATCCAACAAAATTGAAGTTATTTTCATCTAAATTTAATCAAATATAGATCCTACAACAAAAATACTCGACAAAATCCAAAAATATCGAAGTTGATTTCATATGAATTTATTAAAATTTGACATTTCCAACTAAATTTTTTTTCATAATCCAACAAAATTGAAGTTATTTTCATCTAAGTTACTCAAATATAGACCCTACAACAAAAATACTCAACAAAATCCAAAAAAAATCGAAGTTGATTTCAAATAAATTTATTAAAATTTGACACTTCCACCTAAAATTTCTTTCACAATCCAACAAAATTGAAGTTATTTTCATCTAAATTTACTCAAATATAGATCCTACAACCAAAATACTCAACAAAATCCAAAAAAATCGAAGTTGATTTCAAATAAATTTATTAAATTTTGACACTTCCCACTAAATTTTTTTTTCACAATCCAACAAAATTGAAGTTCTTTTCATCTAAATTTACTCAAATATAGATCCTTCAACAAAAATACTCAACAAAATCCAAAAAAATCGAAGTTGATTTCAAATAATATTATTAAAATTTGACACTTCCAAATAAATGTTTTTCACAATCCAACAAAATTGAAGTTATTTTCATCTAAATTTAATCAAATATAGATCCTACAACAAAAATACTCAACAAAATCCAAAAAAATCGAAGTTGATTTCAAATAAATTTATTATAATTTGACTCTTCCAACTAAAATTTTTTTCACAATCCAACAAAATTGAAGTTATTTTCATCTAAATTTACTCAAATATAGATCCTACAACCAAAATACTCAACAAAATCCAAAAAAATCGAAGTTGATTTCAAATGAATTTATTAAAATTTGACACTTCCAACTAAATTTTTTTTCATAATCCAACAAAATTGAATTTATTCTCATCTAAATTTACTCAAATATAGATCCTACAACAAAAATACTCAACAAAATCCAAAAAAATCGAAGGTGATTTCAAATAATATTATTAAAATTTGACACTTCCAAATAAATTTTTTTCACAATCCAACAAAATTGAAGTTATTTTCATCTAAATTTACTCAAATATAGATCCTACAACCAAAATACTCAACAAAATCCAAAAAAATCGAAGTTGATTTCAAATAAATTTATTAAAATTTGACACTTCCAACTATATTTTTTTTCATAATCCAACAAAATTGAAGTTATTTTCATCTAAATTTACTCAAATATAGATCCTTCAACAAAAATACTCAACAAAATCCAAAAAAATCGAAGTTGATTTCAAATAATATTATTAAAATTTGACACTTCCAAATAAATGTTTTTCACAATCCAACAAAATTGAAGTTATTTTCATCTAAATTTAATCAAATATAGATCCTACAACAAAAATACTCAACAAAATCCAAAAAAATCGAAGTTGATTTCAAATAAATTTATTAAAATTTGACTCTTCCAACTAAAATTTTTTTCACAATCCAACAAAATTGAAGTTATTTTCATCTAAATTTACTCAAATATAGATCCTACAACCAAAATACTCAACAAAATCCAAAAAAATCGAAGTTGATTTCAAATGAATTTATTAAAATTTGACACTTCCAACTAATTTTTTTTTCACAATCCAACAAAATTGAAGTTATTTTCATCTAAATTTACTCAAATATAGATCCTACAACCAAAATACTCAACAAAATCCAAAAAAATCGAAGTTGATTTCAAATGAATTTATTAAAATTTGACACTTCCAACTAAATTTTTTTTCATAATCCAACAAAATTGAATTTATTCTCATCTAAATTTACTCAAATATAGATCCTACAACAAAAATACTCAACAAAATCCAAAAAAATCGAAGGTGATTTCAAATAATATTATTAAAATTTGACACTTCCAAATAATTTTTTTTCACAATCCAACAAAATTGAAGTTATTTTCATCTAAATTTACTCAAATATAGATCCTACAACCAAAATACTCAACAAAATCCAAAAAAATCGAAGTTGATTTCAAATAAATTTATTAAAATTTGACACTTCCAACTATATTTTTTTTCATAATCCAACAAAATTGAATTTATTTTCATCTAAATTTACTCAAATATAGATCCTACAACAAAAATACTCAACAAAATCCAAAATAATCGAAGTTGATTTCAAATAAATTTATTAAAATTTGACTCTTCCAACTAAAACTTTTTTCACAATCCAACAAAATTGAAGTTATTTTCATCTAAATTTACTCAAATATAGATCCTACAACAAAAATACTCAACAAAATCCAAAAAAATCGAAGTTGATTTCAAATAAATTTATTAAAATTTGACACTTCCAACTAAAATTTTTTTCACAATCCAACAAAATTGAAGTTATTTTCATCTAAATTTACTCAAATATAGATCCTACAACAAAAATACGCAACAAAATCCAAAATAATCGAAGTTGATTTCAAATAAATTTAATAAAACTTGACACTTCCAACTAAAATTTTTTTCACAATCCAACAAAATTGAAGTTATTTTCATCTAAATTTAAACAAATATAGATCCTACAACAAAAATACTCGACAAAATCCAAAAATATCGAAGTTGATTTCATATGAATTTATTAAAATTTGACATTTCCAACTAAATTTTTTTTCATAATCCAACAAAATTGAAGTTATTTTCATCTAAATTTACTCAAATATAGACCCTACAACAAAAATACTCAACAAAATCCAAAAAAAAATCGAAGTTGATTTCAAATAAATTTATTAAAATTTGACACTTCCACCTAAAATTTCTTTCACAATCCAACAAAATTGAAGTTATTTTCATCTAAATTTACTCAAATATAGATCCTACAACAAAAATACTCAACAAAATCCAAAAAAATCGAAGTTGATTTCAAATAAATTTATTAAATTTTGACACTTCCCACTAAATTTTTTTTTCACAATCCAACAAAATTGAAGTTATTTTCATCTAAATTTACTCAAATATAGATCCTTCAACAAAAATACTCAACAAAATCCAAAAAAATCGAAGTTGATTTCAAATAATATTATTAAAATTTGACACTTCCAAATAAATGTTTTTCACAATCCAACAAAATTGAAGTTATTTTCATCTAAATTTAATCAAATATAGATCATACAACAAAAATACTCAACAAAATCCAAAAAAATCGAAGTTGATTTCAAATAAATTTATTAAAATTTGACTCTTCCAACTAAAATTTTTTTCACAATCCAACAAAATTGAAGTTATTTTCATCTAAATTTACTCAAATATAGATCCTACAACCAAAATACTCAACAAAATCCAAAAAAATCGAAGTTGATTTCAAATGAATTTATTAAAATTTGACACTTCCAACTAATTTTTTTTTCATAATCCAACAAAATTGAATTTATTCTCATCTAAATTTACTCAAATATAGATCCTACAACAAAAATACTCAACAAAATCCAAAAAAATCGAAGGTGATTTCAAATAATATTATTAAAATTTGACACTTCCAAATAAATTTTTTTCACAATCCAACAAAATTGAAGTTATTTTCATCTAAATTTACTCAAATATAGATCCTACAACCAAAATACTCAACAAAATCCAAAAAAATCGAAGTTGATTTCAAATAAATTTATTAAAATTTGACACTTCCAACTATATTTTTTTTCATAATCCAACAAAATTGAATTTATTTTCATCTAAATTTACTCAAATATAGATCCTACAACAAAAATACTCAACAAAATCCAAAATAATCGAAGTTGATTTCAAATAAATTTATTAAAATTTGACTCTTCCAACTAAAATTTTTTTCACAATCCAACAAAATTGAAGTTATTTTCATCTAAATTTACTCAAATATAGATCCTACAACAAAAATACTCAACAAAATCCAAAAAAATCGAAGTTGATTTCAAATAAATTTATTAAAATTTGACACTTCCAACTAAAATTTTTTTCACAATCCAACAAAATTGAAGTTATTTTCATCTAAATTTACTCAAATATAGATCCTACAACAAAAATACGCAACAAAATCCAAAATAATCGAAGTTGATTTCAAATAAATTTAATAAAACTTGACACTTCCAACTAAAATTTTTTTCACAATCCAACAAAATTGAAGTTATTTTCATCTAAATTTACTCAAATATAGATCCTACAACAAAAATACTCAACAAAATCCAAAAAAATCGAAGTTGATTTCAAATAAATTTATTAAATTTTGACACTTCCCACTAAATTTTTTTTTCACAATCCAACAAAATTGAAGTTATTTTCATCTAAATTTACTCAAATATAGATCCTTCAACAAAAATACTCAACAAAATCCAAAAAAATCGAAGTTGATTTCAAATAATATTATTAAAATTTGACACTTCCAAATAAATGTTTCTCACAATCCAACAAAATTGAAGTTATTTTCATCTAAATTTAATCAAATATAGATCATACAACAAAAATACTCAACAAAATCCAAAAAAATCGAAGTTGATTTCAAATAAATTTATTAAAATTTGACTCTTCCAACTAAAATTTTTTTCACAATCCAACAAAATTGAAGTTATTTTCATCTAAATTTACTCAAATATAGATCCTACAACCAAAATACTGAACAAAATCCAAAAAAATCGAAGTTGATTTCAAATGAATTTATTAAAATTTGACACTTCCAACTAATTTTTTTTTCATAATCCAACAAAATTGAATTTATTCTCATCTAAATTTACTCAAATATAGATCCTACAACAAAAATACTCAACAAAATCCAAAAAAATCGAAGGTGATTTCAAATAATATTATTAAAATTTGACACTTCCAAATAAATTTTTTTCACAATCCAACAAAATTGAAGTTATTTTCATCTAAATTTACTCAAATATAGATCCTACAACCAAAATACTCAACAAAATCCAAAAAAATCGAAGTTGATTTCAAATAAATTTATTAAAATTTGACACTTCCAACTATATTTTTTTTCATAATCCAACAAAATTGAATTTATTTTCATCTAAATTTACTCAAATATAGATCCTACAACAAAAATACTCAACAAAATCCAAAATAATCGAAGTTGATTTCAAATAAATTTATTAAAATTTGACTCTTCCAACTAAAATTTTTTTCACAATCCAACAAAATTGAAGTTATTTTCATCTAAATTTACTCAAATATAGATCCTACAACAAAAATACTCAACAAAATCCAAAAAAATCGAAGTTGATTTCAAATAAATTTATTAAAATTTGACACTTCCAACTAAAATTTTTTTCACAATCCAACAAAATTGAAGTTATTTTCATCTAAATTTACTCAAATATAGATCCTACAACAAAAATACGCAACAAAATCCAAAATAATCGAAGTTGATTTCAAATAAATTTAATAAAACTTGACACTTCCAACTAAAATTTTTTTCACAATCCAACAAAATTGAAGTTATTTTCATCTAAATTTAATCAAATATAGATCCTACAACAAAAATACTCAACAAAATCCAAAAAAATCGAAGTTGATTTCAAATAAATTTATTAAAATTTGACACTTCCAACTAAAATTTTTTTCACAATCCAACAAAATTGAAGTTATTTTCATCTAAATTTACTCAAATATAGATCCTACAACAAAAATACGCAACAAAATCCAAAATAATCGAAGTTGATTTCAAATAAATTTAATAAAACTTGACACTTCCAACTAAAATTTTTTTCACAATCCAACAAAATTGAAGTTATTTTCATCTAAATTTACTCAAATATAGATCCTACAACAAAAATACTCAACAAAATCCAAAAAAATCGAAGTTGATTTCAAATAAATTTATTAAATTTTGACACTTCCCACTAAATTTTTTTTTCACAATCCAACAAAATTGAAGTTATTTTCATCTAAATTTACTCAAATATAGATCCTTCAACAAAAATACTCAACAAAATCCAAAAAAATCGAAGTTGATTTCAAATAATATTATTAAAATTTGACACTTCCAAATAAATGTTTCTCACAATCCAACAAAATTGAAGTTATTTTCATCTAAATTTAATCAAATATAGATCATACAACAAAAATACTCAACAAAATCCAAAAAAATCGAAGTTGATTTCAAATAAATTTATTAAAATTTGACTCTTCCAACTAAAATTTTTTTCACAATCCAACAAAATTGAAGTTATTTTCATCTAAATTTACTCAAATATAGATCCTACAACCAAAATACTGAACAAAATCCAAAAAAATCGAAGTTGATTTCAAATGAATTTATTAAAATTTGACACTTCCAACTAATTTTTTTTTCATAATCCAACAAAATTGAATTTATTCTCATCTAAATTTACTCAAATATAGATCCTACAACAAAAATACTCAACAAAATCCAAAAAAATCGAAGGTGATTTCAAATAATATTATTAAAATTTGACACTTCCAAATAAATTTTTTTCACAATCCAACAAAATTGAAGTTATTTTCATCTAAATTTACTCAAATATAGATCCTACAACCAAAATACTCAACAAAATCCAAAAAAATCGAAGTTGATTTCAAATAAATTTATTAAAATTTGACACTTCCAACTATATTTTTTTTCATAATCCAACAAAATTGAATTTATTTTCATCTAAATTTACTCAAATATAGATCCTACAACAAAAATACTCAACAAAATCCAAAATAATCGAAGTTGATTTCAAATAAATTTATTAAAATTTGACTCTTCCAACTAAAATTTTTTTCACAATCCAACAAAATTGAAGTTATTTTCATCTAAATTTACTCAAATATAGATCCTACAACAAAAATACTCAACAAAATCCAAAAAAATCGAAGTTGATTTCAAATAAATTTATTAAAATTTGACACTTCCAACTAAAATTTTTTTCACAATCCAACAAAATTGAAGTTATTTTCATCTAAATTTACTCAAATATAGATCCTACAACAAAAATACGCAACAAAATCCAAAATAATCGAAGTTGATTTCAAATAAATTTAATAAAACTTGACACTTCCAACTAAAATTTTTTTCACAATCCAACAAAATTGAAGTTATTTTCATCTAAATTTAATCAAATATAGATCCTACAACAAAAATACTCGACAAAATCCAAAAATATCGAAGTTGATTTCATATGAATTTATTAAAATTTGACATTTCCAACTAAATTTTTTTTCATAATCCAACAAAATTGAAGTTATTTTCATCTAAGTTACTCAAATATAGACCCTACAACAAAAATACTCAACAAAATCCAAAAAAAATCGAAGTTGATTTCAAATAAATTTATTAAAATTTGACACTTCCACCTAAAATTTCTTTCACAATCCAACAAAATTGAAGTTATTTTCATCTAAATTTACTCAAATATAGATCCTACAACCAAAATACTCAACAAAATCCAAAAAAATCGAAGTTGATTTCAAATAAATTTATTAAATTTTGACACTTCCCACTAAATTTTTTTTTCACAATCCAACAAAATTGAAGTTCTTTTCATCTAAATTTACTCAAATATAGATCCTTCAACAAAAATACTCAACAAAATCCAAAAAAATCGAAGTTGATTTCAAATAATATTATTAAAATTTGACACTTCCAAATAAATGTTTTTCACAATCCAACAAAATTGAAGTTATTTTCATCTAAATTTAATCAAATATAGATCCTACAACAAAAATACTCAACAAAATCCAAAAAAATCGAAGTTGATTTCAAATAAATTTATTATAATTTGACTCTTCCAACTAAAATTTTTTTCACAATCCAACAAAATTGAAGTTATTTTCATCTAAATTTACTCAAATATAGATCCTACAACCAAAATACTCAACAAAATCCAAAAAAATCGAAGTTGATTTCAAATGAATTTATTAAAATTTGACACTTCCAACTAAATTTTTTTTCATAATCCAACAAAATTGAATTTATTCTCATCTAAATTTACTCAAATATAGATCCTACAACAAAAATACTCAACAAAATCCAAAAAAATCGAAGGTGATTTCAAATAATATTATTAAAATTTGACACTTCCAAATAAATTTTTTTCACATTCCAACAAAATTGAAGTTATTTTCATCTAAATTTACTCAAATATAGATCCTACAACCAAAATACTCAACAAAATCCAAAAAAATCGAAGTTGATTTCAAATAAATTTATTAAAATTTGACACTTCCAACTATATTTTTTTTCATAATCCAACAAAATTGAATTTATTTTCATCTAAATTTACTCAAATATAGATCCTACAACAAAAATACTCAACAAAATCCAAAATAATCGAAGTTGATTTCAAATAAATTTATTAAAATTTGACTCTTCCAACTAAAATTTTTTTCACAATCCAACAAAATTGAAGTTATTTTCATCTAAATTTACTCAAATATAGATCCTACAACAAAAATACTCAACAAAATCCAAAAAAATCGAAGTTGATTTCAAATAAATTTATTAAAATTTGACACTTCCAACTATATTTTTTTTCATAATCCAACAAAATTGAATTTATTTTCATCTAAATTTACTCAAATATAGATCCTACAACAAAAATACTCAACAAAATCCAAAATAATCGAAGTTGATTTCAAATGAATTTATTAAAATTTGACCAAAATCTTGTCAAAATCCACAAAATTGAAGTTATTTTCATCTAAATTTACTCAAATATAGATCCTACAACAAAAATACGCAACAAAATCCAAAATAATCGAAGTTGATTTCAAATAAATTTAATAAAACTTGACACTTCCAACTAAAATTTTTTTCACAATCCAACAAAATTGAAGTTATTTTCATCTAAATTTAATCAAATATAGATCCTACAACAAAAATACTCGACAAAATTCAAAAATATCGAAGTTGATTTCATATGAATTTATTAAAATTTGACATTTCCAACTAAATTTTTTTTCATAATCCAACAAAATTGAAGTTATTTTCATCTAAATTTACTCAAATATAGACCCTACAACAAAAATACTCAACAAAATCCAAAAAAAATCGAAGTTGATTTCAAATAAATTTATTAAAATTTGACACTTCCACCTAAAATTTCTTTCACAATCCAACAAAATTGAAGTTATTTTCATCTAAATTTACTCAAATATAGATCCTACAACAAAAATACTCAACAAAATCCAAAAAAATCGAAGTTGATTTCAAATAAATTTATTAAATTTTGACACTTCCCACTAAATTTTTTTTTCACAATCCAACAAAATTGAAGTTATTTTCATCTAAATTTACTCAAATATAGATCCTTCAACAAAAATACTCAACAAAATCCAAAAAAATCGAAGTTGATTTCAAATAATATTATTAAAATTTGACACTTCCAAATAAATGTTTTTCACAATCCAACAAAATTGAAGTTATTTTCATCTAAATTTAATCAAATATAGATCCTACAACAAAAATACTCAACAAAATCCAAAAAAATCGAAGTTGATTTCAAATAAATTTATTAAAATTTGACACATCCAACTAAATTATTTTTCATAATCCAACAAATTTGAATTTATTTTCATCTAAATTTACTCAAATATAGATCCTACAACAAAAATACTCAACAAAATCCAAAAAATCGAAGTTGATTTCAAATAAATTTATTAAAATTTGACTCTTCCAACTAAAATTTTTTTCACAATCCAACAAAATTGAAGTTATTTTCATCTAAATTTACTCAAATATAGATCCTACAACAAAAATACTCAACAAAATCCAAAAAAATCGAAGTTGATTTCAAATAAATTTATTAAAATTTGACACTTCCAACTAAATTTTTTTTCATAATCCAACAAAATTGAAGTTATTTTCATCTAAATTTACTCAAATATAGATCCTACAACAAAAATACTCAACAAAATCCAAAATAATCGAAGTTGATTTCAAATAAATTTAATAAAACTTGACACTCCCAACTAAAAATTTTTTCACAATCCAAAAAATTGAAGTTATTTTCATCTAAATCTACTCAAATATAGATCCTGCAACCAAAATACTCAACAAAATCCAAAAAAATCGAAGTTGATTTCTAATAAATTTATTAAAATTTGACACTTCCAACTAAAATATTTTTCACAATCCAACAAAATTGAAGTTATTTTCATCTAAATTTACTCATATATAGACCCTACAACAAAAATTCTCAACAAAATCCAAAAAAATCGAAGTTGATTTCAAATGAATTTATTAAAATTTGACACTTCCAACTAAATTTTTTTTCATAATCCAACAAAATTGAATTTATTCTCATCTAAATTTACTCAAATATAGATCCTACAACAAAAATACTCAACAAAATCCAAAAAAATCGAAGGTGATTTCAAATAATATTATTAAAATTTGACACTTCCAAATAATTTTTTTTCACAATCCAACAAAATTGAAGTTATTTTCATCTAAATTTACTCAAATATAGATCCTACAACCAAAATACTCAACAAAATCCAAAAAAATCGAAGTTGATTTCAAATAAATTTATTAAAATTTGGCACTTCCAACTAAATTTTTTTTCATAATCCAACAAAATTGAATTTATTCTCATCTAAATTTACTCAAATATAGATCCTACAACAAAAATACTCAACAAAATCCAAAAAAATCGAAGGTGATTTCAAATAATATTATTAAAATTTGACACTTCCAAATAAATTTTTTTCACAATCCAACAAAATTGAAGTTATTTTCATCTAAATTTACTCAAATATAGATCCTACAACCAAAATACTCAACAAAATCCAAAAAAATCGAAGTTGATTTCAAATAAATTTATTAAAATTTGACACTTCCAACTATATTTTTTTTCATAATCCAACAAAATTGAATTTATTTTCATCTAAATTTACTCAAATATAGATCCTACAACAAAAATACTCAACAAAATCCAAAATAATCGAAGTTGATTTCAAATAAATTTATTAAAATTTGACTCTTCCAACTAAAATTTTTTTCACAATCCAACAAAATTGAAGTTATTTTCATCTAAATTTACTCAAATATAGATCCTACAACAAAAATACTCAACAAAATCCAAAAAAATCGAAGTAGATTTCAAATAAATTTATTAAAATTTGACACTTCCAACTATATTTTTTTTCATAATCCAACAAAATTGAAGTTATTTTCATCTAAATTTACTCAAATATAGATCCTACAACCAAAATACTCAACAAAATCCAAAAAAATCGAAGTTGATTTCAAATAAATTTATTAAAATTTGACACTTCCAACTAAATTTTTTTTCATAATCCAACAAAATTGAAGTTATTTTCATCTAAATTTACTCAAATATAGATCCTACAACCAAAATACTCAACAAAATCCAAAAAAATCGAAGTTGATTTCAAATGAATTTATTAAAATTTGACCAAAATCTTGTCAAAATCCACAAAATTGAAGTTATTTTCATCTAAATTTACTCAAATATAGATCCTACAACAAAAATACGCAACAAAATCCAAAATAATCGAAGTTGATTTCAAATAAATTTAATAAAACTTGTCACTTCCAACTAAAATTTTTTTCACAATCCAACAAAATTGGAGTTATTTTCATCTAAATTTAATCAAATATAGATCCTACAACAAAAATACTAGACAAAATCCAAAAATATCGAAGTTGATTTCATATGAATTTATTAAAATTTGACATTTCCAACTAAATTTTTTTTCATAATCCAACAAAATTGAAGTTATTTTCATCTAAATTTACTCAAATATAGACCCTACAACAAAAATACTCAACAAAATCCAAAAAAAATCGAAGTTGATTTCAAATAAATTTATTAAAATTTGACACTTCCACCTAAAATTTCTTTCACAATCCAACAAAATTGAAGTTATTTTCATCTAAATTTACTCAAATATAGATCCTACAACAAAAATACTCAACAAAATCCAAAAAAATCGAAGTTGATTTCAAATAAATTTATTAAATTTTGACACTTCCCACTAAATTTTTTTTTCACAATCCAACAAAATTGAAGTTATTTTCATCTAAATTTACTCAAATATAGATCCTTCAACAAAAATACTCAACAAAATCCAAAAAAATCGAAGTTGATTTCAAATAATAGTATTAAAATTTGACACTTCCAAATAAATGTTTTTCACAATCCAACAAAATTGAAGTTATTTTCATCTAAATTTAATCAAATATAGATCCTACAACAAAAATACTCAACAAAATCCAAAAAAATCGAAGTTGATTTCAAATAAATTTATTAAAATTTGACACATCCAACTAAATTATTTTTCATAATCCAACAAATTTGAATTTATTTTCATCTAAATTTACTCAAATATAGATCCTACAACAAAAATACTCAACAAAATCCAAAAAAATCGAAGTTGATTTCAAATAAATTTATTAAAATTTGACACTTCCAACTAAATTTTTTTTCATAATCCAACAAAATTGAAGTTATTTTCATCTAAATTTACTCAAATATAGATCCTACAACAAAAATACTCAACAAAATCCAAAAAAATCGAAGTTGATTTCAAATAAATTTATTATAATTTGACTCTTCCAACTAAAATTTTTTTCACAATCCAACAAAATTGAAGTTATTTTCATCTAAATTTACTCAAATATAGATCCTACAACCAAAATACTCAACAAAACCCAAAAAAATCGAAGTTGATTTCAAATGAATTTATTAAAATTTGACACTTCCAACTAAATTTTTTTTCATAATCCAACAAAATTGAATTTATTCTCATCTAAATTTACTCAAATATAGATCCTACAACAAAAATACTCAACAAAATCCAAAATAATCGAAGTTGATTTCAAATAAATTTATTAAAATTTGACTCTTCCAACTAAAATTTTATTCACAATCCAACAAAATTGAAGTTATTTTCATCTAAATTTACTCAAATATAGATCCTACAACAAAAATACTCAACAAAATCCAAAAAAATCGAAGTTGATTTCAAATAAATTTATTAAAATTTGACACTTCCAACTATATTTTTTTTCATAATCCAACAAAATTGAATTTATTTTCATCTAAATTTACTCAAATATAGATCCTACAACAAAAATACTCAACAAAATCCAAAATAATCGAAGTTGATTTCAAATGAATTTATTAAAATTTGACCAAAATCTTGTCAAAATCCACAAAATTGAAGTTATTTTCATCTAAATTTACTCAAATATAGATCCTACAACAAAAATACGCAACAAAATCCAAAATAATCGAAGTTGATTTCAAATAAATTTAATAAAACTTGACACTTCCAACTAAAATTTTTTTCACAATCCAACAAAATTGAAGTTATTTTCATCTAAATTTAATCAAATATAGATCCTACAACAAAAATACTCGACAAAATTCAAAAATATCGAAGTTGATTTCATATGAATTTATTAAAATTTGACATTTCCAACTAAATTTTTTTTCATAATCCAACAAAATTGAATTTATTTTCATCTAAATTTACTCAAATATAGATCCTACAACAAAAATACTCAACAAAATCCAAAATAATCGAAGTTGATTTCAAATGAATTTATTAAAATTTGACCAAAATCTTGTCAAAATCCACAAAATTGAAGTTATTTTCATCTAAATTTACTCAAATATAGATCCTACAACAAAAATACGCAACAAAATCCAAAATAATCGAAGTTGATTTCAAATAAATTTAATAAAACTTGACACTTCCAACTAAAATTTTTTTCACAATCCAACAAAATTGAAGTTATTTTCATCTAAATTTAATCAAATATAGATCCTACAACAAAAATACTCGACAAAATTCAAAAATATCGAAGTTGATTTCATATGAATTTATTAAAATTTGACATTTCCAACTAAATTTTTTTTCATAATCCAACAAAATTGAAGTTATTTTCATCTAAATTTACTCAAATATAGACCCTACAACAAAAATACTCAACAAAATCCAAAAAAAATCGAAGTTGATTTCAAATAAATTTATTAAAATTTGACACTTCCACCTAAAATTTCTTTCACAATCCAACAAAATTGAAGTTATTTTCATCTAAATTTACTCATATATAGACCCTACAACAAAAATTCTCAACAAAATCCAAAAAAATCGAAGTTGATTTCAAATGAATTTATTAAAATTTGACACTTCCAACTAAATTTTTTTTCATAATCCAACAAAATTGAATTTATTCTCATCTAAATTTACTCAAATATAGATCCTACAACAAAAATACTCAACAAAATCCAAAAAAATCGAAGGTGATTTCAAATAATAGTATTAAAATTTGACACTTCCAAATAAATGTTTTTCACAATCCAACAAAATTGAAGTTATTTTTATCTAAATTTAATCAAATATAGATCCTACAACAAAAATACTCAACAAAATCCAAAAAAATCGAAGTTGATTTCAAATAAATTTATTAAAATTTGACACATCCAACTAAATTATTTTTCATAATCCAACAAATTTGAATTTATTTTCATCTAAATTTACTCAAATATAGATCCTACAACAAAAATACTCAACAAAATCCAAAAAATCGAAGTTGATTTCAAATAAATTTATTAAAATTTGACTCTTCCAACTAAAATTTTTTTCACAATCCAACAAAATTGAAGTTATTTTCATCTAAATTTACTCAAATATAGATCCTACAACAAAAATACTCAACAAAATCCAAAAAAATCGAAGTTGATTTCAAATAAATTTATTAAAATTTGACACTTCCAACTAAATTTTTTTTCATAATCCAACAAAATTGAAGTTATTTTCATCTAATTTTACTCAAATATAGATCCTACAACAAAAATACTCAACAAAATCCAAAAAAATCGAAGTTGATTTCAAATAAATTTATTATAATTTGACTCTTCCAACTAAAATTTTTTTCACAATCCAACAAAATTGAAGTTATTTTCATCTAAATTTACTCAAATATAGATCCTACAACCAAAATACTCAACAAAATCCAAAAAAATCGAAGTTGATTTCAAATGAATTTATTAAAATTTGACACTTCCAACTAAATTTTTTTTCATAATCCAACAAAATTGAATTTATTCTCATCTAAATTTACTCAAATATAGATCCTACAACAAAAATACTCAACAAAATCCAAAAAAATCGAAGGTGATTTCAAATAATATTATTAAAATTTGACACTTCCAAATAAATTTTTTTCACAATCCAACAAAATTGAAGTTATTTTCATCTAAATTTACTCAAATATAGATCCTACAACCAAAATACTCAACAAAATCCAAAAAAATCGAAGTTGATTTCAAATAAATTTATTAAAATTTGACACTTCCAACTATATTTTTTTTCATAATCCAACAAAATTGAATTTATTTTCATCTAAATTTACTCAAATATAGATCCTACAACAAAAATACTCAACAAAATCCAAAATAATCGAAGTTGATTTCAAATAAATTTATTAAAATTTGACTCTTCCAACTAAATTTTTTTTCATAATCCAACAAAATTGAAGTTATTTTCATCTAATTTTACTCAAATATAGATCCTACAACAAAAATACTCAACAAAATCCAAAAAACGAAGTTGATTTCAAATAAATTTATTAAAATTTGACACTTCCAACTATATTTTTTTTCATAATCCAACAAAATTGAATTTATTTTCATCTAAATTTAATCAAATATAGATCCTACAACAAAAATACTCGACAAAATTCAAAAATATCGAAGTTGATTTCATATGAATTTATTAAAATTTGACATTTCCAACTAAATTTTTTTTCATAATCCAACAAAATTGAATTTATTTTCATCTAAATTTACTCAAATATAGATCCTACAACAAAAATACTCAACAAAATCCAAAATAATCGAAGTTGATTTCAAATGAATTTATTAAAATTTGACCAAAATCTTGTCAAAATCCACAAAATTGAAGTTATTTTCATCTAAATTTACTCAAATATAGATCCTACAACAAAAATACGCAACAAAATCCAAAATAATCGAAGTTGATTTCAAATAAATTTAATAAAACTTGACACTTCCAACTAAAATTTTTTTCACAATCCAACAAAATTGAAGTTATTTTCATCTAAATTTAATCAAATATAGATCCTACAAAAAAAATACTCGACAAAATTCAAAAATATCGAAGTTGATTTCATATGAATTTATTAAAATTTGAAATTTCCAACTAAATTTTTTTTCATAATCCAACAAAATTGAAGTTATTTTCATCTAAATTTACTCAAATATAGACCCTACAACAAAAATACTCAACAAAATCCAAAAAAAATCGAAGTTGATTTCAAATAAATTTATTAAAATTTGACACTTCCACCTAAAATTTCTTTCACAATCCAACAAAATTGAAGTTATTTTCATCTAAATTTACTCAAATATAGATCCTACAACAAAAATACTCAACAAAATCCAAAAAAATCGAAGTTGATTTCAAATAAATTTATTAAATTTTGACACTTCCCACTAAATTTTTTTTTCACAATCCAACAAAATTGAAGTTATTTTCATCTAAATTTACTCAAATATAGATCCTTCAACAAAAATACTCAACAAAATCCAAAAAAATCGAAGTTGATTTCAAATAATATTATTAAAATTTGACACTTCCAAATAAATGTTTTTCACAATCCAACAAAATTGAAGTTATTTTCATCTAAATTTAATCAAATATAGATCCTACAACAAAAATACTCGACAAAATTCAAAAATATCGAAGTTGATTTCATATGAATTTATTAAAATTTGACATTTCCAACTAAATTATTTTTCATAATCCAACAAATTTGAAGTTATTTTCATCTAAATTTACTCAAATATAGACCCTACAACAAAAATACTCAACAAAATCCAAAAAAAATCGAAGTTGATTTCAAATAAATTTATTAAAATTTGACACTTCCACCTAAAATTTCTTTCACAATCCAACAAAATTGAAGTTATTTTCATCTAAATTTACTCATATATAGACCCTACAACAAAAATTCTCAACAAAATCCAAAAAAATCGAAGTTGATTTCAAATGAATTTATTAAAATTTGACACTTCCAACTAAATTTTTTTTCATAATCCAACAAAATTGAATTTATTCTCATCTAAATTTACTCAAATATAGATCCTACAACAAAAATACTCAACAAAATCCAAAAAAATCGAAGGTGATTTCAAATAATAGTATTAAAATTTGACACTTCCAAATAAATGTTTTTCACAATCCAACAAAATTGAAGTTATTTTCATCTAAATTTAATCAAATATAGATCCTACAACAAAAATACTCAACAAAATCCAAAAAAATCGAAGTTGATTTCAAATAAATTTATTAAAATTTGACACATCCAACTAAATTATTTTTCATAATCCAACAAATTTGAATTTATTTTCATCTAAATTTACTCAAATATAGATCCTACAACAAAAATACTCAACAAAATCCAAAAAATCGAAGTTGATTTCAAATAAATTTATTAAAATTTGACTCTTCCAACTAAAATTTTTTTCACAATCCAACAAAATTGAAGTTATTTTCATCTAAATTTACTCAAATATAGATCCTACAACAAAAATACTCAACAAAATCCAAAAAAATCGAAGTTGATTTCAAATAAATTTATTAAAATTTGACACTTCCAACTATATTTTTTTTCATAATCCAACAAAATTGAATTTATTTTCATCTAAATTTACTCAAATATAGATCCTACAACAAAAATACTCAACAAAATCCAAAATAATCGAAGTTGATTTCAAATGAATTTATTAAAATTTGACCAAAATCTTGTCAAAATCCACAAAATTGAAGTTATTTTCATCTAAATTTACTCAAATATAGATCCTACAACAAAAATACGCAACAAAATCCAAAATAATCGAAGTTGATTTCAAATAAATTTAATAAAACTTGACACTTCCAACTAAAATTTTTTTCACAATCCAACAAAATTGAAGTTATTTTCATCTAAATTTAATCAAATATAGATCCTACAACAAAAATACTCGACAAAATTCAAAAATATCGAAGTTGATTTCATATGAATTTATTAAAATTTGACATTTCCAACTAAATTTTTTTTCATAATCCAACAAAATTGAATTTATTTTCATCTAAATTTACTCAAATATAGATCCTACAACAAAAATACTCAACAAAATCCAAAATAATCGAAGTTGATTTCAAATGAATTTATTAAAATTTGACCAAAATCTTGTCAAAATCCACAAAATTGAAGTTATTTTCATCTAAATTTACTCAAATATAGATCCTACAACAAAAATACGCAACAAAATCCAAAAAAATCGAAGTTGATTTCAAATAAATTTATTAAATTTTGACACTTCCCACTAAATTTTTTTTTCACAATCCAACAAAATTGAAGTTATTTTCATCTAAATTTACTCAAATATAGATCCTTCAACAAAAATACTCAACAAAATCCAAAAAAATCGAAGGTGATTTCAAATAATATTATTAAAATTTGACACTTCCAAATAAATTTTTTTCACAATCCAACAAAATTGAAGTTATTTTCATCTAAATTTACTCAAATATAGATCCTACAACCAAAATACTCAACAAAATCCAAAAAAATCGAAGTTGATTTCAAATAAATTTATTAAAATTTGACACTTCCAACTATATTTTTTTTCATAATCCAACAAAATTGAATTTATTTTCATCTAAATTTACTCAAATATAGATCCTACAACAAAAATACTCAACAAAATCCAAAATAATCGAAGTTGATTTCAAATAAATTTATTAAAATTTGACTCTTCCAACTAAAATTTTTTTCACAATCCAACAAAATTGAAGTTATTTTCATCTAAATTTACTCAAATATAGATCCTTCAACAAAAATACTCAACAAAATCCAAAAAAATCGAAGTTGATTTCAAATAATATTATTAAAATTTGACACTTCCAAATAAATGTTTTTCACAATCCAACAAAATTGAAGTTATTTTCATCTAAATTTAATCAAATATAGATCCTACAACAAAAATACTCAACAAAATCCAAAAAAATCGAAGTTGATTTCAAATAATAGTATTAAAATTTGACACTTCCAAATAAATGTTTTTCACAATCCAACAAAATTGAAGTTATTTTCATCTAAATTTAATCAAATATAGATCCTACAACAAAAATACTCAACAAAATCCAAAAAAATCGAAGTTGATTTCAAATAAATTTATTAAAATTTGACACATCCAAAAAATTATTTTTCATAATCCAACAAATTTGAATTTATTTTCATCTAAATTTACTCAAATATAGATCCTACAACAAAAATACTCAACAAAATCCAAAAAATCGAAGTTGATTTCAAATAAATTTATTAAAATTTGACTCTTCCAACTAAAATTTTTTTCACAATCCAACAAAATTGAAGTTATTTTCATCTAAATTTACTCAAATATAGATCCTACAACAAAAATACTCAACAAAATCCAAAAAAATCGAAGTTGATTTCAAATAAATTTATTAAAATTTGACACTTCCAACTAAATTTTTTTTCATAATCCAACAAAATTGAAGTTATTTTCATCTAAATTTACTCAAATATAGATCCTACAACAAAAATACTCAACAAAATCCAAAATAATCGAAGTTCGATTTCAAATAAATTTAATAAAACTTGACACTCCCAACTAAAAATTTTTTCACAATCCAAAAAATTGAAGTTATTTTCATCTAAATCTACTCAAATATAGATCCTACAACCAAAATACTCAACAAAATCCAAAAAAATCGAAGTTGATTTCAAATAAATTTATTAAAATTTGGCACTTCCAACTATATTTTTTTTCATAATCCAACAAAATTGAATTTATTTTCATCTAAATTTACTCAAATATAGATCCTACAACAAAAATACTCAACAAAATCCAAAATAATCGAAGTTGATTTCAAATAAATTTATTAAAATTTGACTCTTCCAACTAAAATTTTTTTCACAATCCAACAAAATTGAAGTTATTTTCATCTAAATTTACTCAAATATAGATCCTACAACCAAAATACTCAACAAAATCCAAAAAAATCGAAGTTGATTTCAAATGAATTTATTAAAATTTGACACTTCCAACTAAATTTTTTTTCATAATCCAACAAAATTGAATTTATTCTCATCTAAATTTACTCAAATATAGATCCTACAACAAAAATACTCAACAAAATCCAAAAAAATCGAAGGTGATTTCAAATAATATTATTAAAATTTGACACTTCCAAATAAATTTTTTTCACAATCCAACAAAATTGAAGTTATTTTCATCTAAATTTAATCAAATATAGATCCTACAACAAAAATACTCGACAAAATCCAAAAATATCGAAGTTGATTTCATATGAATTTATTAAAATTTGACATTTCCAACTAAATTTTTTTTCATAATCCAACAAAATTGAAGTTATTTTCATCTAAATTTACTCAAATATAGACCCTACAACAAAAATACTCAACAAAATCCAAAAAAAATCGAAGTTGATTTCAAATAAATTTATTAAAATTTGACACTTCCACCTAAAATTTCTTTCACAATCCAACAAAATTGAAGTTATTTTCATCTAAATTTACTCAAATATAGATCCTACAACAAAAATACTCAACAAAATCCAAAAAAATCGAAGTTGATTTCAAATAAATTTATTAAATTTTGACACTTCCCACTAAATTTTTTTTTCACAATCCAACAAAATTGAAGTTATTTTCATCTAAATTTACTCAAATATAGATCCTTCAACAAAAATACTCAACAAAATCCAAAAAAATCGAAGGTGATTTCAAATAATATTATTAAAATTTGACACTTCCAAATAAATTTTTTTCACAATCCAACAAAATTGAAGTTATTTTCATCTAAATTTACTCAAATATAGATCCTACAACCAAAATACTCAACAAAATCCAAAAAAATCGAAGTTGATTTCAAATAAATTTATTAAAATTTGACACTTCCAACTATATTTTTTTTCATAATCCAACAAAATTGAATTTATTTTCATCTAAATTTACTCAAATATAGATCCTACAACAAAAATACTCAACAAAATCCAAAATAATCGAAGTTGATTTCAAATAAATTTATTAAAATTTGACTCTTCCAACTAAAATTTTTTTCACAATCCAACAAAATTGAAGTTATTTTCATCTAAATTTACTCAAATATAGATCCTTCAACAAAAATACTCAACAAAATCCAAAAAAATCGAAGTTGATTTCAAATAATATTATTAAAATTTGACACTTCCAAATAAATGTTTTTCACAATCCAACAAAATTGAAGTTATTTTCATCTAAATTTACTCAAATATAGATCCTACAACAAAAATACTCAACAAAATCCAAAATAATCGAAGTTCGATTTCAAATAAATTTAATAAAACTTGACACTCCCAACTAAAAATTTTTTCACAATCCAAAAAATTGAAGTTATTTTCATCTAAATCTACTCAAATATAGATCCTACAACCAAAATACTCAACAAAATCCAAAAAAATCGAAGTTGATTTCAAATAAATTTATTAAAATTTGGCACTTCCAACTATATTTTTTTTCATAATCCAACAAAATTGAATTTATTTTCATCTAAATTTACTCAAATATAGATCCTACAACAAAAATACTCAACAAAATCCAAAATAATCGAAGTTGATTTCAAATAAATTTATTAAAATTTGACTCTTCCAACTAAAATTTTTTTCACAATCCAACAAAATTGAAGTTATTTTCATCTAAATTTACTCAAATATAGATCCTACAACCAAAATACTCAACAAAATCCAAAAAAATCGAAGTTGATTTCAAATGAATTTATTAAAATTTGACACTTCCAACTAAATTTTTTTTCATAATCCAACAAAATTGAATTTATTCTCATCTAAATTTACTCAAATATAGATCCTACAACAAAAATACTCAACAAAATCCAAAAAAATCGAAGGTGATTTCAAATAATATTATTAAAATTTGACACTTCCAAATAAATTTTTTTCACAATCCAACAAAATTGAAGTTATTTTCATCTAAATTTAATCAAATATAGATCCTACAACAAAAATACTCGACAAAATCCAAAAATATCGAAGTTGATTTCATATGAATTTATTAAAATTTGACATTTCCAACTAAATTTTTTTTCATAATCCAACAAAATTGAAGTTATTTTCATCTAAATTTACTCAAATATAGACCCTACAACAAAAATACTCAACAAAATCCAAAAAAAATCGAAGTTGATTTCAAATAAATTTATTAAAATTTGACACTTCCACCTAAAATTTCTTTCACAATCCAACAAAATTGAAGTTATTTTCATCTAAATTTACTCAAATATAGATCCTACAACAAAAATACTCAACAAAATCCAAAAAAATCGAAGTTGATTTCAAATAAATTTATTAAATTTTGACACTTCCCACTAAATTTTTTTTTCACAATCCAACAAAATTGAAGTTATTTTCATCTAAATTTACTCAAATATAGATCCTTCAACAAAAATACTCAACAAAATCCAAAAAAATCGAAGTTGATTTCAAATAATATTATTAAAATTTGACACTTCCAAATAAATGTTTTTCACAATCCAACAAAATTGAAGTTATTTTCATCTAAATTTAATCAAATATAGATCCTACAACCAAAATACTCAACAAAATCCAAAAAAATCGAAGTTGATTTCAAATGAATTTATTAAAATTTGACACTTCCAACTAAATTTTTTTTCATAATCCAACAAAATTGAATTTATTCTCATCTGAATTTACTCAAATATAGATCCTACAACAAAAATACTCAACAAAATCCAAAAAATCGAAGTTGATTTCAAATAAATTTATTAAAATTTGACTCTTCCAACTAAAATTTTTTTCACAATCCAACAAAATTGAAGTTATTTTCATCTAAATTTACTCAAATATAGATCCTACAACAAAAATACTCAACAAAATCCAAAAAAATCGAAGTTGATTTCAAATAAATTTATTAAAATTTGACACTTCCAACTAAATTTTTTTTCATAATCCAACAAAATTGAAGTTATTTTCATCTAAATTTACTCAAATATAGATCCTACAACAAAAATACTCAACAAAATCCAAAATAATCGAAGTTGATTTCAAATAAATTTAATAAAACTTGACACTCCCAACTAAAAATTTTTTCACAATCCAAAAAATTGAAGTTATTTTCATCTAAATCTACTCAAATATAGATCCTGCAACCAAAATACTCAACAAAATCCAAAAAAATCGAAGTTGATTTCTAATAAATTTATTAAAATTTGACACTTCCAACTAAAATATTTTTCACAATCCAACAAAATTGAAGTTATTTTCATCTAAATTTACTCATATATAGACCCTACAACAAAAATTCTCAACAAAATCCAAAAAAATCGAAGTTGATTTCAAATGAATTTATTAAAATTTGACACTTCCAACTAAATTTTTTTTCATAATCCAACAAAATTGAATTTATTCTCATCTAAATTTACTCAAATATAGATCCTACAACAAAAATACTCAACAAAATCCAAAAAAATCGAAGGTGATTTCAAATAATATTATTAAAATTTGACACTTCCAAATAAATTTTTTTCACAATCCAACAAAATTGAAGTTATTTTCATCTAAATTTACTCAAATATAGATCCTACAACCAAAATACTCAACAAAATCCAAAAAAATCGAAGTTGATTTCAAATAAATTTATTAAAATTTGGCACTTCCAACTAAATTTTTTTTCATAATCCAACAAAATTGAATTTATTCTCATCTAAATTTACTCAAATATAGATCCTACAACAAAAATACTCAACAAAATCCAAAAAAATCGAAGGTGATTTCAAATAATATTATTAAAATTTGACACTTCCAAATAAATTTTTTTCACAATCCAACAAAATTGAAGTTATTTTCATCTAAATTTACTCAAATATAGATCCTACAACCAAAATACTCAACAAAATCCAAAAAAATCGAAGTTGATTTCAAATAAATTTATTAAAATTTGACACTTCCAACTATATTTTTTTTCATAATCCAACAAAATTGAATTTATTTTCATCTAAATTTACTCAAATATAGATCCTACAACAAAAATACTCAACAAAATCCAAAATAATCGAAGTTGATTTCAAATAAATTTATTAAAATTTGACTCTTCCAACTAAAATTTTTTTCACAATCCAACAAAATTGAAGTTATTTTCATCTAAATTTACTCAAATATAGATCCTACAACCAAAATACTCAACAAAATCCAAAAAAATCGAAGTTGATTTCAAATAAATTTATTAAAATTTGGCACTTCCAACTAAATTTTTTTTCATAATCCAACAAAATTGAATTTATTCTCATCTAAATTTACTCAAATATAGATCCTACAACAAAAATACTCAACAAAATCCAAAAAAATCGAAGGTGATTTCAAATAATATTATTAAAATTTGACACTTCCAAATAAATTTTTTTCACAATCCAACAAAATTGAAGTTATTTTCATCTAAATTTACTCAAATATAGATCCTACAACCAAAATACTCAACAAAATCCAAAAAAATCGAAGTTGATTTCAAATAAATTTATTAAAATTTGACACTTCCAACTATATTTTTTTTCATAATCCAACAAAATTGAATTTATTTTCATCTAAATTTACTCAAATATAGATCCTACAACAAAAATACTCAACAAAATCCAAAATAATCGAAGTTGATTTCAAATAAATTTATTAAAATTTGACTCTTCCAACTAAAATTTTTTTCACAATCCAACAAAATTGAAGTTATTTTCATCTAAATTTACTCAAATATAGATCCTACAACCAAAATACTCAACAAAATCCAAAAAAATCGAAGTTGATTTCAAATAAATTTATTAAAATTTGGCACTTCCAACTAAATTTTTTTTCATAATCCAACAAAATTGAATTTATTCTCATCTAAATTTACTCAAATATAGATCCTACAACAAAAATACTCAACAAAATCCAAAAAAATCGAAGGTGATTTCAAATAATATTATTAAAATTTGACACTTCCAAATAAATTTTTTTCATAATCCAACAAAATTGAAGTTATTTTCATCTAAATTTACTCAAATATAGATCCTACAACCAAAATACTCAACAAAATCCAAAAAAATCGAAGTTGATTTCAAATAAATTTATTAAAATTTGACACTTCCAACTAAATTTTTTTTCATAATCCAACAAAATTGAAGTTATTTTCATCTAAATTTACTCAAATATAGATCCTACAACCAAAATACTCAACAAAATCCAAAAAAATCGAAGTTGATTTCAAATGAATTTATTAAAATTTGACCAAAATCTTGTCAAAATCCACAAAATTGAAGTTATTTTCATCTAAATTTACTCAAATATAGATCCTACAACAAAAATACGCAACAAAATCCAAAATAATCGAAGTTGATTTCAAATAAATTTAATAAAACTTGTCACTTCCAACTAAAATTTTTTTCACAATCCAACAAAATTGGAGTTATTTTCATCTAAATTTAATCAAATATAGATCCTACAACAAAAATACTAGACAAAATCCAAAAATATCGAAGTTGATTTCATATGAATTTATTAAAATTTGACATTTCCAACTAAATTTTTTTTCATAATCCAACAAAATTGAAGTTATTTTCATCTAAATTTACTCAAATATAGACCCTACAACAAAAATACTCAACAAAATCCAAAAAAAATCGAAGTTGATTTCAAATAAATTTATTAAAATTTGACACTTCCACCTAAAATTTCTTTCACAATCCAACAAAATTGAAGTTATTTTCATCTAAATTTACTCAAATATAGATCCTACAACAAAAATACTCAACAAAATCCAAAAAAATCGAAGTTGATTTCAAATAAATTTATTAAATTTTGACACTTCCCACTAAATTTTTTTTTCACAATCCAACAAAATTGAAGTTATTTTCATCTAAATTTACTCAAATATAGATCCTTCAACAAAAATACTCAACAAAATCCAAAAAAATCGAAGTTGATTTCAAATAATAGTATTAAAATTTGACACTTCCAAATAAATGTTTTTCACAATCCAACAAAATTGAAGTTATTTTCATCTAAATTTAATCAAATATAGATCCTACAACAAAAATACTCAACAAAATCCAAAAAAATCGAAGTTGATTTCAAATAAATTTATTAAAATTTGACACATCCAACTAAATTATTTTTCATAATCCAACAAATTTGAATTTATTTTCATCTAAATTTACTCAAATATAGATCCTACAACAAAAATACTCAACAAAATCCAAAAAAATCGAAGTTGATTTCAAATAAATTTATTAAAATTTGACACTTCCAACTAAATTTTTTTTCATAATCCAACAAAATTGAAGTTATTTTCATCTAAATTTACTCAAATATAGATCCTACAACAAAAATACTCAACAAAATCCAAAAAAATCGAAGTTGATTTCAAATAAATTTATTATAATTTGACTCTTCCAACTAAAATTTTTTTCACAATCCAACAAAATTGAAGTTATTTTCATCTAAATTTACTCAAATATAGATCCTACAACCAAAATACTCAACAAAACCCAAAAAAATCGAAGTTGATTTCAAATGAATTTATTAAAATTTGACACTTCCAACTAAATTTTTTTTCATAATCCAACAAAATTGAATTTATTCTCATCTAAATTTACTCAAATATAGATCCTACAACAAAAATACTCAACAAAATCCAAAATAATCGAAGTTGATTTCAAATAAATTTATTAAAATTTGACTCTTCCAACTAAAATTTTATTCACAATCCAACAAAATTGAAGTTATTTTCATCTAAATTTACTCAAATATAGATCCTACAACAAAAATACTCAACAAAATCCAAAAAAATCGAAGTTGATTTCAAATAAATTTATTAAAATTTGACACTTCCAACTATATTTTTTTTCATAATCCAACAAAATTGAATTTATTTTCATCTAAATTTACTCAAATATAGATCCTACAACAAAAATACTCAACAAAATCCAAAATAATCGAAGTTGATTTCAAATGAATTTATTAAAATTTGACCAAAATCTTGTCAAAATCCACAAAATTGAAGTTATTTTCATCTAAATTTACTCAAATATAGATCCTACAACAAAAATACGCAACAAAATCCAAAATAATCGAAGTTGATTTCAAATAAATTTAATAAAACTTGACACTTCCAACTAAAATTTTTTTCACAATCCAACAAAATTGAAGTTATTTTCATCTAAATTTAATCAAATATAGATCCTACAACAAAAATACTCGACAAAATTCAAAAATATCGAAGTTGATTTCATATGAATTTATTAAAATTTGACATTTCCAACTAAATTTTTTTTCATAATCCAACAAAATTGAATTTATTTTCATCTAAATTTACTCAAATATAGATCCTACAACAAAAATACTCAACAAAATCCAAAATAATCGAAGTTGATTTCAAATGAATTTATTAAAATTTGACCAAAATCTTGTCAAAATCCACAAAATTGAAGTTATTTTCATCTAAATTTACTCAAATATAGATCCTACAACAAAAATACGCAACAAAATCCAAAATAATCGAAGTTGATTTCAAATAAATTTAATAAAACTTGACACTTCCAACTAAAATTTTTTTCACAATCCAACAAAATTGAAGTTATTTTCATCTAAATTTAATCAAATATAGATCCTACAACAAAAATACTCGACAAAATTCAAAAATATCGAAGTTGATTTCATATGAATTTATTAAAATTTGACATTTCCAACTAAATTTTTTTTCATAATCCAACAAAATTGAAGTTATTTTCATCTAAATTTACTCAAATATAGACCCTACAACAAAAATACTCAACAAAATCCAAAAAAAATCGAAGTTGATTTCAAATAAATTTATTAAAATTTGACACTTCCACCTAAAATTTCTTTCACAATCCAACAAAATTGAAGTTATTTTCATCTAAATTTACTCATATATAGACCCTACAACAAAAATTCTCAACAAAATCCAAAAAAATCGAAGTTGATTTCAAATGAATTTATTAAAATTTGACACTTCCAACTAAATTTTTTTTCATAATCCAACAAAATTGAATTTATTCTCATCTAAATTTACTCAAATATAGATCCTACAACAAAAATACTCAACAAAATCCAAAAAATCGAAGGTGATTTCAAATAATAGTATTAAAATTTGACACTTCCAAATAAATGTTTTTCACAATCCAACAAAATTGAAGTTATTTTTATCTAAATTTAATCAAATATAGATCCTACAACAAAAATACTCAACAAAATCCAAAAAAATCGAAGTTGATTTCAAATAAATTTATTAAAATTTGACACATCCAACTAAATTATTTTTCATAATCCAACAAATTTGAATTTATTTTCATCTAAATTTACTCAAATATAGATCCTACAACAAAAATACTCAACAAAATCCAAAAAATCGAAGTTGATTTCAAATAAATTTATTAAAATTTGACTCTTCCAACTAAAATTTTTTTCACAATCCAACAAAATTGAAGTTATTTTCATCTAAATTTACTCAAATATAGATCCTACAACAAAAATACTCAACAAAATCCAAAAAAATCGAAGTTGATTTCAAATAAATTTATTAAAATTTGACACTTCCAACTAAATTTTTTTTCATAATCCAACAAAATTGAAGTTATTTTCATCTAATTTTACTCAAATATAGATCCTACAACAAAAATACTCAACAAAATCCAAAAAAATCGAAGTTGATTTCAAATAAATTTATTATAATTTGACTCTTCCAACTAAAATTTTTTTCACAATCCAACAAAATTGAAGTTATTTTCATCTAAATTTACTCAAATATAGATCCTACAACCAAAATACTCAACAAAATCCAAAAAAATCGAAGTTGATTTCAAATGAATTTATTAAAATTTGACACTTCCAACTAAATTTTTTTTCATAATCCAACAAAATTGAATTTATTCTCATCTAAATTTACTCAAATATAGATCCTACAACAAAAATACTCAACAAAATCCAAAAAAATCGAAGGTGATTTCAAATAATATTATTAAAATTTGACACTTCCAAATAAATTTTTTTCACAATCCAACAAAATTGAAGTTATTTTCATCTAAATTTACTCAAATATAGATCCTACAACCAAAATACTCAACAAAATCCAAAAAAATCGAAGTTGATTTCAAATAAATTTATTAAAATTTGACACTTCCAACTATATTTTTTTTCATAATCCAACAAAATTGAATTTATTTTCATCTAAATTTACTCAAATATAGATCCTACAACAAAAATACTCAACAAAATCCAAAATAATCGAAGTTGATTTCAAATAAATTTATTAAAATTTGACTCTTCCAACTAAAATTTTTTTCACAATCCAACAAAATTGAAGTTATTTTCATCTAAATTTACTCAAATATAGATCCTACAACAAAAATACTCAACAAAATCCAAAAAACGAAGTTGATTTCAAATAAATTTATTAAAATTTGACACTTCCAACTATATTTTTTTTCATAATCCAACAAAATTGAATTTATTTTCATCTAAATTTACTCAAATATAGATCCTACAACAAAAATACTCAACAAAATCCAAAATAATCGAAGTTGATTTCAAATGAATTTATTAAAATTTGACCAAAATCTTGTCAAAATCCACAAAATTGAAGTTATTTTCATCTAAATTTACTCAAATATAGATCCTACAACAAAAATACGCAACAAAATCCAAAATAATCGAAGTTGATTTCAAATAAATTTAATAAAACTTGACACTTCCAACTAAAATTTTTTTCACAATCCAACAAAATTGAAGTTATTTTCATCTAAATTTAATCAAATATAGATCCTACAACAAAAATACTCGACAAAATTCAAAAATATCGAAGTTGATTTCATATGAATTTATTAAAATTTGACATTTCCAACTAAATTTTTTTTCATAATCCAACAAAATTGAATTTATTTTCATCTAAATTTACTCAAATATAGATCCTACAACAAAAATACTCAACAAAATCCAAAATAATCGAAGTTGATTTCAAATGAATTTATTAAAATTTGACCAAAATCTTGTCAAAATCCACAAAATTGAAGTTATTTTCATCTAAATTTACTCAAATATAGATCCTACAACAAAAATACGCAACAAAATCCAAAATAATCGAAGTTGATTTCAAATAAATTTAATAAAACTTGACACTTCCAACTAAAATTTTTTTCACAATCCAACAAAATTGAAGTTATTTTCATCTAAATTTAATCAAATATAGATCCTACAAAAAAAATACTCGACAAAATTCAAAAATATCGAAGTTGATTTCATATGAATTTATTAAAATTTGAAATTTCCAACTAAATTTTTTTTCATAATCCAACAAAATTGAAGTTATTTTCATCTAAATTTACTCAAATATAGACCCTACAACAAAAATACTCAACAAAATCCAAAAAAAATCGAAGTTGATTTCAAATAAATTTATTAAAATTTGACACTTCCACCTAAAATTTCTTTCACAATCCAACAAAATTGAAGTTATTTTCATCTAAATTTACTCAAATATAGATCCTACAACAAAAATACTCAACAAAATCCAAAAAAATCGAAGTTGATTTCAAATAAATTTATTAAATTTTGACACTTCCCACTAAATTTTTTTTTCACAATCCAACAAAATTGAAGTTATTTTCATCTAAATTTACTCAAATATAGATCCTTCAACAAAAATACTCAACAAAATCCAAAAAAATCGAAGTTGATTTCAAATAATATTATTAAAATTTGACACTTCCAAATAAATGTTTTTCACAATCCAACAAAATTGAAGTTATTTTCATCTAAATTTAATCAAATATAGATCCTACAACAAAAATACTCGACAAAATTCAAAAATATCGAAGTTGATTTCATATGAATTTATTAAAATTTGACATTTCCAACTAAATTATTTTTCATAATCCAACAAATTTGAAGTTATTTTCATCTAAATTTACTCAAATATAGACCCTACAACAAAAATACTCAACAAAATCCAAAAAAAATCGAAGTTGATTTCAAATAAATTTATTAAAATTTGACACTTCCACCTAAAATTTCTTTCACAATCCAACAAAATTGAAGTTATTTTCATCTAAATTTACTCATATATAGACCCTACAACAAAAATTCTCAACAAAATCCAAAAAAATCGAAGTTGATTTCAAATGAATTTATTAAAATTTGACACTTCCAACTAAATTTTTTTTCATAATCCAACAAAATTGAATTTATTCTCATCTAAATTTACTCAAATATAGATCCTACAACAAAAATACTCAACAAAATCCAAAAAAATCGAAGGTGATTTCAAATAATAGTATTAAAATTTGACACTTCCAAATAAATGTTTTTCACAATCCAACAAAATTGAAGTTATTTTCATCTAAATTTAATCAAATATAGATCCTACAACAAAAATACTCAACAAAATCCAAAAAAATCGAAGTTGATTTCAAATAAATTTATTAAAATTTGACACTTCCAACTATATTTTTTTTCATAATCCAACAAAATTGAATTTATTTTCATCTAAATTTACTCAAATATAGATCCTACAACAAAAATACTCAACAAAATCCAAAATAATCGAAGTTGATTTCAAATGAATTTATTAAAATTTGACCAAAATCTTGTCAAAATCCACAAAATTGAAGTTATTTTCATCTAAATTTACTCAAATATAGATCCTACAACAAAAATACGCAACAAAATCCAAAATAATCGAAGTTGATTTCAAATAAATTTAATAAAACTTGACACTTCCAACTAAAATTTTTTTCACAATCCAACAAAATTGAAGTTATTTTCATCTAAATTTAATCAAATATAGATCCTACAACAAAAATACTCGACAAAATTCAAAAATATCGAAGTTGATTTCATATGAATTTATTAAAATTTGACATTTCCAACTAAATTTTTTTTCATAATCCAACAAAATTGAATTTATTTTCATCTAAATTTACTCAAATATAGATCCTACAACAAAAATACTCAACAAAATCCAAAATAATCGAAGTTGATTTCAAATGAATTTATTAAAATTTGACCAAAATCTTGTCAAAATCCACAAAATTGAAGTTATTTTCATCTAAATTTACTCAAATATAGATCCTACAACAAAAATACGCAACAAAATCCAAAATAATCGAAGTTGATTTCAAATAAATTTAATAAAACTTGACACTTCCAACTAAAATTTTTTTCACAATCCAACAAAATTGAAGTTATTTTCATCTAAATTTAATCAAATATAGATCCTACAAAAAAAATACTCGACAAAATTCAAAAATATCGAAGTTGATTTCATATGAATTTATTAAAATTTGAAATTTCCAACTAAATTTTTTTTCATAATCCAACAAAATTGAAGTTATTTTCATCTAAATTTACTCAAATATAGACCCTACAACAAAAATACTCAACAAAATCCAAAAAAAATCGAAGTTGATTTCAAATAAATTTATTAAAATTTGACACTTCCACCTAAAATTTCTTTCACAATCCAACAAAATTGAAGTTATTTTCATCTAAATTTACTCAAATATAGATCCTACAACAAAAATACTCAACAAAATCCAAAAAAATCGAAGTTGATTTCAAATAAATTTATTAAATTTTGACACTTCCCACTAAATTTTTTTTTCACAATCCAACAAAATTGAAGTTATTTTCATCTAAATTTACTCAAATATAGATCCTTCAACAAAAATACTCAACAAAATCCAAAAAAATCGAAGTTGATTTCAAATAATATTATTAAAATTTGACACTTCCAAATAAATGTTTTTCACAATCCAACAAAATTGAAGTTATTTTCATCTAAATTTAATCAAATATAGATCCTACAACAAAAATACTCAACAAAATCCAAAAAAATCGAAGTTGATTTCAAATAAATTTATTAAAATTTGACACATCCAACTAAATTATTTTTCATAATCCAACAAATTTGAATTTATTTTCATCTAAATTTACTCAAATATAGATCCTACAACAAAAATACTCAACAAAATCCAAAAAATCGAAGTTGATTTCAAATAAATTTATTAAAATTTGACTCTTCCAACTAAAATTTTTTTCACAATCCAACAAAATTGAAGTTATTTTCATCTAAATTTACTCAAATATAGATCCTACAACAAAAATACTCAACAAAATCCAAAAAAATCGAAGTTGATTTCAAATAAATTTATTAAAATTTGACACTTCCAACTAAATTTTTTTTCATAATCCAACAAAATTGAAGTTATTTTCATCTAAATTTACTCAAATATAGATCCTACAACAAAAATACTCAACAAAATCCAAAATAATCGAAGTTGATTTCAAATAAATTTAATAAAACTTGACACTCCCAACTAAAAATTTTTTCACAATCCAAAAAATTGAAGTTATTTTCATCTAAATCTACTCAAATATAGATCCTGCAACCAAAATACTCAACAAAATCCAAAAAAATCGAAGTTGATTTCTAATAAATTTATTAAAATTTGACACTTCCAACTAAAATATTTTTCACAATCCAACAAAATTGAAGTTATTTTCATCTAAATTTACTCATATATAGACCCTACAACAAAAATTCTCAACAAAATCCAAAAAAATCGAAGTTGATTTCAAATGAATTTATTAAAATTTGACACTTCCAACTAAATTTTTTTTCATAATCCAACAAAATTGAATTTATTCTCATCTAAATTTACTCAAATATAGATCCTACAACAAAAATACTCAACAAAATCCAAAAAAATCGAAGGTGATTTCAAATAATATTATTAAAATTTGACACTTCCAAATAAATTTTTTTCACAATCCAACAAAATTGAAGTTATTTTCATCTAAATTTACTCAAATATAGATCCTACAACCAAAATACTCAACAAAATCCAAAAAAATCGAAGTTGATTTCAAATAAATTTATTAAAATTTGGCACTTCCAACTAAATTTTTTTTCATAATCCAACAAAATTGAATTTATTCTCATCTAAATTTACTCAAATATAGATCCTACAACAAAAATACTCAACAAAATCCAAAAAAATCGAAGGTGATTTCAAATAATATTATTAAAATTTGACACTTCCAAATAAATTTTTTTCACAATCCAACAAAATTGAAGTTATTTTCATCTAAATTTACTCAAATATAGATCCTACAACCAAAATACTCAACAAAATCCAAAAAAATCGAAGTTGATTTCAAATAAATTTATTAAAATTTGACACTTCCAACTATATTTTTTTTCATAATCCAACAAAATTGAATTTATTTTCATCTAAATTTACTCAAATATAGATCCTACAACAAAAATACTCAACAAAATCCAAAATAATCGAAGTTGATTTCAAATAAATTTATTAAAATTTGACTCTTCCAACTAAAATTTTTTTCACAATCCAACAAAATTGAAGTTATTTTCATCTAAATTTACTCAAATATAGATCCTACAACAAAAATACTCAACAAAATCCAAAAAAATCGAAGTAGATTTCAAATAAATTTATTAAAATTTGACACTTCCAACTATATTTTTTTTCATAATCCAACAAAATTGAAGTTATTTTCATCTAAATTTACTCAAATATAGATCCTACAACAAAAATACTAGACAAAATCCAAAAATATCGAAGTTGATTTCATATGAATTTATTAAAATTTGACATTTCCAACTAAATTTTTTTTCATAATCCAACAAAATTGAAGTTATTTTCATCTAAATTTACTCAAATATAGACCCTACAACAAAAATACTCAACAAAATCCAAAAAAAATCGAAGTTGATTTCAAATAAATTTATTAAAATTTGACACTTCCACCTAAAATTTCTTTCACAATCCAACAAAATTGAAGTTATTTTCATCTAAATTTACTCAAATATAGATCCTACAACAAAAATACTCAACAAAATCCAAAAAAATCGAAGTTGATTTCAAATAAATTTATTAAATTTTGACACTTCCCACTAAATTTTTTTTTCACAATCCAACAAAATTGAAGTTATTTTCATCTAAATTTACTCAAATATAGATCCTTCAACAAAAATACTCAACAAAACCCAAAAAAATCGAAGTTGATTTCAAATAATAGTATTAAAATTTGACACTTCCAAATAAATGTTTTTCACAATCCAACAAAATTGAAGTTATTTTCATCTAAATTTAATCAAATATAGATCCTACAACAAAAATACTCAACAAAATCCAAAAAAATCGAAGTTGATTTCAAATAAATTTATTAAAATTTGACACATCCAAATAATTATTTTTCATAATCCAACAAATTTGAATTTATTTTCATCTAAATTTACTCAAATATAGATCCTACAACAAAAATACTCAACAAAATCCAAAAAATCGAAGTTGATTTCAAATAAATTTATTAAAATTTGACTCTTCCAACTAAAATTTTTTTCACAATCCAACAAAATTGAAGTTATTTTCATCTAAATTTACTCAAATATAGATCCTACAACAAAAATACTCAACATAATCCAAAAAAATCGAAGTTGATTTCAAATAAATTTATTAAAATTTGACACTTCCAACTAAATTTTTTTTCATAATCCAACAAAATTGAAGTTATTTTCATCTAAATTTACTCAAATATAGATCCTACAACAAAAATACTCAACAAAATCCAAAATAATCGAAGTTCGATTTCAAATAAATTTAATAAAACTTGACACTCCCAACTAAAAATTTTTTCACAATCCAAAAAATTGAAGTTATTTTCATCTAAATCTACTCAAATATAGATCCTACAACCAAAATACTCAACAAAATCCAAAAAAATCGAAGTTGATTTCAAATAAATTTATTAAAATTTGGCACTTCCAACTATATTTTTTTTCATAATCCAACAAAATTGAATTTATTTTCATCTAAATTTACTCAAATATAGATCCTACAACAAAAATACTCAACAAAATCCAAAATAATCGAAGTTGATTTCAAATAAATTTATTAAAATTTGACTCTTCCAACTAAAATTTTTTTCACAATCCAACAAAATTGAAGTTATTTTCATCTAAATTTACTCAAATATAGATCCTACAACCAAAATACTCAACAAAATCCAAAAAAATCGAAGTTGATTTCAAATGAATTTATTAAAATTTGACACTTCCAACTAAATTTTTTTTCATAATCCAACAAAATTGAATTTATTCTCATCTAAATTTACTCAAATATAGATCCTACAACAAAAATACTCAACAAAATCCAAAAAAATCGAAGGTGATTTCAAATAATATTATTAAAATTTGACACTTCCAAATAAATTTTTTTCACAATCCAACAAAATTGAAGTTATTTTCATCTAAATTTAATCAAATATAGATCCTACAACAAAAATACTCGACAAAATCCAAAAATATCGAAGTTGATTTCATATGAATTTATTAAAATTTGACATTTCCAACTAAATTTTTTTTCATAATCCAACAAAATTGAAGTTATTTTCATCTAAATTTACTCAAATATAGACCCTACAACAAAAATACTCAACAAAATCCAAAAAAAATCGAAGTTGATTTCAAATAAATTTATTAAAATTTGACACTTCCACCTAAAATTTCTTTCACAATCCAACAAAATTGAAGTTATTTTCATCTAAATTTACTCAAATATAGATCCTACAACAAAAATACTCAACAAAATCCAAAAAAATCGAAGTTGATTTCAAATAAATTTATTAAATTTTGACACTTCCCACTAAATTTTTTTTTCACAATCCAACAAAATTGAAGTTATTTTCATCTAAATTTACTCAAATATAGATCCTTCAACAAAAATACTCAACAAAATCCAAAAAAATCGAAGGTGATTTCAAATAATATTATTAAAATTTGACACTTCCAAATAAATTTTTTTCACAATCCAACAAAATTGAAGTTATTTTCATCTAAATTTACTCAAATATAGATCCTACAACCAAAATACTCAACAAAATCCAAAAAAATCGAAGTTGATTTCAAATAAATTTATTAAAATTTGACACTTCCAACTATATTTTTTTTCATAATCCAACAAAATTGAATTTATTTTCATCTAAATTTACTCAAATATAGATCCTACAACAAAAATACTCAACAAAATCCAAAATAATCGAAGTTGATTTCAAATAAATTTATTAAAATTTGACTCTTCCAACTAAAATTTTTTTCACAATCCAACAAAATTGAAGTTATTTTCATCTAAATTTACTCAAATATAGATCCTTCAACAAAAATACTCAACAAAATCCAAAAAAATCGAAGTTGATTTCAAATAATATTATTAAAATTTGACACTTCCAAATAAATGTTTTTCACAATCCAACAAAATTGAAGTTATTTTCATCTAAATTTAATCAAATATAGATCCTACAACAAAAATACTCAACAAAATCCAAAAAAATCGAAGTTGATTTCAAATAAATTTATTAAAATTTGACTTTTCCAACTAAAATTTTTTTCACAATCCAACAAAATTGAAGTTATTTTCATTTAAATTTACTCAAATATAGATCCTACAACCAAAATACTCAACAAAATCCAAAAAAATCGAAGTTGATTTCAAATGAATTTATTAAAATTTGACACTTCCAACTAAATTTTTTTTCATAATCCAACAAAATTGAATTTATTCTCATCTGAATTTACTCAAATATAGATCCTACAACAAAAATACTCAACAAAATCCAAAAAAATCGAAGGTGATTTCAAATAATATTATTAAAATTTGACACTTCCAAATAAATTTTTTTCACAATCCAACAAAATTGAAGTTATTTTCATCTAAATTTACTCAAATATAGATCCTACAACCAAAATACTCAACAAAATCCAAAAAAATCGAAGTTGATTTCAAATAAATTTATTAAAATTTGACACTTCCAACTATATTTTTTTTCATAATCCAACAAAATTGAATTTATTTTCATCTAAATTTACTCAAATATAGATCCTACAACAAAAATACTCAACAAAATCCAAAATAATCGAAGTTGATTTCAAATAAATTTATTAAAATTTGACTCTTCCAACTAAAATTTTTTTCACAATCCAACAAAATTGAAGTTATTTTCATCTAAATTTACTCAAATATAGATCCTACAACAAAAATACTCAACAAAATCCAAAAAAATCGAAGTTGATTTCAAATAAATTTATTAAAATTTGACACTTCCAACTATTTTTTTTCATAATCCAACAAAATTGAATTTATTTTCATCTAAATTTACTCAAATATAGATCCTACAACAAAAATACTCAACAAAATCCAAAATAATCGAAGTTGATTTCAAATGAATTTATTAAAATTTGACCAAAATCTTGTCAAAATCCACAAAATTGAAGTTATTTTCATCTAAATTTACTCAAATATAGATCCTACAACAAAAATACGCAACAAAATCCAAAATAATCGAAGTTGATTTCAAATAAATTTAATAAAACTTGACACTTCCAACTAAAATTTTTTTCACAATCCAACAAAATTGAAGTTATTTTCATCTAAATTTAATCAAATATAGATCCTACAACAAAAATACTCGACAAAATCCAAAAATATCGAAGTTGATTTCATATGAATTTATTAAAATTTGACATTTCCAACTAAATTTTTTTTCATAATCCAACAAAATTGAAGTTATTTTCATCTAAATTTACTCAAATATAGACCCTACAACAAAAATACTCAACAAAATCCAAAAAAAATCGAAGTTGATTTCAAATAAATTTATTAAAATTTGACACTTCCACCTAAAATTTCTTTCACAATCCAACAAAATTGAAGTTATTTTCATCTAAATTTACTCAAATATAGATCCTACAACAAAAATACTCAACAAAATCCAAAAAAATCGAAGTTGATTTCAAATAAATTTATTAAATTTTGACACTTCCCACTAAATTTTTTTTTCACAATCCAACAAAATTGAAGTTATTTTCATCTAAATTTACTCAAATATAGATCCTTCAACAAAAATACTCAACAAAATCCAAAAAAATCGAAGTTGATTTCAAATAATATTATTAAAATTTGACACTTCCAAATAAATGTTTTTCACAATCCAACAAAATTGAAGTTATTTTCATCTAAATTTAATCAAATATAGATCCTACAACAAAAATACTCAACAAAATCCAAAAAAATCGAAGTTGATTTCAAATAAATTTATTAAAATTTGACACATCCAACTAAATTATTTTTCATAATCCCACAAATTTGAATTTATTTTCATCTAAATTTACTCAAATATAGATCCTACAACAAAAATACTCAACAAAATCCAAAAAATCGAAGTTGATTTCAAATAAATTTATTAAAATTTGACTCTTCCAACTAAAATTTTTTTCACAATCCAACAAAATTGAAGTTATTTTCATCTAAATTTACTCAAATATAGATCCTACAACAAAAATACTCAACAAAATCCAAAAAAATCGAAGTTGATTTCAAATAAATTTATTAAAATTTGACACTTCCAACTAAATTTTTTTTCATAATCCAACAAAATTGAAGTTATTTTCATCTAAATTTACTCAAATATAGATCCTACAACAAAAATACTCAACAAAATCCAAAATAATCGAAGTTGATTTCAAATAAATTTAATAAAACTTGACACTCCCAACTAAAAATTTTTTCACAATCCAAAAAATTGAAGTTATTTTCATCTAAATCTACTCAAATATAGATCCTACAACCAAAATACTCAACAAAATCCAAAAAAATCGAAGTAGATTTCTAATAAATTTATTAAAATTTGACACTTCCAACTAAAATATTTTTCACAATCCAACAAAATTGAAGTTATTTTCATCTAAATTTACTCAAATATAGACCCTACAACAAAAATTCTCAACAAAATCCAAAAAAATCGAAGTTGATTTCAAATGAATTTATTAAAATTTGACACTTCCAACTAAATTTTTTTTCATAATCCAACAAAATTGAATTTATTCTCATCTAAATTTACTCAAATATAGATCCTACAACAAAAATACTCAACAAAATCCAAAAAAATCGAAGGTGATTTCAAATAATATTATTAAAATTTGACACTTCCAAATAAATTTTTTTCACAATCCAACAAAATTGAAGTTATTTTCATCTAAATTTACTCAAATATAGATCCTACAACCAAAATACTCAACAAAATCCAAAAAAATCGAAGTTGATTTCAAATAAATTTATTAAAATTTGACACTTCCAACTAAATTTTTTTTCATAATCCAACAAAATTGAAGTTATTTTCATCTAAATTTACTCAAATATAGATCCTACAACCAAAATACTCAACAAAATCCAAAAAAATCGAAGTTGATTTCAAATGAATTTATTAAAATTTGACCAAAATCTTGTCAAAATCCACAAAATTGAAGTTATTTTCATCTAAATTTACTCAAATATAGATCCTACAACAAAAATACTCAACAAAATCCAAAAAAATCGAAGTTGATTTCAAATAAATTTATTAAAATTTGACACTTCCAACTAAAATTTTTTTCACAATCCAACAAAATTGAAGTTATTTTCATCTAAATTTACTCAAATATAGATCCTACAACCAAAATACTCAACAAAATCCAAAAAAATCGAAGTTGATTTCAAATAAATTTATTAAAATTTGACACTTCCAACTATATTTTTTTTCATAATCCAACAAAATTGAATTTGTTTCATCTAAATTTACTCAAATATAGATCCTACAACAAAAATACTCAACAAAATCCAAAATAATCGAAGTTGATTTCAAATAAATTTATTAAAATTTGACTCTTCCAACTAAAATTTTTTTCACAATCCAACAAAATTGAAGTTATTTTCATCTAAATTTACTCAAATATAGATCCTACAACAAAAATACTCAACAAAATCCAAAAAAATCGAAGTTGATTTCAAATAAATTTATTAAAATTTGACACTTCCAACTAAATTTTTTTTCATAATCCAACAAAATTGAAGTTATTTTCATCTAAATTTACTCAAATATAGATCCTACAACCAAAATACTCAACAAAATCCAAAAAATCGAAGTTGATTTCAAATGAATTTATTAAAATTTGACCAAAATCTTGTCAAAATCCACAAAATTGAAGTTATTTTCATCTAAATTTACTCAAATATAGATCCTACAACAAAAATACTCAACAAAATCCAAAAAAATCGAAGTTGATTTCAAATAAATTTATTAAAATTTGACACTTCCAACTAAAATTTTTTTCACAATCCAACAAAATTGAAGTTATTTTCATCTAAATTTACTCAAATATAGATCCTACAACAAAAATACGCAACAAAATCCAAAATAATCGAAGTTGATTTCAAATAAATTTAATAAAACTTGACACTTCCAACTAAAATTTTTTTCACAATCCAACAAAATTGAAGTTATTTTCATCTAAATTTAATCAAATATAGATCCTACAACAAAAATACTCGACAAAATCCAAAAATATCGAAGTTGATTTCATATGAATTTATTAAAATTTGACATTTCCAACTAAATTTTTTTTCATAATCCAACAAAATTGAAGTTATTTTCATCTAAGTTACTCAAATATAGACCCTACAACAAAAATACTCAACAAAATCCAAAAAAAATCGAAGTTGATTTCAAATAAATTTATTAAAATTTGACACTTCCACCTAAAATTTCTTTCACAATCCAACAAAATTGAAGTTATTTTCATCTAAATTTACTCAAATATAGATCCTACAACCAAAATACTCAACAAAATCCAAAAAAATCGAAGTTGATTTCAAATAAATTTATTAAATTTTGACACTTCCCACTAAATTTTTTTTTCACAATCCAACAAAATTGAAGTTATTTTCATCTAAATTTACTCAAATATAGATCCTTCAACAAAAATACTCAACAAAATCCAAAAAAATCGAAGTTGATTTCAAATAATATTATTAAAATTTGACACTTCCAAATAAATGTTTTTCACAATCCAACAAAATTGAAGTTATTTTCATCTAAATTTAATCAAATATAGATCCTACAACAAAAATACTCAACAAAATCCAAAAAAATCGAAGTTGATTTCAAATAAATTTATTAAAATTTGACTCTTCCAACTAAAATTTTTTTCACAATCCAACAAAATTGAAGTTATTTTCATTTAAATTTACTCAAATATAGATCCTACAACCAAAATACTCAACAAAATCCAAAAAAATCGAAGTTGATTTCAAACAAATTTATTAAAATTTGACTCTTCCAACTAAAATTTTTTTCACAATCCAACAAAATTGAAGTTATTTTCATCTAAATTTACTCAAATATAGATCCTACAACAAAAATACTCAACAAAATCCAAAAAAATCGAAGTTGATTTCAAATAAATTTATTAAAATTTGACACTTCCAACTAAATTTTTTTTCATAATCCAACAAAATTGAAGTTATTCTCATCTAAATTTACTCAAATATAGATCCTACAACCAAAATACTCAACAAAATCCAAAAAAATCGAAGTTGATTTCAAATAAATTTATTAAAATTTGACACTTCCAACTATATTTTTTTTCATAATCCAACAAAATTGAATTTATTTTCATCTAAATTTACTCAAATATAGATCCTACAACAAAAATACTCAACAAAATCCAAAATAATCGAAGTTGATTTCAAATAAATTTATTAAAATTTGACTCTTCCAACTAAAATTTTTTTCACAATCCAACAAAATTGAAGTTATTTTCATCTAAATTTACTCAAATATAGATCCTACAACAAAAATACTCAACAAAATGCAAAAAAATCGAAGTTGATTTCAAATAAATTTATTAAAATTTGACACTTCCAACTAAATTTTTTTTCATAATCCAACAAAATTGAAGTTATTTTCATCTAAATTTACTCAAATATAGATCCTACAACCAAAATACTCAACAAAATCCAAAAAAATCGAAGTTGATTTCAAATGAATTTATTAAAATTTGACCAAAATCTTGTCAAAATCCACAAAATTGAAGTTATTTTCATCTAAATTTACTCAAATATAGATCCTACAACAAAAATACGCAACAAAATCCAAAATAATCGAAGTTGATTTCAAAAAAATTTAATAAAACTTGACACTTCCAACTAAAATTTTTTTCACAATCCAACAAAATTGAAGTTATTTTCATCTAAATTTAATCAAATATAGATCCTACAACAAAAATACTAGACAAAATCCAAAAATATCGAAGTTGATTTCATATGAATTTATTAAAATTTGACATTTCCAACTAAATTTTTTTTCATAATCCAACAAAATTGAAGTTATTTTCATCTAAATTTACTCAAATATAGACCCTACAACAAAAATACTCAACAAAATCCAAAAAAAATCGAAGTTGATTTCAAATAAATTTATTAAAATTTGACACTTCCACCTAAAATTTCTTTCACAATCCAACAAAATTGAAGTTATTTTCATCTAAATTTACTCAAATATAGATCCTACAACAAAAATACTCAACAAAATCCAAAAAAATCGAAGTTGATTTCAAATAATAGTATTAAATTTTGACACTTCCAAATAAATGTTTTTCACAATCCAACAAAATTGAAGTTATTTTCATCTAAATTTAATCAAATATAGATCCTACAACAAAAATACTCAACAAAATCCAAAAAAATCGAAGTTGATTTCAAATAAATTTATTAAAATTTGACACTTCCAACTAAATTTTTTTTCATAATCCAACAAAATTGAAGTTATTCTCATCTAAATTTACTCAAATATAGATCCTACAACAAAAATACTCAACAAAATCCAAAAAAATCGAAGGTGATTTCAAATAATATTATTAAAATTTGACTCTTCCAAATAAATTTTTTTCACAATCCAACAAAATTGAAGTTATTTTCATCTAAATTTACTCAAATATAGATCCTACAACCAAAATACTCAACAAAATCCAAAAAAATCGAAGTTGATTTCTAATAAATTTATTAAAATTTGGCACTTCCAACTATATTTTTTTTCATAATCCAACAAAATTGAATTTATTTTCATCTAAATTTACTCAAATATAGATCCTACAACAAAAATACTCAACAAAATCCAAAATAATCGAAGTTGATTTCAAATAAATTTATTAAAATTTGACTCTTCCAACTAAAATTTTTTTCACAATCCAACAAAATTGAAGTTATTTTCATCTAAATTTACTCAAATATAGATCCTACAACCAAAATACTCAACAAAATCCAAAAAAATCGAAGTTGATTTCAAATGAATTTATTAAAATTTGAGACTTCCAACTAAATTTTTTTTCATAATCCAACAAAATTGAATTTATTCTCATCTAAATTTACTCAAATATAGATCCTACAACAAAAATACTCCACAAAATCCAAAAAAATCGAAGGTGATTTCAAATAATATTATTAAAATTTGACACTTCCAAATAAATTTTTTTCACAATCCAACAAAATTGAAGTTATTTTCATCTAAATTTACTCAAATATAGATCCTACAACCAAAATACTCAACAAAATCCAAAAAAATCGAAGTTGATTTCAAATAAATTTATTAAAATTTGACACTTCCAACTATATTTTTTTTCATAATCCAACAAAATTGAATTTATTTTCATCTAAATTTACTCAAATATAGATCCTACAACAAAAATACTCAACAAAATCCAAAATATTCGAAGTTGATTTCAAATAAATTTATTAAAATTTGACTCTTCCAACTAAAATTTTTTTCACAATCCAACAAAATTGAAGTTATTTTCATCTAAATTTACTCAAATATAGATCCTACAACAAAAATACTCAACAAAATCCAAAAAAATCGAAGTTGATTTCAAATAAATTTATTAAAATTTGACACTTCCAACTAAATTTTTTTTCATAATCCAACAAAATTGAAGTTATTTTCATCTAAATTTACTCAAATATAGATCCTACAACCAAAATACTCAACAAAATCCAAAATAATCGAAGTTCGATTTCAAATAAATTTAATAAAACTTGACACTCCCAACTAAAAATTTTTTCACAATCCAAAAAATTGAAGTTATTTTCATCTAAATCTACTCAAATATAGATCCTACAACCAAAATACTCAACAAAATCCAAAAAAATCGAAGTTGATTTCTAATAAATTTATTAAAATTTGACACTTCCAACTAAAATATTTTTCACAATCCAACAAAATTGAAGTTATTTTCATCTAAATTTACTCAAATATAGACCCTACAACAAAAATACTCAACAAAATCCAAAAAAATCGAAGTTGATTTCAAATGAATTTATTAAAATTTGACACTTCCAACTAAATTTTTTTTCATAATCCAACAAAATTGAATTTATTCTCATCTAAATTTACTCAAATATAGATCCTACAACAAAAATACTCAACAAAATCCAAAAAAATCGAAGGTGATTTCAAATAATATTATTAAAATTTGACACTTCCAAATAAATTTTTTTCACAATCCAACAAAATTGAAGTTATTTTCATCTAAATTTACTCAAATATAGATCCTACAACCAAAATACTCAACAAAATCCAAAAATATCGAAGTTGATTTCAAATAAATTTATTAAAATTTGGCACTTCCAACTATATTTTTTTTCATAATCCAACAAAATTGAATTTATTTTCATCTAAATTTACTCAAATATAGATCCTACAACAAAAATACTCAACAAAATCCAAAATAATCGAAGTTGATTTCAAATAAATTTATTAAAATTTGACTCTTCCAACTAAAATTTTTTTCACAATCCAACAAAATTGAAGTTATTTTCATCTAAATTTACTCAAATATAGATCCTACAACCAAAATACTCAACAAAATCCAAAAAAATCGAAGTTGATTTCAAATGAATTTATTAAAATTTGACACTTCCAACTAAATTTTTTTTCATAATCCAACAAAATTGAATTTATTCTCATCTAAATTTACTCAAATATAGATCCTACAACAAAAATACTCAACAAAATCCAAAAAAATCGAAGGTGATTTCAAATAATATTATTAAAATTTGACACTTCCAAATAAATTTTTTTCACAATCCAACAAAATTGAAGTTATTTTCATCTAAATTTACTCAAATATAGATCCTACAACAAGAATACTCAACAAAATCCAAAAAAATCGAAGTTGATTTCAAATGAATTTATTAAAATTTGACACTTCCCACTAAATTTTTTTTCACAATCCAACAAAATTGAAGTTATTTTCATCTAAATTTACTCAAATATATATCCTTCAACAAAAATACTCAACAAAATCCAAAAAAATCGAAGTTGATTTCAAATAAATTTATTAAAATTTGACACATCCAACTAAATTATTTTTCATAATCCCACAAATTTGAATTTATTTTCATCTAAATTTACTCAAATATAGATCCTACAACAAAAATACTCAACAAAATCCAAAAAATCGAAGTTGATTTCAAATAAATTTATTAAAATTTGACTCTTCCAACTAAAATTTTTTTCACAATCCAACAAAATTGAAGTTATTTTCATCTAAATTTACTCAAATATAGATCCTACAACCAAAATACTCAACAAAATCCAAAAAAATCGAAGTTGATTTCAAATGAATTTATTAAAATTTGACACTTCCAACTAAATTTTTTTTCATAATCCAACAAAATTGAATTTATTCTCATCTAAATTTACTCAAATATAGATCCTACAACAAAAATACTCAACAAAATCCAAAAAAATCGAAGGTGATTTCAAATAATATTATTAAAATTTGACATTTCCAAATAAATTTTTTTCACAATCCAACAAAATTGAAGTTATTTTCATCTAAATTTACTCAAATATAGATCCTACAACCAAAATACTCAACAAAATCCAAAAAAATCGAAGTTGATTTCAAATAAATTTATTAAAATTTGACACTTTCAACTATATTTTTTTTCATAATCCAACAAAATTGAATTTATTTTCATCTAAATTTACTCAAATATAGATCCTACAACAAAAATACTCAACAAAATCCAAAATAATCGAAGTTGATTTCAAATAAATTTATTAAAATTTGACTCTTCCAACTAAAATTTTTTTCACAATCCAACAAAATTGAAGTTATTTTCATCTAAATTTACTCAAATATAGATCCTACAACAAAAATACTCAACAAAATCCAAAAAAATCGAAGTTGATTTCAAATAAATTTATTAAAATTTGACACTTCCAACTAAATTTTTTTTCATAATCCAACAAAATTGAAGTTATTTTCATCTAAATTTACTCAAATATAGATCCTACAACCAAAATACTCAACAAAATCCAAAAAAATCGAAGTTGATTTCAAATGAATTTATTAAAATTTGACCAAAATCTTGTCAAAATCCACAAAATTGAAGTTATTTTCATCTAAATTTACTCAAATATAGATCCTACAACAAAAATACGCAACAAAATCCAAAATAATCGAAGTTGATTTCAAATAAATTTAATAAAACTTGACACTTCCAACTAAAATTTTTTTCACAATCCAACAAAATTGAAGTTATTTTCATCTAAATTTAATCAAATATAGTTCCTACAACAAAAATACTAGACAAAATCCAAAAATATCGAAGTTGATTTCATAAGAATTTATTAAAATTTGACATTTCCAACTAAATTTTTTTTCATAATCCAACAAAATTGAAGTTATTTTCATCTAAATTTACTCAAATATAGACCCTACAACAAAAATACTCAACAAAATCCAAAAAAAATCGAAGTTGATTTCAAATAAATTTATTAAAATTTGACACTTCCACCTAAAATTTCTTTCACAATCCAACAAAATTGAAGTTATTTTCATCTAAATTTACTCAAATATAGATCCTACAACAAAAATACTCAACAAAATCCAAAAAAATCGAAGGTGATTTCAAATAAATTTATTAAATTTTGACACTTCCCACTAAATTTTTTTTTCACAATCCAACAAAATTGAAGTTATTTTCATCTAAATTTACTCAAATATAGATCCTTCAACAAAAATACTCAACAAAATCCAAAAAAATCGAAGTTGATTTCAAATAATAGTATTAAAATTTGACACTTCCAAATAAATGTTTTTCACAATCCAACAAAATTGAAGTTATTTTCATCTAAATTTAATCAAATATAGATCCTACAACAAAAATACTCAACAAAATCCAAAAAAATCGAAGTTGATTTCAAATAAATTTATTAAAATTTGACACATCCAACTAAATTATTTTTCATAATCCAACAAATTTGAATTTATTTTCATCTAAATTTACTCAAATATAGATCCTACAACAAAAATACTCAACAAAATCCAAAAAATCGAAGTTGATTTCAAATAAATTTATTAAAATTTGACTCTTCCAACTAAAATTTTTTTCACAATCCAACAAAATTGAAGTTATTTTCATCTAAATTTACTCAAATATAGATCCTACAACAAAAATACTCAACAAAATCCAAAAAAATCGAAGTTGATTTCAAATAAATTTATTAAAATTTGACACTTCCAACTAAATTTTTTTTCATAATCCAACAAAATTGAAGTTATTTTCATCTAAATTTACTCAAATATAGATCCTACAACAAAAATACTCAACAAAATCCAAAATAATCGAAGTTCGATTTCAAATAAATTTAATAAAACTTGACACTCCCAACTAAAAATTTTTTCACAATCCAAAAAATTGAAGTTATTTTCATCTAAATCTACTCAAATATAGATCCTACAACCAAAATACTCAACAAAATCCAAAAAAATCGAAGTTGATTTCTAATAAATTTATTAAAATTTGACACTTCCAACTAAAATATTTTTCACAATCCAACAAAATTGAAGTTATTTTCATCTAAATTTACTCAAATATAGACCCTACAACAAAAATACTCAACAAAATCCAAAAAAATCGAAGTTGATTTCAAATGAATTTATTAAAATTTGACACTTCCAACTAAATTTTTTTTCATAATCCAACAAAATTGAATTTATTCTCATCTAAATTTACTCAAATATAGATCCTACAACAAAAATACTCAACAAAATCCAAAAAAATCGAAGGTGATTTCAAATAATATTATTAAAATTTGACACTTCCAAATAAATTTTTTTCACAATCCAACAAAATTGAAGTTATTTTCATCTAAATTTACTCAAATATAGATCCTACAACAAAAATACTCAACAAAATCCAAAATAATCGAAGTTGATTTCAAATAAATTTATTAAAATTTGACTCTTCCAACTAAAATTTTTTTCACAATCCAACAAAATTGAAGTTATTTTCATCTAAATTTACTCAAATATAGATCCTACAACCAAAATACTCAACAAAATCCAAAAAAATCGAAGTTGATTTCAAATGAATTTATTAAAATTTGACACTTCCAACTAAATTTTTTTTCATAATCCAACAAAATTGAATTTATTCTCATCTAAATTTACTCAAATATAGATCCTACAACAAAAATACTCAACAAAATCCAAAAAAATCGAAGGTGATTTCAAATAATATTATTAAAATTTGACACTTCCAAATAAATTTTTTTCACAATCCAACAAAATTGAAGTTATTTTCATCTAAATTTACTCAAATATAGATCCTACAACAAGAATACTCAACAAAATCCAAAAAAATCGAAGTTGATTTCAAATGAATTTATTAAAATTTGACACTTCCCACTAAATTTTTTTTCACAATCCAACAAAATTGAAGTTATTTTCATCTAAATTTACTCAAATATATATCCTTCAACAAAAATACTCAACAAAATCCAAAAAAATCGAAGTTGATTTCAAATAAATTTATTAAAATTTGACACATCCAACTAAATTATTTTTCATAATCCCACAAATTTGAATTTATTTTCATCTAAATTTACTCAAATATAGATCCTACAACAAAAATACTCAACAAAATCCAAAAAATCGAAGTTGATTTCAAATAAATTTATTAAAATTTGACTCTTCCAACTAAAATTTTTTTCACAATCCAACAAAATTGAAGTTATTTTCATCTAAATTTACTCAAATATAGATCCTACAACCAAAATACTCAACAAAATCCAAAAAAATCGAAGTTGATTTCAAATGAATTTATTAAAATTTGACACTTCCAACTAAATTTTTTTTCATAATCCAACAAAATTGAATTTATTCTCATCTAAATTTACTCAAATATAGATCCTACAACAAAAATACTCAACAAAATCCAAAAAAATCGAAGGTGATTTCAAATAATATTATTAAAATTTGACATTTCCAAATAAATTTTTTTCACAATCCAACAAAATTGAAGTTATTTTCATCTAAATTTACTCAAATATAGATCCTACAACCAAAATACTCAACAAAATCCAAAAAAATCGAAGTTGATTTCAAATAAATTTATTAAAATTTGACACTTTCAACTATATTTTTTTTCATAATCCAACAAAATTGAATTTATTTTCATCTAAATTTACTCAAATATAGATCCTACAACAAAAATACTCAACAAAATCCAAAATAATCGAAGTTGATTTCAAATAAATTTATTAAAATTTGACTCTTCCAACTAAAATTTTTTTCACAATCCAACAAAATTGAAGTTATTTTCATCTAAATTTACTCAAATATAGATCCTACAACAAAAATACTCAACAAAATCCAAAAAAATCGAAGTTGATTTCAAATAAATTTATTAAAATTTGACACTTCCAACTAAATTTTTTTTCATAATCCAACAAAATTGAAGTTATTTTCATCTAAATTTACTCAAATATAGATCCTACAACCAAAATACTCAACAAAATCCAAAAAAATCGAAGTTGATTTCAAATGAATTTATTAAAATTTGACCAAAATCTTGTCAAAATCCACAAAATTGAAGTTATTTTCATCTAAATTTACTCAAATATAGATCCTACAACAAAAATACGCAACAAAATCCAAAATAATCGAAGTTGATTTCAAATAAATTTAATAAAACTTGACACTTCCAACTAAAATTTTTTTCACAATCCAACAAAATTGAAGTTATTTTCATCTAAATTTAATCAAATATAGTTCCTACAACAAAAATACTAGACAAAATCCAAAAATATCGAAGTTGATTTCATAAGAATTTATTAAAATTTGACATTTCCAACTAAATTTTTTTTCATAATCCAACAAAATTGAAGTTATTTTCATCTAAATTTACTCAAATATAGACCCTACAACAAAAATACTCAACAAAATCCAAAAAAAATCGAAGTTGATTTCAAATAAATTTATTAAAATTTGACACTTCCACCTAAAATTTCTTTCACAATCCAACAAAATTGAAGTTATTTTCATCTAAATTTACTCAAATATAGATCCTACAACAAAAATACTCAACAAAATCCAAAAAAATCGAAGGTGATTTCAAATAAATTTATTAAATTTTGACACTTCCCACTAAATTTTTTTTTCACAATCCAACAAAATTGAAGTTATTTTCATCTAAATTTACTCAAATATAGATCCTTCAACAAAAATACTCAACAAAATCCAAAAAAATCGAAGTTGATTTCAAATAATAGTATTAAAATTTGACACTTCCAAATAAATGTTTTTCACAATCCAACAAAATTGAAGTTATTTTCATCTAAATTTAATCAAATATAGATCCTACAACAAAAATACTCAACAAAATCCAAAAAAATCGAAGTTGATTTCAAATAAATTTATTAAAATTTGACACATCCAACTAAATTATTTTTCATAATCCAACAAATTTGAATTTATTTTCATCTAAATTTACTCAAATATAGATCCTACAACAAAAATACTCAACAAAATCCAAAAAATCGAAGTTGATTTCAAATAAATTTATTAAAATTTGACTCTTCCAACTAAAATTTTTTTCACAATCCAACAAAATTGAAGTTATTTTCATCTAAATTTACTCAAATATAGATCCTACAACAAAAATACTCAACAAAATCCAAAAAAATCGAAGTTGATTTCAAATAAATTTATTAAAATTTGACACTTCCAACTAAATTTTTTTTCATAATCCAACAAAATTGAAGTTATTTTCATCTAAATTTACTCAAATATAGATCCTACAACAAAAATACTCAACAAAATCCAAAATAATCGAAGTTCGATTTCAAATAAATTTAATAAAACTTGACACTCCCAACTAAAAATTTTTTCACAATCCAAAAAATTGAAGTTATTTTCATCTAAATCTACTCAAATATAGATCCTACAACCAAAATACTCAACAAAATCCAAAAAAATCGAAGTTGATTTCTAATAAATTTATTAAAATTTGACACTTCCAACTAAAATATTTTTCACAATCCAACAAAATTGAAGTTATTTTCATCTAAATTTACTCAAATATAGACCCTACAACAAAAATACTCAACAAAATCCAAAAAAATCGAAGTTGATTTCAAATGAATTTATTAAAATTTGACACTTCCAACTAAATTTTTTTTCATAATCCAACAAAATTGAATTTATTCTCATCTAAATTTACTCAAATATAGATCCTACAACAAAAATACTCAACAAAATCCAAAAAAATCGAAGGTGATTTCAAATAATATTATTAAAATTTGACACTTCCAAATAAATTTTTTTCACAATCCAACAAAATTGAAGTTATTTTCATCTAAATTTACTCAAATATAGATCCTACAACCAAAATACTCAACAAAATCCAAAAATATCGAAGTTGATTTCAAATAAATTTATTAAAATTTGGCACTTCCAACTATATTTTTTTTCATAATCCAACAAAATTGAATTTATTTTCATCTAAATTTACTCAAATATAGATCCTACAACAAAAATACTCAACAAAATCCAAAATAATCGAAGTTGATTTCAAATAAATTTATTAAAATTTGACTCTTCCAACTAAAATTTTTTTCACAATCCAACAAAATTGAAGTTATTTTCATCTAAATTTACTCAAATATAGATCCTACAACCAAAATACTCAACAAAATCCAAAAAAATCGAAGTTGATTTCAAATAAATTTATTAAAATTTGACACTTCCAACTATATTTTTTTTCATAATCCAACAAAATTGAATTTATTTTCATCTAAATTTACTCAAATATAGATCCTACAACAAAAATACTCAACAAAATCCAAAATAATCGAAGTTGATTTCAAATAAATTTATTAAAATTTGACTCTTCCAACTAAAATTTTTTTCACAATCCAACAAAATTGAAGTTATTTTCATCTAAATTTACTCAAATATAGATCCTACAACAAAAATACTCAACAAAATCCAAAAAAATCGAAGTTGATTTCAAATAAATTTATTAAAATTTGACACTTCCAACTAAATTTTTTTTCATAATCCAACAAAATTGAAGTTATTTTCATCTAAATTTACTCAAATATAGATCCTACAACCAAAATACTCAACAAAATCCAAAAAAATCGAAGTTGATTTCAAATGAATTTATTAAAATTTGACCAAAATCTTGTCAAAATCTACAAAATTACAATTATTTTCATCTAAATTTACTCAAATATAGATCCTACAACAAAAATACGCAACAAAATCCAAAATAATCAAAGTTGATTTCAAATACATTTAATAAAACTTGACACTTCCAACTAAAATTTTTTTCACAATCCAACAAAATTGAAGTTATTTTCATCTAAATTTACTCAAATATAGATCCTTCAACAAAAATACTCAACAAAATCCAAAAAAATCGAAGTTGATTTCAAATAATAGTATTAAAATTTGACACTTCCAAATAAATGTTTTTCACAATCCAACAAAATTGAAGTTATTTTCATCTAAATTTAATCAAATATAGATCCTACAACAAAAATACTCAACAAAATCCAAAAAAATCGAAGTTGATTTCAAATAAATTTATTAAAATTTGACACATCCAACTAAATTATTTTTCATAATCCAACAAATTTGAATTTATTTTCATCTAAATTTACTCAAATATAGATCCTACAACAAAAATACTCAACAAAATCCAAAAAATCGAAGTTGATTTCAAATAAATTTATTAAAATTTGACACTTCCAACTAAAATTTTTTTCACAATCCAACAAAATTGAAGTTATTTTCATCTAAATTTAATCAAATATAGATCCTACAACAAAAATACTAGACAAAATCCAAAAATATCGAAGTTGATTTCATATGAATTTATTAAAATTTGACATTTCCAACTAAATTTTTTTTCATAATCCAACAAAATTGAAGTTATTTTCATCTAAATTTACTCTAATATAGACCCTACAACAAAAATACTCAACAAAATCCAAAAAAAATCGAAGTTGATTTCAAATAAATTTATTAAAATTTGACACTTCCACCTAAAATTTCTTTCACAATCCAACAAAATTGAAGTTATTTTCATCTAAATTTACTCAAATATAGATCCTACAACAAAAATACTCAACAAAATCCAAAAAAATCGAAGTTGATTTCAAATAAATTTATTAAATTTTGACACTTCCCACTAAATTTTTTTTTCACAATCCAACAAAATTGAAGTTATTTTCATCTAAATTTACTCAAATATAGATCCTTCAACAAAAATACTCAACAAAATCCAAAAAAATCGAAATTGATTTCAAATAATAGTATTAAAATTTGACACTTCCAAATAAATGTTTTTCACAATCCAACAAAATTGAAGTTATTTTCATCTAAATTTAATCAAATATAGATCCTACAACAAAAATACTCAACAAAATCCAAAAAAATCGAAGTTGATTTCAAATAAATTTATTAAAATTTGACACATCCAACTAAATTATTTTTCATAATCCAACAAATTTGAATTTATTTTCATCTAAATTTACTCAAATATAGATCCTACAACAAAAATACTCAACAAAATCCAAAAAATCGAAGTTGATTTCAAATAAATTTATTAAAATTTGACTCTTCCAACTAAAATTTTTTTCACAATCCAACAAAATTGAAGTTATTTTCATCTAAATTTACTCAAATATAGATCCTACAACAAAAATACTCAACAAAATCCAAAAAAATCGAAGTTGATTTCAAATAAATTTATTAAAATTTGACACTTCCAACTAAATTTTTTTTCATAATCCAACAAAATTGAAGTTATTTTCATCTAAATTTACTCAAATATAGATCCTACAACAAAAATACTCAACAAAATCCAAAAATATCGAAGTTGATTTCAAATAAATTTATTAAAATTTGGCACTTCCAACTATATTTTTTTTCATAATCCAACAAAATTGAATTTATTTTCATCTAAATTTACTCAAATATAGATCCTACAACAAAAATACTCAACAAAATCCAAAATAATCGAAGTTGATTTCAAATAAATTTATTAAAATTTGACTCTTCCAACTAAAATTTTTTTCACAATCCAACAAAATTGAAGTTATTTTCATCTAAATTTACTCAAATATAGATCCTACAACCAAAATACTCAACAAAATCCAAAAAAATCGAAGTTGATTTCAAATGAATTTATTAAAATTTGACACTTCCAACTAAATTTTTTTTCATAATCCAACAAAATTGAATTTATTCTCATCTAAATTTACTCAAATATAGATCCTACAACAAAAATACTCAACAAAATCCAAAAAAATCGAAGGTGATTTCAAATAATATTATTAAAATTTGACACTTCCAAATAAATTTTTTTCACAATCCAACAAAATTGAAGTTATTTTCATCTAAATTTACTCAAATATAGATCCTACAACCAAAATACTCAACAAAATCCAAAAAAATCGAAGTTGATTTCAAATAAATTTATTAAAATTTGACACTTCCAACTATATTTTTTTTCATAATCCAACAAAATTGAATTTATTTTCATCTAAATTTACTCAAATATAGATCCTACAACAAAAATACTCAACAAAATCCAAAATAATCGAAGTTGATTTCAAATAAATTTATTAAAATTTGACTCTTCCAACTAAAATTTTTTTCACAATCCAACAAAATTGAAGTTATTTTCATCTAAATTTACTCAAATATAGATCCTACAACAAAAATACTCAACAAAATCCAAAAAAATCGAAGTTGATTTCAAATAAATTTATTAAAATTTGACTCTTCCAACTAAAATTTTTTTCACAATCCAACAAAATTGAAGTTATTTTCATCTAAATTTACTCAAATATAGACCCTACAACCAAAATACTCAACAAAATCCAAAAAAATCGAAGTTGATTTCAAATGAATTTATTAAAATTTGACCAAAATCTTGTCAAAATCTACAAAATTGAAGTTATTTTCATCTAAATTTACTCAAATATAGATCCTACAACAAAAATACGCAACAAAATCCAAAATAATCGAAGTTGATTTCAAATACATTTAATAAAACTTGACACTTCCAACTAAAATTTTTTTCACAATCCAACAAAATTGAAGTTATTTTCATCTAAATTTAATCAAATATAGATCCTACAACAAAAATACTAGACAAAATCCAAAAATATCGAAGTTGATTTCATATGAATTTATTAAAATTTGACATTTCCAACTAAATTTTTTTTCATAATCCAACAAAATTGAAGTTATTTTCATCTAAATTTACTCAAATATAGACCCTACAACAAAAATACTCAACAAAATCCAAAAAAAATCGAAGTTGATTTCAAATAAATTTATTAAAATTTGACACTTCCACCTAAAATTTCTTTCACAATCCAACAAAATTGAAGTTATTTACATCTAAATTTACTCAAATATAGACCCTACAACAAAAATACTCAACAAAATCCAAAAAAATCGAAGTTGATTTCAAATAAATTTATTAAATTTTGACACTTCCCACTAAATTTTTTTTTCACAATCCAACAAAATTGAAGTTATTTTCATCTAAATTTACTCAAATATAGATCCTTCAACAAAAATACTCAACAAAATCCAAAAAAATCGAAGTTGATTTCAAATAATATTATTAAAATTTGACACTTCCAAATAAATGTTTTTCACAATCCAACAAAATTGAAGTTATTTTCATCTAAATTTAATCAAATATAGATCCTACAACAAGAATACTCAACAAAATCCAAAAAAATCGAAGTTGATTTGAAATGAATTTATTAAAATTTGACACTTCCCACTAAATTTGTTTTCACAATCCAACAAAATTGAAGTTATTTTCATCTAAATTTACTCAAATATATATCCTTCAACAAAAATACTCAACAAAATCCATAAAAATCGAAGTTGATTTCAAATAAATTTAATAAAACTTGACACTCCCAACTAAAAATTTTTTCACAATCCAAAAAATTGAAGTTATTTTCATCTAAATCTACTCAAATATAGATTCTACAACCAAAATACTCAACAAAATCCAAAAAAATCGAAGTTGATTTCTAATAAATTTATTAAAATTTGACACTTCCAACTAAAATATTTTTCACAATCCAACAAAATTGAAGTTATTTTCATCTAAATTTACTCAAATATAGACCCTACAACAAAAATACTCAACAAAATCCAAAAAAATCGAAGTTGATTTCAAATGGATTTATTAAAATTTGACACTTCCAACTAAATTTTTTTTCATAATCCAACAAAATTGAATTTATTCTCATCTAAATTTACTCAAATATAGATCCTACAACAAAAATATTCAACAAAATCCAAAAAAATCGAAGGTGATTTCAAATAATATTATTAAAATTTGACACTTCCAAATAAATTTTTTTCACAATCCAACAAAATTGAAGTTATTTTCATCTAAATTTACTCAAATATAGATCCTACAACAAAAATACGCAACAAAATCCAAAATAATCGAAGTTGATTTCAAATACATTTAATAAAACTTGACACTTCCAACTAAAATTTTTTTCACAATCCAACAAAATTGAAGTTATTTTCATCTAAATTTAATCAAATATAGATCCTACAACAAAAATACTAGATAAAATCCAAAAATATCGAAGTTGATTTCATATGAATTTATTAAAATTTGACATTTCCAACTAAATTTTTTTTCATAATCCAACAAAATTGGAGTTATTTTCATCTAAATTTACTCAAATATAGATCCTACAACAAAAATACTCAACAAAATCCAAAAAAATCGAAGTTGATTTCAAATAAATTTATTAAATTTTGACACTTCCCACTAAATTTTTTTTTCACAATCCAACAAAATTGAAGTTATTTTCATCTAAATTTACTCAAATATAGATCCTTCAACAAAAATACTCAACAAAATCCAAAAAAATCGAAGTTGATTTCAAATAATATTATTAAAATTTGACACTTCCAAATAAATGTTTTTCACAATCCAACAAAATTGAAGTTATTTTCATCTAAATTTAATCAAATATAGATCCTACAACAAGAATACTCAACAAAATCCAAAAAAATCGAAGTTGATTTCAAATGAATTTATTAAAATTTGACACTTCCCACTAAATTTTTTTTCACAATCCAACAAAATTGAAGTTATTTTCATCTAAATTTACTCAAATATATATCCTTCAACAAAAATACTCAACAAAATCCATAAAAATCGAAGTTGATTTCAAATAAATTTATTAAAATTTGACACTTCCAACTAAAATTTTTTTCACAATCCAAAAAATTGATGTTATTTTCATCTAAATTTACTCAAATATAGATCCTACAACAAAAATACTCAATAAAATCCAAAATAATCGAAGTTGATTTCAAATAAATTTAATAAAACTTGACACTCCCAACTAAAAATTTTTTCACAATCCAAAAAATTGAAGTTATTTTCATCTATATCTACTCAAATATAGATCCTACAACCAAAATACTCAACAAAATCCAAAAAAATCGAAATTGATTTCTAATAAATTTATTAAAATTTGACACTTCCAACTAAAATATTTTTCACAATCCAACAAAATTGAAGTTATTTTCATCTAAATTTACTCAAATATAGACCCTACAACAAAAATACTCAACAAAATCCAAAAAAATCGAAGTTGATTTCAAATGAATTTATTAAAATTTGACACTTCCAACTAAATTTTTTTTCATAATCCAACAAAATTTAATTTATTCTCATCTAAATTTACTCAAATATAGATCCTACAACAAAAATACTCAACAAAATCCAAAAAAATCGAAGGTGATTTCAAATAATATTATTAAAATTTGACACTTCCAAAAAAATTTTTTTCACAATCCAACAAAATTGAAGTTATTTTCATCTAAATTTACTCAAATATAGATCCTACAACAAAAATACGCAACAAAATCCAAAATAATCGAAGTTGATTTCAAATAAATTTAATAAAACTTGACACTTCCAACTAAAATTTTTTTCACAATCCAACAAAATTGAAGTTATTTTCATCTAAATTTAATCAAATATAGATCCTACAACAAAAATACTCGACAAAATCCAAAAATATCGAAGTTGATTTCATATGAATTTATTAAAATTTGACATTTCCAACTAAATTTTTTTTCATAATCCAACAAAATTGAAGTTATTTTCATCTAAATTTACTCAAATATAGACCCTACAACAAAAATACTCAACAAAATCCAAATAAAAATCGAAGTTGATTTCAAATAAATTTATTAAAATTTGACACTTCCACCTAAAATTTCTTTCACAATCCAACAAAATTGAAGTTATTTTCATCTAAATTTACTCAAATATAGATCCTACAACCAAAATACTCATCAAAATCCAAAAAAATCGAAGTTGATTTCAAATAAATTTGTTAAAATTTGACACTTCCAACTAAAATTTTTTTCATAATCGAACAAAATTGAAGTTATTTTCATCTAAATTTACTCAAATATAGATCCTACAACAAAAATACTCAATAAAATCTAAAAAAATCGAAGTTGGTTTCAAATAATATTATTAAAATTTGACACTTCCAAATAAGTTTTTTTCACAATCCAACAAAAATGAAGTTATTTTCATCTAAATTTAATCAAATATAGATCCTACAACAAAAATACTCAACAAAATCCAAAATAATCGAAGTTTATTTCAAATAAATTTAATAAAACTTGACACTTCCAACTAAAAATTTTTTCACAATCCAAAAAATTGAAGTTATTTTCATCTAAATCTACTCAAATATAGATCCTACAACCAAAATACTCAACAAAATCCGAAAAAATCGAAGTTGATTTCAAATGAATTTATTAAAATTTGACACTTCCAACTAAAATTTTTTTCACAATCCAACAAAATTGAAGTTATTTTCATCTAAATTTACTCAAATATAGACCCTACAACAAAAATACTCAACAAAATCCAAAAAAATCGAAGTTGATTGCAAATAAATTTATAAAAATTTGACACTTCCAACTAATATTTTTTTCACAATCCAACAAAATTGAAGTTATTTTCATCTAAATTTAATCAAATATAGATCCTACAACAAGAATACTCAACAAAATCCAAAAAAATCGAAGTTGATTTCAAATGAATTTATTAAAATTTGACACTTCCCACTAAATTTTTTTTCACAATCCAACAAAATTGAAGTTATTTTCATCTAAATTTACTCAAATATATATCCTTCAACAAAAATACTCAACAAAATCCATAAAAATCGAAGTTGATTTCAAATAAATTTATTAAAATTTGACACTTCCAACTAAAATTTTTTTCACAATCCAAAAAATTGATGTTGTTTTCATCTAAATTTACTCAAATATAGATCCTACAACAAAAATACTCAATAAAATCTAAAAAAATCGAAGTTGGTTTCAAATAATATTATTAAAATTTGACACTTCCAAATAAGTTTTTTTCACAATCCAACAAAAATGAAATTTATTTTCATCTAAATTTAATCAAATATAGATCCTACAACAAGAATACTCAACAAAATCCAAAAAAATCGAAGTTGATTTCAAATGAATTTATTAAAATTTGACACTTCCCACTAAATTTTTTTTCACAATCCAACAAAATTGAAGTTATTTTCATCTAAATTTACTCAAATATATATCCTTCAACAAAAATACTCAACAAAATCCATAAAAATCGAAGTTGATTTCAAGTAAATTTATTAAAATTTGACACTTCCAACTAAAATTTTTTTCACAATCTAGAAAATTTATGTTATTTTCATCTAAATTTACTCAAATATAGATCCTACAACAAAAATACTCAATAAAATCTAAAAAAATCGAAGTTGGTTTCAAATAATATTATTAAAATTTGACACTTCCAAATAAGTTTTTTTCACAATCCAACAAAAATGAAGTTATTTTCATCTAAATTTAATCAAATATAGATCCTACAACAAGAATACTCAACAAAATCCAAAAAAATCGAAGTTGATTTCAAATGAATTTATTAAAATTTGACAAAAATCTTGTCTACATCCAAGAAAATTGAAGTTATTTTCATCTAAATTTAGTCAAATATAGATCCTACAACCAAAATACTCATCAAAATCCAAAAAAAATCGAAGTTGATTTCAAATAAATTTATTAAAATTTGACACTTCCAACTAAAATTTTTTTCACAATCCAACAAAATTGAAGTTATTTTCATCTAAATTTACTCAAATATAGACCCTACAACAAAAATACTCAACAAAATCCAAAAAAATCGAAGTTGATTGCAAATAAATTTATAAAAATTTGACACTTCCAACTAATATTTTTTTCACAATCCAACAAAATTGAAGTTATTTTCATCTAAATTTACTCAAATATAGACCCTACAACAAAAATACTCATCAAAATCCAAAAAAATCGAAGTTGATTTCAAATAAATTTATTAAAATTTGACACTTCCAAATAAGTTTTTTTCACAATCCAACAAAATTGAAGTTATTTTCATCTAAATTTAATCAAATATAGATCCTACAACAAGAATACTCAACAAAATCCAAAAAAATCGAAGTTGATTTCAAATGAATTTATTAAAATTTGACACTTCCCACTAAATTTTTTTTCACAATCCAACAAAATTGAAGTTATTTTCATCTAAATTTACTCAAATATATATCCTTCAACAAAAATACTCAACAAAATCCATAAAAATCGAAGTTGATTTCAAATAAATTTATTAAAATTTGACACTTCCAACTAAAATTTTTTTCACAATCCAAAAAATTGATGTTATTTTCATCTAAATTTACTCAAATATAGATCCTACAACAAAAATACTCAATAAAATCTAAAAAAATCGAAGTTGGTTTCAAATAATATTATTAAAATTTGACACTTCCAAATAAGTTTTTTTCACAATCCAACAAAAATGAAGTTATTTTCATCTAAATCTACTCAAATATTGATCCTACAACAAAAATACTCAACAAAATCTAAAAAAATCGAAGTTGGTTTCAAATAATATTATTAAAATTTGACACTTCCAAATAAGTTTTTTTCACAATCCAACAAAAATGAAGTTATTTTCATCTAAATTTAATCAAATATAGATCCTACAACAAGAATACTCAACAAAATCCAAAAAAATCGAAGTTGATTTCAAATAAATTTAATAAAACTTGACACTTCCAACTAAAAATTTTTTCACAATCCAACAAAATTGAAGTTATTTTCATCTAAATTTACTCAAATATAGACCCTGCAACAAAAATACTCAACAAAATCCAAAATAATCGAAGTTGATTTCAAATAAATTTAATAAAACTTGACACTTCCAACTAAAAATTTTTTCACAATCCAAAAAATTGAAGTTATTTTCATCTAAATCGACTCAAATATTGATCCTACAACAAAAATACTCAACAAAATCCAAAAAAATCGAAGGTGATTTCAAATAATATTATTAAAATTTGAAACTTCCAAATAAATTTTGTTCACAATCCAACAAAATTGAAGTTATTTTCATCTAAATTTACTCAAATATAGATCCTACAAACAAAATACTCATCAAAATCCAAAAAAATCGAAGTTGATTTCAAATAAATTTATTAAAATTTGACACTTCCAAATAAGTTTTTTTCACAATCCAACAAAATTGAAGTTATTTTCATCTAAGTTTAATCAAATATAGATCCTACAACAAGAATACTCAACAAAATCCAAAAAAATCGAAGTTGATTTCAAATGAATTTATTAAAATTTGACCAAAATCTTGTCAAAATCCAACAAAATTGAAGTTATTTTCATCTAAATTTAATCAAATATAGATCCTACAACAAGAATACTCAACAAAATCCAAAAAAATCGAAGTTGATTTCAAATGAATTTATTAAAATTTGACACTTCCCACTAAATTTTTTTTCACAATCCAACAAAATTGAAGTTATTTTCATCTAAATTTACTCAAATATATATCCTTCAACAAAAATACTCAACAAAATCCATAAAAATCGAAGTTGATTTCAAATAAATTTATTAAAATTTGACACTTCCAACTAAAATTTTTTTCACAATCCAAAAAATTGATGTTATTTTCATCTAAATTTACTCAAATATAGATCCTACAACAAAAATCCTCAATAAAATCTAAAAAAATCGAAGTTGGCTTCAAATAATATTATTAAAATTTGACACTTCCAAATAAGTTTTTTTCACAATCCAACAAAAATGAAGATATTTTCATCTAAATTTAATCAAATATAGATCCTACAACAAGAATACTCAACAAAATCCAAAAAAATCGAAGTTGATTTCAAATGAATTTATTAAAATTTGACAAAAATCTTGTCTACATCCAAGAAAATTGAAGTTATTTTCATCTAAATTTAGTCAAATATAGATCCTACAACCAAAATACTCATCAAAATCCAAAAAAATCGAAGTTGATTTCAAATAAATTTATTAAAATTTGACACTTCCAACTAAAATTTTTTTCATAATCGAACAAAATTGAAGTTATTTTCATCTAAATTTACTCAAATATAGATCCTACAACAAGAATACTCAACAAAATCCAAAAAAATCGAAGTTGATTTCAAATGAATTTATTAAAATTTGACACTTCCCACTAAATTTTTTTTCACAATCCAACAAAATTGAAGTTATTTTCATCTAAATTTACTCAAATATATATCCTTCAACAAAAATACTCAACAAAATCCATAAAAATCGAAGTTGATTTCAAATAAATTTATTAAAATTTGACACATCCAACTAAAATTTTTTTCACAATCCAAAAAATTGATGTTATTTTCATCTAAATTTACTCAAATATAGATCCTACAACAAAAATACTCAATAAAATCTAAAAAAATCGAAGTTGGTTTCAAATAATATTATTAAAATTTGACACTTCCAACTAAAATTTTTTTCACAATCCAAAAAATTGATGTTATTTTCATCTAAATTTACTCAAATATAGATCCTACAACAAAAATACTCAATAAAATCTAAAAAAATCAAAGTTGATTTCAAATGAATTTATTAAAATTTGACAAAAATCTTGTCTACTTCCAAGAAAATTGAAGTTATTTTCATCTACATTTACTCAAATATAGATCCTACCACAAAAATACTCAACAAAATCCAAAAAAATCGAAGTTGATTTCAAATGATTTTATTAAAATATGACCAAAATCTTGTCAAAATCCAAAAAATTGAAGTTATTTTCATCTAAATTTAGTCAAATATAGATCCTACAACCAAAATAGTCATCAAAATCCAAAAAATCGAAGTTGATTTCAAATGATTTTATTAAAATTTGACCAAAATCTTGTCAAAATCCAAAAAATTGAAGTTATTTTCATCTAAATTTAGTCAAATATACATCCTACAACCAAAATACTCATCAAAATCCAAAAAAATCGAGGTTGATTTCAAATAAATTTATTAAAATTTGACACTTCCAACTAAAATTTTTTTCACAATCCAACAAAATTGAAGTTATTTTCATCTAAAATTATTCAAATATAGACCCTACAACAAAAATACTCAACAAAATCCAAAAAAATCGAAGTTGATTTCAAATAAATTTATTAAAATTTGACACTTCCAACTAAATGTTTTTTCATAATCCAACAAAATTGAATTTATTTTCATCTAAATTTAGTCAAATATAGATCCTGCAACCAAAATACTCAACAAAATCCAAAAAAATCGAAGTTGATTTCAAATAAATTTATTAAAATTTGACACTTCCAACTAAATTATTTTTCATAATCCAACAAAATTAAATTTATTTTCATCTAAATTTACTCAAATATAGATCCTACAACAAAAATACTCAACAAAATCCAAAATAATCGAAGTTGATTTCTACTAAATTTAATAAAACTTGATACTTCCAACTAAAATTTTTTTCACAATCAAACAAAATTGAAGTTATTTTCATCAAAATTTAATCAAATATAGATCCTACAACAAAAATACTCGACAAAATCGAAAAAAATCGAAGTTGATTTCATATGAATTTATTAAAATTTGACACTTCCAACTAAAATTTTTTTTATAATCCAACAAAATTGAATTTATTTTCATCTAAATTTAGTCAAATATAGATCCTGCAACCAAAATACTCAACAAAATCCAAAAAAATCGAAGTTGATTTCAAATAAATTTATTAAAATTTGACACTTCCAACTAAATTATTTTTCATAATCCAACAAAATTAAATTTATTTTCATCTAAATTTACTCAAATATAGATCCTACAACAAAAATACTCAACAAAATCCAAAATAATCGAAGTTGATTTCTACTAAATTTAATAAAACTTGATACTTCCAACTAAAATTTTTTTCACAATCAAACAAAATTGAAGTTATTTTCATCAAAATTTAATCAAATATAGATCCTACAACAAAAATACTCGACAAAATCGAAAAAAATCGAAGTTGATTTCATATGAATTTATTAAAATTTGACACTTCCAACTAAAATTTTTTTTATAATCCAACAAAATTGAAGTTATTTTCATCTAAATTTAGTCAAATATAGATCCTACAACCAAAATACTCATCAAAATCCAAAAAAATCGAAGTTGATTTCAAATAAATTTATTAAAATTTGACACATCCAACTAAAATTTTTTTCACAATCCAAAAAATTGATGTTATTTTCATCTAAATATACTCAAATATAGATCCTACAACAAAAATACTCAATAAAATCTAAAAAAATCGAAGTTGGTTTCAAATAATATTATTAAAATTTGACACTTCCAAATAAGTTTTTTTCACAATCCAACAAAATTGAAGTTATTTTCATCTAAATTTACTCAAATATAGATCCTACAACAAGAATACTCAACAAAATCCAAAAAAATCGAAGTTGATTTCAAATGAATTTATTAAAATTTGACACTTCCCACTAAATTTTTTTTCACAATCCAACAAAATTGAAGTTATTTTCATCTAAATTTACTCAAATATATATCCTTCAACAAAAATACTCAACAAAATCCATAAAAATCGAAGTTGATTTCAAATAAATTTATTAAAATTTGACACATCCAACTAAAATTTTTTTCACAATCCAAAAAATTGATGTTATTTTCATCTAAATTTACTCAAATATAGATCCTACAACAAAAATACTCAATAAAATCTAAAAAAATCGAAGTTGGTTTCAAATAATATTATTAAAATTTGACACTTCCAAATAAGTTTTTTTCACAATCCAACAAAAATGAAGTTATTTTCATCTAAATTTAATCAAATATAGATCCTACAACAAGAATACTCAACAAAATCCAAAAAAATCGAAGTTGATTTCAAATGAATTTATTAAAATTTGACACTTCCCACTAAATTTTTTTTCACAATCCAACAAAATTGAAGTTATTTTCATCTAAATTTACTCAAATATATATCCTTCAACAAAATTACTCAACAAAATCCATAAAAATCGAAGTTGATTTCAAATAAATTTATTAAAATTTGACACTTCCAACTAAAATTTTTTTCACAATCCAAAAAATTGATGTTATTTTCATCTAAATATACTCAAATATAGATCCGACAACAAAAATACTCAATAAAATCTAAAAAAATCGAAGTTGGTTTCAAATAATATTATTAAAATTTGACACTTCCAAATAAGTTTTTTTCACAATCCAACAAAAATGAAGTTATTTTCATCTAAATTTAATCAAATATAGATCCTACAACAAGAATACTCAACAAAATCCAAAAAAATCGAAGTTGATTTCAAATGAATTTATTAAAATTTGACAAAAATCTTGTCTACATCCAAGAAAATTGAAGTTATTTTCATCTAAATTTAGTCAAATATAGATCCTACAACCAAAATACTCATCAAAATCCAAAAAAATCGAAGTTGATTTCAAATAAATTTATTAAAATTTGACACTTCCAACTAAAATTTTTTTCATAATCGAACAAAATTGAAGTTATTTTCATCTAAATTTACTCAAATATAGATCCTACAACAAGAATACTCAACAAAATCCAAAAAAATCGAAGTTGATTTCAAATGAATTTATTAAAATTTGACAAAAATCTTGTCTACTTCCAAGAAAATTGAAGTTATTTTCATCTAAATTTACTCAAATATAGATCCTACCACAAAAATACTCAACAAAATCCAAAAAAATCGAAGTTGATTTCAAATGATTTTATTAAAATTTGACCAAAATCTTGTCAAAATCCAAAAAATTGAAGTTATTTTCATCTAAATTTAGTCAAATATAGATCCTACAACCAAAATAGTCATCAAAATCCAAAAAATCGAAGTTGATTTCAAATGATTTTATTAAAATTTGACCAAAATCTTGTCAAAATCCAAAAAATTGAAGTTATTTTCATCTAAATTTAGTTAAATATACATCCTACAACCAAAATACTCATCAAAATCCAAAAAAATCGAAGTTGATTTCAAATAAATTTATTAAAATTTGACACTTCCAACTAAAATTTTTTTCATAATCGAACAAAATTGAAGTTATTTTCATCTAAATTTACTCAAATATAGATCCTACAACCAAAATACTCAACAAAATCCAAAAAAATCGAAGTTGATTTCAAATGAATTTATTAAAATTTGACCAAAATCTTGTCAAAATCCAAGAAAATTGAAGTTATTTTCATCTAAATTTAGTCAAATATAGATCCTACAACCAAAATACTCGACAAAATCCAAAAAAATCGAAGTTGATTTTATATGAATTTATTAAAATTTGACACTTCCAACTAAAATTTTTTCATAATCCAACGAAATTGAAGTTATTTTCGTCTAAATTTACTCAAATATAGAACCTACAACAAAAATACTCAACAAAATCCAAAAAAATCGAAGTTGATTTCAAATAAATTTATTAAAATTTGACCCTTCCAACTAAAATTTTTTTTCACAATCCAAAAAATTGAAGATATTTTCATCTGAATCTACTCAAATATAGATCCTACAACCAAAATACTCAACAAAATCCAAAAAAATCGAAGTTGATTTCAAATGAATTTATTAAAATTTGACCAAAATCTTGTCAAAATCCAAGAAAATTGAAGTTATTTTCATCTAAATTTAGTCAAATATAGATCCTACAACCAAAATACTCGACAAAATCCAAAAAAATCGAAGTTGATTTTATATGAATTTATTAAAATTTGACACTTCCAACTAAAATTTTTTCATAATCCAACGAAATTGAAGTTATTTTCGTCTAAATTTACTCAAATATAGAACCTACAACAAAAATACTCAACAAAATCCAAAAAAATCGAAGTTGATTTCAAATAAATTTATTAAAATTTGACCCTTCCAACTAAAATTTTTTTTCACAATCCAAAAAATTGAAGATATTTTCATCTGAATCTACTCAAATATAGATCCTACAACAAAAATACTCAACAAAATCCAAAATAATCGAAGTTGATTTCAAATAAATTTAATAAAACTTGATACTTCCAACTAAAATTTTTTTCACAATCCAACAAAATTGAAGTTATTTTCAACTAAATTTAATCAAATATAGATCCTACAACAAAAATACTCGACAAAATCCAAAAAAATCGAATTTTATTTCATATGAATTTATTAAAATTTGACACTTCCAACTAAAATTTTTTTTATAATCCAACAAAATTGAAGTTATTTTCATCTAAATTTAGTCAAATATATATCCTACAACCAAAATACTCATCAAAATCCAAAAAAATCGAAGTTGATTTCAAATGAATTTATTAAAATTTGACAAAAATCTTGTCTACATCCAAGAAAATTGAAGTTATTTTCATCTAAATTTACTCAAATATAGATCCTACAACAAAAATACTCAACAAAATCCAAAAAAATCGAAGTTGATTTCATATGAATTTATTAAAATTTGACACTTCCAACTAAAATTTTTTTCATAATCCAACAAAATTGAAGATATTTTCATCTAAATTTACTCAAATATAGATCCTACAACCAAAATACGCAACAAAATAAAAAAAAATCGAAGTTGATTTCAAATGAATTTATTCAAATTTGACCAAAATCTTGTCAAAATCCAAAAAATTGAAGTTATTTTCATCTAAATTTACTCAAATATAGATCCTACAACAAAAATACTCAACAAAATCCAAAAAAATCGAAGTTGATTTCAAATAAATTTATTAAAATTTGACACTTCCAACTAAAATTTTTTTCATAATCCAACAAAATTGAAGTTATTTTCATCTAAATTTACTCAAATATAGACCCTACAACAAAAATACTCAACAAAATCCAAAAAAATCGAAGTTGATTTCAAATAAATTTATTAAAATTTGACACTTCCAACTAAATTTTTTTTCATAATCCAACAAAATTAAATTTATTTTCATCTAAATTTACTCAAATATAGATCCTACAACAAAAATACTCAACAAAATCCAAAATAATCGAAGTTGATTTCAAATAAATTTAATAAAATTTGACAAAAATCTTGTCTACATCCAAGAAAATTGAAGTTATTTTCATCTAAATTTACTCAAATATAGATCCTACAACAAAAATACTCCACAAAATCCAAAAAAATCGAAGATGATTTCAAATGATTTTATTAAAATTTGACAAAAATCTTGTCTACATACAAGAAAATTGAAGTTATTTTCATCTAAATTTAGTCAAATATAGATCCTACAACCAAAATAGTCATCAAAATCCACAAAATCGAAGTTGATTTCAAATGGTTTTATTAAAATTTGACCAAAATCTTGTCAAAATCCCAAAAATTGAAGTTATTTTCATCTAAATTTAGTCAAATATACATCCTACAATCAAAATACTCATCAAAATCCAAAAAAATCGAAGTTGATTTCAAATAAATTTATTAAAATTTGACACTTCCAACTAAAATTTTTTTCATAATCCAACAAAATTGAAGTTATTTTCATCTAAATTTACTCAAATATAGATCCTACAACCAAAATACTCAACAAAATCCAAAAAAATCGAAGTTGATTTCATATGAATTTATTAAAATTTGACCAAAATCTTGTCTACATCCAAGAAAATTGAAGTTATTTTCATCTAAATTTACTCAAATATAGATCCTACAACAAAAATACTCAACAAAATTAAAAAAAATCGAAGTTGATTTCAAATGATTTTATTAAAATTTGACAAAAATCTTGTCTACATACAAGAAAATTGAAATTATTTTCATCTAAATTTACTCAAATATAGATCCTACAACAAAAATACTCAATAAAATCTAAAAAAATCGAAGTTGGTTTCAAATAATATTATTAAAATTTGACACTTCCAAATAAGTTTTTTTCACAATCCAACAAAATTGAAGTTATTTTCATCTAAATTTAATCAAATATAGATCCTACAACAAGAATACTCAACAAAATCCAAAAAAATCGAAGTTGATTTCAAATGAATTTATTAAAATTTGACAAAAATCTTGTATACATCCAAGAAAATTGAAGTTATTTTCATCTAAATTTAGTCAAATATAGATCCTACAACCAAAATACTCATCAAAATCCAAAAAAATCGAAGTTGATTTCAAATAAATTTATTAAAATTTGACACTTCCAACTAAATTTTTTTTCATAATCCAACAAACTTAAATTTATTTTCATCTAAATTTACTCAAATATAGATCCTACAACAAAAATATTCAACAAAATCCAAAATAATCGAAGTTGATTTCAAATAAATTTAATAAAATTTGACAAAAATCTTGTCTACATCCAAGAAAATTGAAGTTATTTTCATCTAAATTTACTCAAATATAGATCCTACAACAAAAATACTCAACAAAATTAAAAAAAATCGAAGTTGATTTCAAATGATTTTATTAAAATTTGACAAAAATCTTGTCTACATACAAGAAAATTGAAATTATTTTCATCTAAATTTACTCAAATATAGATCCTACAACAAAAATACTCAATAAAATCTAAAAAAATCGAAGTTGGTTTCAAATAATATTATTAAAATTTGACACTTCCAAATAAGTTTTTTTCACAATCCAACAAAATTGAAGTTATTTTCATCTAAATTTAATCAAATATAGATCCTACAACAAGAATACTCAACAAAATCCAAAAAAATCGAAGTTGATTTCAAATGAATTTATTAAAATTTGACAAAAATCTTGTATACATCCAAGAAAATTGAAGTTATTTTCATCTAAATTTAGTCAAATATAGATCCTACAACCAAAATACTCATCAAAATCCAAAAAAATCGAAGTTGATTTCAAATAAATTTATTAAAATTTGACACTTCCAACTAAATTTTTTTTCATAATCCAACAAACTTAAATTTATTTTCATCTAAATTTACTCAAATATAGATCCTACAACAAAAATATTCAACAAAATCCAAAATAATCGAAGTTGATTTCAAATAAATTTAATAAAATTTGACAAAAATCTTGTCTACATCCAAGAAAATTGAAGTTATTTTCATCTAAATTTACTCAAATATAGATCCTACAACAAAAATACTCCACAAAATCCAAAAAAATCGAAGATGATTTCAAATGATTTTATTAAAATTTGAGAAAAATCTTGTCTACATACAAGAAAATTGAAGTTATTTTCATCTAAATTTAGTCAAATATAGATCCTACAACCAAAATAGTCATCAAAATCCACAAAATCGAAGTTGATTTCAAATGATTTTATTAAAATTTGACCAAAATCTTGTCAAAATCCCAAAAATTGAAGTTATTTTCATCTAAATTTAGTCAAATATACATCCTACAATCAAAATACTCATCAAAATCCAAAAAAATCGAAGTTGATTTCAAATAAATTTATTAAAATTTGACACTTCCAACTAAAATTTTTTTCATAATCCAACAAAATTGAAGTTATTTTCATCTAAATTTACTCAAATATAGATCCTACAACCAAAATACTCAACAAAATCCAAAAAAATCGAAGTTGATTTCAAATGAATTTATTAAAATTTGACCAAAATCTTGTCAAAATCCAAGAAAATTGAAGTTCTTTTCATCTAAATTTAGTCAAATATAGATCCTACAACCAAAATACTCGACAAAATCCAAAAAAATCGAAGTTGATTTCATATGAATTTATTAAAATTTGACACTTCCAACTAAAATTTTTTATATAATCCAACAAAATTGAAGTTATTTTCATCTAAATTTAGTCAAATATAGATCCTACAACCAAAATACTTATCAATATCCAAAAAAATCGAAGTTGATTTCAAATGAATTTATTAAAATTTGACAAAAATCTTGTCTACATCCAAGAAAATTGAAGTTATTTTCATCTAAATTTACTCAAATATAGATCCTACAACAAAAATACTCAACAAAATCCAAAAAAATCGAAGTTGATTTCAAATGATTTTATTAAAATTTGACAAAAATCTTGTCTACATACAAGAAAATTGAAGTTATTTTCATCTAAATTTAGTCAAATATAGATCCTACAACCAAAATAGTCATCAAAATCCAAAAAATCGAAGTTGATTTCAAATGATGATATTAAAATTTGACCAAAATCTTGTCAAAATCCAAAAAATTGAAGTTATGTTCATCTAAATTTACTCAAATATAGATCCTACAACAAAAATACTCAACAAAATCCAAAAAAATCGAAGTTGATTTCAAATGAATTTATTAAAATTTGACAAAAATCTTGTCGACATCCAAGAAAATTGAAGTTATTTTCATCTAAATTTAGTCAAATATAGATCCTACAACCAAAATACTCATCAAAATCCAAAAAAATCGAAGTTGATTTCAAATAAATTTATTAAAATTTGACACTTCCAACTAAATTTTTTTTCATAATCCAACAAAATTGAATTTATTTTCATCTAAATTTAGTCAAATATAGATCCTACAACCAAAATACTCAACAAAATAAAAAAAATTCGAAGTTGATTTCAAATAAATTTATTAAAATTTGACACTTCCAACTAAAATTTTTTTCATAATCCAACAAAATTGAAGTTATTTTCATCTAAATTTACTCAAATATAGATCCTACATCCAAAATACGCAACAAAATCCAAAAAAAACGAAGTTGATTTCAAATGAATTTATTAAAATTTGACCAAAATCTTGTCAAAATCCAAGAAAATTGAAGTTATTTTCATCTAAATTTACTCAAATATAGATCCTACAACAAAAATACTCAACAAAATCCAAAAAAATCGAAGTTGATTTCAAATAAATTTATTAAAATTTGACACATCCAACTAAATTTTTTTTCATAATCCAACAAAATTAAATTTATTTTCATCTAAATTTACTCAAATATAGATCCTACAACAAAAATACTCAACAAAATCCAAAATAATCGAAGTTGATTTCAAATAAATTTAATAAAACTTGACACTTCCAACTAAAATTTTTTTCATAATCGAACAAAATTGAAGTTATTTTCATCTAAATTTACTCAAATATAGATCCTACAACCAAAATACTCAACAAAATCCAAAAAAATCGAAGTTGATTTCAAATGAATTTATTAAAATTTGACCAAAATCTTGTCAAAATCCAAGAAAATTGAAGTTATTTTCATCTAAATTTAGTCAAATATAGATCCTACAACCAAAATACTCGACAAAATCCAAAAAAATCGAAGTTGATTTTATATGAATTTATTAAAATTTGACACTTCCAACTAAAATTTTTTCATAATCCAACGAAATTGAAGTTATTTTCGTCTAAATTTACTCAAATATAGAACCTACAACAAAAATACTCAACAAAATCCAAAAAAATCGAAGTTGATTTCAAATAAATTTATTAAAATTTGACCCTTCCAACTAAAATTTTTTTTCACAATCCAAAAAATTGAAGATATTTTCATCTGAATCTACTCAAATATAGATCCTACAACAAAAATACTCAACAAAATCCAAAATAATCGAAGTTGATTTCAAATAAATTTAATAAAACTTGATACTTCCAACTAAAATTTTTTTCACAATCCAACAAAATTGAAGTTATTTTCAACTAAATTTAATCAAATATAGATCCTACAACAAAAATACTCGACAAAATCCAAAAAAATCGAATTTTATTTCATATGAATTTATTATAATTTGACACTTCCAACTAAAATTTTTTTTATAATCCAACAAAATTGAAGTTATTTTCATCTAAATTTAGTCAAATATAGATCCTACAACCAAAATACTCATCAAAATCCAAAAAAATCGAAGTTGATTTCAAATGAATTTATTAAAATTTGACAAAAATCTTGTCTACATCCAAGAAAATTGAAGTTATTTTCATCTAAATTTACTCAAATATAGATCCTACAACAAAAATACTCAACAAAATCCAAAAAAATCGAAGTTGATTTCATATGAATTTATTAAAATTTGACACTTCCAACTAAAATTTTTTTCATAATCCAACAAAATTGAAGATATTTTCATCTAAATTTACTCAAATATAGATCCTACAACCAAAATACGCAACAAAATAAAAAAAAATCGAAGTTGATTTCAAATGAATTTATTCAAATTTGACCAAAATCTTGTCAAAATCCAAAAAATTGAAGTTATTTTCATCTAAATTTACTCAAATATAGATCCTACAACAAAAATACTCAACAAAATCCAAAAAAATCGAAGTTGATTTCAAATAAATTTATTAAAATTTGACACTTCCAACTAAAATTTTTTTCATAATCCAACAAAATTGAAGTTATTTTCATCTAAATTTACTCAAATATAGACCCTACAACAAAAATACTCAACAAAATCCAAAAAAATCGAAGTTGATTTCAAATAAATTTATTAAAATTTGACACTTCCAACTAAATTTTTTTTCATAATCCAACAAAATTAAATTTATTTTCATCTAAATTTACTCAAATATAGATCCTACAACAAAAATACTCAACAAAATCCAAAATAATCGAAGTTGATTTCAAATAAATTTAATAAAATTTGACAAAAATCTTGTCTACATCCAAGAAAATTGAAGTTATTTTCATCTAAATTTACTCAAATATAGATCCTACAACAAAAATACTCCACAAAATCCAAAAAAATCGAAGATGATTTCAAATGATTTTATTAAAATTTGACAAAAATCTTGTCTACATACAAGAAAATTGAAGTTATTTTCATCTAAATTTAGTCAAATATAGATCCTACAACCAAAATAGTCATCAAAATCCACAAAATCGAAGTTGATTTCAAATGATTTTATTAAAATTTGACCAAAATCTTGTCAAAATCCCAAAAATTGAAGTTATTTTCATCTAAATTTAGTCAAATATACATCCTACAATCAAAATACTCATCAAAATCCAAAAAAATCGAAGTTGATTTCAAATAAATTTATTAAAATTTGACACTTCCAACTAAAATTTTTTTCATAATCCAACAAAATTGAAGTTATTTTCATCTAAATTTACTCAAATATAGATCCTACAACCAAAATACTCAACAAAATCCAAAAAAATCGAAGTTGATTTCATATGAATTTATTAAAATTTGACCAAAATCTTGTCTACATCCAAGAAAATTGAAGTTATTTTCATCTAAATTTACTCAAATATAGATCCTACAACAAAAATACTCAACAAAATTAAAAAAAATCGAAGTTGATTTCAAATGAATTTATTAAAATTTGACAAAAATCTTGTATACATCCAAGAAAATTGAAGTTATTTTCATCTAAATTTAGTCAAATATAGATCCTACAACCAAAATACTCATCAAAATCCAAAAAAATCGAAGTTGATTTCAAATAAATTTATTAAAATTTGACACTTCCAACTAAATTTTTTTTCATAATCCAACAAACTTAAATTTATTTTCATCTAAATTTACTCAAATATAGATCCTACAACAAAAATATTCAACAAAATCCAAAATAATCGAAGTTGATTTCAAATAAATTTAATAAAATTTGACAAAAATCTTGTCTACATCCAAGAAAATTGAAGTTATTTTGATCTAAATTTACTCAAATATAGATCCTACAACAAAAATACTCCACAAAATCCAAAAAAATCGAAGATGATTTCAAATGATTTTATTAAAATTTGAGAAAAATCTTGTCTACATACAAGAAAATTGAAGTTATTTTCATCTAAATTTACTCAAATATAGATCCTACAACAAAAATACTCAACAAAATTAAAAAAAATCGAAGTTGATTTCAAATGATTTTATTAAAATTTGACAAAAATCTTGTCTACATACAAGAAAATTGAAGTTATTTTCATCTAAATTTACTCAAATATAGATCCTACAACAAAAATACTCAATAAAATCTAAAAAAATCGAAGTTGGTTTCAAATAATATTATTAAAATTTGACACTTCCAAATAAGTTTTTTTCACAATCCAACAAAATTGAAGTTATTTTCATCTAAATTTAATCAAATATAGATCCTACAACAAGAATACTCAACAAAATCCAAAAAAATCGAAGTTGATTTCAAATGAATTTATTAAAATTTGACAAAAATCTTGTATACATCCAAGAAAATTGAAGTTATTTTCATCTAAATTTAGTCAAATATAGATCCTACAACCAAAATACTCATCAAAATCCAAAAAAATCGAAGTTGATTTCAAATAAATTTATTAAAATTTGACACTTCCAACTAAATTTTTTTTCATAATCCAACAAACTTAAATTTATTTTCATCTAAATTTACTCAAATATAGATCCTACAACAAAAATATTCAACAAAATCCAAAATAATCGAAGTTGATTTCAAATAAATTTAATAAAATTTGACAAAAATCTTGTCTACATCCAAGAAAATTGAAGTTATTTTGATCTAAATTTACTCAAATATAGATCCTACAACAAAAATACTCCACAAAATCCAAAAAAATCGAAGATGATTTCAAATGATTTTATTAAAATTTGAGAAAAATCTTGTCTACATACAAGAAAATTGAAGTTATTTTCATCTAAATTTAGTCAAATATAGATCCTACAACCAAAATAGTCATCAAAATCCACAAAATCGAAGTTGATTTCAAATGATTTTATTAAAATTTGACCAAAATCTTGTCAAAATCCCAAAAATTGAAGTTATTTTCATCTAAATTTAGTCAAATATACATCCTACAATCAAAATACTCATCAAAATCCAAAAAAATCGAAGTTGATTTCAAATAAATTTATTAAAATTTGACACTTCCAACTAAAATTTTTTTCATAATCCAACAAAATTGAAGTTATTTTCATCTAAATTTACTCAAATATAGATCCTACAACCAAAATACTCAACAAAATCCAAAAAAATCGAAGTTGATTTCAAATGAATTTATTAAAATTTGACCAAAATCTTGTCAAAATCCAAGAAAATTGAAGTTATTTTCATCTAAATTTAGTCAAATATAGATCCTACAACCAAAATACTCGACAAAATCCAAAAAAATCGAAGTTGATTTCATATGAATTTATTAAAATTTGACACTTCCAACTAAAATTTTTTATATAATCCAACAAAATTGAAGTTATTTTCATCTAAATTTACTCAAATATAGATCCTACAACCAAAATACTCAACAAAATCCAAAAAAATCGAAGTTGATTTCAAATGAATTTATTAAAATTTGACCAAAATCTTGTCAAAATCCAAGAAAATTGAAGTTATTTTCATCTAAATTTAGTCAAATATAGATCCTACAACCAAAATACTCTACAAAATCCAAAAAAATCGAAGTTGATTTCATATGAATTTATTAAAATTTGACACTTCCAACTAAAATTTTTTATATAATCCAACAAAATTGAAGTTATTTTCATCTAAATTTAGTCAAATATAGATCCTACAACCAAAATACTTATCAATATCCAAAAAAATCGAAGTTGATTTCAAATGAATTTATTAAAATTTGACAAAAATCTTGTCTACATCCAAGAAAATTGAAGTTATTTTCATCTAAATTTACTCAAATATAGATCCTACAACAAAAATACTCAACAAAATCCAAAAAAATCGAAGTTGATTTCAAATGATTTTATTAAAATTTGACAAAAATCTTGTCTACATACAAGAAAATTGAAGTTATTTTCATCTAAATTTAGTCAAATATAGATCCTACAACAAGAATACTCATCAAAATCCAAAAAAATCGAAGTTGATTTCAAATGAATTTATTAAAATTTGACAAAAATCTTGTCTACATCCAAGAAAATTGAAGTTATTTTCATCTGAATTTAGTCAAATATAGATCCTACAACCAAAATACTCAACAAAATAAAAAAAAATCGAAGTTGATTTCAAATAAATTTATTAAAATTTGACACTTCCAACTAAAATTTTTTTCATAATCCAACAAAATTGAAGTTATTTTCATCAAAATTTACTCAAATATAGATCCTACAACCAAAATACGCAACAAAATCCAAAAAAATCGAAGTTGATTTCAAATGAATTTATTAAAATTTGACCAAAATCTTGTCAAAATCCAAAAAATTGAAGTTATTTTCATCTAAATTTACTCAAATATAGATCCTACAACAAAAATACTCAACAAAATCCAAAAAAAATCGAAGTTGATTTCAAATAAATTTATTAAAATTTGACATTTCCAAATAAGTTTTTTTCACAATCCAACAAAATTGAAGTTATTTTCATCTAAATTTAATCAAATATAGATCCTACAACAAGAATATTCAACAAAATCCAAAAAAATCGAAGTTGATTTCAAATGAATTTATTAAAATTTGACAAAAATCTTGTCTACATCCAAGAAAATTGAAGTTATTTTCATCTGAATTTAGTCAAATATAGATCCTACAACCAAAATAGTCATCAAAATAAAAAAAAATCGAAGTTGATTTCAAATAAATTTAATAAATCTTGATACTTCCAACTAAAATTTTTTTCACAATCCAACAAAATTGAAGTTATTTTCATCTAAATTTACTCAAATATAGACCCTACAACATAAATACTCATCAAAATCCAAAAAAATCGAAGTTGATTTCAAATGAATTTATTAAAATTTGACAAAAATCTTGTCTACATCCAAGAAAATTGAAGTTATTTTCATCTAAATTTAGTCAAATATAGATCCTACAACCAAAATACTCGACAAAATCCAAAAAAATCGAAGTTGATTTTATATGAATTTATTAAAATGTGACACTTCCAACTAAAATTTTTTCATAATCCAACGAAATTGAAGTTATTTTCATCTAAATTTACTCAAATATAGAACCTACAAGGACTTCCGTTTCCGGGCGAGAGAGTGAAAGTCGTGTGCAGGTAGTGTGTGTGGTGGATAGAGTGAGAGTGAAGTGAGTTGGAGAAGTAGGGAGTCGTGAGTGGGTGAGGAAGGTAGAGAAGGGCGTGTAGGGAGAAGGGAGAGACCGGGTGTGTATACGGCAAAGGGTAGACGGGAGTGTGGGAGGGAGAAAGGAAGGTTTTTCGAGGTTAGGGTGAGAGAGGTGTAATTTGAGCGGGAAGATAGCAGAGGAGTAACAGGTGGAGAACTCTGTGTGTAAACAGAGGAACGAGAGGTACAGACAGGTGGGCGGGAGATTTGAAAGGTGAGAAGCAGGAAAGAGTGGAAAAGTGAAGGTACTAGGTACCGGGATAGTTTGGGGAGTAAAGAAGGATAGATAGAAAGAGGGAAGTGCGTGGGTGGAAGGAAGAGTACAAGATGTGGAAAGGCGAGATGGGGAGTGATAAGGAGGAGGAAAAAGGAAAGGGGTTAGGAGGGATACGGGGGAATGAAAATGCCAGAAGGTATAGTGTGAGCAGTGTAGGGAGTAGTGTGGGTAGTATGGAGGGATACGGGGGAAAAAGAGGAAGGATAGGGAAGAGGAAGAGGGTAATGAGGAGGAGGGGATGGGTACAGGTTTCAGGAAATGTGGGAAGACGGCGAGGTCGCCAACAGGTGTTGACAAGGAGAGGAAGAGGGGTGGTGGAAAGGAAGAGATAGGAGGCATGGAGGGCTCAATAAGGGAAATGATGTCGGAACTAAAGGGGGTGAAAGAGGAATTAAAGAAGGAAAGGCAGGAGTTGTGGGAGATGAAGGAGGAAATGAGGAAAGAGAGAGAGGATAGAAGAAGAGTGGAAAAGGAGTGGAGGGAGGAGAGAAGGAGATGGGAGGAGGGTTTAAGGGAGGAAAAGGTAAAGCGGGAGGTCATGGAGAAAAAAGTTGAGAGGATGGAGGTATGGGAGGGGAGTATGGAGGAAAGGATGGAGAAGGTGGAGAGTTGGGGAAAGGATGGGGAAGTGGTAGGTGGGAAGGGGAAGCAGGAAAGGGAAGAATTGGAGGAGTGTTGGCGAAGAATGAGGATGGTAGAGCTAAGGCAGGATAGAAAGGAGAGAGAAGAGAGGCGGGAAAACGTGTTGATAAGAGAATTGGAGGTAGGGGAAAAAGCGGAGGTGAGGGAGGAGGTAAAGAAGCTATGGGAAAGAATGGGTTTGGAAGAGGGGGGGATCAAAGAAGTAGTGAGATTAGGGAAGGCGGGAAAAGAGAAATACGGTATGGCTTTGGTAAAGCTAAAGGGCAGGGAGGAGAAAATAAAAGTGATGGAGGCGAAGAGGAAACTGAGGGGCAGGAGAGAAAGAATTGAAGATGACCTGGCGGAGCAGGAGAGGAGGGTGAAGTGGTTGATGGAGAGAGAAGCGGAGAAGGAGAGAGAGAGGGGGAGAAGGGTGCAGATAGGATATATGAAGATGTGGATAGATGGGAAATTGAGAAGATGGAATGAGTGGGAGGAAAAATGGGAGGGGGAACAGGGAAACGAGAAGGTGGTGGAGGGGAGAAAGGGGGGGGGGAGGGGGAATGCAGAGTCTGAGAGATATAAAGTAGCCTTCTGGAATGTGGCAGGGTGAGGAGGAAAGACGGGGAATTCTGGAAAGGGTTGGGGAAGTGGGATATAATGGTGTTGACCGAGACGTGGGTGGAAGAGAAGGATTGGGGGTATGTGGAGACGAGGTTGCCGAAGGGCTATATGTGGAAAAGACAGTGGGCAAAGAGGGAAAGCGTGAAGGGGAGGGCAATGGGGGGGATGATTATGGGGGTGAGAAAAGGGCTGGAGATGGAGGAGGAGGAGGATAGAGAGAAGGAAGGATTGTTGGTGAGGAAAGTGAGGTTAGGGAGGGATTGGTGGAGGATAATAGGGGTGTACGTAAACAAGGATTTGCAAGGGAAACTAGAGGAGTTGAAGGAGTGGACGGAGGAGAGGGAGGAGGGGGTAACGACAGTTATTGGGGGTGATTTTAACGCGAGGACAGGAACAGGAGGGGGAGAGGTTTGGGGGGTGGAAGAGGAGGAAGGAACTAGTGTAGGAAGAAGGAAGTCAAAGGATAAGGTGGTAAATGGGGAGGGGAAAAGGCTGTGCAGGTTTGTAGAAGAGAGGGGTTGGGGAATCCTGAATGGTAACGTGGAAGGAGACGAGGAGGGGGAGTGGACCTACACAGGAGGGAGGGGAAGTTCTGTGATTGATTATGTGCTGGGGAATGAGGATACGAGGGAGAAAGTTGATAGGATGGAGATAGGGGAAATGGTGGATTCAGACCATCACCCAGTTGTGGTGTGGCTGATGGGGGGAAGGAGGGAGAAGAGTGGTAGGGGGAGGAATGGAGGAGAGAGGGCGTGTGAGAGAGGGAATTGGTCGGAGGAGGGGAGAAGGAAGTTTGTAAGGGAGTTTGGGTTTAGGGCAGAGGGGGAGAATGTTCTTGGAGGTAGCATGCCGATAGATATAAAGGCGGCTATGTGGAGAGAGGTCTTCATTAATAGGGACATGGACAAGAAAGACCCGACATACATGGGGAACACGCCGGTCCTGAAAGCTAGGGAAAGCACCCGTCGGAAGACAGCTATGGAGAACGCCATGAGGACATGGCAAGAGGAGTGGGAGCGAGTCCCCCAATCAAACTGGACTAGAAGACTAGTTAAATCGGTGGGGACCTTTTCGGGCGAAAAACGAAGGAGTCTGTGTATGGATTACCATACCATGCAGCTCCTTACGGGACATGGAGCCTTTCAGGCGTTCAAAAAGAGGATTGCCAAGGTAGCAAGCGACAGATGCCTGGACTGCCAGGAAGCAACTAAGGATGACGCGGAGCACGTGCTGACAACATGTCCCACATACGATGAACAAAGAGCAGCCCTGAGGGCGGTCATTGGGGAAGACCTCAATGCAGACACGGCGGTAGAATGTGCAACGAAAGACGAGCGAAGCTGGGCGGCTTTTAGGCACTTCTCCACCGAGGTCATGAAGGACAGGGAAAACAAGGAGAGGGCCGTGGAAAAGAAGGCTAGGGAAGAACGCCTACGCATCAGAAAGGAGGAAATAGCCGCGAGGAGAAAGGACAGAGGTAGACTGGCCAGGAAAAGAAAGAGGAAGGAACATGGGGCCGAGAGGGAGGACGGTTTGGGGACCGCTGAGAAGAAAAGGCGGTTATAGCAAACGACAGGAAACATAGAGACCTGGTTACGGTATATATATGGCAGTAGTAATATGCTACCGGCTCTAGTGAATTGTATATATTGTATATAGACATATTATTTATTAGGATTTATCTCTATAATTGTATATATAGATATAAGTATTTATTGGGAGTTACCTCTATAGGTGTTGGTAACATTTATCTATGTATATATATATATATATATGTATGTGTATATGTATATTGGTGCGGATGGTGACATGGATGCACAGGATATGTGCATGACGTGACCACGGTACTTAGGGACGGGGTCGTGATCACGAACCGTAGGAGGCCCACCGCGTGTCGCAGGACTAAGGAAAGTAGTCGAGACAAGTACTCCGAAGTCCAGGGTGGAATAAGTAGGAGGCACCTAAGGAGGGGGGTTTTTAGCGGGTATTCCAATAACACCGGAGAGTCCCGCATAACCCAGGCATCAAGTCTGGGTATGCGTAAATGCATTTTCCCCCCTCCTCCAAAAAAAAAAAAAAAAAAAAAAAAAAGGGCAGAGGGGGAGAAGGGAGTTCAGGAGGAGTGGAGGGAACTGAAGGAGAGAATACAGGGGGCGATAGGTAAGATGGGAAAAGAAGGTAGGGGGGGAGGGAAAGGAGGGTGGTGGGATGAGGAGTGTAGGGAGGAAAAGAAGAAGGTGAGGAAAGAGCTGAGGAGGTGGAGGAGGGAAGGAGGAGATGGGGGGGAATATAGGGAGAGTAAGAGGAAGTATGGGAGGATGTGCGAGGAGAAAAGGAAAGAGGAGTTGGAGAGATGGGAAAAGGAGTTAGAGGGGGTAAGAACGGAAGGGCAAGTCTGGAAGGTGGTGAATAGGGAAAGGGAGAGAAGAAGGAGGGTTAATGAAGGAATTAAAATGGAGGCATGGGAGGAGCATTTTAAGGGACTATTGGGAGGCGTGGAGTGGAGGGTGCGAAGGGGTGAAAGAATTGGGAGGGGCGAGGATGGGGAGGAGGGGATTAGAAGGGAGGAAATAGGAAGGGTGATTAGAAATTTAAAAGAGGGGAAGGCTGGTGGGGGGGATGGGATTAGGAATGAGGTGTGGAAGTTGGGTGGACCGGAGGTGGAGGAGTGGCTCTGGTTGTTATGCAGCAGGGTGTGGAGGGGGAGGGTTTGCCGGAAGAGTGGAGGGAAGGGGTGGTGATCCAAAAAAATCGAAGTTGATTTCAAATGAATTTATTAAAATTCGACAAAAATCTTGTCTACATCCAAGAAAATGGAAGTTATTTTCATCTAAATTTAGTCAAATATAGATCCTACAACCAAAATACTCATCAAAATCCAAAAAAATCGAAGTTGATTTCAAATAAATTTATTAAAATTTGACACTTCCAACTAAATTTTTTTTCATAATCCAACAAAATTGAATTTATTTTCATCTGAAATTAGTCAAATATAGATCCTACAACCAAAATACTCAACAAAATAAAAAAAAATCGAAGTTGATTTCAAATAAATTTATTAAAATTTGACACTTCCAACTAAATTTTTTTTCATAATCCAACAAAATTAAATTTATTTTCATCTAAATTTACTCAAATATAGATCCTACAACAAAAATACTCAACAAAATCCAAAATAATCGAAGTTGATTTCAAATAAATTTAATAAAACTTGATACTTCCAACTAAAATTTTTTTCACAATCCAACAAAATTGAAGTTATTTTCAACTAAATTTAATCAAATATAGATCCTACAACAAAAATACTCGACAAAATCCAAAAATATCGAAGTTGATTTCAAATAAATTTATTAAAATTTGACAAAAATCTTGTCTACATCCAAGAAAATTGAAGTTATTTTCATCTAAATTTACTCAAATATAGAATCCTACAACCAAAATACTCAACAAAATCCAAAAAAATCGAAGTTGATTTCAAATAAATTTATTAAAATTTGACACTTCCAACTAAAATTTTTTTCACAATCCAACAAAATTGAAGTTATTTTCATCTAAATCTACTCAAATATAGATCCTTCAACAAAAATACTCAACAAAATCCAAAAAAATCGAAGTTGATTTCAAATAAATTTATTAAAATTTGACACATCCAACTAAATTTTTTTTCATAATCCAACAAAATTAAATTTATTTTCATCTAAATTTACTCAAATATAGATCCTACAACAAAAATACTCAACAAAATCCAAAATAATCGAAGTTGATTTCAAATAAATTTAATAAAACTTGATACTTCCAACTAAAATTTTTTTCACAATCCAACAAAATTGAAGTTATTTTCATCTAAATTTAGTCAAATATAGATCCTACAACCAAAATACTCATCAAAATCCAAAAAAATCGAAGTTGATTTCAAATGAATTTATTAAAATTTGACACAAATCTTGTCTACATCCAAGAAAATTGAAGTTATTTTCATCTAAATTTAGTCAAATATAGATCCTACAACCAAAATAGTCATCAAAATCCAAAAAATCGAAGTTGATTTCAAATGAATTTATTAAAATTTGACCAAAATCTTGTCAAAATCCAAGAAAATTGAAGTTATTTTCATCTACATTTAGTCAAATATAGATCCTACAACCAAAATACTCGACAAAATAAAAAAAAATCGATGTTGATTTTATATGAATTTATTAAAATTTGACACTTCCAACTAAAATTTTTTCATAATCCAACGAAATTGAAGTTATTTTCATCTAAATTTACTCAAATATAGAACCTACAACAAAAATACTCAACAAAATCCAAAAAAATCGAAGTTGATTTCAAATAAATTTATTAAAATTTGACCCTTCCAACTAAAATTTTTTTTCACAATCCAAAAAATTGAAGATATTTTCATCTGAATCTACTCAAATATAGATCCTACAACAAAAATACTCAACAAAATCCAAAATAATCGAAGTTGATTTCAAATAAATTTAAAAATTCGACACTTCCAATTAAAATTTTTTTCACAATCCAAAAAATTGATGTTATTTTCATCTAAATTTACTCAAATATAGATCCTACAACAAAAATACTCAACAAAATCCAAAAAAATCGAAGTTGATTTCAAATGAATTTATTAAAATTTGACAAAAATCTTGTCAAAATCCAAAAAATTGAAGTTATTTTCATCTAAATTTAGTCAAATATAGATCCTACAACCAAAATAGTCATCAAAATCCAAAAAATCGAAGTTGATTTCAAATGATTTTATTAAAATTTGACCAAAATCTTGTCAAAATCCAAAAAATTGAAGTTATTTTCATCTAAATTTAGTCAAATATACATCCTACAACCAAAATACTCATCAAAATCCAAAAAAATCGAAGTTGATTTCAAATAAATTTATTAAAATTTGACACTTCCAACTAAAATTTTTTTCATAATCGAACAAAATTGAAGTTATTTTCATCTAAATTTACTCAAATATAGATCCTACAACCAAAATACTCAACAAAATCCAAAAAAATCGAAGTTGATTTCAAATGAATTTATTAAAATTTGACCAAAATCTTGTCAAAATCCAAGAAAATTGAAGTTATTTTCATCTAAATTTAGTCAAATATAGATCCTACAACCAAAATACTCGACAAAATCCAAAAAAATCGAAGTTGATTTCAAATAAATTTATTAAAATTTGACACTTCCAACTAAAATTTTTTTCACAATCCAACAAAATTGAAGTTATTTTCATCTAAAATTATTCAAATATAGACCCTACAACAAAAATACTCAACAAAATCCAAAAAAATCGAAGTTGATTTCAAATAAATTTATTAAAATTTGACACTTCCAACTAAATGTTTTTTCATAATCCAACAAAATTGAATTTATTTTCATCTAAATTTAGTCAAATATAGATCCTGCAACCAAAATACTCAACAAAATCCAAAAAAATCGAAGTTGATTTCAAATAAATTTATTAAAATTTGACACTTCCAACTAAATTATTTTTCATAATCCAACAAAATTAAATTTATTTTCATCTAAATTTACTCAAATATAGATCCTACAACAAAAATACTCAACAAAATCCAAAATAATCGAAGTTGATTTCTACTAAATTTAATAAAACTTGATACTTCCAACTAAAATTTTTTTCACAATCAAACAAAATTGAAGTTATTTTCATCAAAATTTAATCAAATATAGATCCTACAACAAAAATACTCGACAAAATCGAAAAAAATCGAAGTTGATTTCATATGAATTTATTAAAATTTGACACTTCCAACTAAAATTTTTTTTATAATCCAACAAAATTGAAGTTATTTTCATCTAAATTTAGTCAAATATAGATCCTACAACCAAAATACTCATCAAAATCCAAAAAAATCGAAGTTGATTTCAAATAAATTTATTAAAATTTGACACTTCCAACTAAAATTTTTTTCATAATCGAACAAAATTGAAGTTATTTTCATCTAAATTTACTCAAATATAGATCCTACAACAAGAATACTCAACAAAATCCAAAAAAATCGAAGTTGATTTCAAATGAATTTATTAAAATTTGACACTTCCCACTAAATTTTTTTTCACAATCCAACAAAATTGAAGTTATTTTCATCTAAATTTACTCAAATATATATCCTTCAACAAAAATACTCAACAAAATCCATAAAAATCGAAGTTGATTTCAAATAAATTTATTAAAATTTGACACATCCAACTAAAATTTTTTTCACAATCCAAAAAATTGATGTTATTTTCATCTAAATATACTCAAATATAGATCCTACAACAAAAATACTCAATAAAATCTAAAAAAATCGAAGTTGGTTTCAAATAATATTATTAAAATTTGACACTTCCAAATAAGTTTTTTTCACAATCCAACAAAATTGAAGTTATTTTCATCTAAATTTACTCAAATATAGATCCTACAACAAGAATACTCAACAAAATCCAAAAAAATCGAAGTTGATTTCAAATGAATTTATTAAAATTTGACACTTCCCACTAAATTTTTTTTCACAATCCAACAAAATTGAAGTTATTTTCATCTAAATTTACTCAAATATATATCCTTCAACAAAAATACTCAACAAAATCCATAAAAATCGAAGTTGATTTCAAATAAATTTATTAAAATTTGACACATCCAACTAAAATTTTTTTCACAATCCAAAAAATTGATGTTATTTTCATCTAAATTTACTCAAATATAGATCCTACAACAAAAATACTCAATAAAATCTAAAAAAATCGAAGTTGGTTTCAAATAATATTATTAAAATTTGACACTTCCAAATAAGTTTTTTTCACAATCCAACAAAAATGAAGTTATTTTCATCTAAATTTAATCAAATATAGATCCTACAACAAGAATACTCAACAAAATCCAAAAAAATCGAAGTTGATTTCAAATGAATTTATTAAAATTTGACACTTCCCACTAAATTTTTTTTCACAATCCAACAAAATTGAAGTTATTTTCATCTAAATTTACTCAAATATATATCCTTCAACAAAAATACTCAACAAAATCCATAAAAATCGAAGTTGATTTCAAATAAATTTATTAAAATTTGACACTTCCAACTAAAATTTTTTTCACAATCCAAAAAATTGATGTTATTTTCATCTAAATATACTCAAATATAGATCCTACAACAAAAATACTCAATAAAATCTAAAAAAATCGAAGTTGGTTTCAAATAATATTATTAAAATTTGACACTTCCAAATAAGTTTTTTTCACAATCCAACAAAAATGAAGTTATTTTCATCTAAATTTAATCAAATATAGATCCTACAACAAGAATACTCAACAAAATCCAAAAAAATCGAAGTTGATTTCAAATAAATTTATTAAAATTTGACACTTCCAACTAAAATTTTTTTCATAATCGAACAAAATTGAAGTTATTTTCATCTAAATTTACTCAAATATAGATCCTACAACAAGAATACTCAACAAAATCCAAAAAAATCGAAGTTGATTTCAAATGAATTTATTAAAATTTGACAAAAATCTTGTCTACTTCCAAGAAAATTGAAGTTATTTTCATCTAAATTTACTCAAATATAGATCCTACCACAAAAATACTCAACAAAATCCAAAAAAATCGAAGTTGATTTCAAATGATTTTATTAAAATTTGACCAAAATCTTGTCAAAATCCAAAAAATTGAAGTTATTTTCATCTAAATTTAGTCAAATATAGATCCTACAACCAAAATAGTCATCAAAATCCAAAAAATCGAAGTTGATTTCAAATGATTTTATTAAAATTTGACCAAAATCTTGTCAAAATCTAAAAAATTGAAGTTATTTTCATCTAAATTTAGTTAAATATACATCCTACAACCAAAATACTCATCAAAATCCAAAAAAATCGAAGTTGATTTCAAATAAATTTATTAAAATTTGACACTTCCAACTAAAATTTTTTTCATAATCGAACAAAATTGAAGTTATTTTCATCTAAATTTACTCAAATATAGATCCTACAACCAAAATACTCAACAAAATCCAAAAAAATCGAAGTTGATTTCAAATGAATTTATTAAAATTTGACCAAAATCTTGTCAAAATCCAAGAAAATTGAAGTTATTTTCATCTAAATTTAGTCAAATATAGATCCTACAACCAAAATACTCGACAAAATCCAAAAAAATCGAAGTTGATTTTATATGAATTTATTAAAATTTGACACTTCCAACTAAAATTTTTTCATAATCCAACGAAATTGAAGTTATTTTCGTCTAAATTTACTCAAATATAGAACCTACAACAAAAATACTCAACAAAATCCAAAAAAATCGAAGTTGATTTCAAATAAATTTATTAAAATTTGACCCTTCCAACTAAAATTTTTTTTCACAATCCAAAAAATTGAAGATATTTTCATCTGAATCTACTCAAATATAGATCCTACAACAAAAATACTCAACAAAATCCAAAATAATCGAAGTTGATTTCAAATAAATTTAATAAAACTTGATACTTCCAACTAAAATTTTTTTCACAATCCAACAAAATTGAAGTTATTTTCAACTAAATTTAATCAAATATAGATCCTACAACAAAAATACTCGACAAAATCCAAAAAAATCGAATTTTATTTCATATGAATTTATTAAAATTTGACACTTCCAACTAAAATTTTTTTTATAATCCAACAAAATTGAAGTTATTTTCATCTAAATTTAGTCAAATATAGATCCTACAACCAAAATACTCATCAAAATCCAAAAAAATCGAAGTTGATTTCAAATGAATTTATTAAAATTTGACAAAAATCTTGTCTACATCCAAGAAAATTGAAGTTATTTTCATCTAAATTTACTCAAATATAGATCCTACAACAAAAATACTCAACAAAATCCAAAAAAATCGAAGTTGATTTCATATGAATTTATTAAAATTTGACACTTCCAACTAAAATTTTTTTCATAATCCAACAAAATTGAAGATATTTTCATCTAAATTTACTCAAATATAGATCCTACAACCAAAATACGCAACAAAATAAAAAAAAATCGAAGTTGATTTCAAATGAATTTATTCAAATTTGACCAAAATCTTGTCAAAATCCAAAAAATTGAAGTTATTTTCATCTAAATTTACTCAAATATAGATCCTACAACAAAAATACTCAACAAAATCCAAAAAAATCGAAGTTGATTTCAAATAAATTTATTAAAATTTGACACTTCCAACTAAAATTTTTTTCATAATCCAACAAAATTGAAGTTATTTTCATCTAAATTTACTCAAATATAGACCCTACAACAAAAATACTCAACAAAATCCAAAAAAATCGAAGTTGATTTCAAATAAATTTATTAAAATTTGACACTTCCAACTAAATTTTTTTTCATAATCCAACAAAATTAAATTTATTTTCATCTAAATTTACTCAAATATAGATCCTACAACAAAAATACTCAACAAAATCCAAAATAATCGAAGTTGATTTCAAATAAATTTAATAAAATTTGACAAAAATCTTGTCTACATCCAAGAAAATTGAAGTTATTTTCATCTAAATTTACTCAAATATAGATCCTACAACAAAAATACTCCACAAAATCCAAAAAAATCGAAGATGATTTCAAATGATTTTATTAAAATTTGACAAAAATCTTGTCTACATACAAGAAAATTGAAGTTATTTTCATCTAAATTTAGTCAAATATAGATCCTACAACCAAAATAGTCATCAAAATCCACAAAATCGAAGTTGATTTCAAATGATTTTATTAAAATTTGACCAAAATCTTGTCAAAATCCCAAAAATTGAAGTTATTTTCATCTAAATTTAGTCAAATATACATCCTACAATCAAAATACTCATCAAAATCCAAAAAAATCGAAGTTGATTTCAAATAAATTTATTAAAATTTGACACTTCCAACTAAAATTTTTTTCATAATCCAACAAAATTGAAGTTATTTTCATCTAAATTTACTCAAATATAGATCCTACAACCAAAATACTCAACAAAATCCAAAAAAATCGAAGTTGATTTCATATGAATTTATTAAAATTTGACCAAAATCTTGTCTACATCCAAGAAAATTGAAGTTATTTTCATCTAAATTTACTCAAATATAGATCCTACAACAAAAATACTCAACAAAATTAAAAAAAATCGAAGTTGATTTCAAATGATTTTATTAAAATTTGACAAAAATCTTGTCTACATACAAGAAAATTGAAATTATTTTCATCTAAATTTACTCAAATATAGATCCTACAACAAAAATACTCAATAAAATCTAAAAAAATCGAAGTTGGTTTCAAATAATATTATTAAAATTTGACACTTCCAAATAAGTTTTTTTCACAATCCAACAAAATTGAAGTTATTTTCATCTAAATTTAATCAAATATAGATCCCACAACAAGAATACTCAACAAAATCCAAAAAAATCGAAGTTGATTTCAAATGAATTTATTAAAATTTGACAAAAATCTTGTATACATCCAAGAAAATTGAAGTTATTTTCATCTAAATTTAGTCAAATATAGATCCTACAACCAAAATACTCATCAAAATCCAAAAAAATCGAAGTTGATTTCAAATAAATTTATTAAAATTTGACACTTCCAACTAAATTTTTTTTCATAATCCAACAAACTTAAATTTATTTTCATCTAAATTTACTCAAATATAGATCCTACAACAAAAATATTCAACAAAATCCAAAATAATCGAAGTTGATTTCAAATAAATTTAATAAAATTTGACAAAAATCTTGTCTACATCCAAGAAAATTGAAGTTATTTTCATCTAAATTTACTCAAATATAGATCCTACAACAAAAATACTCCACAAAATCCAAAAAAATCGAAGATGATTTCAAATGATTTTATTAAAATTTGAGAAAAATCTTGTCTACATACAAGAAAATTGAAGTTATTTTCATCTAAATTTAGTCAAATATAGATCCTACAACCAAAATAGTCATCAAAATCCACAAAATCGAAGTTGATTTCAAATGATTTTATTAAAATTTGACCAAAATCTTGTCAAAATCCCAAAAATTGAAGTTATTTTCATCTAAATTTAGTCAAATATACATCCCACAATCAAAATACTCATCAAAATCCAAAAAAATCGAAGTTGATTTCAAATAAATTTATTAAAATTTGACACTTCCAACTAAAATTTTTTTCATAATCCAACAAAATTGAAGTTATTTTCATCTAAATTTACTCAAATATAGATCCTACAACCAAAATACTCAACAAAATCCAAAAAAATCGAAGTTGATTTCAAATGAATTTATTAAAATTTGACCAAAATCTTGTCAAAATCCAAGAAAATTGAAGTTATTTTCATCTAAATTTAGTCAAATATAGATCCTACAACCAAAATACTCGACAAAATCCAAAAAAATCGAAGTTGATTTCATATGAATTTATTAAAATTTGACACTTCCAACTAAAATTTTTTATATAATCCAACAAAATTGAAGTTATTTTCATCTAAATTTAGTCAAATATAGATCCTACAACCAAAATACTTATCAATATCCAAAAAAATCGAAGTTGATTTCAAATGAATTTATTAAAATTTGACAAAAATCTTGTCTACATCCAAGAAAATTGAAGTTATTTTCATCTAAATTTACTCAAATATAGATCCTACAACAAAAATACTCAACAAAATCCAAAAAAATCGAAGTTGATTTCAAATGATTTTATTAAAATTTGACAAAAATCTTGTCTACATACAAGAAAATTGAAGTTATTTTCATCTAAATTTAGTCAAATATAGATCCTACAACCAAAATAGTCATCAAAATCCAAAAAATCGAAGTTGATTTCAAATGATGATATTAAAATTTGACCAAAATCTTGTCAAAATCCAAAAAATTGAAGTTATGTTCATCTAAATTTACTCAAATATAGATCCTACAACAAAAATACTCAACAAAATCCAAAAAAATCGAAGTTGATTTCAAATGAATTTATTAAAATTTGACAAAAATCTTGTCGACATCCAAGAAAATTGAAGTTATTTTCATCTAAATTTAGTCAAATATAGATCCTACAACCAAAATACTCATCAAAATCCAAAAAAATCGAAGTTGATTTCAAATAAATTTATTAAAATTTGACACTTCCAACTAAATTTTTTTTCATAATCCAACAAAATTGAATTTATTTTCATCTAAATTTAGTCAAATATAGATCCTACAACCAAAATACTCAACAAAATAAAAAAAATTCGAAGTTGATTTCAAATAAATTTATTAAAATTTGACACTTCCAACTAAAATTTTTTTCATAATCCAACAAAATTGAAGTTATTTTCATCTAAATTTACTCAAATATAGATCCTACATCCAAAATACGCAACAAAATCCAAAAAAAACGAAGTTGATTTCAAATGAATTTATTAAAATTTGACCAAAATCTTGTCAAAATCCAAGAAAATTGAAGTTATTTTCATCTAAATTTACTCAAATATAGATCCTACAACAAAAATACTCAACAAAATCCAAAAAAATCGAAGTTGATTTCAAATAAATTTATTAAAATTTGACACATCCAACTAAATTTTTTTTCATAATCCAACAAAATTAAATTTATTTTCATCTAAATTTACTCAAATATAGATCCTACAACAAAAATACTCAACAAAATCCAAAATAATCGAAGTTGATTTCAAATAAATTTAATAAAACTTGACACTTCCAACTAAAATTTTTTTCATAATCGAACAAAATTGAAGTTATTTTCATCTAAATTTACTCAAATATAGATCCTACAACCAAAATACTCAACAAAATCCAAAAAAATCGAAGTTGATTTCAAATGAATTTATTAAAATTTGACCAAAATCTTGTCAAAATCCAAGAAAATTGAAGTTATTTTCATCTAAATTTAGTCAAATATAGATCCTACAACCAAAATACTCGACAAAATCCAAAAAAATCGAAGTTGATTTTATATGAATTTATTAAAATTTGACACTTCCAACTAAAATTTTTTCATAATCCAACGAAATTGAAGTTATTTTCGTCTAAATTTACTCAAATATAGAACCTACAACAAAAATACTCAACAAAATCCAAAAAAATCGAAGTTGATTTCAAATAAATTTATTAAAATTTGACCCTTCCAACTAAAATTTTTTTTCACAATCCAAAAAATTGAAGATATTTTCATCTGAATCTACTCAAATATAGATCCTACAACAAAAATACTCAACAAAATCCAAAATAATCGAAGTTGATTTCAAATAAATTTAATAAAACTTGATACTTCCAACTAAAATTTTTTTCACAATCCAACAAAATTGAAGTTATTTTCAACTAAATTTAATCAAATATAGATCCTACAACAAAAATACTCGACAAAATCCAAAAAAATCGAATTTTATTTCATATGAATTTATTATAATTTGACACTTCCAACTAAAATTTTTTTTATAATCCAACAAAATTGAAGTTATTTTCATCTAAATTTACTCAAATATAGATCCTACAACAAAAATACTCAACAAAATCCAAAAAAATCGAAGTTGATTTCATATGAATTTATTAAAATTTGACACTTCCAACTAAAATTTTTTTCATAATCCAACAAAATTGAAGATATTTTCATCTAAATTTACTCAAATATAGATCCTACAACCAAAATACGCAACAAAATAAAAAAAAATCGAAGTTGATTTCAAATGAATTTATTCAAATTTGACCAAAATCTTGTCAAAATCCAAAAAATTGAAGTTATTTTCATCTAAATTTACTCAAATATAGATCCTACAACAAAAATACTCAACAAAATCCAAAAAAATCGAAGTTGATTTCAAATAAATTTATTAAAATTTGACACTTCCAACTAAAATTTTTTTCATAATCCAACAAAATTGAAGTTATTTTCATCTAAATTTACTCAAATATAGACCCTACAACAAAAATACTCAACAAAATCCAAAAAAATCGAAGTTGATTTCAAATAAATTTATTAAAATTTGACACTTCCAACTAAATTTTTTTTCATAATCCAACAAAATTAAATTTATTTTCATCTAAATTTACTCAAATATAGATCCTACAACAAAAATACTCAACAAAATCCAAAATAATCGAAGTTGATTTCAAATAAATTTAATAAAATTTGACAAAAATCTTGTCTACATCCAAGAAAATTGAAGTTATTTTCATCTAAATTTACTCAAATATAGATCCTACAACAAAAATACTCCACAAAATCCAAAAAAATCGAAGATGATTTCAAATGATTTTATTAAAATTTGACAAAAATCTTGTCTACATACAAGAAAATTGAAGTTATTTTCATCTAAATTTAGTCAAATATAGATCCTACAACCAAAATAGTCATCAAAATCCACAAAATCGAAGTTGATTTCAAATGATTTTATTAAAATTTGACCAAAATCTTGTCAAAATCCCAAAAATTGAAGTTATTTTCATCTAAATTTAGTCAAATATACATCCTACAATCAAAATACTCATCAAAATCCAAAAAAATCGAAGTTGATTTCAAATAAATTTATTAAAATTTGACACTTCCAACTAAAATTTTTTTCATAATCCAACAAAATTGAAGTTATTTTCATCTAAATTTACTCAAATATAGATCCTACAACCAAAATACTCAACAAAATCCAAAAAAATCGAAGTTGATTTCATATGAATTTATTAAAATTTGACCAAAATCTTGTCTACATCCAAGAAAATTGAAGTTATTTTCATCTAAATTTACTCAAATATAGATCCTACAACAAAAATACTCAACAAAATTAAAAAAAATCGAAGTTGATTTCAAATCATTTTATTAAAATTTGACAAAAATCTTGTCTACATACAAGAAAATTGAAGTTATTTTCATCTAAATTTACTCAAATATAGATCCTACAACAAAAATACTCAATAAAATCTAAAAAAATCGAAGTTGGTTTCAAATAATATTATTAAAATTTGACACTTCCAAATAAGTTTTTTTCACAATCCAACAAAATTGAAGTTATTTTCATCTAAATTTAATCAAATATAGATCCTACAACAAGAATACTCAACAAAATCCAAAAAAATCGAAGTTGATTTCAAATGAATTTATTAAAATTTGACAAAAATCTTGTATACATCCAAGAAAATTGAAGTTATTTTCATCTAAATTTAGTCAAATATAGATCCTACAACCAAAATACTCATCAAAATCCAAAAAAATCGAAGTTGATTTCAAATAAATTTATTAAAATTTGACACTTCCAACTAAATTTTTTTTCATAATCCAACAAACTTAAATTTATTTTCATCTAAATTTACTCAAATATAGATCCTACAACAAAAATATTCAACAAAATCCAAAATAATCGAAGTTGATTTCAAATAAATTTAATAAAATTTGACAAAAATCTTGTCTACATCCAAGAAAATTGAAGTTATTTTGATCTAAATTTACTCAAATATAGATCCTACAACAAAAATACTCCACAAAATCCAAAAAAATCGAAGATGATTTCAAATGATTTTATTAAAATTTGAGAAAAATCTTGTCTACATACAAGAAAATTGAAGTTATTTTCATCTAAATTTAGTCAAATATAGATCCTACAACCAAAATAGTCATCAAAATCCACAAAATCGAAGTTGATTTCAAATGATTTTATTAAAATTTGACCAAAATCTTGTCAAAATCCCAAAAATTGAAGTTATTTTCATCTAAATTTAGTCAAATATACATCCTACAATCAAAATACTCATCAAAATCCAAAAAAATCGAAGTTGATTTCAAATAAATTTATTAAAATTTGACACTTCCAACTAAAATTTTTTTCATAATCCAACAAAATTGAAGTTATTTTCATCTAAATTTACTCAAATATAGATCCTACAACCAAAATACTCAACAAAATCCAAAAAAATCGAAGTTGATTTCAAATGAATTTATTAAAATTTGACCAAAATCTTGTCAAAATCCAAGAAAATTGAAGTTATTTTCATCTAAATTTAGTCAAATATAGATCCTACAACCAAAATACTCGACAAAATCCAAAAAAATCGAAGTTGATTTCATATGAATTTATTAAAATTTGACACTTCCAACTAAAATTTTTTATATAATCCAACAAAATTGAAGTTATTTTCATCTAAATTTACTCAAATATAGATCCTACAACCAAAATACTCAACAAAATCCAAAAAAATCGAAGTTGATTTCAAATGAATTTATTAAAATTTGACCAAAATCTTGTCAAAATCCAAGAAAATTGAAGTTATTTTCATCTAAATTTAGTCAAATATAGATCCTACAACCAAAATACTCTACAAAATCCAAAAAAATCGAAGTTGATTTCATATGAATTTATTAAAATTTGACACTTCCAACTAAAATTTTTTATATAATCCAACAAAATTGAAGTTATTTTCATCTAAATTTAGTCAAATATAGATCCTACAACCAAAATACTTATCAATATCCAAAAAAATCGAAGTTGATTTCAAATGAATTTATTAAAATTTGACAAAAATCTTGTCTACATCCAAGAAAATTGAAGTTATTTTCATCTAAATTTACTCAAATATAGATCCTACAACAAAAATACTCAACAAAATCCAAAAAAATCGAAGTTGATTTCAAATGATTTTATTAAAATTTGACAAAAATCTTGTCTACATACAAGAAAATTGAAGTTATTTTCATCTAAATTTAGTCAAATATAGATCCTACAACAAGAATACTCATCAAAATCCAAAAAAATCGAAGTTGATTTCAAATGAATTTATTAAAATTTGACAAAAATCTTGTCTACATCCAAGAAAATTGAAGTTATTTTCATCTGAATTTAGTCAAATATAGATCCTACAACCAAAATACTCAACAAAATAAAAAAAAATCGAAGTTGATTTCAAATAAATTTATTAAAATTTGACACTTCCAACTAAAATTTTTTTCATAATCCAACAAAATTGAAGTTATTTTCATCTAAATTTACTCAAATATAGATCCTACAACCAAAATACGCAACAAAATCCAAAAAAATCGAAGTTGATTTCAAATGAATTTATTAAAATTTGACCAAAATCTTGTCAAAATCCAAAAAATTGAAGTTATTTTCATCTAAATTTACTCAAATATAGATCCTACAACAAAAATACTCAACAAAATCCAAAAAAAATCGAAGTTGATTTCAAATAAATTTATTAAAATTTGACATTTCCAAATAAGTTTTTTTCACAATCCAACAAAATTGAAGTTATTTTCATCTAAATTTAATCAAATATAGATCCTACAACAAGAATATTCAACAAAATCCAAAAAAATCGAAGTTGATTTCAAATGAATTTATTAAAATTTGACAAAAATCTTGTCTACATCCAAGAAAATTGAAGTTATTTTCATCTGAATTTAGTCAAATATAGATCCTACAACCAAAATAGTCATCAAAATAAAAAAAAATCGAAGTTGATTTCAAATAAATTTAATAAATCTTGATACTTCCAACTAAAATTTTTTTCACAATCCAACAAAATTGAAGTTATTTTCATCTAAATTTACTCAAATATAGACCCTACAACATAAATACTCATCAAAATCCAAAAAAATCGAAGTTGATTTCAAATGAATTTATTAAAATTTGACAAAAATCTTGTCTACATCCAAGAAAATTGAAGTTATTTTCATCTAAATTTAGTCAAATATAGATCCTACAACCAAAATACTCGACAAAATCCAAAAAAATCGAAGTTGATTTTATATGAATTTATTAAAATGTGACACTTCCAACTAAAATTTTTTCATAATCCAACGAAATTGAAGTTATTTTCATCTAAATTTACTCAAATATAGAACCTACAAGGACTTCCGTTTCCGGGCGAGAGAGTGAAAGTCGTGTGCAGGTAGTGTGTGTGGTGGATAGAGTGAGAGTGAAGTGAGTTGGAGAAGTAGGGAGTCGTGAGTGGGTGAGGAAGGTAGAGAAGGGCGTGTAGGGAGAAGGGAGAGACCGGGTGTGTATACGGCAAAGGGTAGACGGGAGTGTGGGAGGGAGAAAGGAAGGTTTTTCGAGGTTAGGGTGAGAGAGGTGTAATTTGAGCGGGAAGATAGCAGAGGAGTAACAGGTGGAGAACTCTGTGTGTAAACAGAGGAACGAGAGGTACAGACAGGTGGGCGGGAGATTTGAAAGGTGAGAAGCAGGAAAGAGTGGAAAAGTGAAGGTACTAGGTACCGGGATAGTTTGGGGAGTAAAGAAGGATAGATAGAAAGAGGGAAGTGCGTGGGTGGAAGGAAGAGTACAAGATGTGGAAAGGCGAGATGGGGAGTGATAAGGAGGAGGAAAAAGGAAAGGGGTTAGGAGGGATACGGGGGAATGAAAATGCCAGAAGGTATAGTGTGAGCAGTGTAGGGAGTAGTGTGGGTAGTATGGAGGGATACGGGGGAAAAAGAGGAAGGATAGGGAAGAGGAAGAGGGTAATGAGGAGGAGGGGATGGGTACAGGTTTCAGGAAATGTGGGAAGACGGCGAGGTCGCCAACAGGTGTTGACAAGGAGAGGAAGAGGGGTGGTGGAAAGGAAGAGATAGGAGGCATGGAGGGCTTAATAAGGGAAATGATGTCGGAACTAAAGGGGGTGAAAGAGGAATTAAAGAAGGAAAGGCAGGAGTTGTGGGAGATGAAGGAGGAAATGAGGAAAGAGAGAGAGGATAGAAGAAGAGTGGAAAAGGAGTGGAGGGAGGAGAGAAGGAGATGGGAGGAGGGTTTAAGGGAGGAAAAGGTAAAGCGGGAGGTCATGGAGAAAAAAGTTGAGAGGATGGAGGTATGGGAGGGGAGTATGGAGGAAAGGATGGAGAAGGTGGAGAGTTGGGGAAAGGATGGGGAAGTGGTAGGTGGGAAGGGGAAGCAGGAAAGGGAAGAATTGGAGGAGTGTTGGCGAAGAATGAGTGTTGATAAGAGAATTGGAGGTAGGGGAAAAAGCGGAGGTGAGGGAGGAGGTAAAGAAGCTATGGGAAAGAATGGGTTTGGAAGAGGGGGGGATCAAAGAAGTAGTGAGATTAGGGAAGGCGGGAAAAGAGAAATACGGTATGGCTTTGGTAAAGCTAAAGGGCAGGGAGGAGAAAATAAAAGTGATGGAGGCGAAGAGGAAACTGAGGGGCAGGAGAGAAAGAATTGAAGATGACCTGGCGGAGCAGGAGAGGAGGGTGAAGTGGTTGATGGAGAGAGAAGCGGAGAAGGAGAGAGAGAGGGGGAGAAGGGTGCAGATAGGATATATGAAGATGTGGATAGATGGGAAATTGAGAAGATGGAATGAGTGGGAGGAAAAATGGGAGGGGGAACAGGGAAACGAGAAGGTGGTGGAGGGGAGAAAGGGGGGGGGGGAGGGGGAATGCAGAGTCTGAGAGATATAAAGTAGCCTTCTGGAATGTGGCAGGGTGAGGAGGAAAGACGGGGAATTCTGGAAAGGGTTGGGGAAGTGGGATATAATGGTGTTGACCGAGACGTGGGTGGAAGAGAAGGATTGGGGGTATGTGGAGACGAGGTTGCCGAAGGGCTATATGTGGAAAAGACAGTGGGCAAAGAGGGAAAGCGTGAAGGGGAGGGCAATGGGGGGGATGATTATGGGGGTGAGAAAAGGGCTGGAGATGGAGGAGGAGGAGGATAGAGAGAAGGAAGGATTGTTGGTGAGGAAAGTGAGGTTAGGGAGGGATTGGTGGAGGATAATAGGGGTGTACGTAAACAAGGATTTGCAAGGGAAACTAGAGGAGTTGAAGGAGTGGACGGAGGAGAGGGAGGAGGGGGTAACGACAGTTATTGGGGGTGATTTTAACGCGAGGACAGGAACAGGAGGGGGAGAGGTTTGGGGGGTGGAAGAGGAGGAAGGAACTAGTGTAGGAAGAAGGAAGTCAAAGGATAAGGTGGTAAATGGGGAGGGGAAAAGGCTGTGCAGGTTTGTAGAAGAGAGGGGTTGGGGAATCCTGAATGGTAACGTGGAAGGAGACGAGGAGGGGGAGTGGACCTACACAGGAGGGAGGGGAAGTTCTGTGATTGATTATGTGCTGGGGAATGAGGATACGAGGGAGAAAGTTGATAGGATGGAGATAGGGGAAATGGTGGATTCAGACCATCACCCAGTTGTGGTGTGGCTGATGGGGGGAAGGAGGGAGAAGAGTGGTAGGGGGAGGAATGGAGGAGAGAGGGCGTGTGAGAGAGGGAATTGGTCGGAGGAGGGGAGAAGGAAGTTTGTAAGGGAGTTTGGGTTTAGGGCAGAGGGGGAGAATGTTCTTGGAGGTAGCATGCCGATAGATATAAAGGCGGCTATGTGGAGAGAGGTCTTCATTAATAGGGACATGGACAAGAAAGACCCGACATACATGGGGAACACGCCGGTCCTGAAAGCTAGGGAAAGCACCCGTCGGAAGACAGCTATGGAGAACGCCATGAGGACATGGCAAGAGGAGTGGGAGCGAGTCCCCCAATCAAACTGGACTAGAAGACTAGTTAAATCGGTGGGGACCTTTTCGGGCGAAAAACGAAGGAGTCTGTGTATGGATTACCATACCATGCAGCTCCTTACGGGACATGGAGCCTTTCAGGCGTTCAAAAAGAGGATTGCCAAGGTAGCAAGCGACAGATGCCTGGACTGCCAGGAAGCAACTAAGGATGACGCGGAGCACGTGCTGACAACATGTCCCACATACGATGAACAAAGAGCAGCCCTGAGGGCGGTCATTGGGGAAGACCTCAATGCAGACACGGCGGTAGAATGTGCAACGAAAGACGAGCGAAGCTGGGCGGCTTTTAGGCACTTCTCCACCGAGGTCATGAAGGACAGGGAAAACAAGGAGAGGGCCGTGGAAAAGAAGGCTAGGGAAGAACGCCTACGCATCAGAAAGGAGGAAATAGCCGCGAGGAGAAAGGACAGAGGTAGACTGGCCAGGAAAAGAAAGAGGAAGGAACATGGGGCCGAGAGGGAGGACGGTTTGGGGACCGCTGAGAAGAAAAGGCGGTTATAGCAAACGACAGGAAACATAGAGACCTGGTTACGGTATATATATGGCAGTAGTAATATGCTACCGGCTCTAGTGAATTGTATATATTGTATATAGACATATTATTTATTAGGATTTATCTCTATAATTGTATATATAGATATAAGTATTTATTGGGAGTTACCTCTATAGGTGTTGGTAACATTTATCTATGTATATATATATATATATGTATGTGTATATGTATATTGGTGCGGATGGTGACATGGATGCACAGGATATGTGCATGACGTGACCACGGTACTTAGGGACGGGGTCGTGATCACGAACCGTAGGAGGCCCACCGCGTGTCGCAGGACTAAGGAAAGTAGTCGAGACAAGTACTCCGAAGTCCAGGGTGGAATAAGTAGGAGGCACCTAAGGAGGGGGGTTTTTAGCGGGTATTCCAATAACACCGGAGAGTCCCGCATAACCCAGGCATCAAGTCTGGGTATGCGTAAATGCATTTTCCCCCCTCCTCCAAAAAAAAAAAAAAAAAAAAAAAAAAGGGCAGAGGGGGAGAAGGGAGTTCAGGAGGAGTGGAGGGAACTGAAGGAGAGAATACAGGGGGCGATAGGTAAGATGGGAAAAGAAGGTAGGGGGGGAGGGAAAGGAGGGTGGTGGGATGAGGAGTGTAGGGAGGAAAAGAAGAAGGTGAGGAAAGAGCTGAGGAGGTGGAGGAGGGAAGGAGGAGATGGGGGGGAATATAGGGAGAGTAAGAGGAAGTATGGGAGGATGTGCGAGGAGAAAAGGAAAGAGGAGTTGGAGAGATGGGAAAAGGAGTTAGAGGGGGTAAGAACGGAAGGGCAAGTCTGGAAGGTGGTGAATAGGGAAAGGGAGAGAAGAAGGAGGGTTAATGAAGGAATTAAAATGGAGGCATGGGAGGAGCATTTTAAGGGACTATTGGGAGGCGTGGAGTGGAGGGTGCGAAGGGGTGAAAGAATTGGGAGGGGCGAGGATGGGGAGGAGGGGATTAGAAGGGAGGAAATAGGAAGGGTGATTAGAAATTTAAAAGAGGGGAAGGCTGGTGGGGGGGATGGGATTAGGAATGAGGTGTGGAAGTTGGGTGGACCGGAGGTGGAGGAGTGGCTCTGGTTGTTATGCAGCAGGGTGTGGAGGGGGAGGGTTTGCCGGAAGAGTGGAGGGAAGGGGTGGTGATCCAAAAAAATCGAAGTTGATTTCAAATGAATTTATTAAAATTCGACAAAAATCTTGTCTACATCCAAGAAAATGGAAGTTATTTTCATCTAAATTTAGTCAAATATAGATCCTACAACCAAAATACTCATCAAAATCCAAAAAAATCGAAGTTGATTTCAAATAAATTTATTAAAATTTGACACTTCCAACTAAATTTTTTTTCATAATCCAACAAAATTGAATTTATTTTCATCTGAAATTAGTCAAATATAGATCCTACAACCAAAATACTCAACAAAATAAAAAAAAATCGAAGTTGATTTCAAATAAATTTATTAAAATTTGACACTTCCAACTAAATTTTTTTTCATAATCCAACAAAATTAAATTTATTTTCATCTAAATTTACTCAAATATAGATCCTACAACAAAAATACTCAACAAAATCCAAAATAATCGAAGTTGATTTCAAATAAATTTAATAAAACTTGATACTTCCAACTAAAATTTTTTTCACAATCCAACAAAATTGAAGTTATTTTCAACTAAATTTAATCAAATATAGATCCTACAACAAAAATACTCGACAAAATCCAAAAATATCGAAGTTGATTTCAAATAAATTTATTAAAATTTGACAAAAATCTTGTCTACATCCAAGAAAATTGAAGTTATTTTCATCTAAATTTACTCAAATATAGATCCTACAACCAAAATACTCAACAAAATCCAAAAAAATCGAAGTTGATTTCAAATAAATTTATTAAAATTTGACACTTCCAACTAAAATTTTTTTCACAATCCAACAAAATTGAAGTTATTTTCATCTAAATCTACTCAAATATAGATCCTTCAACAAAAATACTCAACAAAATCCAAAAAAATCGAAGTTGATTTCAAATGAATTTATTAAAATTTGACAAAAATCTTTTCTACATCCAAGAAAATTGAAGTTATTTTCATCTAAATTTAGTCAAATATAGAATCCTACAACCAAAATACTCATCAAAATCCAAAAAAATCGAAGTTGATTTCAAATAAATTTATTAAAATTTGACCCTTCCAACTAAAATTTTTTTTCACAATCCAAAAAATTGAAGTTATTTTCATCTAAATCTACTCAAATATAGATCCTACAACAAAAATACTCAACAAAATCCAAAAAAATCGAAGTTGATTTCAAATAAATTTATTAAAATTTGACACATCCAACTAAATTTTTTTTCATAATCCAACAAAATTAAATTTATTTTCATCTAAATTTACTCAAATATAGATCCTACAACAAAAATACTCAACAAAATCCAAAATAATCGAAGTTGATTTCAAATAAATTTAATAAAACTTGATACTTCCAACTAAAATTTTTTTCACAATCCAACAAAATTGAAGTTATTTTCATCTAAATTTAGTCAAATATAGATCCTACAACCAAAATACTCATCAAAATCCAAAAAAATCGAAGTTGATTTCAAATGAATTTATTAAAATTTGACACAAATCTTGTCTACATCCAAGAAAATTGAAGTTATTTTCATCTAAATTTAGTCAAATATAGATCCTACAACCAAAATAGTCATCAAAATCCAAAAAATCGAAGTTGATTTCAAATGAATTTATTAAAATTTGACCAAAATCTTGTCAAAATCCAAGAAAATTGAAGTTATTTTCATCTACATTTAGTCAAATATAGATCCTACAACCAAAATACTCGACAAAATAAAAAAAAATCGATGTTGATTTTATATGAATTTATTAAAATTTGACACTTCCAACTAAAATTTTTTCATAATCCAACGAAATTGAAGTTATTTTCATCTAAATTTACTCAAATATAGAACCTACAACAAAAATACTCAACAAAATCCAAAAAAATCGAAGTTGATTTCAAATAAATTTATTAAAATTTGACCCTTCCAACTAAAATTTTTTTTCACAATCCAAAAAATTGAAGATATTTTCATCTGAATCTACTCAAATATAGATCCTACAACAAAAATACTCAACAAAATCCAAAATAATCGAAGTTGATTTCAAATAAATTTAAAAATTCGACACTTCCAATTAAAATTTTTTTCACAATCCAAAAAATTGATGTTATTTTCATCTAAATTTACTCAAATATAGATCCTACAACAAAAATACTCAACAAAATCCAAAAAAATCGAAGTTGATTTCAAATGAATTTATTAAAATTTGACAAAAATCTTGTCTACATCCAAGAAAATTGAAGTTATTTTCATCTGAATTTAGTCAAATATAGATCCTACAACCAAAATACTCAACAAAATAAAAAAAAATCGAAGTTGATTTCAAATAAATTTATTAAAATTTGACACTTCCAACTAAAATTTTTTTCATAATCCAACAAAATTGAAGTTATTTTCATCTAAATTTACTCAAATATAGATCCTACAACAAAAATACTCAACAAAATCCAAAAAAATTCGAAGTTGATTTCAAATAAATTTATTAAAATTTGTCTTTTCCAAATAAGTTTTTTTCACAATCCAACAAAATTGAAGTTATTTTCATCTAAATTTAATCAAATATAGATCCTACAACAAGAATATTCAACAAAATCCAAAAAAATCGAAGTTGATTTCAAATGAATTTATTAAAATTTGACCAAAATCTTGTCAAAATCCAAGAAAATTGAAGTTATTTTCATCTAAATTTAGTCAAATATAGATCCTACAACCAAAATACTCGACAAAATCCAAAAAAATCGAAGTTGATTTCATATGAATTTATTAAAATTTGACACTTCCAACTAAAAATTTTTTTATAATCCAACAAAATTGAAGTTATTTTCATCTAAATTTACTCAAATATAGATCCTACAACCAAAATACGCAACAAAATAAAAAAAAATCGAAGTTGATTTCAAATGAATTTATTAAAATTTGACCAAAATCATGTCAAAATCCAAAAAATTGAAGTTATTTTCATCTAAATTTACTCAAATATAGATCCTACAACAAAAATACTCAACAAAATCCAAAAAAATCGAAGTTGATTTCAAATAAATTTATTAAAATTTGACATTTCCAACTAATTTGTTTTTCAGAATCCAACAAAATTGATGTTATTTTCATCTAAATTTACTCAAATATAGACCCTACAACAAAAATACTCAACAAAATCCAAAAAAATCGAAGTTGATTTCAAATAAATTTATTAAAATTTGACACTTCCAACTAAAATTTTTTTCACAATCCAACAAAATTGAAGTTATTTTCAACTAAATTTAATCAAATATAGATCCTACAACAAAAATACTCGACAAAATCCAAAAAAATCGAAGTTGATTTCATATGAATTTATTAAAATTTGACACTTCCAACTAAAATTTTTTTTATAATCCAACAAAATTGAAGTTATTTTCATCTAAATTTAGTCAAATATAGATCCTACAACCAAAATACTCCTCAAAATCCAAAAAAATCGAAGTGGATTTCAAATGAATTTATTAAAATTTGACAAAAATCTTGTCTACATCCAAGAAAATTGAAGTTATTTTCATCTAAATTTACTCAAATATAGATCCTACAGCAAAAATACTCAACAAAATCCAAAAAAATCGAAGATGATTTCAAATGATTTTATTAAAATTTGACAAAAATCTTGTCTACATACAAGAAAATTGAAGTTATTTTCATCTAAATTTAGTCAAATATAGATCCTACAACCAAAATAGTCATCAAAATCCACAAAATCGAAGTTGATTTCAAATGATTTTATTAAAATTTGACCAAAATCTTGTCAAAATCCAAAAAATTGAAGTTATTTTCATCTAACTTTAGCCAAATATACATCCTACAATAAAAATACTCATCAAAATCCAAAAAAATCGAAGTTGATTTCAAATAAATTTATTAAAATTTGACACTTCCAACTAAAATTTTTTTCATAATCCAACAAAATTGAAGTTATTTTCATCTAAATTTACTCAAATATAGATCCTACAACCAAAATAGTCATCAAAATCCAAAAAATCGAAGTTGATTTCAAATGATTTTATTAAAATTTGACCAAAATCTTGTCAAAATCCAAAAAATTGAAGTTATTTTCATCTAAATTTAGTCCAATATACATCCTACAACCAAAATACTCATCAAAATCCAAAAAAATCGAAGTTGATTTCAAATAAATTTATTAAAATTTGACACTTCCAACTAAATTTTTTTTCATAATCCAACAAAATTGAAGTTATTTTCATCTAAATTTACTCCAATATAGATCCTACAACCAAAATACTCAACAAAATCCAAAAAAATCGAAGTTGATTTCAAATGATTTTATTAAAATTTGACCAAAATCTTGTCAAAATCCAAAAAATTGAAGTTATTTTCATCTAAATTTACTCAAATATAGAACCTACAACAAAAATACTCAACAAAATCCAAAAAAATCGAAGTTGATTTCAAATAAATTTATTAAAATTTGACACATCCAACTAAATTTTTTTTCATAATCCAACAAAATTAAATTTATTTTCATCTAAATTTACTCAAATATAGATCCTACAACAAAAATACTCAACAAAATCCAAAATAATCGAAGTTGATTTCAAATAAATTTAATAAAACTTGATACTTCCAACTAAAATTTTTTTCACAATCCAACAAAATTGAAGTTATTTTCATCTAAATTTAGTCAAATATAGATCCTACAACCAAAATACTCATCAAAATCCAAAAAAATCGAAGTTGATTTCAAATGAATTTATTAAAATTTGACACAAATCTTGTCTACATCCAAGAAAATTGAAGTTATTTTCATCTAAATTTAGTCAAATATAGATCCTACAACCAAAATAGTCATCAAAATCCAAAAAATCGAAGTTGATTTCAAATGAATTTATTAAAATTTGACCAAAATCATGTCAAAATCCAAAAAATTGAAGTTATTTTCATCTAAATTTACTCAAATATAGATCCTACAACAAAAATACTCAACAAAATCCAAAAAAATCGAAGTCGATTTCAAATAAATTTATTAAAATTTGACATTTCCAACTAATTTTTTTTTCAGAATCCAACAAAATTGATGTTATTTTCATCTAAATTTACTCAAATATAGACCCTACAACAAAAATACTCAACAAAATCCAAAAAAATCGAAGTTGATTTCAAATAAATTTATTAAAATTTGACACTTCCAACTAAAATTTTTTTCACAATCCAACAAAATTGAAGTTATTTTCAACTAAATTTAATCAAATATAGATCCTACAACAAAAATACTCGACAAAATCCAAAAAAATCGAAGTTGATTTCATATGAATTTATTAAAATTTGACACTTCCAACTAAAATTTTTTTTATAATCCAACAAAATTGAAGTTATTTTCATCTAAATTTAGTCAAATATAGATCCTACAACCAAAATACTCATCAAAATCCAAAAAAATCGAAGTGGATTTCAAATGAATTTATTAAAATTTGACAAAAATCTTGTCTACATCCAAGAAAATTGAAGTTATTTTCATTTAAATTTACTCAAATATAGATCCTACAACAAAAATACTCAAAAAAATCCAAAAAAATCGAAGTTGATTTCAAATGATTTTATTAAAATTTGACAAAAATCTTGTCTACATACAAGAAAATTGAAGTTATTTTCATCTAAATTTAGTCAAATATAGATCCTACAACCAAAATAGTCATCAAAATCCAAAAAATCGAAGTTGATTTCAAATGATTTTATTAAAATTTGACCAAAATCTTGTCAAAATCCAAAAAATTGAAGTTATTTTCATCTAAATTTAGTCCAATATACATCCTACAACCAAAATACTCATCAAAATCCAAAAAAATCGAAGTTGATTTCAAATAAATTTATTAAAATTTGACACTTCCAACTAAAATTTTTTTCATAATCCAACAAAATTGAAGTTATTTTCATCTAAATTTACTCCAATATAGATCCTACAACCAAAATACTCAACAAAATCCAAAAAAATCGAAGTTGATTTCAAATGATTTTATTAAAATTTGACCAAAATCTTGTCAAAATCCAAGAAAATTGAAGTTATTTTCATCTAAATTTACTCAAATATAGAACCTGCAACAAAAATACTCAACAAAATCCAAAAAAATCGAAGTTGATTTCAAATAAATTTATTAAAATTTGACACTTCCAACTAAAATTTTTTTCACAATCCAACAAAATTGATGTTATTTTCATCTAAATTTATTCAAACATAGACCCTACAACAAAAATACTCAACAAAATCCAAACAAATCGAAGCTGATTTCAAATAAATTTATTAAAATTTGACACTTCCAACTAAAAATTTTTTCACAATCCAACAAAATTGAAGTTATTTTCATCTAAATTTACTCAAATATAGATTCTACAACAAAAATACTCAACAAAATCCAAAAAAATCGAAGATGATTTCAAATAAATTTATTAAAATTTGACCCTTCCAACTAAATTTTTTTTTCACAATCCAAAAAATTGAAGTTATTTTCATCTAAATCTACTCAAATATAGATCCTACAACAAAAATACTCAACAAAATCCAAAATAATCGAAGTTGATTTCAAATAAATTTAAAAATTCGACACTTCCAACTAAAATTTTTTTCACAATCCAAAAAATTGATGTTATTTTCATCTAAATTTACTCAAATATAGATCCTACAACAAAAATACTCAATAAAATCTAAAAAAATCGAAGTTGGTTTCAAATAATATTATTAAAATTTGACACTTCCAAATAAGTTTTTTTCACAATCCAACAAAATTGAAGTTATTTTCATCTAAATTTACTCAAATATAGATCCTACATCCAAAATACGCAACAAAATCCAAAAAAATCGAAGTTGATTTCAAATGAATTTATTAAAATTTGACCAAAATCTTGTCAAAATCCAAGAAAATTGAAGTTATTTTCATCTAAATTTACTCAAATATAGATCCTACAACAAAAATACTCAACAAAATCCAAAAAAATCGAAGTTGATTTCATATGAATTTATTAAAATTGGACACTTCCAACTAAATTTTTTTTTATAATCCAACAAAATTGAAGTTATTTTCATCTAAATTTAGTCAAATATAGATCCTACAACCAAAATACTTATCAAAATCCAAAAAAATCGAAGTTGATTTCAAATGAATTTATTAAAATTTGACAAAAATCTTGTCTACATCCAAGAAAATTGAAGTTATTTTCATCTAAATTTAGTCAAATATAGATCCTACAACCAAAATACTCGACAAAATCCAAAAAAATCGAAGTTGATTTCATATGAATTTATTAAAATTTGACACTTCCAACTAAAATTTTTTTTATAATCCAACAAAATTGAAGTTATTTTCATCTAAATTTAATCAAATATAGATCCTACAACCAAAATACGCAACAAAATAAAAAAAAATCGAAGTTGATTTCAAATGAATTTATTAAAATTTGACGAAAATCATGTCAAAATCCAAAAAATTGAAGTTATTTTCATCTAAATTTACTCAAATATAGATCCTACATCAAAAATACTCAACAAAATCCAAAAAAATCGAAGTTGATTTCAAATAAATTTATTAAAATTTGACATTTCCAACTAATTTTTTTTTCAGAATCCAACAAAATTGAAGTTATTTTCATCTAAATTTACTCAAATATAGACCCTACAACAAAAATACTCAACAAAATCCAAAAAAATCGAAGTTGATTTCAAATAAATTTATTAAAATTTGACACTTCCAACTAAAATTTTTTTCACAATCCAACAAAATTGAAGTTATTTTCAACTAAATTTAATCAAATATAGATCCTACAACAAAAATACTCGACAAAATCCAAAAAAATCGAAGTTGATTTCATATGAATTTATTAAAATTTGACACTTCCAACTAAAATTTTTTTTATAATCCAACAAAATTGAAGTTATTTTCATCTAAATTTAGTCAAATATAGAGCCTACAACCAAAATACTCATCAAAATCCAAAAAAATCGAAGTTGATTTCAAATGAATTTATTAAAATTTGACAAAAATCTTGTCAACATCCAAGAAAATTGAAGTTATTTTCATCTAAATTTACTCAAATATAGATCCTACAACAAAAATACTCAACAAAATCCAAAAAAATCGAAGATGATTTCAAATGATTTTATTAAAATTTGACAAAAATCTTGTCTACATACAAGAAAATTGAAGTTATTTTCATCTAAATTTACTCCAATATAGATCCTACAACCAAAATACTCAACAAAATCCAAAAAAATCGAAGTTGATTTCAAATGAATTTATTAAAATTTGACCAAAATCTTGTCAAAATCCAAGAAAATTGAAATTATTTTCATCTAAATTTAGTCAAATATAGATCCTACAACAAAAATACTCAACAAAATCCAAAAAAATCGAAGTTGTTTTCATATGAATTTATTAAAATTTGACACTTCCAACTAAAATTTTTTTATTAATCCAACAAAATTGAAGTTATTTTCATCTAAATTTACTCAAATATAGATCCTACAACCAAAATACGCAACAAAATAAAAAAAAATCGAAGTTGATTTCAAATGAATTTATTAAAATTTGACGAAAATCATGTCAAAATCCAAAAAATTGAAGTTATTTTCATCTAAATTTACTCAAATATAGATCCTACATCAAAAATACTCAACAAAATCCAAAAAAATCGAAGTTGATTTCAAATAAATTTATTAAAATTTGACATTTCCAACTAATTTTTTTTTCAGAATCCAACAAAATTGAAGTTATTTTCATCTAAATTTACTCAAATATAGACCCTACAACAAAAATACTCAACAAAATCCAAAAAAATCGAAGTTGATTTCAAATAAATTTATTAAAATTTGACACTTCCAACTAAAATTTTTTTCACAATCCAACAAAATTGAAGTTATTTTCAACTAAATTTAATCAAATATAGATCCTACAACAAAAATACTCGACAAAATCCAAAAAAATCGAAGTTGATTTCACATGAATTTATTAAAATTTGACACTTCCAACTAAAATTTTTTTTATAATCCAACAAAATTGAAGTTATTTTCATCTAAATTTAGTCAAATATAGAGCCTACAACCAAAATACTCATCAAAATCCAAAAAAATCGAAGTTGATTTCAAATGAATTTATTAAAATTTGACAAAAATCTTGTCTACATCCAAGAAAATTGAAGTTATTTTCATCTAAATTTACTCAAATATAGATCCTACAACAAAAATACTCAACAAAATCCAAAAACATCGAAGATGATTTCAAATGATTTTATTAAAATTTGACAAAAATCTTGTCTACATACAAGAAAATTGAAGTTATTTTCATCTAAATTTACTCCAATATAGATCCTACAACCAAAATAATCAACAAAATCCAAAAAAATCGAAGTTGATTTCAAATGAATTTATTAAAATTTGACCAAAATCTTGTCAAAATCCAAGAAAATTGAAATTATTTTCATCTAAATTTAGTCAAATATAGATCCTACAACAAAAATACTCAACAAAATCCAAAAAAATCGAAGTTGTTTTCATATGAATTTATTAAAATTTGACACTTCCAACTAAAATTTTTTTTATAATCCAACAAAATTGAAGTTATTTTCATCTAAATTTAGTCAAATATAGATCCTACAACCAAAATACTCATCAAAATCCAAAAAAATCGAAGTTGATTTCAAATGAATTTATTAAAATTTGACAAAAATCTTGTCTACATCCAAGAAAATTGAAGTTATTTTCATCCAAATTTACTCAAATATAGATCCTACAACAAAAATACTCAACAAAATCCAAAAAAATCGAAGATGATTTCAAATGATTTTATTAAAATTTGACAAAAATCTTGTCTACATACAAGAAAATTGAAGTTATTTTCATCTAAATTTACTCCAATATAGATCCTACAACCAAAATACTCAACAAAATCCAAAAAAATCGAAGTTGATTTCAAATGAATTTATTAAAATTTGACCAAAATCTTGTCAAAATCCAAGAAAATTGAAATTATTTTCATCTAAATTTAGTCAAATATAGATCCTACAACAAAAATACTCAACAAAATCCAAAAAAATCGAAGTTGTTTTCATATGAATTTATTAAAATTTGACACTTCCAACTAAAATTTTTTTTATAATCCAACAAAATTGAAGTTATTTTCATCTAAATTTACTCAAATATAGATCCTACAACCAAAATACGCAACAAAATAAAAAAAAATCGAAGTTGATTTCAAATGAATTTATTAAAATTTGACCAAAATCATGTCAAAATCCAAAAAATTGAAGTTATTTTCATCTAAATTTACTCAAATATAGATCCTACATCAAAAATACTCAACAAAATCCAAAAAAATCGAAGTTGATTTCAAATAAATTTATTAAAATTTGACACTTCCAACTAAAATTTTTTTCATAATCCAACAAAATTGAAGTTATTTTCATCTAAATTTAGTCAAATATAGATCCTACAACCAAAATAGTCATCAAAATCCAAAAAATCGAAGTTGATTTCAAATGATTTTATTAAAATTTGACCAAAATCTTGTCAAAATCCAAAAAATTGAAGTTATTTTCATCTAAATCTACTCAAATATAGATCCTACAACAAAAATACTCAACAAAATCCAAAATAATCGAAGTTGATTTCAAATAAATTTAAAAATTCGACACTTCCAACTAAAATTTTTTTCACAATCCAAAAAATTGATGTTATTTTCATCTAAATTTACTCAAATATAGATCCTACAACAAAAATACTCAATAAAATCTAAAAAAATCGAAGTTGGTTTCAAATAATATTATTAAAATTTGACACTTCCAAATAAGTTTTTTTCACAATCCAACAAAATTGAAGTTATTTTCATCTAAATTTAATCAAATATACAGGGTGTCCCAGAATTGAGGGACATCCCGGAACATGCAATATCCTGATGCAAAAAGACATCGAAAAGTCCTTAGCCGTTTTGGGATCCGGGGTTTCGTTTTCGAGATATTAACAAAAAACCCCGACCAATCAGAGCGCGCGCCTTCCGCTGGAGGTCCCGCGCTAGCGTGGCCGCGCGCCGGGCCGCGCTGCGACTACGAACAAGCAAGGCGGCATGCATCGAAGGAAATTGCGTAGAATGGTAAATGAAAAAGACGTAACAAAAAAATCCAACCTTTTGCCATGGTTTGTTTGCCATTTAAAGTGAATAATGAATAAAGGATAAATGGATGAAAATCATGTGTAACGTAAAGAAACGAATACAATATTTTTTTTTAGAAAAATCGAAAATAATAATTATTTTGAGTGAGGGGATAAGGAGCACGTAAATTTCCTTTTTTTAATAACGTACAAACGAAAAGGTAATGCAACAGGGAACGAACGAAAAGTGATCGTAGTTCGTTATTGTGATAAAAATCCGTAGTTGAATAACGGCCAACACTGTTGTTGATAATTAATAAGTTGGTTTAAAAACTCGGAAGAAAAATTTACGTACGGAAATTTTGAGAATTATCTCCGGAAATGAGCCGTAGCCTGCGTTAAATTTAAAAAATAATAGTCGCCAATAATGTAACTAAAACTCACCCTTTCGGAAATCCACCTGCAGCTTAAAAACCTGGGTGACTAGGTCACTGAACCGATCCTGGTCATCGCCGAGTGCACAGCTGATCTCAGGTAGACGACACCATCCAAAATTAAGGGTGGCAACGTCAAGTGCGTCCGGGTTAATGCACCGAATATTCACTTCACTGCACGGCTACTAACACTGATCACTTAATTTATTTTTCATGAAACGTGTTGTTGCTACGTTCTAAAAATTGGTGGAAATGAATTTTTACTTGGCGTTCGGAGCCGTGGGTAATTCCCGCGCAAATTCTCACGCTGCAGCACTTGCGTCCTCGTTGTTCGGGGGGTACACACAGAACATCGCGTAATACTCTCGAGCAGAGAACATTTGTCTGCGACGCGATTGCTAACTGCTGACTGACAAGATTTTTTCCAAGCGACTTCTTCTACCCCCAAATAGTTTCTCTCGTTCCATTATGAGTTGACCCCCACCAGGCCAAGAGGCTTCAGGTAAAAAGAAGCCAGCACATTTTCGGAACACACGTGTTTTGCACAAGTGCAACGAAAACTTTCACAAAAGCCCGCGCTCCGTCCTTCTACTGCCAATGTACCCATTGCTTCGAGATAGAAAACAGACACCACGTGTATCGGTTCGAAAGGGTCCGAAGAGAAGAGAAACAGAAAGTCTTCGAGTTGCTATAAAGAAAAAAATCCTGCTTCCTGTTTCCCTTTTCCGATACCCTGAGTTCACGTCTGCTACGAGGCGGAACCAAGTAAGTCATAAATTATCCGAAACTGTAGGAAACCGTTCTCTACCGCCGACCTGCGGGACAATACGGTCATAAACCGCGACCCTGGCGAAATGCTCTGGCTGATCAGCCTGATTAATTTTGGAGAACTAGAAATTACAGAGTATTATCCAGCATCAATACGTCTCGCGGAGAGACACAGGAAAAGAAGGGATAGTCCGCTGACTGCGCGTAGTCCCGCCTGCTTCGTCCTACCCTCAAATTAAAGACGGATCCCTTGTCTCTCGAGTATAAACACGTGCTCGAATTTCAAAACACAAGCACGCGTCGACGTATTCGGTGCGAGAGACTGTGGGCTTGAGGTCCGATTGGCCCCAAACTAACCAATCTGCCCTGCATCCCTCCCAAACGGCCACTGTCCTTAAGAGGCCCTCTTCACAGCGATATCTCCTCCACAAGGCCCACCTTCTCTCACACGGAATACGTCGACGCATGCTTTTGTTTGGAAATTCGAGCGCGTGTTTAGACACGAGAGATAAGCAGGCCCGATTGGTTAGTTCAGGACCAATCTCCTCCCCAAGGCCCACCTTCTCTCGAACGGAATACGTCGACGCATGCTTTTGTTTGGAAATTCGAGCGCGTGTTTAGACACGAGAGATAAGTAGGCCCAAATGGCTAGTTCAGGACCAATCGAACTTCAAGCCCGCCTTCTCTCGCACGGAATACGTCAACGCGTATCGTCCCTGAATTGGGGGACAACCCGGGACATGTATTATCCTGATGCCAGAAGACATCGAAATGTCCTTTACCGTTTCACGTCGAGGTCACGGTTGTAAAAATCAGAAAAAGTACTACCACATTCGCTGATATGTTTTCTGTAAATTAAGCTTATTTCTAGAGTAATGCAGCTGATATTAACGTCGCAGTAACCTGTTAAAGGCCCCGTGGTGCGCCCCGTCTCAGGTAAAGCAACCGCGCGCGATTACAGTCAGCTGACCGTACCGCTACCATCCCACATTTCTTCAGTGAGGTCAAAAAACAGATCGACAGAATTTCAGGAGAATTTTACTAACCCACTCTTGGCCAATGATACTGTTTTTATAATAATCAGATTTATAAGTTCCAGCTTGTCCTTATCTTGATTATTTGTTGAAAAAGTGTCATTGCTCAACGGAAACCACGAGAAGGTGGTGGGCTTTTTCCATCAGGAGAGGATAAGGATGGGTCAGGAGGATGGCATGGATAAGAGTCAAATGACGGGGCTAACGGTTGGAAGTAAGAAGGCAGTCGAAAGTACTTATATCGTGTCCCAATTTCAATAAAATTCGAATTATGGAGAGAAAGCAGTGATCGATTTTCCGTGGAATTATCTTAGTGTATGTAACTCACTTCACTAAAAACCAGCACTCACTTCACTAAAAACCAGCACTCACTCACTCACTCACTCACTCACTCACTCACTCACTCACTCACTCACTCACTGGTATTATTAATGTACACTCTGCTGCACTACACTACTCACAATAAATGTTCAAACAGGTCTCCCTCTGTCTCTACGCACTTTTGAAGCCTTCTGATGGAGGAATTGCGAACATTCTCGCACACCCCTTGTTCTCTAATAGCTTCAAATGCCGCGATTATCCGTTGTCGTAATATTTCTACGGTATCAATTTCAATGGAGTATACCTTATGTTTTACATTTTTATTAAAATTTGACCAAAATCTTGTCAAAATCCAAAAAATTGAAGTTATTTTCATCTAAATTTAGTCCAATATACATCCTACAACCAAAATACTCATCAAAATCCAAAAAAATCGAAGTTGATTTCAAATAAATTTATTAAAATTTGACACTTCCAACTAAAATTTTTTTCATAATCCAACAAAATTGAAGTTATTTTCATCTAAATTTACTCCAATATAGATCCTACAACCAAAATACTCAACAAAATCCAAAAAAATCGAAGTTGATTTCAAATGATTTTATTAAAATTTGACCAAAATCTTGTCAAAATCCAAGAAAATTGAAGTTATTTTCATCTAAATTTACTCAAATATAGAACCTGCAACAAAAATACTCAACAAAATCCAAAAAAATCGAAGTTGATTTCAAATAAATTTATTAAAATTTGACACTTCCAACTAAAATTTTTTTCACAATCCAACAAAATTGATGTTATTTTCATCTAAATTTATTCAAACATAGACCCTACAACAAAAATACTCAACAAAATCCAAACAAATCGAAGCTGATTTCAAATAAATTTATTAAAATTTGACACTTCCAACTAAAAATTTTTTCACAATCCAACAAAATTGAAGTTATTTTCATCTAAATTTACTCAAATATAGATTCTACAACAAAAATACTCAACAAAATCCAAAAAAATCGAAGATGATTTCAAATAAATTTATTAAAATTTGACCCTTCCAACTAAATTTTTTTTTCACAATCCAAAAAATTGAAGTTATTTTCATCTAAATCTACTCAAATATAGATCCTACAACAAAAATACTCAACAAAATCCAAAATAATCGAAGTTGATTTCAAATAAATTTAAAAATTCGACACTTCCAACTAAAATTTTTTTCACAATCCAAAAAATTGATGTTATTTTCATCTAAATTTACTCAAATATAGATCCTACAACAAAAATACTCAATAAAATCTAAAAAAATCGAAGTTGGTTTCAAATAATATTATTAAAATTTGACACTTCCAAATAAGTTTTTTTCACAATCCAACAAAATTGAAGTTATTTTCATCTAAATTTACTCAAATATAGATCCTACATCCAAAATACGCAACAAAATCCAAAAAAATCGAAGTTGATTTCAAATGAATTTATTAAAATTTGACCAAAATCTTGTCAAAATCCAAGAAAATTGAAGTTATTTTCATCTAAATTTACTCAAATATAGATCCTACAACAAAAATACTCAACAAAATCCAAAAAAATCGAAGTTGATTTCATATGAATTTATTAAAATTGGACACTTCCAACTAAAATTTTTTTTATAATCCAACAAAATTGAAGTTATTTTCATCTAAATTTAGTCAAATATAGATCCTACAACCAAAATACTTATCAAAATCCAAAAAAATCGAAGTTGATTTCAAATGAATTTATTAAAATTTGACAAAAATCTTGTCTACATCCAAGAAAATTGAAGTTATTTTCATCTAAATTTAGTCAAATATAGATCCTACAACCAAAATACTCGACAAAATCCAAAAAAATCGAAGTTGATTTCATATGAATTTATTAAAATTTGACACTTCCAACTAAAATTTTTTTTATAATCCAACAAAATTGAAGTTATTTTCATCTAAATTTAATCAAATATAGATCCTACAACCAAAATACGCAACAAAATAAAAAAAAATCGAAGTTGATTTCAAATGAATTTATTAAAATTTGACGAAAATCATGTCAAAATCCAAAAAATTGAAGTTATTTTCATCTAAATTTACTCAAATATAGATCCTACATCAAAAATACTCAACAAAATCCAAAAAAATCGAAGTTGATTTCAAATAAATTTATTAAAATTTGACATTTCCAACTAATTTTTTTTTCAGAATCCAACAAAATTGAAGTTATTTTCATCTAAATTTACTCAAATATAGACCCTACAACAAAAATACTCAACAAAATCCAAAAAAATCGAAGTTGATTTCAAATAAATTTATTAAAATTTGACACTTCCAACTAAAATTTTTTTCACAATCCAACAAAATTGAAGTTATTTTCAACTAAATTTAATCAAATATAGATCCTACAACAAAAATACTCGACAAAATCCAAAAAAATCGAAGTTGATTTCATATGAATTTATTAAAATTTGACACTTCCAACTAAAATTTTTTTTATAATCCAACAAAATTGAAGTTATTTTCATCTAAATTTAGTCAAATATAGAGCCTACAACCAAAATACTCATCAAAATCCAAAAAAATCGAAGTTGATTTCAAATGAATTTATTAAAATTTGACAAAAATCTTGTCAACATCCAAGAAAATTGAAGTTATTTTCATCTAAATTTACTCAAATATAGATCCTACAACAAAAATACTCAACAAAATCCAAAAAAATCGAAGATGATTTCAAATGATTTTATTAAAATTTGACAAAAATCTTGTCTACATACAAGAAAATTGAAGTTATTTTCATCTAAATTTACTCCAATATAGATCCTACAACCAAAATACTCAACAAAATCCAAAAAAATCGAAGTTGATTTCAAATGAATTTATTAAAATTTGACCAAAATCTTGTCAAAATCCAAGAAAATTGAAATTATTTTCATCTAAATTTAGTCAAATATAGATCCTACAACAAAAATACTCAACAAAATCCAAAAAAATCGAAGTTGTTTTCATATGAATTTATTAAAATTTGACACTTCCAACTAAAATTTTTTTATTAATCCAACAAAATTGAAGTTATTTTCATCTAAATTTACTCAAATATAGATCCTACAACCAAAATACGCAACAAAATAAAAAAAAATCGAAGTTGATTTCAAATGAATTTATTAAAATTTGACGAAAATCATGTCAAAATCCAAAAAATTGAAGTTATTTTCATCTAAATTTACTCAAATATAGATCCTACATCAAAAATACTCAACAAAATCCAAAAAAATCGAAGTTGATTTCAAATAAATTTATTAAAATTTGACATTTCCAACTAATTTTTTTTTCAGAATCCAACAAAATTGAAGTTATTTTCATCTAAATTTACTCAAATATAGACCCTACAACAAAAATACTCAACAAAATCCAAAAAAATCGAAGTTGATTTCAAATAAATTTATTAAAATTTGACACTTCCAACTAAAATTTTTTTCACAATCCAACAAAATTGAAGTTATTTTCAACTAAATTTAATCAAATATAGATCCTACAACAAAAATACTCGACAAAATCCAAAAAAATCGAAGTTGATTTCACATGAATTTATTAAAATTTGACACTTCCAACTAAAATTTTTTTTATAATCCAACAAAATTGAAGTTATTTTCATCTAAATTTAGTCAAATATAGAGCCTACAACCAAAATACTCATCAAAATCCAAAAAAATCGAAGTTGATTTCAAATGAATTTATTAAAATTTGACAAAAATCTTGTCTACATCCAAGAAAATTGAAGTTATTTTCATCTAAATTTACTCAAATATAGATCCTACAACAAAAATACTCAACAAAATCCAAAAACATCGAAGATGATTTCAAATGATTTTATTAAAATTTGACAAAAATCTTGTCTACATACAAGAAAATTGAAGTTATTTTCATCTAAATTTACTCCAATATAGATCCTACAACCAAAATAATCAACAAAATCCAAAAAAATCGAAGTTGATTTCAAATGAATTTATTAAAATTTGACCAAAATCTTGTCAAAATCCAAGAAAATTGAAATTATTTTCATCTAAATTTAGTCAAATATAGATCCTACAACAAAAATACTCAACAAAATCCAAAAAAATCGAAGTTGTTTTCATATGAATTTATTAAAATTTGACACTTCCAACTAAAATTTTTTTTATAATCCAACAAAATTGAAGTTATTTTCATCTAAATTTAGTCAAATATAGATCCTACAACCAAAATACTCATCAAAATCCAAAAAAATCGAAGTTGATTTCAAATGAATTTATTAAAATTTGACAAAAATCTTGTCTACATCCAAGAAAATTGAAGTTATTTTCATCCAAATTTACTCAAATATAGATCCTACAACAAAAATACTCAACAAAATCCAAAAAAATCGAAGATGATTTCAAATGATTTTATTAAAATTTGACAAAAATCTTGTCTACATACAAGAAAATTGAAGTTATTTTCATCTAAATTTACTCCAATATAGATCCTACAACCAAAATACTCAACAAAATCCAAAAAAATCGAAGTTGATTTCAAATGAATTTATTAAAATTTGACCAAAATCTTGTCAAAATCCAAGAAAATTGAAATTATTTTCATCTAAATTTAGTCAAATATAGATCCTACAACAAAAATACTCAACAAAATCCAAAAAAATCGAAGTTGTTTTCATATGAATTTATTAAAATTTGACACTTCCAACTAAAATTTTTTTTATAATCCAACAAAATTGAAGTTATTTTCATCTAAATTTACTCAAATATAGATCCTACAACCAAAATACGCAACAAAATAAAAAAAAATCGAAGTTGATTTCAAATGAATTTATTAAAATTTGACCAAAATCATGTCAAAATCCAAAAAATTGAAGTTATTTTCATCTAAATTTACTCAAATATAGATCCTACATCAAAAATACTCAACAAAATCCAAAAAAATCGAAGTTGATTTCAAATAAATTTATTAAAATTTGACACTTCCAACTAAAATTTTTTTCATAATCCAACAAAATTGAAGTTATTTTCATCTAAATTTAGTCAAATATAGATCCTACAACCAAAATAGTCATCAAAATCCAAAAAATCGAAGTTGATTTCAAATGATTTTATTAAAATTTGACCAAAATCTTGTCAAAATCCAAAAAATTGAAGTTATTTTCATCTAAATTTAGTCCAATATACATCCTACAACCAAAATACTCATCAAAATCCAAAAAAATCGAAGTTGATTTCAAATAAATTTATTAAAATTTGACACTTCCAACTAAAATTTTTTTCACAATCCAACAAAATTGATGTTATTTTCATCTAAATTTATTCAAACATAGACCCTACAACAAAAATACTCAACAAAATCCAAACAAATCGAAGCTGATTTCAAATAAATTTATTAAAATTTGACACTTCCAACTAAAAATTTTTTCACAATCCAACAAAATTGAAGTTATTTTCATCTAAATTTACTCAAATATAGATTCTACAACAAAAATACTCAACAAAATCCAAAAAAATCGAAGATGATTTCAAATAAATTTATTAAAATTTGACCCTTCCAACTAAATTTTTTTTTCACAATCCAAAAAATTGAAGTTATTTTCATCTAAATCTACTCAAATATAGATCCTACAACAAAAATACTCAACAAAATCCAAAATAATCGAAGTTGATTTCAAATAAATTTAAAAATTCGACACTTCCAACTAAAATTTTTTTCACAATCCAAAAAATTGATGTTATTTTCATCTAAATTTACTCAAATATAGATCCTACAACAAAAATACTCAATAAAATCTAAAAAAATCGAAGTTGGTTTCAAATAATATTATTAAAATTTGACACTTCCAAATAAGTTTTTTTCACAATCCAACAAAATTGAAGTTATTTTCATCTAAATTTAATCAAATATACAGGGTGTCCCAGAATTGAGGGACATCCCGGAACATGCAATATCCTGATGCAAAAAGACATCGAAAAGTCCTTAGCCGTTTTGGGATCCGGGGTTTCGTTTTCGAGATATTAACAAAAAACCCCGACCAATCAGAGCGCGCGCCTTCCGCTGGAGGTCCCGCGCTAGCGTGGCCGCGCGCCGGGCCGCGCTGCGACTACGAACAAGCAAGGCGGCATGCATCGAAGGAAATTGCGTAGAATGGTAAATGAAAAAGACGTAACAAAAAAATCCAACCTTTTGCCATGGTTTGTTTGCCATTTAAAGTGAATAATGAATAAAGGATAAATGGATGAAAATCATGTGTAACGTAAAGAAACGAATACAATATTTTTTTTTAGAAAAATCGAAAATAATAATTATTTTGAGTGAGGGGATAAGGAGCACGTAAATTTCCTTTTTTTAATAACGTACAAACGAAAAGGTAATGCAACAGGGAACGAACGAAAAGTGATCGTAGTTCGTTATTGTGATAAAAATCCGTAGTTGAATAACGGCCAACACTGTTGTTGATAATTAATAAGTTGGTTTAAAAACTCGGAAGAAAAATTTACGTACGGAAATTTTGAGAATTATCTCCGGAAATGAGCCGTAGCCTGCGTTAAATTTAAAAAATAATAGTCGCCAATAATGTAACTAAAACTCACCCTTTCGGAAATCCACCTGCAGCTTAAAAACCTGGGTGACTAGGTCACTGAACCGATCCTGGTCATCGCCGAGTGCACAGCTGATCTCAGGTAGACGACACCATCCAAAATTAAGGGTGGCAACGTCAAGTGCGTCCGGGTTAATGCACCGAATATTCACTTCACTGCACGGCTACTAACACTGATCACTTAATTTATTTTTCATGAAACGTGTTGTTGCTACGTTCTAAAAATTGGTGGAAATGAATTTTTACTTGGCGTTCGGAGCCGTGGGTAATTCCCGCGCAAATTCTCACGCTGCAGCACTTGCGTCCTCGTTGTTCGGGGGGTACACACAGAACATCGCGTAATACTCTCGAGCAGAGAACATTTGTCTGCGACGCGATTGCTAACTGCTGACTGACAAGATTTTTTCCAAGCGACTTCTTCTACCCCCAAATAGTTTCTCTCGTTCCATTATGAGTTGACCCCCACCAGGCCAAGAGGCTTCAGGTAAAAAGAAGCCAGCACATTTTCGGAACACACGTGTTTTGCACAAGTGCAACGAAAACTTTCACAAAAGCCCGCGCTCCGTCCTTCTACTGCCAATGTACCCATTGCTTCGAGATAGAAAACAGACACCACGTGTATCGGTTCGAAAGGGTCCGAAGAGAAGAGAAACAGAAAGTCTTCGAGTTGCTATAAAGAAAAAAATCCTGCTTCCTGTTTCCCTTTTCCGATACCCTGAGTTCACGTCTGCTACGAGGCGGAACCAAGTAAGTCATAAATTATCCGAAACTGTAGGAAACCGTTCTCTACCGCCGACCTGCGGGACAATACGGTCATAAACCGCGACCCTGGCGAAATGCTCTGGCTGATCAGCCTGATTAATTTTGGAGAACTAGAAATTACAGAGTATTATCCAGCATCAATACGTCTCGCGGAGAGACACAGGAAAAGAAGGGATAGTCCGCTGACTGCGCGTAGTCCCGCCTGCTTCGTCCTACCCTCAAATTAAAGACGGATCCCTTGTCTCTCGAGTATAAACACGTGCTCGAATTTCAAAACACAAGCACGCGTCGACGTATTCGGTGCGAGAGACTGTGGGCTTGAGGTCCGATTGGCCCCAAACTAACCAATCTGCCCTGCATCCCTCCCAAACGGCCACTGTCCTTAAGAGGCCCTCTTCACAGCGATATCTCCTCCACAAGGCCCACCTTCTCTCACACGGAATACGTCGACGCATGCTTTTGTTTGGAAATTCGAGCGCGTGTTTAGACACGAGAGATAAGCAGGCCCGATTGGTTAGTTCAGGACCAATCTCCTCCCCAAGGCCCACCTTCTCTCGAACGGAATACGTCGACGCATGCTTTTGTTTGGAAATTCGAGCGCGTGTTTAGACACGAGAGATAAGTAGGCCCAAATGGCTAGTTCAGGACCAATCGAACTTCAAGCCCGCCTTCTCTCGCACGGAATACGTCAACGCGTATCGTCCCTGAATTGGGGGACAACCCGGGACATGTATTATCCTGATGCCAGAAGACATCGAAATGTCCTTTACCGTTTCACGTCGAGGTCACGGTTGTAAAAATCAGAAAAAGTACTACCACATTCGCTGATATGTTTTCTGTAAATTAAGCTTATTTCTAGAGTAATGCAGCTGATATTAACGTCGCAGTAACCTGTTAAAGGCCCCGTGGTGCGCCCCGTCTCAGGTAAAGCAACCGCGCGCGATTACAGTCAGCTGACCGTACCGCTACCATCCCACATTTCTTCAGTGAGGTCAAAAAACAGATCGACAGAATTTCAGGAGAATTTTACTAACCCACTCTTGGCCAATGATACTGTTTTTATAATAATCAGATTTATAAGTTCCAGCTTGTCCTTATCTTGATTATTTGTTGAAAAAGTGTCATTGCTCAACGGAAACCACGAGAAGGTGGTGGGCTTTTTCCATCAGGAGAGGATAAGGATGGGTCAGGAGGATGGCATGGATAAGAGTCAAATGACGGGGCTAACGGTTGGAAGTAAGAAGGCAGTCGAAAGTACTTATATCGTGTCCCAATTTCAATAAAATTCGAATTATGGAGAGAAAGCAGTGATCGATTTTCCGTGGAATTATCTTAGTGTATGTAACTCACTTCACTAAAAACCAGCACTCACTTCACTAAAAACCAGCACTCACTCACTCACTCACTCACTCACTCACTCACTCACTCACTCACTCACTCACTGGTATTATTAATGTACACTCTGCTGCACTACACTACTCACAATAAATGTTCAAACAGGTCTCCCTCTGTCTCTACGCACTTTTGAAGCCTTCTGATGGAGGAATTGCGAACATTCTCGCACACCCCTTGTTCTCTAATAGCTTCAAATGCCGCGATTATCCGTTGTCGTAATATTTCTACGGTATCAATTTCAATGGAGTATACCTTATGTTTTACATTTTTATTAAAATTTGACCAAAATCTTGTCAAAATCCAAAAAATTGAAGTTATTTTCATCTAAATTTAGTCCAATATACATCCTACAACCAAAATACTCATCAAAATCCAAAAAAATCGAAGTTGATTTCAAATAAATTTATTAAAATTTGACACTTCCAACTAAAATTTTTTTCATAATCCAACAAAATTGAAGTTATTTTCATCTAAATTTACTCCAATATAGATCCTACAACCAAAATACTCAACAAAATCCAAAAAAATCGAAGTTGATTTCAAATGATTTTATTAAAATTTGACCAAAATCTTGTCAAAATCCAAGAAAATTGAAGTTATTTTCATCTAAATTTACTCAAATATAGAACCTGCAACAAAAATACTCAACAAAATCCAAAAAAATCGAAGTTGATTTCAAATAAATTTATTAAAATTTGACACTTCCAACTAAAATTTTTTTCACAATCCAACAAAATTGATGTTATTTTCATCTAAATTTATTCAAACATAGACCCTACAACAAAAATACTCAACAAAATCCAAACAAATCGAAGCTGATTTCAAATAAATTTATTAAAATTTGACACTTCCAACTAAAAATTTTTTCACAATCCAACAAAATTGAAGTTATTTTCATCTAAATTTACTCAAATATAGATTCTACAACAAAAATACTCAACAAAATCCAAAAAAATCGAAGATGATTTCAAATAAATTTATTAAAATTTGACCCTTCCAACTAAATTTTTTTTTCACAATCCAAAAAATTGAAGTTATTTTCATCTAAATCTACTCAAATATAGATCCTACAACAAAAATACTCAACAAAATCCAAAATAATCGAAGTTGATTTCAAATAAATTTAAAAATTCGACACTTCCAACTAAAATTTTTTTCACAATCCAAAAAATTGATGTTATTTTCATCTAAATTTACTCAAATATAGATCCTACAACAAAAATACTCAATAAAATCTAAAAAAATCGAAGTTGGTTTCAAATAATATTATTAAAATTTGACACTTCCAAATAAGTTTTTTTCACAATCCAACAAAATTGAAGTTATTTTCATCTAAATTTACTCAAATATAGATCCTACATCCAAAATACGCAACAAAATCCAAAAAAATCGAAGTTGATTTCAAATGAATTTATTAAAATTTGACCAAAATCTTGTCAAAATCCAAGAAAATTGAAGTTATTTTCATCTAAATTTACTCAAATATAGATCCTACAACAAAAATACTCAACAAAATCCAAAAAAATCGAAGTTGATTTCATATGAATTTATTAAAATTGGACACTTCCAACTAAAATTTTTTTTATAATCCAACAAAATTGAAGTTATTTTCATCTAAATTTAGTCAAATATAGATCCTACAACCAAAATACTTATCAAAATCCAAAAAAATCGAAGTTGATTTCAAATGAATTTATTAAAATTTGACAAAAATCTTGTCTACATCCAAGAAAATTGAAGTTATTTTCATCTAAATTTAGTCAAATATAGATCCTACAACCAAAATACTCGACAAAATCCAAAAAAATCGAAGTTGATTTCATATGAATTTATTAAAATTTGACACTTCCAACTAAAATTTTTTTTATAATCCAACAAAATTGAAGTTATTTTCATCTAAATTTAATCAAATATAGATCCTACAACCAAAATACGCAACAAAATAAAAAAAAATCGAAGTTGATTTCAAATGAATTTATTAAAATTTGACGAAAATCATGTCAAAATCCAAAAAATTGAAGTTATTTTCATCTAAATTTACTCAAATATAGATCCTACATCAAAAATACTCAACAAAATCCAAAAAAATCGAAGTTGATTTCAAATAAATTTATTAAAATTTGACATTTCCAACTAATTTTTTTTTCAGAATCCAACAAAATTGAAGTTATTTTCATCTAAATTTACTCAAATATAGACCCTACAACAAAAATACTCAACAAAATCCAAAAAAATCGAAGTTGATTTCAAATAAATTTATTAAAATTTGACACTTCCAACTAAAATTTTTTTCACAATCCAACAAAATTGAAGTTATTTTCAACTAAATTTAATCAAATATAGATCCTACAACAAAAATACTCGACAAAATCCAAAAAAATCGAAGTTGATTTCATATGAATTTATTAAAATTTGACACTTCCAACTAAAATTTTTTTTATAATCCAACAAAATTGAAGTTATTTTCATCTAAATTTAGTCAAATATAGAGCCTACAACCAAAATACTCATCAAAATCCAAAAAAATCGAAGTTGATTTCAAATGAATTTATTAAAATTTGACAAAAATCTTGTCAACATCCAAGAAAATTGAAGTTATTTTCATCTAAATTTACTCAAATATAGATCCTACAACAAAAATACTCAACAAAATCCAAAAAAATCGAAGATGATTTCAAATGATTTTATTAAAATTTGACAAAAATCTTCTCTACATACAAGAAAATTGAAGTTATTTTCATCTAAATTTACTCCAATATAGATCCTACAACCAAAATACTCAACAAAATCCAAAAAAATCGAAGTTGATTTCAAATGAATTTATTAGAATTTGACCAAAATCTTGTCAAAATCCAAGAAAATTGAAATTATTTTCATCTAAATTTAGTCAAATATAGATCCTACAACAAAAATACTCAACAAAATCCAAAAAAATCGAAGTTGTTTTCATATGAATTTATTAAAATTTGACACTTCCAACTAAAATTTTTTTATTAATCCAACAAAATTGAAGTTATTTTCATCTAAATTTACTCAAATATAGATCCTACAACCAAAATACGCAACAAAATAAAAAAAAATCGAAGTTGATTTCAAATGAATTTATTAAAATTTGACGAAAATCATGTCAAAATCCAAAAAATTGAAGTTATTTTCATCTAAATTTACTCAAATATAGATCCTACATCAAAAATACTCAACAAAATCCAAAAAAATCGAAGTTGATTTCAAATAAATTTATTAAAATTTGACATTTCCAACTAATTTTTTTTTCAGAATCCAACAAAATTGAAGTTATTTTCATCTAAATTTACTCAAATATAGACCCTACAACAAAAATACTCAACAAAATCCAAAAAAATCGAAGTTGATTTCAAATAAATTTATTAAAATTTGACACTTCCAACTAAAATTTTTTTCACAATCCAACAAAATTGAAGTTATTTTCAACTAAATTTAATCAAATATAGATCCTACAACAAAAATACTCGACAAAATCCAAAAAAATCGAAGTTGATTTCACATGAATTTATTAAAATTTGACACTTCCAACTAAAATTTTTTTTATAATCCAACAAAATTGAAGTTATTTTCATCTAAATTTAGTCAAATATAGAGCCTACAACCAAAATACTCATCAAAATCCAAAAAAATCGAAGTTGATTTCAAATGAATTTATTAAAATTTGACAAAAATCTTGTCTACATCCAAGAAAATTGAAGTTATTTTCATCTAAATTTACTCAAATATAGATCCTACAACAAAAATACTCAACAAAATCCAAAAACATCGAAGATGATTTCAAATGATTTTATTAAAATTTGACAAAAATCTTGTCTACATACAAGAAAATTGAAGTTATTTTCATCTAAATTTACTCCAATATAGATCCTACAACCAAAATAATCAACAAAATCCAAAAAAATCGAAGTTGATTTCAAATGAATTTATTAAAATTTGACCAAAATCTTGTCAAAATCCAAGAAAATTGAAATTATTTTCATCTAAATTTAGTCAAATATAGATCCTACAACAAAAATACTCAACAAAATCCAAAAAAATCGAAGTTGTTTTCATATGAATTTATTAAAATTTGACACTTCCAACTAAAATTTTTTTTATAATCCAACAAAATTGAAGTTATTTTCATCTAAATTTAGTCAAATATAGATCCTACAACCAAAATACTCATCAAAATCCAAAAAAATCGAAGTTGATTTCAAATGAATTTATTAAAATTTGACAAAAATCTTGTCTACATCCAAGAAAATTGAAGTTATTTTCATCCAAATTTACTCAAATATAGATCCTACAACAAAAATACTCAACAAAATCCAAAAAAATCGAAGATGATTTCAAATGATTTTATTAAAATTTGACAAAAATCTTGTCTACATACAAGAAAATTGAAGTTATTTTCATCTAAATTTACTCCAATATAGATCCTACAACCAAAATACTCAACAAAATCCAAAAAAATCGAAGTTGATTTCAAATGAATTTATTAAAATTTGACCAAAATCTTGTCAAAATCCAAGAAAATTGAAATTATTTTCATCTAAATTTAGTCAAATATAGATCCTACAACAAAAATACTCAACAAAATCCAAAAAAATCGAAGTTGTTTTCATATGAATTTATTAAAATTTGACACTTCCAACTAAAATTTTTTTTATAATCCAACAAAATTGAAGTTATTTTCATCTAAATTTACTCAAATATAGATCCTACAACCAAAATACGCAACAAAATAAAAAAAAATCGAAGTTGATTTCAAATGAATTTATTAAAATTTGACCAAAATCATGTCAAAATCCAAAAAATTGAAGTTATTTTCATCTAAATTTACTCAAATATAGATCCTACATCAAAAATACTCAACAAAATCCAAAAAAATCGAAGTTGATTTCAAATAAATTTATTAAAATTTGACACTTCCAACTAAAATTTTTTTCATAATCCAACAAAATTGAAGTTATTTTCATCTAAATTTAGTCAAATATAGATCCTACAACCAAAATAGTCATCAAAATCCAAAAAATCGAAGTTGATTTCAAATGATTTTATTAAAATTTGACCAAAATCTTGTCAAAATCCAAAAAATTGAAGTTATTTTCATCTAAATTTAGTCCAATATACATCCTACAACCAAAATACTCATCAAAATCCAAAAAAATCGAAGTTGATTTCAAATAAATTTATTAAAATTTGACACTTCCAACTAAAATTTTTTTCACAATCCAACAAAATTGATGTTATTTTCATCTAAATTTATTCAAACATAGACCCTACAACAAAAATACTCAACAAAATCCAAACAAATCGAAGCTGATTTCAAATAAATTTATTAAAATTTGACACTTCCAACTAAAAATTTTTTCACAATCCAACAAAATTGAAGTTATTTTCATCTAAATTTACTCAAATATAGATTCTACAACAAAAATACTCAACAAAATCCAAAAAAATCGAAGATGATTTCAAATAAATTTATTAAAATTTGACCCTTCCAACTAAATTTTTTTTTCACAATCCAAAAAATTGAAGTTATTTTCATCTAAATCTACTCAAATATAGATCCTACAACAAAAATACTCAACAAAATCCAAAATAATCGAAGTTGATTTCAAATAAATTTAAAAATTCGACACTTCCAACTAAAATTTTTTTCACAATCCAAAAAATTGATGTTATTTTCATCTAAATTTACTCAAATATAGATCCTACAACAAAAATACTCAATAAAATCTAAAAAAATCGAAGTTGGTTTCAAATAATATTATTAAAATTTGACACTTCCAAATAAGTTTTTTTCACAATCCAACAAAATTGAAGTTATTTTCATCTAAATTTAATCAAATATACAGGGTGTCCCAGAATTGAGGGACATCCCGGAACATGCAATATCCTGATGCAAAAAGACATCGAAAAGTCCTTAGCCGTTTTGGGATCCGGGGTTTCGTTTTCGAGATATTAACAAAAAACCCCGACCAATCAGAGCGCGCGCCTTCCGCTGGAGGTCCCGCGCTAGCGTGGCCGCGCGCCGGGCCGCGCTGCGACTACGAACAAGCAAGGCGGCATGCATCGAAGGAAATTGCGTAGAATGGTAAATGAAAAAGACGTAACAAAAAAATCCAACCTTTTGCCATGGTTTGTTTGCCATTTAAAGTGAATAATGAATAAAGGATAAATGGATGAAAATCATGTGTAACGTAAAGAAACGAATACAATATTTTTTTTTAGAAAAATCGAAAATAATAATTATTTTGAGTGAGGGGATAAGGAGCACGTAAATTTCCTTTTTTTAATAACGTACAAACGAAAAGGTAATGCAACAGGGAACGAACGAAAAGTGATCGTAGTTCGTTATTGTGATAAAAATCCGTAGTTGAATAACGGCCAACACTGTAGTTGATAATTAATAAGTTGGTTTAAAAACTCGGAAGAAAAATTTACGTACGGAAATTTTGAGAATTATCTCCGGAAATGAGCCGTAGCCTGCGTTAAATTTAAAAAATAATAGTCGCCAATAATGTAACTAAAACTCACCCTTTCGGAAATCCACCTGCAGCTTAAAAACCTGGGTGACTAGGTCACTGAACCGATCCTGGTCATCGCCGAGTGCACAGCTGATCTCAGGTAGACGACACCATCCAAAATTAAGGGTGGCAACGTCAAGTGCGTCCGGGTTAATGCACCGAATATTCACTTCACTGCACGGCTACTAACACTGATCACTTAATTTATTTTTCATGAAACGTGTTGTTGCTACGTTCTAAAAATTGGTGGAAATGAATTTTTACTTGGCGTTCGGAGCCGTGGGTAATTCCCGCGCAAATTCTCACGCTGCAGCACTTGCGTCCTCGTTGTTCGGGGGGTACACACAGAACATCGCGTAATACTCTCGAGCAGAGAACATTTGTCTGCGACGCGATTGCTAACTGCTGACTGACAAGATTTTTTCCAAGCGACTTCTTCTACCCCCAAATAGTTTCTCTCGTTCCATTATGAGTTGACCCCCACCAGGCCAAGAGGCTTCAGGTAAAAAGAAGCCAGCACATTTTCGGAACACACGTGTTTTGCACAAGTGCAACGAAAACTTTCACAAAAGCCCGCGCTCCGTCCTTCTACTGCCAATGTACCCATTGCTTCGAGATAGAAAACAGACACCACGTGTATCGGTTCGAAAGGGTCCGAAGAGAAGAGAAACAGAAAGTCTTCGAGTTGCTATAAAGAAAAAAATCCTGCTTCCTGTTTCCCTTTTCCGATACCCTGAGTTCACGTCTGCTACGAGGCGGAACCAAGTAAGTCATAAATTATCCGAAACTGTAGGAAACCGTTCTCTACCGCCGACCTGCGGGACAATACGGTCATAAACCGCGACCCTGGCGAAATGCTCTGGCTGATCAGCCTGATTAATTTTGGAGAACTAGAAATTACAGAGTATTATCCAGCATCAATACGTCTCGCGGAGAGACACAGGAAAAGAAGGGATAGTCCGCTGACTGCGCGTAGTCCCGCCTGCTTCGTCCTACCCTCAAATTAAAGACGGATCCCTTGTCTCTCGAGTATAAACACGTGCTCGAATTTCAAAACACAAGCACGCGTCGACGTATTCGGTGCGAGAGACTGTGGGCTTGAGGTCCGATTGGCCCCAAACTAACCAATCTGCCCTGCATCCCTCCCAAACGGCCACTGTCCTTAAGAGGCCCTCTTCACAGCGATATCTCCTCCACAAGGCCCACCTTCTCTCACACGGAATACGTCGACGCATGCTTTTGTTTGGAAATTCGAGCGCGTGTTTAGACACGAGAGATAAGCAGGCCCGATTGGTTAGTTCAGGACCAATCTCCTCCCCAAGGCCCACCTTCTCTCGAACGGAATACGTCGACGCATGCTTTTGTTTGGAAATTCGAGCGCGTGTTTAGACACGAGAGATAAGTAGGCCCAAATGGCTAGTTCAGGACCAATCGAACTTCAAGCCCGCCTTCTCTCGCACGGAATACGTCAACGCGTATCGTCCCTGAATTGGGGGACAACCCGGGACATGTATTATCCTGATGCCAGAAGACATCGAAATGTCCTTTACCGTTTCACGTCGAGGTCACGGTTGTAAAAATCAGAAAAAGTACTACCACATTCGCTGATATGTTTTCTGTAAATTAAGCTTATTTCTAGAGTAATGCAGCTGATATTAACGTCGCAGTAACCTGTTAAAGGCCCCGTGGTGCGCCCCGTCTCAGGTAAAGCAACCGCGCGCGATTACAGTCAGCTGACCGTACCGCTACCATCCCACATTTCTTCAGTGAGGTCAAAAAACAGATCGACAGAATTTCAGGAGAATTTTACTAACCCACTCTTGGCCAATGATACTGTTTTTATAATAATCAGATTTATAAGTTCCAGCTTGTCCTTATCTTGATTATTTGTTGAAAAAGTGTCATTGCTCAACGGAAACCACGAGAAGGTGGTGGGCTTTTTCCATCAGGAGAGGATAAGGATGGGTCAGGAGGATGGCATGGATAAGAGTCAAATGACGGGGCTAACGGTTGGAAGTAAGAAGGCCCGGTCATAAATTTTAAACCCTACTGACCGGCCATGTACCTTAATTCTTTTGATTGCCGGACTTCCCACGTTTCTGTATTACTTCTTTGACATTGTTTCTGACCAGTCGTAAAAATTAACTGCGTTGGTCGTCAACGTAGTCTAAAGAAGGACGCGGTTTATGACCGTATTGTTCCCTGAGTCGACGGTCGAGAACAGTGCGCCCCGGTCACCATGTTGTCCCACCCGATAATGAAGCAGTATACCGATTAACCCCTTAGTATTCGAAATGAGTTTTACGAACGAAACAAAGGGCGGAGAGGATAGAAACGAAACGCACTGTCAATAGCACCCCCGTGGTACGTTTCCTGACTTACCCTCATAATAAATTTTATAACGAAATGATCATAACGTTTTCGCCTAACCGACACCGTTCCTTCGCCTGTCTATCCCTTCCACAACCTATCTCTTTGTTTTCCAAATATTGAAATGACCAATAATGTACCTATCTTCGAGGACGTTGTGGGGGCACGACTGGTAATACCTGGCATGGGACAGTCAGAACTGTTTCTGGAGCGAAAGCGAACGGATTTTAACAGAGCTATCATCGTACATTTGGCAGACAATGTATACCAACGAAGAGTATTACGATATGTTCGTGGTGTACGGGAGCTGTGACACCAACATCGTGGCTGCTGTACGCGCATACAATGAGAAGTTTCCCAATCGGCGTCCCATAACCAGGAAAATAATGACGGGGTTGATATGGAACGTAAGAAGGACTGGTCAATTTCGTTCTGATAACAGTACGAGGGGAAGAACAAGAAGCAACGAGTCCGTGGAAAATGAGGAAGCAGTGATCGATTTCGTGGAAGAAAATCCAACAATAAGTGTGCGTGACATTGAAAGAAGATCAGGAATACCGAAATCGACGGCACATCGTATTTTACAAGAAGAAGGATTGTATCCATACCACCTGCATCGTGTACAAGCACTACTGCCTCGCGACATGCCAGTTCGAGTGGCGTTTTGTCAGTGGCTCTTGAACGCGTATGAAGAAAATCCAGACACCTTAAAAAGGATTCTGTGGACAGACGAAAGTACGTTCACGCGAGAAGGTGTTTTTAACACAAGAAATTCACATGTGTGGAGTTATGATAATCCACATGCAACCACCATCAGAAGTTATCAAACTCAGTGGACCCTCAACGTTTGGGCTGGGATAATTGGTGATCACATTTTGGGCCCTTTCTTTCTACCATCAAGATTGACAGGTGAGGCGTATTTAAATTTTTTGGAGAACGATTTGCCGATTGTTTTGGAAGATGTTGCGTTGGATGTGCGGCGGAACATGTGGTACCAGCAAGATGGAGCTGGACCACACTTTGCGAATATTGTGAAGGACTTTTTAAATAATGTCTACGCGGGTCGTTGGATAGGTCGTGCAGGTGCAATAAATTGGCCACCACGATCTCCAGATCTTACTCCCTTGGACTTTTTCCTCTGGGGGTATGTAAAACATAAGGTATACTCCATTGAAATTGATACCGTAGAAATATTACGACAACGGATAATCGCGGCATTTGAAGCTATTAGAGAACAAGGGGTGTGCGAGAATGTTCGCAATTCCTCCATCAGAAGGCTTCAAAAGTGCGTAGAGACAGAGGGAGACCTGTTTGAACATTTATTGTGAGTAGTGTAGTGCAGCAGAGTGTACATTAATAATACCAGTGAGTGAGTGAGTGAGTGAGTGAGTGAGTGAGTGAGTGAGTGAGTGAGTGAGTGCTGGTTTTTAGTGAAGTGAGTGCTGGTTTTTAGTGAAGTGAGTTACATACACTAAGATAATTCCACGGAAAATCGATCACTGCTTTCTCTCCATAATTCGAATTTTATTGAAATTGGGACACGATATAAGTACTTTCGACTGCCTTCTTACTTCCAACCGTTAGCCCCGTCATTTGACTCTTATCCATGCCATCCTCCTGACCCATCCTTATCCTCTCCTGATGGAAAAAGCCCACCACCTTCTCGTGGTTTCCGTTGAGCAATGACACTTTTTCAACAAATAATCAAGATAAGGACAAGCTGGAACTTATAAATCTGATTATTATAAAAACAGTATCATTGGCCAAGAGTGGGTTAGTAAAATTCTCCTGAAATTCTGTCGATCTGTTTTTTGACCTCACTGAAGAAATGTGGGATGGTAGCGGTACGGTCAGCTGACTGTAATCGCGCGCGGTTGCTTTACCTGAGACGGGGCGCACCACGGGGCCTTTAACAGGTTACTGCGACGTTAATATCAGCTGCATTACTCTAGAAATAAGCTTAATTTACAGAAAACATATCAGCGAATGTGGTAGTACTTTTTCTGATTTTTACAACCGTGACCTCGACGTGAAACGGTAAAGGACATTTCGATGTCTTCTGGCATCAGGATAATACATGTCCCGGGTTGTCCCCCAATTCAGGGACGATACGCGTTGACGTATTCCGTGCGAGAGAAGGCGGGCTTGAAGTTCGATTGGTCCTGAACTAGCCATTTGGGCCTACTTATCTCTCGTGTCTAAACACGCGCTCGAATTTCCAAACAAAAGCATGCGTCGACGTATTCCGTTCGAGAGAAGGTGGGCCTTGGGGAGGAGATTGGTCCTGAACTAACCAATCGGGCCTGCTTATCTCTCGTGTCTAAACACGCGCTCGAATTTCCAAACAAAAGCATGCGTCGACGTATTCCGTGCGAGAGAAGGTGGGCCTTGTGGAGGAGATATCGCTGTGAAGAGGGCCTCTTAAGGACAGTGGCCGTTTGGGAGGGATGCAGGGCAGATTGGTTAGTTTGGGGCCAATCGGACCTCAAGCCCACAGTCTCTCGCACCGAATACGTCGACGCGTGCTTGTGTTTTGAAATTCGAGCACGTGTTTATACTCGAGAGACAAGGGATCCGTCTTTAATTTGAGGGTAGGACGAAGCAGGCGGGACTACGCGCAGTCAGCGGACTATCCCTTCTTTTCCTGTGTCTCTCCGCGAGACGTATTGATGCTGGATAATACTCTGTAATTTCTAGTTCTCCAAAATTAATCAGGCTGATCAGCCAGAGCATTTCGCCAGGGTCGCGGTTTATGACCGTATTGTCCCGCAGGTCGGCGGTAGAGAACGGTTTCCTACAGTTTCGGATAATTTATGACTTACTTGGTTCCGCCTCGTAGCAGACGTGAACTCAGGGTATCGGAAAAGGGAAACAGGAAGCAGGATTTTTTTCTTTATAGCAACTCGAAGACTTTCTGTTTCTCTTCTCTTCGGACCCTTTCGAACCGATACACGTGGTGTCTGTTTTCTATCTCGAAGCAATGGGTACATTGGCAGTAGAAGGACGGAGCGCGGGCTTTTGTGAAAGTTTTCGTTGCACTTGTGCAAAACACGTGTGTTCCGAAAATGTGCTGGCTTCTTTTTACCTGAAGCCTCTTGGCCTGGTGGGGGTCAACTCATAATGGAACGAGAGAAACTATTTGGGGGTAGAAGAAGTCGCTTGGAAAAAATCTTGTCAGTCAGCAGTTAGCAATCGCGTCGCAGACAAATGTTCTCTGCTCGAGAGTATTACGCGATGTTCTGTGTGTACCCCCCGAACAACGAGGACGCAAGTGCTGCAGCGTGAGAATTTGCGCGGGAATTACCCACGGCTCCGAACGCCAAGTAAAAATTCATTTCCACCAATTTTTAGAACGTAGCAACAACACGTTTCATGAAAAATAAATTAAGTGATCAGTGTTAGTAGCCGTGCAGTGAAGTGAATATTCGGTGCATTAACCCGGACGCACTTGACGTTGCCACCCTTAATTTTGGATGGTGTCGTCTACCTGAGATCAGCTGTGCACTCGGCGATGACCAGGATCGGTTCAGTGACCTAGTCACCCAGGTTTTTAAGCTGCAGGTGGATTTCCGAAAGGGTGAGTTTTAGTTACATTATTGGCGACTATTATTTTTTAAATTTAACGCAGGCTACGGCTCATTTCCGGAGATAATTCTCAAAATTTCCGTACGTAAATTTTTCTTCCGAGTTTTTAAACCAACTTATTAATTATCAACAACAGTGTTGGCCGTTATTCAACTACGGATTTTTATCACAATAACGAACTACGATCACTTTTCGTTCGTTCCCTGTTGCATTACCTTTTCGTTTGTACGTTATTAAAAAAAGGAAATTTACGTGCTCCTTATCCCCTCACTCAAAATAATTATTATTTTCGATTTTTCTAAAAAAAAATATTGTATTCGTTTCTTTACGTTACACATGATTTTCATCCATTTATCCTTTATTCATTATTCACTTTAAATGGCAAACAAACCATGGCAAAAGGTTGGATTTTTTTGTTACGTCTTTTTCATTTACCATTCTACGCAATTTCCTTCGATGCATGCCGCCTTGCTTGTTCGTAGTCGCAGCGCGGCCCGGCGCGCGGCCACGCTAGCGCGGGACCTCCAGCGGAAGGCGCGCGCTCTGATTGGTCGGGGTTTTTTGTTAATATCTCGAAAACGAAACCCCGGATCCCAAAACGGCTAAGGACTTTTCGATGTCTTTTTGCATCAGGATATTGCATGTTCCGGGATGTCCCTCAATTCTGGGACACCCTGTAGATCCTACAACAAGAATACTCAACAAAATCCAAAAAAATCGAAGTTGATTTCAAATGAATTTATTAAAATTTGACAAAAATCTTGTCTACATCCAAGAAAATTGAAGTTATTTTCATCTAAATTTAGTCAAATATAGATCCTACAACCAAAATACTCATCAAAATCCAAAAAAATCGAAGTTGATTTCAAATAAATTTATTAAAATTTGACACTTCCAACTAAATTTTTTTTCATAATCCAACAAAATTGAATTTATTTTCATCTAAATTTAGTCAAATATAGATCCTACAACCAAAATACTCAACAAAATAAAAAAAAATCGTAGTTGATTTCAAATAAATTTATTAAAATTTGACACTTCCAACTAAAATTTTTTTCATAATCCAACAAAATTGAAGTTATTTTCATCTAAATTTACTCAAATATAGATCCTACATCCAAAATACGCAACAAAATCCAAAAAAATCGAAGTTGATTTCAAATGAATTTATTAAAATTTGACCAAAATCTTGTCAAAATCCAAGAAAATTGAAGTTATTTTCATCTAAATTTACTCAAATATAGATCCTACAACAAAAATACTCAACAAAATCCAAAAAAATCGAAGTTGATTTCAAATAAATTTATTAAAATTTGACACTTCCAACTAAAATTTTTTTCACAATCCAACAAAATTGATGTTATTTTCATCTAAATTTATTCAAACATAGACCCTACAACAAAAATACTCAACAAAATCCAAACAAATCGAAGCTGATTTCAAATAAATTTATTAAAATTTGACACTTCCAACTAAAAATTTTTTCACAATCCAACAAAATTGAAGTTATTTTCATCTAAATTTACTCAAATATAGATTCTACAACAAAAATACTCAACAAAATCCAAAAAAATCGAAGATGATTTCAAATAAATTTATTAAAATTTGACCCTTCCAACTAAATTTTTTTTTCACAATCCAAAAAATTGAAGTTATTTTCATCTAAATCTACTCAAATATAGATCCTACAACAAAAATACTCAACAAAATCCAAAATAATCGAAGTTGATTTCAAATAAATTTAAAAATTCGACACTTCCAACTAAAATTTTTTTCACAATCCAAAAAATTGATGTTATTTTCATCTAAATTTACTCAAATATAGATCCTACAACAAAAATACTCAATAAAATCTAAAAAAATCGAAGTTGGTTTCAAATAATATTATTAAAATTTGACACTTCCAAATAAGTTTTTTTCACAATCCAACAAAATTGAAGTTATTTTCATCTAAATTTAATCAAATATAGATCCTACAACAAGAATACTCAACAAAATCCAAAAAAATCGAAGTTGATTTCAAATGAATTTATTAAAATTTGACAAAAATCTTGTCTACATCCAAGAAAATTGAAGTTATTTTCATCTAAATTTAGTCAAATATAGATCCTACAACCAAAATACTCATCAAAATCCAAAAAAATCGAAGTTGATTTCAAATAAATTTATTAAAATTTGACACTTCCAACTAAATTTTTTTTCATAATCCAACAAAATTGAATTTATTTTCATCTAAATTTAGTCAAATATAGATCCTACAACCAAAATACTCAACAAAATAAAAAAAAATCGTAGTTGATTTCAAATAAATTTATTAAAATTTGACACTTCCAACTAAAATTTTTTTCATAATCCAACAAAATTGAAGTTATTTTCATCTAAATTTACTCAAATATAGATCCTACATCCAAAATACGCAACAAAATCCAAAAAAATCGAAGTTGATTTCAAATGAATTTATTAAAATTTGACCAAAATCTTGTCAAAATCCAAGAAAATTGAAGTTATTTTCATCTAAATTTACTCAAATATAGATCCTACAACAAAAATACTCAACAAAATCCAAAAAAATCGAAGTTGATTTCATATGAATTTATTAAAATTGGACACTTCCAACTAAAATTTTTTTTATAATCCAACAAAATTGAAGTTATTTTCATCTAAATTTAGTCAAATATAGATCCTACAACCAAAATACTTATCAAAATCCAAAAAAATCGAAGTTGATTTCAAATGAATTTATTAAAATTTGACAAAAATCTTGTCTACATCCAAGAAAATTGAAGTTATTTTCATCTAAATTTACTCAAATATAGATCCTACATCCAAAATACGCAACAAAATCCAAAAAAATCGAAGTTGATTTCAAATGAATTTATTAAAATTTGACCAAAATCTTGTCAAAATCCAAGAAAATTGAAGTTATTTTCATCTAAATTTACTCAAATATAGATCCTACAACAAAAATACTCAACAAAATCCAAAAAAATCGAAGTTGATTTCAAATGAATTTATTAAAATTTGACCAAAATCTTGTCAAAATCCAAGAAAATTGAAATTATTTTCATCTAAATTTAGTCAAATATAGATCCTACAACCAAAATACTCATCAAAATCCAAAAAAATCGAAGTTGATTTCAAATGAATTTATTAAAATTTGACAAAAATCTTGTCTACATCCAAGAAAATTGAAGTTATTTTCATCTAAATTTACTCAAATATAGATCCTACAACAAAAATACTCAACAAAATCCAAAAAAATCGAAGATGATTTCAAATGATTTTATTAAAATTTGACAAAAATCTTGTCTACATACAAGAAAATTGAAGTTATTTTCATCTAAATTTACTCCAATATAGATCCTACAACCAAAATACTCAACAAAATCCAAAAAAATCGAAGTTGATTTCAAATGAATTTATTAAAATTTGACCAAAATCTTGTCAAAATCCAAGAAAATTGAAATTATTTTCATCTAAATTTAGTCAAATATAGATCCTACAACAAAAATACTCAACAAAATCCAAAAAAATCGAAGTTGTTTTCATATGAATTTATTAAAATTTGACACTTCCAACTAAAATTTTTTTTATAATCCAACAAAATTGAAGTTATTTTCATCTAAATTTACTCAAATATAGATCCTACAACCAAAATACGCAACAAAATAAAAAAAAATCGAAGTTGATTTCAAATGAATTTATTAAAATTTGACCAAAATCATGTCAAAATCCAAAAAATTGAAGTTATTTTCATCTAAATTTACTCAAATATAGATCCTACATCAAAAATACTCAACAAAATCCAAAAAAATCGAAGTTGATTTCAAATAAATTTATTAAAATTTGACATTTCCAACTAATTTTTTTTTCAGAATCCAACAAAATTGAAGTTATTTTCATCTAAATTTACTCAAATATAGACCCTACAACAAAAATACTCAACAAAATCCAAAAAAATCGAAGTTGATTTCAAATAAATTTATTAAAATTTGACACTTCCAACTAAAATTTTTTTCACAATCCAACAAAATTGAAGTTATTTTCAACTAAATTTAATCAAATATAGATCCTACAACAAAAATACTCGACAAAATCCAAAAAAATCGAAGTTGATTTCATATGAATTTATTAAAATTTGACACTTCCAACTAAAATTTTTTTTATAATCCAACAAAATTGAAGTTATTTTCATCTAAATTTAGTCAAATATAGATCCTACAACCAAAATACTCATCAAAATCCAAAAAAATCGAAGTTGATTTCAAATGAATTTATTAAAATTTGACAAAAATCTTGTCTACATCCAAGAAAATTGAAGTTATTTTCATCTAAATTTACTCAAATATAGATCCTACAACAAAAATACTCAACAAAATCCAAAAAAATCGAAGATGATTTCAAATGATTTTATTAAAATTTGACAAAAATCTTGTCTACATACAAGAAAATTGAAGTTATTTTCATCTAAATTTACTCCAATATAGATCCTACAACAAAAATAATCAACAAAATCCAAAAAAATCGAAGTTGATTTCAAATGAATTTATTAAAATTTGACCAAAATCTTGTCAAAATCCAAGAAAATTGAAATTATTTTCATCTAAATTTAGTCAAATATAGATCCTACAACAAAAATACTCAACAAAATCCAAAAAAATCAAAGTTGTTTTCATATGAATTTATTAAAATTTGACACTTCCAACTAAACTTTTTTTTATAATCCAACAAAATTGAAGTTATTTTCATCTAAATTTAGTCAAATATAGATCCTACAACCAAAATACTCTTCAAAATCCAAAAAAATCGAAGTTGATTTCAAATTAATTTATTAAAATTTGACAAAAATCTTGTCTACATCCAAGAAAATTGAAGTTATTTTCATCTAAATTTACTCAAATATAGATCCTACAACAAAAATACTCAACAAAATCCAAAAAAATCGAAGATGATTTCAAATGATTTTATTAAAATTTGACAAAAATCTTGTCTACATACAAGAAAATTGAAGTTATTTTCATCTAAATTTACTCCAATATAGATCCTACAACCAAAATACTCAACAAAATCCAAAAAAATCGAAGTTGATTTCAAATGAATTTATTAAAATTTGACCAAAATCTTGTCAAAATCCAAGAAAATTGAAATTATTTTCATCTAAATTTAGTCAAATATAGATCCTACAACCAAAATACTCATCAAAATCCAAAAAAATCGAAGTTGATTTCAAATGAATTTATTAAAATTTGACAAAAATCTTGTCTACATCCAAGAAAATTGAAGTTATTTTCATCTAAATTTACTCAAATATAGATCCTACAACAAAAATACTCAACAAAATCCAAAAAAATCGAAGATGATTTCAAATGATTTTATTAAAATTTGACAAAAATCTTGTCTACATACAAGAAAATTGAAGTTATTTTCATCTAAATTTACTCCAATATAGATCCTACAACAAAAATAATCAACAAAATCCAAAAAAATCGAAGTTGATTTCAAATGAATTTATTAAAATTTGACCAAAATCTTGTCAAAATCCAAGAAAATTGAAATTATTTTCATCTAAATTTAGTCAAATATAGATCCTACAACAAAAATACTCAACAAAATCCAAAAAAATCAAAGTTGTTTTCATATGAATTTATTAAAATTTGACACTTCCAACTAAACTTTTTTTTATAATCCAACAAAATTGAAGTTATTTTCATCTAAATTTAGTCAAATATAGATCCTACAACCAAAATACTCATCAAAATCCAAAAAAATCGAAGTTGATTTCAAATAAATTTATTAAAATTTGACAAAAATCTTGTCTACATCCAAGAAAATTGAAGTTATTTTCATCTAAATTTACTCAAATATAGATCCTACAACAAAAATACTCAACAAAATCCAAAAAAATCGAAGATGATTTCAAATGATTTTATTAAAATTTGACAAAAATCTTGTCTACATACAAGAAAATTGAAGTTATTTTCATCTAAATTTACTCCAATATAGATCCTACAACCAAAATACTCAACAAAATCCAAAAAAATCGAAGTTGATTTCAAATGAATTTATTAAAATTTGACCAAAATCTTGTCAAAATCCAAGAAAATTGAAATTATTTTCATCTAAATTTAGTCAAATATAGATCCTACATCAAAAATACTCAACAAAATCCAAAAAAATCGAAGTTGTTTTCATATGAATTTATTAAAATTTGACACTTCCAACTAAAATTTTTTTTATAATCCAACAAAATTCAAGTTATTTTCATCTAAATTTACTCAAATATAGATCCTACAACCAAAATACGCAACAAAATCCAAAAAAATCGAAGTTGATTTCAAATGAATTTATTAAAATTTGACCAAAATCTTGTCAAATTCCAAGAAAATTGAAGTTATTTTCATCTAAATTTAATCAAATATAGATCCTACAACAAAAATACTCAACAAAATCCAAAAAAATCGAAGTTGATTTCAAATAAATTTAAAAATTCGACACTTCCAACTAAAATTTTTTTCACAATCCAAAAAATTGATGTTATTTTCATCTAAATTTACTCAAATATAGATCCTACAACAAAAATACTCAATAAAATCTAAAAAAATCGAAGTTGGTTTCAAATAATATTATTAAAATTTGACACTTCCAAATAAGTTTTTTTCACAATCCAACAAAATTGAAGTTATTTTCATCTAAATTTAATCAAATATAGATCCTACAACAAGAATACTCAACAAAATCCAAAAAAATCGAAGTTGATTTCAAATGAATTTATTAAAATTTGACAAAAATCTTGTCTACATCCAAGAAAATTGAAGTTATTTTCATCTAAATTTAGTCAAATATAGATCCTACAACCAAAATACTCATCAAAATCCAAAAAAATCGAAGTTGATTTCAAATAAATTTATTAAAATTTGACACTTCCAACTAAATTTTTTTTCATAATCCAACAAAATTGAATTTATTTTCATCTAAATTTAGTCAAATATAGATCCTACAACCAAAATACTCAACAAAATAAAAAAAAATCGTAGTTGATTTCAAATAAATTTATTAAAATTTGACACTTCCAACTAAAATTTTTTTCATAATCCAACAAAATTGAAGTTATTTTCATCTAAATTTACTCAAATATAGATCCTACATCCAAAATACGCAACAAAATCCAAAAAAATCGAAGTTGATTTCAAATGAATTTATTAAAATTTGACCAAAATCTTGTCAAAATCCAAGAAAATTGAAGTTATTTTCATCTAAATTTACTCAAATATAGATCCTACAACAAAAATACTCAACAAAATCCAAAAAAATCGAAGTTGATTTCATATGAATTTATTAAAATTGGACACTTCCAACTAAAATTTTTTTTATAATCCAACAAAATTGAAGTTATTTTCATCTAAATTTAGTCAAATATAGATCCTACAACCAAAATACTTATCAAAATCCAAAAAAATCGAAGTTGATTTCAAATGAATTTATTAAAATTTGACAAAAATCTTGTCTACATCCAAGAAAATTGAAGTTATTTTCATCTAAATTTACTCAAATATAGATCCTACATCCAAAATACGCAACAAAATCCAAAAAAATCGAAGTTGATTTCAAATGAATTTATTAAAATTTGACCAAAATCTTGTCAAAATCCAAGAAAATTGAAGTTATTTTCATCTAAATTTACTCAAATATAGATCCTACAACAAAAATACTCAACAAAATCCAAAAAAATCGAAGTTGATTTCAAATGAATTTATTAAAATTTGACCAAAATCTTGTCAAAATCCAAGAAAATTGAAATTATTTTCATCTAAATTTAGTCAAATATAGATCCTACAACCAAAATACTCATCAAAATCCAAAAAAATCGAAGTTGATTTCAAATGAATTTATTAAAATTTGACAAAAATCTTGTCTACATCCAAGAAAATTGAAGTTATTTTCATCTAAATTTACTCAAATATAGATCCTACAACAAAAATACTCAACAAAATCCAAAAAAATCGAAGATGATTTCAAATGATTTTATTAAAATTTGACAAAAATCTTGTCTACATACAAGAAAATTGAAGTTATTTTCATCTAAATTTACTCCAATATAGATCCTACAACCAAAATACTCAACAAAATCCAAAAAAATCGAAGTTGATTTCAAATGAATTTATTAAAATTTGACCAAAATCTTGTCAAAATCCAAGAAAATTGAAATTATTTTCATCTAAATTTAGTCAAATATAGATCCTACAACAAAAATACTCAACAAAATCCAAAAAAATCGAAGTTGTTTTCATATGAATTTATTAAAATTTGACACTTCCAACTAAAATTTTTTTTATAATCCAACAAAATTGAAGTTATTTTCATCTAAATTTACTCAAATATAGATCCTACAACCAAAATACGCAACAAAATAAAAAAAAATCGAAGTTGATTTCAAATGAATTTATTAAAATTTGACCAAAATCATGTCAAAATCCAAAAAATTGAAGTTATTTTCATCTAAATTTACTCAAATATAGATCCTACATCAAAAATACTCAACAAAATCCAAAAAAATCGAAGTTGATTTCAAATAAATTTATTAAAATTTGACATTTCCAACTAATTTTTTTTTCAGAATCCAACAAAATTGAAGTTATTTTCATCTAAATTTACTCAAATATAGACCCTACAACAAAAATACTCAACAAAATCCAAAAAAATCGAAGTTGATTTCAAATAAATTTATTAAAATTTGACACTTCCAACTAAAATTTTTTTCACAATCCAACAAAATTGAAGTTATTTTCAACTAAATTTAATCAAATATAGATCCTACAACAAAAATACTCGACAAAATCCAAAAAAATCGAAGTTGATTTCATATGAATTTATTAAAATTTGACACTTCCAACTAAAATTTTTTTTATAATCCAACAAAATTGAAGTTATTTTCATCTAAATTTAGTCAAATATAGATCCTACAACCAAAATACTCATCAAAATCCAAAAAAATCGAAGTTGATTTCAAATGAATTTATTAAAATTTGACAAAAATCTTGTCTACATCCAAGAAAATTGAAGTTATTTTCATCTAAATTTACTCAAATATAGATCCTACAACAAAAATACTCAACAAAATCCAAAAAAATCGAAGATGATTTCAAATGATTTTATTAAAATTTGACAAAAATCTTGTCTACATACAAGAAAATTGAAGTTATTTTCATCTAAATTTACTCCAATATAGATCCTACAACAAAAATAATCAACAAAATCCAAAAAAATCGAAGTTGATTTCAAATGAATTTATTAAAATTTGACCAAAATCTTGTCAAAATCCAAGAAAATTGAAATTATTTTCATCTAAATTTAGTCAAATATAGATCCTACAACAAAAATACTCAACAAAATCCAAAAAAATCAAAGTTGTTTTCATATGAATTTATTAAAATTTGACACTTCCAACTAAACTTTTTTTTATAATCCAACAAAATTGAAGTTATTTTCATCTAAATTTAGTCAAATATAGATCCTACAACCAAAATACTCTTCAAAATCCAAAAAAATCGAAGTTGATTTCAAATTAATTTATTAAAATTTGACAAAAATCTTGTCTACATCCAAGAAAATTGAAGTTATTTTCATCTAAATTTACTCAAATATAGATCCTACAACAAAAATACTCAACAAAATCCAAAAAAATCGAAGATGATTTCAAATGATTTTATTAAAATTTGACAAAAATCTTGTCTACATACAAGAAAATTGAAGTTATTTTCATCTAAATTTACTCCAATATAGATCCTACAACCAAAATACTCAACAAAATCCAAAAAAATCGAAGTTGATTTCAAATGAATTTATTAAAATTTGACCAAAATCTTGTCAAAATCCAAGAAAATTGAAATTATTTTCATCTAAATTTAGTCAAATATAGATCCTACAACCAAAATACTCATCAAAATCCAAAAAAATCGAAGTTGATTTCAAATGAATTTATTAAAATTTGACAAAAATCTTGTCTACATCCAAGAAAATTGAAGTTATTTTCATCTAAATTTACTCAAATATAGATCCTACAACAAAAATACTCAACAAAATCCAAAAAAATCGAAGATGATTTCAAATGATTTTATTAAAATTTGACAAAAATCTTGTCTACATACAAGAAAATTGAAGTTATTTTCATCTAAATTTACTCCAATATAGATCCTACAACAAAAATAATCAACAAAATCCAAAAAAATCGAAGTTGATTTCAAATGAATTTATTAAAATTTGACCAAAATCTTGTCAAAATCCAAGAAAATTGAAATTATTTTCATCTAAATTTAGTCAAATATAGATCCTACAACAAAAATACTCAACAAAATCCAAAAAAATCAAAGTTGTTTTCATATGAATTTATTAAAATTTGACACTTCCAACTAAACTTTTTTTTATAATCCAACAAAATTGAAGTTATTTTCATCTAAATTTAGTCAAATATAGATCCTACAACCAAAATACTCATCAAAATCCAAAAAAATCGAAGTTGATTTCAAATAAATTTATTAAAATTTGACAAAAATCTTGTCTACATCCAAGAAAATTGAAGTTATTTTCATCTAAATTTACTCAAATATAGATCCTACAACAAAAATACTCAACAAAATCCAAAAAAATCGAAGATGATTTCAAATGATTTTATTAAAATTTGACAAAAATCTTGTCTACATACAAGAAAATTGAAGTTATTTTCATCTAAATTTACTCCAATATAGATCCTACAACCAAAATACTCAACAAAATCCAAAAAAATCGAAGTTGATTTCAAATGAATTTATTAAAATTTGACCAAAATCTTGTCAAAATCCAAGAAAATTGAAATTATTTTCATCTAAATTTAGTCAAATATAGATCCTACATCAAAAATACTCAACAAAATCCAAAAAAATCGAAGTTGTTTTCATATGAATTTATTAAAATTTGACACTTCCAACTAAAATTTTTTTTATAATCCAACAAAATTCAAGTTATTTTCATCTAAATTTACTCAAATATAGATCCTACAACCAAAATACGCAACAAAATCCAAAAAAATCGAAGTTGATTTCAAATGAATTTATTAAAATTTGACCAAAATCTTGTCAAATTCCAAGAAAATTGAAGTTATTTTCATCTAAATTTAATCAAATATAGATCCTACAACAAAAATACTCAACAAAATCCAAAAAAATCGAAGTTGATTTCATATGAATTTATTAAAATTTGACACTTCCAACTAAAATTTTTTTTATTATCCAACAAAATTGAAGTTATTTTCATCTAAATTTAGTCAAATATAGATCCTACAACCAAAATACTTACCAAAATCCAAAAAAATCGAAGTTGATTTCAAACGAATTTATTAAAATTTGACAAAAATCTTGTCTACATCCAAGAAAATTGAAGTTATTTTCATCTAAATTTACTCAAATATAGATCCTACATCAAAAATACTCAACAAAATCCAAAAAAATCGAAGTTGATTTCAAATGATTTTATTAAAATTTGACAAAAATCTTGTCTACATACAAGAAAATTGAAGTTATTTTCATCTAAATTTACTCCAATATAGATCCTACAACCAAAATACTCAACAAAATCCAAAAAAATCGAAGTTGATTTCAAATGAATTTATTAAAATTTGACCAAAATCTTGTCAAAATCCAAGAAAATTGAAATTATTTTCATCTAAATTTAGTCAAATATAGATCCTACAACAAAAATACTCAACAAAATCCAAAAAAATCGAAGTTGTTTTCATATGAATTTATTAAAATTTGACACTTCCAACTAAAATTTTTTTTATAATCCAACAAAATTGAAGTTATTTTCATCTAAATTTACTCAAATATAGATCCTACAACCAAAATACGCAACAAAATAAAAAAAAATCGAAGTTGATTTCAAATGAATTTATTAAAATTTGACGAAAATCATGTCAAAATCCAAAAAATTGAAGTTATTTTCATCTAAATTTACTCAAATATAGATCCTACATCAAAAATACTCAACAAAATCCAAAAAAATCGAAGTTGATTTCAAATAAATTTATTAAAATTTGACATTTCCAACTAATTTTTTTTTCAGAATCCAACAAAATTGAAGTTATTTTCATCTAAATTTACTCAAATATAGACCCTACAACAAAAATACTCAACAAAATCCAAAAAAATCGAAGTTGATTTCAAATAAATTTATTAAAATTTGACACTTCCAACTAAAATTTTTTTCACAATCCAACAAAATTGAAGTTATTTTCAACTAAATTTAATCAAATATAGATCCTACAACAAAAATACTCGACAAAATCCAAAAAAATCGAAGTTGATTTCATATGAATTTATTAAAATTTGACACTTCCAACTAAAATTTTTTTTATAATCCAACAAAATTGAAGTTATTTTCATCTAAATTTAGTCAAATATAGAGCCTACAACCAAAATACTCATCAAAATCCAAAAAAATCGAAGTTGATTTCAAATGAATTTATTAAAATTTGACAAAAATCTTGTCTACATCCAAGAAAATTGAAGTTATTTTCATCTAAATTTACTCAAATATAGATCCTACAACAAAAATACTCAACAAAATCCAAAAACATCGAAGATGATTTCAAATGATTTTATTAAAATTTGACAAAAATCTTGTCTACATACAAGAAAATTGAAGTTATTTTCATCTAAATTTACTCCAATATAGATCCTACAACCAAAATAATCAACAAAATCCAAAAAAATCGAAGTTGATTTCAAATGAATTTATTAAAATTTGACCAAAATCTTGTCAAAATCCAAGAAAATTGAAATTATTTTCATCTAAATTTAGTCAAATATAGATCCTACAACAAAAATACTCAACAAAATCCAAAAAAATCAAAGTTGTTTTCATATGAATTTATTAAAATTTGACACTTCCAACTAAACTTTTTTTTATAATCCAACAAAATTGAAGTTATTTTCATCTAAATTTAGTCAAATATAGATCCTACAACCAAAATACTCATCAAAATCCAAAAAAATCGAAGTTGATTTCAAATTAATTTATTAAAATTTGACAAAAATCTTGTCTACATCCAAGAAAATTGAAGTTATTTTCATCTAAATTTACTCAAATATAGATCCTACAACAAAAATACTCAACAAAATCCAAAAAAATCGAAGATGATTTCAAATGATTTTATTAAAATTTGACAAAAATCTTGTCTACATACAAGAAAATTGAAGTTATTTTCATCTAAATTTACTCCAATATAGATCCTACAACCAAAATACTCAACAAAATCCAAAAAAATCGAAGTTGATTTCAAATGAATTTATTAAAATTTGACCAAAATCTTGTCAAAATCCAAGAAAATTGAAATTATTTTCATCTAAATTTAGTCAAATATAGATCCTACAACCAAAATACTCATCAAAATCCAAAAAAATCGAAGTTGATTTCAAATGAATTTATTAAAATTTGACAAAAATCTTGTCTACATCCAAGAAAATTGAAGTTATTTTCATCTAAATTTACTCAAATATAGATCCTACAACAAAAATACTCAACAAAATCCAAAAAAATCGAAGATGATTTCAAATGATTTTATTAAAATTTGACAAAAATCTTGTCTACATACAAGAAAATTGAAGTTATTTTCATCTAAATTTACTCCAATATAGATCCTACAACAAAAATAATCAACAAAATCCAAAAAAATCGAAGTTGATTTCAAATGAATTTATTAAAATTTGACCAAAATCTTGTCAAAATCCAAGAAAATTGAAATTATTTTCATCTAAATTTAGTCAAATATAGATCCTACAACAAAAATACTCAACAAAATCCAAAAAAATCAAAGTTGTTTTCATATGAATTTATTAAAATTTGACACTTCCAACTAAACTTTTTTTTATAATCCAACAAAATTGAAGTTATTTTCATCTAAATTTAGTCAAATATAGATCCTACAACCAAAATACTCATCAAAATCCAAAAAAATCGAAGTTGATTTCAAATAAATTTATTAAAATTTGACAAAAATCTTGTCTACATCCAAGAAAATTGAAGTTATTTTCATCTAAATTTACTCAAATATAGATCCTACAACAAAAATACTCAACAAAATCCAAAAAAATCGAAGATGATTTCAAATGATTTTATTAAAATTTGACAAAAATCTTGTCTACATACAAGAAAATTGAAGTTATTTTCATCTAAATTTACTCCAATATAGATCCTACAACCAAAATACTCAACAAAATCCAAAAAAATCGAAGTTGATTTCAAATGAATTTATTAAAATTTGACCAAAATCTTGTCAAAATCCAAGAAAATTGAAATTATTTTCATCTAAATTTAGTCAAATATAGATCCTACAACAAAAATACTCAACAAAATCCAAAAAAATCGAAGTTGTTTTCATATGAATTTATTAAAATTTGACACTTCCAACTAAAATTTTTTTTATAATCCAACAAAATTGAAGTTATTTTCATCTAAATTTACTCAAATATAGATCCTACAACCAAAATACGCAACAAAATCCAAAAAAATCGAAGTTGATTTCAAATGAATTTATTAAAATTTGACCAAAATCTTGTCAAATTCCAAGAAAATTGAAGTTATTTTCATCTAAATTTAATCAAATATAGATCCTACAACAAAAATACTCAACAAAATCCAAAAAAATCGAAGTTGATTTCATATGAATTTATTAAAATTTGACACTTCCAACTAAAATTTTTTTTATTATCCAACAAAATTGAAGTTATTTTCATCTAAATTTAGTCAAATATAGATCCTACAACCAAAATACTTACCAAAATCCAAAAAAATCGAAGTTGATTTCAAATGATTTTATTAAAATTTGACAAAAATCTTGTCTACATACAAGAAAATTGAAGTTATTTTCATCTAAATTTACTCCAATATAGATCCTACAACCAAAATACTCAACAAAATCCAAAAAAATCGAAGTTGATTTCAAATGAATTTATTAAAATTTGACCAAAATCTTGTCAAAATCCAAGAAAATTGAAATTATTTTCATCTAAATTTAGTCAAATATAGATCCTACAACAAAAATACTCAACAAAATCCAAAAAAATCGAAGTTGTTTTCATATGAATTTATTAAAATTTGACACTTCCAACTAAAATTTTTTTTATAATCCAACAAAATTGAAGTTATTTTCATCTAAATTTACTCAAATATAGATCCTACAACCAAAATACGCAACAAAATAAAAAAAAATCGAAGTTGATTTCAAATGAATTTATTAAAATTTGACGAAAATCATGTCAAAATCCAAAAAATTGAAGTTATTTTCATCTAAATTTACTCAAATATAGATCCTACATCAAAAATACTCAACAAAATCCAAAAAAATCGAAGTTGATTTCAAATAAATTTATTAAAATTTGACATTTCCAACTAATTTTTTTTTCAGAATCCAACAAAATTGAAGTTATTTTCATCTAAATTTACTCAAATATAGACCCTACAACAAAAATACTCAACAAAATCCAAAAAAATCGAAGTTGATTTCAAATAAATTTATTAAAATTTGACACTTCCAACTAAAATTTTTTTCACAATCCAACAAAATTGAAGTTATTTTCAACTAAATTTAATCAAATATAGATCCTACAACAAAAATACTCGACAAAATCCAAAAAAATCGAAGTTGATTTCATATGAATTTATTAAAATTTGACACTTCCAACTAAAATTTTTTTTATAATCCAACAAAATTGAAGTTATTTTCATCTAAATTTAGTCAAATATAGAGCCTACAACCAAAATACTCATCAAAATCCAAAAAAATCGAAGTTGATTTCAAATGAATTTATTAAAATTTGACAAAAATCTTGTCTACATCCAAGAAAATTGAAGTTATTTTCATCTAAATTTACTCAAATATAGATCCTACAACAAAAATACTCAACAAAATCCAAAAACATCGAAGATGATTTCAAATGATTTTATTAAAATTTGACAAAAATCTTGTCTACATACAAGAAAATTGAAGTTATTTTCATCTAAATTTACTCCAATATAGATCCTACAACCCAAATAATCAACAAAATCCAAAAAAATCGAAGTTGATTTCAAATGAATTTATTAAAATTTGACCAAAATCTTGTCAAAATCCAAGAAAATTGAAATTATTTTCATCTAAATTTAGTCAAATATAGATCCTACAACAAAAATACTCAACAAAATCCAAAAAAATCGAAGTTGTTTTCATATGAATTTATTAAAATTTGACACTTCCAACTAAAATTTTTTTTATAATCCAACAAAATTGAAATTATTTTCATCTAAATTTAGTCAAATATAGATCCTACAACAAAAATACTCAACAAAATCCAAAAAAATCGAAGTTGTTTTCATATGAATTTATTAAAATTTGACACTTCCAACTAAAATTTTTTTTATAATCCAACAAAATTGAAGTTATTTTCATCTAAATTTAGTCAAATATAGATCCTACAACCAAAATACTCATCAAAATCCAAAAAAATCGAAGTTGATTTCAAATGAATTTATTAAAATTTGACCAAAATCATGTCAAAATCCAAAAAATTGAAGTTATTTTCATCTAAATTTACTCAAATATAGATCCTACATCAAAAATACTCAACAAAATCCAAAAAAATCGAAGTTGATTTCAAATAAATTTATTAAAATTTGACATTTCCAACTAATTTTTTTTTCAGAATCCAACAAAATTGAAGTTATTTTCATCTAAATTTACTCAAATATAGACCCTACAACAAAAATACTCAACAAAATCCAAAAAAATCGAAGTTGATTTCAAATAAATTTATTAAAATTTGACACTTCCAACTAAAATTTTTTTCACAATCCAACAAAATTGAAGTTATTTTCAACTAAATTTAATCAAATATAGATCCTACAACAAAAATACTCGACAAAATCCAAAAAAATCGAAGTTGATTTCATATGAATTTATTAAAATTTGACACTTCCAACTAAAATTTTTTTTATAATCCAACAAAATTGAAGTTATTTTCATCTAAATTTAGTCAAATATAGAGCCTACAACCAAAATACTCATCAAAATCCAAAAAAATCGAAGTTGATTTCAAATGAATTTATTAAAATTTGACAAAAATCTTGTCTACATCCAAGAAAATTGAAGTTATTTTCATCTAAATTTACTCAAATATAGATCCTACAACAAAAATACTCAACAAAATCCAAAAACATCGAAGATGATTTCAAATGATTTTATTAAAATTTGACAAAAATCTTGTCTACATACAAGAAAATTGAAGTTATTTTCATCTAAATTTACTCCAATATAGATCCTACAACCCAAATAATCAACAAAATCCAAAAAAATCGAAGTTGATTTCAAATGAATTTATTAAAATTTGACCAAAATCTTGTCAAAATCCAAGAAAATTGAAATTATTTTCATCTAAATTTAGTCAAATATAGATCCTACAACAAAAATACTCAACAAAATCCAAAAAAATCGAAGTTGTTTTCATATGAATTTATTAAAATTTGACACTTCCAACTAAAATTTTTTTTATAATCCAACAAAATTGAAATTATTTTCATCTAAATTTAGTCAAATATAGATCCTACAACAAAAATACTCAACAAAATCCAAAAAAATCGAAGTTGTTTTCATATGAATTTATTAAAATTTGACACTTCCAACTAAAATTTTTTTTATAATCCAACAAAATTGAAGTTATTTTCATCTAAATTTAGTCAAATATAGATCCTACAACCAAAATACTCATCAAAATCCAAAAAAATCGAAGTTGATTTCAAATGAATTTATTAAAATTTGACCAAAATCATGTCAAAATCCAAAAAATTGAAGTTATTTTCATCTAAATTTACTCAAATATAGATCCTACATCAAAAATACTCAACAAAATCCAAAAAAATCGAAGTTGATTTCAAATAAATTTATTAAAATTTGACATTTCCAACTAATTTTTTTTTCAGAATCCAACAAAATTGAAGTTATTTTCATCTAAATTTACTCAAATATAGACCCTACAACAAAAATACTCAACAAAATCCAAAAAAATCGAAGTTGATTTCAAATAAATTTATTAAAATTTGACACTTCCAACTAAAATTTTTTTCACAATCCAACAAAATTGAAGTTATTTTCAACTAAATTTAATAAAATATAGATCCTACAACAAAAATACTCGACAAAATCCAAAAAAATCGAAGTTGATTTCATATGAATTTATTAAAATTTGACACTTCCAACTAAAATTTTTTTTATAATCCAACAAAATTGAAGTTATTTTCATCTAAATTTAGTCAAATATAGATCCTACAACCAAAATACTCATCAAAATCCAAAAAAATCGAAGTTGATTTCAAATGAATTTATTAAAATTTGACAAAAATCTTGTCTACATCCAAGAAAATTGAAGTTATTTTCATCTAAATTTACTCAAATATAGATCCTACAACAAAAATACTCAACAAAATCCAAAAAAATCGAAGATGATTTCAAATGATTTTATTAAAATTTGACAAAAATCTTGTCTACATACAAGAAAATTGAAGTTATTTTCATCTAAATTTACTCCAATATAGATCCTACAACAAAAATAATCAACAAAATCCAAAAAAATCGAAGTTGATTTCAAATGAATTTATTAAAATTTGACCAAAATCTTGTCAAAATCCAAGAAAATTGAAATTATTTTCATCTAAATTTAGTCAAATATAGATCCTACAACAAAAATACTCAACAAAATCCAAAAAAATCGAAGTTGTTTTCATATGAATTTATTAAAATTTGACACTTCCAACTAAAATTTTTTTTATAATCCAACAAAATTGAAGTTATTTTCATCTAAATTTACTCAAATATAGATCCTACAACCAAAATACGCAACAAAATAAAAAAAAATCGAAGTTGATTTCAAATGAATTTATTAAAATTTGACCAAAATCATGTCAAAATCCAAAAAATTGAAGTTATTTTCATCTAAATTTACTCAAATATAGATCCTACATCAAAAATACTCAACAAAATCCAAAAAAATCGAAGTTGATTTCAAATAAATTTATTAAAATTTGACATTTCCAACTAATTTTTTTTTCAGAATCCAACAAAATTGAAGTTATTTTCATCTAAATTTACTCAAATATAGACCCTACAACAAAAATACTCAACAAAATCCAAAAAAATCGAAGTTGATTTCAAATAAATTTATTAAAATTTGACACTTCCAACTAAAATTTTTTTCACAATCCAACAAAATTGAAGTTATTTTCAACTAAATTTAATCAAATATAGATCCTACAACAAAAATACTCGACAAAATCCAAAAAAATCGAAGTTGATTTCATATGAATTTATTAAAATTTGACACTTCCAACTAAAATTTTTTTTATAATCCAACAAAATTGAAGTTATTTTCATCTAAATTTAGTCAAATATAGATCCTACAACCAAAATACTCATCAAAATCCAAAAAAATCGAAGTTGATTTCAAATGAATTTATTAAAATTTGACAAAAATCTTGTCTACATCCAAGAAAATTGAAGTTATTTTCATCTAAATTTACTCAAATATAGATCCTACAACAAAAATACTCAACAAAATCCAAAAAAATCGAAGATGATTTCAAATGATTTTATTAAAATTTGACAAAAATCTTGTCTACATACAAGAAAATTGAAGTTATTTTCATCTAAATACACTCCAATATAGATCCTACAACAAAAATAATCAACAAAATCCAAAAAAATCGAAGTTGATTTCAAATGAATTTATTAAAATTTGACCAAAATCTTGTCAAAATCCAAGAAAATTGAAATTATTTTCATCTAAATTTAGTCAAATATAGATCCTACAACAAAAATACTCAACAAAATCCAAAAAAATCAAAGTTGTTTTCATATGAATTTATTAAAATTTGACACTTCCAACTAAACTTTTTTTTATAATCCAACAAAATTGAAGTTATTTTCATCTAAATTTAGTCAAATATAGATCCTACAACCAAAATACTCATCAAAATCCAAAAAAATCGAAGTTGATTTCAAATTAATTTATTAAAATTTGACAAAAATCTTGTCTACATCCAAGAAAATTGAAGTTATTTTCATCTAAATTTACTCAAATATAGATCCTACAACAAAAATACTCAACAAAATCCAAAAAAATCGAAGATGATTTCAAATGATTTTATTAAAATTTGACAAAAATCTTGTCTACATACAAGAAAATTGAAGTTATTTTCATCTAAATTTACTCCAATATAGATCCTACAACCAAAATACTCAACAAAATCCAAAAAAATCGAAGTTGATTTCAAATGAATTTATTAAAATTTGACCAAAATCTTGTCAAAATCCAAGAAAATTGAAATTATTTTCATCTAAATTTAGTCAAATATAGATCCTACAACCAAAATACTCATCAAAATCCAAAAAAATCGAAGTTGATTTCAAATGAATTTATTAAAATTTGACAAAAATCTTGTCTACATCCAAGAAAATTGAAGTTATTTTCATCTAAATTTACTCAAATATAGATCCTACAACAAAAATACTCAACAAAATCCAAAAAAATCGAAGATGATTTCAAATGATTTTATTAAAATTTGACAAAAATCTTGTCTACATACAAGAAAATTGAAGTTATTTTCATCTAAATTTACTCCAATATAGATCCTACAACAAAAATAATCAACAAAATCCAAAAAAATCGAAGTTGATTTCAAATGAATTTATTAAAATTTGACCAAAATCTTGTCAAAATCCAAGAAAATTGAAATTATTTTCATCTAAATTTAGTCAAATATAGATCCTACAACAAAAATACTCAACAAAATCCAAAAAAATCAAAGTTGTTTTCATATGAATTTATTAAAATTTGACACTTCCAACTAAACTTTTTTTTATAATCCAACAAAATTGAAGTTATTTTCATCTAAATTTAGTCAAATATAGATCCTACAACCAAAATACGCAACAAAATCCAAAAAAATCGAAGTTGATTTCAAATGAATTTATTAAAATTTGTCCAAAATCTTGTCAAATTCCAAGAAAATTGAAGTTATTTTCATCTAAATTTAATCAAATATAGATCCTACAACAAAAATACTCAACAAAATCCAAAAAAATCGAAGTTGTTTTCATATGAATTTATTAAAATTTGACACTTCCAACTAAAATTTTTTTTATAATCCAACAAAATTGAAGTTATTTTCATCTAAATTTAGTCAAATATAGATCCTACAACCAAAATACTTATCAAAATCCAAAAAAATCGAAGTTGATTTCAAATGAATTTAATAAAATTTGACAAAAATCTTGTCTACATCCAAGAAAATTGAAGTTATTTTCATCTAAATTTACTCAAATATAGATCCTACAACAAAAATACTCAACAAAATCCAAAAAAATCGAAGTTGATTTCAAATGATTTTATTAAAATTTGACAAAAATCTTGTCTACATACAAGAAAATTGAAGTTATTTTCATCTAAATTTAGTCAAATATAGATCCTACAACCAAAATAGTCATCAAAATCCAAAAAATCGAAGTTGATTTCAAATGATTTTATTAAAATTTGACCAAAATCTTGTCAAAATCCAAAAAATTGAAGTTATTTTCATCTAAATTTAGTCAAATATACATCCTACAACCAAAATACTCATTAAAATCCAAAAAAATCGAAGTTGATTTCAAATAAATTTATTAAAATTTGACACTTCCAACTAAAATTTTTTTCATAATCCAACAAAATTGAAGTTATTTTCATCTAAATTTACTCCAATATAGATCCTACAACCAAAATACTCAACAAAATCCAAAAAAATCGAAGTTGATTTCAAATGATTTTATTAAAATTTGACCAAAATCTTGTCAAAATCCAAAAAATTGAAGTTATTTTCATCTAAATTTACTCAAATATAGAACCTACAACAAAAATACTCAACAAAATCCAAAAAAATCGAAGTTGATTTCAAATAAATTTATTAAAATTTGACACTTCCAACTAAAATTTTTTTCACAATCCAACAAAATTGAAGTTATTTTCATCTAAATTTATTCAAATATAGACCCTACAACAAAAATACTCAACAAAATCCAAAAAAATCGAAGTTGATTTCAAATAAATTTATTAAAATTTGACCCTTCCAACTAAATTTTTTTTTCACAATCCAAAAAATTGAAGTTATTTTCATCTAAATCTACTCAAATATAGATCCTACAACAAAAATACTCAACAAAATCCAAAATAATCGAAGTTGATTTCAAATAAATTTAAAAATTCGACACTTCCAACTAAAATTTTTTTCACAATCCAAAAATTGATGTTATTTTCATCTAAATTTACCCAAATATAGATCCTACAACAAAAATACTCAATAAAATCTAAAAAAATCGAAGTTGGTTTCAAATAATATTATTAAAATTTGACACTTCCAAATAAGTTTTTTTCACAATCCAACAAAATTGAAGTTATTTTCATCTAAATTTAATCAAATATAGATCCTACAACAAGAACACTCAACAAAATCCAAAAAAATCGAAGTTGATTTCAAATGAATTTATTAAAATTTGACAAAAATCTTGTCTACATCCAAGAAAATTGAAGTTATTTTCATCTAAATTTAGTCAAATATAGATCCTACAACCAAAATACTCATCAAAATCCAAAAAAATCGAAGTTGATTTCAAATAAATTTATTAAAATTTGACACTTCCAACTAAATTTTTTTTCATAATCCAACAAAATTGAATTTATTTTCATCTAAATTTAGTCAAATATAGATCCTACAACCAAAATACTCAACAAAATAAAAAAAAATCGAAGTTGATTTCAAATAAATTTATTAAAATTTGACACTTCCAACTAAAATTTTTTTCATAATCCCACAAAATTAAAGTTATTTTCATCTAAATTTACTCAAATATAGATCCTACATCCAAAATACGCAACAAAATCCAAAAAAATCGAAGTTGATTTCAAATGAATTTATTAAAATTTCACCAAAATCTTGTCAAAATCCAAGAAAATTGAAGTTATTTTCAACTAAATTTAATCAAATATAGATCCTACAACAAAAATACTCGACAAAATCCAAAAAAATCGAAGTTGATTTCATATGAATTTATTAAAATTTGACACATCCAACTAAAATTTTTTTTATAATCCAACAAAATTGAAGTTATTTTCATCTAAATTTAGTCAAATATAGATCCTACAACCAAAATACTCATCAAAATCCAAAAAAATCGAAGTTGATTTCAAATGAATTTATTAAAATTTGACAAAAATCTTGTCTACATCCAAGAAAATTGAAGTTATTTTCATCTAAATTTACTCAAATATAGATCCTATAACAAAAATACTCAACAAAATCCAAAAAAATCGAAGATGATTTCAAATGATTTTATTAAAATTTGACAAAAATCTTGTCTACATACAAGAAAATTGAAGTTATTTTCATCTAAATTTACTCCAATATAGATCCTACAACCAAAAGAATCAACAAAATCCAAAAAAATCGAAGTTGATTTCAAATGAATTTATTAAAATTTGACCAAAATCTTGTCAAAATCCAAGAAAATTGAAATTATTTTCATCTAAATTTAGTCAAATATAGATCCTACAACAAAAATACTCAACAAAATCCAAAAAAATCGAAGTTGTTTTCATATGAATTTATTAAAATTTGACACTTCCAACTAAAATTTTTTTTATAATCCAACAAAATTGAAGTTATTTTCATCTAAATTTAGTCAAATATAGATCCTACAACCAAAATACTCATCAAAATCCAAAAAAATCGAAGTTGATTTCAAATTAATTTATTAAAATTTGACAAAAATCTTGTCTACATCCAAGAAAATTGAAGTTATTTTCATCTAAATTTACTCAAATATAGATCCTACAACAAAAATACTCAACAAAATCCAAAAAAATCGAAGATGATTTCAAATGATTTTATTAAAATTTGACAACAATCTTGTCTTCATACAAGAAAATTGAAGTTATTTTCATCTAAATTTACTCCAATATAGATCCTACAACCAAAATACTCAACAAAATCCAAAAAAATCGAAGTTGATTTCAAATGAATTTATTAAAATTTGACCAAAATCTTGTCAAAATCCAAGAAAATTGAAATTATTTTCATCTAAATTTAGTCAAATATAGATCCTACAACAAAAATACTCAACAAAATCCAAAAAAATCGAAGTTGTTTTCATATGAATTTATTAAAATTTGACACTTCCAACTAAAATTTTTTTTATAATCCAACAAAATTGAAGTTATTTTCATCTAAATTTACTCAAATATAGATCCTACAACCAAAATACGCAACAAAATCCAAAAAAATCGAAGTTGATTTCAAATGAATTTATTAAAATTTGACAAAAATCTTGTCTACATCCAAGAAAATTGAAGTTATTTTCATCTAAATTTACTCAAATATAGATCCTACAACAAAAATACTCAACAAAATCCAAAAAAATCGAAGTTGATTTCAAATGATTTTATTAAAATTTGACAAAAATCTTGTCTACATACAAGAAAATTGAAGTTATTTTCATCTAAATTTAGTCAAATATAGATCCTACAACCAAAATAGTCATCAAAATCCAAAAAATCGAAGTTGATTTCAAATGATTTTATTAAAATTTGACCAAAATCTTGTCAAAATCCAAAAAATTGAAGTTATTTTCATCTAAATTTAGTCAAATATACATCCTACAACCAAAATACTCATCAAAATCCAAAAAAATCGAAGTTGATTTCAAATAAATTTATTAAAATTTGACACTTCCTACTAAAATTTTTTTCATAATCCAACAAAATTGAAGTTATTTTCATCTAAATTTACTCCAACATAGATCCTACAACCAATATACTCAACAAAATCCAAAAAAATCGAAGTTGATTTCAAATAAATTTAAAAATTCGACACTTCCAACTAAAATTTTTTCACAATCCAAAAAATTGATGTTATTTTTATCTAAATTTACTCAAATATAGATCCTACAACAAAAATACTTAATAAAATCTAAAAAAATCGAAGTTGGTTTCAAATAATATTATTAAAATTTGACACTTCCAAATAAGTTTTTTTCACAATCCAACAAAATTGAAGTTATTTTCATCTAAATTTAATCAAATATAGATCCTACAACAAGAATACTCAACAAAATCCAAAAAAATCGAAGTTGATTTCAAATGATTTTATTAAAATTTGACAAAAATCTTGTCTACATCCAAGAAAATTGAAGTTATTTTCATCTAAATTTAGTCAAATATAGATCCTACAACCAAAATACTTATCAAAATCCAAAAAAATCGAAGTTGATTTCAAATGAATTTATTAAAATTTGACAAAAATCTTGTCTACATCCAAGAAAATTGAAGTTATTTTCATCTAAATTTAGTCAAATTGTCACGTCCCGGGTGAGGTTTTTGGGAACGGTGACTATGGGGAAGGAGAAAGCCAGGCGCGAATCTAACATCCGTCACACTGAGGGTTCGAGAGGAGGATCAGGCGTGAATCTGTCATCCAGCACTCTGAAGGTTTTAAGGGAAAGCCAGGCGCGAATCTATCATCCAGCACACTGTGGGTTTTGAGGGAAAGCCAGGCGTGAATCTGTCATCCAGCACACTGAGGGTTTTGCGGGAAGGTCAGGCGTGAATCTGTCATCCAGCACACTGTGGGTTTTAAGGGAAAGCCAGGCGTGAATCTGTCATCCAGCACACTGTGGGTTTTAAGGGAAAGCCAGGCGTGAATCTGTCATCCAGCACACTGTGGGTTTTAAGGGAAAGCCAGGCGTGAATCTGTCATCCAGCACACTGAGGGTTTTGCGGGAAAGTCAGGCGTGAATCTGTCATCCAGCACACTGTGGGTTTTAAGGGAAAGCCAGGCGTGAATCTGTCATCCAGCACACTGTGGGTTTTGAGGGAAAGTCAGGCGCGAATCTATCATCCGTCACACTAATCGACGAGGGAAGGTTTTAAAGCAAATTGGTACTGAAGGAACACCCGTTAGCACTCTCGTTTTGTTTTGGTTTGATAATAGGATTTACCGTTGCATTCGTACAAAAGAAACCATACTTAGTTTTCCTAAGAATAGCACGGCTCATGCAGCAGTGTGTTTGTAAATACTGGGAGAGCTCTCGCGAATCAGCTGTTGCGGCAGCTTGGTTTCGTTGGAAAGCCTTATGACTCGAGGATACACACAATAATTCGAAACATGATTGATAACAAAGCGGTTTATTAGCCTTGTTAGAGTGGTTTTAACAATGCGTGGGAAGATTTTGTATTCACACGCGCAACATTTATAATATGAGTTATGAATATGAATGGCGATATATATATAATAAGCATAAATGAAAGAATATAATAGTAAGTGAGCACTAAGCATAAATGAAAGAATATAAAAGTAAGTAAGCAATAAGCATGAAATGAAAGTAAATAATAATAAACTATAAGCGTTGACGAATAATAATATGGTATGGGGTGATATGCACTATAATAATGATATGTAATAATGACTTACAGTGATTGTCGTAAAGCACTGATTTGAATAATTAACACTTGTTTTAATGATACTCTTATCTATTAGACTGTCTGTTGACAAAAGAGAGGTTTGGGCTCTCGATCCTTTGTATTTATATGATCTTCCAGAGTACTGCGGGGGTACGCGCGGTAAAGACCTTGACAGATTTCGGAAACAAGACGCAGTAGATTTTGGGGGTTTTTGTAACGGTATGGTTATTAATAGATGTGTTTATGTCACGTACGCCAAATGCGTCGTAATTACAATCACGTGTTGATCACGTTTGTACATTTGCGTCGCAGTAACATTTCTAGGGTTTTTGCATGGGGCTTTGAAGCGAAATACTCAACCCATTTGGTGGAGTTTAGGAGGTCGTATAGGAATGGGGTAAACGGTGTATTGACTTCTGTGGTCATAGTAAGGGCGTGAGACGTAGTCTCGATTTTGAAGAGGGTTTTAAGGATGAGGGATTTGTTTAACGTAGATTTGGAAGGGAGTGGTCATGCCTCATATGGCGAATAGGCGAAGGAGTTGTGTAACGATCATCTCGCGATGGGGATCTCTAAGATACATCATCGAGGTGGCGTTTTGTATAGGTCATCTTGTGTTGGGGACCGCTAAGGTACAACATCAAGGTGATCGGCGATTGGGAATCTGGATTGATCGTTTAGAGATAGGGACCACTAAGGTGTATCGTCCAAACGATCGGTTGGGTGAGGGAGTAGGGGTAAGAGTTGAGTTTGACGGACTTTGGTGGAGTGATTGTGAGGTTTATTAATGGATTATTGGAATAGAACCGCGCGAAAATTAGTGGGACGTCACACCTCCCCCCTTATATGAAGAAATGTGTAATTTCTTAAAACAAGGTAGGTGTGGTTTGAAGTGAGAGAAAAAAATTTAAACGGAAAATAGTGGGGCAACACACCTCCCCCTTTATATGAAGAAATGCGTAATTTCTTAACATAAGGTTCGGGTGTCTTGAAATGAGGATAAAATAAAATATACATAGCTTATTTGGAAAATAAAACAAAACGTGTAGCCTATTTTGGCGGGGAAAAAAAACAAAAGGGTTTGCCTATTCGGCGAAAAGGAAAAAAAAACAAAAGATATTGCCTATTTGGCGTAATATAAGAAAAAAAATAAAAGATATAACTAATTTAGAAGAAAAACAAAATTATAGTCTATTGAAAAGAAAAATAAAAGACGTGGCCTATTTGGCATAAAAATAGAGAAATAAATGGGAGAAAAAGGTTCATTTACAAGGGATTATATACAGAGTAAGGATAGGATGAAGGGAAGGAAGGGGATTTTGGAGGGATTAATAAGGGGGAAAGGAATATTCCATATACTGGAGTGAGGGATCTTCCAGAATGAACGTGAGGTCATAACCGTTTTGATAATGGTCATCGAACCACCTCAGAAAAGCGGGTGTCAGCTCCGTAAAATCCGGAATTCGGATTGCTGACCCCGTGTCCAGGATTTCCACGTCACCTGGGTATGGAGGGAGGGTGGAGGGAATTAGGGAGGTGGAGGGTTGGGAAGGAGAAGGGTATGGATAGGGAATGGGATGGGAGAGTGGCTCCATTACCCCATTGTCTGTGGGAGGGCATACTGGTGGTGATGGGTCCATCGGTGACGACGGGGGGGAGTCTTCGATGACGATTATTGGTATAATCGGCTCTGCCTCCCTGATGGTCACTGAGGAGGAGACCTTGGGGAGGAGGGGCGATACGCTCCTTCCTTCCTTGATGGCTTCCTTGCGCAGCCATTTTATGTGCTCCAATTTCCTCTTCAGGCCTGCCCCTTGGGTTTTAGGCCCATTGGGTTTTTGGGCCCTTTTATGTGGCATATTTTTCTAAGAAATGAAGTAGATTAATACATGTTATATAGGTATATATATATTTGGGTTAGAGTCAACCGGGATCCTCGCGCAATCGACCAAGGCGCGCCTTATTCGCGTGTATGATTTTTGTCTTGCCCTTCCACGATATTTTTAAATTTTGTGAAGGGATAACTTCTAGTATTGTGTGCGGACCGGAGTATTGGTCACCGAATTTCCCTTTCTTCGGTTCTATTAATACGAAGATTGGGTCGCCCGGTTTAAAGGTTTCTTCGTTTATATGCCGATCGTAATATTTCTTGTATCGAAGTTTTGACTGATTTAATTTTTCTGCAGCGGCGGTTTGCAGTTCCCGTATTCTCGCGTTTAGCTTTGAAAGGTAATGATTATAAGTTTCGCTTTCAAAATCTTCGGGCATCCTTTTTCGGCTGGGTACCCGAGCTATTTTCCCGAACACTAACTCGTGTGGGGTGTAACCGGTGCCTTCGTGGACGCTGGTATTATAACAGAACGCGGCTAAGTCGGTCCATTCGTCCCAGTCGCTGTGGTTACTTATGAACATTTTCAAATATTCCGTTAGGACCAGGTGCGATCGCTCTAGAGAACCGTTAGTCTGTGGGTGAAAAGCTGTGGTTCTAAATTGTTCGATTTTAAATTTTTTCGCGATAGCTTTCATGAAGTTACTGGTGAAATTTGCTCCTTGGTCGGTGAGGATGGCTCTGGGGGCTCCGAACTGACAGATAAATTGTTTTATGAACGCATCTGCAACTTTTAGTGATGTGGTGTGTTTAAGGGGTACGCATACGAAATATTTTGTTAGTAAGTCTTGCATTGTTAATATGTAGGTATTCCCTTCTCTCGTGGTAGGTAACGGTCCTACGATGTCCAATGCAATTTTGTCGAAGGCTTGTCCAGGCGTGTCAGTTAGAATCATTGGTTGCCTGGTCTTAACACGGACGAGTTTCTTCCGTTGACAGTCTTCGCATGTTCTAATGTAGTCTTCCACGGCTTTCTTCATTCCTTTCCAAAAGTAGTGGTGTCTAATTCGGTTATATGTTTTGGTCACTCCCTTGTGTCCGGCTAAGGCAGATGCGTGATTTTCTTTAATAATGGTTAGGTGTTCTGATTCCTCTGGTATTCGTACTGCTTGTAAACATATGGTGACGCTGATGTCCTCTTTGTTGACGGCTTCAAGGATACCCGAAATGACATTTTGCCAGCTTAATTGATCTAAGTTCGATGTTTTGGCTATACTGAAGGATTGTATTTGGAGCTCGTGTACCGTATATTTAAGGTAAGAAAGGACTTTGCCCCATGTCGTCATAGTTAGTGGTGTATTTTGTGTTTCTTTAATAACCAGCCCTATAAAGATTTGCCCCTTTTTGTGAGTTATGTGGGCCCTACCCAATGGGAGATCGCCAGGTATTGTCAGAATTCCCATTTCCTGTAGTCCTTTCGCTCCGTTGTCGCAAGGTTTTCCATCTACGCTTAAGAAGAAAACAAGCGTTTCTTTTCGTAAGAACAATGGGTCGCGACTGATTAATGGTATTATTTGGATATCTCTTTCTGGATCTGCTTCGTATGCCGCGTCCAAAGAATCGTTTAGTCCAATCATTGAAGATTCTGAATCTGATTCATCCGATGCGTTGGAATCCACCTCGGAGTTAAGGTCGTTCTCTTCCTGCGGTGTTGGCGATTGTGGAGGCGAAATAACAGGGGCATCTGTTAATTCCATTTCTTCTTCCTGATTTACTTCTTCTTCCGCACTACTCATCGGTTCCGGCGAGTTTTCTGTATTGGTCAACCTTTGGCGCACCTTCCTGGGCGGCTGTATTCTGGTAGGTTTTGCTCTTGGGCGAGTTTTATACGTGGGTCTAGTCGATGGCGTGGTGAGTCGGGGCCTCCCGGGACCTCGTTTAGCCGGGGGCTGATAGTCGTCATCAGCTTCCTCTCGTGGTCGTACTGGATATGCCTCCTTTACAGGAGGATTACGAGACAGGGCGTCGGCAAGTTTATTGCTTTTCCCTGGTTGATAGCGAATTTCATAGTCGTATTCTGCTAACTTTAAGCGCCACCTAACGAGGCGTGACGTTGGGTCTTTTACTCTATGCAACCAAATTAGGGGTTGGTGGTCAGTATATAAGATAAATTTCTTTCCATATAGATAAGGTCGGAAGTACCTGACACAATAAACAATAGCTAGAAGTTCTTTTTCGATGGTCGCATAGTTTATTTCTGCTTTGTTCAGGAGACGAGAAGCATAAGCGATGGGCAACTCTTTGCCTGTGATATTTTGGCTCAATATTCCTCCTATAGCAGATTCGGAAGCGTCGGTGGTAACATGGAATTCCAGGTCAAAATTTGGGTATTGCAGGATAGGTTCTTTCTGCAATGCTAACCTTAAGTGGTCAAAAGCCGTTTTCTGGGACGGTCCCCACTCGAATGTTGTGTCCTTCTTTAATAATTGGGTTAACGGGCGAGCTATTTTGGAAAAGTCTGGGATAAACCTCCTATAATATCCGGTTAATCCAAGGAATTGTTTGATTCCTTTTGGTGTACTTGGTGCCGGGTAGTTTCGGACGGCTTCAATTTTTCCCAGATCAGGTTTTACCCCTTGCTCGGTGATTATGTGACCTAAATATGCGACTTCCTTGTGTAGGAACTTACATTTGGAAGGTTGGAGTTTAAGTTTTGCTTCTCTCAGGCGCTGAGCAAGTTTTCTAAATTTAATCAAATGTTCCGTAAGGGAACTTGCGTAGAGGACAATATCGTCTAGATACACGAACATTTCTGTGCCCTGGAGTCCCGTAAGTGTGTGATCCATCAATCGTTGGAAGGTAGCTGGTGCATTACAAAGCCCAAATGGCATTCTGACAAATTCATAATGTCCGTGTGGTGTAGAAAAAGCCGTTTTAGGTGCGTCTTCCGGTTTCATAGGGATTTGGTGGAATCCAGAGGCAAGGTCGAATACGGAGAAGTATTTTGCTCCTCCCAATTGGTCTAGTATTTCGTTAATGTTTGGAAGTGGGTATGCATCAGGAACGGTTTTTTCGTTTAAATCCCTGAAATCAATTACCATTCTCCACAAAAGTTCCCCATTGGGTCCTGGTTTTTTGGAGACGATCCAAATGGGTGAATTGTAGGGTGATAGTGATGGCTTTATAATGTCGTTTTCTAGTAAATTCTTTACCTGTTTATCAATTTCTTTCTTATGTACAGGAGGGAAACGATATTGTTTAGTATTTACAGGCACTGGGTCCGTAGTCTGGATCCCATGTTGGATGGCGTTCGTATGACCCAACTTCTCATTTGGTAGATGGAAGAGGTCATTGTATTTATATATAATTCTTTGGACATGGAGCTTTTCTTCCGGATTCATATGTTCCGTTGAAATTAATTGGAGCACTTGTTCCATTCTTGTTGCGGTTTTTTCGTTTATTATTGATCCTTCCTCACCCGACGCCATAGCAAGAGACTCTTGGAATTCTAGGGGAAGGGTTGTTTCGGCATAGTGCCCTGGGGATGAGAGCGAGTGTACTTTCGCGGGTACCTCTTTATAATGGATCAAAGGATCCTGGGGACGAAGGGGTTTGATTTTTGTTAGGGATGGGGTAGGAGTGACGCACTTAGTCGTCTTAGTCTCTGTTGGTCGTTTTGGTTTGGGTTCTGGAATCACAATTTCGAATTCTTCCAATTCAACAGTAGGAATAGTGACCGTTTTGTCCGTTTCATTAGAATTTATTATTTGTAAGTATGCTTTGCCGTCTTGATTACGGACAAGAGCATTACCAGCGTGAATCCCAGCGCCTAAATCTAATTTAGGTAAATATCCTTCCTTCACGTTTAAATTCGATACGTTAATAAAAGAAACTGTTTTTGATCTAGCGGGTAGCACGACTTGACCCCTATCTACAAACGGAATGGAATTTCCGTTGAATTCCAATTGCTTTTTTGAATAATGTATTGAGGCATCTTGGTTCATAAAGAATTCAGTTCCCAATATTCCGTGTGGTTTAATAGGGAAATCGTTTTCGACTACGTGGAATGTAACGTCGTTGCCCAATAAAGTTATTTCTATTGTCCCGAGGGTGGAAACGAGGTCCTTAGCAATGCCTCTAAGTTGTACCTGTTTGTTTACGTCTATATTTTGAGATCGTTTTACGGCGTGAATTTTCAATAAGTTTACTTCAGAACCGGTGTCAATCATTAGTTCCGGTGTTATTTCGAAGTCTGGAGACCGGATAATTACGGACGGGGTTTCGCCAACAGTATTCAACCATGCGGTGGCGATCCTAAGTTTGGCATTCCCGATTCCGTTTGTGTCGTTATTGGACGCGCTCCTGTTTGGCCCGTTCCACGGTATGCGTCCGCTGTCGACCGTAGGGGCAGAGCGTTTCCCGAGTCCCGTTCCTGGAAGGTTCCAGGGTTTCTCTCATTGTGGTTGAACATTCGTTTTCTACATTCTGAGATTAGGTGTCCTGGCTTTTTGCAATACGCACAGATGCGCAATTCCGTAGGTCTTGAGGGAGGAGGTCGAGTTTTGTCCCAGTAAGGGAGCAAAGGGTTAGATGCCTGGTTATTATATCCTGTAACGCGGTTTGGAGGATACCTTTCGAAACGTTGTGGAGCGGTATCTTGATTACTTCTGCAGGTCCGTGCATCATGTCCGGTTTTGTTACAGAGTTGGCATGTTAATTTCGGGGCTTTTTGTTCTGAAAATCTTTGTCGATCCCTGTCGATTTGTTTGTCCACGAGTACAGCTAAATCAAAAGCTTCATCGATCGTTTCGAAAGAATGTTGGAGTAACCTTGTCCTTATGTGGGGTGGAAGACCGTCGACGAACGAATCAAATGTCAGGCGATCTAAGTCTTCGGGGTGATTTCGTGCGAAGTCGCGATAGTAGTCTCTATCCTCTTCCAAGATTGCGAATCGGAGATCTTTAACGCGGGAAATGTATTCTAATACATGTTCGTTTGTTCCTTTGATAATGTTGGCAAGTTCTCCACGGTAGTGGTCAGATGTTTTAGCAGGAGAAAAGATGCGTTTGAGTTGTTTAATTAGGTCGTTTACGGAGTCAAGGACCCTATCCTCAACGGCCAAGCATGCATGGTCTTGCAGCTTGTTTCGTAACAACCTCGCCAGCTGGGGTTCGGCGTGCGAGGGAACCAGAGCTTTAGCCCTATTGCAAGCTCTCGCGAATTGCTCTATGGATATGTTATGCCCGTTAAAATTTGGGACTGTCTCTATTGCGTCCTTTAATTTTATCTGGGGCGATGGACCCTGGTCTGGCGTTTGATTATGGTTCGGTACTTCCGGAATATTATTACGATTTCTCACCTCAGGAGTTTTATTGAAATTAAATACCGGTTTTTTATCGAAACGGGAGGAACCCGGCGTGTAAAAATTATTTGTAATAGGCGGGGGTGCAAGAAGTTTCTCCAGCATCAATTCGATATTTCGTATCCCATTGGAAAGGCTTTTAGACGCGGGGTCAATTGATCCGGTGGCTACGTTCGAACGCGCTTTGGTTTCTGGGTTTACTACAAATTTCGTATGCAAACTTTCGATCTCGGCTTGTTTTTCGCGTAATACTCGTAGTTGTTCCATTATTTCGGCGATCGCGATTTCTGTAGCGCTATTGGAAGGTCCTGCGTCTTGGTCGCTTACGGCGATATCGTCGGTTTCGCCGTACACAGACATGTTTAGTTAGTTAGTCGTTATTTAAATTCAGGTTGTTCTATCCCGGGAACCAAAAATTATTAACCCGTAATGATTTCTATTTGAAAAGAGGAAATGTTCCGTGCATTCGGCGCAACTATTTAAAGGACGCGTTTGGAATAAGAGTTTTTTGCAACGAGGGCACCTTGGAAATATATTGTTTAATGAATAATAATGTTCCTGAGTGATTTCATTCACTTCAATTGGATCCAGATCAAAGCAGTCTAGGCAAATTTTGTAGCCTCCCGTGGTCGTTGCTACACCGCCCGAAACACAGGTCAGTTCATTAGTGTATGCCAATTGGTTCACAAATTGGCTGTACAGGTTTGATAGATGTTGCAGTTGAAATCTGTTATACATACTAGATATCGGGCTATTGTGGGCACCGTATGTTTGAGAATTTACTTCTTTAAACAGTTAACGGATCCCACCGCTGTCACCAAAAATTATGTCACGTCCCGGGTGAGGTTTTTGGGAACGGTGACTATGGGGAAGGAGAAAGCCAGGCGCGAATCTAACATCCGTCACACTGAGGGTTCGAGAGGAGGATCAGGCGTGAATCTGTCATCCAGCACTCTGAAGGTTTTAAGGGAAAGCCAGGCGCGAATCTATCATCCAGCACACTGTGGGTTTTGAGGGAAAGCCAGGCGTGAATCTGTCATCCAGCACACTGAGGGTTTTGCGGGAAGGTCAGGCGTGAATCTGTCATCCAGCACACTGTGGGTTTTAAGGGAAAGCCAGGCGTGAATCTGTCATCCAGCACACTGTGGGTTTTAAGGGAAAGCCAGGCGTGAATCTGTCATCCAGCACACTGTGGGTTTTAAGGGAAAGCCAGGCGTGAATCTGTCATCCAGCACACTGAGGGTTTTGCGGGAAAGTCAGGCGTGAATCTGTCATCCAGCACACTGTGGGTTTTAAGGGAAAGCCAGGCGTGAATCTGTCATCCAGCACACTGTGGGTTTTGAGGGAAAGTCAGGCGCGAATCTATCATCCGTCACACTAATCGACCAGGGAAGGTTTTAAAGCAAATTGGTACTGAAGGAACACCCGTTAGCACTCTCGTTTTGTTTTGGTTTGATAATAGGATTTACCGTTGCATTCGTACAAAAGAAACCATACTTAGTTTTCCTAAGAATAGCACGGCTCATGCAGCAGTGTGTTTGTAAATACTGGGAGAGCTCTCGCGAATCAGCTGTTGCGGCAGCTTGGTTTCGTTGGAAAGCCTTATGACTCGAGGATACACACAATAATTCGAAACATGATTGATAACAAAGCGGTTTATTAGCCTTGTTAGAGTGGTTTTAACAATGCGTGGGAAGATTTTGTATTCACACGCGCAACATTTATAATATGAGTTATGAATATGAATGGCGATATATATATAATAAGCATAAATGAAAGAATATAATAGTAAGTGAGCACTAAGCATAAATGAAAGAATATAAAAGTAAGTAAGCAATAAGCATGAAATGAAAGTAAATAATAATAAACTATAAGCGTTGACGAATAATAATATGGTATGGGGTGATATGCACTATAATAATGGTATGTAATAATGACTTACAGTGATTGTCGTAAAGCACTGATTTGAATAATTAACACTTGTTTTAATGATACTCTTATCTATTAGACTGTCTGTTGACAAAAGAGAGGTTTGGGCTCTCGATCCTTTGTATTTATATGATCTTCCAGAGTACTGCGGGGGTACGCGCGGTAAAGACCTTGACAGATTTCGGAAACAAGACGCAGTAGATTTTGGGGGTTTTTGTAACGGTATGGTTATTAATAGATGTGTTTATGTCACGTACGCCAAATGCGTCGTAATTACAATCACGTGTTGATCACGTTTGTACATTTGCGTCGCAGTAACATTTCTAGGGTTTTTGCATGGGGCTTTGAAGCGAAATACTCAACCCATTTGGTGGAGTTTAGGAGGTCGTATAGGAATGGGGTAAACGGTGTATTGACTTCTGTGGTCATAGTAAGGGCGTGAGACGTAGTCTCGATTTTGAAGAGGGTTTTAAGGATGAGGGATTTGTTTAACGTAGATTTGGAAGGGAGTGGTCATGCCTCATATGGCGAATAGGCGAAGGAGTTATGTAACGATCATCTCGCGATGGGGATCTCTAAGATACATCATCGAGGTGGCGTTTTGTATAGGTCATCTTGTGTTGGGGACCGCTAAGGTACAACATCAAGGTGATCGGCGATTGGGAATCTGGATTGATCGTTTAGAGATAGGGACCACTAAGGTGTATCGTCCAAACGATCGGTTGGGTGAGGGAGTAGGGGTAAGAGTTGAGTTTGACGGACTTTGGTGGAGTGATTGTGAGGTTTATTAATGGATTATTGGAATAGAACCGCGCGAAAATTAGTGGGACGTCACACAAATATAGATCCTACAACCAAAATACTCATCAAAATCCAAAAAAATCGAAGTTGATTTCAAATGATTTTATTAAAATTTGACAAAAATCTTGTCTACATCCAAGAAAATTGAAGTTATTTTCATCTAAATTTACTCAAATATAGATCCTACAACAAAAATACTCAACAAAATCCAAAAAAATCGAAGTTGATTTCATATGAATTTATTAAAATTTGACACTTCCAACTAAAATTTTTTTTATAATCCAACAAAATTGAAGTTATTTTCATCTAAATTTAGTCAAATATAGATCCTACAACAAAAATACTCCACAAAATCCAAAAAAATCGAAGTTTATTTCATATGAATTTATTAAAATTTGACACTTCCAACTAAAATTTTTTTTATAATCCAACAAAATTGAAGTTATTTTCATCTAAATTTAGTCAAATATAGATCCTACAACCAAAATACTCATCAAAATCCAAAAAAATCGAAGTTGATTTCAAATGAATTTATTAAAATTTGACAAAAATCTTGTCTACATCCAAGAAAATTGAAGTTATTTTCATCTAAATTTACTCAAATATAGATCCTACAACAAAAATACTCAACAAAATCCAAAAAAATCGAAGATGATTTCAAATGATTTTATTAAAATTTGACAAAAATCTTGTCTACATACAAGAAAATTGAAGTTATTTTCATCTAAATTTAGTCAAATATAGATCCTACAACAAAAATACTCAATAAAATCTAAAAAAATCGAAGTTGGTTTCAAATAATATTATTAAAATTTGACACTTCCAAATAAGTTTTTTTCACAATCCAACAAAATTGAAGTTATTTTCATCTAAATTTAATCAAATATAGATCCTACAACAAGAATACTCAACAAAATCCAAAAAAATCGAAGTTGATTTCAAATGAATTTATTAAAATTTGACAAAAATCTTGTCTACATCCAAGAAAATTGAAGTTATTTTCATCTAAATTTACTCAAATATAGATCCTACAACAAAAATACTCAACAAAATCCAAAAAAATCGAAGATGATTTCAAATGATTTTATTAAAATTTGACAAAAATCTTGTCTACATACAAGAAAATTGAAGTTATTTTCATCTAAATTTACTCCAATATAGATCCTACAACCAAAATACTCAACAAAATCCAAAAAAATCGAAGTTGATTTCAAATGAATTTATTAAAATTTAACCAAAATCTTGTCAAAATCCAAGAAAATTGAAATTATTTTCATCTAAATTTAGTCAAATATAGATCCTACAACAAAAATACTCAACAAAATCCAAAAAAATCGAAGTTGTTTTCATATGAATTTATTAAAATTGGACACTTCCAACTAAAATTTTTTTTATAATCCAACAAAATTGAAGTTATTTTCATCTAAATTTAGTCAAATATAGATCCTACAACCAAAATACTTATCAAAATCCAAAAAAATCGAAGTTGATTTCAAATGAATTTAATAAAATTTGACAAAAATCTTGTCTACATCCAAGAAAATTGAAGTTATTTTCATCTAAATTTACTCAAATATAGATCCTACAACAAAAATACTCAACAAAATCCAAAAAAATCGAAGTTGATTTCAAATGATTTTATTAAAATTTGACAAAAATCTTGTCTACATACAAGAAAATTGAAGTTATTTTCATCTACATTTAGTCAAATATAGATCCTACAACCAAAATAGTCATCAAAATCCAAAAAATCGAAGTTGATTTCAAATGATTTTATTAAAATTTGACCAAAATCTTGTCAAAATCCAAAAAATTGAAGTTATTTTCATCTAAATTTAGTCAAATATACATCCTACAACCAAAATACTCATCAAAATCCAAAAAAATCGAAGTTGATTTCAAATAAATTTATTAAAATTTGACACTTCCAACTAAAATTTTTTTCATAATCCAACAAAATTGAAGTTATTTTCATCTAAATTTACTCCAATATAGATCCTACAACCAAAATACTCAACAAAATCCAAAAAAATCGAAGTTGATTTCAAATGATTTTATTAAAATTTGACCAAAATCTTGTCAAAATCCAAAAAATTGAAGTTATTTTCATCTAAATTTACTCAAATATAGAACCTACAACAAAAATACTCAACAAAATCCAAAAAAATCGAAGTTGATTTCAAATAAATTTATTAAAATTTGACACTTCCAACTAAAATTTTTTTCACAATCCAACAAAATTGAAGTTATTTTCATCTAAATTTATTCAAATATAGACCCTACAACAAAAATACTCAACAAAATCCAAAAAAATCGAAGTTGATTTCAAATAAATTTATTAAAATTTGACACTTCCAACTAAAAATTTTTTCACAATCCAACAAAATTGAAGTTATTTTCATCTAAATTTACTCAAATATAGATTCTACAACAAAAATACTCAACAAAATCCAAAAAAATCGAAGTTGATTTCAAATAAATTTAGTAAAATTTGACCCTTCCAACTAAATTTTTTTTTCACAATCCAAAAAATTGAAGTTATTTTCATCTAAATCTACTCAAATATAGATCCTACAACAAAAATACTCAACAAAATCCAAAATAATCGAAGTTGATTTCAAATAAATTTAAAAATTCGACACTTCCAACTAAAATTTTTTTCACAATCCAAAAATTGATGTTATTTTCATCTAAATTTACCCAAATATAGATCCTACAACAAAAATACTCAATAAAATCTAAAAAAATCGAAGTTGGTTTCAAATAATATTATTAAAATTTGACACTTCCAAATAAGTTTTTTTCACAATCCAACAAAATTGAAGTTATTTTCATCTAAATTTAATCAAATATAGATCCTACAACAAGAATACTCAACAAAATCCAAAAAAATCGAAGTTGATTTCAAATGAATTTATTAAAATTTGACAAAAATCTTGTCTACATCCAAGAAAATTGAAGTTATTTTCATCTAAATTTAGTCAAATATAGATCCTACAACCAAAATACTCATCAAAATCCAAAAAAATCGAAGTTGATTTCAAATAAATTTATTAAAATTTGACACTTCCAACTAAATTTTTTTTCATAATCCAACAAAATTGAATTTATTTTCATCTAAATTTAGTCAAATATAGATCCTACAACCAAAATACTCAACAAAATAAAAAAAAATCGAAGTTGATTTCAAATAAATTTATTAAAATTTGACACTTCCAACTAAAATTTTTTTCATAATCCCACAAAATTAAAGTTATTTTCATCTAAATTTACTCAAATATAGATCCTACATCCAAAATACGCAACAAAATCCAAAAAAATCGAAGTTGATTTCAAATGAATTTATTAAAATTTCACCAAAATCTTGTCAAAATCCAAGAAAATTGAAGTTATTTTCAACTAAATTTAATCAAATATAGATCCTACAACAAAAATACTCGACAAAATCCAAAAAAATCGAAGTTGATTTCATATGAATTTATTAAAATTTGACACATCCAACTAAAATTTTTTTTATAATCCAACAAAATTGAAGTTATTTTCATCTAAATTTAGTCAAATATAGATCCTACAACCAAAATACTCATCAAAATCCAAAAAAATCGAAGTTGATTTCAAATGAATTTATTAAAATTTGACAAAAATCTTGTCTACATCCAAGAAAATTGAAGTTATTTTCATCTAAATTTACTCAAATATAGATCCTATAACAAAAATACTCAACAAAATCCAAAAAAATCGAAGATGATTTCAAATGATTTTATTAAAATTTGACAAAAATCTTGTCTACATACAAGAAAATTGAAGTTATTTTCATCTAAATTTACTCCAATATAGATCCTACAACCAAAATAATCAACAAAATCCAAAAAAATCGAAGTTGATTTCAAATGAATTTATTAAAATTTGACCAAAATCTTGTCAAAATCCAAGAAAATTGAAATTATTTTCATCTAAATTTAGTCAAATATAGATCCTACAACAAAAATACTCAACAAAATCCAAAAAAATCGAAGTTGTTTTCATATGAATTTATTAAAATTTGACACTTCCAACTAAAATTTTTTTTATAATCCAACAAAATTGAAGTTATTTTCATCTAAATTTAGTCAAATATAGATCCTACAACCAAAATACTCATCAAAATCCAAAAAAATCGAAGTTGATTTCAAATTAATTTATTAAAATTTGACAAAAATCTTGTCTACATCCAAGAAAATTGAAGTTATTTTCATCTAAATTTACTCAAATATAGATCCTACAACAAAAATACTCAACAAAATCCAAAAAAATCGAAGATGATTTCAAATGATTTTATTAAAATTTGACAAAAATTTTGTCTTCATACAAGAAAATTGAAGTTATTTTCATCTAAATTTACTCCAATATAGATCCTACAACCAAAATACTCAACAAAATCCAAAAAAATCGAAGTTGATTTCAAATGAATTTATTAAAATTTGACCAAAATCTTGTCAAAATCCAAGAAAATTGAAATTATTTTCATCTAAATTTAGTCAAATATAGATCCTACAACAAAAATACTCAACAAAATCCAAAAAAATCGAAGTTGTTTTCATATGAATTTATTAAAATTTGACACTTCCAACTAAAATTTTTTTTATAACCCAACAAAATTGAAGTTATTTTCATCTAAATTTACTCAAATATAGATCCTACAACCAAAATACGCAACAAAATCCAAAAAAATCGAAGTTGATTTCAAATGAATTTATTAAAATTTGACAAAAATCTTGTCTACATCCAAGAAAATTGAAGTTATTTTCATCTAAATTTACTCAAATATAGATCCTACAACAAAAATACTCAACAAAATCCAAAAAAATCGAAGTTGATTTCAAATGATTTTATTAAAATTTGACAAAAATCTTGTCTACATACAAGAAAATTGAAGTTATTTTCATCTAAATTTAGTCAAATATAGATCCTACAACCAAAATAGTCATCAAAATCCAAAAAATCGAAGTTGATTTCAAATGATTTTATTAAAATTTGACCAAAATCTTGTCAAAATCCAAAAAATTGAAGTTATTTTCATCTAAATTTAGTCAAATATACATCCTACAACCAAAATACTCATCAAAATCCAAAAAAATCGAAGTTGATTTCAAATAAATTTATTAAAATTTGACACTTCCAACTAAAATTTTTTTCATAATCCAACAAAATTGAAGTTATTTTCATCTAAATTTACTCCAACATAGATCCTACAACCAATATACTCAACAAAATCCAAAAAAATCGAAGTTGATTTCAAATAAATTTAAAAATTCGACACTTCCAACTAAAATTTTTTTCACAATCCAAAAAATTGATGTTATTTTCAGCTAAATTTACTCAAATATAGATCCTACAACAAAAATACTTAATAAAATCTAAAAAAATCGAAGTTGGTTTCAAATAATATTATTAAAATTTGACACTTCCAAATAAGTTTTTTTCACAATCCAACAAAATTGAAGTTATTTTCATCTAAATTTAATCAAATATAGATCCTACAACAAGAATACTCAACAAAATCCAAAAAAATCGAAGTTGATTTCAAATGATTTTATTAAAATTTGACAAAAATCTTGTCTACATCCAAGAAAATTGAAGTTATTTTCATCTAAATTTAGTCAAATATAGATCCTACAACCAAAATACTTATCAAAATCCAAAAAAATCGAAGTTGATTTCAAATGAATTTATTAAAATTTGACAAAAATCTTGTCTACATCCAAGAAAATTGAAGTTATTTTCATCTAAATTTAGTCAAATATAGATCCTACAACCAAAATACTCATCAAAATAAAAAAAAATCGAAGTTGATTTCAAATAAATTTATTAAAATTTGACACTTCCAACTAAAATTTTTTTCATAATCCAACAAAATTGAAGTTATTTTCATCTAAATTTACTCAAATATAGATCCTACAACCAAAATACGCAACAAAATCCAAAAAAATCGAAGTTGATTTCAAATGAATTTATTAAAATTTGACCAAAATCTTGTCAAAATCCAAGAAAATTGAAGTTATTTTCATCTAAATTTACTCAAATATAGATCCTACAACAAAAATACTCAACAAAATCCAAAAAAATCGAAGTTGATTTCATATGAATTTATTAAAATTTGACACTTCCAACTAAAATTTTTTTTATAATCCAACAAAATTGAAGTTATTTTCATCTAAATTTAGTCAAATATAGATCCTACAACCAAAATACTCATCAAAATCCAAAAAAATCGAAGTTGATTTCAAATGAATTTATTAAAATTTGACAAAAATCTTGTCTACATCCAAGAAAATTGAAGTTATTTTCATCTAAATTTACTCAAATATAGATCCTACAACAAAAATACTCAACAAAATCCAAAAAAATCGAAGATGATTTCAAATGATTTTATTAAAATTTGACAAAAATCTTGTCTACATACAAGAAAATTGAAGTTATTTTCATCTAAATTTAGTCAAATATAGATCCTACAACCAAAATAGTCATCAAAATCCAAAAAATCGAAGTTGATTTCAAATGATTTTATTAAAATTTGACCAAAATCTTGTCAAAATCCAAAAAATTGAAGTTATTTTCATCTAAATTTAGTCAAATATACATCCTACAACCAAAATACTCATCAAAATCCAAAAAAATCGAAGTTGATTTCAAATAAATTTATTAAAATTTGACACTTCCAACTAAAATTTTTTTCATAATCCAACAAAATTGAAGTTATTTTCATCTAAATTTACTCCAACATAGATCCTACAACCAATATACTCAACAAAATCCAAAAAAATCGAAGTTGATTTCAAATAAATTTAAAAATTCGACACTTCCAACTAAAATTTTTTTCACAATCCAAAAAATTGATGTTATTTTCAGCTAAATTTACTCAAATATAGATCCTACAACAAAAATACTTAATAAAATCTAAAAAAATCGAAGTTGGTTTCAAATAATATTATTAAAATTTGACACTTCCAAATAAGTTTTTTTCACAATCCAACAAAATTGAAGTTATTTTCATCTAAATTTAATCAAATATAGATCCTACAACAAGAATACTCAACAAAATCCAAAAAAATCGAAGTTGATTTCAAATGATTTTATTAAAATTTGACAAAAATCTTGTCTACATCCAAGAAAATTGAAGTTATTTTCATCTAAATTTAGTCAAATATAGATCCTACAACCAAAATACTTATCAAAATCCAAAAAAATCGAAGTTGATTTCAAATGAATTTATTAAAATTTGACAAAAATCTTGTCTACATCCAAGAAAATTGAAGTTATTTTCATCTAAATTTAGTCAAATATAGATCCTACAACCAAAATACTCATCAAAATAAAAAAAAATCGAAGTTGATTTCAAATAAATTTATTAAAATTTGACACTTCCAACTAAAATTTTTTTCATAATCCAACAAAATTGAAGTTATTTTCATCTAAATTTACTCAAATATAGATCCTACAACCAAAATACGCAACAAAATCCAAAAAAATCGAAGTTGATTTCAAATGAATTTATTAAAATTTGACCAAAATCTTGTCAAAATCCAAGAAAATTGAAGTTATTTTCATCTAAATTTACTCAAATATAGATCCTACAACAAAAATACTCAACAAAATCCAAAAAAATCGAAGTTGATTTCATATGAATTTATTAAAATTTGACACTTCCAACTAAAATTTTTTTTATAATCCAACAAAATTGAAGTTATTTTCATCTAAATTTAGTCAAATATAGATCCTACAACCAAAATACTCATCAAAATCCAAAAAAATCGAAGTTGATTTCAAATGAATTTATTAAAATTTGACAAAAATCTTGTCTACATCCAAGAAAATTGAAGTTATTTTCATCTAAATTTACTCAAATATAGATCCTACAACAAAAATACTCAACAAAATCCAAAAAAATCGAAGATGATTTCAAATGATTTTATTAAAATTTGACAAAAATCTTGTCTACATACAAGAAAATTGAAGTTATTTTCATCTAAATTTAGTCAAATATAGATCCTACAACCAAAATAGTCATCAAAATCCACAAAATCGAAGTTGATTTCAAATGATTTTATTAAAATTTGACCAAAATCTTGTCAAAATCCAAAAAATTGAAGTTATTTTCATCTAAATTTAGTCCAATATACATCCTACAACCAAAATACTCATCAAAATCCAAAAAAATCGAAGTTGATTTCAAATAAATTTATTAAAATTTGACACTTCCAACTAAAATTTTTTTCATAATCCAACAAAATTGAAGTTATTTTCATCTAAATTTACTCCAATATAGATCCTACGACCAAAATACTCAACAAAATCCAAAAAAATCGAAGTTGATTTCAAATGATTTTATTAAAATTTGTCCAAAATCTTGTCAAAATCCAAAAAATTGAAGTTATTTTCATCTAAATTTACTCAAATATAGAACCTACAACAAAAATACTCAACAAAATCCAAAAAAATCGAAGTTGATTTCAAATAAATTTATTAAAATTTGACACTTCCAACTAAAATTTTTTTCACAATCCAACAAAATTGAAGTTATTTTCATCTAAATTTATTCAAACATAGACCCTACAACAAAAGTACTCAAAAAAATCCAAAAAAATCGAAGTTGATTTCAAATAAATTTATTAAAATTTGACACTTCCAACTAAAAATTTTTTCACAATCCAACAAAATTGAAGTTATTTTCATCTAAATTTACTCAAATATAGATTCTACAACAAAAATACTCAACAAAATCCAAAAAAATCGAAGTTGATTTCAAATAAATTTATTAAAATTTGACCCTTCCAACTAAATTTTTTTTTCACAATCTAAAAAATTGAAGTTATTTTCATCTAAATCTACTCAAATATAGATCCTACAACAAAAATACTCAACAAAATCCAAAATAATCGAAGTTGATTTCAAATAAATTTAAAAATTCGACACTTCCAACTAAAATTTTTTTCACAATCCAAAAAATTGATGTTATTTTCATCTAAATTTACTCAAATATAGATCCTACAACAAAAATACTCAATAAAATCTAAAAAAATCGAAGTTGGTTTCAAATAATATTATTAAAATTTGACACTTCCAAATAAGTTTTTTTCACAATCCAACAAAATTGAAGTTATTTTCATCTAAATTTAATCAAATATAGATCCTACAACAAGAATACTCAACAAAATCCAAAAAAATCGAAGTTGATTTCAAATGAATTTATTAAAATTTGACAAAAATCTTGTCTACATCCAAGAAAATTGAAGTTATTTTCATCTAAATTTAGTCAAATATAGATCCTACAACCAAAATACTCATCAAAATCCAAAAAAATCGAAGTTGATTTCAAATAAATTTATTAAAATTTGACACTTCCAACTAAATTTTTTTTCATAATCCAACAAAATTGAATTTATATTCATCTAAATTTAGTCAAATATAGATCCTACAACCAAAATACTCAACAAAATCCAAAAAAATCGAAGTTGATTTCAAATGATTTTATTAAAATTTGACAAAAATCTTGTCTACATACAAGAAAATTGAAGTTATTTTCATCTACATTTAGTCAAATATAGATCCTACAACCAAAATAGTCATCAAAATCCAAAAAATCGAAGTTGATTTCAAATGATTTTATTAAAATTTGACCAAAATCTTGTCAAAATCCAAAAAATTGAAGTTATTTTCATCTAAATTTAGTCAAATATACATCCTACAACCAAAATACTCATCAAAATCCAAAAAAATCGAAGTTGATTTCAAATAAATTTATTAAAATTTGACACTTCCAACTAAAATTTTTTTCACAATCCAACAAAATTGAAGTTATTTTCATCTAAATTTATTCAAATATAGACCCTACAACAAAAATACTCAACAAAATCCAAAAAAATCGAAGTTGATTTCAAATAAATTTATTAAAATTTGACACTTCCAACTAAAAATTTTTTCACAATCCAACAAAATTGAAGTTATTTTCATCTAAATTTACTCAAATATAGATTCTACAACAAAAATACTCAACAAAATCCAAAAAAATCGAAGTTGATTTCAAATAAATTTAGTAAAATTTGACCCTTCCAACTAAATTTTTTTTTCACAATCCAAAAAATTGAAGTTATTTTCATCTAAATCTACTCAAATATAGATCCTACAACAAAAATACTCAACAAAATCCAAAATAATCGAAGTTGATTTCAAATAAATTTAAAAATTCGACACTTCCAACTAAAATTTTTTTCACAATCCAAAAATTGATGTTATTTTCATCTAAATTTACCCAAATATAGATCCTACAACAAAAATACTCAATAAAATCTAAAAAAATCGAAGTTGGTTTCAAATAATATTATTAAAATTTGACACTTCCAAATAAGTTTTTTTCACAATCCAACAAAATTGAAGTTATTTTCATCTAAATTTAATCAAATATAGATCCTACAACAAGAATACTCAACAAAATCCAAAAAAATCGAAGTTGATTTCAAATGAATTTATTAAAATTTGACAAAAATCTTGTCTACATCCAAGAAAATTGAAGTTATTTTCATCTAAATTTAGTCAAATATAGATCCTACAACCAAAATACTCATCAAAATCCAAAAAAATCGAAGTTGATTTCAAATAAATTTATTAAAATTTGACACTTCCAACTAAATTTTTTTTCATAATCCAACAAAATTGAATTTATTTTCATCTAAATTTAGTCAAATATAGATCCTACAACCAAAATACTCAACAAAATAAAAAAAAATCGAAGTTGATTTCAAATAAATTTATTAAAATTTGACACTTCCAACTAAAATTTTTTTCATAATCCCACAAAATTAAAGTTATTTTCATCTAAATTTACTCAAATATAGATCCTACATCCAAAATACGCAACAAAATCCAAAAAAATCGAAGTTGATTTCAAATGAATTTATTAAAATTTCACCAAAATCTTGTCAAAATCCAAGAAAATTGAAGTTATTTTCAACTAAATTTAATCAAATATAGATCCTACAACAAAAATACTCGACAAAATCCAAAAAAATCGAAGTTGATTTCATATGAATTTATTAAAATTTGACACATCCAACTAAAATTTTTTTTATAATCCAACAAAATTGAAGTTATTTTCATCTAAATTTAGTCAAATATAGATCCTACAACCAAAATACTCATCAAAATCCAAAAAAATCGAAGTTGATTTCAAATGAATTTATTAAAATTTGACAAAAATCTTGTCTACATCCAAGAAAATTGAAGTTATTTTCATCTAAATTTACTCAAATATAGATCCTATAACAAAAATACTCAACAAAATCCAAAAAAATCGAAGATGATTTCAAATGATTTTATTAAAATTTGACAAAAATCTTGTCTACATACAAGAAAATTGAAGTTATTTTCATCTAAATTTACTCCAATATAGATCCTACAACCAAAATAATCAACAAAATCCAAAAAAATCGAAGTTGATTTCAAATGAATTTATTAAAATTTGACCAAAATCTTGTCAAAATCCAAGAAAATTGAAATTATTTTCATCTAAATTTAGTCAAATATAGATCCTACAACAAAAATACTCAACAAAATCCAAAAAAATCGAAGTTGTTTTCATATGAATTTATTAAAATTTGACACTTCCAACTAAAATTTTTTTTATAATCCAACAAAATTGAAGTTATTTTCATCTAAATTTAGTCAAATATAGATCCTACAACCAAAATACTCATCAAAATCCAAAAAAATCGAAGTTGATTTCAAATTAATTTATTAAAATTTGACAAAAATCTTGTCTACATCCAAGAAAATTGAAGTTATTTTCATCTAAATTTACTCAAATATAGATCCTACAACAAAAATACTCAACAAAATCCAAAAAAATCGAAGATGATTTCAAATGATTTTATTAAAATTTGACAAAAATTTTGTCTTCATACAAGAAAATTGAAGTTATTTTCATCTAAATTTACTCCAATATAGATCCTACAACCAAAATACTCAACAAAATCCAAAAAAATCGAAGTTGATTTCAAATGAATTTATTAAAATTTGACCAAAATCTTGTCAAAATCCAAGAAAATTGAAATTATTTTCATCTAAATTTAGTCAAATATAGATCCTACAACAAAAATACTCAACAAAATCCAAAAAAATCGAAGTTGTTTTCATATGAATTTATTAAAATTTGACACTTCCAACTAAAATTTTTTTTATAACCCAACAAAATTGAAGTTATTTTCATCTAAATTTACTCAAATATAGATCCTACAACCAAAATACGCAACAAAATCCAAAAAAATCGAAGTTGATTTCAAATGAATTTATTAAAATTTGACAAAAATCTTGTCTACATCCAAGAAAATTGAAGTTATTTTCATCTAAATTTACTCAAATATAGATCCTACAACAAAAATACTCAACAAAATCCAAAAAAATCGAAGTTGATTTCAAATGATTTTATTAAAATTTGACAAAAATCTTGTCTACATACAAGAAAATTGAAGTTATTTTCATCTAAATTTAGTCAAATATAGATCCTACAACCAAAATAGTCATCAAAATCCAAAAAATCGAAGTTGATTTCAAATGATTTTATTAAAATTTGACCAAAATCTTGTCAAAATCCAAAAAATTGAAGTTATTTTCATCTAAATTTAGTCAAATATACATCCTACAACCAAAATACTCATCAAAATCCAAAAAAATCGAAGTTGATTTCAAATAAATTTATTAAAATTTGACACTTCCAACTAAAATTTTTTTCATAATCCAACAAAATTGAAGTTATTTTCATCTAAATTTACTCCAACATAGATCCTACAACCAATATACTCAACAAAATCCAAAAAAATCGAAGTTGATTTCAAATAAATTTAAAAATTCGACACTTCCAACTAAAATTTTTTTCACAATCCAAAAAATTGATGTTATTTTCAGCTAAATTTACTCAAATATAGATCCTACAACAAAAATACTTAATAAAATCTAAAAAAATCGAAGTTGGTTTCAAATAATATTATTAAAATTTGACACTTCCAAATAAGTTTTTTTCACAATCCAACAAAATTGAAGTTATTTTCATCTAAATTTAATCAAATATAGATCCTACAACAAGAATACTCAACAAAATCCAAAAAAATCGAAGTTGATTTCAAATGATTTTATTAAAATTTGACAAAAATCTTGTCTACATCCAAGAAAATTGAAGTTATTTTCATCTAAATTTAGTCAAATATAGATCCTACAACCAAAATACTTATCAAAATCCAAAAAAATCGAAGTTGATTTCAAATGAATTTATTAAAATTTGACAAAAATCTTGTCTACATCCAAGAAAATTGAAGTTATTTTCATCTAAATTTAGTCAAATATAGATCCTACAACCAAAATACTCATCAAAATAAAAAAAAATCGAAGTTGATTTCAAATAAATTTATTAAAATTTGACACTTCCAACTAAAATTTTTTTCATAATCCAACAAAATTGAAGTTATTTTCATCTAAATTTACTCAAATATAGATCCTACAACCAAAATACGCAACAAAATCCAAAAAAATCGAAGTTGATTTCAAATGAATTTATTAAAATTTGACCAAAATCTTGTCAAAATCCAAGAAAATTGAAGTTATTTTCATCTAAATTTACTCAAATATAGATCCTACAACAAAAATACTCAACAAAATCCAAAAAAATCGAAGTTGATTTCATATGAATTTATTAAAATTTGACACTTCCAACTAAAATTTTTTTTATAATCCAACAAAATTGAAGTTATTTTCATCTAAATTTAGTCAAATATAGATCCTACAACCAAAATACTCATCAAAATCCAAAAAAATCGAAGTTGATTTCAAATGAATTTATTAAAATTTGACAAAAATCTTGTCTACATCCAAGAAAATTGAAGTTATTTTCATCTAAATTTACTCAAATATAGATCCTACAACAAAAATACTCAACAAAATCCAAAAAAATCGAAGATGATTTCAAATGATTTTATTAAAATTTGACAAAAATCTTGTCTACATACAAGAAAATTGAAGTTATTTTCATCTAAATTTAGTCAAATATAGATCCTACAACCAAAATAGTCATCAAAATCCAAAAAATCGAAGTTGATTTCAAATGATTTTATTAAAATTTGACCAAAATCTTGTCAAAATCCAAAAAATTGAAGTTATTTTCATCTAAATTTAGTCAAATATACATCCTACAACCAAAATACTCATCAAAATCCAAAAAAATCGAAGTTGATTTCAAATAAATTTATTAAAATTTGACACTTCCAACTAAAATTTTTTTCATAATCCAACAAAATTGAAGTTATTTTCATCTAAATTTACTCCAACATAGATCCTACAACCAATATACTCAACAAAATCCAAAAAAATCGAAGTTGATTTCAAATAAATTTAAAAATTCGACACTTCCAACTAAAATTTTTTTCACAATCCAAAAAATTGATGTTATTTTCAGCTAAATTTACTCAAATATAGATCCTACAACAAAAATACTTAATAAAATCTAAAAAAATCGAAGTTGGTTTCAAATAATATTATTAAAATTTGACACTTCCAAATAAGTTTTTTTCACAATCCAACAAAATTGAAGTTATTTTCATCTAAATTTAATCAAATATAGATCCTACAACAAGAATACTCAACAAAATCCAAAAAAATCGAAGTTGATTTCAAATGATTTTATTAAAATTTGACAAAAATCTTGTCTACATCCAAGAAAATTGAAGTTATTTTCATCTAAATTTAGTCAAATATAGATCCTACAACCAAAATACTTATCAAAATCCAAAAAAATCGAAGTTGATTTCAAATGAATTTATTAAAATTTGACAAAAATCTTGTCTACATCCAAGAAAATTGAAGTTATTTTCATCTAAATTTAGTCAAATATAGATCCTACAACCAAAATACTCATCAAAATAAAAAAAAATCGAAGTTGATTTCAAATAAATTTATTAAAATTTGACACTTCCAACTAAAATTTTTTTCATAATCCAACAAAATTGAAGTTATTTTCATCTAAATTTACTCAAATATAGATCCTACAACCAAAATACGCAACAAAATCCAAAAAAATCGAAGTTGATTTCAAATGAATTTATTAAAATTTGACCAAAATCTTGTCAAAATCCAAGAAAATTGAAGTTATTTTCATCTAAATTTACTCAAATATAGATCCTACAACAAAAATACTCAACAAAATCCAAAAAAATCGAAGTTGATTTCATATGAATTTATTAAAATTTGACACTTCCAACTAAAATTTTTTTTATAATCCAACAAAATTGAAGTTATTTTCATCTAAATTTAGTCAAATATAGATCCTACAACCAAAATACTCATCAAAATCCAAAAAAATCGAAGTTGATTTCAAATGAATTTATTAAAATTTGACAAAAATCTTGTCTACATCCAAGAAAATTGAAGTTATTTTCATCTAAATTTACTCAAATATAGATCCTACAACAAAAATACTCAACAAAATCCAAAAAAATCGAAGATGATTTCAAATGATTTTATTAAAATTTGACAAAAATCTTGTCTACATACAAGAAAATTGAAGTTATTTTCATCTAAATTTAGTCAAATATAGATCCTACAACCAAAATAGTCATCAAAATCCACAAAATCGAAGTTGATTTCAAATGATTTTATTAAAATTTGACCAAAATCTTGTCAAAATCCAAAAAATTGAAGTTATTTTCATCTAAATTTAGTCCAATATACATCCTACAACCAAAATACTCATCAAAATCCAAAAAAATCGAAGTTGATTTCAAATAAATTTATTAAAATTTGACACTTCCAACTAAAATTTTTTTCATAATCCAACAAAATTGAAGTTATTTTCATCTAAATTTACTCCAATATAGATCCTACGACCAAAATACTCAACAAAATCCAAAAAAATCGAAGTTGATTTCAAATGATTTTATTAAAATTTGTCCAAAATCTTGTCAAAATCCAAAAAATTGAAGTTATTTTCATCTAAATTTACTCAAATATAGAACCTACAACAAAAATACTCAACAAAATCCAAAAAAATCGAAGTTGATTTCAAATAAATTTATTAAAATTTGACACTTCCAACTAAAATTTTTTTCACAATCCAACAAAATTGAAGTTATTTTCATCTAAATTTATTCAAACATAGACCCTACAACAAAAGTACTCAAAAAAATCCAAAAAAATCGAAGTTGATTTCAAATAAATTTATTAAAATTTGACACTTCCAACTAAAAATTTTTTCACAATCCAACAAAATTGAAGTTATTTTCATCTAAATTTACTCAAATATAGATTCTACAACAAAAATACTCAACAAAATCCAAAAAAATCGAAGTTGATTTCAAATAAATTTATTAAAATTTGACCCTTCCAACTAAATTTTTTTTTCACAATCTAAAAAATTGAAGTTATTTTCATCTAAATCTACTCAAATATAGATCCTACAACAAAAATACTCAACAAAATCCAAAATAATCGAAGTTGATTTCAAATAAATTTAAAAATTCGACACTTCCAACTAAAATTTTTTTCACAATCCAAAAAATTGATGTTATTTTCATCTAAATTTACTCAAATATAGATCCTACAACAAAAATACTCAATAAAATCTAAAAAAATCGAAGTTGGTTTCAAATAATATTATTAAAATTTGACACTTCCAAATAAGTTTTTTTCACAATCCAACAAAATTGAAGTTATTTTCATCTAAATTTAATCAAATATAGATCCTACAACAAGAATACTCAACAAAATCCAAAAAAATCGAAGTTGATTTCAAATGAATTTATTAAAATTTGACAAAAATCTTGTCTACATCCAAGAAAATTGAAGTTATTTTCATCTAAATTTAGTCAAATATAGATCCTACAACCAAAATACTCATCAAAATCCAAAAAAATCGAAGTTGATTTCAAATAAATTTATTAAAATTTGACACTTCCAACTAAATTTTTTTTCATAATCCAACAAAATTGAATTTATATTCATCTAAATTTAGTCAAATATAGATCCTACAACCAAAATACTCAACAAAATAAAAAAAAATCGTAGTTGATTTCAAATAAATTTATTAAAATTTGACCAAAATCTTGTCAAAATCCAAGAAAATTGAAGTTATTTTCATCTAAATTTACTCAAATATAGATCCTACAACAAAAATACTCAACAAAATCCAAAAAAATCGAAGTTGATTTCATATGAATTTATTAAAATTGGACACTTCCAACTAAAATTTTTTTTATAATCCAACAAAATTGAAGTTATTTTCATCTAAATTTAGTCAAATATAGATCCTACAACCAAAATACTTATCAAAATCCAAAAAAATCGAAGTTGATTTCAAATGAATTTATTAAAATTTGACAAAAATCTTGTCTACATCCAAGAAAATTGAAGTTATTTTCATCTAAATTTAGTCAAATATTGATCCTACAACCAAAATACACGACAAAATCCAAAAAAATCGAAGTTGATTTCATATGAATTTATTAAAATTGGACACTTCCAACTAAAATTTTTTTTATAATCCAACAAAATTGAAGTTATTTTCATCTAAATTTAGTCAAATATAGATCCTACAACCAAAATACTTATCAAAATCCAAAAAAATCGAAGATGATTTCAAATGAATTTATTAAAATTTGACAAAAATCTTGTCTACATCCAAGAAAATTGAAGTTATTTTCATCTAAATTTAGTCAAATATTGATCCTACAACCAAAATACACGACAAAATCCAAAAAAATCGAAGTTGATTTCAAATGAATTTATTAAAATTTGTCCAAAATCATGTCAAAATCCAAAAAATTGAAGTTATTTTCATCTAAATTTACTCAAATATAGATCCTACATCAAAAATACTCAACAAAATCCAAAAAAATCGAAGTTGATTTCAAATAAATTTATTAAAATTTGACATTTCCAACTAATTTTTTTTTTCAGAATCCAACAAAATTGAAGTTATTTTCATCTAAATTTACTCAAATATAGACCCTACAACAAAAATACTCAAAAAAATCCAAAAAAATCGAAGTTGATTTCAAATAAATTTATTAAAATTTGACACTTCCAACTAAAATTTTTTTCACAATCCAACAAAATTGAAGTTATTTTCAACTAAATTTAATCAAATATAGATCCTACAACAAAAATACTCGACAAAATCCAAAAAAATCGAAGTTGATTTCATATGAATTTATTAAAATTTGACACTTCCAACTAAAATTTTTTTTATAATCCAACAAAATTGAAGTTATTTTCATCTAAATTTAGTCAAATATAGATCCTACAACCAAAATACTCATCAAAATCCAAAAAAATCGAAGTTGATTTCAAATGAATTTATTAAAATTTGACAAAAATCTTGTCTACATCCAAGAAAATTGAAGTTATTTTCATCTAAATTTACTCAAATATAGATTCTACAACAAAAATACTCAACAAAATCCAAAAAAATCGAAGTTGATTTCAAATGAATTTATTAAAATTTGACAAAAATCTTGTCTACATCCAAGAAAATTGAAGTTATTTTCATCTAAATTTAGTCAAATATAGATCCTACAACCAAAATACTCATCAAAATCCAAAAAAATCGAAGTTGATTTCAAATAAATTTATTAAAATTTGACACTTCCAACTAAATTTTTTTTCATAATCCAACAAAATTGAATTTATTTTCATCTAAATTTAGTCAAATATAGATCCTACAACCAAAATACTCAACAATATAAAAAAAAATCGAAGTTGATTTCAAATGAATTTATTAAAATTTGACAAAAATCTTGTCTACATCCAAGAAAATTGAAGTTATTTTCATCTAAATTTACTCAAATATAGATCCTACAACAAAAATACTCAACAAAATCCAAAAAAATCGAAGTTGATTTCAAATAAATTTATTAAAATTTGACACTTCCAACTAAAATTTTTTTCACAATCCAACAAAATTGAAGTTATTTTCATCTAAATTTATTCAAATATAGACCCTACAACAAAAATACTCAACAAAATCCAAAAAAATCGAAGTTGATTTCAAATAAATTTATTAAAATTTGACACTTCCAACTAAAATTTTTTTCACAATCCAACAAAATTGAAGTTATTTTCATCTAAATTTACTCAAATATAGATTCTACAACAAAAATACTCAACAAAATCCAAAAAAATCGAAGTTGATTTCAAATAAATTTATTAAAATTTGACCCTTCCAACTAAATTTTTTTTTCACAATCCAAAAAATTGAAGTTATTTTCATCTAAATCTACTCAAATATAGATCCTACAACAAAAATACTCAACAAAATCCAAAATAATCGAAGTTGATTTCAAATAAATTTAAAAATTCGACACTTCCAACTAAAATTTTTTTCACAATCCTAAAAATTGATGTTATTTTCATCTAAATTTACCCAAATATAGATCCTACAACAAAAATACTCAATAAAATCTAAAAAAATCGAAGTTGGTTTCAAATAATATTATTAAAATTTGACACTTCCAAATAAGTTTTTTTCACAATCCAACAAAATTGAAGTTATTTTCATCTAAATTTAATCAAATATAGATCCTACAACAAGAATACTCAACAAAATCCAAAAAAATCGAAGTTGATTTCAAATGAATTTATTAAAATTTGACAAAAATCTTGTCTACATCCAAGAAAATTGAAGTTATTTTCATCTAAATTTAGTCAAATATAGATCCTACAACCAAAATACTCATCAAAATCCACAAAAATCGAAGTTGATTTCAAATAAATTTATTAAAATTTGACATTTCCAACTAAATTTTTTTTCATAATCCAACAAAATTGAATTTATATTCATCTAAATTTAGTCAAATATAGATCCTACAACCAAAATACTCAACAAAATAAAAAAAAATCGAAGTTGATTTCAAATAAATTAATTAAAATTTGACACTTCCAACTAAAATTTTTTTCATAATCCCACAAAATTAAAGTTATTTTCATCTAAATTTACTCAAATATAGATCCTACATCCAAAATACGCAACAAAATCCAAAAAAATCGAAGTTGATTTCAAATGAATTTATTAAAATTTCACCAAAATCTTGTCAAAATCCAAGAAAATTGAAGTTATTTTCATCTAAATTTACTCAAATATAGATCCTACAACAAAAATACTCAACAAAATCCAAAAAAATCGAAGTTGATTTCAAATGAATTTATTAAAATTTGACAAAAATCTTGTCTACATCCAAGAAAATTGAAGTTATTTTCATCTAAATTTAGTCAAATATAGATCCTACAACCAAAATACTCATCAAAATCCAAAAAAATCGAAGTTGATTTCAAATAAATTTATTAAAATTTGACACTTCCAACTATTTTTTTTTTCATAATCCAACAAGATTGAATTTATTTTCATCTAAATTTAGTCAAATATAGATCCTACAACCAAAATACTCAACAATATAAAAAAAAATCGAAGTTGATTTCAAATAAATTTATTAAAATTTGACACTTCCAACTAAAATTTTTTTCATAATCCAACAAAATTGAAGTTATTTTCATCTAAATTTACTCAAATATAGATCCTACAACCAAAATACGCAACAAAATCCAAAAAAATCGAAGTTGATTTCAAATGAATTTATTAAAATTTGACCAAAATCTTGTCAAAATCCAAGAAAATTGAAGTTATTTTCATCTAAATTTACTCAAATATAGATCCTACAACAAAAATACTCAACAAAATCCAAAAAAATCGAAGTTGATTTCATATGAATTTATTAAAATTTGACACTTCCAACTAAAATTTTTTTTATTATCCAACAAAATTGAAGTTATTTTCATCTAAATTTAGTCAAATATAGATCCTACAACCAAAATACTTATCAAAATCCAAAAAAATTGAAGTTGATTTCAAATGAATTTATTAAAATTTGACAAAAATCTTGTCTACATCCAAGAAAATTGAAGTTATTTTCATCTAAATTTACTCAAATATAGATCCTACAACAAAAATACTCAACAAAATCCAAAAAAATCGAAGTTGATTTCAAATGATTTTATTAAAATTTGACAAAAATCTTGTCTACATACAAGAAAATTGAAGTTATTTTCATCTAAATTTAGTCAAATATAGATCCTACAACCAAAATAGTCATCAAAATCCAAAAAATCGAAGTTGATTTCAAATGATTTTATTAAAATTTGACCAAAATCTTGTCAAAATCCAAAAAATTGAAGTTATTTTCATCTAAATTTAGTCCAATATACATCCTACAACCAAAATACTCATCAAAATCCAAAAAAATCGAAGTTGATTTCAAATAAATTTATTAAAATTTGACACTTCCAACTAAAATTTTTTTCATAATCCAACAAAATTGAAGTTATTTTCATCTAAATTTACTCCAATATAGATCCTACAACCAATATACTCAACAAAATCCAAAAAAATCGAAGTTGATTTCAAATAAATTTAAAAATTCGACACTTCCAACTAAAATTTTTTTCACAATCCAAAAAATTGATGTTATTTTCATCTAAATTTACTCAAATATAGATCCTACAACAAAAATACTTAATAAAATCTAAAAAAATCGAAGTTGGTTTCAAATAATATTATTAAAATTTGACACTTCCAAATAAGTTTTTTTCACAATCCAACAAAATTGAAGTTATTTTCATCTAAATTTAATCAAATATAGATCCTACAACAAGAATACTCAACAAAATCCAAAAAAATCGAAGTTGATTTCATATGAATTTATTAAAATTTGACACTTCCAACTAAAATTTTTTTTATAATCCAACAAAATTGAAGTTATTTTCATCTAAATTTAGTCAAATATAGACCCTACAACAAAAATACTCGACAAAATCCAAAAAAATCGAAGTTTATTTCATATGAATTTATTAAAATTTGACACTTCCAACTAAAATTTTTTTTATAATCCAACAAAATTGAAGTTATTTTCATCTAAATTTACTCAAATATAGATCCTACAACCAAAATACGCAACAAAATCCAAAAAAATCGAAGTTGATTTCAAATGAATTTATTAAAATTTGACCAAAATCTTGTCAAAATCCAAGAAAATTGAAGTTATTTTCATCTAAATTTACTCAAATATAGATCCTACAACAAAAATACTCAACAAAATCCAAAAAAATCGTAGTTGATTTCATATGAATTTATTAAAATTTGACACTTCCAACTAAAATTTTTTTTATAATCCAACAAAATTGAAGTTATTTTCATCTAAATTTAGTCAAATATAGATCCTACAACAAAAATACTCGACAAAATCCAAAAAAATCGAAGTTTATTTCATATGAATTTATTAAAATTTGACACTTCCAACTAAAATTTTTTTTATAATCCAACAAAATTGAAGTTATTTTCATCTAAATTTAGTCAAATATAGATCCTACAACCAAAATACTCATCAAAATCCAAAAAAATCGAAGTTGATTTCAAATGAATTTATTAAAATTTGACAAAAATCTTGTCTACATCCAAGAAAATTGAAGTTATTTTCATCTAAATTTACTCAAATATAGATCCTACAACAAAAATACTCAACAAAATCCAAAAAAATCGAAGATGATTTCAAATGATTTTATTAAAATTTGACAAAAATCTTGTCTACATACAAGAAAATTGAAGTTATTTTCATCTAAATTTAGTCAAATATAGATCCTACAACCAAAATAGTCATCAAAATCCACAAAATCGAAGTTGATTTCAAATGATTTTATTAAAATTTGACCAAAATCTTGTCAAAATCCAAAAAATTGAAGTTATTTTCATCTAAATTTACTCAAATATAGATCCTTCAACAAAAATACTCAACAAAATCCAAAAAAATCGAAGTTGATTTCAAATGATTTTATTAAAATTTGACAAAAATCTTGTCTACATACAAGAAAATTGAAGTTATTTTCATCTAAATTTAGTCAAATATATATCCTACAACCAAAATAGTCATCAAAATCCAAAAAATCGAAGTTGATTTCAAATGATTTTATTAAAATTTGACCAAAATCTTGTCAAAATCCAAAAAATTGAAGTTATTTTCATCTAAATTTAGTCCAATATACATCCTACAACCAAAATACTCATCAAAATCCAAAAAAATCGAAGTTGATTTCAAATAAATTTATTAAAATTTGACACTTCCAACTAAAAATTTTTTCACAATCCAACAAAATTGAAGTTATTTTCATCTAAATTTACTCAAATATAGATTCTACAACAAAAATACTCAACAAAATCCAAAAAAATCGAAGTTGATTTCAAATAAATTTATTAAAATTTGACCCTTCCAACTAAATTTTTTTTTCACAATCCAAAAAATTGAAGTTATTTTCATCTAAATCTACTCAAATATAGATCCTACAACAAAAATACTCAACAAAATCCAAAATAATCGAAGTTGATTTCAAATAAATTTAAAAATTCGACACTTCCAACTAAAATTTTTTTCACAATCCAAAAAATTGATGTTATTTTCATCTAAATTTACTCAAATATAGATCCTACAACAAAAATACTCAATAAAATCTAAAAAAATCGAAGTTGGTTTCAAATAATATTATTAAAATTTGACACTTCCAAATAAGTTTTTTTCACAATCCAACAAAATTGAAGTTATTTTCATCTAAATTTAATCAAATATAGATCCTACAACAAGAATACTCAACAAAATCCAAAAAAATCGAAGTTGATTTCAAATGAATTTATTAAAATTTGACAAAAATCTTGTCTACATCCAAGAAAATTGAAGTTATTTTCATCTAAATTTAGTCAAATATAGATCCTACAACCAAAATACTCATCAAAATCCAAAAAAATCGAAGTTGATTTCAAATAAATTTATTAAAATTTGACACTTCCAACTAAATTTTATTTCATAATCCAACAAAATTGAATTTATTTTCATCTAAATTTAGTCAAATATAGATCCTACAACCAAAATACTCAACAAAATAAAAAAAAATCGAAGTTGATTTCAAATAAATTTATTAAAATTTGTCACTTCCAACTAAAATTTTTTTCATAATCCAACAAAATTGAAGTTATTTTCATCTAAATTTACTCAAATATAGATCCTACAACCAAAATACGCAACAAAATCCAAAAAAATCGAAGTTGATTTCAAATGAATTTATTAAAATTTGACCAAAATCTTGTCAAAATCCAAGAAAATTGAAGTTATTTTCATCTAAATTTACTCAAATATAGATCCTACAACAAAAATACTCAACAAAATCCAAAAAAATCGAAGTTGATTTCATATGAATTTATTAAAATTTGACACTTCCAACTAAAATTTTTTTTATAATCCAACAAAATTGAAGTTATTTTCATCTAAATTTAGTCAAATATAGATCCTACAACAAAAATACTCGACAAAATCCAAAAAAATCGAAGTTTATTTCATATGAATTTATTAAAATTTGACACTTCCAACTAAAATTTTTTTTATAATCCAACAAAATTGAAGTTATTTTCATCTAAATTTACTCAAATATAGATCCAACAACCAAAATACGCAACAAAATCCAAAAAAATCGAAGTTGATTTCAAATGAATTTATTAAAATTTGACCAAAATCTTGTCAAAAATCCAAGAAAATTGAAGTTATTTTCATCTAAATTTACTCAAATATAGATCCTACAACAAAAATACTCAACAAAATCCAAAAAAATCGAAGTTGATTTCATATGAATTTATTAAAATTTGACACTTCCAACTAAAATTTTTTTTATAATCCAACAAAAATTGAAGTTATTTTCATCTAAATTTACTCAAATATAGATCCTACAACAAAAATACTCAACAAAATCCAAAAAAATCGAAGTTGATTTCATATGAATTTATTAAAATTTGACACTTCCAACTAAAATTTTTTTTATTATCCAACAAAATTGAAGTTATTTTCATCTAAATTTAGTCAAATATAATGATCCTACAACCAAAATACTTATCAAAATCCAAAAAAATTGAAGTTGATTTCAAATGAATTTATTAAAATTTGACAAAAAATCTTGTCTACATCCAAGAAAATTGAAGTTATTTTCATCTAAATTTACTCAAATATAGATCCTACAACAAAAATACTCAACAAAATCCAAAAAAATCGAAGTTGATTTCAAATGATTTTATTAAAATTTGACAAAAATCTTGTCTACATACAAGAAAATTGAAGATATTTTCATCTAAATTTAGTCAAATATAGATCCTACAACCAAAATAGTCATCAAAATCCAAAAAATCGAAGTTGATTTCAAATGATTTTATTAAAATTTGACCAAAATCTTGTCAAAATCCAAAAAATTGAAGTTATTTTCATCTAAATTTAGTCAAATATACATCCTACAACCAAAATACTCATCAAAATCCAAAAAAATCGAAGTTGATTTCAAATAAATTTATTAAAATTTGACACTTCCAACTAAAATTTTTTTCATAATCCAACAAAATTGAAGTTATTTTCATCTAAATTTACTCCAATATAGATCCTACAACCAATATACTCAACAAAATCCAAAAAAATCGAAGTTGATTTCAAATAAATTTAAAAATTCGACACTTCCAACTAAAATTTTTTTCACAATCCAAAAAATTGATGTTATTTTCATCTAAATTTACTCAAATATAGATCCTACAACAAAAATACTTAATAAAATCTAAAAAAATCGAAGTTGGTTTCACATAATATTATTAAAATTTGACACTTCCAAATAAGTTTTTTTCACAATCCAACAAAATTGAAGTTATTTTCATCTAAATTTAATCAAATATAGATCCTACAACAAGAATACTCAACAAAATCCAAAAAAATCGAAGTTGATTTCAAATGATTTTATTAAAATTTGACAAAAATCTTGTCTACATCCAAGAAAATTGAAGTTATTTTCATCTAAATTTAGTCAAATATAGATCCTACAACCAAAATACTCATCAAAATCCAAAAAAATCGAAGTTGATTTCAAATAAATTTATTAAAATTTGACACTTCCAACTAAATTTTATTTCATAATCCAACAAAATTGAATTTATTTTCATCTAAATTTAGTCAAATATAGATCCTACAACCAAAATACTCAACAAAATAAAAAAAAATCGAAGTTGATTTCAAATAAATTTATTAAAATTTGTCACTTCCAACTAAATTTTTTTTCATAATCCAACAAAATTGAAGTTATTTTCATCTAAATTTACTCAAATATAGATCCTACAACCAAAATACGCAACAAAATCCAAAAAAATCGAAGTTGATTTCAAATGAATTTATTAAAATTTGACCAAAATCTTGTCAAAATCCAAGAAAATTGAAGTTATTTTCATCTAAATTTACTCAAATATAGATCCTACAACAAAAATACTCAACAAAATCCAAAAAAATCGAAGTTGATTTCATATTAATTTATTAAAATTTGACACTTCCAACTAAAATTTTTTTTATAATCCAACAAAATTGAAGTTATTTTCATCTAAATTTAGTCAAATATAGATCCTACAACAAAAATACTCGACAAAATCCAAAAAAATCGAAGTTTATTTCATATGAATTTATTAAAATTTGACACTTCCAACTAAAATTTTTTTTATAATCCAACAAAATTGAAGTTATTTTCATCTAAATTTACTCAAATATAGATCCTACAACCAAAATACGCAACAAAATCCAAAAAAATCGAAGTTGATTTCAAATGATTTTATTAAAATTTGACCAAAATCTTGTCAAAATCCAAAAAATTGAAGTTATTTTCATCTAAATTTAGTCCAATATACATCCTACAACCAAAATACTCATCAAAATCCAAAAAAATCGAAGTTGATTTCAAATAAATTTATTAAAATTTAACACTTCCAACTAAAATTTTTTTCATAATCCAACAAAATTGAAGTTATTTTCATCTAAATTTACTCAAATATAGATCCTACAACCAAAATACTCAACAAAATCCAAAAAAATCGAAGTTGATTTCAAATGAATTTATTAAAATTTGACCAAAATCTTGTCAAAATCCAAGAAAATTGAAGTTATTTTCATCTAAATTTAGTCAAATATAGATCCTACAACAAAAATACTCAACAAAATCCAAAAAAATCGAAGTTGATTTCATATGAATTTATTAAAATTTGACACTTCCAACTAAAATTTTTTTTATAATCCAACAAAATTGAAGTTATTTTCATCTAAATTTAGTCAAATATAGATCCTACAACCAAAATACTTATCAAAATCCAAAAAAATCGAAGTTGATTTCAAATGAATTTATTAAAATTTGACAAAAATCTTGTCTACATCCAAGAAAATTGAAGTTATTTTCATCTAAATTTACTCAAATATAGATCCTACAACAAAAATACTCAACAAAATCCAAAAAAATCGAAGTTGATTTCAAATGATTTTATTAAAATTTGACAAAAATCTTGTCTACATACAAGAAAATTGAAGTTATTTTCATCTAAATTTAGTCAAATATAGATCCTACAACCAAAATAGTCATCAAAATCCAAAAAATCGAAGTTGATTTCAAATGATTTTATTAAAATTTGACCAAAATCTTGTCAAAATCCAAAAAATTGAAGTTATTTTCATCTAAATTTAGTCAAATATACATCCTACAACCAAAATACTCATCAAAATCCAAAAAAATCGAAGTTGATTTCAAATAAATTTATTAAAATTTGACACTTCCAACTAAAATTTTTTTCATAATCCAACAAAATTGAAGTTATTTTCATCTAAATTTACTCCAACATAGATCCTACAACCAATATACTCAACAAAATCCAAAAAAATCGAAGTTGATTTCAAATAAATTTAAAAATTCGACACTTCCAACTAAAATTTTTTTCACAATCCAAAAAATTGATGTTATTTTCATCTAAATTTACTCAAATATAGATCCTACAACAAAAATACTTAATAAAATCTAAAAAAATCGAAGTTGGTTTCAAATAATATTATTAAAATTTGACACTTCCAAATAAGTTTTTTTCACAATCCAACAAAATTGAAGTTATTTTCATCTAAATTTAATCAAATATAGATCCTACAACAAGAATACTCAACAAAATCCAAAAAAATCGAAGTTGATTTCAAATGATTTTATTAAAATTTGACAAAAATCTTGTCTACATCCAAGAAAATTGAAGTTATTTTCATCTAAATTTAGTCAAATATAGATCCTACAACCAAAATACTTATCAAAATCCAAAAAAATCGAAGTTGATTTCAAATGAATTTATTAAAATTTGACAAAAATCTTGTCTACATCCAAGAAAATTGAAGTTATTTTCATCTAAATTTAGTCAAATATAGATCCTACAACCAAAATACTCATCAAAATAAAAAAAAATCGAAGTTGATTTCAAATAAATTTATTAAAATTTGACACTTCCAACTAAAATTTTTTTCATAATCCAACAAAATTGAAGTTATTTTCATCTAAATTTACTCAAATATAGATCCTACAACCAAAATAGTCATCAAAATCCAAAAAATCGAAGTTGATTTCAAATGATTTTATTAAAATTTGACCAAAATCTTGTCAAAATCCAAGAAAATTGAAGTTATTTTCATCTAAATTTACTCAAATATAGATCCTACAACAAAAATACTCAACAAAATCCAAAAAAATCGAAGTTGATTTCATATGAATTTATTAAAATTTGACACTTCCAACTAAAATTTTTTTTATAATCCAACAAAATTGAAGTTATTTTCATCTAAATTTAGTCAAATATAGATCCTACAACAAAAATACTGGACAAAATCCAAAAAAATCGAAGTTTATTTCATATGAATTTATTAAAATTTGACACTTCCAACTAAAATTTTTTTTATAATCCAACAAAATTGAAGTTATTTTCATCTAAATTTAGTCAAATATAGATCCTACAACCAAAATACTCATCAAAATCCAAAAAAATCGAAGTTGATTTCAAATGAATTTATTAAAATTTGACAAAAATCTTGTCTACATCCAAGAAAATTGAAGTTATTTTCATCTAAATTTACTCAAATATAGATCCTACAACAAAAATACTCAACAAAATCCAAAAAAATCGAAGATGATTTCAAATGATTTTATTAAAATTTGACAAAAATCTTGTCTACATGCAAGAAAATTGAAGTTATTTTCATCTAAATTTAGTCAAATATAGATCCTACAACCAAAATAGTCATCAAAATCCACAAAATCGAAGTTGATTTCAAATGATTTTATTAAAATTTGACCAAAATCTTGTCAAAATCCAAAAAATTGAAGTTATTTTCATCTAAATTTAGCCAAATATACATCCTACAATCAAAATACTCATCAAAATCCAAAAAAATCGAAGTTGATTTCAAATAAATTTATTAAAATTTGACACTTCCAACTAAAATTTTTTTCATAATCCAACAAAATTGAAGTTATTTTCATCTAAATTTACTCAAATATAGATCCTACAACCAAAATACTCAACAAAATCCAAAAAAATCGAAGTTGATTTCAAATGAATTTATTAAAATTTGACCAAAATCTTGTCAAAATCCAAGAAAATTGAAGTTATTTTCATCTAAATTTAGTCAAATATAGATCCTACAACAAAAATACTCAACAAAATCCAAAAAAATCGAAGTTGATTTCATATGAATTTATTAAAATTTGACACTTCCAACTAAAATTTTTTTTATAATCCAACAAAATTGAAATTATTTTCATCTAAATTTAGTCAAATATAGATCCTACAACCAAAATACTTATCAAAATCCAAAAAAATCGAAGTTGATTTCAAATGAATTTATTAAAATTTGACAAAAATCTTGTCTACATCCAAGAAAATTGAAGTTATTTTCATCTAAATTTACTCAAATATAGATCCTACAACAAAAATACTCAACAAAATCCAAAAAAATCGAAGTTGATTTCAAATGATTTTATTAAAATTTGACAAAAATCTTGTCTACATACAAGAAAATTGAAGTTATTTTCATCTAAATTTAGTCAAATATATATCCTACAACCAAAATAGTCATCAAAATCCAAAAAATCGAAGTTGATTTCAAATGATTTTATTAAAATTTGACCAAAATCTTGTCAAAATCCAAAAAATTGAAGTTATTTTCATCTAAATTTAGTCCAATATACATCCTACAACCAAAATACTCATCAAAATCCAAAAAAATCGAAGTTGATTTCAAATAAATTTATTAAAATTTGACACTTCCAACTAAAATTTTTTTCATAATCCAACAAAATTGAAGTTATTTTCATCTAAATTTACTCCAATATAGATCCTACGACCAAAATACTCAACAAAATCCAAAAAAATCGAAGTTGATTTCAAATGATTTTATTAAAATTTGTCCAAAATCTTGTCAAAATCCAAAAAATTGAAGTTATTTTCATCTAAATTTACTCAAATATAGAACCTACAACAAAAATACTCAACAAAATCCAAAAAAATCGAAGTTGATTTCAAATAAATTTATTAAAATTTGACACTTCCAACTAAAATTTTTTTCACAATCCAACAAAATTGAAGTTATTTTCATCTAAATTTATTCAAACATAGACCCTACAACAAAAATACTCAACAAAATCCAAAAAAATCGAAGTTGATTTCAAATAAATTTATTAAAATTTGACACTTCCAACTAAAAATTTTTTCACAATCCAACAAAATTGAAGTTATTTTCATCTAAATTTACTCAAATATAGATTCTACAACAAAAATACTCAACAAAATCCAAAAAAATCGAAGTTGATTTCAAATAAATTTATTAAAATTTGACCCTTCCAACTAAATTTTTTTTTCACAATCTAAAAAATTGAAGTTATTTTCATCTAAATCTACTCAAATATAGATCCTACAACAAAAATACTCAACAAAATCCAAAATAATCGAAGTTGATTTCAAATAAATTTAAAAATTCGACACTTCCAACTAAAATTTTTTTCACAATCCAAAAAATTGATGTTATTTTCATCTAAATTTACTCAAATATAGATCCTACAACAAAAATACTCAATAAAATCTAAAAAAATCGAAGTTGGTTTCAAATAATATTATTAAAATTTGACACTTCCAAATAAGTTTTTTTCACAATCCAACAAAATTGAAGTTATTTTCATCTAAATTTAATCAAATATAGATCCTACAACAAGAATACTCAACAAAATCCAAAAAAATCGAAGTTGATTTCAAATGAATTTATTAAAATTTGACAAAAATCTTGTCTACATCCAAGAAAATTGAAGTTATTTTCATCTAAATTTAGTCAAATATAGATCCTACAACCAAAATACTCATCAAAATCCAAAAAAATCGAAGTTGATTTCAAATAAATTTATTAAAATTTGACACTTCCAACTAAATTTTTTTTCATAATCCAACAAAATTGAATTTATATTCATCTAAATTTAGTCAAATATAGATCCTACAACCAAAATACTCAACAAAATAAAAAAAAATCGTAGTTGATTTCAAATAAATTTATTAAAATTTGACCAAAATCTTGTCAAAATCCAAGAAAATTGAAGTTATTTTCATCTAAATTTACTCAAATATAGATCCTACAACAAAAATACTCAACAAAATCAAAAAAAATCGAAGTTGATTTCATATGAATTTATTAAAATTGGACACTTCCAACTAAAATTTTTTTTATAATCCAACAAAATTGAAGTTATTTTCATCTAAATTTAGTCAAATATAGATCCTACAACCAAAATACTTATCAAAATCCAAAAAAATCGAAGATGATTTCAAATGAATTTATTAAAATTTGACAAAAATCTTGTCTACATCCAAGAAAATTGAAGTTATTTTCATCTAAATTTAGTCAAATATTGATCCTACAACCAAAATACACGACAAAATCCAAAAAAATCGAAGTTGATTTCAAATGAATTTATTAAAATTTGTCCAAAATCATGTCAAAATCCAAAAAATTGAAGTTATTTTCATCTAAATTTACTCAAATATAGATCCTACATCAAAAATACTCAACAAAATCCAAAAAAATCGAAGTTGATTTCACATAAATTTATTAAAATTTGACATTTCCAACTAATTTTTTTTTTCAGAATCCAACAAAATTGAAGTTATTTTCATCTAAATTTACTCAAATATAGACCCTACAACAAAAATACTCAAAAAAATCCAAAAAAATCGAAGTTGATTTCAAATAAATTTATTAAAATTTGACACTTCCAACTAAAATTTTTTTCACAATCCAACAAAATTGAAGTTATTTTCAACTAAATTTAATCAAATATAGATCCTACAACAAAAATACTAGACAAAATCCAAAAAAATCGAAGTTGATTTCATATGAATTTATTAAAATTTGACACTTCCAACTAAAATTTTTTTTATAATCCAACAAAATTGAAGTTATTTTCATCTAAATTTAGTCAAATATAGATCCTACAACCAAAATACTCATCAAAATCCAAAAAAATCGAAGTTGATTTCAAATGAATTTATTAAAATTTGACAAAAATCTTGTCTACATCCAAGAAAATTGAAGTTATTTTCATCTAAATTTACTCAAATATAGATTCTACAACAAAAATACTCAACAAAATCCAAAAAAATCGAAGTTGATTTCAAATGAATTTATTAAAATTTGACAAAAATCTTGTCTACATCCAAGAAAATTGAAGTTATTTTCATCTAAATTTAGTCAAATATAGATCCTACAACCAAAATACTCATCAAAATCCAAAAAAATCGAAGTTGATTTCAAATAAATTTATTAAAATTTGACACTTCCAACTAAATTTTTTTTCATAATCCAACAAAATTGAATTTATTTTCATCTAAATTTAGTCAAATATAGATCCTACAACCAAAATACTCAACAATATAAAAAAAAATCGAAGTTGATTTCAAATGAATTTATTAAAATTTGACAAAAATCTTGTCTACATCCAAGAAAATTGAAGTTATTTTCATCTAAATTTACTCAAATATAGATCCTACAACAAAAATACTCAACAAAATCCAAAAAAATCGAAGTTGATTTCAAATAAATTTATTAAAATTTGACACTTCCAACTAAAATTTTTTTCACAATCCAACAAAATTGAAGTTATTTTCATCTAAATTTATTCAAATATAGACCCTACAACAAAAATACTCAACAAAATCCAAAAAAATCGAAGTTGATTTCAAATAAATTTATTAAAATTTGACACTTCCAACTAAAATTTTTTTCACAATCCAACAAAATTGAAGTTATTTTCATCTAAATTTACTCAAATATAGATTCTACAACAAAAATACTCAACAAAATCCAAAAAAATCGAAGTTGATTTCAAATAAATTTATTAAAATTTGACCCTTCCAACTAAATTTTTTTTTCACAATCCAAAAAATTGAAGTTATTTTCATCTAAATCTACTCAAATATAGATCCTACAACAAAAATACTCAACAAAATCCAAAATAATCGAAGTTGATTTCAAATAAATTTAAAAATTCGACACTTCCAACTAAAATTTTTTTCACAATCCTAAAAATTGATGTTATTTTCATCTAAATTTACCCAAATATAGATCCTACAACAAAAATACTCAATAAAATCTAAAAAAATCGAAGTTGGTTTCAAATAATATTATTAAAATTTGACACTTCCAAATAAGTTTTTTTCACAATCCAACAAAATTGAAGTTATTTTCATCTAAATTTAATCAAATATAGATCCTACAACAAGAATACTCAACAAAATCCAAAAAAATCGAAGTTGATTTCAAATGAATTTATTAAAATTTGACAAAAATCTTGTCTACATCCAAGAAAATTGAAGTTATTTTCATCTAAATTTAGTCAAATATAGATCCTACAACCAAAATACTCATCAAAATCCACAAAAATCGAAGTTGATTTCAAATAAATTTATTAAAATTTGACATTTCCAACTAAATTTTTTTTCATAATCCAACAAAATTGAATTTATATTCATCTAAATTTAGTCAAATATAGATCCTACAACCAAAATACTCAACAAAATAAAAAAAAATCGAAGTTGATTTCAAATAAATTTATTAAAATTTGACACTTCCAACTAAAATTTTTTTCATAATCCCACAAAATTAAAGTTATTTTCATCTAAATTTACTCAAATATAGATCCTACATCCAAAATACGCAACAAAATCCAAAAAAATCGAAGTTGATTTCAAATGAATTTATTAAAATTTCACCAAAATCTTGTCAAAATCCAAGAAAATTGAAGTTATTTTCATCTAAATTTACTCAAATATAGATCCTACAACAAAAATACTCAACAAAATCCAAAAAAATCGAAGTTGATTTCAAATGAATTTATTAAAATTTGACAAAAATCTTGTCTACATCCAAGAAAATTGAAGTTATTTTCATCTAAATTTAGTCAAATATAGATCCTACAACCAAAATACTCATCAAAATCCAAAAAAATCGAAGTTGATTTCAAATAAATTTATTAAAATTTGACACTTCCAACTATTTTTTTTTTCATAATCCAACAAGATTGAATTTATTTTCATCTAAATTTAGTCAAATATAGATCCTACAACCAAAATACTCAACAATATAAAAAAAAATCGAAGTTGATTTCAAATAAATTTATTAAAATTTGACACTTCCAACTAAAATTTTTTTCATAATCCAACAAAATTGAAGTTATTTTCATCTAAATTTACTCAAATATAGATCCTACAACCAAAATACGCAACAAAATCCAAAAAAATCGAAGTTGATTTCAAATGAATTTATTAAAATTTGACCAAAATCTTGTCAAAATCCAAGAAAATTGAAGTTATTTTCATCTAAATTTACTCAAATATAGATCCTACAACAAAAATACTCAACAAAATCCAAAAAAATCGAAGTTGATTTCATATGAATTTATTAAAATTTGACACTTCCAACTAAAATTTTTTTTATTATCCAACAAAATTGAAGTTATTTTCATCTAAATTTACTCCAATATAGATCCTACAACCAATATACTCAACAAAATCCAAAAAAATCGAAGTTGATTTCAAATAAATTTAAAAATTCGACACTTCCAACTAAAATTTTTTTCACAATCCAAAAAATTGATGTTATTTTCATCTAAATTTACTCAAATATAGATCCTACAACAAAAATACTTAATAAAATCTAAAAAAATCGAAGTTGGTTTCAAATAATATTATTAAAATTTGACACTTCCAAATAAGTTTTTTTCACAATCCAACAAAATTGAAGTTATTTTCATCTAAATTTAATCAAATATAGATCCTACAACAAGAATACTCAACAAAATCCAAAAAAATCGAAGTTGATTTCATATGAATTTATTAAAATTTGACACTTCCAACTAAAATTTTTTTTATAATCCAACAAAATTGAAGTTATTTTCATCTAAATTTAGTCAAATATAGACCCTACAACAAAAATACTCGACAAAATCCAAAAAAATCGAAGTTTATTTCATATGAATTTATTAAAATTTGACACTTCCAACTAAAATTTTTTTTATAATCCAACAAAATTGAAGTTATTTTCATCTAAATTTACTCAAATATAGATCCTACAACCAAAATACGCAACAAAATCCAAAAAAATCGAAGTTGATTTCAAATGAATTTATTAAAATTTGACCAAAATCTTGTCAAAATCCAAGAAAATTGAAGTTATTTTCATCTAAATTTACTCAAATATAGATCCTACAACAAAAATACTCAACAAAATCCAAAAAAATCGTAGTTGATTTCATATGAATTTATTAAAATTTGACACTTCCAACTAAAATTTTTTTTATAATCCAACAAAATTGAAGTTATTTTCATCTAAATTTAGTCAAATATAGATCCTACAACAAAAATACTCGACAAAATCCAAAAAAATCGAAGTTTATTTCATATGAATTTATTAAAATTTGACACTTCCAACTAAAATTTTTTTTATAATCCAACAAAATTGAAGTTATTTTCATCTAAATTTAGTCAAATATAGATCCTACAACCAAAATACGCATCAAAATCCAAAAAAATCGAAGTTGATTTCAAATGAATTTATTAAAATTTGACAAAAATCTTGTCAAAATCCAAGAAAATTGAAGTTATTTTCATCTAAATTTAGTCAAATATAGATCCTACAACAAAAATACTCAACAAAATCCAAAAAAATCGAAGTTGATTTCATATGAATTTATTAAAATTTGACACTTCCAACTAAAATTTTTTTTATAATCCAACAAAATTGAAGTTATTTTCATCTAAATTTAGTCAAATATAGATCCTACAACCAAAATACTTATCAAAATCCAAAAAAATCGAAGTTGATTTCAAATGAATTTATTAAAATTTGACAAAAATCTTGTCTACATCCAAGAAAATTGAAGTTATTTTCATCTAAATTTACTCAAATATAGATCCTTCAACAAAAATACTCAACAAAATCCAAAAAAATCGAAGTTGATTTCAAATGATTTTATTAAAATTTGACAAAAATCTTGTCTACATACAAGAAAATTGAAGTTATTTTCATCTAAATTTAGTCAAATATATATCCTACAACCAAAATAGTCATCAAAATCCAAAAAATCGAAGTTGATTTCAAATGATTTTATTAAAATTTGACCAAAATCTTGTCAAAATCCAAAAAATTGAAGTTATTTTCATCTAAATTTAGTCCAATATACATCCTACAACCAAAATACTCATCAAAATCCAAAAAAATCGAAGTTGATTTCAAATAAATTTATTAAAATTTGACACTTCCAACTAAAATTTTTTTCATAATCCAACAAAATTGAAGTTATTTTCATCTAAATTTACTCCAATATAGATCCTACGACCAAAATACTCAACAAAATCCAAAAAAATCGAAGTTGATTTCAAATGATTTTATTAAAATTTGACCAAAATCTTGTCAAAATCCAAAAAATTGAAGTTATTTTCATCTAAATTTACTCAAATATAGAACCTACAACAAAAATACTCAACAAAATCAAAAAAAATCGAAGTTGATTTCAAATAAATTTATTAAAATTTGACACTTCCAACTAAAATTTTTTTCACAATCCAACAAAATTGAAGTTATTTTCATCTAAATTTATTCAAACATAGACCCTACAACAAAAATACTCTACAAAATCCAAAAAAATCGAAGTTGATTTCAAATAAATTTATTAAAATTTGACACTTCCAACTAAAAATTTTTTCACAATCCAACAAAATTGAAGTTATTTTCATCTAAATTTACTCAAATATAGATTCTACAACAAAAATACTCAACAAAATCCAAAAAAATCGAAGTTGATTTCAAATAAATTTATTAAAATTTGACCCTTCCAACTAAATTTTTTTTTCACAATCCAAAAAATTGAAGTTATTTTCATCTAAATTTACTCCAATATAGATCCTACAACCAATATACTCAACAAAATCCAAAAAAATCGAAGTTGATTTCAAATAAATTTAAAAATTCGACACTTCCAACTAAAATTTTTTTCACAATCCAAAAAATTGATGTTATTTTCATCTAAATTTACTCAAATATAGATCCTACAACAAAAATACTTAATAAAATCTAAAAAAATCGAAGTTGGTTTCACATAATATTATTAAAATTTGACACTTCCAAATAAGTTTTTTTCACAATCCAACAAAATTGAAGTTATTTTCATCTAAATTTAATCAAATATAGATCCTACAACAAGAATACTCAACAAAATCCAAAAAAATCGAAGTTGATTTCAAATGATTTTATTAAAATTTGACAAAAATCTTGTCTACATCCAAGAAAATTGAAGTTATTTTCATCTAAATTTAGTCAAATATAGATCCTACAACCAAAATACTTATCAAAATCCAAAAAAATCGAAGTTGATTTCAAATGAATTTATTAAAATTTGACCAAAATCTTGTCAAAATCCAAGAAAATTGAAGTTATTTTCATCTAAATTTACTCAAATATAGATCCTACAACAAAAATACTCAACAAAATCCAAAAAAATCGAAGTTGATTTCATATGAATTTATTAAAATTTGACACTTCCAACTAAAATTTTTTTTATTATCCAACAAAATTGAAGTTATTTTCATCTAAATTTACTCCAATATAGATCCTACAACCAATATACTCAACAAAATCCAAAAAAATCGAAGTTGATTTCAAATAAATTTAAAAATTCGACACTTCCAACTAAAATTTTTTTCACAATCCAAAAAATTGATGTTATTTTCATCTAAATTTACTCAAATATAGATCCTACAACAAAAATACTTAATAAAATCTAAAAAAATCGAAGTTGGTTTCAAATAATATTATTAAAATTTGACACTTCCAAATAAGTTTTTTTCACAATCCAACAAAATTGAAGTTATTTTCATCTAAATTTAATCAAATATAGATCCTACAACAAGAATACTCAACAAAATCCAAAAAAATCGAAGTTGATTTCATATGAATTTATTAAAATTTGACACTTCCAACTAAAATTTTTTTTATAATCCAACAAAATTGAAGTTATTTTCATCTAAATTTAGTCAAATATAGACCCTACAACAAAAATACTCGACAAAATCCAAAAAAATCGAAGTTTATTTCATATGAATTTATTAAAATTTGACACTTCCAACTAAAATTTTTTTTATAATCCAACAAAATTGAAGTTATTTTCATCTAAATTTACTCAAATATAGATCCTACAACCAAAATACGCAACAAAATCCAAAAAAATCGAAGTTGATTTCAAATGAATTTATTAAAATTTGACCAAAATCTTGTCAAAATCCAAGAAAATTGAAGTTATTTTCATCTAAATTTACTCAAATATAGATCCTACAACAAAAATACTCAACAAAATCCAAAAAAATCGTAGTTGATTTCATATGAATTTATTAAAATTTGACACTTCCAACTAAAATTTTTTTTATAATCCAACAAAATTGAAGTTATTTTCATCTAAATTTAGTCAAATATAGATCCTACAACAAAAATACTCGACAAAATCCAAAAAAATCGAAGTTTATTTCATATGAATTTATTAAAATTTGACACTTCCAACTAAAATTTTTTTTATAATCCAACAAAATTGAAGTTATTTTCATCTAAATTTAGTCAAATATAGATCCTACAACCAAAATACTCATCAAAATCCAAAAAAATCGAAGTTGATTTCAAATGAATTTATTAAAATTTGACAAAAATCTTGTCAAAATCCAAGAAAATTGAAGTTATTTTCATCTAAATTTAGTCAAATATAGATCCTACAACAAAAATACTCAACAAAATCCAAAAAAATCGAAGTTGATTTCATATGAATTTATTAAAATTTGACACTTCCAACTAAAATTTTTTTTATAATCCAACAAAATTGAAGTTATTTTCATCTAAATTTAGTCAAATATAGATCCTACAACCAAAATACTTATCAAAATCCAAAAAAATCGAAGTTGATTTCAAATGAATTTATTAAAATTTGACAAAAATCTTGTCTACATCCAAGAAAATTGAAGTTATTTTCATCTAAATTTACTCAAATATAGATCCTTCAACAAAAATACTCAACAAAATCCAAAAAAATCGAAGTTGATTTCAAATGATTTTATTAAAATTTGACAAAAATCTTGTCTACATACAAGAAAATTGAAGTTATTTTCATCTAAATTTAGTCAAATATATATCCTACAACCAAAATAGTCATCAAAATCCAAAAAATCGAAGTTGATTTCAAATGATTTTATTAAAATTTGACCAAAATCTTGTCAAAATCCAAAAAATTGAAGTTATTTTCATCTAAATTTAGTCCAATATACATCCTACAACCAAAATACTCATCAAAATCCAAAAAAATCGAAGTTGATTTCAAATAAATTTATTAAAATTTGACACTTCCAACTAAAATTTTTTTCATAATCCAACAAAATTGAAGTTATTTTCATCTAAATTTACTCCAATATAGATCCTACGACCAAAATACTCAACAAAATCCAAAAAAATCGAAGTTGATTTCAAATGATTTTATTAAAATTTGACCAAAATCTTGTCAAAATCCAAAAAATTGAAGTTATTTTCATCTAAATTTACTCAAATATAGAACCTACAACAAAAATACTCAACAAAATCAAAAAAAATCGAAGTTGATTTCAAATAAATTTATTAAAATTTGACACTTCCAACTAAAATTTTTTTCACAATCCAACAAAATTGAAGTTATTTTCATCTAAATTTATTCAAACATATACCCTACAACAAAAATACTCTACAAAATCCAAAAAAATCGAAGTTGATTTCAAATAAATTTATTAAAATTTGACACTTCCAACTAAAAATTTTTTCACAATCCAACAAAATTGAAGTTATTTTCATCTAAATTTACTCAAATATAGATTCTACAACAAAAATACTCAACAAAATCCAAAAAAATCGAAGTTGATTTCAAATAAATTTATTAAAATTTGACCCTTCCAACTAAATTTTTTTTTCACAATCCAAAAAATTGAAGTTATTTTCATCTAAATTTACTCCAATATAGATCCTACAACCAATATACTCAACAAAATCCAAAAAAATCGAAGTTGATTTCAAATAAATTTAAAAATTCGACACTTCCAACTAAAATTTTTTTCACAATCCAAAAAATTGATGTTATTTTCATCTAAATTTACTCAAATATAGATCCTACAACAAAAATACTTAATAAAAACTAAAAAAATCGAAGTTGGTTTCACATAATATTATTAAAATTTGACACTTCCAAATAAGTTTTTTTCACAATCCAACAAAATTGAAGTTATTTTCATCTAAATTTAATCAAATATAGATCCTACAACAAGAATACTCAACAAAATCCAAAAAAATCGAAGTTGATTTCAAATGATTTTATTAAAATTTGACAAAAATCTTGTCTACATCCAAGAAAATTGAAGTTATTTTCATCTAAATTTAGTCAAATATAGATCCTACAACCAAAATACTTATCAAAATCCAAAAAAATCGAAGTTGATTTCAAATGAATTTATTAAAATTTGACAAAAATCATGTCTACATCCAAGAAAATTGAAGTTATTTTCATCTAAATTTAGTCAAATATAGATCCTACAACCAAAATACTCATCAAAATCCAAAAAAATCGAAGTTGATTTCAAATAAATTTATTAAAATTTGACACTTCCAACTAAATTTTATTTCATAATCCAACAAAATTGAATTTATTTTCATCTAAATTTAGTCAAATATAGATCCTACAACCAAAATACTCAACAAAATAAAAAAAAATCGAAGTTGATTTCAAATAAATTTATTAAAAGTTGTCACTTCCAACTAAAATTTTTTTCATAATCCAACAAAATTGAAGTTATTTTCATCTAAATATACTCAAATATAGATCCTACAACCAAAATACGCAACAAAATCCAAAAAAATCGAAGTTGATTTCAAATGAATTTATTAAAATTTGACCAAAATCTTGTCAAAATCCAAGAAAATTGAAGTTATTTTCATCTAAATTTAGTCAAATATAGATCCTACAACAAAAATACTCGACAAAATCCAAAAAAATCGAAGTTTATTTCATATGAATTTATTAAAATTTGACACTTCCAACTAAAATTTTTTTTATAATCCAACAAAATTGAAGTTATTTTCATCTAAATTTACTCAAATATAGATCCTACAACCAAAATACGCAACAAAATCCAAAAAAATCGAAGTTGATTTCAAATGAATTTATTAAAATTTGACCCTTCCAACTAAATTTTTTTTTCACAATCCAAAAAATTGAAGTTATTTTCATCTAAATCTACTCAAATATAGATCCTACAACAAAAATACTCAACAAAATCCAAAATAATCGAAGTTGATTTCAAATAAATTTAAAAATTCGACACTTCCAACTAAAATTTTTTTTACAATCCAAAAAATTGATGTTATTTTCATCTAAATTTACTCAAATATAGATCCTACAACAAAAATACTCAATAAAATCTAAAAAAATCGAAGTTGGTTTCAAATAATATTATTAAAATTTGACACTTCCAAATAAGTTTTTTTCACAATCCAACAAAATTGAAGTTATTTTCATCTAAATTTAATCAAATATAGATCCTACAACAAGAATACTCAACAAAATCCAAAAAAATCGAAGTTGATTTCAAATGAATTTATTAAAATTTGACACTTCCAACTAAATTTTTTTTCATAATCCAACAAAATTGAATTTATTTTCATCTAAATTTACTCAAATATAGATCCTACAACAAAAATACTCAACAAAATCCAAAAAAATCGAAGTTGATTTCAAATGATTTTATTAAAATTTGACAAAAATCTAGTCTACATACAAGAAAATTGAAGTTATTTTCATCTAAATTTAGTCAAATATATATCCTACAACCAAAATAGTCATCAAAATCCAAAAAATCGAAGTTGATTTCAAATGATTTTATTAAAATTTGACCAAAATCTTGTCAAAATCCAAAAAATTGAAGTTATTTTCATCTAAATTTAGTCCAATATACATCCTACAACCAAAATACTCATCAAAATCCAAAAAAATCGAAGTTGATTTCAAATAAATTTATTAAAATTTGACACTTCCAACTAAAATTTTTTTCATAATCCAACAAAATTGAAGTTATTTTCATCTAAATTTACTCAAATATAGATCCTACAACCAAAATACTCAACAAAATCCAAAAAAATCGAAGTTGATTTCAAATGAATTTATTAAAATTTGACCAAAATCTTGTCAAAATCCAAGAAAATTGAAGTTATTTTCATCTAAATTTAGTCAAATATAGATCCTACAACAAAAATACTCAACAAAATCCAAAAAAATCGAAGTTGATTTCATATGAATTTATTAAAATTTGACACTTCCAACTAAAATTTTTTTTATAATCCAACAAAATTGAAGTTATTTTCATCTAAATTTAGTCAAATATAGATCCTACAACCAAAATACTTATCAAAATCCAAAAAAATCGAAGTTGATTTCAAATGAATTTATTAAAATTTGACAAAAATCTTGTCTACATCCAAGAAAATTGAAGTTATTTTCATCTAAATTTACTCAAATATAGATCCTACAACAAAAATACTCAACAAAATCCAAAAAAATCGAAGTTGATTTCAAATGATTTTATTAAAATTTGACAAAAATCTAGTCTACATACAAGAAAATTGAAGTTATTTTCATCTAAATTTAGTCAAATATATATCCTACAACCAAAATAGTCATCAAAATCCAAAAAATCGAAGTTGATTTCAAATGATTTTATTAAAATTTGACCAAAATCTTGTCAAAATCCAAAAAATTGAAGTTATTTTCATCTAAATTTAGTCCAATATACATCCTACAACCAAAATACTCATCAAAATCCAAAAAAATCGAAGTTGATTTCAAATAAATTTATTAAAATTTGACACTTCCAACTAAAATTTTTTTCATAATCCAACAAAATTGAAGTTATTTTCATCTAAATTTACTCAAATATAGATCCTACAACCAAAATACTCAACAAAATCCAAAAAAATCGAAGTTGATTTCAAATGAATTTATTAAAATTTGACCAAAATCTTGTCAAAATCCAAGAAAATTGAAGTTATTTTCATCTAAATTTAGTCAAATATAGATCCTACAACAAAAATACTCAACAAAATCCAAAAAAATCGAAGTTGATTTCATATGAATTTATTAAAATTTGACACTTCCAACTAAATTTTTTTTTATAATCCAACAAAATTGAAGTTATTTTCATCTAAATTTAGTCAAATATAGATCCTACAACCAAAATACTTATCAAAATCCAAAAAAATCGAAGTTGATTTCAAATGAATTTATTAAAATTTGACAAAAATCTTGTCTACATCCAAGAAAATTGAAGTTATTTTCATCTAAATTTACTCAAATATAGATCCTACAACAAAAATACTCAACAAAATCCAAAAAAATCGAAGTTGATTTCAAATGATTTTATTAAAATTTGACAAAAATCTTGTCTACATACAAGAAAATTGAAGTTATTTTCATCTAAATTTAGTCAAATATATATCCTACAACCAAAATAGTCATCAAAATCCAAAAAATCGAAGTTGATTTCAAAAGATTTTATTAAAATTTGACCAAAATCTTGTCAAAATCCAAAAAATTGAAGTTATTTTCATCTAAATTTAGTCCAATATACATCCTACAACCAAAATACTCATCAAAATCCAAAAAAATCGAAGTTGATTTCAAATAAATTTATTAAAATTTGACACTTCCAACTAAAATTTTTTTCATAATCCAACAAAATTGAAGTTATTTTCATCTAAATTTACTCCAATATAGATCCTACGACCAAAATACTCAACAAAATCCAAAAAAATCGAAGTTGATTTCAAATGATTTTATTAAAATTTGACCAAAATCTTGTCAAAATCCAAAAAATTGAAGTTATTTTCATCTAAATTTACTCAAATATAGAACCTACAACAAAAATACTCAACAAAATCCAAAAAAATCGAAGTTGATTTCAAATAAATTTATTAAAATTTGACACTTCCAACTAAAATTTTTTTCACAATCCAACAAAATTGAAGTTATTTTCATCTAAATTTATTCAAACATAGACCCTACAACAAAAATACTTAATAAAATCTAAAAAAATCGAAGTTGGTTTCACATAATATTATTAAAATTTGACACTTCCAAATAAGTTTTTTTCACAATCCAACAAAATTGAAGTTATTTTCATCTAAATTTAATCAAATATAGATCCTACAACAAGAATACTCAACAAAATCCAAAAAAATCGAAGTTGATTTCAAATGATTTTATTAAAATTTGACAAAAATCTTGTCTACATCCAAGAAAATTGAAGTTATTTTCATCTAAATTTAGTCAAATATAGATCCTACAACCAAAATACTTATCAAAATCCAAAAAAATCGAAGTTGATTTCAAATGAATTTATTAAAATTTGACAAAAATCATGTCTACATCCAAGAAAATTGAAGTTATTTTCATCTAAATTTAGTCAAATATAGATCCTACAACCAAAATACTCATCAAAATCCAAAAAAATCGAAGTTGATTTCAAATAAATTTATTAAAATTTGACACTTCCAACTAAATTTTATTTCATAATCCAACAAAATTGAATTTATTTTCATCTAAATTTAGTCAAATATAGATCCTACAACCAAAATACTCAACAAAATAAAAAAAAATCGAAGTTGATTTCAAATAAATTTATTAAAATTTGTCACTTCCAACTAAAATTTTTTTCATAATCCAACAAAATTGAAGTTATTTTCATCTAAATTTACTCAAATATAGATCCTACAACCAAAATACGCAACAAAATCCAAAAAAATCGAAGTTGATTTCAAATGATTTTATTAAAATTTGACAAAAATCTAGTCTACATACAAGAAAATTGAAGTTATTTTCATCTAAATTTAGTCAAATATATATCCTACAACCAAAATAGTCATCAAAATCCAAAAAATCGAAGTTGATTTCAAATGATTTTATTAAAATTTGACCAAAATCTTGTCAAAATCCAAAAAATTGAAGTTATTTTCATCTAAATTTAGTCCAATATACATCCTACAACCAAAATACTCATCAAAATCCAAAAAAATCGAAGTTGATTTCAAATAAATTTATTAAAATTTGACACTTCCAACTAAAATTTTTTTCATAATCCAACAAAATTGAAGTTATTTTCATCTAAATTTACTCAAATATAGATCCTACAACCAAAATACTCAACAAAATCCAAAAAAATCGAAGTTGATTTCAAATGAATTTATTAAAATTTGACCAAAATCTTGTCAAAATCCAAGAAAATTGAAGTTATTTTCATCTAAATTTAGTCAAATATAGATCCTACAACAAAAATACTCAACAAAATCCAAAAAAATCGAAGTTGATTTCATATGAATTTATTAAAATTTGACACTTCCAACTAAAATTTTTTTTATAATCCAACAAAATTGAAGTTATTTTCATCTAAATTTAGTCAAATATAGATCCTACAACCAAAATACTTATCAAAATCCAAAAAAATCGAAGTTGATTTCAAATGAATTTATTAAAATTTGACAAAAATCTTGTCTACATCCAAGAAAATTGAAGTTATTTTCATCTAAATTTACTCAAATATAGATCCTACAACAAAAATACTCAACAAAATCCAAAAAAATCGAAGTTGATTTCAAATGATTTTATTAAAATTTGACAAAAATCTAGTCTACATACAAGAAAATTGAAGTTATTTTCATCTAAATTTAGTCAAATATATATCCTACAACCAAAATAGTCATCAAAATCCAAAAAATCGAAGTTGATTTCAAATGATTTTATTAAAATTTGACCAAAATCTTGTCAAAATCCAAAAAATTGAAGTTATTTTCATCTAAATTTAGTCCAATATACATCCTACAACCAAAATACTCATCAAAATCCAAAAAAATCGAAGTTGATTTCAAATAAATTTATTAAAATTTGACACTTCCAACTAAAATTTTTTTCATAATCCAACAAAATTGAAGTTATTTTCATCTAAATTTACTCAAATATAGATCCTACAACCAAAATACTCAACAAAATCCAAAAAAATCGAAGTTGATTTCAAATGAATTTATTAAAATTTGACCAAAATCTTGTCAAAATCCAAGAAAATTGAAGTTATTTTCATCTAAATTTAGTCAAATATAGATCCTACAACAAAAATACTCAACAAAATCCAAAAAAATCGAAGTTGATTTCATATGAATTTATTAAAATTTGACACTTCCAACTAAATTTTTTTTTATAATCCAACAAAATTGAAGTTATTTTCATCTAAATTTAGTCAAATATAGATCCTACAACCAAAATACTTATCAAAATCCAAAAAAATCGAAGTTGATTTCAAATGAATTTATTAAAATTTGACAAAAATCTTGTCTACATCCAAGAAAATTGAAGTTATTTTCATCTAAATTTACTCAAATATAGATCCTACAACAAAAATACTCAACAAAATCCAAAAAAATCGAAGTTGATTTCAAATGATTTTATTAAAATTTGACAAAAATCTTGTCTACATACAAGAAAATTGAAGTTATTTTCATCTAAATTTAGTCAAATATATATCCTACAACCAAAATAGTCATCAAAATCCAAAAAATCGAAGTTGATTTCAAAAGATTTTATTAAAATTTGACCAAAATCTTGTCAAAATCCAAAAAATTGAAGTTATTTTCATCTAAATTTAGTCCAATATACATCCTACAACCAAAATACTCATCAAAATCCAAAAAAATCGAAGTTGATTTCAAATAAATTTATTAAAATTTGACACTTCCAACTAAAATTTTTTTCATAATCCAACAAAATTGAAGTTATTTTCATCTAAATTTACTCCAATATAGATCCTACGACCAAAATACTCAACAAAATCCAAAAAAATCGAAGTTGATTTCAAATGATTTTATTAAAATTTGACCAAAATCTTGTCAAAATCCAAAAAATTGAAGTTATTTTCATCTAAATTTACTCAAATATAGAACCTACAACAAAAATACTCAACAAAATCCAAAAAAATCGAAGTTGATTTCAAATAAATTTATTAAAATTTGACACTTCCAACTAAAATTTTTTTCACAATCCAACAAAATTGAAGTTATTTTCATCTAAATTTATTCAAACATAGACCCTACAACAAAAATACTTAATAAAATCTAAAAAAATCGAAGTTGGTTTCACATAATATTATTAAAATTTGACACTTCCAAATAAGTTTTTTTCACAATCCAACAAAATTGAAGTTATTTTCATCTAAATTTAATCAAATATAGATCCTACAACAAGAATACTCAACAAAATCCAAAAAAATCGAAGTTGATTTCAAATGATTTTATTAAAATTTGACAAAAATCTTGTCTACATCCAAGAAAATTGAAGTTATTTTCATCTAAATTTAGTCAAATATAGATCCTACAACCAAAATACTTATCAAAATCCAAAAAAATCGAAGTTGATTTCAAATGAATTTATTAAAATTTGACAAAAATCATGTCTACATCCAAGAAAATTGAAGTTATTTTCATCTAAATTTAGTCAAATATAGATCCTACAACCAAAATACTCATCAAAATCCAAAAAAATCGAAGTTGATTTCAAATAAATTTATTAAAATTTGACACTTCCAACTAAATTTTATTTCATAATCCAACAAAATTGAATTTATTTTCATCTAAATTTAGTCAAATATAGATCCTACAACCAAAATACTCAACAAAATAAAAAAAAATCGAAGTTGATTTCAAATAAATTTATTAAAATTTGTCACTTCCAACTAAAATTTTTTTCATAATCCAACAAAATTGAAGTTATTTTCATCTAAATTTACTCAAATATAGATCCTACAACCAAAATACGCAACAAAATCCAAAAAAATCGAAGTTGATTTCAAATGAATTTATTAAAATTTGACCAAAATCTTGTCAAAATCCAAGAAAATTGAAGTTATTTTCATCTAAATTTACTCAAATATAGATCCTACAACAAAAATACTCAACAAAATCCAAAAAAATCGAAGTTGATTTCATATTAATTTATTAAAATTTGACACTTCCAACTAAAATTTTTTTTATAATCCAACAAAATTGAAGTTATTTTCATCTAAATTTAGTCAAATATAGATCCTACAACAAAAATACTCGACAAAATCCAAAAAAATCGAAGTTTATTTCATATGAATTTATTAAAATTTGACACTTCCAACTAAAATTTTTTTTATAATCCAACAAAATTGAAGTTATTTTCATCTAAATTTACTCAAATATAGATCCTACAACCAAAATACGCAACAAAATCCAAAAAAATCGAAGTTGATTTCAAATGAATTTATTAAAATTTGACCCTTCCAACTAAATTTTTTTTTCACAATCCAAAAAATTGAAGTTATTTTCATCTAAATCTACTCAAATATAGATCCTACAACAAAAATACTCAACAAAATCCAAAATAATCGAAGTTGATTTCAAATAAATTTAAAAATTCGACACTTCCAACTAAAATTTTTTTTACAATCCAAAAAATTGATGTTATTTTCATCTAAATTTACTCAAATATAGATCCTACATCAAAAATACTCAATAAAATCTAAAAAAATCGAAGTTGGTTTCAAATAATATTATTAAAATTTGACACTTCCAAATAAGTTTCTTTCACAATCCAACAAAATTGAAGTTATTTTCATCTAAATTTAGTCAAATATATATCCTACAACCAAAATAGTCATCAAAATCCAAAAAATCGAAGTTGATTTCAAATGATTTTATTAAAATTTGACCAAAATCTTGTCAAAATCCAAAAAATTGAAGTTATTTTCATCTAAATTTAGTCCAATATACATCCTACAACCAAAATACTCATCAAAATCCAAAAAAATCGAAGTTGATTTCAAATAAATTTATTAAAATTTGACACTTCCAACTAAAATTTTTTTCATAATCCAACAAAATTGAAGTTATTTTCATCTAAATTTACTCAAATATAGATCCTACAACCAAAATACTCAACAAAATCCAAAAAAATCGAAGTTGATTTCAAATGAATTTATTAAAATTTGACCAAAATCTTGTCAAAATCCAAGAAAATTGAAGTTATTTTCATCTAAATTTAGTCAAATATAGATCCTACAACAAAAATACTCAACAAAATCCAAAAAAATCGAAGTTGATTTCATATGAATTTATTAAAATTTGACACTTCCAACTAAAATTTTTTTTATAATCCAACAAAATTGAAGTTATTTTCATCTAAATTTAGTCAAATATAGATCCTACAACCAAAATACTTATCAAAATCCAAAAAAATCGAAGTTGATTTCAAATAAATTTATTAAAATTTGACACTTCCAACTAAAATTTTTTTCATAATCCAACAAAATTGAAGTTATTTTCATCTAAATTTACTCCAATATAGATCCTACGACCAAAATACTCAACAAAATCCAAAAAAATCGAAGTTGATTTCAAATGATTTTATTAAAATTTGACCAAAATCTTGTCAAAATCCAAAAAATTGAAGTTATTTTCATCTAAATTTACTCAAATATAGAACCTACAACAAAAATACTCAACAAAATCCAAAAAAATCGAAGTTGATTTCAAATAAATTTATTAAAATTTGACACTTCCAACTAAAATTTTTTTCACAATCCAACAAAATTGAAGTTATTTTCATCTAAATTTATTCAAACATAGACCCTACAACAAAAATACTCAACAAAATCCAAAAAAATCGAAGTTGATTTCAAATAAATTTATTAAAATTTGACACTTCCAACTAAAAATTTTTTCACAATCCAACAAAATTGAAGTTATTTTCATCTAAATTTACTCAAATATAGATTCTACAACAAAAATAATCAACAAAATCCAAAAAAATCGAAGTTGATTTCAAATAAATTTATTAAAATTTGACCCTTCCAACTAAATTTTTTTTTCACAATCCAAAAAATTGAAGTTATTTTCATCTAAATTTACTCAAATATAGATCCTACAACAAAAATACTCAACAAAATCCAAAAAAATCGAAGTTGATTTCAAATGATTTTATTAAAATTTGACAAAAATCTAGTCTACATACAAGAAAATTGAAGTTATTTTCATCTAAATTTAGTCAAATATATATCCTACAACCAAAATAGTCATCAAAATCCAAAAAATCGAAGTTGATTTCAAATGATTTTATTAAAATTTGACCAAAAGCTTGTCAAAATCCAAAAAATTGAAGTTATTTTCATCTAAATTTAGTCCAATATACATCCTACAACCAAAATACTCATCAGAATCCAAAAAAATCGAAGTTGATTTCAAATAAATTTATTAAAATTTGACACTTCCAACTAAAATTTTTTTCATAATCCAACAAAATTGATGTTATTTTCATCTAAATTTACTCAAATATAGATCCTACAACCAAAATACTCAACAAAATCCAAAAAAGTCGAAGTTGATTTCAAATGAATTTATTAAAATTTGACCAAAATCTTGTCAAAATCCAAGAAAATTGAAGTTATTTTCATCTAAATTTAGTCAAATATAGATCCTACAACAAAAATACTCAACAAAATCCAAAAAAATCGAAGTTGATTTCATATGAATTTATTAAAATTTGACACTTCCAACTAAATTTTTTTTTATAATCCAACAAAATTGAAGTTATTTTCATCTAAATTTAGTCAAATATAGATCCTACAACCAAAATACTTATCAAAATCCAAAAAAATCGAAGTTGATTTCAAATGAATTTATTAAAATTTGACAAAAATCTTGTCTACATCCAAGAAAATTGAAGTTATTTTCATCTAAATTTACTCAAATATAGATCCTACAACAAAAATACTCAACAAAATCCAAAAAAATCGAAGTTGATTTCATATGAATTTATTAAAATTTGACACTTCCAACTAAAATTTTTTTTATAATCCAACAAAATTGAAGTTATTTTCATCTAAATTTAGTCAAATATAGATCCTACAACCAAAATACTTATCAAAATCCAAAAAAATCGAAGTTGATTTCAAATGAATTTATTAAAATTTGACAAAAATCTTGTCTACATCCAAGAAAATTGAAGTTATTTTCATCTAAATTTAGTCAAATATAGATCCTACAACCAAAATACTTATCAAAATCCAAAAAAATCGATGATGATTTCAAATGAATTTATTAAAATTTGACAAAAATCTTGTCTACATCCAAGAAAATTGAAGTTATTTTCATCTAAATTTAGTCAAATATAGATCCTACAACCAAAATACTCTTCAAAATCCAAAAAAATCGAAGTTGATTTCAAATAAATTTATTAAAATTTGACACTTCCAACTAAATTTTTTTTCATAATCCAACAAAATTGAATTTATTTTCATCTAAATTTAGTCAAATATAGATCCTACAACCAAAATACTCAACAAAATAAAAAAAAATCGAAGTTGATTTCAAATAAATTTATTAAAATTTGACACTTCCAACTAAAATTTTTTTCATAATCCATCAAAATTGAAGTTATTTTCATCTAAATTTACTCAAATATAGATCCTACAACCAAAATACGCAACAAAATCCAAAAAAATCGAAGTTGATTTCAAATGAATTTATTAAAATTTGACCAAAATCTTGTCAAAATCCAAGAAAATTGAAGTTATTTTCATCTAAATTTACTCAAATATAGATCCTACAACAAAAATACTCAACAAAATCCAAAAAAATCGAAGATGATTTCATATGAATTTATTAAAATTTGACACTTCCAACTAAAATTTTTTTTATAATCCAACAAAATTGAAGTTATTTTCATCTAAATTTAGTCAAATATAGATCCTACAACCAAAATACTTATCAAAATCCAAAAATATCGAAGTTGATTTCGAATGAATTTATTAAAATTTGACAAAAATCTTGTCTACATCCAAGAAAATTGAAGTTATTTTCATCTAAATTTAGTCAAATATAGATCCTACAACCAAAATACTTATCAAAATCCAAAAAAATCGAAGTTGATTTCAAATGAATTTATTAAAATTTGACAAAAATCTTGTCTACATACAAGAAAATTGAAGTTATTTTCATCTAAATTTACTCCAATATAGATCCTACAACAAAAATACTCAACAAAATCCAAAAAAATCGAAGTTGATTTCATATGAATTTATTAAAATTTGACACTTCCAAGTAAAATTTTTTTTATAATCCAACAAAATTGAAGTTATTTTCATCTAAATTTAGTCAAATATAGATCCTACAACCAAAATACTTATCCAAATCCAAAAAAATCGAAGTTGATTTCAAATGAATTTATTAAAATTTGACAAAAATCTTGTCTACATCCAAGAAAATTGAAGTTATTTTCATCTAAATTTAGTCAAATATAGATCCTCCAACCAAAATACTCATCAAAATCCAAAAAAATCGAAGTTGATTTCAAATAAATTTATTAAAATTTGACACTTCCAACTAAATTTTTTTTCATAATCCAACAAAATTGAATTTATTTTCATCTAAATTTAGTCAAATATAGATCCTACAACCAAAATACTCAACAAAATAAAAAAAAATCGAAGTTGATTTCAAATAAATTTATTAAAATTTGACACTTCCAACTAAAATTTTTTTCATAATCCAACAAAATTGAAGTTATTTTCATCTAAATTTACTCAAATATAGATCCTACAACCAAAATACGCAACAAAATCCAAAAAAATCGAAGTTGATTTCAAATGAATTTATTAAAATTTGACACTTCCAACTAAAATTTTTTTTATAATCCAACAAAATTGAAGTTATTTTCATCTAAATTTAGTCAAATATAGATCCTACAACCAAAATACTCATCAAAATCCAAAAATATCGAAGTTGATTTCAAATGAATTTATTAAAATTTGACAAAAATCTTGTCTACATCCAAGAAAATTGAAGTTATTTTCATCTAAATTTAGTCCAATATACATCCTACAACCAAAATACTCATCAAAATCCAAAAAAATCGAAGTTGATTTCAAATAAATTTATTAAAATTTGACACTTCCAACTAAAATTTTTTTCATAATCCAACAAAATTGAAGTTATTTTCATCTAAATTTACTCAAATATAGATCCTACAACCAAAATACTCAACAAAATCCAAAAAAATCGAAGTTGATTTCAAATGATTTTATTAAAATTTGACACTTCCAACTAAAATTTTTTTTATAATCCAACAAAATTGAAGTTATTTTCATCTAAATTTAGTCAAATATAGATCCTACAACCAAAATACTTATCAAAATCCAAAAATATCGAAGTTGATTTCAAATGAATTTATTAAAATTTGACAAAAATCTTGTCTACATCCAAGAAAATTGAAGTTATTTTCATCTAAATTTAGTCCAATATACATCCTACAACCAGAATACTTATCAAAATCCAAAAAAATCGAAGTTGATTTCAAATGAATTTATTAAAATTTGACAAAAATCTTGTCTACATCCAAGAAAATTGAAGTTATTTTCATCTAAATTTACTCAAATATAGATCCTACAACAAAAATACTCAACAAAATCCAAAAAAATCGAAGTTGATTTCAAATGATTTTATTAAAATTTGACAAAAATCTTGTCTACATACAAGAAAATTGAAGTTATTTTCATCTAAATTTAGTCAAATATATATCCTACAACCAAAATAGTCATCAAAATCCAAAAAATCGAAGTTGATTTCAAATGATTTTATTAAAATTTGACCAAAATCTTGTCAAAATCCAAAAAATGGAAGTTATTTTCATCTAAATTTAGTCCAATATACATCCTACAACCAAAATACTCATCAAAATCCAAAAAAATCGAAGTTGATTTCAAATAAATTTATTAAAATTTGACACTTCCAACTAAAATTTTTTTCATAATCCAACAAAATTGAAGTTATTTTCATCTAAATTTACTCCAATATAGATCCTACGACCAAAATACTCAACAAAATCCAAAAAAATCGAAGTTGATTTCAAATGATTTTATTAAAATTTGACCAAAATCTTGTCAAAATCCAAAAAATTGAAGTTATTTTCATCTAAATTTACTCAAATATAGAACCTACAACAAAAATACTCAACAAAATCCAAAAAAATCGAAGTTGATTTCAAACAAATTTATTAAAATTTGACACTTCCAACTAAAATTTTTTTCACAATCCAACAAAATTGAAGTTATTTTCATCTAAATTTATTCAAACATAGACCCTACAACAAAAATACTTAAAAAAATCCAAAAAAATCGAAGTTGATTTCAAATAAATTTATTAAAATTTGACACTTCCAACTAAAAATTTTTTCACAATCCAACAAAATTGAAGTTATTTTCATCTAAATTTACTCAAATATAGATTCTACAACAAAAATACTCAACAAAGTCCAAAAAAATCGAAGTTGATTTCAAATAAATTTATTAAAATTTGACCCTTCCAACTAAATTTTTTTTTCACAATCCAAAAAATTGAAGTTATTTTCATCTAAATCTACTCAAATATAGATCCTACAACAAAAATACTCACAAAATCCAAAATAATCGAAGTTGATTTCAAATAAATTTATTAAAATTTGACACTTCCAACTAAAATTTTTTTCATAATCCAACAAAATTGAAGTTATTTTCATCTAAATTTACTCAAATATAGATCCTACATCCAAAATACGCAACAAAATCCCAAAAAATCGAAGTTGATTTCAAATGAATTTATTAAAATTTGACCAAAATCTTGTCAAAATCCAAGAAAATTGAAGTTATTTTCATCTAAATTTACTCAAATATAGATCCTACAACAAAAATACTCAACAAAATCCAAAAAAATCGAAGTTGATTTCATATGAATTTATTAAAATTGGACACTTCCAACTAAAATTTTTTTTATAATCCAACAAAATTGAAGTTATTTTCATCTAAATTTAGTCAAATATTGATCCTACAACCAAAATACACGACAAAATCCAAAAAAATCGAAGTTGATTTCATATGAATTTATTAAAATTTGACCAAAATCATGTCAAAATCCAAGAAAATTGAAGTTATTTTCATCTAAATTTACTCAAATATAGATCCTACAACAAAAATACTCAACAAAATCCAAAAAAATCGAAGTTGATTTCATATGAATTTATTAAAATTGGACACTTCCAACTAAAATTTTTTTTATAATCCAACAAAATTGAAGTTATTTTCATCTAAATTTACTCAAATATAGATCCTACATCAAAAATACTCAACAAAATCCAAAAAAATCGAAGTTGATTTCAAATAAATTTATTAAAATTTGACATTTCCAACTAATTTTTTTTTCAGAATCCAACAAAATTGAAGTTATTTTCATCTAAATTTACTCAAATATAGACCCTACAACAAAAATACTCAAAAAAATCCAAAAAAATCGAAGTTGATTTCAAATAAATTTATTAAAATTTGACACTTCCAACTAAAATTTTTTTCACAATCCAACAAAATTGAAGTTATTTTCAACTAAATTTAATCAAATATAGATCCTACAACAAAAATACTCGACAAAATCCAAAAAAATCGAAGTTGATTTCATATGAATTTATTAAAATTTGACACTTCCAACTAAAATTTTTTTTATAATCCAACAAAATTGAAGTTATTTTCATCTAAATTTAGTCAAATATAGATCCTACAACCAAAATGCTTATCAAAATCCAAAAATATCGAAGTTGATTTCAAATGAATTTATTAAAATTTGACACTTCCAACTAAAATTTTTTTTATAATCCAACAAAATTGAAGTTATTTTCATCTAAATTTAGTCAAATATAGATCCTACAACCAAAATACTTATCAAAATCCAAAAATATCGAAGTTGATTTCAAATGAATTTATTAAAATTTGACAAAAATCTTGTCTACATCCAAGAAAATTGAAGTTATTTTCATCTAAATTTAGTCCAATATACATCCTACAACCAAAATACTCATCAAAATCCAAAAAAATCGAAGTTGATTTCAAATAAATTTATTAAAATTTGACACTTCCAACTAAAATTTTTTTCATAATCCAACAAAATTGAAGTTATTTTCATCTAAATTTACTCAAATATAGATCCTACAACCAAAATACTCAACAAAATCCAAAAAAATCGAAGTTGATTTCAAATGATTTTATTAAAATTTGACACTTCCAACTAAAATTTTTTTTATAATCCAACAAAATTGAAGTTATTTTCATCTAAATTTAGTCAAATATAGATCCTACAACCAAAATACTTATCAAAATCCAAAAATATCGAAGTTGATTTCAAATGAATTTATTAAAATTTGACAAAAATCTTGTCTACATCCAAGAAAATTGAAGTTATTTTCATCTAAATTTAGTCCAATATACATCCTACAACCAGAATACTTATCAAAATCCAAAAAAATCGAAGTTGATTTCAAATGAATTTATTAAAATTTGACAAAAATCTTGTCTACATCCAAGAAAATTGAAGTTATTTTCATCTAAATTTACTCAAATATAGATCCTACAACAAAAATACTCAACAAAATCCAAAAAAATCGAAGTTGATTTCAAATGATTTTATTAAAATTTGACAAAAATCTTGTCTACATACAAGAAAATTGAAGTTATTTTCATCTAAATTTAGTCAAATATATATCCTACAACCAAAATAGTCATCAAAATCCAAAAAATCGAAGTTGATTTCAAATGATTTTATTAAAATTTGACCAAAATCTTGTCAAAATCCAAAAAATGGAAGTTATTTTCATCTAAATTTAGTCCAATATACATCCTACAACCAAAATACTCATCAAAATCCAAAAAAATCGAAGTTGATTTCAAATAAATTTATTAAAATTTGACACTTCCAACTAAAATTTTTTTCATAATCCAACAAAATTGAAGTTATTTTCATCTAAATTTACTCCAATATAGATCCTACGACCAAAATACTCAACAAAATCCAAAAAAATCGAAGTTGATTTCAAATGATTTTATTAAAATTTGACCAAAATCTTGTCAAAATCCAAAAAATTGAAGTTATTTTCATCTAAATTTACTCAAATATAGAACCTACAACAAAAATACTCAACAAAATCCAAAAAAATCGAAGTTGATTTCAAATAAATTTATTAAAATTTGACACTTCCAACTAAAATTTTTTTCACAATCCAACAAAATTGAAGTTATTTTCATCTAAATTTATTCAAACATAGACCCTACAACAAAAATACTTAAAAAAATCCAAAAAAATCGAAGTTGATTTCAAATAAATTTATTAAAATTTGACACTTCCAACTAAAAATTTTTTCACAATCCAACAAAATTGAAGTTATTTTCATCTAAATTTACTCAAATATAGATTCTACAACAAAAATACTCAACAAAATCCAAAAAAATCGAAGTTGATTTCAAATAAATTTATTAAAATTTGACCCTTCCAACTAAATTTTTTTTTCACAATCCAAAAAATTGAAGTTATTTTCATCTAAATCTACTCAAATATAGATCCTACAACAAAAATACTCACAAAATCCAAAATAATCGAAGTTGATTTCAAATAAATTTAAAAATTCGACACTTCCAACTAAAATTTTTTTCACAATCCAAAAAATTGATGTTATTTTCATCTAAATTTACTCAAATATAGATCCTACAACAAAAATACTCAATAAAATCTAAAAAAATCGAAGTTGGTTTCAAATAATATTATTAAAATTTGACACTTCCAAATAAGTTTTTTTCACAATCCAACAAAATTGAAGTTATTTTCATCTAAATTTAATCAAATATAGATCCTACAACAAGAATACTCAACAAAATCCAAAAAAATCGAAGTTGATTTCAAATGAATTTATTAAAATTTGACAAAAATCTTGTCTACATCCAAGAAAATTGAAGTTATTTTCATCTAAATTTAGTCAAATATAGATCCTACAACCAAAATACTCATCAAAATCCAAAAAAATCGAAGTTGATTTCAAATAAATTTATTAAAATTTGACACTTCCAACTAAAATTTTTTTCATAATCCAACAAAATTGAAGTTATTTTCATCTAAATTTACTCAAATATAGATCCTACATCCAAAATACGCAACAAAATCCCAAAAAATCGAAGTTGATTTCAAATGAATTTATTAAAATTTGACCAAAATCTTGTCAAAATCCAAGAAAATTGAAGTTATTTTCATCTAAATTTACTCAAATATAGATCCTACAACAAAAATACTCAACAAAATCCAAAAAAATCGAAGTTGATTTCATATGAATTTATTAAAATTGGACACTTCCAACTAAAATTTTTTTTATAATCCAACAAAATTGAAGTTATTTTCATCTAAATTTAGTCAAATATAGATCCTACAACCAAAATACTTATCAAAATCCAAAAAAATCGAAGTTGATTTCAAATAAATTTATTAAAATTTGACACTTCCAACTAAAATTTTTTTCATAATCCAACAAAATTGAAGTTATTTTCATCTAAATTTACTCAAATATAGATCCTACATCCAAAATACGCAACAAAATCCCAAAAAATCGAAGTTGATTTCAAATGAATTTATTAAAATTTGACCAAAATCTTGTCAAAATCCAAGAAAATTGAAGTTATTTTCATCTAAATTTACTCAAATATAGATCCTACAACAAAAATACTCAACAAAATCCAAAAAAATCGAAGTTGATTTCATATGAATTTATTAAAATTGGACACTTCCAACTAAAATTTTTTTTATAATCCAACAAAATTGAAGTTATTTTCATCTAAATTTAGTCAAATATTGATCCTACAACCAAAATACACGACAAAATCCAAAAAAATCGAAGTTGATTTCATATGAATTTATTAAAATTTGACCAAAATCATGTCAAAATCCAAGAAAATTGAAGTTATTTTCATCTAAATTTACTCAAATATAGATCCTACAACAAAAATACTCAACAAAATCCAAAAAAATCGAAGTTGATTTCATATGAATTTATTAAAATTGGACACTTCCAACTAAAATTTTTTTTATAATCCAACAAAATTGAAGTTATTTTCATCTAAATTTACTCAAATATAGATCCTACATCAAAAATACTCAACAAAATCCAAAAAAATCGAAGTTGATTTCAAATAAATTTATTAAAATTTGACATTTCCAACTAATTTTTTTTTCAGAATCCAACAAAATTGAAGTTATTTTCATCTAAATTTACTCAAATATAGACCCTACAACAAAAATACTCAAAAAAATCCAAAAAAATCGAAGTTGATTTCAAATAAATTTATTAAAATTTGACACTTCCAACTAAAATTTTTTTCACAATCCAACAAAATTGAAGTTATTTTCAACTAAATTTAATCAAATATAGATCCTACAACAAAAATACTCGACAAAATCCAAAAAAATCGAAGTTGATTTCATATGAATTTATTAAAATTTGACACTTCCAACTAAAATTTTTTTTATAATCCAACAAAATTGAAGTTATTTTCATCTAAATTTAGTCAAATATAGATCCTACAACCAAAATACTCATCAAAATCCAAAAAAATCGAAGTTGATTTCAAATGAATTTATTAAAATTTGACAAAAATCTTGTCTACATCCAAGAAAATTGAAGTTATTTTCATCTAAATTTACTCAAATATAGATCCTACAACAAAAATACTCAACAAAATCCAAAAAAATCGAAGTTGATTTCAAATGAATTTATTAAAATTTGACAAAAATCTTGTCTACATCCAAGAAAATTGAAGTTATTTTCATCTAAATTTAGTCAAATATAGATCCTACAACCAAAATACTCATCAAAATCCAAAAAAATCGAAGTTGATTTCAAATAAATTTATTAAAATTTGACACTTCCAACTAAATTTTGTTTCATAATCCAACAAAATTGAATTTATTTTCATCTAAATTTAGTCAAATATAGATCCTACAACCAAAATACTCAACAATATAAAAAAAAATCGAAGTTGATTTCAAATGAATTTATTAAAATTTGACCAAAATCTTGTCAAAATCCAAGAAAATTGAAGTTATTTTCATCTAAATTTACTCAAATATAGATCCTACAACAAAAATACTCAACAAAATCCAAAAAAATCGAAGATGATTTCATATGAATTTATTAAAATTTGACACTTCCAACTAAAATTTTTTTTATAATCCAACAAAATTGAAGTTATTTTCATCTAAATTTAGTCAAATATAGATCCTACAACCAAAATACGCAACAAAATCCAAAAAAATCGAAGTTGATTTCAAATGAATTTATTAAAATTTGACAAAAATCTTGTCTACATCCAAGAAAATTGAAGTTATTTTCATCTAAATTTAGTCAAATATAGATCCTACAACCAAAATACTCATCAAAATCCAAAAAAATCGAAGTTGATTTCAAATAAATTTATTAAAATTTGACACTTCCAACTAAATTTTTTTTCATAATCCAACAAAATTGAATTTATTTTCATCTAAATTTAGTCAAATATAGATCCTACAACCAAAATACTCAACAAAATAAAAAAAAATCGAAGTTGATTTCAAATAAATTTATTAAAATTTGACACTTCCAACTAAAATTTTTTTCATAATCCATCAAAATTGAAGTTATTTTCATCTAAATTTACTCAAATATAGATCCTACAACCAAAATACGCAACAAAATCCAAAAAAATCGAAGTTGATTTCAAATGAATTTATTAAAATTTGACCAAAATCTTGTCAAAATCCAAGAAAATTGAAGTTATTTTCATCTAAATTTACTCAAATATAGATCCTACAACAAAAATACTCAACAAAATCCAAAAAAATCGAAGATGATTTCATATGAATTTATTAAAATTTGACACTTCCAACTAAAATTTTTTTTATAATCCAACAAAATTGAAGTTATTTTCATCTAAATTTAGTCAAATATAGATCCTACAACCAAAATACTTATCAAAATCCAAAAATATCGAAGTTGATTTCAAATGAATTTATTAAAATTTGACAAAAATCTTGTCTACATCCAAGAAAATTGAAGTTATTTTCATCTAAATTTAGTCAAATATAGATCCTACAACCAAAATACTTATCAAAATCCAAAAAAATCGGAGTTGATTTCAAATGAATTTATTAAAATTTGACAAAAATCTTGTCTACATCCAAGAAAATTGAAGTTATTTTCATCTAAATTTACTCAAATATAGATCCTACAACAAAAATACTCAACAAAATCCAAAAAAATCGAAGATGATTTCAAATGATTTTATTAAAATTTGACAAAAATCTTGTCTACATACAAGAAAATTGAAGTTATTTTCATCTAAATTTACTCCAATATAGATCCTACAACCAAAATACTCAACAAAATAAAAAAAAATCGAAGTTGATTTCAAATAAATTTATTAAAATTTGACACTTCCAACTAAAATTTTTTTCATAATCCAACAAAATTGAAGTTATTTTCATCTAAATTTACTCAAATATAGATCCTACAACCAAAATACGCAACAAAATCCAAAAAAATCGAAGTTGATTTCAAATGAATTTATTAAAATTTGACCAAAATCTTGTCAAAATCCAAGAAAATTGAAGTTAATTTCATCTAAATTTACTCAAATATAGATCCTACAACAAAAATACTCAACAAAATCCAAAAAAATCGAAGTTGATTTCATATGAATTTATTAAAACTTGACACTTCCAAGTAAAATTTTTTTTATAATCCAACAAAATTGAAGTTATTTTCATCTAAATTTAGTCTAATATAGGTCCTACAACCAAAATACTTATCCAAATCCAAAAAAATCGAAGTTGATTTCAAATGAATTTATTAAAATTTGACAAAAATCTTGTCTACATCCAAGAAAATTGAAGTTATTTTCATCTAAATTTAGTCAAATATAGATCCTCCAACCAAAATACTCATCAAAATCCAAAAAAATCGAAGTTGATTTCAAATAAATTTATTAAAATTTGACACTTCCAACTAAATTTTTTTTCATAATCCAACAAAATTGAATTTATTTTCATCTAAATTTAGTCAAATATAGATCCTACAACCAAAATACTCAACAAAATAAAAAAAAATCGAAGTTGATTTCAAATAAATTTATTAAAATTTGACACTTCCAACTAAAATTTTTTTCATAATCCAACAAAATTGAAGTTATTTTCATCTAAATTTACTCAAATATAGATCCTACAACCAAAATACGCAACAAAATCCCAAAAAATCGAAGTTGATTTCAAATGAATTTATTAAAATTTGACCAAAATCTTGTCAAAATCCAAGAAAATTGAAGTTATTTTCATCTAAATTTACTCAAATATAGATCCTACAACAAAAATACTCAACAAAATCCAAAAAAATCGAAGTTGATTTCATATGAATTTATTAAAATTGGACACTTCCAACTAAAATTTTTTTTATAATCCAACAAAATTGAAGTTATTTTCATCTAAATTTAGTCAAATATAGATCCTACAACCAAAATACTTATCAAAATCCAAAAAAATCGAAGTTGATTTCAAATGAATTTATTAAAATTTGACAAAAATCTTGTCTACATCCAAGAAAATTGAAGTTATTTTCATCTAAATTTAGTCAAATATTGATCCTACAACCAAAATACACGACAAAATCCAAAAAAATCGAAGTTGATTTCATATGAATTTATTAAAATTTGACCAAAATCATGTCAAAATCCAAGAAAATTGAAGTTATTTTCATCTAAATTTACTCAAATATAGATCCTACAACAAAAATACTCAACAAAATCCAAAAAAATCGAAGTTGATTTCATATGAATTTATTAAAATTGGACACTTCCAACTAAAATTTTTTTTATAATCCAACAAAATTGAAGTTATTTTCATCTAAATTTACTCAAATATAGATCCTACATCAAAAATACTCAACAAAATCCAAAAAAATCGAAGTTGATTTCAAATAAATTTATTAAAATTTGACATTTCCAACTAATTTTTTTTTCAGAATCCAACAAAATTGAAGTTATTTTCATCTAAATTTACTCAAATATAGACCCTACAACAAAAATACTCAAAAAAATCCAAAAAAATCGAAGTTGATTTCAAATAAATTTATTAAAATTTGACACTTCCAACTAAAATTTTTTTCACAATCCAACAAAATTGAAGTTATTTTCAACTAAATTTAATCAAATATAGATCCTACAACAAAAATACTCGACAAAATCCAAAAAAATCGAAGTTGATTTCATATGAATTTATTAAAATTTGACACTACCAACTAAAATTTTTTTTATAATCCAACAAAATTGAAGTTATTTTCATCTAAATTTAGTCAAATATAGATCCTACAACCAAAATACTCATCAAAATCCAAAAAAATCGAAGTTGATTTCAAATGAATTTATTAAAATTTGACAAAAATCTTGTCTACATCCAAGAAAATTGAAGTTATTTTCATCTAAATTTACTCAAATATAGATCCTACAACAAAAATACTCAACAAAATCCAAAAAAATCGAAGTTGATTTCAAATGAATTTATTAAAATTTGACAAAAATCTTGTCTACATCCAAGAAAATTGAAGTTATTTTCATCTAAATTTAGTCAAATATAGATCCTACAACCAAAATACTCATCAAAATCCAAAAAAATCGAAGTTGATTTCAAATAAATTTATTAAAATTTGACACTTCCAACTAAATTTTGTTTCATAATCCAACAAAATTGAATTTATTTTCATCTAAATTTAGTCAAATATAGATCCTACAACCAAAATACTCAACAATATAAAAAAAAATCGAAGTTGATTTCAAATGAATTTATTAAAATTTGACCAAAATCTTGTCAAAATCCAAGAAAATTGAAGTTATTTTCATCTAAATTTACTCAAATATAGATCCTACAACAAAAATACTCAACAAAATCCAAAAAAATCGAAGATGATTTCATATGAATTTATTAAAATTTGACACTTCCAACTAAAATTTTTTTTATAATCCAACAAAATTGAAGTTATTTTCATCTAAATTTAGTCAAATATAGATCCTACAACCAAAATACGCAACAAAATCCAAAAAAATCGAAGTTGATTTCAAATGAATTTATTAAAATTTGACAAAAATCTTGTCTACATCCAAGAAAATTGAAGTTATTTTCATCTAAATTTAGTCAAATATAGATCCTACAACCAAAATACTCATCAAAATCCAAAAAAATCGAAGTTGATTTCAAATAAATTTATTAAAATTTGACACTTCCAACTAAATTTTTTTTCATAATCCAACAAAATTGAATTTATTTTCATCTAAATTTAGTCAAATATAGATCCTACAACCAAAATACTCAACAAAATAAAAAAAAATCGAAGTTGATTTCAAATAAATTTATTAAAATTTGACACTTCCAACTAAAATTTTTTTCATAATCCATCAAAATTGAAGTTATTTTCATCTAAATTTACTCAAATATAGATCCTACAACCAAAATACGCAACAAAATCCAAAAAAATCGAAGTTGATTTCAAATGAATTTATTAAAATTTGACCAAAATCTTGTCAAAATCCAAGAAAATTGAAGTTATTTTCATCTAAATTTACTCAAATATAGATCCTACAACAAAAATACTCAACAAAATCCAAAAAAATCGAAGATGATTTCATATGAATTTATTAAAATTTGACACTTCCAACTAAAATTTTTTTTATAATCCAACAAAATTGAAGTTATTTTCATCTAAATTTAGTCAAATATAGATCCTACAACCAAAATACTTATCAAAATCCAAAAATATCGAAGTTGATTTCAAATGAATTTATTAAAATTTGACAAAAATCTTGTCTACATCCAAGAAAATTGAAGTTATTTTCATCTAAATTTAGTCAAATATAGATCCTACAACCAAAATACTTATCAAAATCCAAAAAAATCGGAGTTGATTTCAAATGAATTTATTAAAATTTGACAAAAATCTTGTCTACATCCAAGAAAATTGAAGTTATTTTCATCTAAATTTACTCAAATATAGATCCTACAACAAAAATACTCAACAAAATCCAAAAAAATCGAAGATGATTTCAAATGATTTTATTAAAATTTGACAAAAATCTTGTCTACATACAAGAAAATTGAAGTTATTTTCATCTAAATTTACTCCAATATAGATCCTACAACCAAAATACTCAACAAAATAAAAAAAAATCGAAGTTGATTTCAAATAAATTTATTAAAATTTGACACTTCCAACTAAAATTTTTTTCATAATCCAACAAAATTGAAGTTATTTTCATCTAAATTTACTCAAATATAGATCCTACAACCAAAATACGCAACAAAATCCAAAAAAATCGAAGTTGATTTCAAATGAATTTATTAAAATTTGACCAAAATCTTGTCAAAATCCAAGAAAATTGAAGTTAATTTCATCTAAATTTACTCAAATATAGATCCTACAACAAAAATACTCAACAAAATCCAAAAAAATCGAAGTTGATTTCATATGAATTTATTAAAACTTGACACTTCCAAGTAAAATTTTTTTTATAATCCAACAAAATTGAAGTTATTTTCATCTAAATTTAGTCTAATATAGGTCCTACAACCAAAATACTTATCCAAATCCAAAAAAATCGAAGTTGATTTCAAATGAATTTATTAAAATTTGACAAAAATCTTGTCTACATCCAAGAAAATTGAAGTTATTTTCATCTAAATTTAGTCAAATATAGATCCTCCAACCAAAATACTCATCAAAATCCAAAAAAATCGAAGTTGATTTCAAATAAATTTATTAAAATTTGACACTTCCAACTAAATTTTTTTTCATAATCCAACAAAATTGAATTTATTTTCATCTAAATTTAGTCAAATATAGATCCTACAACCAAAATACTCAACAAAATAAAAAAAAATCGAAGTTGATTTCAAATAAATTTATTAAAATTTGACACTTCCAACTAAAATTTTTTTCATAATCCAACAAAATTGAAGTTATTTTCATCTAAATTTACTCAAATATAGATCCTACAACCAAAATACGCAACAAAATCCAAAAAAATCGAAGTTGATTTCAAATGAATTTATTAAAATGTGACCAAAATCTTGTCAAAATCCAAGAAAATTGAAGTTATTTTCATCTAAATTTACTCAAATATAGATCCTACAACAAAAATACTCAACAAAATCTAAAAAAATCGAAGATGATTTCATATGAATTTATTAAAATTGGACACTTCCAACTAAAATTTTTTTTATAATCCAACAAAATTGAAGTTATTTTCATCTAAATTTAGTCAAATATAGATCCTACAACCAAAATACTTATCAAAATCCAAAAATATCGAAGTTGATTTCAAATGAATTTATTAAAATTTGACAAAAATCTTGTCTACATCCAAGAAAATTGAAGTTATTTTCATCTAAATTTAGTCAAATATAGATCCTACAACCAAAATACTTATCAAAATCCAAAAAAATCGAAGTTGATTTCAAATGAATTTATTAAAATTTGACAAAAATCTTGTCTACATCCAAGAAAATTGAAGTTATTTTCATCTAAATTTACTCAAATATAGATCCTACAACAAAAATACTCAACAAAATCCAAAAAAATCGAAGATGATTTCAAATGATTTTATTAAAATTTGACAAAAATCTTGTCTACATACAAGAAAATTGAAGTTATTTTCATCTAAATTTACTCCAATATAGATCCTACAACCAAAATACTCAACAAAATCCAAAAAAATCGAAGTTGATTTCAAATGAATTTATTAAAATTTGACCAAAATCTTGACAAAATCCAAGAAAATTGAAATTATTTTCATCTAAATTTAGTCAAATATAGATCCTACAACAAAAATACTCAACAAAATCCAAAAAAATCGAAGTTGATTTCATATGAATTTATTAAAATTTGACACTTCCAACTAAAATTTTTTTTATAATCCAACAAAATTGAAGTTATTTTCATCTAAATTTAGTCAAATATAGATCCTACAACCAAAATACTCATCAAAATCCAAAAAAATCGAAGTTGATTTCAAATAAATTTATTAAAATTTGACACTTCCAACTAAAAATTTTTTCACAATCCAACAAAATTGAAGTTATTTTCATCTAAATTTACTCAAATATAGATTCTACAACAAAAATACTCAACAAAATCCAAAAAAATCGAAGTTGATTTCAAATAAATTTATTAAAATTTGACCCTTCCAACTAAATTTTTTTTTCACAATCCAAAAAATTGAAGTTATTTTCATCTAAATCTACTCAAATATAGATCCTACAACAAAAATACTCAACAAAATCCAAAATAATCGAAGTTGATTTCAAATAAATTTAAAAATTCGACACTTCCAACTAAAATTTTTTTCACAATCCAAAAAATTGATGTTATTTTCATCTAAATTTACTCAAATATAGATCCTACAACAAAAATACTCAATAAAATCTAAAAAAATCGAAGTTGGTTTCAATTAATATTATTAAAATTTGACACTTCCAAATAAGTTTTTTTCACAATCCAACAAAATTGAAGTTATTTTCATCTAAATTTAATCAAATATAGATCCTACAACAAGAATACTCAACAAAATCCAAAAAAATCGAAGTTGATTTCAAATGAATTTATTAAAATTTGACAAAAATCTTGTCTACATCCAAGAAAATTGAAGTTATTTTCATCTAAATTTAGTCAAATATAGATCCTACAACCAAAATACTCATCAAAATCCAAAAAAATCGAAGTTGATTTCAAATAAATTTATTAAAATTTGACACTTCCAACTAAATTTTTTTTCATAATCCAACAAAATTGAATTTATTTTCATCTAAATTTAGTCAAATATAGATGCTACAACCAAAATACTCAACAAAATAAAAAAAAATCGAAGTTGATTTCAAATAAATTTATTAAAATTTGACACTTCCAACTAAAATTTTTTTCATAATCCATCAAAATTGAAGTTATTTTCATCTAAATTTACTCAAATATAGATCCTACAACCAAAATACGCAACAAAATCCAAAAAAATCGAAGTTGATTTCAAATGAATTTATTAAAATTTGACCAAAATCTTGTCAAAATCCAAGAAAATTGAAGTTATTTTCATCTAAATTTACTCAAATATAGATCCTACAACAAAAATACTCAACAAAATCCAAAAAAATCGAAGATGATTTCATATGAATTTATTAAAATTTGACACTTCCAACTAAAATTTTTTTTATAATCCAACAAAATTGAAGTTATTTTCATCTAAATTTAGTCAAATATAGATCCTACAACCAAAATACTTATCAAAATCCAAAAATATCGAAGTTGATTTCAAATGAATTTATTAAAATTTGACAAAAATCTTGTCTACATCCAAGAAAATTGAAGTTATTTTCATCTAAATTTAGTCAAATATAGATCCTACAACCAAAATACTTATCAAAATCCAAAAAAATCGAAGTTGATTTCAAATGAATTTATTAAAATTTGACAAAAATCTTGTCTACATCCAAGAAAATTGAAGTTATTTTCATCTAAATTTACTCAAATATAGATCCTACAACAAAAATACTCAACAAAATCCAAAAAAATCGAAGATGATTTCAAATGATTTTATTAAAATTTGACAAAAATCCTGTCTACATACAAGAAAATTGAAGTTATTTTCATCTAAATTTACTCCAATATAGATCCTACAACCAAAATACTCAACAAAATCCAAAAAAATCGAAGTTGATTTCAAATGAATTTATTAAAATTTGACCAAAATCTTGACAAAATCCAAGAAAATTGAAATTATTTTCATCTAAATTTAGTCAAATATAGATCCTACAACAAAAATACTCAACAAAATCAAAAAAAATCGAATTTGATTTCAAATAAATTTATTAAAATTTGACACTTCCAACTAAAATTTTTTTCATAATCCATCAAAATTGAAGTTATTTTCATCTAAATTTACTCAAATATAGATCCTACAACCAAAATACGCAACAAAATCCAAAAAAATCGAAGTTGATTTCAAATGAATTTATTAAAATTTGACCAAAATCTTGTCAAAATCCAAGAAAATTGAAGTTATTTTCATCTAAATTTACTCAAATATAGATCCTACAACAAAAATACTCAACAAAATCCAAAAAAATCGAAGATGATTTCATATGAATTTATTAAAATTTGACACTTCCAACTAAAATTTTTTTTATAATCCAACAAAATTGAAGTTATTTTCATCTAAATTTAGTCAAATATAGATCCTACAACCAAAATACTTATCAAAATCCAAAAATATCGAAGTTGATTTCAAATGAATTTATTAAAATTTGACAAAAATCTTGTCTACATCCAAGAAAATTGAAGTTATTTTCATCTAAATTTAGTCAAATATAGATCCTACAACCAAAATACTTATCAAAATCCAAAAAAATCGAAGTTGATTTCAAATGAATTTATTAAAATTTGACAAAAATCTTGTCTACATCCAAGAAAATTGAAGTTATTTTCATCTAAATTTACTCAAATATAGATCCTACAACAAAAATACTCAACAAAATCCAAAAAAATCGAAGATGATTTCAAATGATTTTATTAAAATTTGACAAAAATCCTGTCTACATACAAGAAAATTGAAGTTATTTTCATCTAAATTTACTCCAATATAGATCCTACAACCAAAATACTCAACAAAATCCAAAAAAATCGAAGTTGATTTCAAATGAATTTATTAAAATTTGACCAAAATCTTGACAAAATCCAAGAAAATTGAAATTATTTTCATCTAAATTTAGTCAAATATAGATCCTACAACAAAAATACTCAACAAAATCCAAAAAAATCGAAGTTGATTTCATATGAATTTATTAAAATTTGACACTTCCGACTAAAATTTTTTTTATAATCCAACAAAATTGAAGTTATTTTCATCTAAATTTAGTCAAATATAGATCCTACAACCAAAATACTCATCAAAATCTAAAAAAATCGAAGTTGATTTCAATAAATTTATTAAAATTTGACACTTCCAACTAAATTTTATTTCATAATCCATCAAAATTGAATTTATTTTCATCTAAATTTAGTCAAATATAGATCCTACAACCAAAATACTCAACAAAATAAAAAAAAATCGAAGTTGATTTCAAATAAATTTATTAAAATTTGACACTTCCAACTAAAATTTTTTTCATAATCCAACAAAATTGAAGTTATTTTCATCTAAATTTACTCAAATATAGATCCTACAACCAAAATACGCAACAAAATCCAAAAAAATCGAAGTTGATTTCAAATGAATTTATTAAAATTTGACCAAAATCTTGTCAAAATCCAAGAAAATTGAAGTTAATTTCATCTAAATTTACTCAAATATAGATCCTACAACAAAAATACTCAACAAAATCCAAAAAAATCGAAGTTGATTTCATATGAATTTATTAAAACTTGACACTTCCAAGTAAAATGTTTTTTATAATCCAACAAAATTGAAGTTATTTTCATCTAAATTTAGTCAAATATAGGTCCTACAACCAAAATACTTATCCAAATCCAAAAAAATCGAAGTTGATTTCAAATGAATTTATTAAAATTTGACAAAAATCTTGTCTACATCCAAGAAAATTGAAGTTATTTTCATCTAAATTTAGTCAAATATAGATCCTCCAACCAAAATACTCATCAATATCCAAAAAAATCGAAGTTGATTTCAAATAAATTTATTAAAATTTGACACTTCCAACTAAGTTTTTTTTCATAATCCAACAAAATTGAATTTATTTTCATCTAAATTTAGTCAAATATAGATCCTACAACCAAAATACTCAACAAAATAAAAAAAAATCGAAGTTGATTTCAAATAAATTTATTAAAATTTGACACTTCCAACTAAAATTTTTTTCATAATCCAACAAAATTGAAGTTATTTTCATCTAAATTTACTCAAATATAGATCCTACAACCAAAATACGCAACAAAATCCAAAAAAATCGAAGTTGATTTCAAATGAATTTATTAAAATGTGACCAAAATCTTGTCAAAATCCAAGAAAATTGTAGTTATTTTCATCTAAATTTACTCAAATATAGATCCTACAACAAAAATACTCAACAAAATCTAAAAAAATCGAAGATGATTTCATATGAATTTATTAAAATTTGACACTTCCAACTAAAATTTTTTTTATAATCCAACAAAATTGAAGTTATTTTCATCTAAATTTAGTCAAATATAGATCCTACAACCAAAATACTTATCAAAATCCAAAAATATCGAAGTTGATTTCAAATGCATTTATTAAAATTTGACACTTCCAACTAAAAATTTTTTCACAATCCAACAAAATTGAAGTTATTTTCATCTAAATTTAGTCAAATATAGGTCCTACAACCAAAATACTTATCCAAATCCAAAAAAATCGAAGTTGATTTCAAATGAATTTATTAAAATTTGACAAAAATCTTGTCTACATCCAAGAAAATTGAAGTTATTTTCATCTAAATTTAGTCAAATATAGATCCTCCAACCAAAATACTCATCAAAATCCAAAAAAAATCGAAGTTGATTTCAAATAAATTTATTAAAATTTGACACTTCCAACTAAATTTTTTTTCATAATCCAACAAAATTGAATTTATTTTCATCTAAATTTAGTCAAATATAGATCCTACAACCAAAATACTCAACAAAATAAAAAAAAATCGAAGTTGATTTCAAATAAATTTATTAAAATTTGACACTTCCAACTAAAATTTTTTTCATAATCCAACAAAATTGAAGTTATTTTCATCTAAATTTACTCAAATATAGATCCTACAACCAAAATACGCAACAAAATCCAAAAAAATCGAAGTTGATTTCAAATGAATTTATTAAAATTTGACCAAAATCTTGTCAAAATCCAAGAAAATTGAAGTTAATTTCATCTAAATTTACTCAAATATAGATCCTACAACAAAAATACTCAACAAAATCCAAAAAAATCGAAGTTGATTTCATATGAATTTATTAAAATTTGACACTTCCAAGTAAAATTTTTTTTATAATCCAACAAAATTGAAGTTATTTTCATCTAAATTTAGTCAAATATAGATCCTACAACCAAAATACTTATCCAAATCCAAAAAAATCGAAGTTGATTTCAAATGAATTTATTAAAATTTGACAAAAATCTTGTCTACATCCAAGAAAATTGAAGTTATTTTCATCTAAATTTAGTCAAATATAGATCCTCCAACCAAAATACTCATCAAAATCCAAAAAAATCGAAGTTGATTTCAAATAAATTTATTAAAATTTGACACTTCCAACTAAATTTTTTTTCATAATCCAACAAAATTGAATTTATTTTCATCTAAATTTAGTCAAATATAGATCCTACAACCAAAATACTCAACAAAATAAAAAAAAATCGAAGTTGATTTCAAATAAATTTATTAAAATTTGACACTTCCAACTAAAATTTTTTTCATAATCCAACAAAATTGAAGTTATTTTCATCTAAATTTACTCAAATATAGATCCTACAACCAAAATACGCAACAAAATCCAAAAAAATCGAAGTTGATTTCAAATGAATTTATTAAAATTTGACACTTCCAACTAAAATTTTTTTTATAATCCAACAAAATTGAAGTTATTTTCATCTAAATTTAGTCAAATATAGATCCTACAACCAAAATACTTATCAAAATCCAAAAATATCGAAGTTGATTTCAAATGAATTTATTAAAATTTGACAAAAATCTTGTCTACATCCAAGAAAATTGAAGTTATTTTCATCTAAATTTAGTCCAATATACATCCTACAACCAAAATACTCATCAAAATCCAAAAAAATCGAAGTTGATTTCAAATAAATTTATTAAAATTTGACACTTCCAACTAAAATTTTTTTCATAATCCAACAAAATTGAAGTTATTTTCATCTAAATTTACTCAAATATAGATCCTACAACCAAAATACTCAACAAAATCCAAAAAAATCGAAGTTGATTTCAAATGATTTTATTAAAATTTGACACTTCCAACTAAAATTTTTTTTATAATCCAACAAAATTGAAGTTATTTTCATCTAAATTTAGTCAAATATAGATCCTACAACCAAAATACTTATCAAAATCCAAAAATATCGAAGTTGATTTCAAATGAATTTATTAAAATTTGACAAAAATCTTGTCTACATCCAAGAAAATTGAAGTTATTTTCATCTAAATTTAGTCCAATATACATCCTACAACCAGAATACTTATCAAAATCCAAAAAAATCGAAGTTGATTTCAAATGAATTTATTAAAATTTGACAAAAATCTTGTCTACATCCAAGAAAATTGAAGTTATTTTCATCTAAATTTACTCAAATATAGATCCTACAACAAAAATACTCAACAAAATCCAAAAAAATCGAAGTTGATTTCAAATGATTTTATTAAAATTTGACAAAAATCTTGTCTACATACAAGAAAATTGAAGTTATTTTCATCTAAATTTAGTCAAATATATATCCTACAACCAAAATAGTCATCAAAATCCAAAAAATCGAAGTTGATTTCAAATGATTTTATTAAAATTTGACCAAAATCTTGTCAAAATCCAAAAAATTGAAGTTATTTTCATCTAAATTTAGTCCAATATACATCCTACAACCAAAATACTCATCAAAATCCAAAAAAATCGAAGTTGATTTCAAATAAATTTATTAAAATTTGACACTTCCAACTAAAATTTTTTTCATAATCCAAGAAAATTGAAGTTATTTTCATCTAAATTTACTCCAATATAGATCCTACGACCAAAATACTCAACAAAATCCAAAAAAATCGAAGTTGATTTCAAATGATTTTATTAAAATTTGACCAAAATCTTGTCAAAATCCAAAAAATTGAAGTTATTTTCATCTAAATTTACTCACATATAGAACCTACAACAAAAATACTCAACAAAATCCAAAAAAATCGAAGTTGATTTCAAATAAATTTATTAAAATTTGACACTTCCAACTAAAATTTTTTTCACAATCCAACAAAATTGAAGTTATTTTCATCTAAATTTATTCAAACATAGACCCTACAACAAAAATACTTAAAAAAATCCAAAAAAATCGAAGTTGATTTCAAATAAATTTATTAAAATTTGACATTTCCAACTAAAAATTTTTTCACAATCCAACAAAATTGAAGTTATTTTCATCTAAATTTACTCAAATATAGATTCTACAACAAAAATACTCAACAAAATCCAAAAAAATCGAAGTTGATTTCAAATAAATTTATTAAAATTTGACCCTTCCAACTAAATTGTTTTTTCACAATCCAAAAAATTGAAGTTATTTTCATCTAAATCTACTCAAATATAGATCCTACAACAAAAATACTCAACAAAATCCAAAATAATCGAAGTTGATTTCAAATAAATTTAAAAATTCGACACTTCCAACTAAAATTTTTTTCACAATCCAAAAAATTGATGTTATTTTCATCTAAATTTACTCAAATATAGATCCTACAACAAAAATACTCAATAAAATCTAAAAAAATCGAAGTTGGTTTCAAATAATATTATTAAAATTTGACACTTCCAAATAAGTTTTTTTCACAATCCAACAAAATTGAAGTTATTTTCATCTAAATTTAATCAAATATAGATCCTACAACAAGAATACTCAACAAAATCCAAAAAAATCGAAGTTGATTTCAAATGAATTTATTAAAATTTGACAAAAATCTTGTCTACATCCAAGAAAATTGAAGTTATTTTCATCTAAATTTAGTCAAATATAGATCCTACAACCAAAATACTCATCAAAATCCAAAAAAATCGAAGTTGATTTCAAATAAATTTATTAAAATTTGACACTTCCAACTAAAATTTTTTTCATAATCCAACAAAATTGAAGTTATTTTCATCTAAATTTACTCAAATGTAGATCCTACATCCAAAATACGCAACAAAATCCCAAAAAATCGAAGTTGATTTCAAATGAATTTATTAAAATTTGACCAAAATCTTGTCAAAATCCAAGAAAATTGAAGTTATTTTCATCTAAATTTACTCAAATATAGATCCTACAACAAAAATACTCAACAAAATCCAAAAAAATCGAAGTTGATTTCATATGAATTTATTAAAATTGGACACTTCCAACTAAAATTTTTTTTATAATCCAACAAAATTGAAGTTATTTTCATCTAAATTTAGTCAAATATAGATCCTACAACCAAAATACTTATCAAAATCCAAAAAAATCGAAGTTGATTTCAAATGAATTTATTAAAATTTGACAAAAATCTTGTCTACATCCAAGAAAATTGAAGTTATTTTCATCTAAATTTAGTCAAATATTGATCCTACAACCAAAATACACGACAAAATCCAAAAAAATCGAAGTTGATTTCAAATGAATTTATTAAAATTTGACAAAAATCTTGTCTACATCCAAGAAAATTGAAGTTATTTTCATCTAAATTTAGTCAAATATAGATCCTACATCAAAAATACTCAACAAAATCCAAAAAAATCGAAGTTGATTTCAAATAAATTTATTAAAATTTGACATTTCCAACTAATTTTTTTTTCAGAATCCAACAAAATTGAAGTTATTTTCATCTAAATTTACTCAAATATAGACCCTACAAAAAAATACTCAAAAAAATCCAAAAAAATCGAAGTTGATTTCAAATAAATTTATTAAAATTTGACACTTCCAACTAAAATTTTTTTCACAATCCAACAAAATTGAAGTTATTTTCAACTAAATTTAATCAAATATAGATCCTACAACAAAAATACTCGACAAAATCCAAAAAAATCGAAGTTGATTTCATATGAATTTATTAAAATTTGACACTTCCAACTAAAATTTTTTTTATAATCCAACAAAATTGAAGTTATTTTCATCTAAATTTAGTCAAATATAGATCCTACAACCAAAATACGCAACAAAATCCAAAAAAATCGAAGTTGATTTCAAATGAATTTATTAAAATTTGACCAAAATCTTGTCAAAATCCAAGAAAACTGAAGTTATTTTCATCTAAATTTACTCAAATATAGATCCTACAACAAAAATACTCAACAAAATCCAAAAAAATCGAAGATGATTTCATATGAATTTATTAAAATTTGACACTTCCAACTAAAATTTTTTTTATAATCCAACAAAATTGAAGTTATTTTCATCTAAATTTAGTCAAATATAGATCCTACAACCAAAATACTTATCAAAATCCAAAAATATCGAAGTTGATTTCAAATGAATTTATTAAAATTTGACAAAAATCTTGTCTACATCCAAGAAAATTGAAGTTATTTTCATCTAAATTTAGTCAAATATAGATCCTACAACCAAAATACTTATCAAAATCCAAAAAAATCGGAGTTGATTTCAAATGAATTTATTAAAATTTGACCAAAATCTTGTCAAAATCCAAGAAAATTGAAGTTATTTTCATCTAAATTTACTCAAATATAGATCCTACAACAAAAATACTCAACAAAATCCAAAAAAATCGAAGTTGATTTCATATGAATTTATTAAAATTGGACACTTCCAACTAAAATTTTTTTTATAATCCAACAAAATTGAAGTTATTTTCATCTAAATTTAGTCAAATATAGATCCTACAACCAAAATACTTATCAAAATCCAAAAAAATCGAAGTTGATTTCAAATGAATTTATTAAAATTTGACAAAAATCTTGTCTACATCCAAGAAAATTGAAGTTATTTTCATCTAAATTTAGTCAAATATTGATCCTACAACCAAAATACACGACAAAATCCAAAAAAATCGAAGTTGATTTCAAATGAATTTATTAAAATTTGACAAAAATCTTGTCTACATCCAAGAAAATTGAAGTTATTTTCATCTAAATTTAGTCAAATATAGATCCTACATCAAAAATACTCAACAAAATCCAAAAAAATCGAAGTTGATTTCAAATAAATTTATTAAAATTTGACACTTCCAACTAAATTTTTTTTCATAATCCAACAAAATTGAAATTATTTTCATCTAAATTTAGACAAATATAGATCCTACAACCAAAATACGCAACAAAATCCAAAAAAATCGAAGTTGATTTCAAATGAATTTATTAAAATTTGACCAAAATCTTGTCAAAATCCAAAAAATTGAAGTTATTTTCATCTAAATTTACTCAAATATAGATCCTACAACAAAAATACTCAACAAAATCCAAAAAAAATCGAAGTTGATTTCAAATAAATTTATTAAAATTTGACATTTCCAACTAAATTTTTTTCAGAATCCACGAAAATTGAAGTTATTTTCATCTAAATTTACTCAAATATAGACCCTACAACAAAAATACTCATCAAAATCCAAAAAAATCGAAGTTGATTTCAAATGAATTTATTAAAATTTGACAAAAATCTTGTCTACATCCAAGAAAATTGAAGTTATTTTCATCTAAATTTACTCAAATATAGATCCTACAACAAAAATACTCAACAAAACCCCAAAAAATCGAAGTTGATTTCAAATGATTTTATTAAAATTTGACAAAAATCTTGTCTACATACAAGAAAATTGAAGTTATTTTCATCTAAATTTAGTCAAATATAGATCCTACAACCAAAATAGTCATCAAAATCCAAAAAATCGAAGTTGATTTCAAATAAATTTATTAAAATTTGACACTTCCAACTAAATTTTTTTTCATAATCCAACAAAATTGAAGTTATTTTCATCTAAATTTACTCAAATATAGACCCTACAACCAAAATACTCAACAAAATACAAAAAAATCGAAGTTGATTTCAAATGAATTTATTAAAATTTGACCAAAATCTTGTCAAAATTCAAGAAAATTGAAGTTATTTTCATCTAAATTTAGTCAAATATAGATCCTACAACCAAAATACTCGACAAAATCCAAAAAAATCGAAGTTGATTTCATATGAATTTATTAAAATTTGACACTTCCAACTAAATTTTTTTTTATAATCCAACAAAATTGAAGTTATTTTCATCTAAATTTAGTCAAATATAGATCCTACAACCAAAATACTTATCAAAATCCAAAAAAATCGAAGTTGATTTCAAATGAATTTATTAAAATTTGACAAAAATCTTGTCTACATCCAAGAAAATTGATGTTATTTTCATCTAAATTTACTCAAATATAGATCCTACAACAAAAATAATCAACAAAATCCAAAAAAATCGAAGTTGATTTCAAATGATTTTATTAAAATTTGACAAAAATCTTGTCTACATACAAGAAAATTGAAGTTATTTTCATCTAAATTTAGTCAAATATAGATCCTACAACCAAAATAGTCATCAAAATCCAAAAAATCGAAGTTGATTTCAAACGATTTTATTAAAATTTGACCAATATCTTGTCAAAATCCAAAAAATTGAAGTTATTTTCATCTAAATTTACTCAAATATAGAACCTACAACAAAAATACTCAACAAAATCCAAAAAAATCGAAGTTGATTTCAAATAAATTTATTAAAATTTGACACTTCCAACTAAAATTTTTTTCACAATCCAACAAAATTGAAGTTATTTTCATCTAAATTTACTCAAATATAGAACCTACAACAAAAATACTCAACAAAATCCAAAAAAATCGAAGTTGATTTCAAATAAATTTATTAAAATTTGACATTTCCAACTAATTTTTTTTTCATAATCCAACAAAATTAAATTTATTTTCATCTAAATTTACTCAAATATAGATCCTACAACAAATATACTCAACAAAATCCAAAATAATCGAAGTTGATTTCAAATAAATTGAATAAAACTTGATACTTCCAACTAAAATTTTTTTCACAATCCAACAAAATTGATGTTATTTTCATCTAAATTTAATCAAATATAGATCCTACAACAAAAATACTCGACAAAATCCAAAAAAATCGAAATTGATTTCATATGAATTTATTAAAATTTGACACTTCCAACTAAAATTTTTTTATAATCCAACAAAATTGAAGTTATTTTCATCTAAATTTAGTCAAATATAGATCCTACATCAAAAATACTCAACAAAATCCAAAAAAATCGAAGTTGATTTCAAATAAATTTATTAAAATTTGACCCTTCCAACTAAAATTTTTTTTCACAATCCAAAAAATTGAAGTTATTTTCATCTAAATCTACTCAAATATAGATCCTACAACAAAAATACTCAACAAAATCCAAAATAATCGAAGTTGATTTCAAATAAATTTAAAAATTCGACACTTCCAACTAAAATTTTTTTCACAATCCAAAAAATTGATGTTATTTTCATCTAAATTTACTCAAATATAGATCCTACAACAAAAATACTCAATAAAATCTAAAAAAATCGAAGTTGGTTTCAAATAATATTATTAAAATTTGACACATCCAAATAAGTTTTTTTCACAATCCAACAAAATTGAAGTTATTTTCATCTAAATTTAATCAAATATAGATCCTACAACAAGAATACTCAACAAAATCCAAAAAAATCGAAGTTGATTTCAAATAAATTTATTAAAATTTGACACTTCCAACTATTTTTTTTTTCATAATCCAACAAAATTAAATTTATTTTCATTTAAATTTACTCAAATATAGATCCTACAACAAAAATACTCAACAAAATCCAAAAAAATCGAAGTTGATTTCAAATAAATTTATTAAAATTTGACCCTTCCAACTAAAATTTTTTTTCACAATCCAAAAAATTGAAGTTATTTTCATCTAAATTTAATCAAATATAGATCCTACAACAAGAATACTCAACAAAATCCAAAAAAATCGAAGTTGATTTCAAATGAATTTATTAAAATTTGACAAAAATCTTGTCTACATCCAAGAAAATTGAAGTTATTTTCATCTAAATTTAGTCAAATATAGATCCTACAACCAAAATACTCATCAAAATCCAAAAAAATCGAAGTTGATTTCAAATAAATTTATTAAAATTTGACACTTCCAACTAAATTTTTTTTCATAATCCAACAAAATTGAAATTATTTTCATCTAAATTTAGACAAATATAGATCCTACAACCAAAATACTCAACAAAATAAAAAAAAATCGAAGTTGATTTCAAATAAATTTATTAAAATTTGACACTTCCAACTAAAATTTTTTTCATAATCCAACAAAATTGAAGTTATTTTCATCTATATTTACTCAAATATAGATCCTACAACCAAAATACGCAACAAAATCCAAAAAAATCGAAGTTGATTTCAAATGAATTTATTAAAATTTGACAAAAATCTTGTCAAAATCCAAAAAATTGAAGTTATTTTCATCTAAATTTACTCAAATATAGATCCTACAACAAAAATAATCAACAAAATCCAAAAAAATCGAAGTTGATTTCAAATGATTTTATTAAAATTTGACAAAAATCTTGTCTACATACAAGAAAATTGAAGTTATTTTCATCTAAATTTAGTCAAATATAGATCCTACAACCAAAATAGTCATCAAAATCCAAAAAATCGAAGTTGATTTCAAACGATTTTATTAAAATTTGACCAAAATCTTGTCAAAATCCAAAAAATTGAAGTTATTTTCATCTAAATTTAGTCAAATATAGATCCTACAACAAAAATACTCAACAAAATCCAAAAAAATCGAAGTTGATTTCAAATAAATTTATTAAAATTTGACCCTTCCAACTAAAATTTTTTTTCACAATCCAAAAAATTGAAGTTATTTTCATCTAAATCTACTCAAATATAGATCCTACAACAAAAATACTCAACAAAATCCAAAATAATCGAAGTTGATTTCAAATAAATTTAAAAATTCGACACTTCCAACTAAAATTTTTTTCACAATCCAAAAAATTGATGTTATTTTCATCTAAATTTACTCAAATATAGATCCTACAACAAAAATACTCAATAAAATCTAAAAAAATCGAAGTTGGTTTCAAATAATATTATTAAAATTTGATACTTCCAAATAAGTTTTTTTCACAATCCAACAAAATTGAAGTTATTTTCATCTAAATTTAATCAAATATAGATCCTACAACAAGAATACTCAACAAAATCCAAAAAAATCGAAGTTGATTTCAAATAAATTTATTAAAATTTGACACTTCCAACTAATTTTTTTTTCATAATCCAACAAAATTAAATTTATTTTCATCTAAATTTACTCAAATATAGATCCTACAACAAAAATACTCAACAAAATCCAAAAAAATCGAAGTTGATTTCAAATAAATTTATTAAAATTTGACCCTTCCAACTAAAATTTTTTTTCACAATCCAAAAAATTGAAGTTATTTTCATCTAAATTTAATCAAATATAGATCCTACAACAAGAATACTCAACAAAATCCAAAAAAATCGAAGTTGATTTCAAATGAATTTATTAAAATTTGACAAAAATCTTGTCTACATCCAAGAAAATTGAAGTTATTTTCATCTAAATTTAGTCAAATATAGATCCTACAACCAAAATACTCATCAAAATCCAAAAAAATCGAAGTTGATTTCAAATAAATTTATTAAAATTTGACACTTCCAACTAAATTTTTTTTCATAATCCAACAAAATTGAAGTTATTTTCATCTAAATTTAGTCAAATATAGATCCTACAACCAAAATACTCATCAAAATCCAAAAAAATCGAAGTTGATTTCAAATAAATTTATTAAAATTTGACACTTCCAACTAAAATTTTTTTCATAATCCAACAAAATTGAAGTTATTTTCATCTAAATTTACTCAAATGTAGATCCTACATCCAAAATACGCAACAAAATCCCAAAAAATCGAAGTTGATTTCAAATGAATTTATTAAAATTTGACCAAAATCTTGTCAAAATCCAAGAAAATTGAAGTTATTTTCATCTAAATTTACTCAAATATAGATCCTACAACAAAAATACTCAACAAAATCCAAAAAAATCGAAGTTGATTTCATATGAATTTATTAAAATTGGACACTTCCAACTAAAATTTTTTTTATAATCCAACAAAATTGAAGTTATTTTCATCTAAATTTAGTCAAATATAGATCCTACAACCAAAATACTTATCAAAATCCAAAAAAATCGAAGTTGATTTCAAATGAATTTATTAAAATTTGACAAAAATCTTGTCTACATCCAAGAAAATTGAAGTTATTTTCATCTAAATTTAGTCAAATATTGATCCTACAACCAAAATACACGACAAAATCCAAAAAAATCGAAGTTGATTTCATATGAATTTATTAAAATTTGACCAAAATCATGTCAAAATCCAAGAAAATTGAAGTTATTTTCATCTAAATTTACTCAAATATAGATCCTACAACAAAAATACTCAACAAAATCCAAAAAAATCGAAGTTGATTTCATATGAATTTATTAAAATTGGACACTTCCAACTAAAATTTTTTTTATAATCCAACAAAATTGAAGTTATTTTCATCTAAATTTACTCAAATATAGATCCTACATCAAAAATACTCAACAAAATCCAAAAAAATCGAAGTTGATTTCAAATAAATTTATTAAAATTTGACATTTCCAACTAATTTTTTTTTCAGAATCCAACAAAATTGAAGTTATTTTCATCTAAATTTACTCAAATATAGACCCTACAACAAAAATACTCAAAAAAATCCAAAAAAATCGAAGTTGATTTCAAATAAATTTATTAAAATTTGACACTTCCAACTAAAATTTTTTTCACAATCCAACAAAATTGAAGTTATTTTCAACTAAATTTAATCAAATATAGATCCTACAACAAAAATACTCGACAAAATCCAAAAAAATCGAAGTTGATTTCATATGAATTTATTAAAATTTGACACTTCCAACTAAAATTTTTTTTATAATCCAACAAAATTGAAGTTATTTTCATCTAAATTTAGTCAAATATAGATCCTACAACCAAAATACTCATCAAAATCCAAAAAAATCGAAGTTGATTTCAAATGAATTTATTAAAATTTGACAAAAATCTTGTCTACATCCAAGAAAATTGAAGTTATTTTCATCTAAATTTACTCAAATATAGATCCTACAACAAAAATACTCAACAAAATCCAAAAAAATCGAAGTTGATTTCAAATGAATTTATTAAAATTTGACAAAAATCTTGTCTACATCCAAGAAAATTGAAGTTATTTTCATCTAAATTTAGTCAAATATAGATCCTACAACCAAAATACTCATCAAAATCCAAAAAAATCGAAGTTGATTTCAAATAAATTTATTAAAATTTGACACTTCCAACTAAATTTTGTTTCATAATCCAACAAAATTGAATTTATTTTCATCTAAATTTAGTCAAATATAGATCCTACAACCAAAATACTCAACAATATAAAAAAAAATCGAAGTTGATTTCAAATGAATTTATTAAAATTTGACCAAAATCTTGTCAAAATCCAAGAAAATTGAAGTTATTTTCATCTAAATTTACTCAAATATAGATCCTACAACAAAAATACTCAACAAAATCCAAAAAAATCGAAGATGATTTCATATGAATTTATTAAAATTTGACACTTCCAACTAAAATTTTTTTTATAATCCAACAAAATTGAAGTTATTTTCATCTAAATTTAGTCAAATATAGATCCTACAACCAAAATACGCAACAAAATCCAAAAAAATCGAAGTTGATTTCAAATGAATTTATTAAAATTTGACAAAAATCTTGTCTACATCCAAGAAAATTGAAGTTATTTTCATCTAAATTTAGTCAAATATAGATCCTACAACCAAAATACTCATCAAAATCCAAAAAAATCGAAGTTGATTTCAAATAAATTTATTAAAATTTGACACTTCCAACTAAATTTTTTTTCATAATCCAACAAAATTGAATTTATTTTCATCTAAATTTAGTCAAATATAGATCCTACAACCAAAATACTCAACAAAATAAAAAAAAATCGAAGTTGATTTCAAATAAATTTATTAAAATTTGACACTTCCAACTAAAATTTTTTTCATAATCCATCAAAATTGAAGTTATTTTCATCTAAATTTACTCAAATATAGATCCTACAACCAAAATACGCAACAAAATCCAAAAAAATCGAAGTTGATTTCAAATGAATTTATTAAAATTTGACCAAAATCTTGTCAAAATCCAAGAAAATTGAAGTTATTTTCATCTAAATTTACTCAAATATAGATCCTACAACAAAAATACTCAACAAAATCCAAAAAAATCGAAGATGATTTCATATGAATTTATTAAAATTTGACACTTCCAACTAAAATTTTTTTTATAATCCAACAAAATTGAAGTTATTTTCATCTAAATTTAGTCAAATATAGATCCTACAACCAAAATACTTATCAAAATCCAAAAATATCGAAGTTGATTTCAAATGAATTTATTAAAATTTGACAAAAATCTTGTCTACATCCAAGAAAATTGAAGTTATTTTCATCTAAATTTAGTCAAATATAGATCCTACAACCAAAATACTTATCAAAATCCAAAAAAATCGGAGTTGATTTCAAATGAATTTATTAAAATTTGACAAAAATCTTGTCTACATCCAAGAAAATTGAAGTTATTTTCATCTAAATTTACTCAAATATAGATCCTACAACAAAAATACTCAACAAAATCCAAAAAAATCGAAGATGATTTCAAATGATTTTATTAAAATTTGACAAAAATCTTGTCTACATACAAGAAAATTGAAGTTATTTTCATCTAAATTTACTCCAATATAGATCCTACAACCAAAATACTCAACAAAATAAAAAAAAATCGAAGTTGATTTCAAATAAATTTATTAAAATTTGACACTTCCAACTAAAATTTTTTTCATAATCCAACAAAATTGAAGTTATTTTCATCTAAATTTACTCAAATATAGATCCTACAACCAAAATACGCAACAAAATCCAAAAAAATCGAAGTTGATTTCAAATGAATTTATTAAAATTTGACCAAAATCTTGTCAAAATCCAAGAAAATTGAAGTTAATTTCATCTAAATTTACTCAAATATAGATCCTACAACAAAAATACTCAACAAAATCCAAAAAAATCGAAGTTGATTTCATATGAATTTATTAAAACTTGACACTTCCAAGTAAAATTTTTTTTATAATCCAACAAAATTGAAGTTATTTTCATCTAAATTTAGTCTAATATAGGTCCTACAACCAAAATACTTATCCAAATCCAAAAAAATCGAAGTTGATTTCAAATGAATTTATTAAAATTTGACAAAAATCTTGTCTACATCCAAGAAAATTGAAGTTATTTTCATCTAAATTTAGTCAAATATAGATCCTCCAACCAAAATACTCATCAAAATCCAAAAAAATCGAAGTTGATTTCAAATAAATTTATTAAAATTTGACACTTCCAACTAAATTTTTTTTCATAATCCAACAAAATTGAATTTATTTTCATCTAAATTTAGTCAAATATAGATCCTACAACCAAAATACTCAACAAAATAAAAAAAAATCGAAGTTGATTTCAAATAAATTTATTAAAATTTGACACTTCCAACTAAAATTTTTTTCATAATCCAACAAAATTGAAGTTATTTTCATCTAAATTTACTCAAATATAGATCCTACAACCAAAATACGCAACAAAATCCAAAAAAATCGAAGTTGATTTCAAATGAATTTATTAAAATGTGACCAAAATCTTGTCAAAATCCAAGAAAATTGAAGTTATTTTCATCTAAATTTACTCAAATATAGATCCTACAACAAAAATACTCAACAAAATCTAAAAAAATCGAAGATGATTTCATATGAATTTATTAAAATTGGACACTTCCAACTAAAATTTTTTTTATAATCCAACAAAATTGAAGTTATTTTCATCTAAATTTAGTCAAATATAGATCCTACAACCAAAATACTTATCAAAATCCAAAAATATCGAAGTTGATTTCAAATGAATTTATTAAAATTTGACAAAAATCTTGTCTACATCCAAGAAAATTGAAGTTATTTTCATCTAAATTTAGTCAAATATAGATCCTACAACCAAAATACTTATCAAAATCCAAAAATATCGAAGTTGATTTCAAATGAATTTATTAAAATTTGACAAAAATCTTGTCTACATCCAAGAAAATTGAAGTTATTTTCATCTAAATTTAGTCAAATATAGATCCTACAACCAAAATACTCAACAAAATCCAAAAAAATCGAAGTTGATTTCATATGAATTTATTAAAATTTGACACTTCCGACTAAAATTTTTTTTATAATCCAACAAAATTGAAGTTATTTTCATCTAAATTTACTCAAATATAGATCCTACAACCAAAATACGCAACAAAATCCAAAAAAATCGAAGTTGATTTCAAATGAATTTATTAAAATTTGACCAAAATCTTGTCAAAATCCAAGAAAATTGAAGTTAATTTCATCTAAATTTACTCAAATATAGATCCTACAACAAAAATACTCAACAAAATCCAAAAAAATCGAAGTTGATTTCATATGAATTTATTAAAACTTGACACTTCCAAGTAAAATGTTTTTTATAATCCAACAAAATTGAAGTTATTTTCATCTAAATTTAGTCAAATATAGGTCCTACAACCAAAATACTTATCCAAATCCAAAAAAATCGAAGTTGATTTCAAATGAATTTATTAAAATTTGACAAAAATCTTGTCTACATCCAAGAAAATTGAAGTTATTTTCATCTAAATTTAGTCAAATATAGATCCTCCAACCAAAATACTCATCAAAATCCAAAAAAATCGAAGTTGATTTCAAATAAATTTATTAAAATTTGACACTTCCAACTAAATTTTTTTTCATAATCCAACAAAATTGAATTTATTTTCATCTAAATTTAGTCAAATATAGATCCTACAACCAAAATACTCAACAAAATAAAAAAAAATCGAAGTTGATTTCAAATAAATTTATTAAAATTTGACACTTCCAACTAAAATTTTTTTCATAATCCAACAAAATTGAAGTTATTTTCATCTAAATTTACTCAAATATAGATCCTACAACCAAAATACGCAACAAAATCCAAAAAAATCGAAGTTGATTTCAAATGAATTTATTAAAATGTGACCAAAATCTTGTCAAAATCCAAGAAAATTGTAGTTATTTTCATCTAAATTTACTCAAATATAGATCCTACAACAAAAATACTCAACAAAATCTAAAAAAATCGAAGATGATTTCATATGAATTTATTAAAATTTGACACTTCCAACTAAAATTTTTTTTATAATCCAACAAAATTGAAGTTATTTTCATCTAAATTTAGTCAAATATAGATCCTACAACCAAAATACTTATCAAAATCCAAAAATATCGAAGTTGATTTCAAATGAATTTATTAAAATTTGACAAAAATCTTGTCTACATCCAAGAAAATTGAAGTTATTTTCATCTAAATTTAGTCAAATATAGATCCTACAACCAAAATACTTATCAAAATCCAAAAAAATCGAAGTTGATTTCAAATGAATTTATTAAAATTTGACAAAAATCTTGTCTACATCCAAGAAAATTGAAGTTATTTTCATCTAAATTTACTCAAATATAGATCCTACAACAAAAATACTCAACAAAATCCAAAAAAATCGAAGATGATTTCAAATGATTTTATTAAAATTTGACAAAAATCTTGTCTACATACAAGAAAATTGAAGTTATTTTCATCTAAATTTACTCCAATATAGATCCTACAACCAAAATACTCAACAAAATCCAAAAAAATCGAAGTTGATTTCAAATGAATTTATTAAAATTTGACCAAAATCTTGACAAAATCCAAGAAAATTGAAATTATTTTCATCTAAATTTAGTCAAATATAGATCCTACAACAAAAATACTCAACAAAATCCAAAAAAATCGATGTTGATTTCATATGAATTTATTAAAATTTGACACTTCCAACTAAAATTTTTTTTATAATCCAACAAAATTGAAGTTATTTTCATCTAAATTTAGTCAAATATAGATCCTACAACCAAAATACTCATCAAAATCCAAAAAAATCGAAGTTGATTTCAAATAAATTTATTAAAATTTGACACTTCCAACTAAAAATTTTTTCACAATCCAACAAAATTGAAGTTATTTTCATCTAAATTTAGTCAAATATAGGTCCTACAACCAAAATACTTATCCAAATCCAAAAAAATCGAAGTTGATTTCAAATGAATTTATTAAAATTTGACAAAAATCTTGTCTACATCCAAGAAAATTGAAGTTATTTTCATCTAAATTTAGTCAAATATAGATCCTCCAACCAAAATACTCATCAAAATCCAAAAAAATCGAAGTTGATTTCAAATAAATTTATTAAAATTTGACACTTCCAACTAAATTTTTTTTCATAATCCAACAAAATTGAATTTATTTTCATCTAAATTTAGTCAAATATAGATCCTACAACCAAAATACTCAACAAAATAAAAAAAAATCGAAGTTGATTTCAAATAAATTTATTAAAATTTGACACTTCCAACTAAAATTTTTTTCATAATCCAACAAAATTGAAGTTATTTTCATCTAAATTTACTCAAATATAGATCCTACAACCAAAATACGCAACAAAATCCAAAAAAATCGAAGTTGATTTCAAATGAATTTATTAAAATGTGACCAAAATCTTGTCAAAATCCAAGAAAATTGTAGTTATTTTCATCTAAATTTACTCAAATATAGATCCTACAACAAAAATACTCAACAAAATCTAAAAAAATCGAAGATGATTTCATATGAATTTATTAAAATTTGACACTTCCAACTAAAATTTTTTTTATAATCCAACAAAATTGAAGTTATTTTCATCTAAATTTAGTCAAATATAGATCCTACAACCAAAATACTTATCAAAATCCAAAAATATCGAAGTTGATTTCAAATGAATTTATTAAAATTTGACAAAAATCTTGTCTACATCCAAGAAAATTGAAGTTATTTTCATCTAAATTTAGTCAAATATAGATCCTACAACCAAAATACTTATCAAAATCCAAAAAAATCGAAGTTGATTTCATATGAATTTATTAAAATTTGACAAAAATCTTGTCTACATCCAAGAAAATTGAAGTTATTTTCATCTAAATTTACTCAAATATAGATCCTACAACAAAAATACTCAACAAAATCCAAAAAAATCGAAGATGATTTCAAATGATTTTATTAAAATTTGACAAAAATCTTGTCTACATACAAGAAAATTGAAGTTATTTTCATCTAAATTTACTCCAATATAGATCCTACAACCAAAATACTCAACAAAATCCAAAAAAATCGAAGTTGATTTCAAATGAATTTATTAAAATTTGACCAAAATCTTGACAAAATCCAAGAAAATTGAAATTATTTTCATCTAAATTTAGTCAAATATAGATCCTACAACAAAAATACTCAACAAAATCCAAAAAAATCGAAGTTGATTTCATATGAATTTATTAAAATTTGACACTTCCAACTAAAATTTTTTTTATAATCCAACAAAATTGAAGTTATTTTCATCTAAATTTAGTCAAATATAGATCCTACAACCAAAATACTCATCAAAATCCAAAAAAATCGAAGTTGATTTCAAATAAATTTATTAAAATTTGACACTTCCAACTAAAAATTTTTTCACAATCCAACAAAATTGAAGTTATTTTCATCTAAATTTACTCAAATATAGATTCTACAACAAAAATACTCAACAAAATCCAAAAAAATCGAAGTTGATTTCAAATAAATTTATTAAAATTTGACCCTTCCAACTAAATTTTTTTTTCACAATCCAAAAAATTGAAGTTATTTTCATCTAAATCTACTCAAATATAGATCCTACAACAAAAATACTCAACAAAATCCAAAATAATCGAAGTTGATTTCAAATAAATTTAAAAATTCGACACTTCCAACTAAAATTTTTTTCACAATCCAAAAAATTGATGTTATTTTCATCTAAATTTACTCAAATATAGATCCTACAACAAAAATACTCAATAAAATCTAAAAAAATCGAAGTTGGTTTCAAATAATATTATTAAAATTTGACACTTCCAAATAAGTTTTTTTCACAATCCAACAAAATTGAAGTTATTTTCATCTAAATTTAATCAAATATAGATCCTACAACTAGAATACTCAACAAAATCCAAAAAAATCGAAGTTGATTTCAAATGAATTTATTAAAATTTGACAAAAATCTTGTCTACATCCAAGAAAATTGAAGTTATTTTCATCTAAATTTAGTCAAATATAGATCCTACAACCAAAATACTCATCAAAATCCAAAAAAATCGAAGTTGATTTCAAATAAATTTATTAAAATTTGACACTTCCAACTAAATTTTATTTCATAATCCAACAAAATTGAATTTATTTTCATCTAAATTTAGTCAAATATAGATCCTACAACCAAAATACTCAACAAAATAAAAAAAAATCGAAGTTGATTTCAAATAAATTTATTAAAATTTGACACTTCCAACTAAAATTTTTTTCATAATCCAACAAAATTGAAGTTATTTTCATCTAAATTTACTCAAATATAGATCCTACAACCAAAATACGCAACAAAATCCAAAAAAATCGAAGTTGATTTCAAATGAATTTATTAAAATTTGACCAAAATCTTGTCAAAATCCAAGAAAATTGAAGTTAATTTCATCTAAATTTACTCAAATATAGATCCTACAACAAAAATACTCAACAAAATCCAAAAAAATCGAAGTTGATTTCATATGAATTTATTAAAATTTGACACTTCCAAGTAAAATTTTTTTTATAATCCAACAAAATTGAAGTTATTTTCATCTAAATTTAGTCAAATATAGATCCTACAACCAAAATACTTATCCAAATCCAAAATAATCGAAGTTGATTTCAAATGAATTTATTAAAATTTGACAAAAATCTTGTCTACATCCAAGAAAATTGAAGTTATTTTCATCTAAATTTAGTCAAATATAGATCCTCCAACCAAAATACTCATCAAAATCCAAAAAAATCGTAGTTGATTTCAAATAAATTTATTAAAATTTGACACTTCCAACTAAATTTTTTTTCATAATCCAACAAAATTGAATTTATTTTCATCTAAATTTAGTCAAATATAGATCCTACAACCAAAATACTCAACAAAATAAAAAAAAATCGAAGTTGATTTCAAATAAATTTATTAAAATTTGACACTTCCAACTAAAATTTTTTTCATAATCCAACAAAATTGAAGTTATTTTCATCTAAATTTACTCAAATATAGATCCTACAACCAAAATACGCAACAAAATCCAAAAAAATCGAAGTTGATTTCAAATGAATTTATTAAAATTTGACACTTCCAACTAAAATTTTTTTTATAATCCAACAAAATTGAAGTTATTTTCATCTAAATTTAGTCAAATATAGATCCTACAACCAAAATACTTATCAAAATCCAAAAATATCGAAGTTGATTTCAAATGAATTTATTAAAATTTGACAAAAATCTTGTCTACATCCAAGAAAATTGAAGTTATTTTCATCTAAATTTAGTCCAATATACATCCTACAACCAAAATACTCATCAAAATCCAAAAAAATCGAAGTTGATTTCAAATAAATTTATTAAAATTTGACACTTCCAACTAAAATTTTTTTCATAATCCAACAAAATTGAAGTTATTTTCATCTAAATTTACTCAAATATAGATCCTACAACCAAAATACTCAACAATATCCAAAAAAAACGAAGTTGATTTCAAATGATTTTATTAAAATTTGACACTTCCAACTAAAATTTTTTTTATAATCCAACAAAATTGAAGTTATTTTCATCTAAATTTAGTCAAATATAGATCCTACAACCAAAATACTTATCAAAATCCAAAAATATCGAAGTTGATTTCAAATGAATTTATTAAAATTTGACAAAAATCTTGTCTACATCCAAGAAAATTGAAGTTATTTTCATCTAAATTTAGTCAAATATAGATCCTACAACCAAAATACTCAACAAAATCCAAAAAAATCGAAGTTGATTTCAAATGATTTTATTAAAATTTGACCAAAATCTTGTCAAAATCCAAAAAATTGAAGTTATTTTCATCTAAATTTATTCAAACATAGACCCTACAACAAAAATACTTAAAAAAATCCAAAAAAATCGAAGTTGATTTCAAATAAATTTATTAAAATTTGACACTTCCAACTAAAAATTTTTTCACAATCCAACAAAATTGAAGTTATTTTCATCTAAATTTACTCAAATATAGATTCTACAACAAAAATACTCAACAAAATCCAAAAAAATCGAAGTTGATTTCAAATAAATTTATTAAAATTTGACCCTTCCAACTAAATTTTTTTTTCACAATCCAAAAAATTGAAGTTATTTTCATCTAAATCTACTCAAATATAGATCCTACAACAAAAATACTCAACAAAATCCAAAATAATCGAAGTTGATTTCAAATAAATTTAAAAATTCGACACTTCCAACTAAAATTTTTTTCACAATCCAAAAAATTGATGTTATTTTCATCTAAATTTACTCAAATATAGATCCTACAACAAAAATACTCAATAAAATCTAAAAAAATCGAAGTTGGTTTCAAATAATATTATTAAAATTTGACACTTCCAAATAAGTTTTTTTCACAATCCAACAAAATTGAAGTTATTTTCATCTAAATTTAATCAAATATAGATCCTACAACAAGAATACTCAACAAAATCCAAAAAAATCGAAGTTGATTTCAAATGAATTTATTAAAATTTGACAAAAATCTTGTCTACATCCAAGAAAATTGAAGTTATTTTCATCTAAATTTAGTCAAATATAGATCCTACAACCAAAATACTCATCAAAATCCAAAAAAATCGAAGTTGATTTCAAATAAATTTATTAAAATTTGACACTTCCAACTAAAATTTTTTTCATAATCCAACAAAATTGAAGTTATTTTCATCTAAATTTACTCAAATATAGATCCTACATCCAAAATACGCAACAAAATCCCAAAAAATCGAAGTTGATTTCAAATGAATTTATTAAAATTTGACCAAAATCTTGTCAAAATCCAAGAAAATTGAAGTTATTTTCATCTAAATTTACTCAAATATAGATCCTACAACAAAAATACTCAACAAAATCCAAAAAAATCGAAGTTGATTTCATATGAATTTATTAAAATTGGACACTTCCAACTAAAATTTTTTTTATAATCCAACAAAATTGAAGTTATTTTCATCTAAATTTAGTCAAATATAGATCCTACAACCAAAATACTTATCAAAATCCAAAAAAATCGAAGTTGATTTCAAATGAATTTATTAAAATTTGACAAAAATCTTGTCTACATCCAAGAAAATTGAAGTTATTTTCATCTAAATTTAGTCAAATATTGATCCTACAACCAAAATACACGACAAAATCCAAAAAAATCGAAGTTGATTTCAAATGAATTTATTAAAATTTGACAAAAATCTTGTCTACATCCAAGAAAATTGAAGTTATTTTCATCTAAATTTAGTCAAATATAGATCCTACATCAAAAATACTCAACAAAATCCAAAAAAATCGAAGTTGATTTCAAATAAATTTATTAAAATTTGACATTTCCAACTAATTTTTTTTTCAGAATCCAACAAAATTGAAGTTATTTTCATCTAAATTTACTCAAATATAGACCCTACAACAAAAATACTCAAAAAAATCCAAAAAAATCGAAGTTGATTTCAAATAAATTTATTAAAATTTGACACTTCCAACTAAAATTTTTTTCACAATCCAACAAAATTGAAGTTATTTTCAACTAAATTTAATCAAATATAGATCCTACAACAAAAATACTCGACAAAATCCAAAAAAATCGAAGTTGATTTCATATGAATTTATTAAAATTTGACACTTCCAACTAAAATTTTTTTTATAATCCAACAAAATTGAAGTTATTTTCATCTAAATTTAGTCAAATATAGATCCTACAACCAAAATACTCATCAAAATCCAAAAAAATCGAAGTTGATTTCAAATGAATTTATTAAAATTTGACAAAAATCTTGTCTACATCCAAGAAAATTGAAGTTATTTTCATCTAAATTTACTCAAATATAGATCCTACAACAAAAATACTCAACAAAATCCAAAAAAATCGAAGTTGATTTCAAATGAATTTATTAAAATTTGACACTTCCAACTAAAATTTTTTTTATAATCCAACAAAATTGAAGTTATTTTCATCTAAATTTAGTCAAATATAGATCCTACAACCAAAATACTTATCAAAATCCAAAAATATCGAAGTTGATTTCAAATGAATTTATTAAAATTTGACAAAAATCTTGTCTACATCCAAGAAAATTGAAGTTATTTTCATCTAAATTTAGTCCAATATACATCCTACAACCAAAATACTTATCAAAATCCAAAAAAATCGAAGTTGATTTCAAATGAATTTATTAAAATTTGACAAAAATCTTGTCTACATCCAAGAAAATTGAAGTTATTTTCATCTAAATTTACTCAAATATAGATCCTACAACAAAAATACTCAACAAAATCCAAAAAAATCGAAGTTGATTTCAAATGATTTTATTAAAATTTGACAAAAATCTTGTCTACATACAAGAAAATTGAAGTTATTTTCATCTAAATTTAGTCAAATATATATCCTACAACCAAAATACTCAACAAAATCCAAAAAAATCGAAGTTGATTTCAAATGATTTTATTAAAATTTGACACTTCCAACTAAAATTTTTTTTATAATCCAACAAAATTGAAGTTATTTTCATCTAAATTTAGTCAAATATAGATCCTACAACCAAAATACTTATCAAAATCCAATAAAATCGAAGTTGATTTCAAATGAATTTATTAAAATTTGACAAAAATCTTGTCTACATCCAAGAAAATTGAAGTTATTTTCATCTAAATTTAGTCAAATATAGATCCTACAACCAAAATACTCATCAAAATCCAAAAAAATCGAAGTTGATTTCAAATAAATTTATTAAAATTTGACACTTCCAACTAAAATTTTTTTCATAATCCAACAAAATTGAAGTTATTTTCATCTAAATTTACTCCAATATAGATCCTACGACCAAAATACTCAACAAAATCCAAAAAAATCGAAGTTGATTTCAAATGATTTTATTAAAATTTGACCAAAATCTTGTCAAAATCCAAAAAATTGAAGTTATTTTCATCTAAATTTACTCAAATATAGAACCTACAACAAAAATACTCAACAAAATCCAAAAAAATCGAAGTTGATTTCAAATAAATTTATTAAAATTTGACACTTCCAACTAAAATTTTTTTCACAATCCAACAAAATTGAAGTTATTTTCATCTAAATTTATTCAAACATAGACCCTACAACAAAAATACTTAAAAAAATCCAAAAAAATCGAAGTTGATTTCAAATAAATTTATTAAAATTTGACACTTCCAACTAAAAATTTTTTCACAATCCAACAAAATTGAAGTTATTTTCATCTAAATTTACTCAAATATAGATTCTACAACAAAAATACTCAACAAAATCCAAAAAAATCGAAGTTGATTTCAAATAAATTTATTAAAATTTGACCCTTCCAACTAAATTTTTTTTTCACAATCCAAAAAATTGAAGTTATTTTCATCTAAATCTACTCAAATATAGATCCTACAACAAAAATACTCAACAAAATCCAAAATAATCGAAGTTGATTTCAAATAAATTTAAAAATTCGACACTTCCAACTAAAATTTTTTTCACAATCCAAAAAATTGATGTTATTTTCATCTAAATTTACTCAAATATAGATCCTACAACAAAAATACTCAATAAAATCTAAAAAAATCGAAGTTGGTTTCAAATAATATTATTAAAATTTGACACTTCCAAATAAGTTTTTTTCACAATCCAACAAAATTGAAGTTATTTTCATCTAAATTTAATCAAATATAGATCCTACAACAAGAATACTCAACAAAATCCAAAAAAATCGAAGTTGATTTCAAATGAATTTATTAAAATTTGACAAAAATCTTGTCTACATCCAAGAAAATTGAAGTTATTTTCATCTAAATTTAGTCAAATATAGATCCTACAACCAAAATACTCATCAAAATCCAAAAAAATCGAAGTTGATTTCAAATAAATTTATTAAAATTTGACACTTCCAACTAAAATTTTTTTCATAATCCAACAAAATTGAAGTTATTTTCATCTAAATTTACTCAAATATAGATCCTACATCCAAAATACGCAACAAAATCCCAAAAAATCGAAGTTGATTTCAAATGAATTTATTAAAATTTGACCAAAATCTTGTCAAAATCCAAGAAAATTGAAGTTATTTTCATCTAAATTTACTCAAATATAGATCCTACAACAAAAATACTCAACAAAATCCAAAAAAATCGAAGTTGATTTCATATGAATTTATTAAAATTGGACACTTCCAACTAAAATTTTTTTTATAATCCAACAAAATTGAAGTTATTTTCATCTAAATTTAGTCAAATATAGATCCTACAACCAAAATACTTATCAAAATCCAAAAAAATCGAAGTTGATTTCAAATGAATTTATTAAAATTTGACAAAAATCTTGTCTACATCCAAGAAAATTGAAGTTATTTTCATCTAAATTTAGTCAAATATTGATCCTACAACCAAAATACACGACAAAATCCAAAAAAATCGAAGTTGATTTCAAATGAATTTATTAAAATTTGACAAAAATCTTGTCTACATCCAAGAAAATTGAAGTTATTTTCATCTAAATTTAGTCAAATATAGATCCTACATCAAAAATACTCAACAAAATCCAAAAAAATCGAAGTTGATTTCAAATAAATTTATTAAAATTTGACATTTCCAACTAATTTTTTTTTCAGAATCCAACAAAATTGAAGTTATTTTCATCTAAATTTACTCAAATATAGACCCTACAACAAAAATACTCAAAAAAATCCAAAAAAATCGAAGTTGATTTCAAATAAATTTATTAAAATTTGACACTTCCAACTAAAATTTTTTTCACAATCCAACAAAATTGAAGTTATTTTCAACTAAATTTAATCAAATATAGATCCTACAACAAAAATACTCGACAAAATCCAAAAAAATCGAAGTTGATTTCATATGAATTTATTAAAATTTGACACTTCCAACTAAAATTTTTTTTATAATCCAACAAAATTGAAGTTATTTTCATCTAAATTTAGTCAAATATAGATCCTACAACCAAAATACGCAACAAAATCCAAAAAAATCGAAGTTGATTTCAAATGAATTTATTAAAATTTGACCAAAATCTTGTCAAAATCCAAGAAAACTGAAGTTATTTTCATCTAAATTTACTCAAATATAGATCCTACAACAAAAATACTCAACAAAATCCAAAAAAATCAAAGATGATTTCATATGAATTTATTAAAATTTGACACTTCCAACTAAAATTTTTTTTATAATCCAACAAAATTGAAGTTATTTTCATCTAAATTTAGTCAAATATAGATCCTACAACCAAAATACTTATCAAAATCCAAAAATATCGAAGTTGATTTCAAATGAATTTATTAAAATTTGACAAAAATCTTGTCTACATCCAAGAAAATTGAAGTTATTTTCATCTAAATTTAGTCAAATATAGATCCTACAACCAAAATACTTATCAAAATCCAAAAAAATCGGAGTTGATTTCAAATGAATTTATTAAAATTTGACCAAAATCTTGTCAAAATCCAAGAAAATTGAAGTTATTTTCATCTAAATTTACTCAAATATAGATCCTACAACAAAAATACTCAACAAAATCCAAAAAAATCGAAGTTGATTTCATATGAATTTATTAAAATTGGACACTTCCAACTAAAATTTTTTTTATAATCCAACAAAATTGAAGTTATTTTCATCTAAATTTAGTCAAATATAGATCCTACAACCAAAATACTTATCAAAATCCAAAAAAATCGAAGTTGATTTCAAATGAATTTATTAAAATTTGACAAAAATCTTGTCTACATCCAAGAAAATTGAAGTTATTTTCATCTAAATTTAGTCAAATATTGATCCTACAACCAAAATACACGACAAAATCCAAAAAAATCGAAGTTGATTTCAAATGAATTTATTAAAATTTGACAAAAATCTTGTCTACATCCAAGAAAATTGAAGTTATTTTCATCTAAATTTAGTCAAATATAGATCCTACATCAAAAATACTCAACAAAATCCAAAAAAATCGAAGTTGATTTCAAATAAATTTATTAAAATTTGACATTTCCAACTAATTTTTTTTTCAGAATCCAACAAAATTGAAGTTATTTTCATCTAAATTTACTCAAATATAGACCCTACAAAAAAATACTCAAAAAAATCCAAAAAAATCGAAGTTGATTTCAAATAAATTTATTAAAATTTGACACTTCCAACTAAAATTTTTTTCACAATCCAACAAAATTGAAGTTATTTTCAACTAAATTTAATCAAATATAGATCCTACAACAAAAATACTCGACAAAATCCAAAAAAATCGAAGTTGATTTCATATGAATTTATTAAAATTTGACACTTCCAACTAAAATTTTTTTTATAATCCAACAAAATTGAAGTTATTTTCATCTAAATTTAGTCAAATATAGATCCTACAACCAAAATACGCAACAAAATCCAAAAAAATCGAAGTTGATTTCAAATGAATTTATTAAAATTTGACCAAAATCTTGTCAAAATCCAAGAAAACTGAAGTTATTTTCATCTAAATTTACTCAAATATAGATCCTACAACAAAAATACTCAACAAAATCCAAAAAAATCGAAGATGATTTCATATGAATTTATTAAAATTTGACACTTCCAACTAAAATTTTTTTTATAATCCAACAAAATTGAAGTTATTTTCATCTAAATTTAGTCAAATATAGATCCTACAACCAAAATACTTATCAAAATCCAAAAATATCGAAGTTGATTTCAAATGAATTTATTAAAATTTGACAAAAATCTTGTCTACATCCAAGAAAATTGAAGTTATTTTCATCTAAATTTAGTCAAATATAGATCCTACAACCAAAATACTTATCAAAATCCAAAAAAATCGGAGTTGATTTCAAATGAATTTATTAAAATTTGACCAAAATCTTGTCAAAATCCAAGAAAATTGAAGTTATTTTCATCTAAATTTACTCAAATATAGATCCTACAACAAAAATACTCAACAAAATCCAAAAAAATCGAAGTTGATTTCATATGAATTTATTAAAATTGGACACTTCCAACTAAAATTTTTTTTATAATCCAACAAAATTGAAGTTATTTTCATCTAAATTTAGTCAAATATAGATCCTACAACCAAAATACTTATCAAAATCCAAAAAAATCGAAGTTGATTTCAAATGAATTTATTAAAATTTGACAAAAATCTTGTCTACATCCAAGAAAATTGAAGTTATTTTCATCTAAATTTAGTCAAATATTGATCCTACAACCAAAATACACGACAAAATCCAAAAAAATCGAAGTTGATTTCAAATGAATTTATTAAAATTTGACAAAAATCTTGTCTACATCCAAGAAAATTGAAGTTATTTTCATCTAAATTTAGTCAAATATAGATCCTACATCAAAAATACTCAACAAAATCCAAAAAAATCGAAGTTGATTTCAAATAAATTTATTAAAATTTGACACTTCCAACTAAATTTTTTTTCATAATCCAACAAAATTGAAATTATTTTCATCTAAATTTAGACAAATATAGATCCTACAACCAAAATACGCAACAAAATCCAAAAAAATCGAAGTTGATTTCAAATGAATTTATTAAAATTTGACCAAAATCTTGTCAAAATCCAAAAAATTGAAGTTATTTTCATCTAAATTTACTCAAATATAGATCCTACAACAAAAATACTCAACAAAATCCAAAAAAAATCGAAGTTGATTTCAAATAAATTTATTAAAATTTGACATTTCCAACTAAATTTTTTTCAGAATCCACGAAAATTGAAGTTATTTTCATCTAAATTTACTCAAATATAGACCCTACAACAAAAATACTCATCAAAATCCAAAAAAATCGAAGTTGATTTCAAATGAATTTATTAAAATTTGACAAAAATCTTGTCTACATCCAAGAAAATTGAAGTTATTTTCATCTAAATTTACTCAAATATAGATCCTACAACAAAAATACTCAACAAAACCCCAAAAAATCGAAGTTGATTTCAAATGATTTTATTAAAATTTGACAAAAATCTTGTCTACATACAAGAAAATTGAAGTTATTTTCATCTAAATTTAGTCAAATATAGATCCTACAACCAAAATAGTCATCAAAATCCAAAAAATCGAAGTTGATTTCAAATAAATTTATTAAAATTTGACACTTCCAACTAAATTTTTTTTCATAATCCAACAAAATTGAAGTTATTTTCATCTAAATTTACTCAAATATAGACCCTACAACCAAAATACTCAACAAAATACAAAAAAATCGAAGTTGATTTCAAATGAATTTATTAAAATTTGACCAAAATCTTGTCAAAATTCAAGAAAATTGAAGTTATTTTCATCTAAATTTAGTCAAATATAGATCCTACAACCAAAATACTCGACAAAATCCAAAAAAATCGAAGTTGATTTCATATGAATTTATTAAAATTTGACACTTCCAACTAAATTTTTTTTTATAATCCAACAAAATTGAAGTTATTTTCATCTAAATTTAGTCAAATATAGATCCTACAACCAAAATACTTATCAAAATCCAAAAAAATCGAAGTTGATTTCAAATGAATTTATTAAAATTTGACAAAAATCTTGTCTACATCCAAGAAAATTGATGTTATTTTCATCTAAATTTACTCAAATATAGATCCTACAACAAAAATAATCAACAAAATCCAAAAAAATCGAAGTTGATTTCAAATGATTTTATTAAAATTTGACAAAAATCTTGTCTACATACAAGAAAATTGAAGTTATTTTCATCTAAATTTAGTCAAATATAGATCCTACAACCAAAATAGTCATCAAAATCCAAAAAATCGAAGTTGATTTCAAACGATTTTATTAAAATTTGACCAATATCTTGTCAAAATCCAAAAAATTGAAGTTATTTTCATCTAAATTTACTCAAATATAGAACCTACAACAAAAATACTCAACAAAATCCAAAAAAATCGAAGTTGATTTCAAATAAATTTATTAAAATTTGACACTTCCAACTAAAATTTTTTTCACAATCCAACAAAATTGAAGTTATTTTCATCTAAATTTACTCAAATATAGAACCTACAACAAAAATACTCAACAAAATCCAAAAAAATCGAAGTTGATTTCAAATAAATTTATTAAAATTTGACATTTCCAACTAATTTTTTTTTCATAATCCAACAAAATTAAATTTATTTTCATCTAAATTTACTCAAATATAGATCCTACAACAAATATACTCAACAAAATCCAAAATAATCGAAGTTGATTTCAAATAAATTGAATAAAACTTGATACTTCCAACTAAAATTTTTTTCACAATCCAACAAAATTGATGTTATTTTCATCTAAATTTAATCAAATATAGATCCTACAACAAAAATACTCGACAAAATCCAAAAAAATCGAAATTGATTTCATATGAATTTATTAAAATTTGACACTTCCAACTAAAATTTTTTTATAATCCAACAAAATTGAAGTTATTTTCATCTAAATTTAGTCAAATATAGATCCTACATCAAAAATACTCAACAAAATCCAAAAAAATCGAAGTTGATTTCAAATAAATTTATTAAAATTTGACCCTTCCAACTAAAATTTTTTTTCACAATCCAAAAAATTGAAGTTATTTTCATCTAAATCTACTCAAATATAGATCCTACAACAAAAATACTCAACAAAATCCAAAATAATCGAAGTTGATTTCAAATAAATTTAAAAATTCGACACTTCCAACTAAAATTTTTTTCACAATCCAAAAAATTGATGTTATTTTCATCTAAATTTACTCAAATATAGATCCTACAACAAAAATACTCAATAAAATCTAAAAAAATCGAAGTTGGTTTCAAATAATATTATTAAAATTTGACACATCCAAATAAGTTTTTTTCACAATCCAACAAAATTGAAGTTATTTTCATCTAAATTTAATCAAATATAGATCCTACAACAAGAATACTCAACAAAATCCAAAAAAATCGAAGTTGATTTCAAATAAATTTATTAAAATTTGACACTTCCAACTATTTTTTTTTTCATAATCCAACAAAATTAAATTTATTTTCATTTAAATTTACTCAAATATAGATCCTACAACAAAAATACTCAACAAAATCCAAAAAAATCGAAGTTGATTTCAAATAAATTTATTAAAATTTGACCCTTCCAACTAAAATTTTTTTTCACAATCCAAAAAATTGAAGTTATTTTCATCTAAATTTAATCAAATATAGATCCTACAACAAGAATACTCAACAAAATCCAAAAAAATCGAAGTTGATTTCAAATGAATTTATTAAAATTTGACAAAAATCTTGTCTACATCCAAGAAAATTGAAGTTATTTTCATCTAAATTTAGTCAAATATAGATCCTACAACCAAAATACTCATCAAAATCCAAAAAAATCGAAGTTGATTTCAAATAAATTTATTAAAATTTGACACTTCCAACTAAATTTTTTTTCATAATCCAACAAAATTGAAATTATTTTCATCTAAATTTAGACAAATATAGATCCTACAACCAAAATACTCAACAAAATAAAAAAAAATCGAAGTTGATTTCAAATAAATTTATTAAAATTTGACACTTCCAACTAAAATTTTTTTCATAATCCAACAAAATTGAAGTTATTTTCATCTATATTTACTCAAATATAGATCCTACAACCAAAATACGCAACAAAATCCAAAAAAATCGAAGTTGATTTCAAATGAATTTATTAAAATTTGACAAAAATCTTGTCAAAATCCAAAAAATTGAAGTTATTTTCATCTAAATTTACTCAAATATAGATCCTACAACAAAAATAATCAACAAAATCCAAAAAAATCGAAGTTGATTTCAAATGATTTTATTAAAATTTGACAAAAATCTTGTCTACATACAAGAAAATTGAAGTTATTTTCATCTAAATTTAGTCAAATATAGATCCTACAACCAAAATAGTCATCAAAATCCAAAAAATCGAAGTTGATTTCAAACGATTTTATTAAAATTTGACCAAAATCTTGTCAAAATCCAAAAAATTGAAGTTATTTTCATCTAAATTTAGTCAAATATAGATCCTACAACAAAAATACTCAACAAAATCCAAAAAAATCGAAGTTGATTTCAAATAAATTTATTAAAATTTGACCCTTCCAACTAAAATTTTTTTTCACAATCCAAAAAATTGAAGTTATTTTCATCTAAATCTACTCAAATATAGATCCTACAACAAAAATACTCAACAAAATCCAAAATAATCGAAGTTGATTTCAAATAAATTTAAAAATTCGACACTTCCAACTAAAATTTTTTTCACAATCCAAAAAATTGATGTTATTTTCATCTAAATTTACTCAAATATAGATCCTACAACAAAAATACTCAATAAAATCTAAAAAAATCGAAGTTGGTTTCAAATAATATTATTAAAATTTGATACTTCCAAATAAGTTTTTTTCACAATCCAACAAAATTGAAGTTATTTTCATCTAAATTTAATCAAATATAGATCCTACAACAAGAATACTCAACAAAATCCAAAAAAATCGAAGTTGATTTCAAATAAATTTATTAAAATTTGACACTTCCAACTAATTTTTTTTTCATAATCCAACAAAATTAAATTTATTTTCATCTAAATTTACTCAAATATAGATCCTACAACAAAAATACTCAACAAAATCCAAAAAAATCGAAGTTGATTTCAAATAAATTTATTAAAATTTGACCCTTCCAACTAAAATTTTTTTTCACAATCCAAAAAATTGAAGTTATTTTCATCTAAATTTAATCAAATATAGATCCTACAACAAGAATACTCAACAAAATCCAAAAAAATCGAAGTTGATTTCAAATGAATTTATTAAAATTTGACAAAAATCTTGTCTACATCCAAGAAAATTGAAGTTATTTTCATCTAAATTTAGTCAAATATAGATCCTACAACCAAAATACTCATCAAAATCCAAAAAAATCGAAGTTGATTTCAAATAAATTTATTAAAATTTGACACTTCCAACTAAATTTTTTTTCATAATCCAACAAAATTGAAATTATTTTCATCTAAATTTAGACAAATATAGATCCTACAACCAAAATACTCAACAAAATAAAAAAAAATCGAAGTTGATTTCAAATAAATTTATTAAAATTTGACACTTCCAACTAAAATTTTTTTCATAATCCAACAAAATTGAAGTTATTTTCATCTATATTTACTCAAATATAGATCCTACAACCAAAATACGCAACAAAATCCAAAAAAATCGAAGTTGATTTCAAATGAATTTATTAAAATTTGACCAAAATCTTGTCAAAATCCAAAAAATTGAAGTTATTTTCATCTAAATTTACTCAAATATAGATCCTACAACAAAAATACTCAACAAAATCCAAAAAAAATCGAAGTTGATTTCAAATAAATTTATTAAAATTTGACATTTCCAACTAAATTTTTTTCAGAATCCACGAAAATTGAAGTTATTTTCATCTAAATTTACTCAAATATAGACCCTACAACAAAAATACTCATCAAAATCCAAAAAAATCGAAGTTGATTTCAAATGAATTTATTAAAATTTGACAAAAATCTTGTCTACATCCAAGAAAATTGAAGTTATTTTCATCTAAATTTACTCAAATATAGATCCTACAACAAAAATACTCAACAAAACCCCAAAAAATCGAAGTTGATTTCAAATGATTTTATTAAAATTTGACAAAAATCTTGTCTACATACAAGAAAATTGAAGTTATTTTCATCTAAATTTAGTCAAATATAGATCCTACAACCAAAATAGTCATCAAAATCCAAAAAATCGAAGTTGATTTCAAATAAATTTATTAAAATTTGACACTTCCAACTAAATTTTTTTTCATAATCCAACAAAATTGAAGTTATTTTCATCTAAATTTACTCAAATATAGAACCTACAACAAAAATACTCAACAAAATCCAAAAAAATCGAAGTTGATTTCAAATAAATTTATTAAAATTTGACACTTCCAACTAAAATTTTTTTCACAATCCAACAAAATTGAAGTTATTTTCATCTAAATTTACTCAAATATAGAACCTACAACAAAAATACTCAACAAAATCCAAAAAAATCGAAGTTGATTTCAAATAAATTTATTAAAATTTGACATTTCCAACTAATTTTTTTTTCATAATCCAACAAAATTAAATTTATTTTCATCTAAATTTACTCAAATATAGATCCTACAACAAATATACTCAACAAAATCCAAAATAATCGAAGTTGATTTCAAATAAATTGAATAAAACTTGATACTTCCAACTAAAATTTTTTTCACAATCCAACAAAATTGATGTTATTTTCATCTAAATTTAATCAAATATAGATCCTACAACAAAAATACTCGACAAAATCCAAAAAAATCGAAATTGATTTCATATGAATTTATTAAAATTTGACACTTCCAACTAAAATTTTTTTATAATCCAACAAAATTGAAGTTATTTTCATCTAAATTTAGTCAAATATAGATCCTACATCAAAAATACTCAACAAAATCCAAAAAAATCGAAGTTGATTTCAAATAAATTTATTAAAATTTGACCCTTCCAACTAAAATTTTTTTTCACAATCCAAAAAATTGAAGTTATTTTCATCTAAATCTACTCAAATATAGATCCTACAACAAAAATACTCAACAAAATCCAAAATAATCGAAGTTGATTTCAAATAAATTTAAAAATTCGACACTTCCAACTAAAATTTTTTTCACAATCCAAAAAATTGATGTTATTTTCATCTAAATTTACTCAAATATAGATCCTACAACAAAAATACTCAATAAAATCTAAAAAAATCGAAGTTGGTTTCAAATAATATTATTAAAATTTGACACATCCAAATAAGTTTTTTTCACAATCCAACAAAATTGAAGTTATTTTCATCTAAATTTAATCAAATATAGATCCTACAACAAGAATACTCAACAAAATCCAAAAAAATCGAAGTTGATTTCAAATAAATTTATTAAAATTTGACACTTCCAACTAATTTTTTTTTCATAATCCAACAAAATTAAATTTATTTTCATTTAAATTTACTCAAATATAGATCCTACAACAAAAATACTCAACAAAATCCAAAAAAATCGAAGTTGATTTCAAATAAATTTATTAAAATTTGACCCTTCCAACTAAAATTTTTTTTCACAATCCAAAAAATTGAAGTTATTTTCATCTAAATTTAATCAAATATAGATCCTACAACAAGAATACTCAACAAAATCCAAAAAAATCGAAGTTGATTTCAAATGAATTTATTAAAATTTGACAAAAATCTTGTCTACATCCAAGAAAATTGAAGTTATTTTCATCTAAATTTAGTCAAATATAGATCCTACAACCAAAATACTCATCAAAATCCAAAAAAATCGAAGTTGATTTCAAATAAATTTATTAAAATTTGACACTTCCAACTAAATTTTTTTTCATAATCCAACAAAATTGAAATTATTTTCATCTAAATTTAGACAAATATAGATCCTACAACCAAAATACTCAACAAAATAAAAAAAAATCGAAGTTGATTTCAAATAAATTTATTAAAATTTGACACTTCCAACTAAAATTTTTTTCATAATCCAACAAAATTGAAGTTATTTTCATCTATATTTACTCAAATATAGATCCTACAACCAAAATACGCAACAAAATCCAAAAAAATCGAAGTTGATTTCAAATGAATTTATTAAAATTTGACCAAAATCTTGTCAAAATCCAAAAAATTGAAGTTATTTTCATCTAAATTTACTCAAATATAGATCCTACAACAAAAATACTCAACAAAATCCAAAAAAAATCGAAGTTGATTTCAAATAAATTTATTAAAATTTGACATTTCCAACTAAATTTTTTTCAGAATCCACGAAAATTGAAGTTATTTTCATCTAAATTTACTCAAATATAGACCCTACAACAAAAATACTCATCAAAATCCAAAAAAATCGAAGTTGATTTCAAATGAATTTATTAAAATTTGACAAAAATCTTGTCTACATCCAAGAAAATTGAAGTTATTTTCATCTAAATTTACTCAAATATAGATCCTACAACAAAAATACTCAACAAAACCCCAAAAAATCGAAGTTGATTTCAAATGATTTTATTAAAATTTGACAAAAATCTTGTCTACATACAAGAAAATTGAAGTTATTTTCATCTAAATTTAGTCAAATATAGATCCTACAACCAAAATAGTCATCAAAATCCAAAAAATCGAAGTTGATTTCAAATAAATTTATTAAAATTTGACACTTCCAACTAAATTTTTTTTCATAATCCAACAAAATTGAAGTTATTTTCATCTAAATTTACTCAAATATAGAACCTACAACAAAAATACTCAACAAAATCCAAAAAAATCGAAGTTGATTTCAAATAAATTTATTAAAATTTGACACTTCCAACTAAAATTTTTTTCACAATCCAACAAAATTGAAGTTATTTTCATCTAAATTTACTCAAATATAGAACCTACAACAAAAATACTCAACAAAATCCAAAAAAATCGAAGTTGATTTCAAATAAATTTATTAAAATTTGACATTTCCAACTAATTTTTTTTTCATAATCCAACAAAATTAAATTTATTTTCATCTAAATTTACTCAAATATAGATCCTACAACAAATATACTCAACAAAATCCAAAATAATCGAAGTTGATTTCAAATAAATTGAATAAAACTTGATACTTCCAACTAAAATTTTTTTCACAATCCAACAAAATTGATGTTATTTTCATCTAAATTTAATCAAATATAGATCCTACAACAAAAATACTCGACAAAATCCAAAAAAATCGAAATTGATTTCATATGAATTTATTAAAATTTGACACTTCCAACTAAAATTTTTTTATAATCCAACAAAATTGAAGTTATTTTCATCTAAATTTAGTCAAATATAGATCCTACATCAAAAATACTCAACAAAATCCAAAAAAATCGAAGTTGATTTCAAATAAATTTATTAAAATTTGACCCTTCCAACTAAAATTTTTTTTCACAATCCAAAAAATTGAAGTTATTTTCATCTAAATCTACTCAAATATAGATCCTACAACAAAAATACTCAACAAAATCCAAAATAATCGAAGTTGATTTCAAATAAATTTAAAAATTCGACACTTCCAACTAAAATTTTTTTCACAATCCAAAAAATTGATGTTATTTTCATCTAAATTTACTCAAATATAGATCCTACAACAAAAATACTCAATAAAATCTAAAAAAATCGAAGTTGGTTTCAAATAATATTATTAAAATTTGACACATCCAAATAAGTTTTTTTCACAATCCAACAAAATTGAAGTTATTTTCATCTAAATTTAATCAAATATAGATCCTACAACAAGAATACTCAACAAAATCCAAAAAAATCGAAGTTGATTTCAAATAAATTTATTAAAATTTGACACTTCCAACTAATTTTTTTTTCATAATCCAACAAAATTAAATTTATTTTCATTTAAATTTACTCAAATATAGATCCTACAACAAGAATACTCAACAAAATCCAAAAAAATCGAAGTTGATTTCAAATGAATTTATTAAAATTTGACAAAAATCTTGTCTACATCCAAGAAAATTGAAGTTATTTTCATCTAAATTTAGTCAAATATAGATCCTACAACCAAAATACTCATCAAAATCCAAAAAAATCGAAGTTGATTTCAAATAAATTTATTAAAATTTGACACTTCCAACTAAATTTTTTTTCATAATCCAACAAAATTGAAATTATTTTCATCTAAATTTAGACAAATATAGATCCTACAACCAAAATACTCAACAAAATAAAAAAAAATCGAAGTTGATTTCAAATAAATTTATTAAAATTTGACACTTCCAACTAAAATTTTTTTCATAATCCAACAAAATTGATGTTATTTTCATCTAAATTTAATCAAATATAGATCCTACAACAAAAATACTCGACAAAATCCAAAAAAATCGAAATTGATTTCATATGAATTTATTAAAATTTGACACTTCCAACTAAAATTTTTTTATAATCCAACAAAATTGAAGTTATTTTCATCTAAATTTAGTCAAATATAGATCCTACAACCAAAATACTCATCAAAATCCAAAAAAATCGAAGTTGATTTCAAATAAATTTATTAAAATTTGACACTTCCAACTAAATTTTTTTTCATAATCCAACAAAATTGAAATTATTTTCATCTAAATTTAGACAAATATAGATCCTACAACCAAAATACTCAACAAAATAAAAAAAATCGAAGTTGATTTCAAATAAATTTATTAAAATTTGACACTTCCAACTAAAATTTTTTTCATAATCCAACAAAATTGAAGTTATTTTCATCTATATTTACTCAAATATAGATCCTACAACCAAAATACGCAACAAAATCCAAAAAAATCGAAGTTGATTTCAAATGAATTTATTAAAATTTGACCAAAATCTTGTCAAAATCCAAAAAATTGAAGTTATTTTCATCTAAATTTACTCAAATATAGATCCTACAACAAAAATACTCAACAAAATCCAAAAAAAATCGAAGTTGATTTCAAATAAATTTATTAAAATTTGACATTTCCAACTAAATTTTTTTCAGAATCCACGAAAATTGAAGTTATTTTCATCTAAATTTACTCAAATATAGACCCTACAACAAAAATACTCATCAAAATCCAAAAAAATCGAAGTTGATTTCAAATGAATTTATTAAAATTTGACAAAAATCTTGTCTACATCCAAGAAAATTGAAGTTATTTTCATCTAAATTTACTCAAATATAGATCCTACAACAAAAATACTCAACAAAACCCCAAAAAATCGAAGTTGATTTCAAATGATTTTATTAAAATTTGACAAAAATCTTGTCTACATACAAGAAAATTGAAGTTATTTTCATCTAAATTTAGTCAAATATAGATCCTACAACCAAAATAGTCATCAAAATCCAAAAAATCGAAGTTGATTTCAAATAAATTTATTAAAATTTGACACTTCCAACTAAATTTTTTTTCATAATCCAACAAAATTGAAGTTATTTTCATCTAAATTTACTCAAATATAGAACCTACAACAAAAATACTCAACAAAATCCAAAAAAATCGAAGTTGATTTCAAATAAATTTATTAAAATTTGACACTTCCAACTAAAATTTTTTTCACAATCCAACAAAATTGAAGTTATTTTCATCTAAATTTACTCAAATATAGAACCTACAACAAAAATACTCAACAAAATCCAAAAAAATCGAAGTTGATTTCAAATAAATTTATTAAAATTTGACATTTCCAACTAATTTTTTTTTCATAATCCAACAAAATTAAATTTATTTTCATCTAAATTTACTCAAATATAGATCCTACAACAAATATACTCAACAAAATCCAAAATAATCGAAGTTGATTTCAAATAAATTGAATAAAACTTGATACTTCCAACTAAAATTTTTTTCACAATCCAACAAAATTGATGTTATTTTCATCTAAATTTAATCAAATATAGATCCTACAACAAAAATACTCGACAAAATCCAAAAAAATCGAAATTGATTTCATATGAATTTATTAAAATTTGACACTTCCAACTAAAATTTTTTTATAATCCAACAAAATTGAAGTTATTTTCATCTAAATTTAGTCAAATATAGATCCTACATCAAAAATACTCAACAAAATCCAAAAAAATCGAAGTTGATTTCAAATAAATTTATTAAAATTTGACCCTTCCAACTAAAATTTTTTTTCACAATCCAAAAAATTGAAGTTATTTTCATCTAAATCTACTCAAATATAGATCCTACAACAAAAATACTCAACAAAATCCAAAATAATCGAAGTTGATTTCAAATAAATTTAAAAATTCGACACTTCCAACTAAAATTTTTTTCACAATCCAAAAAATTGATGTTATTTTCATCTAAATTTACTCAAATATAGATCCTACAACAAAAATACTCAATAAAATCTAAAAAAATCGAAGTTGGTTTCAAATAATATTATTAAAATTTGACACATCCAAATAAGTTTTTTTCACAATCCAACAAAATTGAAGTTATTTTCATCTAAATTTAATCAAATATAGATCCTACAACAAGAATACTCAACAAAATCCAAAAAAATCGAAGTTGATTTCAAATAAATTTATTAAAATTTGACACTTCCAACTAATTTTTTTTTCATAATCCAACAAAATTAAATTTATTTTCATTTAAATTTACTCAAATATAGATCCTACAACAAGAATACTCAACAAAATCCAAAAAAATCGAAGTTGATTTCAAATGAATTTATTAAAATTTGACAAAAATCTTGTCTACATCCAAGAAAATTGAAGTTATTTTCATCTAAATTTAGTCAAATATAGATCCTACAACCAAAATACTCATCAAAATCCAAAAAAATCGAAGTTGATTTCAAATAAATTTATTAAAATTTGACACTTCCAACTAAATTTTTTTTCATAATCCAACAAAATTGAAATTATTTTCATCTAAATTTAGACAAATATAGATCCTACAACCAAAATACTCAACAAAATAAAAAAAAATCGAAGTTGATTTCAAATAAATTTATTAAAATTTGACACTTCCAACTAAAATTTTTTTCATAATCCAACAAAATTGAAGTTATTTTCATTTATATTTACTCAAATATAGATCCTACAACAAAAATACGCAACAAAATCCAAAAAAATCGAAGTTGATTTCAAATGAATTTATTAAAATTTGACAAAAATCTTGTCAAAATCCAAAAAATTGAAGTTATTTTCATCTAAATTTACTCAAATATAGATCCTACAACAAAAATAATCAACAAAATCCAAAAAAATCGAAGTTGATTTCAAATGATTTTATTAAAATTTGACAAAAATCTTGTCTACATACAAGAAAATTGAAGTTATTTTCATCTAAATTTAGTCAAATATAGATCCTACAACCAAAATAGTCATCAAAATCCAAAAAATCGAAGTTGATTTCAAATAAATTTATTAAAATTTGACCCTTCCAACTAAAATTTTTTTTCACAATCCAAAAAATTGAAGTTATTTTCATCTAAATTTAATCAAATATAGATCCTACAACAAGAATACTCAACAAAATCCAAAAAAATCGAAGTTGATTTCAAATGAATTTATTAAAATTTGACCAAAATCTTGTCAAAATCCAAAAAATTGAAGTTATTTTCATCTAAATTTACTCAAATATAGATCCTACAACAAAAATACTCAACAAAATCCAAAAAAAATCGAAGTTGATTTCAAATAAATTTATTAAAATTTGACATTTCCAACTAAATTTTTTTCAGAATCCACGAAAATTGAAGTTATTTTCATCTAAATTTACTCAAATATAGACCCTACAACAAAAATACTCATCAAAATCCAAAAAAATCGAAGTTGATTTCAAATGAATTTATTAAAATTTGACAAAAATCTTGTCTACATCCAAGAAAATTGAAGTTATTTTCATCTAAATTTACTCAAATATAGATCCTACAACAAAAATACTCAACAAAACCCCAAAAAATCGAAGTTGATTTCAAATGATTTTATTAAAATTTGACAAAAATCTTGTCTACATACAAGAAAATTGAAGTTATTTTCATCTAAATTTAGTCAAATATAGATCCTACAACCAAAATAGTCATCAAAATCCAAAAAATCGAAGTTGATTTCAAATAAATTTATTAAAATTTGACACTTCCAACTAAATTTTTTTTCATAATCCAACAAAATTGAAGTTATTTTCATCTAAATTTACTCAAATATAGAACCTACAACAAAAATACTCAACAAAATCCAAAAAAATCGAAGTTGATTTCAAATAAATTTATTAAAATTTGACACTTCCAACTAAAATTTTTTTCACAATCCAACAAAATTGAAGTTATTTTCATCTAAATTTACTCAAATATAGAACCTACAACAAAAATACTCAACAAAATCCAAAAAAATCGAAGTTGATTTCAAATAAATTTATTAAAATTTGACATTTCCAACTAATTTTTTTTTCATAATCCAACAAAATTAAATTTATTTTCATCTAAATTTACTCAAATATAGATCCTACAACAAATATACTCAACAAAATCCAAAATAATCGAAGTTGATTTCAAATAAATTGAATAAAACTTGATACTTCCAACTAAAATTTTTTTCACAATCCAACAAAATTGATGTTATTTTCATCTAAATTTAATCAAATATAGATCCTACAACAAAAATACTCGACAAAATCCAAAAAAATCGAAATTGATTTCATATGAATTTATTAAAATTTGACACTTCCAACTAAAATTTTTTTATAATCCAACAAAATTGAAGTTATTTTCATCTAAATTTAGTCAAATATAGATCCTACATCAAAAATACTCAACAAAATCCAAAAAAATCGAAGTTGATTTCAAATAAATTTATTAAAATTTGACCCTTCCAACTAAAATTTTTTTTCACAATCCAAAAAATTGAAGTTATTTTCATCTAAATCTACTCAAATATAGATCCTACAACAAAAATACTCAACAAAATCCAAAATAATCGAAGTTGATTTCAAATAAATTTAAAAATTCGACACTTCCAACTAAAATTTTTTTCACAATCCAAAAAATTGATGTTATTTTCATCTAAATTTACTCAAATATAGATCCTACAACAAAAATACTCAATAAAATCTAAAAAAATCGAAGTTGGTTTCAAATAATATTATTAAAATTTGACACATCCAAATAAGTTTTTTTCACAATCCAACAAAATTGAAGTTATTTTCATCTAAATTTAATCAAATATAGATCCTACAACAAGAATACTCAACAAAATCCAAAAAAATCGAAGTTGATTTCAAATAAATTTATTAAAATTTGACACTTCCAACTAATTTTTTTTTCATAATCCAACAAAATTAAATTTATTTTCATTTAAATTTACTCAAATATAGATCCTACAACAAAAATACTCAACAAAATCCAAAAAAATCGAAGTTGATTTCAAATAAATTTATTAAAATTTGACCCTTCCAACTAAAATTTTTTTTCACAATCCAAAAAATTGAAGTTATTTTCATCTAAATTTAATCAAATATAGATCCTACAACAAGAATACTCAACAAAATCCAAAAAAATCGAAGTTGATTTCAAATGAATTTATTAAAATTTGACAAAAATCTTGTCTACATCCAAGAAAATTGAAGTTATTTTCATCTAAATTTAGTCAAATATAGATCCTACAACCAAAATACTCATCAAAATCCAAAAAAATCGAAGTTGATTTCAAATAAATTTATTAAAATTTGACACTTCCAACTTAATTTTTTTTCATAATCCAACAAAATTGAAATTATTTTCATCTAAATTTAGACAAATATAGATCCTACAACCAAAATACTCAACAAAATAAAAAAAAATCGAAGTTGATTTCAAATAAATTTATTAAAATTTGACACTTCCAACTAAAATTTTTTTCATAATCCAACAAAATTGAAGTTATTTTCATCTAAATTTACTCAAATATAGATCCTACAACAAAAATACTCAACAAAATCCAAAAAAAATCGAAGTTGATTTCAAATAAATTTATTAAAATTTGACATTTCCAACTAAATTTTTTTCAGAATCCACGAAAATTGAAGTTATTTTCATCTAAATTTACTCAAATATAGACCCTACAACAAAAATACTCATCAAAATCCAAAAAAATCGAAGTTGATTTCAAATGAATTTATTAAAATTTGACAAAAATCTTGTCTACATCCAAGAAAATTGAAGTTATTTTCATCTAAATTTACTCAAATATAGATCCTACAACAAAAATACTCAACAAAACCCCAAAAAATCGAAGTTGATTTCAAATGATTTTATTAAAATTTGACAAAAATCTTGTCTACATACAAGAAAATTGAAGTTATTTTCATCTAAATTTAGTCAAATATAGATCCTACAACCAAAATAGTCATCAAAATCCAAAAAATCGAAGTTGATTTCAAATAAATTTATTAAAATTTGACACTTCCAACTAAATTTTTTTTCATAATCCAACAAAATTGAAGTTATTTTCATCTAAATTTACTCAAATATAGAACCTACAACAAAAATACTCAACAAAATCCAAAAAAATCGAAGTTGATTTCAAATAAATTTATTAAAATTTGACACTTCCAACTAAAATTTTTTTCACAATCCAACAAAATTGAAGTTATTTTCATCTAAATTTACTCAAATATAGAACCTACAACAAAAATACTCAACAAAATCCAAAAAAATCGAAGTTGATTTCAAATAAATTTATTAAAATTTGACATTTCCAACTAATTTTTTTTTCATAATCCAACAAAATTAAATTTATTTTCATCTAAATTTACTCAAATATAGGTCCTACAACAAATATACTCAACAAAATCCAAAATAATCGAAGTTGATTTCAAATAAATTGAATAAAACTTGATACTTCCAACTAAAATTTTTTTCACAATCCAACAAAATTGATGTTATTTTCATCTAAATTTAATCAAATATAGATCCTACAACAAAAATACTCGACAAAATCCAAAAAAATCGAAATTGATTTCATATGAATTTATTAAAATTTGACACTTCCAACTAAAATTTTTTTATAATCCAACAAAATTGAAGTTATTTTCATCTAAATTTAGTCAAATATAGATCCTACATCAAAAATACTCAACAAAATCCAAAAAAATCGAAGTTGATTTCAAATAAATTTATTAAAATTTGACCCTTCCAACTAAAATTTTTTTTCACAATCCAAAAAATTGAAGTTATTTTCATCTAAATCTACTCAAATATAGATCCTACAACAAAAATACTCAACAAAATCCAAAATAATCGAAGTTGATTTCAAATAAATTTAAAAATTCGACACTTCCAACTAAAATTTTTTTCACAATCCAAAAAATTGATGTTATTTTCATCTAAATTTACTCAAATATAGATCCTACAACAAAAATACTCAATAAAATCTAAAAAAATCGAAGTTGGTTTCAAATAATATTATTAAAATTTGACACATCCAAATAAGTTTTTTTCACAATCCAACAAAATTGAAGTTATTTTCATCTAAATTTAATCAAATATAGATCCTACAACAAGAATACTCAACAAAATCCAAAAAAATCGAAGTTGATTTCAAATAAATTTATTAAAATTTGACACTTCCAACTAATTTTTTTTTCATAATCCAACAAAATTAAATTTATTTTCATTTAAATTTACTCAAATATAGATCCTACAACAAAAATACTCAACAAAATCCAAAAAAATCGAAGTTGATTTCAAATAAATTTATTAAAATTTGACCCTTCCAACTAAAATTTTTTTTCACAATCCAAAAAATTGAAGTTATTTTCATCTAAATTTAATCAAATATAGATCCTACAACAAGAATACTCAACAAAATCCAAAAAAATCGAAGTTGATTTCAAATGAATTTATTAAAATTTGACAAAAATCTTGTCTACATCCAAGAAAATTGAAGTTATTTTCATCTAAATTTAGTCAAATATAGATCCTACAACCAAAATACTCATCAAAATCCAAAAAAATCGAAGTTGATTTCAAATAAATTTATTAAAATTTGACACTTCCAACTAAATTTTTTTTCATAATCCAACAAAATTGAAATTATTTTCATCTAAATTTAGACAAATATAGATCCTACAACCAAAATACTCAACAAAATAAAAAAAAATCGAAGTTGATTTCAAATAAATTTATTAAAATTTGACACTTCCAACTAAAATTTTTTTCATAATCCAACAAAATTGAAGTTATTTTCATTTATATTTACTCAAATATAGATCCTACAACCAAAATACGCAACAAAATCCAAAAAAATCGAAGTTGATTTCAAATGAATTTATTAAAATTTGACAAAAATCTTGTCAAAATCCAAAAAATTGAAGTTATTTTCATCTAAATTTACTCAAATATAGATCCTACAACAAAAATAATCAACAAAATCCAAAAAAATCGAAGTTGATTTCAAATGATTTTATTAAAATTTGACAAAAATCTTGTCTACATACAAGAAAATTGAAGTTATTTTCATCTAAATTTAGTCAAATATAGATCCTACAACCAAAATAGTCATCAAAATCCAAAAAATCGAAGTTGATTTCAAATAAATTTATTAAAATTTGACCCTTCCAACTAAAATTTTTTTTCACAATCCAAAAAATTGAAGTTATTTTCATCTAAATTTAATCAAATATAGATCCTACAACAAGAATACTCAACAAAATCCAAAAAAATCGAAGTTGATTTCAAATGAATTTATTAAAATTTGACAAAAATCTTGTCTACATCCAAGAAAATTGAAGTTATTTTCATCTAAATTTAGTCAAATATAGATCCTACAACCAAAATACTCATCAAAATCCAAAAAAATCGAAGTTGATTTCAAATAAATTTATTAAAATTTGACACTTCCAACTAAATTTTTTTTCATAATCCAACAAAATTGAAATTATTTTCATCTAAATTTAGACAAATATAGATCCTACAACCAAAATACTCAACAAAATAAAAAAAAATCGAAGTTGATTTCAAATAAATTTATTAAAATTTGACACTTCCAACTAAAATTTTTTTCATAATCCAACAAAATTGAAGTTATTTTCATCTATATTTACTCAAATATAGATCCTACAACCAAAATACGCAACAAAATCCAAAAAAATCGAAGTTGATTTCAAATGAATTTATTAAAATTTGACCAAAATCTTGTCAAAATCCAAAAAATTGAAGTTATTTTCATCTAAATTTACTCAAATATAGATCCTACAACAAAAATACTCAACAAAATCCAAAAAAAATCGAAGTTGATTTCAAATAAATTTATTAAAATTTGACATTTCCAACTAAATTTTTTTCAGAATCCACGAAAATTGAAGTTATTTTCATCTAAATTTACTCAAATATAGACCCTACAACAAAAATACTCATCAAAATCCAAAAAAATCGAAGTTGATTTCAAATGAATTTATTAAAATTTGACAAAAATCTTGTCTACATCCAAGAAAATTGAAGTTATTTTCATCTAAATTTACTCAAATATAGATCCTACAACAAAAATACTCAACAAAACCCCAAAAAATCGAAGTTGATTTCAAATGATTTTATTAAAATTTGACAAAAATCTTGTCTACATACAAGAAAATTGAAGTTATTTTCATCTAAATTTAGTCAAATATAGATCCTACAACCAAAATAGTCATCAAAATCCAAAAAATCGAAGTTGATTTCAAATAAATTTATTAAAATTTGACACTTCCAACTAAATTTTTTTTCATAATCCAACAAAATTGAAGTTATTTTCATCTAAATTTACTCAAATATAGACCCTACAACCAAAATACTCAACAAAATACAAAAAAATCGAAGTTGATTTCAAATGAATTTATTAAAATTTGACCAAAATCTTGTCTACATCCAAGAAAATTGATGTTATTTTCATCTAAATTTACTCAAATATAGATCCTACAACAAAAATAATCAACAAAATCCAAAAAAATCGAAGTTGATTTCAAATGATTTTATTAAAATTTGACAAAAATCTTGTCTACATACAAGAAAATTGAAGTTATTTTCATCTAAATTTAGTCAAATATAGATCCTACAACCAAAATAGTCATCAAAATCCAAAAAATCGAAGTTGATTTCAAACGATTTTATTAAAATTTGACCAAAATCTTGTCAAAATCCAAAAAATTGAAGTTATTTTCATCTAAATTTACTCAAATATAGAACCTACAACAAAAATACTCAACAAAATCCAAAAAAATCGAAGTTGATTTCAAATAAATTTATTAAAATTTGACACTTCCAACTAAAATTTTTTTCACAATCCAACAAAATTGAAGTTATTTTCATCTAAATTTATTCAAATATAGACCCTACAACAAAAATACTCAACAAAATCCAAAAAAATCGAAGTTGATTTCAAATAAATTTTTTAAAATTTGACACTTCCAACTAAAATTTTTTTCACAATCCAACAAAATTGAAGTTATTTTCATCTAAATTTACTCAAATATAGATCCTACAATAAAAATACTCAACAAAATCCAAAAAAATCGAAGTTGATTTCAAATAAATTTATTAAAAATTGAACCTTCCAACTAAAATTTTTTTTCACAATCCAAAAAATTGAAGTTATTTTCATCTAAATCTACTCAAATATAGATCCTACAACAAAAATACTCAACAAAATAAAAAAAAATCGAAGTTGATTTCAAATAAATTTATTAAAATTTGACACTTCCAACTAAAATTTTTTTCATACTCCAACAAAATTGAAGTTATTTTCATCTAAATTTACTCAAATATAGATCCTACAACCAAAATACGCAACAAAATCCAAAAAAATCGAAGTTCCTTTCAAATGAATTTATTAAAATTTGACCAAAATCTTGTCAAAATCCAAAAAATTGAAGTTATTTTCATCTAAATTTACTCAATTATAGATCCTACAACAAAAATACTCAACAAAATCCAAAAAAAATCGAAGTTGATTTCAAATAAATTTATTAAAATTTGACATTTCCAACTAAATTTTTTTTCAGAATCCAACAAAATTGAAGTTATTTTCATCTAAATTTAGTCAAATATAGATCCTACAACCAAAATACTTATCAAAATCCAAAAAAATCGAAGTTGATTTCAAATGAATTTACTAAAATTTGACAAAAATCTTGTCTACATCCAAGAAAATTGAAGTTATTTTCATCTAAATTTACTCAAATATAGATCCTACAACAAAAATAATCAACAAAATCCAAAAAAATCGAAGTTGATTTCAAATGATTTTATTAAAATTTGACAAAAATCTTGTCTACATACAAGAAAATTGAAGTTATTTTCATCTAAATTTAGTCAAATATAGATCCTACAACCAAAATAGTCATCAAAATCCAAAAAATCGAAGTTGATTTCAAACGATTTTATTAAAATTTGACCAAAATCTTGTCAAAATCCAAAAAATTGAAGTTATTTTCATCTAAATTTACTCAAATATAGAACCTACAACAAAAATACTCAACAAAATCCAAAAAAATCGAAGTTGATTTCAAATAAATTTATTAAAATTTGACACTCCCAACTAAAATTTTTTTCACAATCCAACAAAATTGAAGTTATTTTCATCTAAATTTATTCAAATATAGACCCTACAACAAAAATACTCAACAAAATCCAAAAAAATCGAAGTTGATTTCAAATAAATTTTTTAAAATTTGACACTTCCAACTAAAATTTTTTTCACAATCCAACAAAATTGAAGTTATTTTCATCTAAATTTACTCAAATATAGATCCTACAATAAAAATACTCAACAAAATCCAAAAAAATCGAAGTTGATTTCAAATAAATTTATTAAAAATTGAACCTTCCAACTAAAATTTTTTTTCACAATCCAAAAAATTGAAGTTATTTTCATCTAAATCTACTCAAATATAGATCCTACAACAAAAATACTCAACAAAATAAAAAAAAATCGAAGTTGATTTCAAATAAATTTATTAAAATTTGACACTTCCAACTAAAATTTTTTTCATACTCCAACAAAATTGAAGTTATTTTCATCTAAATTTACTCAAATATAGATCCTACAACCAAAATACGCAACAAAATCCAAAAAAATCGAAGTTCCTTTCAAATGAATTTATTAAAATTTGACCAAAATCTTGTCAAAATCCAAAAAATTGAAGTTATTTTCATCTAAATTTACTCAATTATAGATCCTACAACAAAAATACTCAACAAAATCCAAAAAAAAATCGAAGTTGATTTCGAATAAATTTATTAAAATTTGACATTTCCAACTAAATTTTTTTTCAGAATCCAACAAAATTGAAGTTATTTTCATCTAAATTTAGTCAAATATAGATCCTACAACCAAAATACTTATCAAAATCCAAAAAAATCGAAGTTGATTTCAAATGAATTTATTAAAATTTGACAAAAATCTTGTCTACATCCAAGAAAATTGAAGTTATTTTCATCTAAATTTACTCAAATACAGATCCTACAACAAAAATAATCAACAAAATCCAAAAAAATCGAAGTTGATTTCAAATGATTTTATTAAAATTTGACAAAAATCTTGTCTACATACAAGAAAATTGAAGTTATTTTCATCTAAATTTAGTCAAATATAGATCCTACAACCAAAATAGTCATCAAAATCCAAAAAATCGAAGTTGATTTCAAACGATTTTATTAAAATTTGACCAAAATCTTGTCAAAATCCAAAAAATTGAAGTTATTTTCATCTAAATTTACTCAAATATAGAACCTACAACAAAAATACTCAACAAAATCCAAAAAAATCGAAGTTGATTTCAAATAAATTTATTAAAATTTGACACTTCCAACTAAAATTTTTTTCACAATCCAACAAAATTGAAGTTATTTTCATCTAAATTTATTCAAATATAGACCCTACAACAAAAATACTCAACAAAATCCAAAAAAATCGAAGTTGATTTCAAATAAATTTATTAAAATTTGACACTTCCAACTAAAATTTTTTTCACAATCCAACAAAATTGAAGTTATTTTCATCTAAATTTACTCAAATATAGAACCTACAACAAAAATACTCAACAAAATCCAAAAAAATCGAAGTTGATTTCAAATAAATTTATTAAAATTTGACATTTCCAACTAATTTTTTTTTCATAATCCAACAAAATTAAATTTATTTTCATCTAAATTTACTCAAATATAGATCCTACAACAAATATACTCAACAAAATCCAAAATAATCGAAGTTGATTTCAAATAAATTGAATAAAACTTGATACTTCCAACTAAAATTTTTTTCACAATCCAACAAAATTGATGTTATTTTCATCTAAATTTAATCAAATATAGATCCTACAACAAAAATACTCGACAAAATCCAAAAAAATCGAAGTTGATTTCATATGAATTTATTAAAATTTGACACTTCCAACTAAAATTTTTTTATAATCCAACAAAATTGAAGTTATTTTCATCTAAATTTAGTCAAATATAGATCCTACATCAAAAATACTCAACAAAATCCAAAAAAATCGAAGTTGATTTCAAATAAATTTATTAAAATTTGACCCTTCCAACTAAAATTTTTTTTCACAATCCAAAAAATTGAAGTTATTTTCATCTAAATCTACTCAAATATAGATCCTACAACAAAAATACTCAACAAAATCCAAAATAATCGAAGTTGATTTCAAATAAATTTAAAAATTCGACACTTCCAACTAAAATTTTTTTCACAATCCAAAAAATTGATGTTATTTTCATCTAAATTTACTCAAATATAGATCCTACAACAAAAATACTCAATAAAATCTAAAAAAATCGAAGTTGGTTTCAAATAATATTATTAAAATTTGACACTTCCAAATAAGTTTTTTTCACAATCCAACAAAATTGAAGTTATTTTCATCTAAATTTAATCAAATATAGATCCTACAACAAGAATACTCAACAAAATCCAAAAAAATCGAAGTTGATTTCAAATAAATTTATTAAAATTTGACACTTCCAACTAATTTTTTTTTCATAATCCAACAAAATTAAATTTATTTTCATCTAAATTTACTCAAATATAGATCCTACAACAAAAATACTCAACAAAATCCAAAAAAATCGAAGTTGATTTCAAATAAATTTATTAAAATTTGACCCTTCCAACTAAAATTTTTTTTCACAATCCAAAAAATTGAAGTTATTTTCATCTAAATTTAATCAAATATAGATCCTACAACAAGAATACTCAACAAAATCCAAAAAAATCGAAGTTGATTTCAAATGAATTTATTAAAATTTGACAAAAATCTTGTCTACATCCAAGAAAATTGAAGTTATTTTCATCTAAATTTAGTCAAATATAGATCCTACAACCAAAATACTCATCAAAATCCAAAAAAATCGAAGTTGATTTCAAATAAATTTATTAAAATTTGACACTTCCAACTAAATTTTTTTTCATAATCCAACAAAATTGAAATTATTTTCATCTAAATTTAGACAAATATAGATCCTACAACCAAAATACTCAACAAAATAAAAAAAAATCGAAGTTGATTTCAAATAAATTTATTAAAATTTGACACTTCCAACTAAAATTTTTTTCATAATCCAACAAAATTGAAGTTATTTTCATCTATATTTACTCAAATATAGATCCTACAACCAAAATACGCAACAAAATCCAAAAAAATCGAAGTTGATTTCAAATGAATTTATTAAAATTTGACAAAAATCTTGTCAAAATCCAAAAAATTGAAGTTATTTTCATCTAAATTTACTCAAATATAGATCCTACAACAAAAATAATCAACAAAATCCAAAAAAATCGAAGTTGATTTCAAATGATTTTATTAAAATTTGACAAAAATCTTGTCTACATACAAGAAAATTGAAGTTATTTTCATCTAAATTTAGTCAAATATAGATCCTACAACCAAAATAGTCATCAAAATCCAAAAAATCGAAGTTGATTTCAAACGATTTTATTAAAATTTGACCAAAATCTTGTCAAAATCCAAAAAATTGAAGTTATTTTCATCTAAATTTAGTCAAATATAGATCCTACAACAAAAATACTCAACAAAATCCAAAAAAATCGAAGTTGATTTCAAATAAATTTATTAAAATTTGACCCTTCCAACTAAAATTTTTTTTCACAATCCAAAAAATTGAAGTTATTTTCATCTAAATCTACTCAAATATAGATCCTACAACAAAAATACTCAACAAAATCCAAAATAATCGAAGTTGATTTCAAATAAATTTAAAAATTCGACACTTCCAACTAAAATTTTTTTCACAATCCAAAAAATTGATGTTATTTTCATCTAAATTTACTCAAATATAGATCCTACAACAAAAATACTCAATAAAATCTAAAAAAATCGAAGTTGGTTTCAAATAATATTATTAAAATTTGATACTTCCAAATAAGTTTTTTTCACAATCCAACAAAATTGAAGTTATTTTCATCTAAATTTAATCAAATATAGATCCTACAACAAGAATACTCAACAAAATCCAAAAAAATCGAAGTTGATTTCAAATAAATTTATTAAAATTTGACACTTCCAACTAATTTTTTTTTCATAATCCAACAAAATTAAATTTATTTTCATCTAAATTTACTCAAATATAGATCCTACAACAAAAATACTCAACAAAATCCAAAAAAATCGAAGTTGATTTCAAATAAATTTATTAAAATTTGACCCTTCCAACTAAAATTTTTTTTCACAATCCAAAAAATTGAAGTTATTTTCATCTAAATTTAATCAAATATAGATCCTACAACAAGAATACTCAACAAAATAAAAAAAAATCGAAGTTGATTTCAAATAAATTTATTAAAATTTGACCCTTCCAACTAAAATTTTTTTTCACAATCCAAAAAATTGAAGTTATTTTCATCTAAATCTACTCAAATATAGATCCTACAACAAAAATACTCAACAAAATCCAAAATAATCGAAGTTGATTTCAAATAAATTTAAAAATTCGACACTTCCAACTAAAATTTTTTTCACAATCCAAAAAATTGATGTTATTTTCATCTAAATTTACTCAAATATAGATCCTACAACAAAAATACTCAATAAAATCTAAAAAAATCGAAGTTGGTTTCAAATAATATTATTAAAATTTGATACTTCCAAATAAGTTTTTTTCACAATCCAACAAAATTGAAGTTATTTTCATCTAAATTTAATCAAATATAGATCCTACAACAAGAATACTCAACAAAATCCAAAAAAATCGAAGTTGATTTCAAATAAATTTATTAAAATTTGACACTTCCAACTAATTTTTTTTTCATAATCCAACAAAATTAAATTTATTTTCATCTAAATTTACTCAAATATAGATCCTACAACAAAAATACTCAACAAAATCCAAAAAAATCGAAGTTGATTTCAAATAAATTTATTAAAATTTGACCCTTCCAACTAAAATTTTTTTTCACAATCCAAAAAATTGAAGTTATTTTCATCTAAATTTAATCAAATATAGATCCTACAACAAGAATACTCAACAAAATCCAAAAAAATCGAAGTTGATTTCAAATGAATTTATTAAAATTTGACAAAAATCTTGTCTACATCCAAGAAAATTGAAGTTATTTTCATCTAAATTTAGTCAAATATAGATCCTACAACCAAAATACTCATCAAAATCCAAAAAAATCGAAGTTGATTTCAAATAAATTTATTAAAATTTGACACTTCCAACTAAATTTTTTTTCATAATCCAACAAAATTGAAATTATTTTCATCTAAATTTAGACAAATATAGATCCTACAACCAAAATACTCAACAAAATAAAAAAAAATCGAAGTTGATTTCAAATAAATTTATTAAAATTTGACACTTCCAACTAAAATTTTTTTCATAATCCAACAAAATTGAAGTTATTTTCATCTATATTTACTCAAATATAGATCCTACAACCAAAATACGCAACAAAATCCAAAAAAATCGAAGTTGATTTCAAATGAATTTATTAAAATTTGACCAAAATCTTGTCAAAATCCAAAAAATTGAAGTTATTTTCATCTAAATTTACTCAAATATAGATCCTACAACAAAAATACTCAATAAAATCCAAAAAAAATCGAAGTTGATTTCAAATAAATTTATTAAAATTTGACATTTCCAACTAAATTTTTTTCAGAATCCACGAAAATTGAAGTTATTTTCATCTAAATTTACTCAAATATAGACCCTACAACAAAAATACTCATCAAAATCCAAAAAAATCGAAGTTGATTTCAAATGAATTTATTAAAATTTGACAAAAATCTTGTCTACATCCAAGAAAATTGAAGTTATTTTCATCTAAATTTACTCAAATATAGATCCTACAACAAAAATACTCAACAAAACCCAAAAAAATCGAAGTTGATTTCAAATGATTTTATTAAAATTTGACAAAAATCTTGTCTACACACAAGAAAATTGAAGTTATTTTCATCTAAATTTAGTCAAATATAGATCCTACAACCAAAATAGTCATCAAAATCCAAAAAATCGAAGTTGATTTCAAATAAATTTATTAAAATTTGACACTTCCAACTAAATTTTTTTTTCATAATCCAACAAAATTGAAGTTATTTTCATCTAAATTTACTCAAATATAGATCCTACAACCAAAATACTCAACTAAATACAAAAAAATCGAAGTTGATTTCAAATGAATTTATTAAAATTTGACCAAAATCTTGTCAAAATCCAAGAAAATTGAAGTTATTTTCATCTAAATTTAGTCAAATATAGATCCTACAACCAAAATACTCGACAAAATCCAAAAAAATCGAAGTTGATTTCATATGAATTTATTAAAATTTGACACTTCCAACTAAATTTTTTTTTATAATCCAACAAAATTGAAGTTATTTTCATCTAAATTTAGTCAAATATAGATCCTACAACCAAAATACTTATCAAAATCCAAAAAAATCGAAGTTGATTTCAAATGAATTTATTAAAATTTGACAAAAATCTTGTCTACATCCAAGAAAATTGATGTTATTTTCATCTAAATTTACTCAAATATAGATCCTACAACAAAAATAATCAACAAAATCCAAAAAAATCGAAGTTGATTTCAAATGATTTTATTAAAATTTGACAAAAATCTTGTCTACATACAAGAAAATTGAAGTTATTTTCATCTAAATTTAGTCAAATATAGATCCTACAACCAAAATAGTCATCAAAATCCAAAAAATCGAAGTTGATTTCAAACGATTTTATTAAAATTTGACCAAAATCTTGTCAAAATCCAAAAAATTGAAGTTATTTTCATCTAAATTTACTCAAATATAGAACCTACAACAAAAATACTCAACAAAATCCAAAAAAATCGAAGTTGATTTCAAATAAATTTATTAAAATTTGACACTTCCAACTAAAATTTTTTTCACAATCCAACAAAATTGAAGTTATTTTCATCTAAATTTATTCAAATATAGACCCTACAACAAAAATACTCACCAAAATCCAAAAAAATCGAAGTTGATTTCAAATAAATTTTTTAAAATTTGACACTTCCAACTAAAATTTTTTTCACAATCCAACAAAATTGAAGTTATTTTCATCTAAATTTACTCAAATATAGATCCTACAATAAAAATACTCAACAAAATCCAAAAAAATCGAAGTTGATTTCAAATAAATTTATTAAAAATTGAACCTTCCAACTAAAATTTTTTTTCACAATCCAAAAAATTGAAGTTATTTTCATCTAAATCTACTCAAATATAGATCCTACAACAAAAATACTCAACAAAATAAAAAAAAATCGAAGTTGATTTCAAATAAATTTATTAAAATTTGACACTTCCAACTAAAATTTTTTTCATACTCCAACAAAATTGAAGTTATTTTCATCTAAATTTACTCAAATATAGATCCTACAACCAAAATACGCAACAAAATCCAAAAAAATCGAAGTTCCTTTCAAATGAATTTATTAAAATTTGACCAAAATCTTGTCAAAATCCAAAAAATTGAAGTTATTTTCATCTAAATTTACTCAATTATAGATCCTACAACAAAAATACTCAACAAAATCCAAAAAAAATCGAAGTTGATTTCAAATAAATTTATTAAAATTTGACATTTCCAACTAAATTTTTTTTCAGAATCCAACAAAATTGAAGTTATTTTCATCTAAATTTAGTCAAATATAGATCCTACAACCAAAATACTTATCAAAATCCAAAAAAATCGAAGTTGATTTCAAATGAATTTATTAAAATTTGACAAAAATCTTGTCTACATCCAAGAAAATTGAAGTTATTTTCATCTAAATTTACTCAAATATAGATCCTACAACAAAAATAATCAACAAAATCCAAAAAAATCGAAGTTGATTTCAAATGATTTTATTAAAATTTGACAAAAATCTTGTCTACATACAAGAAAATTGAAGTTATTTTCATCTAAATTTAGTCAAATATAGATCCTACAACCAAAATAGTCATCAAAATCCAAAAAATCGAAGTTGATTTCAAACGATTTTATTAAAATTTGACCAAAATCTTGTCAAAATCCAAAAAATTGAAGTTATTTTCATCTAAATTTACTCAAATATAGAACCTACAACAAAAATACTCAACAAAATCCAAAAAAATCGAAGTTGATTTCAAATAAATTTATTAAAATTTGACACTTCCAACTAAAATTTTTTTCACAATCCAACAAAATTGAATTTATTTTCATCTAAATTTATTCAAATATAGACCCTACAACAAAAATACTCAACAAAATCCAAAAAAATCGAAGTTGATTTCAAATAAATTTTTTAAAATTTGACACTTCCAACTAAAATTTTTTTCACAATCCAACAAAATTGAAGTTATTTTCATCTAAATTTACTCAAATATAGATCCTACAATAAAAATACTCAACAAAATCCAAAAAAATCGAAGTTGATTTCAAATAAATTTATTAAAAATTGAACCTTCCAACTAAAATTTTTTTTCACAATCCAAAAAATTGAAGTTATTTTCATCTAAATCTACTCAAATATAGATCCTACAACAAAAATACTCAACAAAATAAAAAAAAATCGAAGTTGATTTCAAATAAATTTATTAAAATTTGACACTTCCAACTAAAATTTTTTTCATACTCCAACAAAATTGAAGTTATTTTCATCTAAATTTACTCAAATATAGATCCTACAACCAAAATACGCAACAAAATCCAAAAAAAAATCGAAGTTGATTTCGAATAAATTTATTAAAATTTGACATTTCCAACTAAATTTTTTTTCAGAATCCAACAAAATTGAAGTTATTTTCATCTAAATTTAGTCAAATATAGATCCTACAACCAAAATACTTATCAAAATCCAAAAAAATCGAAGTTGATTTCAAATGAATTTATTAAAATTTGACAAAAATCTTGTCTACATCCAAGAAAATTGAAGTTATTTTCATCTAAATTTACTCAAATATAGATCCTACAACAAAAATAATCAACAAAATCCAAAAAAATCGAAGTTGATTTCAAATGATTTTATTAAAATTTGACAAAAATCTTGTCTACATACAAGAAAATTGAAGTTATTTTCATCTAAATTTAGTCAAATATAGATCCTACAACCAAAATAGTCATCAAAATCCAAAAAATCGGAGTTGATTTCAAACGATTTTATTAAAATTTGACCAAAATCTTGTCAAAATCCAAAAAATTGAAGTTATTATCATCTAAATTTACTCAAATATAGAACCTACAACAAAAATACTCAACAAAATCCAAAAAAATCGAAGTTGATTTCAAATAAATTTATTAAAATTTGACACTTCCAACTAAAATTTTTTTCACAATCCAACAAAATTGAAGTTATTTTCATCTAAATTTACTCAAATATAGAACATACAACAAAAATACTCAACAAAATCCAAAAAAATCGAAGTTGATTTCAAATAAATTTATTAAAATTTGACATTTCCAACTAATTTTTTTTTCATAATCCAACAAAATTAAATTTATTTTCATCTAAATTTACTCAAATATAGATCCTACAACAAATATACTCAACAAAATCCAAAATAATCGAAGTTGATTTCAAATAAATTGAATAAAACTTGATACTTCCAACTAAAATTTTTTTCACAATCCAACAAAATTGAAGTTATTTTCATCTAAATTTAATCAAATATAGATCCTACAACAAAAATACTCGACAAAATCCAAAAAAATCGAAGTTGATTTCATATGAATTTATTAAAATTTGACACTTCCAACTAAAATTTTTTTCACAATCCAACAAAATTGAAGTTATTTTCATCTAAATCTACTCAAATATAGATCCTACAACAAAAATACTCAACAAAATCCAAAATAATCGAAGTTGATTTCAAATAAATTTAAAAATTCGACACTTCCAACTAAAATTTTTTTCACAATCCAAAAAATTGATGTTATTTTCATCTAAATTTACTCAAATATAGATCCTACAACAAAAATACTCAATAAAATCTAAAAAAATCGAAGTAGGTTTCAAATAATATTATTAAAATTTGATACTTCCAAATAAGTTTTTTTCACAATCCAACAAAATTGAAGTTATTTTCATCTAAATTTAATCAAATATAGATCCTACAACAAGAATACTCAACAAAATCCAAAAAAATCGAAGTTGATTTCAAATAAATTTATTAAAATTTGACACTTCCAACTAATTTTTTTTTCATAATCCAACAAAATTAAATTTATTTTCATCTAAATTTACTCAAATATAGATCCTACAACAAAAATACTCAACAAAATCCAAAAAAATCGAAGTTGATTTCAAATAAATTTATTAAAATTTGACCCTTCCAACTAAAATTTTTTTTCACAATCCAAAAAATTGAAGTTATTTTCATCTAAATTTAATCAAATATAGATCCTACAACAAGAATACTCAACAAAATCCAAAAAAATCGAAGTTGATTTCAAATGAATTTATTAAAATTTGACAAAAATCTTGTCTACATCCAAGAAAATTGAAGTTATTTTCATCTAAATTTAGTCAAATATAGATCCTACAACCAAAATACTCATCAAAATCCAAAAAAATCGAAGTTGATTTCAAATAAATTTATTAAAATTTGACACTTCCAACTAAATTTTTTTTCATAATCCAACAAAATTGAAATTATTTTCATCTAAATTTAGACAAATATAGATCCTACAACCAAAATACTCAACAAAATAAAAAAAAATCGGAGTTGATTTCAAATAAATTTATTAAAATTTGACACTTCCAACTAAAATTTTTTTCATAATCCAACAAAATTGAAGTTATTTTCATCTATATTTACTCAAATATAGATCCTACAACCAAAATACTCATCAAAATCCAAAAAAATCGAAGTTGATTTCAAATGAATTTATTAAAATTTGACAAAAATCTTGTCTACATCCAAGAAAATTGAAGTTATTTTCATCTAAATTTACTCAAATATAGATCCTACAACAAAAATACTCAACAAAACCCAAAAAAATCGAAGTTGATTTCAAATGATTTTATTAAAATTTGACAAAAATCTTGTCTACATACAAGAAAATTGAAGTTATTTTCATCTAAATTTAGTCAAATATAGATCCTACAACCAAAATAGTCATCAAAATCCAAAAAATCGAAGTTGATTTCAAATAAATTTATTAAAATTTGACACTTCCAACTAAATTTTTTTTCATAATCCAACAAAATTGAAGTTATTTTCATCTAAATTTACTCAAATATAGATCCTACAACCAAAATACGCACAAAATCCAAAAAAATCGAAGTTGATTTCAAATGAATTTATTAAAATTTGACCAAAATCTTGTCAAAATCCAAAAAATTGAAGTTATTTTCATCTAAATTTACTCAAATATAGATCCTACAACAAAAATACTCAACAAAATCAAAAAAAAATCGAAGTTGATTTCAAATAAATTTATTAAAATTTGACATTTCCAACTAAATTTTTTTCAGAATCCAACAAAATTGAAGTTATTTTCATCTAAATTTACTCAAATATAGACCCTACAACAAAAATACTCATCAAAATCCAAAAAAATCGAAGTTGATTTCAAATGAATTTATTAAAATTTGACAAAAATCTTGTCTACATCCAAGAAAATTGGAGTTATTTTCATCTAAATTTACTCAAATATAGATCCTACAACAAAAATACTCAACAAAACCCAAAAAATTCGAAGTTGATTTCAAATGATTTTATTAAAATTTGACAAAAATCTTGTCTACATACAAGAAAATTGAAGTTATTTTCATCTAAATTTAGTCAAATATAGATCCTACAACCAAAATAGTCAACAAACTCCAAAAAATCGAAGTTGATTTCAAATAAATTTATTAAAATTTGACACTTCCAACTAATTTTTTTTTCATAATCCAACAAAATTGAAGTTATTTTCATCTAAATTTACTCAAATATAGATCCTACAACCAAAATACTCAACAAAATACAAAAAAATCGAAGTTGATTTCAAATGAATTTATTAAAATTTGACCAAAATCTTGTCAAAATCCAAGAAAATTGAAGTTATTTTCATCTAAATTTAGTCAAATATAGATCCTACAACCAAAATACTCGACAAAATCCAAAAAAATCGAAGTTGATTTCATATGAATTTATTAAAATTTGACACTTCCAACTAAAATTTTTTTTATAATCCAACAAAATTGAAGTTATTTTCATCTAAATTTAGTCAAATATAGATCCTACAACCAAAATACTTATCAAAATCCAAAAAAATCGAAGTTGATTTCAAATGAATTTATTAAAATTTGACAAAAATCTTGTCTACATCCAAGAAAATTGAAGTTATTTTCATCTAAATTTACTCAAATACAGATCCTACAACAAAAATAATCAACAAAATCCAAAAAAATCGAAGTTGATTTCAAATGATTTTATTAAAATTTGACAAAAATCTTGTCTACATACAAGAAAATTGAAGTTATTTTCATCTAAATTTAGTCAAATATAGATCCTACAACCAAAATACTTATCAAAATCCAAAAAAATCGAAGTTGATTTCAAATGAATTTATTAAAATTTGACAAAAATCTTGTCTACATCCAAGAAAATTGAAGTTATTTTCATCTAAATTTACTCAAATACAGATCCTACAACAAAAATAATCAACAAAATCCAAAAAAATCGAAGTTGATTTCAAATGATTTTATTAAAATTTGACAAAAATCTTGTCTACATACAAGAAAATTGAAGTTATTTTCATCTAAATTTAGTCAAATATAGATCCTACAACAAAAATACTCGACAAAATCCAAAAAAATCGAAGTTGATTTCATATGAATTTATTAAAATTTGACACTTCCAACTAAAATTTTTTTATAATCCAACAAAATTGAAGTTATTTTCATCTAAATTTAGACAAATATAGATCCTACAACCAAAATACTCATCAAAATAAAAAAAAATCGAAGTTGATTTCAAATAAATTTATTAAAATTTGACACTTCCAACTAAAATTTTTTTCATAATCCAACAAAATTGAAGTTATTTTCATCTAAATTTACTCAAATATAGATCCTACAACCAAAATACGCAACAAAATCCAAAAAAATCGAAGTTGATTTCAAATGAATTTATTAAAATTTGACCAAAATCTTGTCAAAATCCAAAAAATTGAAGTTATTTTCATCTAAATTTACTCAAATATAGATCCTACAACAAAAATACTCAACAAAATCCAAAAAAAATCGAAGTTGATTTCAAATAAATTTATTAAAATTTGACATTTCCAACTAAATTTTTTTCAGAATCCAACAAAATTGAAGTTATTTTCATCTAAATTTACTCAAATATAGACCCTACAACAAAAATACTCAACAAAATCCAAAAAAATCGAAGTTGATTTCAAATAAATTTATTAAAATTTGACACTTCCAACTAATTTTTTTTTCATAATCCAACAAAATTAAATTTATTTTCATCTAAATTTACTCAAATATAGATCCTACAACAAATATACTCAACAAAATCCAAAATAATCGTAGTTGATTTCAAATAAATTGAATAAAATTTGACATTTCCAACTAAAATTTTTTTCACAATCCAACAAAATTGAAGTTATTTTCATCTAAATTTAATCAAATATAGATCCTACAACAAAAATACTCGACAAAATCCAAAAAAATCGAAGTTGATTTCATATGAATTTATTAAAATTTGACACTTCCAAATAAAATTTTTTTATAATCCAACAAAATTAAAGTTATTTTCATCTAAATTTAGACAAATATAGATCCTACAACCAAAATACTCATCAAAATAAAAAAAAATCGAAGTTGATTTCAAATAAATTTATTAAAATTTGACACTTCCAACTAAAATTTTTTTCATAATCCAACAAAATTGAAGTTATTTTCATCTAAATTTACTCAAATATAGATCCTACAACCAAAATACGCAACAAAATCAAAAAAAATCGAAGTTGATTTCAAATGAATTTATTAAAATTTGACCAAAATCTTGTCAAAATCCAAAAAATTGAAGTTATTTTCATCTAAATTTACTCAAATATAGATCCTACAACAAAAATACTCAACAAAATCCAAAAAAAATCGAAGTTGATTTCAAATAAATTTATTAAAATTTGACATTTCCAACTAAATTTTTTTCAGAATCCAACAAAATTGAAGTTATTTTCATCTAAATTTACTCAAATATAGACCCTACAACAAAAATACTCAACAAAATCCAAAAAAATCGAAGTTGATTTCAAATAAATTTATTAAAATTTGACACTTCCAACTAATTTTTTTTTCATAATCCAACAAAATTAAATTTATTTTCATCTAAATTTACTCAAATATAGATCCTACAACAAATATACTCAACAAAATCCAAAATAATCGTAGTTGATTTCAAATAAATTGAATAAAATTTGACATTTCCAACTAAAATTTTTTTCACAATCCAACAAAATTGAAGTTATTTTCATCTAAATTTAATCAAATATAGATCCTACAACAAAAATACTCGACAAAATCCATAAAAATCGAAGTTGATTTCATATGAATTTATTAAAATTTGACACTTCCAACTAAAATTTTTTTATAATCCAACAAAATTAAAGTTATTTTCATCTAAATTTAGACAAATATAGATCCTACAACCAAAATACTCATCAAAATAAAAAAAAATCGAAGTTGATTTCAAATAAATTTATTAAAATTTGACAAAAATCTTGTCTACATCCAAGAAAATTGAAGTTATTTTCATCTAAATTTAGTCAAATATAGATCCTACAACCAAAATACTCATCAAAATCCAAAAAAATCGAAGTTGATTTCAAATAAATTTATTAAAATTTGACACTTCCAACTAAATTTTTTTTCATAATCCAACAAAATTGAAATTATTTTCATCTAAATTTAGACAAATATAGATCCTACAACCAAAATACTCAACAAAATAAAAAAAAATCGGAGTTGATTTCAAATAAATTTATTAAAATTTGACACTTCCAACTAAAATTTTTTTCATAATCCAACAAAATTGAAGTTATTTTCATCTATATTTACTCAAATATAGATCCTACAACCAAAATACTCATCAAAATCCAAAAAAATCGAAGTTGATTTCACATGAATTTATTAAAATTTGACAAAAATCTTGTCTACATCCAAGAAAATTGAAGTTATTTTCATCTAAATTTACTCAAATATAGATCCTACAACAAAAATACTCAACAAAACCCAAAAAAATCGAAGTTGATTTCAAATGATTTTATTAAAATTTGACAAAAATCTTGTCTACATACAAGAAAATTGAAGTTATTTTCATCTAAATTTAGTCAAATATAGATCCTACAACCAAAATAGTCATCAAAATCCAAAAAATCGAAGTTGATTTCAAATAAATTTATTAAAATTTGACACTTCCAACTAAATTTTTTTTCATAATCCAACAAAATTGAAGTTATTTTCATCTAAATTTACTCAAATATAGATCCTACAACCAAAATACGCACAAAATCCAAAAAAATCGAAGTTGATTTCAAATGAATTTATTAAAATTTGACCAAAATCTTGTCAAAATCCAAAAAATTGAAGTTATTTTCATCTAAATTTACTCAAATATAGATCCTACAACAAAAATACTCAACAAAATCCAAAAAAAATCGAAGTTGATTTCAAATAAATTTATTAAAATTTGACATTTCCAACTAAATTTTTTTCAGAATCCAACAAAATTGAAGTTATTTTCATCTAAATTTACTCAAATATAGACCCTACAACAAAAATACTCATCAAAATCCAAAAAAATCGAAGTTGATTTCAAATGAATTTATTAAAATTTGACAAAAATCTTGTCTACATCCAAGAAAATTGGAGTTATTTTCATCTAAATTTACTCAAATATAGATCCTACAACAAAAATACTCAACAAAACCCAAAAAATTCGAAGTTGATTTCAAATGATTTTATTAAAATTTGACAAAAATCTTGTCTACATACAAGAAAATTGAAGTTATTTTCATCTAAATTTAGTCAAATATAGATCCTACAACCAAAATAGTCAACAAACTCCAAAAAATCGAAGTTGATTTCAAATAAATTTATTAAAATTTGACACTTCCAACTAATTTTTTTTTCATAATCCAACAAAATTGAAGTTATTTTCATCTAAATTTACTCAAATATAGATCCTACAACCAAAATACTCAACAAAATACAAAAAAATCGAAGTTGATTTCAAATGAATTTATTAAAATTTGACCAAAATCTTGTCAAAATCCAAGAAAATTGAAGTTATTTTCATCTAAATTTAGTCAAATATAGATCCTACAACCAAAATACTCGACAAAATCCAAAAAAATCGAAGTTGATTTCATATGAATTTATTAAAATTTGACACTTCCAACTAAAATTTTTTTTATAATCCAACAAAATTGAAGTTATTTTCATCTAAATTTAGTCAAATATAGATCCTACAACCAAAATACTTATCAAAATCCAAAAAAATCGAAGTTGATTTCAAATGAATTTATTAAAATTTGACAAAAATCTTGTCTACATCCAAGAAAATTGAAGTTATTTTCATCTAAATTTACTCAAATACAGATCCTACAACAAAAATAATCAACAAAATCCAAAAAAATCGAAGTTGATTTCAAATGATTTTATTAAAATTTGACAAAAATCTTGTCTACATACAAGAAAATTGAAGTTATTTTCATCTAAATTTAGTCAAATATAGATCCTACAACCAAAATACTTATCAAAATCCAAAAAAATCGAAGTTGATTTCAAATGAATTTATTAAAATTTGACAAAAATCTTGTCTACATCCAAGAAAATTGAAGTTATTTTCATCTAAATTTACTCAAATACAGATCCTACAACAAAAATAATCAACAAAATCCAAAAAAATCGAAGTTGATTTCAAATGATTTTATTAAAATTTGACAAAAATCTTGTCTACATACAAGAAAATTGAAGTTATTTTCATCTAAATTTAGTCAAATATAGATCCTACAACAAAAATACTCGACAAAATCCAAAAAAATCGAAGTTGATTTCATATGAATTTATTAAAATTTGACACTTCCAACTAAAATTTTTTTATAATCCAACAAAATTGAAGTTATTTTCATCTAAATTTAGACAAATATAGATCCTACAACCAAAATACTCATCAAAATAAAAAAAAATCGAAGTTGATTTCAAATAAATTTATTAAAATTTGACACTTCCAACTAAAATTTTTTTCATAATCCAACAAAATTGAAGTTATTTTCATCTAAATTTACTCAAATATAGATCCTACAACCAAAATACGCAACAAAATCCAAAAAAATCGAAGTTGATTTCAAATGAATTTATTAAAATTTGACCAAAATCTTGTCAAAATCCAAAAAATTGAAGTTATTTTCATCTAAATTTACTCAAATATAGATCCTACAACAAAAATACTCAACAAAATCCAAAAAAAATCGAAGTTGATTTCAAATAAATTTATTAAAATTTGACATTTCCAACTAAATTTTTTTCAGAATCCAACAAAATTGAAGTTATTTTCATCTAAATTTACTCAAATATAGACCCTACAACAAAAATACTCAACAAAATCCAAAAAAATCGAAGTTGATTTCAAATAAATTTATTAAAATTTGACACTTCCAACTAATTTTTTTTTCATAATCCAACAAAATTAAATTTATTTTCATCTAAATTTACTCAAATATAGATCCTACAACAAATATACTCAACAAAATCCAAAATAATCGTAGTTGATTTCAAATAAATTGAATAAAATTTGACATTTCCAACTAAAATTTTTTTCACAATCCAACAAAATTGAAGTTATTTTCATCTAAATTTAATCAAATATAGATCCTACAACAAAAATACTCGACAAAATCCAAAAAAATCGAAGTTGATTTCATATGAATTTATTAAAATTTGACACTTCCAAATAAAATTTTTTTATAATCCAACAAAATTAAAGTTATTTTCATCTAAATTTAGACAAATATAGATCCTACAACCAAAATACTCATCAAAATAAAAAAAAATCGAAGTTGATTTCAAATAAATTTATTAAAATTTGACACTTCCAACTAAAATTTTTTTCATAATCCAACAAAATTGAAGTTATTTTCATCTAAATTTACTCAAATATAGATCCTACAACCAAAATACGCAACAAAATCCAAAAAAATCGAAGTTGATTTCAAATGAATTTATTAAAATTTGACCAAAATCTTGTCAAAATCCAAAAAATTGAAGTTATTTTCATCTAAATTTACTCAAATATAGATCCTACAACAAAAATACTCAACAAAATCCAAAAAAAATCGAAGTTGATTTCAAATAAATTTATTAAAATTTGACATTTCCAACTAAATTTTTTTCAGAATCCAACAAAATTGAAGTTATTTTCATCTAAATTTACTCAAATATAGACCCTACAACAAAAATACTCAACAAAATCCAAAAAAATCGAAGTTGATTTCAAATAAATTTATTAAAATTTGACACTTCCAACTAATTTTTTTTTCATAATCCAACAAAATTGAAGTTATTTTCATCTAAATTTACTCAAATATAGATCCTACAACCAAAATACTCAACAAAATACAAAAAAATCGAAGTTGATTTCAAATGAATTTATTAAAATTTGACCAAAATCTTGTCAAAATCCAAGAAAATTGAAGTTATTTTCATCTAAATTTAGTCAAATATAGATCCTACAACCAAAATACTCGACAAAATCCAAAAAAATCGAAGTTGATTTCATATGAATTTATTAAAATTTGACAAAAATCTTGTCTACATACAAGAAAATTGAAGTTATTTTCATCTAAATTTAGTCAAATATAGATCCTACAACCAAAATACTTATCAAAATCCAAAAAAATCGAAGTTGATTTCAAATGAATTTATTAAAATTTGACAAAAATCTTGTCTACATCCAAGAAAATTGAAGTTATTTTCATCTAAATTTACTCAAATACAGATCCTACAACAAAAATAATCAACAAAATCCAAAAAAATCGAAGTTGATTTCAAATGATTTTATTAAAATTTGACAAAAATCTTGTCTACATACAAGAAAATTGAAGTTATTTTCATCTAAATTTAGTCAAATATAGATCCTACAACAAAAATACTCGACAAAATCCAAAAAAATCGAAGTTGATTTCATATGAATTTATTAAAATTTGACACTTCCAACTAAAATTTTTTTATAATCCAACAAAATTGAAGTTATTTTCATCTAAATTTAGACAAATATAGATCCTACAACCAAAATACTCATCAAAATAAAAAAAAATCGAAGTTGATTTCAAATAAATTTATTAAAATTTGACACTTCCAACTAAAATTTTTTTCATAATCCAACAAAATTGAAGTTATTTTCATCTAAATTTACTCAAATATAGATCCTACAACCAAAATACGCAACAAAATCCAAAAAAATCGAAGTTGATTTCAAATGAATTTATTAAAATTTGACCAAAATCTTGTCAAAATCCAAAAAATTGAAGTTATTTTCATCTAAATTTACTCAAATATAGATCCTACAACAAAAATACTCAACAAAATCCAAAAAAAATCGAAGTTGATTTCAAATAAATTTATTAAAATTTGACATTTCCAACTAAATTTTTTTCAGAATCCAACAAAATTGAAGTTATTTTCATCTAAATTTACTCAAATATAGACCCTACAACAAAAATACTCAACAAAATCCAAAAAAATCGAAGTTGATTTCAAATAAATTTATTAAAATTTGACACTTCCAACTAATTTTTTTTTCATAATCCAACAAAATTAAATTTATTTTCATCTAAATTTACTCAAATATAGATCCTACAACAAATATACTCAACAAAATCCAAAATAATCGTAGTTGATTTCAAATAAATTGAATAAAATTTGACATTTCCAACTAAAATTTTTTTCACAATCCAACAAAATTGAAGTTATTTTCATCTAAATTTAATCAAATATAGATCCTACAACAAAAATACTCGACAAAATCCAAAAAAATCGAAGTTGATTTCATATGAATTTATTAAAATTTGACACTTCCAAATAAAATTTTTTTATAATCCAACAAAATTAAAGTTATTTTCATCTAAATTTAGACAAATATAGATCCTACAACCAAAATACTCATCAAAATAAAAAAAAATCGAAGTTGATTTCAAATAAATTTATTAAAATTTGACACTTCCAACTAAAATTTTTTTCATAATCCAACAAAATTGAAGTTATTTTCATCTAAATTTACTCAAATATAGATCCTACAACCAAAATACGCAACAAAATCCAAAAAAATCGAAGTTGATTTCAAATGAATTTATTAAAATTTGACCAAAATCTTGTCAAAATCCAAAAAATTGAAGTTATTTTCATCTAAATTTACTCAAATATAGATCCTACAACAAAAATACTCAACAAAATCCAAAAAAAATCGAAGTTGATTTCAAATAAATTTATTAAAATTTGACATTTCCAACTAAATTTTTTTCAGAATCCAACAAAATTGAAGTTATTTTCATCTAAATTTACTCAAATATAGACCCTACAACAAAAATACTCAACAAAATCCAAAAAAATCGAAGTTGATTTCAAATAAATTTATTAAAATTTGACACTTCCAACTAATTTTTTTTTCATAATCCAACAAAATTAAATTTATTTTCATCTAAATTTACTCAAATATAGATCCTACAACAAATATACTCAACAAAATCCAAAATAATCGTAGTTGATTTCAAATAAATTGAATAAAATTTGACATTTCCAACTAAAATTTTTTTCACAATCCAACAAAATTGAAGTTATTTTCATCTAAATTTAGTCAAATATAGATCCTACAACAAAAATACTCGACAAAATCCATAAAAATCGAAGTTGATTTCATATGAATTTATTAAAATTTGACACTTCCAACTAAAATTTTTTTATAATCCAACAAAATTAAAGTTATTTTCATCTAAATTTAGACAAATATAGATCCTACAACCAAAATACTCATCAAAATAAAAAAAAATCGAAGTTGATTTCAAATAAATTTATTAAAATTTGACACTTCCAACTAAATTTTTTTTCATAATCCAACAAAATTGAAGTTATTTTCATCTAAATTTACTCAAATATAGATCCTACAACCAAAATACTCAACAAAATACAAAAAAATCGAAGTTGATTTCAAATGAATTTATTAAAATTTGACCAAAATCTTGTCAAAATCCAAGAAAATTGAAGTTATTTTCATCTAAATTTAGTCAAATATAGATCCTACAACCAAAATACTCGACAAAATCCAAAAAAATCGAAGTTGATTTCATATGAATTTATTAAAATTTGACACTTCCAACTAATTTTTTTTTCATAATCCAACAAAATTAAATTTATTTTCATCTAAATTTACTCAAATATAGATCCTACAACAAATATACTCAACAAAATCCAAAATAATCGTAGTTGATTTCAAATAAATTGAATAAAATTTGACATTTCCAACTAAAATTTTTTTCACAATCCAACAAAATTGAAGTTATTTTCATCTAAATTTAATCAAATATAGATCCTACAACAAAAATACTCGACAAAATCCAAAAAAATCGAAGTTGATTTCATATGAATTTATTAAAATTTGACACTTCCAACTAAAATTTTTTTATAATCCAACAAAATTGAAGTTATTTTCATCTAAATTTAGACAAATATAGATCCTACAACCAAAATACTCATCAAAATAAAAAAAAATCGAAGTTGATTTCAAATAAATTTATTAAAATTTGACACTTCCAACTAAATTTTTTTTCATAATCCAACAAAATTGAAGTTATTTTCATCTAAATTTACTCAAATATAGATCCTACAACCAAAATACTCAACAAAATACAAAAAAATCGAAGTTGATTTCAAATGAATTTATTAAAATTTGACCAAAATCTTGTCAAAATCCAAGAAAATTGAAGTTATTTTCATCTAAATTTAGTCAAATATAGATCCTACAACCAAAATACTCGACAAAATCCAAAAAAATCGAAGTTGATTTCATATGAATTTATTAAAATTTGACACTTCCAACTAAATTTTTTTTTATAATCCAACAAAATTGAAGTTATTTTCACCTAAATTTAGTCAAATATAGATCCTACAACCAAAATACTTATCAAAATCCAAAAAAATCGAAGTTGATTTCAAATGAATTTATTAAAATTTGACAAAAATCTTGTCTACATCCAAGAAAATTGATGTTATTTTCATCTAAATTTACTCAAATATAGATCCTACAACAAAAATAATCAACAAAATCCAAAAAAATCGAAGTTGATTTCAAATGATTTTATTAAAATTTGACAAAAATCTTGTCTACATACAAGAAAATTGAAGTTATTTTCATCTAAATTTAGTCAAATATAGATCCTACAACCAAAATAGTCATCAAAATCCAAAAAATCGAAGTTGATTTCAAACGATTTTATTAAAATTTGACCAAAATCTTGTCAAAATCCAAAAAATTGAAGTTATTTTCATCTAAATTTACTCAAATATAGAACCTACAACAAAAATACTCAACAAAATCCAAAAAAATCGAAGTTGATTTCAAATAAATTTATTAAAATTTGACACTTCCAACTAAAATTTTTTTCACAATCCAACAAAATTGAAGTTATTTTCATCTAAATTTACTCAAATATAGATCCTACAATAAAAATACTCAACAAAATCCAAAAAAATCGAAGTTGATTTCAAATAAATTTATTAAAAATTGAACCTTCCAACTAAAATTTTTTTTCACAATCCAAAAAATTGAAGTTATTTTCATCTAAATCTACTCAAATATAGATCCTACAACAAAAATACTCAACAAAATAAAAAAAAATCGAAGTTGATTTCAAATAAATTTATTAAAATTTGACACTTCCAACTAAAATTTTTTTCATACTCCAACAAAATTGAAGTTATTTTCATCTAAATTTACTCAAATATAGATCCTACAACCAAAATACGCAACAAAATCCAAAAAAATCGAAGTTCCTTTCAAATGAATTTATTAAAATTTGACCAAAATCTTGTCAAAATCCAAAAAATTGAAGTTATTTTCATCTAAATTTACTCAATTATAGATCCTACAACAAAAATACTCAACAAAATCCAAAAAAAATCGAAGTTGATTTCAAATAAATTTATTAAAATTTTACATTTCCAACTAAATTTTTTTTCAGAATCCAACAAAATTGAAGTTATTTTCATCTAAATTTAGTCAAATATAGATCCTACAACAAAAATACTCAACAAAATCCAAAAAAAATCGAAGTTGATTTCAAATAAATTTATTAAAATTTGACATATCCAACTAAATTTTTTTTCAGAATCCAACAAAATTGAAGTTATTTTCATCTAAATTTAGTCAAATATAGATCCTACAACCAAAATACTTATCAAAATCCAAAAAAATCGAAGTTGATTTCAAATTAATTTATTAAAATTTGACAAAAATCTTGTCTACATCCAAGAAAATTGAAGTTATTTTCATCTAAATTTACTCAAATATAGATCCTACAACAAAAATAATCAACAAAATCCAAAAAAATCGAAGTTGATTTCAAATGATTTTATTAAAATTTGACAAAAATCTTGTCTACATACAAGAAAATTGAAGTTATTTTCATCTAAATTTAGTCAAATATAGATCCTACAACCAAAATAGTCATCAAAATCCAAAAAATCGAAGTTGATTTCAAACGATTTTATTAAAATTTGACCAATATCTTGTCAAAATCCAAAAAATTGAAGTTATTTTCATCTAAATTTACTCAAATATAGAACCTACAACAAAAATACTCAACAAAATCCAAAAAAATCGAAGTTGATTTCAAATAAATTTATTAAAATTTGACACTTCCAACTAAAATTTTTTTCACAATCCAACAAAATTGAAGTTATTTTCATCTAAATTTACTCAAATATAGAACCTACAACAAAAATACTCAACAAAATCCAAAAAAATCGAAGTTGATTTCAAATAAATTTATTAAAATTTGACATTTCCAACTAATTTTTTTTTCATAATCCAACAAAATTAAATTTATTTTCATCTAAATTTACTCAAATATAGATCCTACAACAAATATACTCAACAAAATCCAAAATAATCGAAGTTGATTTCAAATAAATTGAATAAAACTTGATACTTCCAACTAAAATTTTTTTCACAATCCAACAAAATTGATGTTATTTTCATCTAAATTTAATCAAATATAGATCCTACAACAAAAATACTCGACAAAATCCAAAAAAATCGAAATTGATTTCATATGAATTTATTAAAATTTGACACTTCCAACTAAAATTTTTTTATAATCCAACAAAATTGAAGTTATTTTCATCTAAATTTAGTCAAATATAGATCCTACATCAAAAATACTCAACAAAATCCAAAAAAATCGAAGTTGATTTCAAATAAATTTATTAAAATTTGACCCTTCCAACTAAAATTTTTTTTCACAATCCAAAAAATTGAAGTTATTTTCATCTAAATCTACTCAAATATAGATCCTACAACAAAAATACTCAACAAAATCCAAAATAATCGAAGTTGATTTCAAATAAATTTAAAAATTCGACACTTCCAACTAAAATTTTTTTCACAATCCAAAAAATTGATGTTATTTTCATCTAAATTTACTCAAATATAGATCCTACAACAAAAATACTCAATAAAATCTAAAAAAATCGAAGTTGGTTTCAAATAATATTATTAAAATTTGACACATCCAAATAAGTTTTTTTCACAATCCAACAAAATTGAAGTTATTTTCATCTAAATTTAATCAAATATAGATCCTACAACAAGAATACTCAACAAAATCCAAAAAAATCGAAGTTGATTTCAAATAAATTTATTAAAATTTGACACTTCCAACTATTTTTTTTTTCATAATCCAACAAAATTAAATTTATTTTCATTTAAATTTACTCAAATATAGATCCTACAACAAAAATACTCAACAAAATCCAAAAAAATCGAAGTTGATTTCAAATAAATTTATTAAAATTTGACCCTTCCAACTAAAATTTTTTTTCACAATCCAAAAAATTGAAGTTATTTTCATCTAAATTTAATCAAATATAGATCCTACAACAAGAATACTCAACAAAATCCAAAAAAATCGAAGTTGATTTCAAATGAATTTATTAAAATTTGACAAAAATCTTGTCTACATCCAAGAAAATTGAAGTTATTTTCATCTAAATTTAGTCAAATATAGATCCTACAACCAAAATACTCATCAAAATCCAAAAAAATCGAAGTTGATTTCAAATAAATTTATTAAAATTTGACACTTCCAACTAAATTTTTTTTCATAATCCAACAAAATTGAAATTATTTTCATCTAAATTTAGACAAATATAGATCCTACAACCAAAATACTCAACAAAATAAAAAAAAATCGAAGTTGATTTCAAATAAATTTATTAAAATTTGACACTTCCAACTAAAATTTTTTTCATAATCCAACAAAATTGAAGTTATTTTCATCTATATTTACTCAAATATAGATCCTACAACCAAAATACGCAACAAAATCCAAAAAAATCGAAGTTGATTTCAAATGAATTTATTAAAATTTGACAAAAATCTTGTCAAAATCCAAAAAATTGAAGTTATTTTCATCTAAATTTACTCAAATATAGATCCTACAACAAAAATAATCAACAAAATCCAAAAAAATCGAAGTTGATTTCAAATGATTTTATTAAAATTTGACAAAAATCTTGTCTACATACAAGAAAATTGAAGTTATTTTCATCTAAATTTAGTCAAATATAGATCCTACAACCAAAATAGTCATCAAAATCCAAAAAATCGAAGTTGATTTCAAACGATTTTATTAAAATTTGACCAAAATCTTGTCAAAATCCAAAAAATTGAAGTTATTTTCATCTAAATTTAGTCAAATATAGATCCTACAACAAAAATACTCAACAAAATCCAAAAAAATCGAAGTTGATTTCAAATAAATTTATTAAAATTTGACCCTTCCAACTAAAATTTTTTTTCACAATCCAAAAAATTGAAGTTATTTTCATCTAAATCTACTCAAATATAGATCCTACAACAAAAATACTCAACAAAATCCAAAATAATCGAAGTTGATTTCAAATAAATTTAAAAATTCGACACTTCCAACTAAAATTTTTTTCACAATCCAAAAAATTGATGTTATTTTCATCTAAATTTACTCAAATATAGATCCTACAACAAAAATACTCAATAAAATCTAAAAAAATCGAAGTTGGTTTCAAATAATATTATTAAAATTTGATACTTCCAAATAAGTTTTTTTCACAATCCAACAAAATTGAAGTTATTTTCATCTAAATTTAATCAAATATAGATCCTACAACAAGAATACTCAACAAAATCCAAAAAAATCGAAGTTGATTTCAAATAAATTTATTAAAATTTGACACTTCCAACTAATTTTTTTTTCATAATCCAACAAAATTAAATTTATTTTCATCTAAATTTACTCAAATATAGATCCTACAACAAAAATACTCAACAAAATCCAAAAAAATCGAAGTTGATTTCAAATAAATTTATTAAAATTTGACCCTTCCAACTAAAATTTTTTTTCACAATCCAAAAAATTGAAGTTATTTTCATCTAAATTTAATCAAATATAGATCCTACAACAAGAATACTCAACAAAATCCAAAAAAATCGAAGTTGATTTCAAATGAATTTATTAAAATTTGACAAAAATCTTGTCTACATCCAAGAAAATTGAAGTTATTTTCATCTAAATTTAGTCAAATATAGATCCTACAACCAAAATACTCATCAAAATCCAAAAAAATCGAAGTTGATTTCAAATAAATTTATTAAAATTTGACACTTCCAACTAAATTTTTTTTCATAATCCAACAAAATTGAAATTATTTTCATCTAAATTTAGACAAATATAGATCCTACAACCAAAATACTCAACAAAATAAAAAAAAATCGAAGTTGATTTCAAATAAATTTATTAAAATTTGACACTTCCAACTAAAATTTTTTTCATAATCCAACAAAATTGAAGTTATTTTCATCTATATTTACTCAAATATAGATCCTACAACCAAAATACGCAACAAAATCCAAAAAAATCGAAGTTGATTTCAAATGAATTTATTAAAAATTGACCAAAATCTTGTCAAAATCCAAAAAATTGAAGTTATTTTCATCTAAATTTACTCAAATATAGATCCTACAACAAAAATACTCAACAAAATCCAAAAAAAATCGAAGTTGATTTCAAATAAATTTATTAAAATTTGACATTTCCAACTAAATTTTTTTCAGAATCCACGAAAATTGAAGTTATTTTCATCTAAATTTACTCAAATATAGACCCTACAACAAAAATACTCATCAAAATCCAAAAAAATCGAAGTTGATTTCAAATGAATTTATTAAAATTTGACAAAAATCTTGTCTACATCCAAGAAAATTGAAGTTATTTTCATCTAAATTTACTCAAATATAGATCCTACAACAAAAATACTCAACAAAACCCCAAAAAATCGAAGTTGATTTCAAATGATTTTATTAAAATTTGACAAAAATCTTGTCTACATACAAGAAAATTGAAGTTATTTTCATCTAAATTTAGTCAAATATAGATCCTACAACCAAAATAGTCAACAAACTCCAAAAAATCGAAGTTGATTTCAAATAAATTTATTAAAATTTGACACTTCCAACTAATTTTTTTTTCATAATCCAACAAAATTGAAGTTATTTTCATCTAAATTTACTCAAATATAGATCCTACAACCAAAATACTCAACAAAATACAAAAAAATCGAAGTTGATTTCAAATGAATTTATTAAAATTTGACCAAAATCTTGTCAAAATCCAAGAAAATTGAAGTTATTTTCATCTAAATTTAGTCAAATATAGATCCTACAACCAAAATACTCGACAAAATCCAAAAAAATCGAAGTTGATTTCATATGAATTTATTAAAATTTGACACTTCCAACTAAAATTTTTTTTATAATCCAACAAAATTGAAGTTATTTTCATCTAAATTTAGTCAAATATAGATCCTACAACCAAAATACTTATCAAAATCCAAAAAAATCGAAGTTGATTTCAAATGAATTTATTAAAATTTGACAAAAATCTTGTCTACATCCAAGAAAATTGAAGTTATTTTCATCTAAATTTACTCAAATACAGATCCTACAACAAAAATAATCAACAAAATCCAAAAAAATCGAAGTTGATTTCAAATGATTTTATTAAAATTTGACAAAAATCTTGTCTACATACAAGAAAATTGAAGTTATTTTCATCTAAATTTAGTCAAATATAGATCCTACAACCAAAATACTTATCAAAATCCAAAAAAATCGAAGTTGATTTCAAATGAATTTATTAAAATTTGACAAAAATCTTGTCTACATCCAAGAAAATTGAAGTTATTTTCATCTAAATTTACTCAAATACAGATCCTACAACAAAAATAATCAACAAAATCCAAAAAAATCGAAGTTGATTTCAAATGATTTTATTAAAATTTGACAAAAATCTTGTCTACATACAAGAAAATTGAAGTTATTTTCATCTAAATTTAGTCAAATATAGATCCTACAACAAAAATACTCGACAAAATCCAAAAAAATCGAAGTTGATTTCATATGAATTTATTAAAATTTGACACTTCCAACTAAAATTTTTTTATAATCCAACAAAATTGAAGTTATTTTCATCTAAATTTAGACAAATATAGATCCTACAACCAAAATACTCATCAAAATAAAAAAAAATCGAAGTTGATTTCAAATAAATTTATTAAAATTTGACACTTCCAACTAAAATTTTTTTCATAATCCAACAAAATTGAAGTTATTTTCATCTAAATTTACTCAAATATAGATCCTACAACCAAAATACGCAACAAAATCCAAAAAAATCGAAGTTGATTTCAAATGAATTTATTAAAATTTGACCAAAATCTTGTCAAAATCCAAAAAATTGAAGTTATTTTCATCTAAATTTACTCAAATATAGATCCTACAACAAAAATACTCAACAAAATCCAAAAAAAATCGAAGTTGATTTCAAATAAATTTATTAAAATTTGACATTTCCAACTAAATTTTTTTCAGAATCCAACAAAATTGAAGTTATTTTCATCTAAATTTACTCAAATATAGACCCTACAACAAAAATACTCAACAAAATCCAAAAAAATCGAAGTTGATTTCAAATAAATTTATTAAAATTTGACACTTCCAACTAATTTTTTTTTCATAATCCAACAAAATTAAATTTATTTTCATCTAAATTTACTCAAATATAGATCCTACAACAAATATACTCAACAAAATCCAAAATAATCGTAGTTGATTTCAAATAAATTGAATAAAATTTGACATTTCCAACTAAAATTTTTTTCACAATCCAACAAAATTGAAGTTATTTTCATCTAAATTTAATCAAATATAGATCCTACAACAAAAATACTCGACAAAATCCAAAAAAATCGAAGTTGATTTCATATGAATTTATTAAAATTTGACACTTCCAAATAAAATTTTTTTATAATCCAACAAAATTAAAGTTATTTTCATCTAAATTTAGACAAATATAGATCCTACAACCAAAATACTCATCAAAATAAAAAAAAATCGAAGTTGATTTCAAATAAATTTATTAAAATTTGACACTTCCAACTAAAATTTTTTTCATAATCCAACAAAATTGAAGTTATTTTCATCTAAATTTACTCAAATATAGATCCTACAACCAAAATACGCAACAAAATCCAAAAAAATCGAAGTTGATTTCAAATGAATTTATTAAAATTTGACCAAAATCTTGTCAAAATCCAAAAAATTGAAGTTATTTTCATCTAAATTTACTCAAATATAGATCCTACAACAAAAATACTCAACAAAATCCAAAAAAAATCGAAGTTGATTTCAAATAAATTTATTAAAATTTGACATTTCCAACTAAATTTTTTTCAGAATCCAACAAAATTGAAGTTATTTTCATCTAAATTTACTCAAATATAGACCCTACAACAAAAATACTCAACAAAATCCAAAAAAATCGAAGTTGATTTCAAATAAATTTATTAAAATTTGACACTTCCAACTAATTTTTTTTTCATAATCCAACAAAATTAAATTTATTTTCATCTAAATTTACTCAAATATAGATCCTACAACAAATATACTCAACAAAATCCAAAATAATCGTAGTTGATTTCAAATAAATTGAATAAAATTTGACATTTCCAACTAAAATTTTTTTCACAATCCAACAAAATTGAAGTTATTTTCATCTAAATTTAGTCAAATATAGATCCTACAACAAAAATACTCGACAAAATCCATAAAAATCGAAGTTGATTTCATATGAATTTATTAAAATTTGACACTTCCAACTAAAATTTTTTTATAATCCAACAAAATTAAAGTTATTTTCATCTAAATTTAGACAAATATAGATCCTACAACCAAAATACTCATCAAAATAAAAAAAAATCGAAGTTGATTTCAAATAAATTTATTAAAATTTGACACTTCCAACTAAATTTTTTTTCATAATCCAACAAAATTGAAGTTATTTTCATCTAAATTTACTCAAATATAGATCCTACAACCAAAATACTCAACAAAATACAAAAAAAATCGAAGTTGATTTCAAATGAATTTATTAAAATTTGACCAAAATCTTGTCAAAATCCAAGAAAATTGAAGTTATTTTCATCTAAATTTAGTCAAATATAGATCCTACAACCAAAATACTCGACAAAATCCAAAAAAATCGAAGTTGATTTCATATGAATTTATTAAAATTTGACACTTCCAACTAATTTTTTTTTCATAATCCAACAAAATTAAATTTATTTTCATCTAAATTTACTCAAATATAGATCCTACAACAAATATACTCAACAAAATCCAAAATAATCGTAGTTGATTTCAAATAAATTGAATAAAATTTGACATTTCCAACTAAAATTTTTTTCACAATCCAACAAAATTGAAGTTATTTTCATCTAAATTTAATCAAATATAGATCCTACAACAAAAATACTCGACAAAATCCAAAAAAATCGAAGTTGATTTCATATGAATTTATTAAAATTTGACACTTCCAACTAAAATTTTTTTATAATCCAACAAAATTGAAGTTATTTTCATCTAAATTTAGACAAATATAGATCCTACAACCAAAATACTCATCAAAATAAAAAAAAATCGAAGTTGATTTCAAATAAATTTATTAAAATTTGACACTTCCAATTAAATTTTTTTTCATAATCCAACAAAATTGAAGTTATTTTCATCTAAATTTACTCAAATATAGATCCTACAACCAAAATACTCAACAAAATACAAAAAAATCGAAGTTGATTTCAAATGAATTTATTAAAATTTGACCAAAATCTTGTCAAAATCCAAGAAAATTGAAGTTATTTTCATCTAAATTTAGTCAAATATAGATCCTACAACCAAAATACTCGACAAAATCCAAAAAAATCGAAGTTGATTTCATATGAATTTATTAAAATTTGACACTTCCAACTAAATTTTTTTTTATAATCCAACAAAATTGAAGTTATTTTCACCTAAATTTAGTCAAATATAGATCCTACAACCAAAATACTTATCAAAATCCAAAAAAATCGAAGTTGATTTCAAATGAATTTATTAAAATTTGACAAAAATCTTGTCTACATCCAAGAAAATTGATGTTATTTTCATCTAAATTTACTCAAATATAGATCCTACAACAAAAATAATCAACAAAATCCAAAAAAATCGAAGTTGATTTCAAATGATTTTATTAAAATTTGACAAAAATCTTGTCTACATACAAGAAAATTGAAGTTATTTTCATCTAAATTTAGTCAAATATAGATCCTACAACCAAAATAGTCATCAAAATCCAAAAAATCGAAGTTGATTTCAAACGATTTTATTAAAATTTGACCAAAATCTTGTCAAAATCCAAAAAATTGAAGTTATTTTCATCTAAATTTACTCAAATATAGAACCTACAACAAAAATACTCAACAAAATCCAAAAAAATCGAAGTTGATTTCAAATAAATTTATTAAAATTTGACACTTCCAACTAAAATTTTTTTCACAATCCAACAAAATTGAAGTTATTTTCATCTAAATTTACTCAAATATAGATCCTACAATAAAAATACTCAACAAAATCCAAAAAAATCGAAGTTGATTTCAAATAAATTTATTAAAAATTGAACCTTCCAACTAAAATTTTTTTTCACAATCCAAAAAATTGAAGTTATTTTCATCTAAATCTACTCAAATATAGATCCTACAACAAAAATACTCAACAAAATAAAAAAAAATCGAAGTTGATTTCAAATAAATTTATTAAAATTTGACACTTCCAACTAAAATTTTTTTCATACTCCAACAAAATTGAAGTTATTTTCATCTAAATTTACTCAAATATAGATCCTACAACCAAAATACGCAACAAAATCCAAAAAAATCGAAGTTCCTTTCAAATGAATTTATTAAAATTTGACCAAAATCTTGTCAAAATCCAAAAAATTGAAGTTATTTTCATCTAAATTTACTCAATTATAGATCCTACAACAAAAATACTCAACAAAATCCAAAAAAAATCGAAGTTGATTTCAAATAAATTTATTAAAATTTTACATTTCCAACTAAATTTTTTTTCAGAATCCAACAAAATTGAAGTTATTTTCATCTAAATTTAGTCAAATATAGATCCTACAACAAAAATACTCAACAAAATCCAAAAAAAATCGAAGTTGATTTCAAATAAATTTATTAAAATTTGACATATCCAACTAAATTTTTTTTCAGAATCCAACAAAATTGAAGTTATTTTCATCTAAATTTAGTCAAATATAGATCCTACAACCAAAATACTTATCAAAATCCAAAAAAATCGAAGTTGATTTCAAATTAATTTATTAAAATTTGACAAAAATCTTGTCTACATCCAAGAAAATTGAAGTTATTTTCATCTAAATTTACTCAAATATAGATCCTACAACAAAAATAATCAACAAAATCCAAAAAAATCGAAGTTGATTTCAAATGATTTTATTAAAATTTGACAAAAATCTTGTCTACATACAAGAAAATTGAAGTTATTTTCATCTAAATTTAGTCAAATATAGATCCTACAACCAAAATAGTCATCAAAATCCAAAAAATCGAAGTTGATTTCAAACGATTTTATTAAAATTTGACCAATATCTTGTCAAAATCCAAAAAATTGAAGTTATTTTCATCTAAATTTACTCAAATATAGAACCTACAACAAAAATACTCAACAAAATCCAAAAAAATCGAAGTTGATTTCAAATAAATTTATTAAAATTTGACACTTCCAACTAAAATTTTTTTCACAATCCAACAAAATTGAAGTTATTTTCATCTAAATTTACTCAAATATAGAACCTACAACAAAAATACTCAACAAAATCCAAAAAAATCGAAGTTGATTTCAAATAAATTTATTAAAATTTGACATTTCCAACTAATTTTTTTTTCATAATCCAACAAAATTAAATTTATTTTCATCTAAATTTACTCAAATATAGATCCTACAACAAATATACTCAACAAAATCCAAAATAATCGAAGTTGATTTCAAATAAATTGAATAAAACTTGATATTTCCAACTAAAATTTTTTTCACAATCCAACAAAATTGATGTTATTTTCATCTAAATTTAATCAAATATAGATCCTACAACAAAAATACTCGACAAAATCCAAAAAAATCGAAATTGATTTCATATGAATTTATTAAAATTTGACACTTCCAACTAAAATTTTTTTATAATCCAACAAAATTGAAGTTATTTTCATCTAAATTTAGTCAAATATAGATCCTACATCAAAAATACTCAACAAAATCCAAAAAAATCGAAGTTGATTTCAAATAAATTTATTAAAATTTGACCCTTCCAACTAAAATTTTTTTTCACAATCCAAAAAATTGAAGTTATTTTCATCTAAATCTACTCAAATATAGATCCTACAACAAAAATACTCAACAAAATCCAAAATAATCGAAGTTGATTTCAAATAAATTTAAAAATTCGACACTTCCAACTAAAATTTTTTTCACAATCCAAAAAATTGATGTTATTTTCATCTAAATTTACTCAAATATAGATCCTACAACAAAAATACTCAATAAAATCTAAAAAAATCGAAGTTGGTTTCAAATAATATTATTAAAATTTGACACATCCAAATAAGTTTTTTTCACAATCCAACAAAATTGAAGTTATTTTCATCTAAATTTAATCAAATATAGATCCTACAACAAGAATACTCAACAAAATCCAAAAAAATCGAAGTTGATTTCAAATAAATTTATTAAAATTTGACACTTCCAACTATTTTTTTTTTCATAATCCAACAAAATTAAATTTATTTTCATTTAAATTTACTCAAATATAGATCCTACAACAAAAATACTCAACAAAATCCAAAAAAATCGAAGTTGATTTCAAATAAATTTATTAAAATTTGACCCTTCCAACTAAAATTTTTTTTCACAATCCAAAAAATTGAAGTTATTTTCATCTAAATTTAATCAAATATAGATCCTACAACAAGAATACTCAACAAAATCCAAAAAAATCGAAGTTGATTTCAAATGAATTTATTAAAATTTGACAAAAATCTTGTCTACATCCAAGAAAATTGAAGTTATTTTCATCTAAATTTAGTCAAATATAGATCCTACAACCAAAATACTCATCAAAATCCAAAAAAATCGAAGTTGATTTCAAATAAATTTATTAAAATTTGACACTTCCAACTAAATTTTTTTTCATAATCCAACAAAATTGAAATTATTTTCATCTAAATTTAGACAAATATAGATCCTACAACCAAAATACTCAACAAAATAAAAAAAAATCGAAGTTGATTTCAAATAAATTTATTAAAATTTGACACTTCCAACTAAAATTTTTTTCATAATCCAACAAAATTGAAGTTATTTTCATCTATATTTACTCAAATATAGATCCTACAACCAAAATACGCAACAAAATCCAAAAAAATCGAAGTTGATTTCAAATGAATTTATTAAAATTTGACAAAAATCTTGTCAAAATCCAAAAAATTGAAGTTATTTTCATCTAAATTTACTCAAATATAGATCCTACAACAAAAATAATCAACAAAATCCAAAAAAATCGAAGTTGATTTCAAATGATTTTATTAAAATTTGACAAAAATCTTGTCTACATACAAGAAAATTGAAGTTATTTTCATCTAAATTTAGTCAAATATAGATCCTACAACCAAAATAGTCATCAAAATCCAAAAAATCGAAGTTGATTTCAAACGATTTTATTAAAATTTGACCAAAATCTTGTCAAAATCCAAAAAATTGAAGTTATTTTCATCTAAATTTAGTCAAATATAGATCCTACAACAAAAATACTCAACAAAATCCAAAAAAATCGAAGTTGATTTCAAATAAATTTATTAAAATTTGACCCTTCCAACTAAAATTTTTTTTCACAATCCAAAAAATTGAAGTTATTTTCATCTAAATCTACTCAAATATAGATCCTACAACAAAAATACTCAACAAAATCCAAAATAATCGAAGTTGATTTCAAATAAATTTAAAAATTCGACACTTCCAACTAAAATTTTTTTCACAATCCAAAAAATTGATGTTATTTTCATCTAAATTTACTCAAATATAGATCCTACAACAAAAATACTCAATAAAATCTAAAAAAATCGAAGTTGGTTTCAAATAATATTATTAAAATTTGATACTTCCAAATAAGTTTTTTTCACAATCCAACAAAATTGAAGTTATTTTCATCTAAATTTAATCAAATATAGATCCTACAACAAGAATACTCAACAAAATCCAAAAAAATCGAAGTTGATTTCAAATAAATTTATTAAAATTTGACACTTCCAACTAATTTTTTTTTCATAATCCAACAAAATTAAATTTATTTTCATCTAAATTTACTCAAATATAGATCCTACAACAAAAATACTCAACAAAATCCAAAAAAATCGAAGTTGATTTCAAATAAATTTATTAAAATTTGACCCTTCCAACTAAAATTTTTTTTCACAATCCAAAAAATTGAAGTTATTTTCATCTAAATTTAATCAAATATAGATCCTACAACAAGAATACTCAACAAAATCCAAAAAAATCGAAGTTGATTTCAAATGAATTTATTAAAATTTGACAAAAATCTTGTCTACATCCAAGAAAATTGAAGTTATTTTCATCTAAATTTAGTCAAATATAGATCCTACAACCAAAATACTCATCAAAATCCAAAAAAATCGAAGTTGATTTCAAATAAATTTATTAAAATTTGACACTTCCAACTAAATTTTTTTTCATAATCCAACAAAATTGAAATTATTTTCATCTAAATTTAGACAAATATAGATCCTACAACCAAAATACTCAACAAAATAAAAAAAAATCGAAGTTGATTTCAAATAAATTTATTAAAATTTGACACTTCCAACTAAAATTTTTTTCATAATCCAACAAAATTGAAGTTATTTTCATCTATATTTACTCAAATATAGATCCTACAACCAAAATACGCAACAAAATCCAAAAAAATCGAAGTTGATTTCAAATGAATTTATTAAAAATTGACCAAAATCTTGTCAAAATCCAAAAAATTGAAGTTATTTTCATCTAAATTTACTCAAATATAGATCCTACAACAAAAATACTCAACAAAATCCAAAAAAAATCGAAGTTGATTTCAAATAAATTTATTAAAATTTGACATTTCCAACTAAATTTTTTTCAGAATCCACGAAAATTGAAGTTATTTTCATCTAAATTTACTCAAATATAGACCCTACAACAAAAATACTCATCAAAATCCAAAAAAATCGAAGTTGATTTCAAATGAATTTATTAAAATTTGACAAAAATCTTGTCTACATCCAAGAAAATTGAAGTTATTTTCATCTAAATTTACTCAAATATAGATCCTACAACAAAAATACTCAACAAAACCCCAAAAAATCGAAGTTGATTTCAAATGATTTTATTAAAATTTGACAAAAATCTTGTCTACATACAAGAAAATTGAAGTTATTTTCATCTAAATTTAGTCAAATATAGATCCTACAACCAAAATAGTCATCAAAATCCAAAAAATCGAAGTTGATTTCAAATAAATTTATTAAAATTTGACACTTCCAACTAAATTTTTTTTCATAATCCAACAAAATTGAAGTTATTTTCATCTAAATTTACTCAAATATAGAACCTACAACAAAAATACTCAACAAAATCCAAAAAAATCGAAGTTGATTTCAAATAAATTTATTAAAATTTGACACTTCCAACTAAAATTTTTTTCACAATCCAACAAAATTGAAGTTATTTTCATCTAAATTTACTCAAATATAGAACCTACAACAAAAATACTCAACAAAATCCAAAAAAATCGAAGTTGATTTCAAATAAATTTCTTAAGATTTGACATTTCCAACTAATTTTTTTTTCATAATCCAACAAAATTAAATTTATTTTCATCTAAATTTACTCAAATATAGATCCTACAACAAATATACTCAACAAAATCCAAAATAATCGAAGTTGATTTCAAATAAATTGAATAAAACTTGATACTTCCAACTAAAATTTTTTTCACAATCCAACAAAATTGATGTTATTTTCATCTAAATTTAATCAAATATAGATCCTACAACAAAAATACTCGACAAAATCCAAAAAAATCGAAATTGATTTCATATGAATTTATTAAAATTTGACACTTCCAACTAAAATTTTTTTATAATCCAACAAAATTGAAGTTATTTTCATCTAAATTTAGTCAAATATAGATCCTACATCAAAAATACTCAACAAAATCCAAAAAAATCGAAGTTGATTTCAAATAAATTTATTAAAATTTGACCCTTCCAACTAAAATTTTTTTTCACAATCCAAAAAATTGAAGTTATTTTCATCTAAATTTAATCAAATATAGATCCTACAACAAGAATACTCAACAAAATCCAAAAAAATCGAAGTTGATTTCAAATGAATTTATTAAAATTTGACAAAAATCTTGTCTACATCCAAGAAAATTGAAGTTATTTTCATCTAAATTTAGTCAAATATAGATCCTACAACCAAAATACTCATCAAAATCCAAAAAAATCGAAGTTGATTTCAAATAAATTTATTAAAATTTGACACTTCCAACTAAATTTTTTTTCATAATCCAACAAAATTGAAATTATTTTCATCTAAATTTAGACAAATATAGATCCTACAACCAAAATACTCAACAAAATAAAAAAAAATCGAAGTTGATTTCAAATAAATTTATTAAAATTTGACACTTCCAACTAAAATTTTTTTCATAATCCAACAAAATTGAAGTTATTTTCATCTATATTTACTCAAATATAGATCCTACAACCAAAATACTCGACAAAATCCAAAAAAATCGAAGTTGATTTCATATGAATTTATTAAAATTTGACACTTCCAACTAAAATTTTTTTTATAATCCAACAAAATTGAAGTTATTTTCATCTAAATTTAGTCAAATATAGATCCTACAACCAAAATACTTATCAAAATCCAAAAAAATCGAAGTTGATTTCAAATGAATTTATTAAAATTTGACAAAAATCTTGTCTACATCCAAGAAAATTGAAGTTATTTTCATCTAAATTTACTCAAATACAGATCCTACAACAAAAATAATCAACAAAATCCAAAAAAATCGAAGTTGATTTCAAATGATTTTATTAAAATTTGACAAAAATCTTGTCTACATACAAGAAAATTGAAGTTATTTTCATCTAAATTTAGTCAAATATAGATCCTACAACCAAAATACTTATCAAAATCCAAAAAAATCGAAGTTGATTTCAAATGAATTTATTAAAATTTGACAAAAATCTTGTCTACATCCAAGAAAATTGAAGTTATTTTCATCTAAATTTACTCAAATACAGATCCTACAACAAAAATAATCAACAAAATCCAAAAAAATCGAAGTTGATTTCAAATGATTTTATTAAAATTTGACAAAAATCTTGTCTACATACAAGAAAATTGAAGTTATTTTCATCTAAATTTAGTCAAATATAGATCCTACAACAAAAATACTCGACAAAATCCAAAAAAATCGAAGTTGATTTCATATGAATTTATTAAAATTTGACACTTCCAACTAAAATTTTTTTATAATCCAACAAAATTGAAGTTATTTTCATCTAAATTTAGACAAATATAGATCCTACAACCAAAATACTCATCAAAATAAAAAAAAATCGAATTTGATTTCAAATAAATTTATTAAAATTTGACACTTCCAACTAAAATTTTTTTCATAATCCAACAAAATTGAAGTTATTTTCATCTAAATTTACTCAAATATAGATCCTACAACCAAAATACGCAACAAAATCCAAAAAAATCGAAGTTGATTTCAAATGAATTTATTAAAATTTGACCAAAATCTTGTCAAAATCCAAAAAATTGAAGTTATTTTCATCTAAATTTACTCAAATATAGATCCTACAACAAAAATACTCAACAAAATCCAAAAAAAATCGAAGTTGATTTCAAATAAATTTATTAAAATTTGACATTTCCAACTAAATTTTTTTCAGAATCCAACAAAATTGAAGTTATTTTCATCTAAATTTACTCAAATATAGACCCTACAACAAAAATACTCAACAAAATCCAAAAAAATCGAAGTTGATTTCAAATAAATTTATTAAAATTTGACACTTCCAACTAATTTTTTTTTCATAATCCAACAAAATTAAATTTATTTTCATCTAAATTTACTCAAATATAGATCCTACAACAAATATACTCAACAAAATCCAAAATAATCGTAGTTGATTTCAAATAAATTGAATAAAATTTGACATTTCCAACTAAAATTTTTTTCACAATCCAACAAAATTGAAGTTATTTTCATCTAAATTTAATCAAATATAGATCCTACAACAAAAATACTCGACAAAATCCAAAAAAATCGAAGTTGATTTCATATGAATTTATTAAAATTTGACACTTCCAAATAAAATTTTTTTATAATCCAACAAAATTAAAGTTATTTTCATCTAAATTTAGACAAATATAGATCCTACAACCTAAATACTCATCAAAATAAAAAAAAATCGAAGTTGATTTCAAATAAATTTATTAAAATTTGACACTTCCAACTAAAATTTTTTTCATAATCCAACAAAATTGAAGTTATTTTCATCTAAATTTACTCAAATATAGATCCTACAACCAAAATACGCAACAAAATCCAAAAAAATCGAAGTTGATTTCAAATGAATTTATTAAAATTTGACCAAAATCTTGTCAAAATCCAAAAAATTGAAGTTATTTTCATCTAAATTTACTCAAATATAGATCCTACAACAAAAATACTCAACAAAATCCAAAAAAAATCGAAGTTGATTTCAAATAAATTTATTAAAATTTGACATTTCCAACTAAATTTTTTTCAGAATCCAACAAAATTGAAGTTATTTTCATCTAAATTTACTCAAATATAGACCCTACAACAAAAATACTCAACAAAATCCAAAAAAATCGAAGTTGATTTCAAATAAATTTATTAAAATTTGACACTTCCAACTAATTTTTTTTTCATAATCCAACAAAATTAAATTTATTTTCATCTAAATTTACTCAAATATAGATCCTACAACAAATATACTCAACAAAATCCAAAATAATCGTAGTTGATTTCAAATAAATTGAATAAAATTTGACATTTCCAACTAAAATTTTTTTCACAATCCAACAAAATTGAAGTTATTTTCATCTAAATTTAGTCAAATATAGATCCTACAACAAAAATACTCGACAAAATCCATAAAAATCGAAGTTGATTTCATATGAATTTATTAAAATTTGACACTTCCAACTAAAATTTTTTTATAATCCAACAAAATTAAAGTTATTTTCATCTAAATTTAGACAAATATAGATCCTACAACCAAAATACTCATCAAAATAAAAAAAAATCGAAGTTGATTTCAAATAAATTTATTAAAATTTGACACTTCCAACTAAATTTTTTTTCATAATCCAACAAAATTGAAGTTATTTTCATCTAAATTTACTCAAATATAGATCCTACAACCAAAATACTCAACAAAATACAAAAAAATCGAAGTTGATTTCAAATGAATTTATTAAAATTTGACCAAAATCTTGTCAAAATCCAAGAAAATTGAAGTTATTTTCATCTAAATTTAGTCAAATATAGATCCTACAACCAAAATACTCGACAAAATCCAAAAAAATCGAAGTTGATTTCATATGAATTTATTAAAATTTGACACTTCCAACTAATTTTTTTTTCATAATCCAACAAAATTAAATTTATTTTCATCTAAATTTACTCAAATATAGATCCTACAACAAATATACTCAACAAAATCCAAAATAATCGTAGTTGATTTCAAATAAATTGAATAAAATTTGACATTTCCAACTAAAATTTTTTTCACAATCCAACAAAATTGAAGTTATTTTCATCTAAATTTAATCAAATATAGATCCTACAACAAAAATACTCGACAAAATCCAAAAAAATCGAAGTTGATTTCATATGAATTTATTAAAATTTGACACTTCCAACTAAAATTTTTTTATAATCCAACAAAATTGAAGTTATTTTCATCTAAATTTAGACAAATATAGATCCTACAACCAAAATACTCATCAAAATAAAAAAAAATCGAAGTTGATTTCAAATAAATTTATTAAAATTTGACACTTCCAACTAAATTTTTTTTCATAATCCAACAAAATTGAAGTTATTTTCATCTAAATTTACTCAAATATAGATCCTACAACCAAAATACTCAACAAAATACAAAAAAATCGAAGTTGATTTCAAATGAATTTATTAAAATTTGACCAAAATCTTGTCAAAATCCAAGAAAATTGAAGTTATTTTCATCTAAATTTAGTCAAATATAGATCCTACAACCAAAATACTCGACAAAATCCAAAAAAATCGAAGTTGATTTCATATGAATTTATTAAAATTTGACACTTCCAACTAAATTTTTTTTTATAATCCAACAAAATTGAAGTTATTTTCACCTAAATTTAGTCAAATATAGATCCTACAACCAAAATACTTATCAAAATCCAAAAAAATCGAAGTTGATTTCAAATGAATTTATTAAAATTTGACAAAAATCTTGTCTACATCCAAGAAAATTGATGTTATTTTCATCTAAATTTACTCAAATATAGATCCTACAACAAAAATAATCAACAAAATCCAAAAAAATCGAAGTTGATTTCAAATGATTTTATTAAAATTTGACAAAAATCTTGTCTACATACAAGAAAATTGAAGTTATTTTCATCTAAATTTAGTCAAATATAGATCCTACAACCAAAATAGTCATCAAAATCCAAAAAATCGAAGTTGATTTCAAACGATTTTATTAAAATTTGACCAAAATCTTGTCAAAATCCAAAAAATTGAAGTTATTTTCATCTAAATTTACTCAAATATAGAACCTACAACAAAAATACTCAACAAAATCCAAAAAAATCGAAGTTGATTTCAAATAAATTTATTAAAATTTGACACTTCCAACTAAAATTTTTTTCACAATCCAACAAAATTGAAGTTATTTTCATCTAAATTTACTCAAATATAGATCCTACAATAAAAATACTCAACAAAATCCAAAAAAATCGAAGTTGATTTCAAATAAATTTATTAAAAATTGAACCTTCCAACTAAAATTTTTTTTCACAATCCAAAAAATTGAAGTTATTTTCATCTAAATCTACTCAAATATAGATCCTACAACAAAAATACTCAACAAAATAAAAAAAAATCGAAGTTGATTTCAAATAAATTTATTAAAATTTGACACTTCCAACTAAAATTTTTTTCATACTCCAACAAAATTGAAGTTATTTTCATCTAAATTTACTCAAATATAGATCCTACAACCAAAATACGCAACAAAATCCAAAAAAATCGAAGTTCCTTTCAAATGAATTTATTAAAATTTGACCAAAATCTTGTCAAAATCCAAAAAATTGAAGTTATTTTCATCTAAATTTACTCAATTATAGATCCTACAACAAAAATACTCAACAAAATCCAAAAAAAATCGAAGTTGATTTCAAATAAATTTATTAAAATTTTACATTTCCAACTAAATTTTTTTTCAGAATCCAACAAAATTGAAGTTATTTTCATCTAAATTTAGTCAAATATAGATCCTACAACAAAAATACTCAACAAAATCCAAAAAAAATCGAAGTTGATTTCAAATAAATTTATTAAAATTTGACATATCCAACTAAATTTTTTTTCAGAATCCAACAAAATTGAAGTTATTTTCATCTAAATTTAGTCAAATATAGATCCTACAACCAAAATACTTATCAAAATCCAAAAAAATCGAAGTTGATTTCAAATTAATTTATTAAAATTTGACAAAAATCTTGTCTACATCCAAGAAAATTGAAGTTATTTTCATCTAAATTTACTCAAATATAGATCCTACAACAAAAATAATCAACAAAATCCAAAAAAATCGAAGTTGATTTCAAATGATTTTATTAAAATTTGACAAAAATCTTGTCTACATACAAGAAAATTGAAGTTATTTTCATCTAAATTTAGTCAAATATAGATCCTACAACCAAAATAGTCATCAAAATCCAAAAAATCGAAGTTGATTTCAAACGATTTTATTAAAATTTGACCAATATCTTGTCAAAATCCAAAAAATTGAAGTTATTTTCATCTAAATTTACTCAAATATAGAACCTACAACAAAAATACTCAACAAAATCCAAAAAAATCGAAGTTGATTTCAAATAAATTTATTAAAATTTGACACTTCCAACTAAAATTTTTTTCACAATCCAACAAAATTGAAGTTATTTTCATCTAAATTTACTCAAATATAGAACCTACAACAAAAATACTCAACAAAATCCAAAAAAATCGAAGTTGATTTCAAATAAATTTATTAAAATTTGACATTTCCAACTAATTTTTTTTTCATAATCCAACAAAATTAAATTTATTTTCATCTAAATTTACTCAAATATAGATCCTACAACAAATATACTCAACAAAATCCAAAATAATCGAAGTTGATTTCAAATAAATTGAATAAAACTTGATACTTCCAACTAAAATTTTTTTCACAATCCAACAAAATTGATGTTATTTTCATCTAAATTTAATCAAATATAGATCCTACAACAAAAATACTCGACAAAATCCAAAAAAATCGAAATTGATTTCATATGAATTTATTAAAATTTGACACTTCCAACTAAAATTTTTTTATAATCCAACAAAATTGAAGTTATTTTCATCTAAATTTAGTCAAATATAGATCCTACATCAAAAATACTCAACAAAATCCAAAAAAATCGAAGTTGATTTCAAATAAATTTATTAAAATTTGACCCTTCCAACTAAAATTTTTTTTCACAATCCAAAAAATTGAAGTTATTTTCATCTAAATCTACTCAAATATAGATCCTACAACAAAAATACTCAACAAAATCCAAAATAATCGAAGTTGATTTCAAATAAATTTAAAAATTCGACACTTCCAACTAAAATTTTTTTCACAATCCAAAAAATTGATGTTATTTTCATCTAAATTTACTCAAATATAGATCCTACAACAAAAATACTCAATAAAATCTAAAAAAATCGAAGTTGGTTTCAAATAATATTATTAAAATTTGACACATCCAAATAAGTTTTTTTCACAATCCAACAAAATTGAAGTTATTTTCATCTAAATTTAATCAAATATAGATCCTACAACAAGAATACTCAACAAAATCCAAAAAAATCGAAGTTGATTTCAAATAAATTTATTAAAATTTGACACTTCCAACTATTTTTTTTTTCATAATCCAACAAAATTAAATTTATTTTCATTTAAATTTACTCAAATATAGATCCTACAACAAAAATACTCAACAAAATCCAAAAAAATCGAAGTTGATTTCAAATAAATTTATTAAAATTTGACCCTTCCAACTAAAATTTTTTTTCACAATCCAAAAAATTGAAGTTATTTTCATCTAAATTTAATCAAATATAGATCCTACAACAAAAATAATCAACAAAATCCAAAAAAATCGAAGTTGATTTCAAATGATTTTATTAAAATTTGACAAAAATCTTGTCTACATACAAGAAAATTGAAGTTATTTTCATCTAAATTTAGTCAAATATAGATCCTACAACCAAAATAGTCATCAAAATCCAAAAAATCGAAGTTGATTTCAAACGATTTTATTAAAATTTGACCAAAATCTTGTCAAAATCCAAAAAATTGAAGTTATTTTCATCTAAATTTAGTCAAATATAGATCCTACAACAAAAATACTCAACAAAATCCAAAAAAATCGAAGTTGATTTCAAATAAATTTATTAAAATTTGACCCTTCCAACTAAAATTTTTTTTCACAATCCAAAAAATTGAAGTTATTTTCATCTAAATCTACTCAAATATAGATCCTACAACAAAAATACTCAACAAAATCCAAAATAATCGAAGTTGATTTCAAATAAATTTAAAAATTCGACACTTCCAACTAAAATTTTTTTCACAATCCAAAAAATTGATGTTATTTTCATCTAAATTTACTCAAATATAGATCCTACAACAAAAATACTCAATAAAATCTAAAAAAATCGAAGTTGGTTTCAAATAATATTATTAAAATTTGATACTTCCAAATAAGTTTTTTTCACAATCCAACAAAATTGAAGTTATTTTCATCTAAATTTAATCAAATATAGATCCTACAACAAGAATACTCAACAAAATCCAAAAAAATCGAAGTTGATTTCAAATAAATTTATTAAAATTTGACACTTCCAACTAATTTTTTTTTCATAATCCAACAAAATTAAATTTATTTTCATCTAAATTTACTCAAATATAGATCCTACAACAAAAATACTCAACAAAATCCAAAAAAATCGAAGTTGATTTCAAATAAATTTATTAAAATTTGACCCTTCCAACTAAAATTTTTTTTCACAATCCAAAAAATTGAAGTTATTTTCATCTAAATTTAATCAAATATAGATCCTACAACAAGAATACTCAACAAAATCCAAAAAAATCGAAGTTGATTTCAAATGAATTTATTAAAATTTGACAAAAATCTTGTCTACATCCAAGAAAATTGAAGTTATTTTCATCTAAATTTAGTCAAATATAGATCCTACAACCAAAATACTCATCAAAATCCAAAAAAATCGAAGTTGATTTCAAATAAATTTATTAAAATTTGACACTTCCAACTAAATTTTTTTTCATAATCCAACAAAATTGAAATTATTTTCATCTAAATTTAGACAAATATAGATCCTACAACCAAAATACTCAACAAAATAAAAAAAAATCGAAGTTGATTTCAAATAAATTTATTAAAATTTGACACTTCCAACTAAAATTTTTTTCATAATCCAACAAAATTGAAGTTATTTTCATCTATATTTACTCAAATATAGATCCTACAACCAAAATACGCAACAAAATCCAAAAAAATCGAAGTTGATTTCAAATGAATTTATTAAAAATTGACCAAAATCTTGTCAAAATCCAAAAAATTGAAGTTATTTTCATCTAAATTTACTCAAATATAGATCCTACAACAAAAATACTCAACAAAATCCAAAAAAAATCGAAGTTGATTTCAAATAAATTTATTAAAATTTGACATTTCCAACTAAATTTTTTTCAGAATCCACGAAAATTGAAGTTATTTTCATCTAAATTTACTCAAATATAGACCCTACAACAAAAATACTCATCAAAATCCAAAAAAATCGAAGTTGATTTCAAATGAATTTATTAAAATTTGACAAAAATCTTGTCTACATCCAAGAAAATTGAAGTTATTTTCATCTAAATTTACTCAAATATAGATCCTACAACAAAAATACTCAACAAAACCCCAAAAAATCGAAGTTGATTTCAAATGATTTTATTAAAATTTGACAAAAATCTTGTCTACATACAAGAAAATTGAAGTTATTTTCATCTAAATTTAGTCAAATATAGATCCTACAACCAAAATAGTCATCAAAATCCAAAAAATCGAAGTTGATTTCAAATAAATTTATTAAAATTTGACACTTCCAACTAAATTTTTTTTCATAATCCAACAAAATTGAAGTTATTTTCATCTAAATTTACTCAAATATAGAACCTACAACAAAAATACTCAACAAAATCCAAAAAAATCGAAGTTGATTTCAAATAAATTTATTAAAATTTGACACTTCCAACTAAAATTTTTTTCACAATCCAACAAAATTGAAGTTATTTTCATCTAAATTTACTCAAATATAGAACCTACAACAAAAATACTCAACAAAATCCAAAAAAATCGAAGTTGATTTCAAATAAATTTATTAAAATTTGACATTTCCAACTAATTTTTTTTTCATAATCCAACAAAATTAAATTTATTTTCATCTAAATTTACTCAAATATAGATCCTACAACAAATATACTCAACAAAATCCAAAATAATCGAAGTTGATTTCAAATAAATTGAATAAAACTTGATACTTCCAACTAAAATTTTTTTCACAATCCAACAAAATTGATGTTATTTTCATCTAAATTTAATCAAATATAGATCCTACAACAAAAATACTCGACAAAATCCAAAAAAATCGAAATTGATTTCATATGAATTTATTAAAATTTGACACTTCCAACTAAAATTTTTTTATAATCCAACAAAATTGAAGTTATTTTCATCTAAATTTAGTCAAATATAGATCCTACATCAAAAATACTCAACAAAATCCAAAAAAATCGAAGTTGATTTCAAATAAATTTATTAAAATTTGACCCTTCCAACTAAAATTTTTTTTCACAATCCAAAAAATTGAAGTTATTTTCATCTAAATCTACTCAAATATAGATCCTACAACAAAAATACTCAACAAAATCCAAAATAATCGAAGTTGATTTCAAATAAATTTAAAAATTCGACACTTCCAACTAAAATTTTTTTCACAATCCAAAAAATTGATGTTATTTTCATCTAAATTTACTCAAATATAGATCCTACAACAAAAATACTCAATAAAATCTAAAAAAATCGAAGTTGGTTTCAAATAATATTATTAAAATTTGACACATCCAAATAAGTTTTTTTCACAATCCAACAAAATTGAAGTTATTTTCATCTAAATTTAATCAAATATAGATCCTACAACAAGAATACTCAACAAAATCCAAAAAAATCGAAGTTGATTTCAAATAAATTTATTAAAATTTGACACTTCCAACTAATTTTTTTTTCATAATCCAACAAAATTAAATTTATTTTCATTTAAATTTACTCAAATATAGATCCTACAACAAAAATACTCAACAAAATCCAAAAAAATCGAAGTTGATTTCAAATAAATTTATTAAAATTTGACCCTTCCAACTAAAATTTTTTTTCACAATCCAAAAAATTGAAGTTATTTTCATCTAAATTTAATCAAATATAGATCCTACAACAAGAATACTCAACAAAATCCAAAAAAATCGAAGTTGATTTCAAATGAATTTATTAAAATTTGACAAAAATCTTGTCTACATCCAAGAAAATTGAAGTTATTTTCATCTAAATTTAGTCAAATATAGATCCTACAACCAAAATACTCATCAAAATCCAAAAAAATCGAAGTTGATTTCAAATAAATTTATTAAAATTTGACACTTCCAACTAAATTTTTTTTCATAATCCAACAAAATTGAAATTATTTTCATCTAAATTTAGACAAATATAGATCCTACAACCAAAATACTCAACAAAATAAAAAAAAATCGAAGTTGATTTCAAATAAATTTATTAAAATTTGACACTTCCAACTAAAATTTTTTTCATAATCCAACAAAATTGAAGTTATTTTCATCTATATTTACTCAAATATAGATCCTACAACCAAAATACGCAACAAAATCCAAAAAAATCGAAGTTGATTTCAAATGAATTTATTAAAATTTGACCAAAATCTTGTCAAAATCCAAAAAATTGAAGTTATTTTCATCTAAATTTACTCAAATATAGATCCTACAACAAAAATACTCAACAAAATCCAAAAAAAATCGAAGTTGATTTCAAATAAATTTATTAAAATTTGACATTTCCAACTAAATTTTTTTCAGAATCCACGAAAATTGAAGTTATTTTCATCTAAATTTACTCAAATATAGACCCTACAACAAAAATACTCATCAAAATCCAAAAAAATCGAAGTTGATTTCAAATGAATTTATTAAAATTTGACAAAAATCTTGTCTACATACAAGAAAATTGAAGTTATTTTCATCTAAATTTAGTCAAATATAGATCCTACAACCAAAATAGTCATCAAAATCCAAAAAATCGAAGTTGATTTCAAACGATTTTATTAAAATTTGACCAAAATCTTGTCAAAATCCAAAAAATTGAAGTTATTTTCATCTAAATTTACTCAAATATAGAACCTACAACAAAAATACTCAACAAAATCCAAAAAAATCGAAGTTGATTTCAAATAAATTTATTAAAATTTGACACTTCCAACTAAAATTTTTTTCACAATCCAACAAAATTGAAGTTATTTTCATCTAAATTTATTCAAATATAGACCCTACAACAAAAATACTCAACAAAATCCAAAAAAATCGAAGTTGATTTCAAATAAATTTTTTAAAATTTGACACTTCCAACTAAAATTTTTTTCACAATCCAACAAAATTGAAGTTATTTTCATCTAAATTTACTCAAATATAGATCCTACAATAAAAATACTCAACAAAATCCAAAAAAATCGAAGTTGATTTCAAATAAATTTATTAAAAATTGAACCTTCCAACTAAAATTTTTTTTCACAATCCAAAAAATTGAAGTTATTTTCATCTAAATCTACTCAAATATAGATCCTACAACAAAAATACTCAACAAAATAAAAAAAAATCGAAGTTGATTTCAAATAAATTTATTAAAATTTGACACTTCCAACTAAAATTTTTTTCATACTCCAACAAAATTGAAGTTATTTTCATCTAAATTTACTCAAATATAGATCCTACAACCAAAATACGCAACAAAATCCAAAAAAATCGAAGTTCCTTTCAAATGAATTTATTAAAATTTGACCAAAATCTTGTCAAAATCCAAAAAATTGAAGTTATTTTCATCTAAATTTACTCAATTATAGATCCTACAACAAAAATACTCAACAAAATCCAAAAAAAATCGAAGTTGATTTCAAATAAATTTATTAAAATTTGACATTTCCAACTAAATTTTTTTTCAGAATCCAACAAAATTGAAGTTATTTTCATCTAAATTTAGTCAAATATAGATCCTACAACCAAAATACTTATCAAAATCCAAAAAAATCGAAGTTGATTTCAAATGAATTTATTAAAATTTGACAAAAATCTTGTCTACATCCAAGAAAATTGAAGTTATTTTCATCTGAATTTACTCAAATATAGATCCTACAACAAAAATAATCAACAAAATCCAAAAAAATCGAAGTTGATTTCAAATGATTTTATTAAAATTTGACAAAAATCTTGTCTACATACAAGAAAATTGAAGTTATTTTCATCTAAATTTAGTCAAATATAGATCCTACAACCAAAATAGTCATCAAAATCCAAAAAATCGAAGTTGATTTCAAACGATTTTATTAAAATTTGACCAAAATCTTGTCAAAATCCAAAAAATTGAAGTTATTTTCATCTAAATTTACTCAAATATAGAACCTACAACAAAAATACTCAACAAAATCCAAAAAAATCGAAGTTGATTTCAAATAAATTTATTAAAATTTGACACTTCCAACTAAAATTTTTTTCACAATCCAACAAAATTGAAGTTATTTTCATCTAAATTTATTCAAATATAGACCCTACAACAAAAATACTCAACAAAATCCAAAAAAATCGAAGTTGATTTCAAATAAATTTTTTAAAATTTGACACTTCCAACTAAAATTTTTTTCACAATCCAACAAAATTGAAGTTATTTTCATCTAAATTTACTCAAATATAGATCCTACAATAAAAATACTCAACAAAATCCAAAAAAATCGAAGTTGATTTCAAATAAATTTATTAAAAATTGAACCTTCCAACTAAAATTTTTTTTCACAATCCAAAAAATTGAAGTTATTTTCATCTAAATCTACTCAAATATAGATCCTACAACCAAAATACGCAACAAAATCCAAAAAAATCGAAGTTGATTTCAAATGAATTTATTAAAATTTGACAAAAATCTTGTCAAAATCCAAAAAATTGAAGTTATTTTCATCTAAATTTACTCAAATATAGATGCTACAACAAAAATAATCAACAAAATCCAAAAAAATCGAAGTTGATTTCAAATGATTTTATTAAAATTTGACAAAAATCTTGTCTACATACAAGAAAATTGAAGTTATTTTCATCTAAATTTAGTCAAATATAGATCCTACAACCAAAATAGTCATCAAAATCCAAAAAATCGAAGTTGATTTCAAACGATTTTATTAAAATTTGACCAAAATCTTGTCAAAATCCAAAAAATTGAAGTTATTTTCATCTAAATTTAGTCAAATATAGATCCTACAACAAAAATACTCAACAAAATCCAAAAAAATCGAAGTTGATTTCAAATAAATTTATTAAAATTTGACCCTTCCAACTAAAATTTTTTTTCACAATCCAAAAAATTGAAGTTATTTTCATCTAAATCTACTCAAATATAGATCCTACAACAAAAATACTCAACAAAATCCAAAATAATCGAAGTTGATTTCAAATAAATTTAAAAATTCGACACTTCCAACTAAAATTTTTTTCACAATCCAAAAAATTGATGTTATTTTCATCTAAATTTACTCAAATATAGATCCTACAACAAAAATACTCAATAAAATCTAAAAAAATCGAAGTTGGTTTCAAATAATATTATTAAAATTTGATACTTCCAAATAAGTTTTTTTCACAATCCAACAAAATTGAAGTTATTTTCATCTAAATTTAATCAAATATAGATCCTACAACAAGAATACTCAACAAAATCCAAAAAAATCGAAGTTGATTTCAAATAAATTTATTAAAATTTGACACTTCCAACTAATTTTTTTTTCATAATCCAACAAAATTAAATTTATTTTCATCTAAATTTACTCAAATATAGATCCTACAACAAAAATACTCAACAAAATCCAAAAAAATCGAAGTTGATTTCAAATAAATTTATTAAAATTTGACCCTTCCAACTAAAATTTTTTTTCACAATCCAAAAAATTGAAGTTATTTTCATCTAAATTTAATCAAATATAGATCCTACAACAAGAATACTCAACAAAATCCAAAAAAATCGAAGTTGATTTCAAATGAATTTATTAAAATTTGACAAAAATCTTGTCTACATCCAAGAAAATTGAAGTTATTTTCATCTAAATTTAGTCAAATATAGATCCTACAACCAAAATACTCATCAAAATCCAAAAAAATCGAAGTTGATTTCAAATAAATTTATTAAAATTTGACACTTCCAACTAAATTTTTTTTCATAATCCAACAAAATTGAAATTATTTTCATCTAAATTTAGACAAATATAGATCCTACAACCAAAATACTCAACAAAATAAAAAAAAATCGAAGTTGATTTCAAATAAATTTATTAAAATTTGACACTTCCAACTAAAATTTTTTTCATAATCCAACAAAATTGAAGTTATTTTCATCTATATTTACTCAAATATAGATCCTACAACCAAAATACGCAACAAAATCCAAAAAAATCGAAGTTGATTTCAAATGAATTTATTAAAATTTGACCAAAATCTTGTCAAAATCCAAAAAATTGAAGTTATTTTCATCTAAATTTACTCAAATATAGATCCTACAACAAAAATACTCAACAAAATCCAAAAAAAATCGAAGTTGATTTCAAATAAATTTATTAAAATTTGACATTTCCAACTAAATTTTTTTCAGAATCCACGAAAATTGAAGTTATTTTCATCTAAATTTACTCAAATATAGACCCTACAACAAAAATACTCATCAAAATCCAAAAAAATCGAAGTTGATTTCAAATGAATTTATTAAAATTTGACAAAAATCTTGTCTACATACAAGAAAATTGAAGTTATTTTCATCTAAATTTAGTCAAATATAGATCCTACAACCAAAATAGTCATCAAAATCCAAAAAATCGAAGTTGATTTCAAACGATTTTATTAAAATTTGACCAAAATCTTGTCAAAATCCAAAAAATTGAAGTTATTTTCATCTAAATTTACTCAAATATAGAACCTACAACAAAAATACTCAACAAAATCCAAAAAAATCGAAGTTGATTTCAAATAAATTTATTAAAATTTGACACTTCCAACTAAAATTTTTTTCACAATCCAACAAAATTGAAGTTATTTTCATCTAAATTTATTCAAATATAGACCCTACAACAAAAATACTCAACAAAATCCAAAAAAATCGAAGTTGATTTCAAATAAATTTTTTAAAATTTGACACTTCCAACTAAAATTTTTTTCACAATCCAACAAAATTGAAGTTATTTTCATCTAAATTTACTCAAATATAGATCCTACAATAAAAATACTCAACAAAATCCAAAAAAATCGAAGTTGATTTCAAATAAATTTATTAAAAATTGAACCTTCCAACTAAAATTTTTTTTCACAATCCAAAAAATTGAAGTTATTTTCATCTAAATCTACTCAAATATAGATCCTACAACAAAAATACTCAACAAAATAAAAAAAAATCGAAGTTGATTTCAAATAAATTTATTAAAATTTGACACTTCCAACTAAAATTTTTTTCATACTCCAACAAAATTGAAGTTATTTTCATCTAAATTTACTCAAATATAGATCCTACAACCAAAATACGCAACAAAATCCAAAAAAATCGAAGTTCCTTTCAAATGAATTTATTAAAATTTGACCAAAATCTTGTCAAAATCCAAAAAATTGAAGTTATTTTCATCTAAATTTACTCAATTATAGATCCTACAACAAAAATACTCAACAAAATCCAAAAAAAATCGAAGTTGATTTCAAATAAATTTATTAAAATTTGACATTTCCAACTAAATTTTTTTTCAGAATCCAACAAAATTGAAGTTATTTTCATCTAAATTTAGTCAAATATAGATCCTACAACCAAAATACTTATCAAAATCCAAAAAAATCGAAGTTGATTTCAAATGAATTTATTAAAATTTGACAAAAATCTTGTCTACATCCAAGAAAATTGAAGTTATTTTCATCTGAATTTACTCAAATATAGATCCTACAACAAAAATAATCAACAAAATCCAAAAAAATCGAAGTTGATTTCAAATGATTTTATTAAAATTTGACAAAAATCTTGTCTACATACAAGAAAATTGAAGTTATTTTCATCTAAATTTAGTCAAATATAGATCCTACAACCAAAATAGTCATCAAAATCCAAAAAATCGAAGTTGATTTCAAACGATTTTATTAAAATTTGACCAAAATCTTGTCAAAATCCAAAAAATTGAAGTTATTTTCATCTAAATTTACTCAAATATAGAACCTACAACAAAAATACTCAACAAAATCCAAAAAAATCGAAGTTGATTTCAAATAAATTTATTAAAATTTGACACTTCCAACTAAAATTTTTTTCACAATCCAACAAAATTGAAGTTATTTTCATCTAAATTTATTCAAATATAGACCCTACAACAAAAATACTCAACAAAATCCAAAAAAATCGAAGTTGATTTCAAATAAATTTTTTAAAATTTGACACTTCCAACTAAAATTTTTTTCACAATCCAACAAAATTGAAGTTATTTTCATCTAAATTTACTCAAATATAGATCCTACAATAAAAATACTCAACAAAATCCAAAAAAATCGAAGTTGATTTCAAATAAATTTATTAAAAATTGAACCTTCCAACTAAAATTTTTTTTCACAATCCAAAAAATTGAAGTTATTTTCATCTAAATCTACTCAAATATAGATCCTACAACAAAAATACTCAACAAAATAAAAAAAAATCGAAGTTGATTTCAAATAAATTTATTAAAATTTGACACTTCCAACTAAAATTTTTTTCATACTCCAACAAAATTGAAGTTATTTTCATCTAAATTTACTCAAATATAGATCCTACAACCAAAATACGCAACAAAATCCAAAAAAATCGAAGTTCCTTTCAAATGAATTTATTAAAATTTGACCAAAATCTTGTCAAAATCCAAAAAATTGAAGTTATTTTCATCTAAATTTACTCAATTATAGATCCTACAACAAAAATACTCAACAAAATCCAAAAAAAAATCGAAGTTGTTTTCGAATAAATTTATTAAAATTTGACATTTCCAACTAAATTTTTTTTCAGAATCCAACAAAATTGAAGTTATTTTCATCTAAATTTAGTCAAATATAGATCCTACAACCAAAATACTTATCAAAATCCAAAAAAATCGAAGTTGATTTCAAATGAATTTATTAAAATTTGACAAAAATCTTGTCTACATCCAAGAAAATTGAAGTTATTTTCATCTAAATTTACTCAAATACAGATCCTACAACAAAAATAATCAACAAAATCCAAAAAAATCGAAGTTGATTTCAAATGATTTTATTAAAATTTGACAAAAATCTTGTCTACATACAAGAAAATTGAAGTTATTTTCATCTAAATTTAGTCAAATATAGATCCTACAACCAAAATAGTCATCAAAATCCAAAAAATCGAAGTTGATTTCAAACGATTTTATTAAAATTTGACCAAAATCTTGTCAAAATCCAAAAAATTGAAGTTATTTTCATCTAAATTTACTCAAATATAGAACCTACAACAAAAATACTCAACAAAATCCAAAAAAATCGAAGTTGATTTCAAATAAATTTATTAAAATTTGACACTTCCAACTAAAATTTTTTTCACAATCCAACAAAATTGAAGTTATTTTCATCTAAATTTATTCAAATATAGACCCTACAACAAAAATACTCAACAAAATCCAAAAAAATCGAAGTTGATTTCAAATAAATTTTTTAAAATTTGACACTTCCAACTAAAATTTTTTTCACAATCCAACAAAATTGAAGTTATTTTCATCTAAATTTAGTCAAATATAGATCCTACAACAAAAATACTCAACAAAATCCAAAAAAAATCGAAGTTGATTTCAAATAAATTTATTAAAATTTGACATTTCCAACTAAATTTTTTTCAGAATCCACGAAAATTGAAGTTATTTTCATCTAAATTTACTCAAATATAGACCCTACAACAAAAATACTCATCAAAATCCAAAAAAATCGAAGTTGATTTCAAATGAATTTATTAAAATTTGACAAAAATCTTGTCTACATACAAGAAAATTGAAGTTATTTTCATCTAAATTTAGTCAAATATAGATCCTACAACCAAAATAGTCATCAAAATCCAAAAAATCGAAGTTGATTTCAAACGATTTTATTAAAATTTGACCAAAATCTTGTCAAAATCCAAAAAATTGAAGTTATTTTCATCTAAATTTACTCAAATATAGAACCTACAACAAAAATACTCAACAAAATCCAAAAAAATCGAAGTTGATTTCAAATAAATTTATTAAAATTTGACACTTCCAACTAAAATTTTTTTCACAATCCAACAAAATTGAAGTTATTTTCATCTAAATTTATTCAAATATAGACCCTACAACAAAAATACTCAACAAAATCCAAAAAAATCGAAGTTGATTTCAAATAAATTTTTTAAAATTTGACACTTCCAACTAAAATTTTTTTCACAATCCAACAAAATTGAAGTTATTTTCATCTAAATTTACTCAAATATAGATCCTACAATAAAAATACTCAACAAAATCCAAAAAAATCGAAGTTGATTTCAAATAAATTTATTAAAAATTGAACCTTCCAACTAAAATTTTTTTTCACAATCCAAAAAATTGAAGTTATTTTCATCTAAATCTACTCAAATATAGATCCTACAACAAAAATACTCAACAAAATAAAAAAAAATCGAAGTTGATTTCAAATAAATTTATTAAAATTTGACACTTCCAACTAAAATTTTTTTCATACTCCAACAAAATTGAAGTTATTTTCATCTAAATTTACTCAAATATAGATCCTACAACCAAAATACGCAACAAAATCCAAAAAAATCGAAGTTCCTTTCAAATGAATTTATTAAAATTTGACCAAAATCTTGTCAAAATCCAAAAAATTGAAGTTATTTTCATCTAAATTTACTCAATTATAGATCCTACAACAAAAATACTCAACAAAATCCAAAAAAAATCGAAGTTGATTTCAAATAAATTTATTAAAATTTGACATTTCCAACTAAATTTTTTTTCAGAATCCAACAAAATTGAAGTTATTTTCATCTAAATTTAGTCAAATATAGATCCTACAACCAAAATACTTATCAAAATCCAAAAAAATCGAAGTTGATTTCAAATGAATTTATTAAAATTTGACAAAAATCTTGTCTACATCCAAGAAAATTGAAGTTATTTTCATCTGAATTTACTCAAATATAGATCCTACAACAAAAATAATCAACAAAATCCAAAAAAATCGAAGTTGATTTCAAATGATTTTATTAAAATTTGACAAAAATCTTGTCTACATACAAGAAAATTGAAGTTATTTTCATCTAAATTTAGTCAAATATAGATCCTACAACCAAAATAGTCATCAAAATCCAAAAAATCGAAGTTGATTTCAAACGATTTTATTAAAATTTGACCAAAATCTTGTCAAAATCCAAAAAATTGAAGTTATTTTCATCTAAATTTACTCAAATATAGAACCTACAACAAAAATACTCAACAAAATCCAAAAAAATCGAAGTTGATTTCAAATAAATTTATTAAAATTTGACACTTCCAACTAAAATTTTTTTCACAATCCAACAAAATTGAAGTTATTTTCATCTAAATTTATTCAAATATAGACCCTACAACAAAAATACTCAACAAAATCCAAAAAAATCGAAGTTGATTTCAAATAAATTTTTTAAAATTTGACACTTCCAACTAAAATTTTTTTCACAATCCAACAAAATTGAAGTTATTTTCATCTAAATTTACTCAAATATAGATCCTACAATAAAAATACTCAACAAAATCCAAAAAAATCGAAGTTGATTTCAAATAAATTTATTAAAAATTGAACCTTCCAACTAAAATTTTTTTTCACAATCCAAAAAATTGAAGTTATTTTCATCTAAATCTACTCAAATATAGATCCTACAACCAAAATACGCAACAAAATCCAAAAAAATCGAAGTTGATTTCAAATGAATTTATTAAAATTTGACAAAAATCTTGTCAAAATCCAAAAAATTGAAGTTATTTTCATCTAAATTTACTCAAATATAGATGCTACAACAAAAATAATCAACAAAATCCAAAAAAATCGAAGTTGATTTCAAATGATTTTATTAAAATTTGACAAAAATCTTGTCTACATACAAGAAAATTGAAGTTATTTTCATCTAAATTTAGTCAAATATAGATCCTACAACCAAAATAGTCATCAAAATCCAAAAAATCGAAGTTGATTTCAAACGATTTTATTAAAATTTGACCAAAATCTTGTCAAAATCCAAAAAATTGAAGTTATTTTCATCTAAATTTAGTCAAATATAGATCCTACAACAAAAATACTCAACAAAATCCAAAAAAATCGAAGTTGATTTCAAATAAATTTATTAAAATTTGACCCTTCCAACTAAAATTTTTTTTCACAATCCAAAAAATTGAAGTTATTTTCATCTAAATCTACTCAAATATAGATCCTACAACAAAAATACTCAACAAAATCCAAAATAATCGAAGTTGATTTCAAATAAATTTAAAAATTCGACACTTCCAACTAAAATTTTTTTCACAATCCAAAAAATTGATGTTATTTTCATCTAAATTTACTCAAATATAGATCCTACAACAAAAATACTCAATAAAATCTAAAAAAATCGAAGTTGGTTTCAAATAATATTATTAAAATTTGATACTTCCAAATAAGTTTTTTTCACAATCCAACAAAATTGAAGTTATTTTCATCTAAATTTAATCAAATATAGATCCTACAACAAGAATACTCAACAAAATCCAAAAAAATCGAAGTTGATTTCAAATAAATTTATTAAAATTTGACACTTCCAACTAATTTTTTTTTCATAATCCAACAAAATTAAATTTATTTTCATCTAAATTTACTCAAATATAGATCCTACAACAAAAATACTCAACAAAATCCAAAAAAATCGAAGTTGATTTCAAATAAATTTATTAAAATTTGACCCTTCCAACTAAAATTTTTTTTCACAATCCAAAAAATTGAAGTTATTTTCATCTAAATTTAATCAAATATAGATCCTACAACAAGAATACTCAACAAAATCCAAAAAAATCGAAGTTGATTTCAAATGAATTTATTAAAATTTGACAAAAATCTTGTCTACATCCAAGAAAATTGAAGTTATTTTCATCTAAATTTAGTCAAATATAGATCCTACAACCAAAATACTCATCAAAATCCAAAAAAATCGAAGTTGATTTCAAATAAATTTATTAAAATTTGACACTTCCAACTAAATTTTTTTTCATAATCCAACAAAATTGAAATTATTTTCATCTAAATTTAGACAAATATAGATCCTACAACCAAAATACTCAACAAAATAAAAAAAAATCGAAGTTGATTTCAAATAAATTTATTAAAATTTGACACTTCCAACTAAAATTTTTTTCATAATCCAACAAAATTGAAGTTATTTTCATCTATATTTACTCAAATATAGATCCTACAACCAAAATACGCAACAAAATCCAAAAAAATCGAAGTTGATTTCAAATGAATTTATTAAAATTTGACCAAAATCTTGTCAAAATCCAAAAAATTGAAGTTATTTTCATCTAAATTTACTCAAATATAGATCCTACAACAAAAATACTCAACAAAATCCAAAAAAAATCGAAGTTGATTTCAAATAAATTTATTAAAATTTGACATTTCCAACTAAATTTTTTTCAGAATCCACGAAAATTGAAGTTATTTTCATCTAAATTTACTCAAATATAGACCCTACAACAAAAATACTCATCAAAATCCAAAAAAATCGAAGTTGATTTCAAATGAATTTATTAAAATTTGACAAAAATCTTGTCTACATACAAGAAAATTGAAGTTATTTTCATCTAAATTTAGTCAAATATAGATCCTACAACCAAAATAGTCATCAAAATCCAAAAAATCGAAGTTGATTTCAAACGATTTTATTAAAATTTGACCAAAATCTTGTCAAAATCCAAAAAATTGAAGTTATTTTCATCTAAATTTACTCAAATATAGAACCTACAACAAAAATACTCAACAAAATCCAAAAAAATCGAAGTTGATTTCAAATAAATTTATTAAAATTTGACACTTCCAACTAAAATTTTTTTCACAATCCAACAAAATTGAAGTTATTTTCATCTAAATTTATTCAAATATAGACCCTACAACAAAAATACTCAACAAAATCCAAAAAAATCGAAGTTGATTTCAAATAAATTTTTTAAAATTTGACACTTCCAACTAAAATTTTTTTCACAATCCAACAAAATTGAAGTTATTTTCATCTAAATTTACTCAAATATAGATCCTACAATAAAAATACTCAACAAAATCCAAAAAAATCGAAGTTGATTTCAAATAAATTTATTAAAAATTGAACCTTCCAACTAAAATTTTTTTTCACAATCCAAAAAATTGAAGTTATTTTCATCTAAATCTACTCAAATATAGATCCTACAACAAAAATACTCAACAAAATAAAAAAAAATCGAAGTTGATTTCAAATAAATTTATTAAAATTTGACACTTCCAACTAAAATTTTTTTCATACTCCAACAAAATTGAAGTTATTTTCATCTAAATTTACTCAAATATAGATCCTACAACCAAAATACGCAACAAAATCCAAAAAAATCGAAGTTCCTTTCAAATGAATTTATTAAAATTTGACCAAAATCTTGTCAAAATCCAAAAAATTGAAGTTATTTTCATCTAAATTTACTCAATTATAGATCCTACAACAAAAATACTCAACAAAATCCAAAAAAAATCGAAGTTGATTTCAAATAAATTTATTAAAATTTGACATTTCCAACTAAATTTTTTTTCAGAATCCAACAAAATTGAAGTTATTTTCATCTAAATTTAGTCAAATATAGATCCTACAACCAAAATACTTATCAAAATCCAAAAAAATCGAAGTTGATTTCAAATGAATTTATTAAAATTTGACAAAAATCTTGTCTACATCCAAGAAAATTGAAGTTATTTTCATCTGAATTTACTCAAATATAGATCCTACAACAAAAATAATCAACAAAATCCAAAAAAATCGAAGTTGATTTCAAATGATTTTATTAAAATTTGACAAAAATCTTGTCTACATACAAGAAAATTGAAGTTATTTTCATCTAAATTTAGTCAAATATAGATCCTACAACCAAAATAGTCATCAAAATCCAAAAAATCGAAGTTGATTTCAAACGATTTTATTAAAATTTGACCAAAATCTTGTCAAAATCCAAAAAATTGAAGTTATTTTCATCTAAATTTACTCAAATATAGAACCTACAACAAAAATACTCAACAAAATCCAAAAAAATCGAAGTTGATTTCAAATAAATTTATTAAAATTTGACACTTCCAACTAAAATTTTTTTCACAATCCAACAAAATTGAAGTTATTTTCATCTAAATTTATTCAAATATAGACCCTACAACAAAAATACTCAACAAAATCCAAAAAAATCGAAGTTGATTTCAAATAAATTTTTTAAAATTTGACACTTCCAACTAAAATTTTTTTCACAATCCAACAAAATTGAAGTTATTTTCATCTAAATTTACTCAAATATAGATCCTACAATAAAAATACTCAACAAAATCCAAAAAAATCGAAGTTGATTTCAAATAAATTTATTAAAAATTGAACCTTCCAACTAAAATTTTTTTTCACAATCCAAAAAATTGAAGTTATTTTCATCTAAATCTACTCAAATATAGATCCTACAACAAAAATACTCAACAAAATAAAAAAAAATCGAAGTTGATTTCAAATAAATTTATTAAAATTTGACACTTCCAACTAAAATTTTTTTCATACTCCAACAAAATTGAAGTTATTTTCATCTAAATTTACTCAAATATAGATCCTACAACCAAAATACGCAACAAAATCCAAAAAAATCGAAGTTCCTTTCAAATGAATTTATTAAAATTTGACCAAAATCTTGTCAAAATCCAAAAAATTGAAGTTATTTTCATCTAAATTTACTCAATTATAGATCCTACAACAAAAATACTCAACAAAATCCAAAAAAAAATCGAAGTTGTTTTCGAATAAATTTATTAAAATTTGACATTTCCAACTAAATTTTTTTTCAGAATCCAACAAAATTGAAGTTATTTTCATCTAAATTTAGTCAAATATAGATCCTACAACCAAAATACTTATCAAAATCCAAAAAAATCGAAGTTGATTTCAAATGAATTTATTAAAATTTGACAAAAATCTTGTCTACATCCAAGAAAATTGAAGTTATTTTCATCTAAATTTACTCAAATACAGATCCTACAACAAAAATAATCAACAAAATCCAAAAAAATCGAAGTTGATTTCAAATGATTTTATTAAAATTTGACAAAAATCTTGTCTACATACAAGAAAATTGAAGTTATTTTCATCTAAATTTAGTCAAATATAGATCCTACAACCAAAATAGTCATCAAAATCCAAAAAATCGAAGTTGATTTCAAACGATTTTATTAAAATTTGACCAAAATCTTGTCAAAATCCAAAAAATTGAAGTTATTTTCATCTAAATTTACTCAAATATAGAACCTACAACAAAAATACTCAACAAAATCCAAAAAAATCGAAGTTGATTTCAAATAAATTTATTAAAATTTGACACTTCCAACTAAAATTTTTTTCACAATCCAACAAAATTGAAGTTATTTTCATCTAAATTTATTCAAATATAGACCCTACAACAAAAATACTCAACAAAATCCAAAAAAATCGAAGTTGATTTCAAATAAATTTTTTAAAATTTGACACTTCCAACTAAAATTTTTTTCACAATCCAACAAAATTGAAGTTATTTTCATCTAAATTTAGTCAAATATAGATCCTACAACAAAAATACTCAACAAAATCCAAAAAAAATCGAAGTTGATTTCAAATAAATTTATTAAAATTTGACATTTCCAACTAAATTTTTTTTCAGAATCCAACAAAATTGAAGTTATTTTCATCTAAATTTAGTCAAATATAGATCCTACAACCAAAATACTTATCAAAATCCAAAAAAATCGAAGTTGATTTCAAATGAATTTATTAAAATTTGACAAAAATCTTGTCTACATCCAAGAAAATTGAAGTTATTTTCATCTAAATTTACTCAAATATAGATCCTACAACAAAAATAATCAACAAAATCCAAAAAAATCGAAGTTGATTTCAAATGATTTTATTAAAATTTGACAAAAATCTTGTCTACATACAAGAAAATTGAAGTTATTTTCATCTAAATTTAGTCAAATATAGATCCTACAACCAAAATAGTCATCAAAATCCAAAAAATCGAAGTTGATTTCAAACGATTTTATTAAAATTTGACCAATATCTTGTCAAAATCCAAAAAATTGAAGTTATTTTCATCTAAATTTACTCAAATATAGAACCTACAACAAAAATACTCAACAAAATCCAAAAAAATCGAAGTTGATTTCAAATAAATTTATTAAAATTTGACACTTCCAACTAAAATTTTTTTCACAATCCAACAAAATTGAAGTTATTTTCATCTAAATTTACTCAAATATAGAACCTACAACAAAAATACTCAACAAAATCCAAAAAAATCGAAGTTGATTTCAAATAAATTTATTAAAATTTGACATTTCCAACTAATTTTTTTTTCATAATCCAACAAAATTAAATTTATTTTCATCTAAATTTACTCAAATATAGATCCTACAACAAATATACTCAACAAAATCCAAAATAATCGAAGTTGATTTCAAATAAATTGAATAAAACTTGATACTTCCAACTAAAATTTTTTTCACAATCCAACAAAATTGATGTTATTTTCATCTAAATTTAATCAAATATAGATCCTACAACAAAAATACTCGACAAAATCCAAAAAAATCGAAGTTGATTTCATATGAATTTATTAAAATTTGACACTTCCAACTAAAATTTTTTTATAATCCAACAAAATTGAAGTTATTTTCATCTAAATTTAGTCAAATATAGATCCTACATCAAAAATACTCAACAAAATCCAAAAAAATCGAAGTTGATTTCAAATAAATTTATTAAAATTTGACCCTTCCAACTAAAATTTTTTTTCACAATCCAAAAAATTGAAGTTATTTTCATCTAAATCTACTCAAATATAGATCCTACAACAAAAATACTCAACAAAATCCAAAATAATCGAAGTTGATTTCAAATAAATTTAAAAATTCGACACTTCCAACTAAAATTTTTTTCACAATCCAAAAAATTGATGTTATTTTCATCTAAATTTACTCAAATATAGATCCTACAACAAAAATACTCAATAAAATCTAAAAAAATCGAAGTTGGTTTCAAATAATATTATTAAAATTTGACACTTCCAAATAAGTTTTTTTCACAATCCAACAAAATTGAAGTTATTTTCATCTAAATTTAATCAAATATAGATCCTACAACAAGAATACTCAACAAAATCCAAAAAAATCGAAGTTGATTTCAAATAAATTTATTAAAATTTGACACTTCCAACTAATTTTTTTTTCATAATCCAACAAAATTAAATTTATTTTCATCTAAATTTACTCAAATATAGATCCTACAACAAAAATACTCAACAAAATCCAAAAAAATCGAAGTTGATTTCAAATAAATTTATTAAAATTTGACCCTTCCAACTAAAATTTTTTTTCACAATCCAAAAAATTGAAGTTATTTTCATCTAAATTTAATCAAATATAGATCCTACAACAAGAATACTCAACAAAATCCAAAAAAATCGAAGTTGATTTCAAATGAATTTATTAAAATTTGACAAAAATCTTGTCTACATCCAAGAAAATTGAAGTTATTTTCATCTAAATTTAGTCAAATATAGATCCTACAACCAAAATACTCATCAAAATCCAAAAAAATCGAAGTTGATTTCAAATAAATTTATTAAAATTTGACACTTCCAACTAAATTTTTTTTCATAATCCAACAAAATTGAAATTATTTTCATCTAAATTTAGACAAATATAGATCCTACAACCAAAATACTCAACAAAATAAAAAAAAATCGAAGTTGATTTCAAATAAATTTATTAAAATTTGACACTTCCAACTAAAATTTTTTTCATAATCCAACAAAATTGAAGTTATTTTCATCTATATTTACTCAAATATAGATCCTACAACCAAAATACGCAACAAAATCCAAAAAAATCGTAGTTGATTTCAAATGAATTTATTAAAATTTGACAAAAATCTTGTCAAAATCCAAAAAATTGAAGTTATTTTCATCTAAATTTACTCAAATATAGATGCTACAACAAAAATAATCAACAAAATCCAAAAAAATCGAAGTTGATTTCAAATGATTTTATTAAAATTTGACAAAAATCTTGTCTACATACAAGAAAATTGAAGTTATTTTCATCTAAATTTAGTCAAATATAGATCCTACAACCAAAATAGTCATCAAAATCCAAAAAATCGAAGTTGATTTCAAACGATTTTATTAAAATTTGACCAAAATCTTGTCAAAATCCAAAAAATTGAAGTTATTTTCATCTAAATTTAGTCAAATATAGATCCTACAACAAAAATACTCAACAAAATCCAAAAAAATCGAAGTTGATTTCAAATAAATTTATTAAAATTTGACCCTTCCAACTAAAATTTTTTTTCACAATCCAAAAAATTGAAGTTATTTTCATCTAAATCTACTCAAATATAGATCCTACAACAAAAATACTCAACAAAATCCAAAATAATCGAAGTTGATTTCAAATAAATTTAAAAATTCGACACTTCCAACTAAAATTTTTTTCACAATCCAAAAAATTGATGTTATTTTCATCTAAATTTACTCAAATATAGATCCTACAACAAAAATACTCAATAAAATCTAAAAAAATCGAAGTTGGTTTCAAATAATATTATTAAAATTTGATACTTCCAAATAAGTTTTTTTCACAATCCAACAAAATTGAAGTTATTTTCATCTAAATTTAATCAAATATAGATCCTACAACAAGAATACTCAACAAAATCCAAAAAAATCGAAGTTGATTTCAAATAAATTTATTAAAATTTGACACTTCCAACTAATTTTTTTTTCATAATCCAACAAAATTAAATTTATTTTCATCTAAATTTACTCAAATATAGATCCTACAACAAAAATACTCAACAAAATCCAAAAAAATCGAAGTTGATTTCAAATAAATTTATTAAAATTTGACCCTTCCAACTAAAATTTTTTTTCACAATCCAAAAAATTGAAGTTATTTTCATCTAAATTTAATCAAATATAGATCCTACAACAAGAATACTCAACAAAATCCAAAAAAATCGAAGTTGATTTCAAATGAATTTATTAAAATTTGACAAAAATCTTGTCTACATCCAAGAAAATTGAAGTTATTTTCATCTAAATTTAGTCAAATATAGATCCTACAACCAAAATACTCATCAAAATCCAAAAAAATCGAAGTTGATTTCAAATAAATTTATTAAAATTTGACACTTCCAACTAAATTTTTTTTCATAATCCAACAAAATTGAAATTATTTTCATCTAAATTTAGACAAATATAGATCCTACAACCAAAATACTCAACAAAATAAAAAAAAATCGAAGTTGATTTCAAATAAATTTATTAAAATTTGACACTTCCAACTAAAATTTTTTTCATAATCCAACAAAATTGAAGTTATTTTCATCTATATTTACTCAAATATAGATCCTACAACCAAAATACGCAACAAAATCCAAAAAAATCGAAGTTGATTTCAAATGAATTTATTAAAATTTGACCAAAATCTTGTCAAAATCCAAAAAATTGAAGTTATTTTCATCTAAATTTACTCAAATATAGATCCTACAACAAAAATACTCAACAAAATCCAAAAAAAATCGAAGTTGATTTCAAATAAATTTATTAAAATTTGACATTTCCAACTAAATTTTTTTCAGAATCCACGAAAATTGAAGTTATTTTCATCTAAATTTACTCAAATATAGACCCTACAACAAAAATACTCATCAAAATCCAAAAAAATCGAAGTTGATTTCAAATGAATTTATTAAAATTTGACAAAAATCTTGTCTACATACAAGAAAATTGAAGTTATTTTCATCTAAATTTAGTCAAATATAGATCCTACAACCAAAATAGTCATCAAAATCCAAAAAATCGAAGTTGATTTCAAACGATTTTATTAAAATTTGACCAAAATCTTGTCAAAATCCAAAAAATTGAAGTTATTTTCATCTAAATTTACTCAAATATAGAACCTACAACAAAAATACTCAACAAAATCCAAAAAAATCGAAGTTGATTTCAAATAAATTTATTAAAATTTGACACTTCCAACTAAAATTTTTTTCACAATCCAACAAAATTGAAGTTATTTTCATCTAAATTTATTCAAATATAGACCCTACAACAAAAATACTCAACAAAATCCAAAAAAATCGAAGTTGATTTCAAATAAATTTTTTAAAATTTGACACTTCCAACTAAAATTTTTTTCACAATCCAACAAAATTGAAGTTATTTTCATCTAAATTTACTCAAATATAGATCCTACAATAAAAATACTCAACAAAATCCAAAAAAATCGAAGTTGATTTCAAATAAATTTATTAAAAATTGAACCTTCCAACTAAAATTTTTTTTCACAATCCAAAAAATTGAAGTTATTTTCATCTAAATCTACTCAAATATAGATCCTACAACAAAAATACTCAACAAAATAAAAAAAAATCGAAGTTGATTTCAAATAAATTTATTAAAATTTGACACTTCCAACTAAAATTTTTTTCATACTCCAACAAAATTGAAGTTATTTTCATCTAAATTTACTCAAATATAGATCCTACAACCAAAATACGCAACAAAATCCAAAAAAATCGAAGTTCCTTTCAAATGAATTTATTAAAATTTGACCAAAATCTTGTCAAAATCCAAAAAATTGAAGTTATTTTCATCTAAATTTACTCAATTATAGATCCTACAACAAAAATACTCAACAAAATCCAAAAAAAATCGAAGTTGATTTCAAATAAATTTATTAAAATTTGACATTTCCAACTAAATTTTTTTTCAGAATCCAACAAAATTGAAGTTATTTTCATCTAAATTTAGTCAAATATAGATCCTACAACCAAAATACTTATCAAAATCCAAAAAAATCGAAGTTGATTTCAAATAAATTTATTAAAAATTGAACCTTCCAACTAAAATTTTTTTTCACAATCCAAAAAATTGAAGTTATTTTCATCTAAATCTACTCAAATATAGATCCTACAACAAAAATACTCAACAAAATAAAAAAAAATCGAAGTTGATTTCAAATAAATTTATTAAAATTTGACACTTCCAACTAAAATTTTTTTCATACTCCAACAAAATTGAAGTTATTTTCATCTAAATTTACTCAAATATAGATCCTACAACCAAAATACGCAACAAAATCCAAAAAAATCGAAGTTCCTTTCAAATGAATTTATTAAAATTTGACCAAAATCTTGTCAAAATCCAAAAAATTGAAGTTATTTTCATCTAAATTTACTCAATTATAGATCCTACAACAAAAATACTCAACAAAATCCAAAAAAAAATCGAAGTTGTTTTCGAATAAATTTATTAAAATTTGACATTTCCAACTAAATTTTTTTTCAGAATCCAACAAAATTGAAGTTATTTTCATCTAAATTTAGTCAAATATAGATCCTACAACCAAAATACTTATCAAAATCCAAAAAAATCGAAGTTGATTTCAAATGAATTTATTAAAATTTGACAAAAATCTTGTCTACATCCAAGAAAATTGAAGTTATTTTCATCTAAATTTACTCAAATACAGATCCTACAACAAAAATAATCAACAAAATCCAAAAAAATCGAAGTTGATTTCAAATGATTTTATTAAAATTTGACAAAAATCTTGTCTACATACAAGAAAATTGAAGTTATTTTCATCTAAATTTAGTCAAATATAGATCCTACAACCAAAATAGTCATCAAAATCCAAAAAATCGAAGTTGATTTCAAACGATTTTATTAAAATTTGACCAAAATCTTGTCAAAATCCAAAAAATTGAAGTTATTTTCATCTAAATTTACTCAAATATAGAACCTACAACAAAAATACTCAACAAAATCCAAAAAAATCGAAGTTGATTTCAAATAAATTTATTAAAATTTGACACTTCCAACTAAAATTTTTTTCACAATCCAACAAAATTGAAGTTATTTTCATCTAAATTTATTCAAATATAGACCCTACAACAAAAATACTCAACAAAATCCAAAAAAATCGAAGTTGATTTCAAATAAATTTTTTAAAATTTGACACTTCCAACTAAAATTTTTTTCACAATCCAACAAAATTGAAGTTATTTTCATCTAAATTTAGTCAAATATAGATCCTACAACAAAAATACTCAACAAAATCCAAAAAAAATCGAAGTTGATTTCAAATAAATTTATTAAAATTTGACATTTCCAACTAAATTTTTTTTCAGAATCCAACAAAATTGAAGTTATTTTCATCTAAATTTAGTCAAATATAGATCCTACAACCAAAATACTTATCAAAATCCAAAAAAATCGAAGTTGATTTCAAATGAATTTATTAAAATTTGACAAAAATCTTGTCTACATCCAAGAAAATTGAAGTTATTTTCATCTAAATTTACTCAAATATAGATCCTACAACAAAAATAATCAACAAAATCCAAAAAAATCGAAGTTGATTTCAAATGATTTTATTAAAATTTGACAAAAATCTTGTCTACATACAAGAAAATTGAAGTTATTTTCATCTAAATTTAGTCAAATATAGATCCTACAACCAAAATAGTCATCAAAATCCAAAAAATCGAAGTTGATTTCAAACGATTTTATTAAAATTTGACCAATATCTTGTCAAAATCCAAAAAATTGAAGTTATTTTCATCTAAATTTACTCAAATATAGAACCTACAACAAAAATACTCAACAAAATCCAAAAAAATCGAAGTTGATTTCAAATAAATTTATTAAAATTTGACACTTCCAACTAAAATTTTTTTCACAATCCAACAAAATTGAAGTTATTTTCATCTAAATTTACTCAAATATAGAACCTACAACAAAAATACTCAACAAAATCCAAAAAAATCGAAGTTGATTTCAAATAAATTTATTAAAATTTGACATTTCCAACTAATTTTTTTTTCATAATCCAACAAAATTAAATTTATTTTCATCTAAATTTACTCAAATATAGATCCTACAACAAATATACTCAACAAAATCCAAAATAATCGAAGTTGATTTCAAATAAATTGAATAAAACTTGATACTTCCAACTAAAATTTTTTTCACAATCCAACAAAATTGATGTTATTTTCATCTAAATTTAATCAAATATAGATCCTACAACAAAAATACTCGACAAAATCCAAAAAAATCGAAGTTGATTTCATATGAATTTATTAAAATTTGACACTTCCAACTAAAATTTTTTTATAATCCAACAAAATTGAAGTTATTTTCATCTAAATTTAGTCAAATATAGATCCTACATCAAAAATACTCAACAAAATCCAAAAAAATCGAAGTTGATTTCAAATAAATTTATTAAAATTTGACATTTCCAACTAAATTTTTTTTCAGAATCCAACAAAATTGAAGTTATTTTCATCTAAATTTAGTCAAATATAGATCCTACAACCAAAATACTTATCAAAATCCAAAAAAATCGAAGTTGATTTCAAATGAATTTATTAAAATTTGACAAAAATCTTGTCTACATCCAAGAAAATTGAAGTTATTTTCATCTAAATTTACTCAAATACAGATCCTACAACAAAAATAATCAACAAAATCCAAAAAAATCGAAGTTGATTTCAAATGATTTTATTAAAATTTGACAAAAATCTTGTCTACATACAAGAAAATTGAAGTTATTTTCATCTAAATTTAGTCAAATATAGATCCTACAACCAAAATAGTCATCAAAATCCAAAAAATCGAAGTTGATTTCAAACGATTTTATTAAAATTTGACCAAAATCTTGTCAAAATCCAAAAAATTGAAGTTATTTTCATCTAAATTTACTCAAATATAGAACCTACAACAAAAATACTCAACAAAATCCAAAAAAATCGAAGTTGATTTCAAATAAATTTATTAAAATTTGACACTTCCAACTAAAATTTTTTTCACAATCCAACAAAATTGAAGTTATTTTCATCTAAATTTATTCAAATATAGACCCTACAACAAAAATACTCAACAAAATCCAAAAAAATCGAAGTTGATTTCAAATAAATTTTTTAAAATTTGACACTTCCAACTAAAATTTTTTTCACAATCCAACAAAATTGAAGTTATTTTCATCTAAATTTAGTCAAATATAGATCCTACAACAAAAATACTCAACAAAATCCAAAAAAAATCGAAGTTGATTTCAAATAAATTTATTAAAATTTGACATTTCCAACTAAATTTTTTTTCAGAATCCAACAAAATTGAAGTTATTTTCATCTAAATTTAGTCAAATATAGATCCTACAACCAAAATACTTATCAAAATCCAAAAAAATCGAAGTTGATTTCAAATGAATTTATTAAAATTTGACAAAAATCTTGTCTACATCCAAGAAAATTGAAGTTATTTTCATCTAAATTTACTCAAATATAGATCCTACAACAAAAATAATCAACAAAATCCAAAAAAATCGAAGTTGATTTCAAATGATTTTATTAAAATTTGACAAAAATCTTGTCTACATACAAGAAAATTGAAGTTATTTTCATCTAAATTTAGTCAAATATAGATCCTACAACCAAAATAGTCATCAAAATCCAAAAAATCGAAGTTGATTTCAAACGATTTTATTAAAATTTGACCAATATCTTGTCAAAATCCAAAAAATTGAAGTTATTTTCATCTAAATTTACTCAAATATAGAACCTACAACAAAAATACTCAACAAAATCCAAAAAAATCGAAGTTGATTTCAAATAAATTTATTAAAATTTGACACTTCCAACTAAAATTTTTTTCACAATCCAACAAAATTGAAGTTATTTTCATCTAAATTTACTCAAATATAGAACCTACAACAAAAATACTCAACAAAATCCAAAAAAATCGAAGTTGATTTCAAATAAATTTATTAAAATTTGACATTTCCAACTAATTTTTTTTTCATAATCCAACAAAATTAAATTTATTTTCATCTAAATTTACTCAAATATAGATCCTACAACAAATATACTCAACAAAATCCAAAATAATCGAAGTTGATTTCAAATAAATTGAATAAAACTTGATACTTCCAACTAAAATTTTTTTCACAATCCAACAAAATTGATGTTATTTTCATCTAAATTTAATCAAATATAGATCCTACAACAAAAATACTCGACAAAATCCAAAAAAATCGAAGTTGATTTCATATGAATTTATTAAAATTTGACACTTCCAACTAAAATTTTTTTATAATCCAACAAAATTGAAGTTATTTTCATCTAAATTTAGTCAAATATAGATCCTACATCAAAAATACTCAACAAAATCCAAAAAAATCGAAGTTGATTTCAAATAAATTTATTAAAATTTGACCCTTCCAACTAAAATTTTTTTTCACAATCCAAAAAATTGAAGTTATTTTCATCTAAATCTACTCAAATATAGATCCTACAACAAAAATACTCAACAAAATCCAAAATAATCGAAGTTGATTTCAAATAAATTTAAAAATTCGACACTTCCAACTAAAATTTTTTTCACAATCCAAAAAATTGATGTTATTTTCATCTAAATTTACTCAAATATAGATCCTACAACAAAAATACTCAATAAAATCTAAAAAAATCGAAGTTGGTTTCAAATAATATTATTAAAATTTGACACTTCCAAATAAGTTTTTTTCACAATCCAACAAAATTGAAGTTATTTTCATCTAAATTTAATCAAATATAGATCCTACAACAAGAATACTCAACAAAATCCAAAAAAATCGAAGTTGATTTCAAATAAATTTATTAAAATTTGACACTTCCAACTAATTTTTTTTTCATAATCCAACAAAATTAAATTTATTTTCATCTAAATTTACTCAAATATAGATCCTACAACAAAAATACTCAACAAAATCCAAAAAAATCGAAGTTGATTTCAAATAAATTTATTAAAATTTGACCCTTCCAACTAAAATTTTTTTTCACAATCCAAAAAATTGAAGTTATTTTCATCTAAATTTAATCAAATATAGATCCTACAACAAGAATACTCAACAAAATCCAAAAAAATCGAAGTTGATTTCAAATGAATTTATTAAAATTTGACAAAAATCTTGTCTACATCCAAGAAAATTGAAGTTATTTTCATCTAAATTTAGTCAAATATAGATCCTACAACCAAAATACTCATCAAAATCCAAAAAAATCGAAGTTGATTTCAAATAAATTTATTAAAATTTGACACTTCCAACTAAATTTTTTTTCATAATCCAACAAAATTGAAATTATTTTCATCTAAATTTAGACAAATATAGATCCTACAACCAAAATACTCAACAAAATAAAAAAAAATCGAAGTTGATTTCAAATAAATTTATTAAAATTTGACACTTCCAACTAAAATTTTTTTCATAATCCAACAAAATTGAAGTTATTTTCATCTATATTTACTCAAATATAGATCCTACAACCAAAATACGCAACAAAATCCAAAAAAATCGAAGTTGATTTCAAATGAATTTATTAAAATTTGACAAAAATCTTGTCAAAATCCAAAAAATTGAAGTTATTTTCATCTAAATTTACTCAAATATAGATCCTACAACAAAAATAATCAACAAAATCCAAAAAAATCGAAGTTGATTTCAAATGATTTTATTAAAATTTGACAAAAATCTTGTCTACATACAAGAAAATTGAAGTTATTTTCATCTAAATTTAGTCAAATATAGATCCTACAACCAAAATAGTCATCAAAATCCAAAAAATCGAAGTTGATTTCAAACGATTTTATTAAAATTTGACCAAAATCTTGTCAAAATCCAAAAAATTGAAGTTATTTTCATCTAAATTTAGTCAAATATAGATCCTACAACAAAAATACTCAACAAAATCCAAAAAAATCGAAGTTGATTTCAAATAAATTTATTAAAATTTGACCCTTCCAACTAAAATTTTTTTTCACAATCCAAAAAATTGAAGTTATTTTCATCTAAATCTACTCAAATATAGATCCTACAACAAAAATACTCAACAAAATCCAAAATAATCGAAGTTGATTTCAAATAAATTTAAAAATTCGACACTTCCAACTAAAATTTTTTTCACAATCCAAAAAATTTATGTTATTTTCATCTAAATTTACTCAAATATAGATCCTACATCAAAAATACTCAATAAAATCTAAAAAAATCGAAGTTGGTTTCAAATAATATTATTAAAATTTGATACTTCCAAATAAGTTTTTTTCACAATCCAACAAAATTGAAGTTATTTTCATCTAAATTTAATCAAATATAGATCCTACAACAAGAATACTCAACAAAATCCAAAAAAATCGAAGTTGATTTCAAATAAATTTATTAAAATTTGACACTTCCAACTAATTTTTTTTTCATAATCCAACAAAATTAAATTTATTTTCATCTAAATTTACTCAAATATAGATCCTACAACAAAAATACTCAACAAAATCCAAAAAAATCGAAGTTGATTTCAAATAAATTTATTAAAATTTGACCCTTCCAACTAAAATTTTTTTTCACAATCCAAAAAATTGAAGTTATTTTCATCTAAATTTAATCAAATATAGATCCTACAACAAGAATACTCAACAAAATCCAAAAAAATCGAAGTTGATTTCAAATGAATTTATTAAAATTTGACAAAAATCTTGTCTACATCCAAGAAAATTGAAGTTATTTTCATCTAAATTTAGTCAAATATAGATCCTACAACCAAAATACTCATCAAAATCCAAAAAAATCGAAGTTGATTTCAAATAAATTTATTAAAATTTGACACTTCCAACTAAATTTTTTTTCATAATCCAACAAAATTGAAATTATTTTCATCTAAATTTAGACAAATATAGATCCTACAACCAAAATACTCAACAAAATAAAAAAAAATCGAAGTTGATTTCAAATAAATTTATTAAAATTTGACACTTCCAACTAAAATTTTTTTCATAATCCAACAAAATTGAAGTTATTTTCATCTATATTACTCAAATATAGATCCTACAACCAAAATACGCAACAAAATCCAAAAAAATCGAAGTTGATTTCAAATGAATTTATTAAAATTTGACCAAAATCTTGTCAAAATCCAAAAAATTGAAGTTATTTTCATCTAAATTTACTCAAATATAGATCCTACAACAAAAATACTCAATAAAATCCAAAAAAAATCGAAGTTGATTTCAAATAAATTTATTAAAATTTGACATTTCCAACTAAATTTTTTTCAGAATCCACGAAAATTGAAGTTATTTTCATCTAAATTTACTCAAATATAGACCCTACAACAAAAATACTCATCAAAATCCAAAAAAATCGAAGTTGATTTCAAATGAATTTATTAAAATTTGACAAAAATCTTGTCTACATCCAAGAAAATTGAAGTTATTTTCATCTAAATTTACTCAAATATAGATCCTACAACAAAAATACTCAACAAAACCCAAAAAAATCGAAGTTGATTTCAAATGATTTTATTAAAATTTGACAAAAATCTTGTCTACACACAAGAAAATTGAAGTTATTTTCATCTAAATTTAGTCAAATATAGATCCTACAACCAAAATAGTCATCAAAATCCAAAAAATCGAAGTTGATTTCAAATAAATTTATTAAAATTTGACACTTCCAACTAAATTTTTTTTCATAATCCAACAAAATTGAAGTTATTTTCATCTAAATTTACTCAAATATAGATCCTACAACCAAAATACTCAACAAAATACAAAAAAATCGAAGTTGATTTCAAATGAATTTATTAAAATTTGACCAAAATCTTGTCAAAATCCAAGAAAATTGAAGTTATTTTCATCTAAATTTAGTCAAATATAGATCCTACAACCAAAATACTCGACAAAATCCAAAAAAATCGAAGTTGATTTCATATGAATTTATTAAAATTTGACACTTCCAACTAAATTTTTTTTTATAATCCAACAAAATTGAAGTTATTTTCATCTAAATTTAGTCAAATATAGATCCTACAACCAAAATACTTATCAAAATCCAAAAAAATCGAAGTTGATTTCAAATGAATTTATTAAAATTTGACAAAAATCTTGTCTACATCCAAGAAAATTGAAGTTATTTTCATCTAAATTTAGTCAAATATAGATCCTACAACCAAAATAGTCATCAAAATCCAAAAAATCGAAGTTGATTTCAAACGATTTTATTAAAATTTGACCAAAATCTTGTCAAAATCCAAAAAATTGAAGTTATTTTCATCTAAATTTACTCAATTATAGATCCTACAACAAAAATACTCAACAAAATCCAAAAAAAATCGAAGTTGATTTCAAATAAATTTATTAAAATTTGACATTTCCAACTAAATTTTTTTTCAGAATCCAACAAAATTGAAGTTATTTTCATCTAAATTTAGTCAAATATAGATCCTACAACCAAAATACTTATCAAAATCCAAAAAAATCGAAGTTGATTTCAAATGAATTTATTAAAATTTGACAAAAATCTTGTCTACATCCAAGAAAATTGAAGTTATTTTCATCTAAATTTACTCAAATATAGATCCTACAACAAAAATAATCAACAAAATCCAAAAAAATCGAAGTTGATTTCAAATGATTTTATTAAAATTTGACAAAAATCTTGTCTACATACAAGAAAATTGAAGTTATTTTCATCTAAATTTAGTCAAATATAGATCCTACAACCAAAATAGTCATCAAAATCCAAAAAATCGAAGTTGATTTCAAACGATTTTATTAAAATTTGACCAAAATCTTGTCAAAATCCAAAAAATTGAAGTTATTTTCATCTAAATTTACTCAAATATAGAACCTACAACAAAAATACTCAACAAAATCCAAAAAAATCGAAGTTGATTTCAAATAAATTTATTAAAATTTGACACTTCCAACTAAAATTTTTTTCACAATCCAACAAAATTGAAGTTATTTTCATCTAAATTTATTCAAATATAGACCCTACAACAAAAATACTCAACAAAATCAAAAAAAATCGAAGTTGATTTCAAATAAATTTATTAAAAATTGAACCTTCCAACTAAAATTTTTTTTCACAATCCAAAAAATTGAAGTTATTTTCATCTAAATCTACTCAAATATAGATCCTACAACAAAAATACTCAACAAAATAAAAAAAAATCGAAGTTGATTTCAAATAAATTTATTAAAATTTGACACTTCCAACTAAAATTTTTTTCATACTCCAACAAAATTGAAGTTATTTTCATCTAAATTTACTCAAATATAGATCCTACAACCAAAATACGCAACAAAATCCAAAAAAAAATCGAAGTTGATTTCGAATAAATTTATTAAAATTTGACATTTCCAACTAAATTTTTTTTCAGAATCCAACAAAATTGAAGTTATTTTCATCTAAATTTAGTCAAATATAGATCCTACAACCAAAATACTTATCAAAATCCAAAAAAATCGAAGTTGATTTCAAATGAATTTATTAAAATTTGACAAAAATCTTGTCTACATCCAAGAAAATTGAAGTTATTTTCATCTAAATTTACTCAAATATAGATCCTACAACAAAAATAATCAACAAAATCCAAAAAAATCGAAGTTGATTTCAAATGATTTTATTAAAATTTGACAAAAATCTTGTCTACATACAAGAAAATTGAAGTTATTTTCATCTAAATTTAGTCAAATATAGATCCTACAACCAAAATAGTCATCAAAATCCAAAAAATCGAAGTTGATTTCAAACGATTTTATTAAAATTTGACCAAAATCTTGTCAAAATCCAAAAAATTGAAGTTATTATCATCTAAATTTACTCAAATATAGAACCTACAACAAAAATACTCAACAAAATCCAAAAAAATCGAAGTTGATTTCAAATAAATTTATTAAAATTTGACACTTCCAACTAAAATTTTTTTCACAATCCAACAAAATTGAAGTTATTTTCATCTAAATTTACTCAAATATAGAACATACAACAAAAATACTCAACAAAATCCAAAAAAATCGAAGTTGATTTCAAATAAATTTATTAAAATTTGACATTTCCAACTAATTTTTTTTTCATAATCCAACAAAATTAAATTTATTTTCATCTAAATTTACTCAAATATAGATCCTACAACAAATATACTCAACAAAATCCAAAATAATCGAAGTTGATTTCAAATAAATTGAATAAAACTTGATACTTCCAACTAAAATTTTTTTCACAATCCAACAAAATTGAAGTTATTTTCATCTAAATTTAATCAAATATAGATCCTACAACAAAAATACTCGACAAAATCCAAAAAAATCGAAGTTGATTTCATATGAATTTATTAAAATTTGACACTTCCAACTAAAATTTTTTTATAATCCAACAAAATTGAAGTTATTTTCATCTAAATCTACTCAAATATAGATCCTACAACAAAAATACTCAACAAAATCCAAAATAATCGAAGTTGATTTCAAATAAATTTAAAAATTCGACACTTCCAACTAAAATTTTTTTCACAATCCAAAAAATTGATGTTATTTTCATCTAAATTTACTCAAATATAGATCCTACAACAAAAATACTCAATAAAATCTAAAAAAATCGAAGTTGGTTTCAAATAATATTATTAAAATTTGATACTTCCAAATAAGTTTTTTTCACAATCCAACAAAATTGAAGTTATTTTCATCTAAATTTAATCAAATATAGATCCTACAACAAGAATACTCAACAAAATCCAAAAAAATCGAAGTTGATTTCAAATAAATTTATTAAAATTTGACACTTCCAACTAATTTTTTTTTCATAATCCAACAAAATTAAATTTATTTTCATCTAAATTTACTCAAATATAGATCCTACAACAAAAATACTCAACAAAATCCAAATAAATCGAAGTTGATTTCAAATAAATTTATTAAAATTTGACCCTTCCAACTAAAATTTTTTTTCACAATCCAAAAAATTGAAGTTATTTTCATCTAAATTTAATCAAATATAGATCCTACAACAAGAATACTCAACAAAATCCAAAAAAATCGAAGTTGATTTCAAATGAATTTATTAAAATTTGACAAAAATCTTGTCTACATCCAAGAAAATTGAAGTTATTTTCATCTAAATTTAGTCAAATATAGATCCTACAACCAAAATACTCATCAAAATCCAAAAAAATCGAAGTTGATTTCAAATAAATTTATTAAAATTTGACACTTCCAACTAAATTTTTTTTCATAATCCAACAAAATTGAAATTATTTTCATCTAAATTTAGACAAATATAGATCCTACAACCAAAATACTCAACAAAATAAAAAAAAATCGGAGTTGATTTCAAATAAATTTATTAAAATTTGACACTTCCAACTAAAATTTTTTTCATAATCCAACAAAATTGAAGTTATTTTCATCTATATTTACTCAAATATAGATCCTACAACCAAAATACTCATCAAAATCCAAAAAAATCGAAGTTGATTTCAAATGAATTTATTAAAATTTGACAAAAATCTTGTCTACATCCAAGAAAATTGAAGTTATTTTCATCTAAATTTACTCAAATATAGATCCTACAACAAAAATACTCAACAAAACCCAAAAAAATCGAAGTTGATTTCAAATGATTTTATTAAAATTTGACAAAAATCTTGTCTACATACAAGAAAATTGAAGTTATTTTCATCTAAATTTAGTCAAATATAGATCCTACAACCAAAATAGTCATCAAAATCCAAAAAATCGAAGTTGATTTCAAATAAATTTATTAAAATTTGACACTTCCAACTAAATTTTTTTTCATAATCCAACAAAATTGAAGTTATTTTCATCTAAATTTACTCAAATATAGATCCTACAACCAAAATACGCACAAAATCCAAAAAAATCGAAGTTGATTTCAAATGAATTTATTAAAATTTGACCAAAATCTTGTCAAAATCCAAAAAATTGAAGTTATTTTCATCTAAATTTACTCAAATATAGATCCTACAACAAAAATACTCAACAAAATCCAAAAAAAATCGAAGTTGATTTCAAATAAATTTATTAAAATTTGACATTTCCAACTAAATTTTTTTCAGAATCCAACAAAATTGAAGTTATTTTCATCTAAATTTACTCAAATATAGACCCTACAACAAAAATACTCATCAAAATCCAAAAAAATCGAAGTTGATTTCAAATGAATTTATTAAAATTTGACAAAAATCTTGTCTACATCCAAGAAAATTGGAGTTATTTTCATCTAAATTTACTCAAATATAGATCCTACAACAAAAATACTCAACAAAACCCAAAAAATTCGAAGTTGATTTCAAATGATTTTATTAAAATTTGACAAAAATCTTGTCTACATACAAGAAAATTGAAGTTATTTTCATCTAAATTTAGTCAAATATAGATCCTACAACCAAAATAGTCAACAAACTCCAAAAAATCGAAGTTGATTTCAAATAAATTTATTAAAATTTGACACTTCCAACTAATTTTTTTTTCATAATCCAACAAAATTGAAGTTATTTTCATCTAAATTTACTCAAATATAGATCCTACAACCAAAATACTCAACAAAATACAAAAAAATCGAAGTTGATTTCAAATGAATTTATTAAAATTTGACCAAAATCTTGTCAAAATCCAAGAAAATTGAAGTTATTTTCATCTAAATTTAGTCAAATATAGATCCTACAACCAAAATACTCGACAAAATCCAAAAAAATCGAAGTTGATTTCATATGAATTTATTAAAATTTGACACTTCCAACTAAAATTTTTTTTATAATCCAACAAAATTGAAGTTATTTTCATCTAAATTTAGTCAAATATAGATCCTACAACCAAAATACTTATCAAAATCCAAAAAAATCGAAGTTGATTTCAAATGAATTTATTAAAATTTGACAAAAATCTTGTCTACATCCAAGAAAATTGAAGTTATTTTCATCTAAATTTACTCAAATACAGATCCTACAACAAAAATAATCAACAAAATCCAAAAAAATCGAAGTTGATTTCAAATGATTTTATTAAAATTTGACAAAAATCTTGTCTACATACAAGAAAATTGAAGTTATTTTCATCTAAATTTAGTCAAATATAGATCCTACAACCAAAATAGTCATCAAAATCCAAAAAATCGAAGTTGATTTCAAACGATTTTATTAAAATTTGACCAAAATCTTGTCAAAATCCAAAAAATAGAAGTTATTTTCATCTAAATTTACTCAAATATAGAACCTACAACAAAAATACTCAACAAAATCCAAAAAAATCGAAGTTGATTTCAAATAAATTTATTAAAATTTGACACTTCCAACTAAAATTTTTTTCACAATCCAACAAAATTGAAGTTATTTTCATCTAAATTTATTCAAATATAGACCCTACAACAAAAATACTCAACAAAATCCAAAAAAATCGAAGTTGATTTCAAATAAATTTATTAAAATTTGACACTTCCAACTAAAATTTTTTTCACAATCCAACAAAATTGAAGTTATTTTCATCTAAATTTACTCAAATATAGATCCTACAACCAAAATACGCAACAAAATCCAAAAAAATCGAAGTTCCTTTCAAATGAATTTATTAAAATTTGACCAAAATCTTTTCAAAATCCAAAAAATTGAAGTTATTTTCATCTAAATTTACTCAAATATAGATCCTACAACAAAAATACTCAACAAAATCCAAAAAAAATCGAAGTTGATTTCAAATAAATTTATTAAAATTTGACATTTCCAACTAAATTTTTTTTCAGAATCCAACAAAATTGAAGTTATTTTCATCTAAATTTACTCAAATATAGACCCTACAACAAAAATACTCAACAAAATCCAAAAAATCGAAGTTGATTTCAAATAAATTTATTAAAATTTGACACTTCCAACTAATTTTTTTTTCATAATCCAACAAAATTAAATTTATTTTCATCTAAATTTACTCAAATATAGATCCTACAACAAATATACTCAACAAAATCCAAAATAATCGAAGTTGATTTCAAATAAATTGAATAAAACTTGATACTTCCAACTAAATTTTTTTTCACAATCCAACAAAATTGAAGTTATTTTCATCTAAATTTAATCAAATATAGATCCTACAACAAAAATACTCGACAAAATCCAAAAAAATCGACGTTGATTTCATATGAATTTATTAAAATTTGACACTTCCAACTAAAATTTTTTTATAATCCAACAAAATTGAAGTTATTTTCATCTAAATTTAGTCAAATATAGATCCTACAACAAAAATACTCAACAAAATCCAAAAAAATCAAAGTTGATTTCAAATAAATTTATTAAAATTTGACCCTTCCAACTAAAATTTTTTTTCACAATCCAAAAAATTGAAGTTATTTTCATCTAAATCTACTCAAATATAGATCCTACAACAAAAATACTCAACAAAATCCAAAATAATCGAAGTTGATTTCAAATAAATTTAAAAATTCGACACTTCCAACTAAAATTTTTTTCACAATCCAAAAAATTGATGTTATTTTCATCTAAATTTACTCAAATATAGATCCTACAACAAAAATACTCAATAAAATCTAAAAAAATCGAAGTTGGTTTCAAATAATATTATTAAAATTTGACACTTCCAAATAAGTTTTTTTCACAATCCAACAAAATTGAAGTTATTTTCATCTAAATTTAATCAAATATAGATCCTACAACAAGAATACTCAACAAAATCCAAAAAAATCGAAGTTGATTTCAAATAAATTTATTAAAATTTGACACTTCCAACTAATTTTTTTTTCATAATCCAACAAAATTAAATTTATTTTCATCTAAATTTACTCAAATATAGATCCTACAACAAAAATACTCAACAAAATCCAAAAAAATCGAAGTTGATTTCAAATAAATTTATTAAAATTTGACCCTTCCAACTAAAATTTTTTTTCACAATCCAAAAAATTGAAGTTATTTTCATCTAAATTTAATCAAATATAGATCCTACAACAAGAATACTCATCAAAATCCAAAAAAATCGAAGTTGATTTCAAATAGATTTATTAAAATTTGACACTTCCAACTAAATTTTTTTTCATAATCCAACAAAATTGAATTTATTTTCATCTAAATTTAGACAAATATAGATCCTACAACCAAAATACTCAACAAAATAAAAAAAAATCGAAGTTGATTTCAAATAAATTTATTAAAATTTGACACTTCCAACTAAAATTTTTTTCATAATCCAACAAAATTGAAGTTATTTTCATCTATATTTACTCAAATATAGATCCTACAACCAAAATACGCAACAAAATCCAAAAAAATCGAAGTTGATTTCAAATGAATTTATTAAAATTTGACCAAAATCTTGTCAAAATCCAAAAAATTGAAGTTATTTTCATCTAAATTTACTCAAATATAGATCCTACAACCAAAATACGCAACAAAATCCAAAAAAAATCGAAGTTGATTTCAAATAAATTTATTAAAATTTGACATTTCCAACTAAATTTTTTTTCAGAATCCAACAAAATTGAAGTTATTTTCATCTATATTTACTCAAATATAGATCCTACAACCAAAATACTCAACAAAATCCAAAAAAATCAAAGTTGATTTCAAATAAATTTATTAAAATTTGACCCTTCCAACTAAAATTTTTTTTCACAATCCAAAAAATTGAAGTTATTTTCATCTAAATCTACTCAAATATAGATCCTACAACAAAAATACTCAACAAAATCCAAAATAATCGAAGTTGATTTCAAATAAATTTAAAAATTCGACACTTCCAACTAAAATTTTTTTCACAATCCAAAAAATTGAAGTTATTTTCATCTAAATTTAATCAAATATAGATCCTACAACAAGAATACTCATCAAAATCCAAAAAAATCGAAGTTGATTTCAAATAGATTTATTAAAATTTGACACTTCCAACTAAATTTTTTTTCATAATCCAACAAAATTGAATTTATTTTCATCTAAATTTAGACAAATATAGATCCTACAACCAAAATACTCAACAAAATAAAAAAAAATCGAAGTTGATTTCAAATAAATTTATTAAAATTTGACACTTCCAACTAAAATTTTTTTCATAATCCTACAAAATTGAAGTTATTTTCATCTATATTTACTCAAATATAGATCCTACAACCAAAATACGCAACAAAATCCAAAAAAATCGAAGTTGATTTCAAATGAATTTATTAAAATTTGACCAAAATCTTGTCAAAATCCAAAAAATTGAAGTTATTTTCATCTAAATTTACTCAAATATAGATCCTACAACCAAAATACGCAACAAAATCCAAAAAAATCGAAGTTGATTTCAAATGAATTTATTAAAATTTGACCAAAATCTTGTCAAAATCCAAAAAATTGAAGTTATTTTCATCTAAATTTACTCAAATATAGATCCTACAACAAAAATACTCAACAAAATCCAAAAAAAATCGAAGTTGATTTCAAATAAATTTATTAAAATTTGACATTTCCAACTAAATTTTTTTTCAGAATCCAACAAAATTGAAGTTATTTTCATCTATATTTACTCAAATATAGATCCTACAACCAAAATACGCAACAAAATCCAAAAAAATCGAAGTTGATTTCAAATAAATTTATTAAAATTTGACACTTCCAACTAATTTTTTTTTCATAATCCAACAAAATTGAATTTATTTTCATCTAAATTTACTCAAATATAGATCCTACAACAAATATACTCAACAAAATCCAAAATAATCGAAGTTGATTTCAAATAAATTTCAAAATTCGACACTTCCAACTAAAATTTTTTTCACAATCCAAAAAATTGATGTTATTTTCATCTAAATTTAGTCAAATATAGATCCTACAACCAAAATACTCATCAAAATCCAAAAAAATCGAAGTTGATTTCAAATAAATTTATTAAAATTTGACACTTCCAACTAAATTTTTTTTCATAATCCAACAAAATTGAATTTATTTTCATCTAAATTTAGACAAATATAGATCCTACAACCAAAATACTCAACAAAATAAAAAAAAATCGAAGTTGATTTCAAATAAATTTATTAAAATTTGACACTTCCAACTAAAATTTTTTTCATAATCCAACAAAATTGAAGTTATTTTCATCTATATTTACTCAAATATAGATCCTACAACCAAAATACGCAACAAAATCCAAAAAAATCGAAGTTGATTTCAAATGAATTTATTAAAATTTGACCAAAATCTTGTCAAAATCCAAAAAATTGAAGTTATTTTCATCTAAATTTACTCAAATATAGAACCTACAACAAAAATACTCAACAAAATCCAAAAAAATCGAAGTTGATTTCAAATAAATTTATTAAAATTTGACACTTCCAACTAAAATTTTTTTCACAATCCAACAAAATTGAAGTTATTTTCATCTAAATTTATTCAAATATAGACCCTACAACAAAAATACTCAACAAAATCCAAAAAAATCGAAGTTGATTTCAAATAAATTTATTAAAATTTGACACTTCCAACTAAAATTCTTTTCACAATCCAACAAAATTGAAGTTATTTTCATCTAAATTTACTCAAATATAGATCCTACAACAAAAATACTCAACAAAATAAAAAAATATCGAAGTTGATTTCAAATAAATTTATTAAAATTTGACACTTCCAACTAAAATTTTTTTCATACTCCAACAAAATTGAAGTTATTTTCATCTAAATTTACTCAAATATAGATCCTACAACCAAAATACGCAACAAAATCCAAAAAAATCGAAGTTGATTTCAAATGAATTTATTAAAATTTGACCAAAATCTTGTCAAAATCCAAAAAATTGAAGTTATTTTCATCTAAATTTACTCAAATATAGATCCTACAACAAAAATACTCAACAAAATCCGAAAAAAATCGAAGTTGATTTCAAATAAATTTATTAAAATTTGACATTTCCAACTAAATTTTTTTTCAGAATCCAACAAAATTGAAGTTATTTTCATCTAAATTTACTCAAATATAGACCCTACAACAAAAATACTCAACAAAATCCAAAAAAATCGAAGTTGATTTCAAATAAATTTATTAAAATTTGACACTTCCAACTAAATTTTTTTTCATAATCCAACAAAATTAAATTTATTTTCATCTAAATTTACTCAAATATAGATCCTACAACAAATATACTCAACAAAATCCAAAATAATCGAAGTTGATTTCAAATAAATTGAATAAAACTTGATACTTCCAACTAAAATTTTTTTCACAATCCAACAAAATTGAAGTTATTTTCATCTAAATTTAATCAAATATAGATCCTACAACAAAAATACTCAACTAAATCCAAAATAATCGAAGTTGATTTCAAATAAATTTAAAAATTCGACACTTCCAACTAAAATTTTTTTCACAATCCAAAAAATTGATGTTATTTTCATCTAAATTTACTCAAATATAGATCCTACAACAAAAATACTCAATAAAATCTAAAAAAATCGAAGTTGGTTTCAAATAATATTATTAAAATTTGACACTTCCAAATAAGTTTTTTTCACAATCCAACAAAATTGAAGTTATTTTCATCTAAATTTAATCAAATATAGATCCTACAACAAGAATACTCAACAAAATCCAAAAAAATCGAAGTTGATTTCAAATAAATTTATTAAAATTTGACACTTCCAACTAATTTTTTTTTCGTAATCCAACAAAATTAAATTTATTTTCATCTAAATTTACTCAAATATAGATCCTACAACAAAAATACTCAACAAAATCCAAAAATATCGAAGTTGATTTCAAATAAATTTATTAAAATTTGACCCTTCCAACTAAAATTTTTTTTCACAATCCAAAAAAGTGAAGTTATTTTCATCTAAGTTTAATCAAATATAGATCCTACAACAAGAATACTCAACAAAATCCAAAAAAATCGAAGTTGATTTCAAATGAATTTATTAAAATTTGACAAAAATCTTGTGTACATCCAAGAAAATTGAAGTTATTTTCATCTAAATTTAGTCAAATATAGATCCTACAACCAAAATACTCATCAAAATCCGAAAAAATCGAAGTTGATTCCAAAAAAATTTATTAAAATTTGACACTTCCAACTAAATTTTTTTTCATAATCCAACAAAATTGAATTTATTTTCATCTAAATTTAGACAAATATAGATCCTACAACCAAAATACTCAACAAAATAAAAAAAAATCGAAGTTGATTTCAAATAAATTTATTAAAATTTGACACTTCCAACTAAAATTTTTTTCATAATCCAACAAAATTGAAGTTATTTTCATCTATATTTACTCAAATATAGATCCTACAACCAAAATACGCAACAAAATCCATAAAAATCGAAGTTGATTTCAAATGAATTTATTAAAATTTGACCAAAATCTTGTCAAAATCCAAAAAATTGAAGTTATTTTCATCTAAATTTACTCAAATATAGAACCTACAACAAAAATACTCAACAAAATCCAAAAAAATCGAAGTTGATTTCAAATAAATTTATTAAAATTTGACACTTCCAACTAAAATTTTTTTCACAATCCAACAAAATTGAAGTTATTTTCATCTAAATTTATTCAAATATAGACCCTACAACAAAAATACTCAACAAAATCCAAAAAAATCGAAGTTGATTTCAAATAAATTTATTAAAATTTGACACTTCCAACTAATTTTTTTTTCATAAACCAACAAAATTAAATTTATTTTCATCTAAATTTACTCAAATATAGATCCTACAACAAAAATACTCAACAAAATCCAAAAATATCGAAGTTGATTTCAAATAAATTTCAAAATTCGACACTTCCAACTAAAATTTTTTTCACAATCCAAAAAATTGATGTTATTTTCATCTAAATTTAGTCAAATATAGATCCTACAACCAAAATACTCATCAAAATCCAAAAAAATCGAAGTTGATTTCAAATAAATTTATTAAAATTTGACACTTCCAACTAAATTTTTTTTCATAATCCAACAAAATTGAATTTATTTTCATCTAAATTTAGACAAATATAGATCCTACAACCAAAATACTCAACAAAATAAAAAAAAATCGAAGTTGATTTCAAATAAATTTATTAAAATTTGACACTTCCAACTAAAATTTTTTTCATAATCCAACAAAATTGAAGTTATTTTCATCTATATTTACTCAAATATAGATCCTACAACCAAAATACGCAACAAAATCCAAAAAAATCGAAGTTGATTTCAAATGAATTTATTAAAATTTGACCAAAATCTTGTCAAAATCCAAAAAATTGAAGTTATTTTCATCTAAATTTACTCAAATATAGAACCTACAACAAAAATACTCAACAAAATCCAAAAAAATCGAAGTTGATTTCAAATAAATTTATTAAAATTTGACACTTCCAACTAAAATTTTTTTCACAATCCAACAAAATTGAAGTTATTTTCATCTAAATTTATTCAAATATAGACCCTACAACAAAAATACTCAACAAAATCCAAAAAAATCGAAGTTGATTTCAAATAAATTTATTAAAATTTGACACTTCCAACTAAAATTCTTTTCACAATCCAACAAAATTGAAGTTATTTTCATCTAAATTTACTCAAATATAGATCCTACAACAAAAATACTCAACAAAATAAAAAAATATCGAAGTTGATTTCAAATAAATTTATTAAAATTTGACACTTCCAACTAAAATTTTTTTCATACTCCAACAAAATTGAAGTTATTTTCATCTAAATTTACTCAAATATAGATCCTACAACCAAAATACGCAACAAAATCCAAAAAAATCGAAGTTGATTTCAAATGAATTTATTAAAATTTGACCAAAATCTTGTCAAAATCCAAAAAATTGAAGTTATTTTCATCTAAATTTACTCAAATATAGATCCTACAACAAAAATACTCAACAAAATCCGAAAAAAATCGAAGTTGATTTCAAATAAATTTATTAAAATTTGACATTTCCAACTAAATTTTTTTTCAGAATCCAACAAAATTGAAGTTATTTTCATCTAAATTTACTCAAATATAGACCCTACAACAAAAATACTCAACAAAATCCAAAAAAATCGAAGTTGATTTCAAATAAATTTATTAAAATTTGACACTTCCAACTAAATTTTTTTTCATAATCCAACAAAATTAAATTTATTTTCATCTAAATTTACTCAAATATAGATCCTACAACAAATATACTCAACAAAATCCAAAATAATCGAAGTTGATTTCAAATAAATTGAATAAAACTTGATACTTCCAACTAAAATTTTTTTCACAATCCAACAAAATTGAAGTTATTTTCATCTAAATTTAATCAAATATAGATCCTACAACAAAAATACTCAACTAAATCCAAAATAATCGAAGTTGATTTCAAATAAATTTAAAAATTCGACACTTCCAACTAAAATTTTTTTCACAATCCAAAAAATTGATGTTATTTTCATCTAAATTTACTCAAATATAGATCCTACAACAAAAATACTCAATAAAATCTAAAAAAATCGAAGTTGGTTTCAAATAATATTATTAAAATTTGACACTTCCAAATAAGTTTTTTTCACAATCCAACAAAATTGAAGTTATTTTCATCTAAATTTAATCAAATATAGATCCTACAACAAGAATACTCAACAAAATCCAAAAAAATCGAAGTTGATTTCAAATAAATTTATTAAAATTTGACACTTCCAACTAATTTTTTTTTCGTAATCCAACAAAATTAAATTTATTTTCATCTAAATTTACTCAAATATAGATCCTACAACAAAAATACTCAACAAAATCCAAAAATATCGAAGTTGATTTCAAATAAATTTATTAAAATTTGACCCTTCCAACTAAAATTTTTTTTCACAATCCAAAAAAGTGAAGTTATTTTCATCTAAGTTTAATCAAATATAGATCCTACAACAAGAATACTCAACAAAATCCAAAAAAATCGAAGTTGATTTCAAATGAATTTATTAAAATTTGACAAAAATCTTGTGTACATCCAAGAAAATTGAAGTTATTTTCATCTAAATTTAGTCAAATATAGATCCTACAACCAAAATACTCATCAAAATCCGAAAAAATCGAAGTTGATTCCAAAAAAATTTATTAAAATTTGACACTTCCAACTAAATTTTTTTTCATAATCCAACAAAATTGAATTTATTTTCATCTAAATTTAGACAAATATAGATCCTACAACCAAAATACTCAACAAAATAAAAAAAAATCGAAGTTGATTTCAAATAAATTTATTAAAATTTGACACTTCCAACTAAAATTTTTTTCATAATCCAACAAAATTGAAGTTATTTTCATCTATATTTACTCAAATATAGATCCTACAACCAAAATACGCAACAAAATCCATAAAAATCGAAGTTGATTTCAAATGAATTTATTAAAATTTGACCAAAATCTTGTCAAAATCCAAAAAATTGAAGTTATTTTCATCTAAATTTACTCAAATATAGAACCTACAACAAAAATACTCAACAAAATCCAAAAAAATCGAAGTTGATTTCAAATAAATTTATTAAAATTTGACACTTCCAACTAAAATTTTTTTCACAATCCAACAAAATTGAAGTTATTTTCATCTAAATTTATTCAAATATAGACCCTACAACAAAAATACTCAACAAAATCCAAAAAAATCGAAGTTGATTTCAAATAAATTTATTAAAATTTGACACTTCCAACTAAAATTTTTTTCACAATCCAACAAAATTGAAGTTATTTTCATCTAAATTTACTCAAATATAGATCCTACAACAAAAATACTCAACAAAATAAAAAAATATCGAAGTTGATTTCAAATAAATTTATTAAAATTTGACACTTCCAACTAAAATTTTTTTCATACTCCAACAAAATTGAAGTTATTTTCATCTAAATTTACTCAAATATAGATCCTACAACCAAAATACGCAACAAAATCCAAAAAAATCGAAGTTGATTTCAAATGAATTTATTAAAATTTGACCAAAATCTTGTCAAAATCCAAAAAATTGAAGTTATTTTCATCTAAATTTACTCAAATATAGATCCTACAACAAAAATACTCAACAAAATCCGAAAAAAATCGAAGTTGATTTCAAATAAATTTATTAAAATTTGACATTTCCAACTAAATTTTTTTTCAGAATCCAACAAAATTGAAGTTATTTTCATCTAAATTTACTCAAATATAGACCCTACAACAAAAATACTCAACAAAATCCAAAAAAATCGAAGTTGATTTCAAATAAATTTATTAAAATTTGACACTTCCAACTAAATTTTTTTTCATAATCCAACAAAATTAAATTTATTTTCATCTAAATTTACTCAAATATAGATCCTACAACAAATATACTCAACAAAATCCAAAATAATCGAAGTTGATTTCAAATAAATTGAATAAAACTTGATACTTCCAACTAAAATTTTTTTCACAATCCAACAAAATTGAAGTTATTTTCATCTAAATTTAATCAAATATAGATCCTACAACAAAAATACTCAACTAAATCCAAAATAATCGAAGTTGATTTCAAATAAATTTAAAAATTCGACACTTCCAACTAAAATTTTTTTCACAATCCAACAAAATTGAAGTTATTTTCATCTAAATTTATTCAAATATAGACCCTACAACAAAAATACTCAACAAAATCCAAAAAAATCGAAGTTGATTTCAAATAAATTTATTAAAATTTGACACTTCCAACTAAAATTTTTTTCACAATCCAACAAAATTGAAGTTATTTTCATCTAAATTTAATCAAATATAGATCCTACAACAAGAATACTCAACAAAATCCAAAAAAATCGAAGTTGATTTCAAATAAATTTATTAAAATTTGACACTTCCAACTAATTTTTTTTTCGTAATCCAACAAAATTAAATTTATTTTCATCTAAATTTACTCAAATATAGATCCTACAACAAAAATACTCAACAAAATCCAAAAATATCGAAGTTGATTTCAAATAAATTTATTAAAATTTGACCCTTCCAACTAAAATTTTTTTTCACAATCCAAAAAAGTGAAGTTATTTTCATCTAAGTTTAATCAAATATAGATCCTACAACAAGAATACTCAACAAAATCCAAAAAAATCGAAGTTGATTTCAAATGAATTTATTAAAATTTGACAAAAATCTTGTGTACATCCAAGAAAATTGAAGTTATTTTCATCTAAATTTAGTCAAATATAGATCCTACAACCAAAATACTCATCAAAATCCGAAAAAATCGAAGTTGATTCCAAAAAAATTTATTAAAATTTGACACTTCCAATTAAATTTTTTTTCATAATCCAACAAAATTGAATTTATTTTCATCTAAATTTAGACAAATATAGATCCTACAACCAAAATACTCAACAAAATAAAAAAAAATCGAAGTTGATTTCAAATAAATTTATTAAAATTTGACACTTCCAACTAAAATTTTTTTCATAATCCAACAAAATTGAAGTTATTTTCATCTATATTTACTCAAATATAGATCCTACAACCAAAATACGCAACAAAATCCATAAAAATCGAAGTTGATTTCAAATGAATTTATTAAAATTTGACCAAAATCTTGTCAAAATCCAAAAAATTGAAGTTATTTTCATCTAAATTTACTCAAATATAGAACCTACAACAAAAATACTCAACAAAATCCAAAAAAATCGAAGTTGATTTCAAATAAATTTATTAAAATTTGACACTTCCAACTAAAATTTTTTTCACAATCCAACAAAATTGAAGTTATTTTCATCTAAATTTATTCAAATATAGACCCTACAACAAAAATACTCAACAAAATCCAAAAAAATCGAAGTTGATTTCAAATAAATTTATTAAAATTTGACACTTCCAACTAAAATTTTTTTCACAATCCAACAAAATTGAAGTTATTTTCATCTAAATTTACTCAAATATAGATCCTACAACAAAAATACTCAACAAAATAAAAAAATATCGAAGTTGATTTCAAATAAATTTATTAAAATTTGACACTTCCAACTAAAATTTTTTTCATACTCCAACAAAATTGAAGTTATTTTCATCTAAATTTACTCAAATATAGATCCTACAACCAAAATACGCAACAAAATCCAAAAAAATCGAAGTTGATTTCAAATGAATTTATTAAAATTTGACCAAAATCTTGTCAAAATCCAAAAAATTGAAGTTATTTTCATCTAAATTTACTCAAATATAGATCCTACAACAAAAATACTCAACAAAATCCGAAAAAAATCGAAGTTGATTTCAAATAAATTTATTAAAATTTGACATTTCCAACTAAATTTTTTTTCAGAATCCAACAAAATTGAAGTTATTTTCATCTAAATTTACTCAAATATAGACCCTACAACAAAAATACTCAACAAAATCCAAAAAAATCGAAGTTGATTTCAAATAAATTTATTAAAATTTGACACTTCCAACTAAATTTTTTTTCATAATCCAACAAAATTAAATTTATTTTCATCTAAATTTACTCAAATATAGATCCTACAACAAATATACTCAACAAAATCCAAAATAATCGAAGTTGATTTCAAATAAATTGAATAAAACTTGATACTTCCAACTAAAATTTTTTTCACAATCCAACAAAATTGAAGTTATTTTCATCTAAATTTAATCAAATATAGATCCTACAACAAAAATACTCAACTAAATCCAAAATAATCGAAGTTGATTTCAAATAAATTTAAAAATTCGACACTTCCAACTAAAATTTTTTTCACAATCCAAAAAATTGATGTTATTTTCATCTAAATTTACTCAAATATAGATCCTACAACAAAAATACTCAATAAAATCTAAAAAAATCGAAGTTGGTTTCAAATAATATTATTAAAATTTGACACTTCCAAATAAGTTTTTTTCACAATCCAACAAAATTGAAGTTATTTTCATCTAAATTTAATCAAATATAGATCCTACAACAAGAATACTCAACAAAATCCAAAAAAATCGAAGTTGATTTCAAATAAATTTATTAAAATTTGACACTTCCAACTAATTTTTTTTTCGTAATCCAACAAAATTAAATTTATTTTCATCTAAATTTACTCAAATATAGATCCTACAACAAAAATACTCAACAAAATCCAAAAATATCGAAGTTGATTTCAAATAAATTTATTAAAATTTGACCCTTCCAACTAAAATTTTTTTTCACAATCCAAAAAAGTGAAGTTATTTTCATCTAAGTTTAATCAAATATAGATCCTACAACAAGAATACTCAACAAAATCCAAAAAAATCGAAGTTGATTTCAAATGAATTTATTAAAATTTGACAAAAATCTTGTGTACATCCAAGAAAATTGAAGTTATTTTCATCTAAATTTAGTCAAATATAGATCCTACAACCAAAATACTCATCAAAATCCGAAAAAATCGAAGTTGATTCCAAAAAAATTTATTAAAATTTGACACTTCCAACTAAATTTTTTTTCATAATCCAACAAAATTGAATTTATTTTCATCTAAATTTAGACAAATATAGATCCTACAACCAAAATACTCAACAAAATAAAAAAAAATCGAAGTTGATTTCAAATAAATTTATTAAAATTTGACACTTCCAACTAAAATTTTTTTCATAATCCAACAAAATTGAAGTTATTTTCATCTATATTTACTCAAATATAGATCCTACAACCAAAATACGCAACAAAATCCATAAAAATCGAAGTTGATTTCAAATGAATTTATTAAAATTTGACCAAAATCTTGTCAAAATCCAAAAAATTGAAGTTATTTTCATCTAAATTTACTCAAATATAGAACCTACAACAAAAATACTCAACAAAATCCAAAAAAATCGAAGTTGATTTCAAATAAATTTATTAAAATTTGACACTTCCAACTAAAATTTTTTTCACAATCCAACAAAATTGAAGTTATTTTCATCTAAATTTACTCAAATATAGATCCTACAACAAAAATACTCAACAAAATCCAAAAAAATCGAAGTTGATTTCAAATAAATTTATTAAAAATTGAACCTTCCAACTAAAATTTTTTTTCACAATCCAAAAAATTGAAGTTATTTTCATCTAAATCTACTCAAATATAGATCCTACAACCAAAATACGCAACAAAATCCAAAAAAATCGAAGTTGATTTCAAATGAATTTATTAAAATTTGACCAAAATCTTGTCAAAATCCAAAAAATTGAAGTTATTTTCATCTAAATTTACTCAAATATAGATCCTACAACAAAAATACTCAACAAAATCCAAAAAAAATCGAAGTTGATTTCAAATAAATTTATTAAAATTTGACATTTCCAACTAAATTTTTTTTCAGAATCCAACAAAATTGAAGTTATTTTCATCTAAATTTACTCAAATATAGACCCTACAACAAAAATACTCAACAAAATCCAAAAAAATCGAAGTTGATTTCAAATAAATTTATTAAAATTTGACACTTCCAACTAAATTTTTTTTCATAATCCAACAAAATTAAATTTATTTTCATCTAAATTTACTCAAATATAGATCCTACAACAAATATACTCAACAAAATCCAAAATAATCGAAGTTGATTTCAAATAAATTGAATAAAACTTGATACTTCCAACTAAAATTTTTTTCACAATCCAACAAAATTGAAGTTATTTTCATCTAAATTTAATCAAATATAGATCCTATAACAAAAATACTCGACAAAATCCAAAAAAATCGAAGTTGATTTCATATGAATTTATTAAAATTTGACACTTCCAACTAAAATTTTTTTATAATCCAACAAAATTGAAGTTATTTTCATCTAAATTTAGTCAAATATAGATCCTACAACAAAAATACTCAACAAAATCCAAAAAAATCGAAGTTGATTTCAAATAAATTTATTAAAATTTGACCCTACCAACTAAAATTTTTTTTCACAATCCAAAAAATTGAAGTTATTTTCATCTAAATCTACTCAAATATAGATCCTACAACAAAAATACTCAACAAAATCCAAAATAATCGAAGTTGATTTCAAATAAATTTAAAAATTCGACACTTCCAACTAAAATTTTTTTCACAATCCAAAAAATTGATGTTATTTTCATCTAAATTTACTCAAATATAGATCCTACAACAAAAATACTCAACAAAATCCAAAATAATCGAAGTTGATTTCAAATAAATTTATTAAAATTTGACACTTCCAACTAAAATTTTTTTCACAATCCAACAAAATTGATGTTATTTTCATCTAAATCTACTCAAATATAGATCCTACAACAAAAATACTCAACAAAATAAAAAAAAATCGAAGTTGATTTCAAATAAATTTATTAAAATTTGACACTTCCAACTAAAATTTTTTTCATACTCCAACAAAATTGAAGTTATTTTCATCTAAATTTACTCAAATATAGATCCTACAACCAAAATACGCAACAAAATCAAAAAAAATCGAAGTTGATTTCAAATGAATTTATTACAATTTGACCAAAATCTTGTCAAAATCCAAAAAATTGAAGTTATTTTCATCTAAATTTACTCAAATATAGATCCTACAACAAAAATACTCAACAAAATCCAAAAAAAATCGAAGTTGATTTCAAATAAATTTATTAAAATTTGACATTTCCAACTAAATTTTTTTTCAGAATCCAACAAAATTGAAGTTATTTTCATCTAAATTTACTCAAATATAGACCCTACAACAAAAATACTCAACAAAATCCAAAAAAATCGAAGTTGATTTCAAATAAATTTATTAAAATTTGACACTTCCAACTAAAATTTTTTTCACAATCCAACAAAATTGAAGTTATTTTCATCTAAATTTAATCAAATATAGATCCTACAACAAGAATACTCAACAAAATCCAAAAAAATCGAAGTTGATTTCAAATAAATTTATTAAAATTTGACACTTCCAACTAATTTTTTTTTTCATAATCCAACAAAATTAAATTTATTTTCATCTAAATTTACTCAAATATAGATCCTACAACAAAAATACTCAACAAAATCCAAAAATATCGAAGTTGATTTCAAATAAATTTATTAAAATTTGACCCTTCCAACTAAAATTTTTTTTCACAATCCAAAAAATTGAAGTTATTGTCATCTAAATTTAATCAAATATAGATCCTATAACAAAAATACTCGACAAAATCCAAAAAAATCGAAGTTGATTTCATATGAATTTATTAAAATTTGACACTTCCAACTAAAATTTTTTTATAATCCAACAAAATTGAAGTTATTTTCATCTAAATTTAGTCAAATATAGATCCTACAACAAAAATACTCAACAAAATCCAAAAAAATCGAAGTTGATTTCAAATAAATTTATTAAAATTTGACCCTTCCAACTAAAATTTTTTTTCACAATCCAAAAAATTGAAGTTATTTTCATCTAAATCTACTCAAATATAGATCCTACAACAAAAATACTCAACAAAATCCAAAATAATCGAAGTTGATTTCAAATAAATTTAAAAATTCGACACTTCCAACTAAAATTTTTTTCACAATCCAAAAAATTGATGTTATTTTCATCTAAATTTACTCAAATATAGATCCTACAACAAAAATACTCAACAAAATCCAAAATAATCGAAGTTGATTTCAAATAAATTTATTAAAATTTGACACTTCCAACTAAAATTTTTTTTCACAATCCAAAAAATTGAAGTTATTTTCATCTAAATCTACTCAAATATAGATCCTACAACAAAAATACTCAACAAAATAAAAAAAAATCGAAGTTGATTTCAAATAAATTTATTAAAAATTGAACCTTCCAACTAAAATTTTTTTTCACAATCCAAAAAATTGATGTTATTTTCATCTAAATCTACTCAAATATAGATCCTACAACAAAAATACTCAACAAAATAAAAAAAAATCGAAGTTGATTTCAAATAAATTTATTAAAATTTGACACTTCCAACTAAAATTTTTTTCATACTCCAACAAAATTGAAGTTATTTTCATCTAAATTTACTCAAATATAGATCCTACAACCAAAATACGCAACAAAATCCAAAAAAATCGAAGTTGATTTCAAATGAATTTATTAAAATTTGACCAAAATCTTGTCAAAATCCAAAAAATTGAAGTTATTTTCATCTAAATCTACTCAAATATAGATCCTACAACAAAAATACTCAACAAAATCCAAAATAATCGAAGTTGATTTCAAATAAATTTAAAAATTCGACACTTCCAACTAAAATTTTTTTCACAATCCAAAAAATTGATGTTATTTTCATATAAATTTACTCAAATATAGACCCTACAACAAAAATACTCAATAAAATCTAAAAAAATCGAAGTTGGTTTCAAATAATATTATTAAAATTTGACACTTCCAAATAAGTTTTTTTCACAATCCAACAAAATTGAAGTTATTTTCATCTAAATTTAATCAAATATAGATCCTACAACAAGAATACTCAACAAAATCCAAAAAAATCGAAGTTGATTTCAAATAAATTTATTAAAATTTGACACTTCCAACTAAAATTTTTTTCACAATCCAAAAAATTGAAGTTATTTTCATCTAAATCTACTCAAATATAGATCCTACAACAAAAATACTCAACAAAATCCAAAAAAATCGAAGTTGATTTCAAATAAATTTATTAAAATTTGACACTTCCAACTAAAATTTTTTTCACAATCCAACAAAATTGATGTTATTTTCATCTAAATCTACTCAAATATAGATCCTACAACAAAAATACTCAACAAAATAAAAAAAAATCGAAGTTGATTTCAAATAAATTTATTAAAATTTGACACTTCCAACTAAAATTTTTTTCATACTCCAACAAAATTGAAGTTATTTTCATCTAAATTTACTCAAATATAGATCCTACAACCAAAATACGCAACAAAATAAAAAAAAATCGAAGTTGATTTCAAATGAATTTATTAAAATTTGACCAAAATCTTGTCAAAATCCAAAAAATTGAAGTTATTTTCATCTAAATTTACTCAAATATAGATCCTACAACAAAAATACTCAACAAAATCCGAAAAAAATCGAAGTTGATTTCAAATAAATTTATTAAAATTTGACATTTCCAACTAAATTTTTTTTCAGAATCCAACAAAATTGAAGTTATTTTCATCTAAATTTACTCAAATATAGACCCTACAACAAAAATACTCAACAAAATCCAAAAAAATCGAAGTTGATTTCAAATAAATTTATTAAAATTTGACACTTCCAACTAAATTTTTTTTCATAATCCAACAAAATTAAATTTATTTTCATCTAAATTTACTCAAATATAGATCCTACAACAAATATACTCAACAAAATCCAAAATAATCGAAGTTGATTTCAAATAAATTGAATAAAACTTGATACTTCCAACTAAAATTTTTTTCACAATCCAACAAAATTGAAGTTATTTTCATCTAAATTTAATCAAATATAGATCCTACAACAAAAATACTCAACTAAATCCAAAATAATCGAAGTTGATTTCAAATAAATTTAAAAATTCGACACTTCCAACTAAAATTTTTTTCACAATCCAAAAAATTGATGTTATTTTCATCTAAATTTACTCAAATATAGATCCTACAACAAAAATACTCAATAAAATCTAAAAAAATCGAAGTTGGTTTCAAATAATATTATTAAAATTTGACACTTCCAAATAAGTTTTTTTCACAATCCAACAAAATTGAAGTTATTTTCATCTAAATTTAATCAAATATAGATCCTACAACAAGAATACTCAACAAAATCCAAAAAAATCGAAGTTGATTTCAAATAAATTTATTAAAATTTGACACTTCCAACTAATTTTTTTTTCGTAATCCAACAAAATTAAATTTATTTTCATCTAAATTTACTCAAATATAGATCCTACAACAAAAATACTCAACAAAATCCAAAAATATCGAAGTTGATTTCAAATAAATTTATTAAAATTTGACCCTTCCAACTAAAATTTTTTTTCACAATCCAAAAAAGTGAAGTTATTTTCATCTAAGTTTAATCAAATATAGATCCTACAACAAGAATACTCAACAAAATCCAAAAAAATCGAAGTTGATTTCAAATGAATTTATTAAAATTTGACAAAAATCTTGTCTACATCCAAGAAAATTGAAGTTATTTTCATCTAAATTTAGTCAAATATAGATCCTACAACCAAAATACTCATCAAAATCCAAAAAAATCGAAGTTGATTCCAAAAAAATTTATTAAAATTTGACACTTCCAACTAAATTTTTTTTCATAATCCAACAAAATTGAATTTATTTTCATCTAAATTTAGACAAATATAGATCCTACAACCAAAATACTCAACAAAATAAAAAAAAATCGAAGTTGATTTCAAATAAATTTATTAAAAATTGAACCTTCCAACTAAAATTTTTTTTCACAATCCAAAAAATTGAAGTTATTTTCATCTAAATCTACTCAAATATAGATCCTACAACCAAAATACGCAACAAAATCCAAAAAAATCGAAGTTGATTTCAAATGAATTTATTAAAATTTGACCAAAATCTTGTCAAAATACAAAAAATTGAAGTTATTTTCATCTAAATTTACTCAAATATAGATCCTACAACAAAAATACTCAACAAAATCCAAAAAAAATCGAAGTTGATTTCAAATAAATTTATTAAAATTTGACATTTCCAACTAAATTTTTTTTCAGAATCCAACAAAATTGAAGTTATTTTCATCTAAATTTACTCAAATATAGACCCTACAACAAAAATACTCAACAAAATCCAAAAAAATCGAAGTTGATTTCAAATAAATTTATTAAAATTTGACACTTCCAACTAAATTTTTTTTCATAATCCAACAAAATTAAATTTATTTTCATCTAAATTTACTCAAATATAGATCCTACAACAAATATACTCAACAAAATAAAAAAAAATCGAAGTTGATTTCAAATAAATTTATTAAAATTTGACACTTCCAACTAAAATTTTTTTCATACTCCAACAAAATTGAAGTTATTTTCATCTAAATTTACTCAAATATAGATCCTACAACCAAAATACGCAACAAAATAAAAAAAAATCGAAGTTGATTTCAAATGAATTTATTACAATTTGACCAAAATCTTGCCAAAATCCAAAAAATTGAAGTTATTTTCATCTAAATTTACTCAAATATAGATCCTACAACAAAAATACTCAACAAAATCCAAAAAAAATCGAAGTTGATTTCAAATAAATTTATTAAAATTTGACATTTCCAACTAAATTTTTTTTCAGAATCCAACAAAATTGAAGTTATTTTCATCTAAATTTACTCAAATATAGACCCTACAACAAAAATACTCAACAAAATCCAAAAAAATCGAAGTTGATTTCAAATAAATTTATTAAAATTTGACACTTCCAACTAAAATTTTTTTCACAATCCAACAAAATTGAAGTTATTTTCATCTAAATTTAATCAAATATAGATCCTACAACAAGAATACTCAACAAAATCCAAAAAAATCGAAGTTGATTTCAAATAAATTTATTAAAATTTGACACTTCCAACTAATTTTTTTTTCATAATCCAACAAAATTAAATTTATTTTCATCTAAATTTACTCAAATATAGATCCTACAACAAAAATACTCAACAAAATCCAAAAATATCGAAGTTGATTTCAAATAAATTTATTAAAATTTGACCCTTCCAACTAAAATTTTTTTTCACAATCCAAAAAATTGAAGTTATTTTCATCTAAATTTAATCAAATATAGATCCTACAACAAGAATACTCAACAAAATCCAAAAAAATCGAAGTTGATTTCAAATAAATTTATTAAAAATTGAACCTTCCAACTAAAATTTTTTTTCACAATCCAAAAAATTGAAGTTATGTTCATCTAAATCTACTCAAATATAGATCCTACAACAAAAATACTCAACAAAATAAAAAAAAATCGAAGTTGATTTCAAATAAATTTATTAAAAATTGAACCTTCCAACTAAAATTTTTTTTCACAATCCAAAAAATTGAAGTTATTTTCATCTAAATCTACTCAAATATAGATCCTACAACAAAAATACTCAACAAAATAAAAAAAAATCGAAGTTGATTTCAAATAAATTTATTAAAATTTGACACTTCCAACTAAAATTTTTTTCATACTCCAACAAAATTGAAGTTATTTTCATCTAAATTTACTCAAATATAGATCCTACAACCAAAATACGCAACAAAATCCAAAAAAATCGAAGTTGATTTCAAATGAATTTATTAAAATTTGACCAAAATCTTGTCAAAATCCAAAAAATTGAAGTTATTTTCATCTAAATCTACTCAAATATAGATCCTACAACAGAAATACTCAACAAAATCCAAAATAATCGAAGTTGATTTCAAATAAATTTAAAAATTCGACACTTCCAACTAAAATTTTTTTCACAATCCAAAAAATGGATGTTATTTTCATATAAATTTACTCAAATATAGACCCTACAACAAAAATACTCAATAAAATCTAAAAAAATCGAAGTTGGTTTCAAATAATATTATTAAAATTTGACACTTCCAAATAAGTTTTTTTCACAATCCAACAAAATTGAAGTTATTTTCATCTAAATTTAATCAAATATAGATCCTACAACAAGAATACTCAACAAAATCCAAAAAAATCGAAGTTGATTTCAAATAAATTTATTAAAATTTGACACTTCCAACTAATTTTTTTTTCATAAACCAACAAAATTAAATTTATTTTCATCTAAATTTACTCAAATATAGATCCTACAACAAAAATACTCAACAAAATCCAAAAATATCGAAGTTGATTTCAAATAAATTTATTAAAATTTGACATTTCCAACTAAATTTTTTTTCAGAATCCAACAAAATTGAAGTTATTTTCATCTAAATTTACTCAAATATAGACCCTACAACAAAAATACTCAACAAAATTCAAAAAAATCGAAGTTGATTTCAAATAAATTTATTAAAATTTGACACTTCCAACTAAATTTTTTTTCATAATCCAACAAAATTAAATTTATTTTCATCTAAATTTACTCAAATATAGATCCTACAACAAATATACTCAACAAAATCCAAAATAATCGAAGTTGATTTCAAATAAATTGAATAAAACTTGATACTTCCAACTAAAATTTTTTTCACAATCCAACAAAATTGAAGTTATTTTCATCAAAATTTAATCAAATATAGATCCTATAACAAAAATACTCGACAAAATCCAAAAAAATCGAAGTTGATTTCATATGAATTTATTAAAATTTGACACTTCCAACTAAAATTTTTTTATAATCCAACAAAATTGAAGTTATTTTCATCTAAATTTAGTCAAATATAGATCCTACAACAAAAATACTCAACAAAATCCAAAAAAATCGAAGTTGATTTCAAATAAATTTATTAAAATTTGACCCTTCCAACTAAAATTTTTTTTCACAATCCAAAAAATTGAAGTTATTTTCATCTAAATCTACTCAAATATAGATCCTACAACAAAAATACTCAACAAAATCCAAAATAATCGAAGTTGATTTCAAATAAATTTAAAAATTCGACACTTCCAACTAAAATTTTTTTCACAATCCAAAAAATTGATGTTATTTTCATCTAAATTTACTCAAATATAGATCCTACAACAAAAATACTCAACAAAATCCAAAATAATCGAAGTTGATTTCAAATAAATTTAAAAATTCGACACTTCCAACTAAAATTTTTTTCACAATCCAAAAAATTGATGTTATTTTCATCTAAATTTAGTCAAATATAGATCCTACAACCAAAATACTCATCAAAATCCAAAAAAATCGAAGTTGATTTCAAATAAATTTATTAAAATTTGACACTTCCAACTAAATTTTTTTTCATAATCCAACAAAATTGAATTTATTTTCATCTAAATTTAGACAAATATAGATCCTACAACCAAAATACTCAACAAAATAAAAAAAAATCGAAGTTGAATTCAAATAAATTTATTAAAATTTGACACTTCCAACTAAAATTTTTTTCATAATCCAACAAAATTGAAGTTATTTTCATCTATATTTACTCAAATATAGATCCTACAACCAAAATACCCAACAAAATCCAAAAAAATCGAAGTTGATTTCAAATGAATTTATTAAAATTTGACCAAAATCTTGTCAAAATCCAAAAAATTGAAGTTATTTTCATCTAAATTTACTCAAATATAGAACCTACAACAAAAATACTCAACAAAATCCAAAAAAATCGAAGTTGATTTCAAATAAATTTATTAAAATTTGACACTTCCAACTAAAATTTTTTTCACAATCCAACAAAATTGAAGTTATTTTCATCTAAATTTATTCAAATATAGACCCTACAACAAAAATACTCAACAAAATCCAAAAAAATCGAAGTTGATTTCAAATAAATTTATTAAAATTTGACACTTCCAACTAAAATTTTTTTCACAATCCAACAAAATTGAAGTTATTTTCATCTAAATTTACTCAAATATAGACCCTACAACAAAAATACTCAACAAAATCCAAAAAAATCGAAGTTGATTTCAAATAAATTTATTAAAATTTGACACTTCCAACTAAATTTTTTTTCATAATCCAACAAAATTAAATTTATTTTCATCTAAATTTACTCAAATATAGATCCTACAACAAATATACTCAACAAAATAAAAAAAAATCGAAGTTGATTTCAAATAAATTTATTAAAATTTGACACTTCCAACTAAAATTTTTTTCATACTCCAACAAAATTGAAGTTATTTTCATCTAAATTTACTCAAATATAGATCCTACAACCAAAATACGCAACAAAATAAAAAAAAATCGAAGTTGATTTCAAATGAATTTATTACAATTTGACCAAAATCTTGTCAAAATCCAAAAAATTGAAGTTATTTTCATCTAAATTTACTCAAATATAGATCCTACAACCAAAATACTCAACAAAATCCAAAAAAAATCGAAGTTGATTTCAAATAAATTTATTAAAATTTGACATTTCCAACTAAATTTTTTTTCAGAATCCAACAAAATTGAAGTTATTTTCATCTAAATTTACTCAAATATAGACCCTACAACAAAAATACTCAACAAAATCCAAAAAAATCGAAGTTGATTTCAAATAAATTTATTAAAATTTGACACTTCCAACTAAAATTTTTTTCACAATCCAACAAAATTGAAGTTATTTTCATCTAAATTTAATCAAATATAGATCCTACAACAAGAATACTCAACAAAATCCAAAAAAATCGAAGTTGATTTCAAATAAATTTATTAAAATTTGACACTTCCAACTAATTTTTTTTTCATAATCCAACAAAATTAAATTTATTTTCATCTAAATTTACTCAAATATAGATCCTACAACAAAAATACTCAACAAAATCCAAAAATATCGAAGTTGATTTCAAATAAATTTATTAAAATTTGACCCTTCCAACTAAAATTTTTTTTCACAATCCAAAAAATTGAAGTTATTTTCATCTAAATTTAATCAAATATAGATCCTACAACAAGAATACTCAACAAAATCCAAAAAAATCGAAGTTGATTTCAAATAAATTTATTAAAAATTGAACCTTCCAACTAAAATTTTTTTTCACAATCCAAAAAATTGAAGTTATGTTCATCTAAATCTACTCAAATATAGATCCTACAACAAAAATACTCAACAAAATAAAAAAAAATCGAAGTTGATTTCAAATAAATTTATTAAAAATTGAACCTTCCAACTAAAATTTTTTTTCACAATCCAAAAAATTGAAGTTATTTTCATCTAAATTTACTCAAATATAGACCCTACAACAAAAATACTCAACAAAATTCAAAAAAATCGAAGTTGATTTCAAATAAATTTATTAAAATTTGACACTTCCAACTAAATTTTTTTTCATAATCCAACAAAATTAAATTTATTTTCATCTAAATTTACTCAAATATAGACCCTACAACAAAAATACTCAACAAAATCCAAAAAAATCGAAGTTGATTTCAAATAAATTTATTAAAATTTGACACTTCCAACTAAAATTTTTTTCACAATCCAACAAAATTGAAGTTATTTTCATCTAAATTTAATCAAATATAGATCCTACAACAAGAATACTCAACAAAATCCAAAAAAATCGAAGTTGATTTCAAATAAATTTATTAAAATTTGACACTTCCAACTAATTTTTTTTTCATAATCCAACAAAATTAAATTTATTTTCATCTAAATTTACTCAAATATAGATCCTACAACCAAAATACGCAACAAAATAAAAAAAAATCGAAGTTGATTTCAAATGAATTTATTACAATTTGACCAAAATCTTGTCAAAATCCAAAAAATTGAAGTTATTTTCATCTAAATCTACTCAAATATAGATCCTACAACAGAAGTACTCAACAAAATCCAAAATAATCGAAGTTGATTTCAAATAAATTTAAAAATTCGACACTTCCAACTAAAATTTTTTTCACAATCCAAAAAATTGATGTTATTTTCATATAAATTTACTCAAATATAGACCCTACAACAAAAATACTCAATAAAATCTAAAAAAATCGAAGTTGGTTTCAAATAATATTATTAAAATTTGACACTTCCAAATAAGTTTTTTTCACAATCCAACAAAATTGAAGTTATTTTCATCTAAATTTAATCAAATATAGATCCTACAACAAGAATACTCAACAAAATCCAAAAAAATCGAAGTTGATTTCAAATAAATTTATTAAAATTTGACACTTCCAACTAATTTTTTTTTCATAAACCAACAAAATTAAATTTATTTTCATCTAAATTTACTCAAATATAGATCCTACAACAAAAATACTCAACAAAATCCAAAAATATCGAAGTTGATTTCAAATAAATTTATTAAAATTTGACATTTCCAACTAAATTTTTTTTCAGAATCCAACAAAATTGAAGTTATTTTCATCTAAATTTACTCAAATATAGACCCTACAACAAAAATACTCAACAAAATCCAAAATAATCGAAGTTGATTTCAAATAAATTTAAAAATTCGACACTTCCAACTAAAATTTTTTTCACAATCCAAAAAATTGAAGTTATTTTCATCTAAATTTAATCAAATATAGATCCTACAACAAGAATACTCATCAAAATCCAAAAAAATCGAAGTTGATTTCAAATAGATTTATTAAAATTTGACACTTCCAACTAAATTTTTTTTCATAATCCAACAAAATTGAATTTATTTTCATCTAAATTTAGACAAATATAGATCCTACAACCAAAATACTCAACAAAATAAAAAAAAATCGAAGTTGATTTCAAATAAATTTATTAAAATTTGACACTTCCAACTAAAATTTTTTTCATAATCCTACAAAATTGAAGTTATTTTCATCTATATTTACTCAAATATAGATCCTACAACCAAAATACGCAACAAAATCCAAAAAAATCGAAGTTGATTTCAAATGAATTTATTAAAATTTGACCAAAATCTTGTCAAAATCCAAAAAATTGAAGTTATTTTCATCTAAATTTACTCAAATATAGATCCTACAACCAAAATACGCAACAAAATCCAAAAAAATCGAAGTTGATTTCAAATGAATTTATTAAAATTTGACCAAAATCTTGTCAAAATCCAAAAAATTGAAGTTATTTTCATCTAAATTTACTCAAATATAGATCCTACAACAAAAATACTCAACAAAATCCAAAAAAAATCGAAGTTGATTTCAAATAAATTTATTAAAATTTGACATTTCCAACTAAATTTTTTTTCAGAATCCAACAAAATTGAAGTTATTTTCATCTATATTTACTCAAATATAGATCCTACAACCAAAATACGCAACAAAATCCAAAAAAATCGAAGTTGATTTCAAATAAATTTATTAAAATTTGACACTTCCAACTAATTTTTTTTTCATAATCCAACAAAATTGAATTTATTTTCATCTAAATTTACTCAAATATAGATCCTACAACAAATATACTCAACAAAATCCAAAATAATCGAAGTTGATTTCAAATAAATTTCAAAATTCGACACTTCCAACTAAAATTTTTTTCACAATCCAAAAAATTGATGTTATTTTCATCTAAATTTAGTCAAATATAGATCCTACAACCAAAATACTCATCAAAATCCAAAAAAATCGAAGTTGATTTCAAATAAATTTATTAAAATTTGACACTTCCAACTAAATTTTTTTTCATAATCCAACAAAATTGAATTTATTTTCATCTAAATTTAGACAAATATAGATCCTACAACCAAAATACTCAACAAAATAAAAAAAAATCGAAGTTGATTTCAAATAAATTTATTAAAATTTGACACTTCCAACTAAAATTTTTTTCATAATCCAACAAAATTGAAGTTATTTTCATCTATATTTACTCAAATATAGATCCTACAACCAAAATACGCAACAAAATCCAAAAAAATCGAAGTTGATTTCAAATGAATTTATTAAAATTTGACCAAAATCTTGTCAAAATCCAAAAAATTGAAGTTATTTTCATCTAAATTTACTCAAATATAGAACCTACAACAAAAATACTCAACAAAATCCAAAAAAATCGAAGTTGATTTCAAATAAATTTATTAAAATTTGACACTTCCAACTAAAATTTTTTTCACAATCCAACAAAATTGAAGTTATTTTCATCTAAATTTATTCAAATATAGACCCTACAACAAAAATACTCAACAAAATCCAAAAAAATCGAAGTTGATTTCAAATAAATTTATTAAAATTTGACACTTCCAACTAAAATTCTTTTCACAATCCAACAAAATTGAAGTTATTTTCATCTAAATTTACTCAAATATAGATCCTACAACAAAAATACTCAACAAAATAAAAAAATATCGAAGTTGATTTCAAATAAATTTATTAAAATTTGACACTTCCAACTAAAATTTTTTTCATACTCCAACAAAATTGAAGTTATTTTCATCTAAATTTACTCAAATATAGATCCTACAACCAAAATACGCAACAAAATCCAAAAAAATCGAAGTTGATTTCAAATGAATTTATTAAAATTTGACCAAAATCTTGTCAAAATCCAAAAAATTGAAGTTATTTTCATCTAAATTTACTCAAATATAGATCCTACAACAAAAATACTCAACAAAATCCGAAAAAAATCGAAGTTGATTTCAAATAAATTTATTAAAATTTGACATTTCCAACTAAATTTTTTTTCAGAATCCAACAAAATTGAAGTTATTTTCATCTAAATTTACTCAAATATAGACCCTACAACAAAAATACTCAACAAAATCCAAAAAAATCGAAGTTGATTTCAAATAAATTTATTAAAATTTGACACTTCCAACTAAATTTTTTTTCATAATCCAACAAAATTAAATTTATTTTCATCTAAATTTACTCAAATATAGATCCTACAACAAATATACTCAACAAAATCCAAAATAATCGAAGTTGATTTCAAATAAATTGAATAAAACTTGATACTTCCAACTAAAATTTTTTTCACAATCCAACAAAATTGAAGTTATTTTCATCTAAATTTAATCAAATATAGATCCTACAACAAAAATACTCAACTAAATCCAAAATAATCGAAGTTGATTTCAAATAAATTTAAAAATTCGACACTTCCAACTAAAATTTTTTTCACAATCCAAAAAATTGATGTTATTTTCATCTAAATTTACTCAAATATAGATCCTACAACAAAAATACTCAATAAAATCTAAAAAAATCGAAGTTGGTTTCAAATAATATTATTAAAATTTGACACTTCCAAATAAGTTTTTTTCACAATCCAACAAAATTGAAGTTATTTTCATCTAAATTTAATCAAATATAGATCCTACAACAAGAATACTCAACAAAATCCAAAAAAATCGAAGTTGATTTCAAATAAATTTATTAAAATTTGACACTTCCAACTAATTTTTTTTTCGTAATCCAACAAAATTAAATTTATTTTCATCTAAATTTACTCAAATATAGATCCTACAACAAAAATACTCAACAAAATCCAAAAATATCGAAGTTGATTTCAAATAAATTTATTAAAATTTGACCCTTCCAACTAAAATTTTTTTTCACAATCCAAAAAAGTGAAGTTATTTTCATCTAAGTTTAATCAAATATAGATCCTACAACAAGAATACTCAACAAAATCCAAAAAAATCGAAGTTGATTTCAAATGAATTTATTAAAATTTGACAAAAATCTTGTGTACATCCAAGAAAATTGAAGTTATTTTCATCTAAATTTAGTCAAATATAGATCCTACAACCAAAATACTCATCAAAATCCGAAAAAATCGAAGTTGATTCCAAAAAAATTTATTAAAATTTGACACTTCCAACTAAATTTTTTTTCATAATCCAACAAAATTGAATTTATTTTCATCTAAATTTAGACAAATATAGATCCTACAACCAAAATACTCAACAAAATAAAAAAAAATCGAAGTTGATTTCAAATAAATTTATTAAAATTTGACACTTCCAACTAAAATTTTTTTCATAATCCAACAAAATTGAAGTTATTTTCATCTATATTTACTCAAATATAGATCCTACAACCAAAATACGCAACAAAATCCATAAAAATCGAAGTTGATTTCAAATGAATTTATTAAAATTTGACCAAAATCTTGTCAAAATCCAAAAAATTGAAGTTATTTTCATCTAAATTTACTCAAATATAGAACCTACAACAAAAATACTCAACAAAATCCAAAAAAATCGAAGTTGATTTCAAATAAATTTATTAAAATTTGACACTTCCAACTAAAATTTTTTTCACAATCCAACAAAATTGAAGTTATTTTCATCTAAATTTATTCAAATATAGACCCTACAACAAAAATACTCAACAAAATCCAAAAAAATCGAAGTTGATTTCAAATAAATTTATTAAAATTTGACACTTCCAACTAAAATTTTTTTCACAATCCAACAAAATTGAAGTTATTTTCATCTAAATTTACTCAAATATAGATCCTACAACAAAAATACTCAACAAAATAAAAAAATATCGAAGTTGATTTCAAATAAATTTATTAAAATTTGACACTTCCAACTAAAATTTTTTTCATACTCCAACAAAATTGAAGTTATTTTCATCTAAATTTACTCAAATATAGATCCTACAACCAAAATACGCAACAAAATCCAAAAAAATCGAAGTTGATTTCAAATGAATTTATTAAAATTTGACCAAAATCTTGTCAAAATCCAAAAAATTGAAGTTATTTTCATCTAAATTTACTCAAATATAGATCCTACAACAAAAATACTCAACAAAATCCGAAAAAAATCGAAGTTGATTTCAAATAAATTTATTAAAATTTGACATTTCCAACTAAATTTTTTTTCAGAATCCAACAAAATTGAAGTTATTTTCATCTAAATTTACTCAAATATAGACCCTACAACAAAAATACTCAACAAAATCCAAAAAAATCGAAGTTGATTTCAAATAAATTTATTAAAATTTGACACTTCCAACTAAATTTTTTTTCATAATCCAACAAAATTAAATTTATTTTCATCTAAATTTACTCAAATATAGATCCTACAACAAATATACTCAACAAAATCCAAAATAATCGAAGTTGATTTCAAATAAATTGAATAAAACTTGATACTTCCAACTAAAATTTTTTTCACAATCCAACAAAATTGAAGTTATTTTCATCTAAATTTAATCAAATATAGATCCTACAACAAAAATACTCAACTAAATCCAAAATAATCGAAGTTGATTTCAAATAAATTTAAAAATTCGACACTTCCAACTAAAATTTTTTTCACAATCCAACAAAATTGAAGTTATTTTCATCTAAATTTATTCAAATATAGACCCTACAACAAAAATACTCAACAAAATCCAAAAAAATCGAAGTTGATTTCAAATAAATTTATTAAAATTTGACACTTCCAACTAAAATTTTTTTCACAATCCAACAAAATTGAAGTTATTTTCATCTAAATTTAATCAAATATAGATCCTACAACAAGAATACTCAACAAAATCCAAAAAAATCGAAGTTGATTTCAAATAAATTTATTAAAATTTGACACTTCCAACTAATTTTTTTTTCGTAATCCAACAAAATTAAATTTATTTTCATCTAAATTTACTCAAATATAGATCCTACAACAAAAATACTCAACAAAATCCAAAAATATCGAAGTTGATTTCAAATAAATTTATTAAAATTTGACCCTTCCAACTAAAATTTTTTTTCACAATCCAAAAAAGTGAAGTTATTTTCATCTAAGTTTAATCAAATATAGATCCTACAACAAGAATACTCAACAAAATCCAAAAAAATCGAAGTTGATTTCAAATGAATTTATTAAAATTTGACAAAAATCTTGTGTACATCCAAGAAAATTGAAGTTATTTTCATCTAAATTTAGTCAAATATAGATCCTACAACCAAAATACTCATCAAAATCCGAAAAAATCGAAGTTGATTCCAAAAAAATTTATTAAAATTTGACACTTCCAACTAAATTTTTTTTCATAATCCAACAAAATTGAATTTATTTTCATCTAAATTTAGACAAATATAGATCCTACAACCAAAATACTCAACAAAATAAAAAAAAATCGAAGTTGATTTCAAATAAATTTATTAAAATTTGACACTTCCAACTAAAATTTTTTTCACAATCCAACAAAATTGAAGTTATTTTCATCTAAATTTATTCAAATATAGACCCTACAACAAAAATACTCAACAAAATCCAAAAAAATCGAAGTTGATTTCAAATAAATTTATTAAAATTTGACACTTCCAACTAAAATTTTTTTCACAATCCAACAAAATTGAAGTTATTTTCATCTAAATTTACTCAAATATAGATCCTACAACAAAAATACTCAACAAAATAAAAAAATATCGAAGTTGATTTCAAATAAATTTATTAAAATTTGACACTTCCAACTAAAATTTTTTTCATACTCCAACAAAATTGAAGTTATTTTCATCTAAATTTACTCAAATATAGATCCTACAACCAAAATACGCAACAAAATCCAAAAAAATCGAAGTTGATTTCAAATGAATTTATTAAAATTTGACCAAAATCTTGTCAAAATCCAAAAAATTGAAGTTATTTTCATCTAAATTTACTCAAATATAGATCCTACAACAAAAATACTCAACAAAATCCGAAAAAAATCGAAGTTGATTTCAAATAAATTTATTAAAATTTGACATTTCCAACTAAATTTTTTTTCAGAATCCAACAAAATTGAAGTTATTTTCATCTAAATTTACTCAAATATAGACCCTACAACAAAAATACTCAACAAAATCCAAAAAAATCGAAGTTGATTTCAAATAAATTTATTAAAATTTGACACTTCCAACTAAATTTTTTTTCATAATCCAACAAAATTAAATTTATTTTCATCTAAATTTACTCAAATATAGATCCTACAACAAATATACTCAACAAAATCCAAAATAATCGAAGTTGATTTCAAATAAATTGAATAAAACTTGATACTTCCAACTAAAATTTTTTTCACAATCCAACAAAATTGAAGTTATTTTCATCTAAATTTAATCAAATATAGATCCTACAACAAAAATACTCAACTAAATCCAAAATAATCGAAGTTGATTTCAAATAAATTTAAAAATTCGACACTTCCAACTAAAATTTTTTTCACAATCCAAAAAATTGATGTTATTTTCATCTAAATTTACTCAAATATAGATCCTACAACAAAAATACTCAATAAAATCTAAAAAAATCGAAGTTGGTTTCAAATAATATTATTAAAATTTGACACTTCCAAATAAGTTTTTTTCACAATCCAACAAAATTGAAGTTATTTTCATCTAAATTTAATCAAATATAGATCCTACAACAAGAATACTCAACAAAATCCAAAAAAATCGAAGTTGATTTCAAATAAATTTATTAAAATTTGACACTTCCAACTAATTTTTTTTTCGTAATCCAACAAAATTAAATTTATTTTCATCTAAATTTACTCAAATATAGATCCTACAACAAAAATACTCAACAAAATCCAAAAATATCGAAGTTGATTTCAAATAAATTTATTAAAATTTGACCCTTCCAACTAAAATTTTTTTTCACAATCCAAAAAAGTGAAGTTATTTTCATCTAAGTTTAATCAAATATAGATCCTACAACAAGAATACTCAACAAAATCCAAAAAAATCGAAGTTGATTTCAAATGAATTTATTAAAATTTGACAAAAATCTTGTGTACATCCAAGAAAATTGAAGTTATTTTCATCTAAATTTAGTCAAATATAGATCCTACAACCAAAATACTCATCAAAATCCGAAAAAATCGAAGTTGATTCCAAAAAAATTTATTAAAATTTGACACTTCCAACTAAATTTTTTTTCATAATCCAACAAAATTGAATTTATTTTCATCTAAATTTAGACAAATATAGATCCTACAACCAAAATACTCAACAAAATAAAAAAAAATCGAAGTTGATTTCAAATAAATTTATTAAAATTTGACACTTCCAACTAAAATTTTTTTCATAATCCAACAAAATTGAAGTTATTTTCATCTATATTTACTCAAATATAGATCCTACAACCAAAATACGCAACAAAATCCATAAAAATCGAAGTTGATTTCAAATGAATTTATTAAAATTTGACCAAAATCTTGTCAAAATCCAAAAAATTGAAGTTATTTTCATCTAAATTTACTCAAATATAGAACCTACAACAAAAATACTCAACAAAATCCAAAAAAATCGAAGTTGATTTCAAATAAATTTATTAAAATTTGACACTTCCAACTAAAATTTTTTTCACAATCCAACAAAATTGAAGTTATTTTCATCTAAATTTACTCAAATATAGATCCTACAACAAAAATACTCAACAAAATCCAAAAAAATCGAAGTTGATTTCAAATAAATTTATTAAAAATTGAACCTTCCAACTAAAATTTTTTTTCACAATCCAAAAAATTGAAGTTATTTTCATCTAAATCTACTCAAATATAGATCCTACAACCAAAATACGCAACAAAATCCAAAAAAATCGAAGTTGATTTCAAATGAATTTATTAAAATTTGACCAAAATCTTGTCAAAATCCAAAAAATTGAAGTTATTTTCATCTAAATTTACTCAAATATAGATCCTACAACAAAAATACTCAACAAAATCCAAAAAAAATCGAAGTTGATTTCAAATAAATTTATTAAAATTTGACATTTCCAACTAAATTTTTTTTCAGAATCCAACAAAATTGAAGTTATTTTCATCTAAATTTACTCAAATATAGACCCTACAACAAAAATACTCAACAAAATCCAAAAAAATCGAAGTTGATTTCAAATAAATTTATTAAAATTTGACACTTCCAACTAAATTTTTTTTCATAATCCAACAAAATTAAATTTATTTTCATCTAAATTTACTCAAATATAGATCCTACAACAAATATACTCAACAAAATCCAAAATAATCGAAGTTGATTTCAAATAAATTGAATAAAACTTGATACTTCCAACTAAAATTTTTTTCACAATCCAACAAAATTGAAGTTATTTTCATCTAAATTTAATCAAATATAGATCCTATAACAAAAATACTCGACAAAATCCAAAAAAATCGAAGTTGATTTCATATGAATTTATTAAAATTTGACACTTCCAACTAAAATTTTTTTATAATCCAACAAAATTGAAGTTATTTTCATCTAAATTTAGTCAAATATAGATCCTACAACAAAAATACTCAACAAAATCCAAAAAAATCGAAGTTGATTTCAAATAAATTTATTAAAATTTGACCCTACCAACTAAAATTTTTTTTCACAATCCAAAAAATTGAAGTTATTTTCATCTAAATCTACTCAAATATAGATCCTACAACAAAAATACTCAACAAAATCCAAAATAATCGAAGTTGATTTCAAATAAATTTAAAAATTCGACACTTCCAACTAAAATTTTTTTCACAATCCAAAAAATTGATGTTATTTTCATCTAAATTTACTCAAATATAGATCCTACAACAAAAATACTCAACAAAATCCAAAATAATCGAAGTTGATTTCAAATAAATTTATTAAAATTTGACACTTCCAACTAAAATTTTTTTCACAATCCAACAAAATTGATGTTATTTTCATCTAAATCTACTCAAATATAGATCCTACAACAAAAATACTCAACAAAATAAAAAAAAATCGAAGTTGATTTCAAATAAATTTATTAAAATTTGACACTTCCAACTAAAATTTTTTTCATACTCCAACAAAATTGAAGTTATTTTCATCTAAATTTACTCAAATATAGATCCTACAACCAAAATACGCAACAAAATCAAAAAAAATCGAAGTTGATTTCAAATGAATTTATTACAATTTGACCAAAATCTTGTCAAAATCCAAAAAATTGAAGTTATTTTCATCTAAATTTACTCAAATATAGATCCTACAACAAAAATACTCAACAAAATCCAAAAAAAATCGAAGTTGATTTCAAATAAATTTATTAAAATTTGACATTTCCAACTAAATTTTTTTTCAGAATCCAACAAAATTGAAGTTATTTTCATCTAAATTTACTCAAATATAGACCCTACAACAAAAATACTCAACAAAATCCAAAAAAATCGAAGTTGATTTCAAATAAATTTATTAAAATTTGACACTTCCAACTAAAATTTTTTTCACAATCCAACAAAATTGAAGTTATTTTCATCTAAATTTAATCAAATATAGATCCTACAACAAGAATACTCAACAAAATCCAAAAAAATCGAAGTTGATTTCAAATAAATTTATTAAAATTTGACACTTCCAACTAATTTTTTTTTTCATAATCCAACAAAATTAAATTTATTTTCATCTAAATTTACTCAAATATAGATCCTACAACAAAAATACTCAACAAAATCCAAAAATATCGAAGTTGATTTCAAATAAATTTATTAAAATTTGACCCTTCCAACTAAAATTTTTTTTCACAATCCAAAAAATTGAAGTTATTGTCATCTAAATTTAATCAAATATAGATCCTATAACAAAAATACTCGACAAAATCCAAAAAAATCGAAGTTGATTTCAAATAAATTTATTAAAATTTGACCCTTCCAACTAAAATTTTTTTTCACAATCCAAAAAATTGAAGTTATTGTCATCTAAATTTAATCAAATATAGATCCTATAACAAAAATACTCGACAAAATCCAAAAAAATCGAAGTTGATTTCATATGAATTTATTAAAATTTGACACTTCCAACTAAAATTTTTTTATAATCCAACAAAATTGAAGTTATTTTCATCTAAATTTAGTCAAATATAGATCCTACAACAAAAATACTCAACAAAATCCAAAAAAATCGAAGTTGATTTCAAATAAATTTATTAAAATTTGACCCTTCCAACTAAAATTTTTTTTCACAATCCAAAAAATTGAAGTTATTTTCATCTAAATCTACTCAAATATAGATCCTACAACAAAAATACTCAACAAAATCCAAAATAATCGAAGTTGATTTCAAATAAATTTAAAAATTCGACACTTCCAACTAAAATTTTTTTCACAATCCAAAAAATTGATGTTATTTTCATCTAAATTTACTCAAATATAGATCCTACAACAAAAATACTCAACAAAATCCAAAATAATCGAAGTTGATTTCAAATAAATTTATTAAAATTTGACACTTCCAACTAAAATTTTTTTTCACAATCCAAAAAATTGAAGTTATTTTCATCTAAATCTACTCAAATATAGATCCTACAACAAAAATACTCAACAAAATAAAAAAAAATCGAAGTTGATTTCAAATAAATTTATTAAAAATTGAACCTTCCAACTAAAATTTTTTTTCACAATCCAAAAAATTGATGTTATTTTCATCTAAATCTACTCAAATATAGATCCTACAACAAAAATACTCAACAAAATAAAAAAAAATCGAAGTTGATTTCAAATAAATTTATTAAAATTTGACACTTCCAACTAAAATTTTTTTCATACTCCAACAAAATTGAAGTTATTTTCATCTAAATTTACTCAAATATAGATCCTACAACCAAAATACGCAACAAAATCCAAAAAAATCGAAGTTGATTTCAAATGAATTTATTAAAATTTGACCAAAATCTTGTCAAAATCCAAAAAATTGAAGTTATTTTCATCTAAATCTACTCAAATATAGATCCTACAACAAAAATACTCAACAAAATCCAAAATAATCGAAGTTGATTTCAAATAAATTTAAAAATTCGACACTTCCAACTAAAATTTTTTTCACAATCCAAAAAATTGATGTTATTTTCATATAAATTTACTCAAATATAGACCCTACAACAAAAATACTCAATAAAATCTAAAAAAATCGAAGTTGGTTTCAAATAATATTATTAAAATTTGACACTTCCAAATAAGTTTTTTTCACAATCCAACAAAATTGAAGTTATTTTCATCTAAATTTAATCAAATATAGATCCTACAACAAGAATACTCAACAAAATCCAAAAAAATCGAAGTTGATTTCAAATAAATTTATTAAAATTTGACACTTCCAACTAAAATTTTTTTCACAATCCAAAAAATTGAAGTTATTTTCATCTAAATCTACTCAAATATAGATCCTACAACAAAAATACTCAACAAAATCCAAAAAAATCGAAGTTGATTTCAAATAAATTTATTAAAATTTGACACTTCCAACTAAAATTTTTTTCACAATCCAACAAAATTGATGTTATTTTCATCTAAATCTACTCAAATATAGATCCTACAACAAAAATACTCAACAAAATAAAAAAAAATCGAAGTTGATTTCAAATAAATTTATTAAAATTTGACACTTCCAACTAAAATTTTTTTCATACTCCAACAAAATTGAAGTTATTTTCATCTAAATTTACTCAAATATAGATCCTACAACCAAAATACGCAACAAAATAAAAAAAAATCGAAGTTGATTTCAAATGAATTTATTAAAATTTGACCAAAATCTTGTCAAAATCCAAAAAATTGAAGTTATTTTCATCTAAATTTACTCAAATATAGATCCTACAACAAAAATACTCAACAAAATCCGAAAAAAATCGAAGTTGATTTCAAATAAATTTATTAAAATTTGACATTTCCAACTAAATTTTTTTTCAGAATCCAACAAAATTGAAGTTATTTTCATCTAAATTTACTCAAATATGGACCCTACAACAAAAATACTCAACAAAATCCAAAAAAATCGAAGTTGATTTCAAATAAATTTATTAAAATTTGACACTTCCAACTAAATTTTTTTTCATAATCCAACAAAATTAATTTTTATTTTCATCTAAATTTACTCAAATATAGATCCTACAACAAATATACTCAACAAAATCCAAAATAATCGAAGTTGATTTCAAATAAATTGAATAAAACTTGATACTTCCAACTAAAATTTTTTTCACAATCCAACAAAATTGAAGTTATTTTCATCTAAATTTAATCAAATATAGATCCTACAACAAAAATACTCAACTAAATCCAAAATAATCGAAGTTGATTTCAAATAAATTTAAAAATTCGACACTTCCAACTAAAATTTTTTTCACAATCCAAAAAATTGATGTTATTTTCATCTAAATTTACTCAAATATAGATCCTACAACAAAAATACTCAATAAAATCTAAAAAAATCGAAGTTGGTTTCAAATAATATTATTAAAATTTGACACTTCCAAATAAGTTTTTTTCACAATCCAACAAAATTGAAGTTATTTTCATCTAAATTTAATCAAATATAGATCCTACAACAAGAATACTCAACAAAATCCAAAAAAATCGAAGTTGATTTCAAATAAATTTATTAAAATTTGACACTTCCAACTAATTTTTTTTTCGTAATCCAACAAAATTAAATTTATTTTCATCTAAATTTACTCAAATATAGATCCTACAACAAAAATACTCAACAAAATCCAAAAATATCGAAGTTGATTTCAAATAAATTTATTAAAATTTGACCCTTCCAACTAAAATTTTTTTTCACAATCCAAAAAAGTGAAGTTATTTTCATCTAAGTTTAATCAAATATAGATCCTACAACAAGAATACTCAACAAAATCCAAAAAAATCGAAGTTGATTTCAAATGAATTTATTAAAATTTGACAAAAATCTTGTCTACATCCAAGAAAATTGAAGTTATTTTCATCTAAATTTAGTCAAATATAGATCCTACAACCAAAATACTCATCAAAATCCAAAAAAATCGAAGTTGATTCCAAAAAAATTTATTAAAATTTGACACTTCCAACTAAATTTTTTTTCATAATCCAACAAAATTGAATTTATTTTCATCTAAATTTAGACAAATATAGATCCTACAACCAAAATACTCAACAAAATAAAAAAAAATCGAAGTTGATTTCAAATAAATTTATTAAAAATTGAACCTTCCAACTAAAATTTTTTTTCACAATCCAAAAAATTGAAGTTATTTTCATCTAAATCTACTCAAATATAGATCCTACAACCAAAATACGCAACAAAATCCAAAAAAATCGAAGTTGATTTCAAATGAATTTATTAAAATTTGACCAAAATCTTGTCAAAATACAAAAAATTGAAGTTATTTTCATCTAAATTTACTCAAATATAGATCCTACAACAAAAATACTCAACAAAATCCAAAAAAAATCGAAGTTGATTTCAAATAAATTTATTAAAATTTGACATTTCCAACTAAATTTTTTTTCAGAATCCAACAAAATTGAAGTTATTTTCATCTAAATTTACTCAAATATAGACCCTACAACAAAAATACTCAACAAAATCCAAAAAAATCGAAGTTGATTTCAAATAAATTTATTAAAATTTGACACTTCCAACTAAATTTTTTTTCATAATCCAACAAAATTAAATTTATTTTCATCTAAATTTACTCAAATATAGATCCTACAACAAATATACTCAACAAAATAAAAAAAAATCGAAGTTGATTTCAAATAAATTTATTAAAATTTGACACTTCCAACTAAAATTTTTTTCATACTCCAACAAAATTGAAGTTATTTTCATCTAAATTTACTCAAATATAGATCCTACAACCAAAATACGCAACAAAATAAAAAAAAATCGAAGTTGATTTCAAATGAATTTATTACAATTTGACCAAAATCTTGCCAAAATCCAAAAAATTGAAGTTATTTTCATCTAAATTTACTCAAATATAGATCCTACAACAAAAATACTCAACAAAATCCAAAAAAAATCGAAGTTGATTTCAAATAAATTTATTAAAATTTGACATTTCCAACTAAATTTTTTTTCAGAATCCAACAAAATTGAAGTTATTTTCATCTAAATTTACTCAAATATAGACCCTACAACAAAAATACTCAACAAAATCCAAAAAAATCGAAGTTGATTTCAAATAAATTTATTAAAATTTGACACTTCCAACTAAAATTTTTTTCACAATCCAACAAAATTGAAGTTATTTTCATCTAAATTTAATCAAATATAGATCCTACAACAAGAATACTCAACAAAATCCAAAAAAATCGAAGTTGATTTCAAATAAATTTATTAAAATTTGACACTTCCAACTAATTTTTTTTTCATAATCCAACAAAATTAAATTTATTTTCATCTAAATTTACTCAAATATAGATCCTACAACAAAAATACTCAACAAAATCCAAAAATATCGAAGTTGATTTCAAATAAATTTATTAAAATTTGACCCTTCCAACTAAAATTTTTTTTCACAATCCAAAAAATTGAAGTTATTTTCATCTAAATTTAATCAAATATAGATCCTACAACAAGAATACTCAACAAAATCCAAAAAAATCGAAGTTGATTTCAAATAAATTTATTAAAAATTGAACCTTCCAACTAAAATTTTTTTTCACAATCCAAAAAATTGAAGTTATGTTCATCTAAATCTACTCAAATATAGATCCTACAACAAAAATACTCAACAAAATAAAAAAAAATCGAAGTTGATTTCAAATAAATTTATTAAAAATTGAACCTTCCAACTAAAATTTTTTTTCACAATCCAAAAAATTGAAGTTATTTTCATCTAAATCTACTCAAATATAGATCCTACAACAAAAATACTCAACAAAATAAAAAAAAATCGAAGTTGATTTCAAATAAATTTATTAAAATTTGACACTTCCAACTAAAATTTTTTTCATACTCCAACAAAATTGAAGTTATTTTCATCTAAATTTACTCAAATATAGATCCTACAACCAAAATACGCAACAAAATCCAAAAAAATCGAAGTTGATTTCAAATGAATTTATTAAAATTTGACCAAAATCTTGTCAAAATCCAAAAAATTGAAGTTATTTTCATCTAAATCTACTCAAATATAGATCCTACAACAGAAATACTCAACAAAATCCAAAATAATCGAAGTTGATTTCAAATAAATTTAAAAATTCGACACTTCCAACTAAAATTTTTTTCACAATCCAAAAAATGGATGTTATTTTCATATAAATTTACTCAAATATAGACCCTACAACAAAAATACTCAATAAAATCTAAAAAAATCGAAGTTGGTTTCAAATAATATTATTAAAATTTGACACTTCCAAATAAGTTTTTTTCACAATCCAACAAAATTGAAGTTATTTTCATCTAAATTTAATCAAATATAGATCCTACAACAAGAATACTCAACAAAATCCAAAAAAATCGAAGTTGATTTCAAATAAATTTATTAAAATTTGACACTTCCAACTAATTTTTTTTTCATAAACCAACAAAATTAAATTTATTTTCATCTAAATTTACTCAAATATAGATCCTACAACAAAAATACTCAACAAAATCCAAAAATATCGAAGTTGATTTCAAATAAATTTATTAAAATTTGACATTTCCAACTAAATTTTTTTTCAGAATCCAACAAAATTGAAGTTATTTTCATCTAAATTTACTCAAATATAGACCCTACAACAAAAATACTCAACAAAATTCAAAAAAATCGAAGTTGATTTCAAATAAATTTATTAAAATTTGACACTTCCAACTAAATTTTTTTTCATAATCCAACAAAATTAAATTTATTTTCATCTAAATTTACTCAAATATAGATCCTACAACAAATATACTCAACAAAATCCAAAATAATCGAAGTTGATTTCAAATAAATTGAATAAAACTTGATACTTCCAACTAAAATTTTTTTCACAATCCAACAAAATTGAAGTTATTTTCATCAAAATTTAATCAAATATAGATCCTATAACAAAAATACTCGACAAAATCCAAAAAAATCGAAGTTGATTTCATATGAATTTATTAAAATTTGACACTTCCAACTAAAATTTTTTTATAATCCAACAAAATTGAAGTTATTTTCATCTAAATTTAGTCAAATATAGATCCTACAACAAAAATACTCAACAAAATCCAAAAAAATCGAAGTTGATTTCAAATAAATTTATTAAAATTTGACCCTTCCAACTAAAATTTTTTTTCACAATCCAAAAAATTGAAGTTATTTTCATCTAAATCTACTCAAATATAGATCCTACAACAAAAATACTCAACAAAATCCAAAATAATCGAAGTTGATTTCAAATAAATTTAAAAATTCGACACTTCCAACTAAAATTTTTTTCACAATCCAAAAAATTGATGTTATTTTCATCTAAATTTACTCAAATATAGATCCTACAACAAAAATACTCAACAAAATCCAAAATAATCGAAGTTGATTTCAAATAAATTTAAAAATTCGACACTTCCAACTAAAATTTTTTTCACAATCCAAAAAATTGATGTTATTTTCATCTAAATTTAGTCAAATATAGATCCTACAACCAAAATACTCATCAAAATCCAAAAAAATCGAAGTTGATTTCAAATAAATTTATTAAAATTTGACACTTCCAACTAAATTTTTTTTCATAATCCAACAAAATTGAATTTATTTTCATCTAAATTTAGACAAATATAGATCCTACAACCAAAATACTCAACAAAATAAAAAAAAATCGAAGTTGAATTCAAATAAATTTATTAAAATTTGACACTTCCAACTAAAATTTTTTTCATAATCCAACAAAATTGAAGTTATTTTCATCTATATTTACTCAAATATAGATCCTACAACCAAAATACCCAACAAAATCCAAAAAAATCGAAGTTGATTTCAAATGAATTTATTAAAATTTGACCAAAATCTTGTCAAAATCCAAAAAATTGAAGTTATTTTCATCTAAATTTACTCAAATATAGAACCTACAACAAAAATACTCAACAAAATCCAAAAAAATCGAAGTTGATTTCAAATAAATTTATTAAAATTTGACACTTCCAACTAAAATTTTTTTCACAATCCAACAAAATTGAAGTTATTTTCATCTAAATTTATTCAAATATAGACCCTACAACAAAAATACTCAACAAAATCCAAAAAAATCGAAGTTGATTTCAAATAAATTTATTAAAATTTGACACTTCCAACTAAAATTTTTTTCACAATCCAACAAAATTGAAGTTATTTTCATCTAAATTTACTCAAATATAGACCCTACAACAAAAATACTCAACAAAATCCAAAAAAATCGAAGTTGATTTCAAATAAATTTATTAAAATTTGACACTTCCAACTAAATTTTTTTTCATAATCCAACAAAATTAAATTTATTTTCATCTAAATTTACTCAAATATAGATCCTACAACAAATATACTCAACAAAATAAAAAAAAATCGAAGTTGATTTCAAATAAATTTATTAAAATTTGACACTTCCAACTAAAATTTTTTTCATACTCCAACAAAATTGAAGTTATTTTCATCTAAATTTACTCAAATATAGATCCTACAACCAAAATACGCAACAAAATAAAAAAAAATCGAAGTTGATTTCAAATGAATTTATTACAATTTGACCAAAATCTTGTCAAAATCCAAAAAATTGAAGTTATTTTCATCTAAATTTACTCAAATATAGATCCTACAACAAAAATACTCAACAAAATCCAAAAAAAATCGAAGTTGATTTCAAATAAATTTATTAAAATTTGACATTTCCAACTAAATTTTTTTTCAGAATCCAACAAAATTGAAGTTATTTTCATCTAAATTTACTCAAATATAGACCCTACAACAAAAATACTCAACAAAATCCAAAAAAATCGAAGTTGATTTCAAATAAATTTATTAAAATTTGACACTTCCAACTAAAATTTTTTTCACAATCCAACAAAATTGAAGTTATTTTCATCTAAATTTAATCAAATATAGATCCTACAACAAGAATACTCAACAAAATCCAAAAAAATCGAAGTTGATTTCAAATAAATTTATTAAAATTTGACACTTCCAACTAATTTTTTTTTCATAATCCAACAAAATTAAATTTATTTTCATCTAAATTTACTCAAATATAGATCCTACAACAAAAATACTCAACAAAATCCAAAAATATCGAAGTTGATTTCAAATAAATTTATTAAAATTTGACCCTTCCAACTAAAATTTTTTTTCACAATCCAAAAAATTGAAGTTATTTTCATCTAAATTTAATCAAATATAGATCCTACAACAAGAATACTCAACAAAATCCAAAAAAATCGAAGTTGATTTCAAATAAATTTATTAAAAATTGAACCTTCCAACTAAAATTTTTTTTCACAATCCAAAAAATTGAAGTTATGTTCATCTAAATCTACTCAAATATAGATCCTACAACAAAAATACTCAACAAAATAAAAAAAAATCGAAGTTGATTTCAAATAAATTTATTAAAAATTGAACCTTCCAACTAAAATTTTTTTTCACAATCCAAAAAATTGAAGTTATTTTCATCTAAATTTACTCAAATATAGACCCTACAACAAAAATACTCAACAAAATTCAAAAAAATCGAAGTTGATTTCAAATAAATTTATTAAAATTTGACACTTCCAACTAAATTTTTTTTCATAATCCAACAAAATTAAATTTATTTTCATCTAAATTTACTCAAATATAGACCCTACAACAAAAATACTCAACAAAATCCAAAAAAATCGAAGTTGATTTCAAATAAATTTATTAAAATTTGACACTTCCAACTAAAATTTTTTTCACAATCCAACAAAATTGAAGTTATTTTCATCTAAATTTAATCAAATATAGATCCTACAACAAGAATACTCAACAAAATCCAAAAAAATCGAAGTTGATTTCAAATAAATTTATTAAAATTTGACACTTCCAACTAATTTTTTTTTCATAATCCAACAAAATTAAATTTATTTTCATCTAAATTTACTCAAATATAGATCCTACAACCAAAATACGCAACAAAATAAAAAAAAATCGAAGTTGATTTCAAATGAATTTATTACAATTTGACCAAAATCTTGTCAAAATCCAAAAAATTGAAGTTATTTTCATCTAAATCTACTCAAATATAGATCCTACAACAGAAGTACTCAACAAAATCCAAAATAATCGAAGTTGATTTCAAATAAATTTAAAAATTCGACACTTCCAACTAAAATTTTTTTCACAATCCAAAAAATTGATGTTATTTTCATATAAATTTACTCAAATATAGACCCTACAACAAAAATACTCAATAAAATCTAAAAAAATCGAAGTTGGTTTCAAATAATATTATTAAAATTTGACACTTCCAAATAAGTTTTTTTCACAATCCAACAAAATTGAAGTTATTTTCATCTAAATTTAATCAAATATAGATCCTACAACAAGAATACTCAACAAAATCCAAAAAAATCGAAGTTGATTTCAAATAAATTTATTAAAATTTGACACTTCCAACTAATTTTTTTTTCATAAACCAACAAAATTAAATTTATTTTCATCTAAATTTACTCAAATATAGATCCTACAACAAAAATACTCAACAAAATCCAAAAATATCGAAGTTGATTTCAAATAAATTTATTAAAATTTGACATTTCCAACTAAATTTTTTTTCAGAATCCAACAAAATTGAAGTTATTTTCATCTAAATTTACTCAAATATAGACCCTACAACAAAAATACTCAACAAAATTCAAAAAAATCGAAGTTGATTTCAAATAAATTTATTAAAATTTGACACTTCCAACTAAATTTTTTTTCATAATCCAACAAAATTAAATTTATTTTCATCTAAATTTACTCAAATATAGATCCTACAACAAATATACTCAACAAAATCCAAAATAATCGAAGTTGATTTCAAATAAATTGAATAAAACTTGATACTTCCAACTAAAATTTTTTTCACAATCCAACAAAATTGAAGTTATTTTCATCAAAATTTAATCAAATATAGATCCTATAACAAAAATACTCGACAAAATCCAAAAAAATCGAAGTTGATTTCATATGAATTTATTAAAATTTGACACTTCCAACTAAAATTTTTTTATAATCCAACAAAATTGAAGTTATTTTCATCTAAATTTAGTCAAATATAGATCCTACAACAAAAATACTCAACAAAATCCAAAAAAATCGAAGTTGATTCCAAATAAATTTATTAAAATTTGACCCTTCCAACTAAAATTTTTTTTCACAATCCAAAAAATTGAAGTTATTTTCATCTAAATCTACTCAAATATAGATCCTACAACAAAAATACTCAACAAAATCCAAAATAATCGAAGTTGATTTCAAATAAATTTAAAAATTCGACACTTCCAACTAAAATTTTTTTCACAATCCAAAAAATTGATGTTATTTTCATCTAAATTTACTCAAATATAGATCCTACAACAAAAATACTCAACAAAATCCAAAATAATCGAAGTTGATTTCAAATAAATTTAAAAATTCGACACTTCCAACTAAAATTTTTTTCACAATCCAAAAAATTGATGTTATTTTCATCTAAATTTAGTCAAATATAGATCCTACAACCAAAATACTCATCAAAATCCAAAAAAATCGAAGTTGATTTCAAATAAATTTATTAAAATTTGACACTTCCAACTAAATTTTTTTTCATAATCCAACAAAATTGAATTTATTTTCATCTAAATTTAGACAAATATAGATCCTACAACCAAAATACTCAACAAAATAAAAAAAAATCGAAGTTGATTTCAAATAAATTTATTAAAATTTGACACTTCCAACTAAAATTTTTTTCATAATCCAACAAAATTGAAGTTATTTTCATCTATATTTACTCAAATATAGATCCTACAACCAAAATACCCAACAAAATCCAAAAAAATCGAAGTTGATTTCAAATGAATTTATTAAAATTTGACCAAAATCTTGTCAAAATCCAAAAAATTGAAGTTATTTTCATCTAAATTTACTCAAATATAGAACCTACAACAAAAATACTCAACAAAATCCAAAAAAATCGAAGTTGATTTCAAATAAATTTATTAAAATTTGACACTTCCAACTAAAATTTTTTTCACAATCCAACAAAATTGAAGTTATTTTCATCTAAATTTATTCAAATATAGACCCTACAACAAAAATACTCAACAAAATCCAAAAAAATCGAAGTTGATTTCAAATAAATTTATTAAAATTTGACACTTCCAACTAAAATTTTTTTCACAATCCAACAAAATTGAAGTTATTTTCATCTAAATTTACTCAAATATAGATCCTACAACAAAAATACTCAACAAAATCCAAAAAAATCGAAGTTGATTTCAAATAAATTTATTAAAAATTGAACCTTCCAACAAAATTTTTTTTTCACAATCCAAAAAATTGAAGTTATTTTCATCTAAATCTACTCAAATATAGATCCTACAACAAAAATACTCAACAAAATAAAAAAAAATCGAAGTTGATTTCAAATAAATTTATTATAATTTGACTCTTCCAACTAAAATTTTTTTCATACTCCAACAAAATTGAAGTTATTTTCATCTAAATTTACTCAAATATAGATCCTACAACCAAAATACGCAACAAAATCCAAAAAAATCGAAGTTGATTTCAAATGAATTTATTACAATTTGACCAAAATCTTGTCAAAATCCAAAAAATTGAAGTTATTTTCATCTAAATTTACTCAAATATAGACCCTACAACAAAAATACTCAACAAAATCAAAAAAAATCGAAGTTGATTTCAAATAAATTTATTAAAATTTGACACTTCCAACTAAAATTTTTTTCACAATCCAACAAAATTGAAGTTATTTTCATCTAAATTTAATCAAATATAGATCCTACAACAAGAATACTCAACAAAATCCAAAAAAATCGAAGTTGATTTCAAATAAATTTATTAAAATTTGACACTTCCAACTAATTTTTTTTTCATAAACCAACAAAATTAAATTTATTTTCATCTAAATTTACTCAAATATAGATCCTACAACAAAAATACTCAACAAAATCCAAAAATATCGAAGTTGATTTCAAATAAATTTATTAAAATTTGACATTTCCAACTAAATTTTTTTTCAGAATCCAACAAAATTGAAGTTATTTTCATCTGAATTTACTCAAATATAGACCCTACAACAAAAATACTCAACAAAATCCAAAAAAATCGAAGTTGATTTCAAATAAATTTATTAAAATTTGACCCTTCCAACTAAAATTTTTTTTCACAGTCCAAAAAATTGAAGTTATTTTCATCTATATTTACTCAAATATAGATCCTACAACCAAAATACGCAACAAAATCCAAAAAAATCGAAGTTGATTTCAAATGAATTTATTAAAATTTGACCAAAATCTTGTCAAAATCCAAAAAATTGAAGTTATTTTCATCTAAATTTACTCAAATATAGAACCTACAACAAAAATACTCAACAAAATCCAAAAAAATCGAAGTTGATTTCAAATAAATTTATTAAAATTTGACACTTCCAACTAAAATTTTTTTCACAATCAAACAAAATTGAAGTTATTTTCATCTAAATTTATTCAAATATAGACCCTACAACAAAAATACTCAACAAAATCCAAAAAAATCGAAGTTGATTTCAAATAAATTTATTAAAATTTGACACTTCCAACTAAATTTTTTTTCAGAATCCAACAAAATTGAAGTTATTTTCATCTAAATTTACTCAAATATAGACCCTACAACAAAAATACTCAACAAAATCCAAAAAAATCGAAGTTGATTTCAAATAAATTTATTATAATTTGACACTATCAACTAAATTTTTTTTCATAATCCAACAAAATTGAAGTTATTTTCATCTAAATTTACTCAAATATAGACCCTACAACAAAAATACTCAACAAAATCCAAAAAAATCGAAGTTGATTTCAAATAAATTTATTAAAATTTGACACATCCAACTAAATTTTTTTTCATAATCCAACAAAATTAAATTTATTTTCATCTAAATTTACTCAAATATAGATCCTACAACAAATATACTCAACAAAATCCAAAATAATCGAAGTTGATTTCAAATAAATTGAATAAAACTTGATACTTCCAACTAAAATTTTTTTCACAATCCAACAAAATTGAAGTTATTTTCATCTAAATTTAATCAAATATAGATCCTATAACAAAAATACTCGACAAAATCCAAAAAAATCGAAGTTGATTTCATATGAATTTATTAAAATTTGACACTTCCAACTAAAATTTTTTTATAATCCAACAAAATTGAAGTTATTTTCATCTAAATTTAGTCAAATATAGATCCTACAACAAAAATACTCAACAAAATCCAAAAAAATCGAAGTTGATTTCAAATAAATTTATTAAAATTTGACCCTTCCAACTAAAATTTTTTTTCACAATCCAAAAAATTGAAGTTATTTTCATCTAAATCTACTCAAATATAGATCCTACAACAAAAATACTCAACAAAATCCAAAATAATCGAAGTTGATTTCAAATAAATTTAAAAATTCGACACTTCCAACTAAAATTTTTTTCACAATCCAAAAAATTGATGTTATTTTCATCTAAATTTACTCAAATATAGATCCTACAACAAAAATACTCAACAAAATCCAAAATAATCGAAGTTGATTTCAAATAAATTTAAAAATTCGACACTTCCAACTAAAATTTTTTTCACAATCCAAAAAATTGGTTATTTTCATCTAAATTTAGTCAAATATAGATCCTACAACCAAAATACTCATCAAAATCCAAAAAAATCGAAGTTGATTTCAAATAAATTTATTAAAATTTGACACTTCCAACTAAATTTTTTTTCATAATCCAACAAAATTGAATTTATTTTCATCTAAATTTAGACAAATATAGATCCTACAACCAAAATACTCAACAAAATAAAAAAAAATCGAAGTTGATTTCAAATAAATTTATTAAAATTTGACACTTCCAACTAAAATTTTTTTCATAATCCAACAAAATTGAAGTTATTTTCATCTACAGGGTGTCCCAAAAATGTCGGACTTCCTTGAAAGGGGTTACTCAGGGGGTGATTTGAAACAACTTTTTCCTTAGCGAAAATATTGTCCGAAGCTTCGTTAAGGAGATATTAACCAAAAACCCCGACCAATCAGAGCGCGCGCCTTCCGCCTGAGTTCCCGCGGTAGCGTTGGCTACGAGGTAGGCGACCGCGTTTGTGCTACGAACGTACGAACAAGCAAGTCGGCATGCATCGAAGGAAACCGCGTTACACATTTTTTTTTAAAGCAGAATCTTAAATAAGAATAATTTGAAGTGAGAGGACAAGAAGTACGTAAATTTCGTTTTTAAATAAGGCATAAACGAAAAGGTAACGTAACAGAAAATGTACGACAAGTGATCGTAATTCGTTATTGAGGTAAAAATCCGTAGTTTAACAACGGCCAACACAACTAAATTTAAAAAATAATATTAGGTGTATGAATAAATTCTTTCCGACTGGAATTTCTATCGCGGTGGTATTCAGAAGCTGCCAGAAAAATGGCAAAAGGTAATTAACAATAATGGAAATTATTTCGATGATCGAGTTGTTTTCATATTTTTTAAATCGAACCGTTATTGTACCCTAAAATTGGAAAGAATTTATTTTCACACCTAATAATCACCAATAAATTAAATAAAACTCACCCTTTCGGACATTCCTTTCCTTGCTTTCCTTCCCTTTTCGGAAACCTGTGTCACTGGGTCACTGTACCGATCCTGGTTATCGGTGGACGAAAAGATTTATGGTTGGGTAGCGCCCAGTGCTCAGCTGATCACACTGCGTCCGGGTTAATGTACCGAATATTCACTTCACTGCACGGCTACTAACACTGATCACTGAATTTATTTTTCACGGAACGTGTTGTTCCTACGTTATAAAAATTGGTGGCCGCGAAAGGGGCCGATTACTGTTAATTACTGGGACGAGATTACTACTATTACCCGGCGAAAAGAAAACTCGTGGCAGACTGTCTCGGGCTGTGCAGTCCGCTGCTGTGACGATTGGTCGAGTCACCTATTTGGGCACACTTTTAAAGACGGGACACACGTATTTTGGTTATTGGCTGAAGTTGCCACATACATTGTCGCACCGCGCGACGAAGAGATCGAACGAAACACGAGATCGAGTGGGATAGAGCGATTTGACCAAGCGTAGCCTACGCTTTTGTTTTGACGATCGTCGGTCGGATCCGTATCTGATCGCTGCACAGCAGCGGACTGCACAGCCCGAGACAGTCTGCCACGAGTTTTCTTTTCGCCGGGTAATAGTAGTAATCTCGTCCCAGTAATTAACAGTAATCGGCCCCTTTCGCGGCCACCAATTTTTATAACGTAGGAACAACACGTTCCGTGAAAAATAAATTCAGTGATCAGTGTTAGTAGCCGTGCAGTGAAGTGAATATTCGGTACATTAACCCGGACGCAGTGTGATCAGCTGAGCACTGGGCGCTACCCAACCATAAATCTTTTCGTCCACCGATAACCAGGATCGGTACAGTGACCCAGTGACACAGGTTTCCGAAAAGGGAAGGAAAGCAAGGAAAGGAATGTCCGAAAGGGTGAGTTTTATTTAATTTATTGGTGATTATTAGGTGTGAAAATAAATTCTTTCCGATTTTAGGGTACAATAACGGTTCGATTTAAAAAATATGAAAACAACTCGATCATCGAAATAATTTCCATTATTGTTAATTACCTTTTGCCATTTTTCTGGCAGCTTCTGAATACCACCGCGATAGAAATTCCAGTCGGAAAGAATTTATTCATACACCTAATATTATTTTTTAAATTTAGTTGTGTTGGCCGTTGTTAAACTACGGATTTTTACCTCAATAACGAATTACGATCACTTGTCGTACATTTTCTGTTACGTTACCTTTTCGTTTATGCCTTATTTAAAAACGAAATTTACGTACTTCTTGTCCTCTCACTTCAAATTATTCTTATTTAAGATTCTGCTTAAAAAAAAAAATGTGTAACGCGGTTTCCTTCGATGCATGCCGACTTGCTTGTTCGTACGTTCGTAGCACAAACGCGGTCGCCTACCTCGTAGCCAACGCTACCGCGGGAACTCAGGCGGAAGGCGCGCGCTCTGATTGGTCGGGGTTTTTGGTTAATATCTCCTTAACGAAGCTTCGGACAATATTTTCGCTAAGGAAAAAGTTGTTTCAAATCACCCCCTGAGTAGCCCCTTTCAAGGAAGTCCGACATTTTTGGGACACCCTGTATATTTACTCAAATATAGATCCTACAACCAAAATACGCAACAAAATCCAAAAAAATCGAAGTTGATTTCAAATGAATTTATTAAAATTTGACCAAAATCTTGTCAAAATCCAAAAAATTGAAGTTATTTTCATCTAAATTTACTCAAATATAGAACCTACAACAAAAATACTCAACAAAATCCAAAAAAATCGAAGTTGATTTCAAATAAATTTATTAAAATTTGACACTTCCAACTAAATTTTTTTTCATAATCCAACAAAATTAAATTTATTTTCATCTAAATTTACTCAAATATAGATCCTACAACAAATATACTCAACAAAATCCAAAATAATCGAAGTTGATTTCAAATAAATTGAATAAAACTTGATACTTCCAACTAAAATTTTTTTCACAATCCAACAAAATTGAAGTTATTTTCATCTAAATTTAATCAAATATAGATCCTATAACAAAAATACTCGACAAAATCCAAAAAAATCGAAGTTGATTTCATATGTATTTATTAAAATTTGACACTTCCAACTAAAATTTTTTTATAATCCAACAAAATTGAAGTTATTTTCATCTAAATTTAGTCAAATATAGATCCTACAACAAAAATACTCAACAAAATCCAAAAAAATCGAAGTTGATTTCAAATAAATTTATTAAAATTTGACCCTTCCAACTAAAATTTTTTTTCACAATCCAAAAAATTGAAGTTATTTTCATCTAAATCTACTCAAATATAGATCCTACAACAAAAATACTCAACAAAATCCAAAATAATCGAAGTTGATTTCAAATAAATTTAAAAATTCGACACTTCCAACTAAAATTTTTTTCACAATCCAAAAAATTGATGTTATTTTCATCTAAATTTACTCAAATATAGATCCGACAACAAAAATACTCAACAAAATCCAAAATAATCGAAGTTGATTTCAAATAAATTTAAAAATTCGACACTTCCAACTAAAATTTTTTTCACAATCCAAAAAATTGATGTTATTTTCATCTAAATTTAGTCAAATATAGATCCTACAACCAAAATACTCATCAAAATCCAAAAAAATCGAAGTTGATTTCAAATAAATTTATTAAAATTTGACACTTCCAACTAAATTTTTTTTCAGAATCCAACAAAATTGAAGTTATTTTCATCTAAATTTACTCAAATATAGACCCTACAACAAAAATACTCAACAAAATCCAAAAAAATCGAAGTTGATTTCAAATATATTTATTAAAATTTGACACTATCAACTAAATTTTTTTTCATAATCCAACAAAATTGAAGTTATTTTCATCTAAATTTACTCAAATATAGACCCTACAACAAAAATACTCAACAAAATCCAAAAAAATCGAAGTTGATTTCAAATAAATTTATTAAAATTTGACACTTCCAACTAAAATTTTTTTCACAATCCAACAAAATTGAAGTTATTTTCATCTAAATTTATTCAAATATAGACCCTACAACAAAAATACTCAACAAAATCCAAAAAAATCGAAGTTGATTTCAAATAAATTTATTAAAATTTGACACTTCCAACTAAATTTTTTTTCAGAATCCAACAAAATTGAAGTTATTTTCATCTAAATTTACTCAAATATAGACCCTACAACAAAAATACTCAACAAAATCCAAAAAAATGGAAGTTGATTTCAAATAAATTTATTATAATTTGACACTATCAACTAAATTTTTTTTCATAATCCAACAAAATTGAAGTTATTTTCATCTAAATTTACTCAAATATAGACCCTACAACAAAAATACTCAACAAAATCCAAAAAAATCGAAGTTGATTTCAAATAAATTTATTAAAATTTGACACATCCAACTAAATTTTTTTTCATAATCCAACAAAATTAAATTTATTTTCATCTAAATTTACTCAAATATAGATCCTACAACAAATATACTCAACAAAATCCAAAATAATCGAAGTTGATTTCAAATAAATTGAATAAAACTTGATACTTCCAACTAAAATTTTTTTCACAATCCAACAAAATTGAAGTTATTTTCATCTAAATTTAATCAAATATAGATCCTATAACAAAAATACTCGACAAAATCCAAAAAAATCGAAGTTGATTTCATATGAATTTATTAAAATTTGACACTTCCAACTAAAATTTTTTTATAATCCAACAAAATTGAAGTTATTTTCATCTAAATTTAGTCAAATATAGATCCTACAACAAAAATACTCAACAAAATCCAAAAAAATCGAAGTTGATTTCAAATAAATTTATTAAAATTTGACCCTTCCAACTAAAATTTTTTTTCACAATCCAAAAAATTGAAGTTATTTTCATCTAAATCTACTCAAATATAGATCCTACAACAAAAATACTCAACAAAATCCAAAATAATCGAAGTTGATTTCAAATAAATTTAAAAATTCGACACTTCCAACTAAAATTTTTTTCACAATCCAAAAAATTGATGTTATTTTCATCTAAATTTACTCAAATATAGATCCTACAACAAAAATACTCAACAAAATCCAAAATAATCGAAGTTGATTTCAAATAAATTTAAAAATTCGACACTTCCAACTAAAATTTTTTTCACAATCCAAAAAATTGATGTTATTTTCATCTAAATTTAGTCAAATATAGATCCTACAACCAAAATACTCATCAAAATCCAAAAAAATCGAAGTTGATTTCAAATAAATTTATTAAAATTTGACACTTCCAACTAAATTTTTTTTCATAATCCAACAAAATTGAATTTATTTTCATCTAAATTTAGACAAATATAGATCCTACAACCAAAATACTCAACAAAATAAAAAAAAATCGAAGTTGATTTCAAATAAATTTATTAAAATTTGACACTTCCAACTAAAATTTTTTTCATAATCCAACAAAATTGAAGTTATTTTCATCTACAGGGTGTCCCAAAAATGTCGGACTTCCTTGAAAGGGGTTACTCAGGGGGTGATTTGAAACAACTTTTTCCTTAGCGAAAATATTGTCCGAAGCTTCGTTAAGGAGATATTAACCAAAAACCCCGACCAATCAGAGCGCGCGCCTTCCGCCTGAGTTCCCGCGGTAGCGTTGGCTACGAGGTAGGCGACCGCGTTTGTGCTACGAACGTACGAACAAGCAAGTCGGCATGCATCGAAGGAAACCGCGTTACACATTTTTTTTTAAAGCAGAATCTTAAATAAGAATAATTTGAAGTGAGAGGACAAGAAGTACGTAAATTTCGTTTTTAAATAAGGCATAAACGAAAAGGTAACGTAACAGAAAATGTACGACAAGTGATCGTAATTCGTTATTGAGGTAAAAATCCGTAGTTTAACAACGGCCAACACAACTAAATTTAAAAAATAATATTAGGTGTATGAATAAATTCTTTCCGACTGGAATTTCTATCGCGGTGGTATTCAGAAGCTGCCAGAAAAATGGCAAAAGGTAATTAACAATAATGGAAATTATTTCGATGATCGAGTTGTTTTCATATTTTTTAAATCGAACCGTTATTGTACCCTAAAATTGGAAAGAATTTATTTTCACACCTAATAATCACCAATAAATTAAATAAAACTCACCCTTTCGGACATTCCTTTCCTTGCTTTCCTTCCCTTTTCGGAAACCTGTGTCACTGGGTCACTGTACCGATCCTGGTTATCGGTGGACGAAAAGATTTATGGTTGGGTAGCGCCCAGTGCTCAGCTGATCACACTGCGTCCGGGTTAATGTACCGAATATTCACTTCACTGCACGGCTACTAACACTGATCACTGAATTTATTTTTCACGGAACGTGTTGTTCCTACGTTATAAAAATTGGTGGCCGCGAAAGGGGCCGATTACTGTTAATTACTGGGACGAGATTACTACTATTACCCGGCGAAAAGAAAACTCGTGGCAGACTGTCTCGGGCTGTGCAGTCCGCTGCTGTGACGATTGGTCGAGTCACCTATTTGGGCACACTTTTAAAGACGGGACACACGTATTTTGGTTATTGGCTGAAGTTGCCACATACATTGTCGCACCGCGCGACGAAGAGATCGAACGAAACACGAGATCGAGTGGGATAGAGCGATTTGACCAAGCGTAGCCTACGCTTTTGTTTTGACGATCGTCGGTCGGATCCGTATCTGATCGCTGCACAGCAGCGGACTGCACAGCCCGAGACAGTCTGCCACGAGTTTTCTTTTCGCCGGGTAATAGTAGTAATCTCGTCCCAGTAATTAACAGTAATCGGCCCCTTTCGCGGCCACCAATTTTTATAACGTAGGAACAACACGTTCCGTGAAAAATAAATTCAGTGATCAGTGTTAGTAGCCGTGCAGTGAAGTGAATATTCGGTACATTAACCCGGACGCAGTGTGATCAGCTGAGCACTGGGCGCTACCCAACCATAAATCTTTTCGTCCACCGATAACCAGGATCGGTACAGTGACCCAGTGACACAGGTTTCCGAAAAGGGAAGGAAAGCAAGGAAAGGAATGTCCGAAAGGGTGAGTTTTATTTAATTTATTGGTGATTATTAGGTGTGAAAATAAATTCTTTCCGATTTTAGGGTACAATAACGGTTCGATTTAAAAAATATGAAAACAACTCGATCATCGAAATAATTTCCATTATTGTTAATTACCTTTTGCCATTTTTCTGGCAGCTTCTGAATACCACCGCGATAGAAATTCCAGTCGGAAAGAATTTATTCATACACCTAATATTATTTTTTAAATTTAGTTGTGTTGGCCGTTGTTAAACTACGGATTTTTACCTCAATAACGAATTACGATCACTTGTCGTACATTTTCTGTTACGTTACCTTTTCGTTTATGCCTTATTTAAAAACGAAATTTACGTACTTCTTGTCCTCTCACTTCAAATTATTCTTATTTAAGATTCTGCTTAAAAAAAAAAATGTGTAACGCGGTTTCCTTCGATGCATGCCGACTTGCTTGTTCGTACGTTCGTAGCACAAACGCGGTCGCCTACCTCGTAGCCAACGCTACCGCGGGAACTCAGGCGGAAGGCGCGCGCTCTGATTGGTCGGGGTTTTTGGTTAATATCTCCTTAACGAAGCTTCGGACAATATTTTCGCTAAGGAAAAAGTTGTTTCAAATCACCCCCTGAGTAGCCCCTTTCAAGGAAGTCCGACATTTTTGGGACACCCTGTATATTTACTCAAATATAGATCCTACAACCAAAATACGCAACAAAATCCAAAAAAATCGAAGTTGATTTCAAATGAATTTATTAAAATTTGACCAAAATCTTGTCAAAATCCAAAAAATTGAAGTTATTTTCATCTAAATTTACTCAAATATAGAACCTACAACAAAAATACTCAACAAAATCCAAAAAAATCGAAGTTGATTTCAAATAAATTTATTAAAATTTGACACTTCCAACTAAATTTTTTTTCATAATCCAACAAAATTAAATTTATTTTCATCTAAATTTACTCAAATATAGATCCTACAACAAATATACTCAACAAAATCCAAAATAATCGAAGTTGATTTCAAATAAATTGAATAAAACTTGATACTTCCAACTAAAATTTTTTTCACAATCCAACAAAATTGAAGTTATTTTCATCTAAATTTAATCAAATATAGATCCTATAACAAAAATACTCGACAAAATCCAAAAAAATCGAAGTTGATTTCATATGTATTTATTAAAATTTGACACTTCCAACTAAAATTTTTTTATAATCCAACAAAATTGAAGTTATTTTCATCTAAATTTAGTCAAATATAGATCCTACAACAAAAATACTCAACAAAATCCAAAAAAATCGAAGTTGATTTCAAATAAATTTATTAAAATTTGACCCTTCCAACTAAAATTTTTTTTCACAATCCAAAAAATTGAAGTTATTTTCATCTAAATCTACTCAAATATAGATCCTACAACAAAAATACTCAACAAAATCCAAAATAATCGAAGTTGATTTCAAATAAATTTAAAAATTCGACACTTCCAACTAAAATTTTTTTCACAATCCAAAAAATTGATGTTATTTTCATCTAAATTTAGTCAAATATAGATCCTACAACCAAAATACTCATCAAAATCCAAAAAAATCGAAGTTGATTTCAAATAAATTTATTAAAATTTGACACTTCCAACTAAATTTTTTTTCAGAATCCAACAAAATTGAAGTTATTTTCATCTAAATTTACTCAAATATAGACCCTACAACAAAAATACTCAACAAAATCCAAAAAAATCGAAGTTGATTTCAAATATATTTATTAAAATTTGACACTATCAACTAAATTTTTTTTCATAATCCAACAAAATTGAAGTTATTTTCATCTAAATTTACTCAAATATAGACCCTACAACAAAAATACTCAACAAAATCCAAAAAAATCGAAGTTGATTTCAAATAAATTTATTAAAATTTGACACTTCCAACTAAATTTTTTTTCATAATCCAACAAAATTAAATTTATTTTCATCTAAATTTACTCAAATATAGATCCTACAACAAATATACTCAACAAAATCCAAAATAATCGAAGTTGATTCAAATAAATTGAATAAAACTTGATACTTCCAACTAAATTTTTTTTCACAATCCAACAAAATTGAAGTTATTTTCATCTAAATTTAATCAAATATAGATCCTATAACAAAAATACTCGACAAAATCCAAAAAAATCGAAGTTGATTTCATATGAATTTATTAAAATTTGAAACTTCCAACTAAAATTTTTTTATAATCCAACAAAATTGAAGTTATTTTCATCTAAATTTAGTCAAATATAGATCCTACAACAAAAATACTCAACAAAATCCAAAAAAATCGAAGTTGATTTCAAATAAATTTATTAAAATTTGACCCTTCCAACTAAAATTTTTTTTCACAATCCAAAAAATTGAAGTTATTTTCATCTAAATCTACTCAAATATAGATCCTACAACAAAAATACTCAACAAAATCCAAAATAATCGAAGTTGATTTCAAATAAATTTAAAAATTCGACACTTCCAACTAAAATTTTTTTCACAATCCAAAAAATTGATGTTATTTTCATCTAAATTTACTCAAATATAGATCCGACAACAAAAATACTCAACAAAATCCAAAATAATCGAAGTTGATTTCAAATAAATTTAAAAATTCGACACTTCCAACTAAAATTTTTTTCACAATCCAAAAAATTGATGTTATTTTCATCTAAATTTAGTCAAATATAGATCCTACAACCAAAATACTCATCAAAATCCAAAAAAATCGAAGTTGATTTCAAATAAATTTATTAAAATTTGACACTTCCAACTAAATTTTTTTTCATAATCCAACAAAATTGAATTTATTTTCATCTAAATTTAGACAAATATAGATCCTACAACCAAAATACTCAACAAAATAAAAAAAAATCGAAGTTGATTTCAAATAAATTTATTAAAATTTGACACTTCCAACTAAAATTTTTTTCATAATCCAACAAAATTGAAGTTATTTTCATCTATATTTACACAAATATAGATCCTACAACCAAAATACGCAACAAAATCCAAAAAAATCGAAGTTGATTTCAAATGAATTTATTAAAATTTGACCAAAATCTTGTCAAAATCCAAAAAATTGAAGTTATTTTCATCTAAATTTACTCAAATATAGAACCTACAACAAAAATACTCAACAAAATCCAAAAAAATCGAAGTTGATTTCAAATAAATTTATTAAAATTTGACACTTCCAACTAAAATTTTTTTCACAATCCAACAAAATTGAAGTTATTTTCATCTAAATTTATTCAAATATAGACCCTACAACAAAAATACTCAACAAAATCCAAAAAAATCGAAGTTGATTTCAAATAAATTTATTAAAATTTGACACTTCCAACTAAAATTTTTTTCACAATCCAACAAAATTGAAGTTATTTTCATCTAAATTTACTCAAATATAGATCCTACAACAAAAATACTCAACAAAATCCAAAAAAATCGAAGTTGATTTCAAATAAATTTATTAAAAATTGAACCTTCCAACAAAAATTTTTTTTCACAATCCAAAAAATTGAAGTTATTTTCATCTAAATCTACTCAAATATAGATCCTACAACAAAAATACTCAACAAAATAGAAAAAAATCGAAGTTGATTTCAAATAAATTTATTAAAATTTGACACTTCCAACTAAAATGCTTTTCATACTCCAACAAAATTGAAGTTATTTTCATCTAAATTTACTCAAATATAGATCCTACAACCAAAATACGCAACAAAATCCAAAAAAATCGAAGTTGATTTCAAATGAATTTATTAAAATTTGACCAAAATCTTGTCAAAATCCAAAATATTGAAGTTATTTTCATCTAAATTTACTCAAATATAGATCCTACAACAAAAATACTCAACAAAATCCAAAAAAAATCGAAGTTGATTTCAAATAAATTTATTAAAATTTGACACTTCCAACTAAATTTTTTTTCATAATCCAACAAAATTGAATTTATTTTCATCTAAATTTAGACAAATATAGATCCTACAACCAAAATACTCAACAAAATAAAAAAAAATCGAAGTTGATTTCAAATAAATTTATTAAAATTTGACACTTCCAACTAAAATTTTTTTCATAATCCAACAAAATTGAAGTTATTTTCATCTATATTTACACAAATATAGACCCTACAACCAAAATACGCAACAAAATCCAAAAAAATCGAAGTTGATTTCAAATGAATTTATTAAAATTTGACCAAAATCTTGTCAAAATCCAAAAAATTGAAGTTATTTTCATCTAAATTTACTCAAATATAGAACCTACAACAAAAATACTCAACAAAATCCAAAAAAATCGAAGTTGATTTCAAATAAATTTATTAAAATTTGACACTTCCAACTAAAATTTTTTTCACAATCCAACAAAATTGAAGTTATTTTCATCTAAATTTATTCAAATATAGACCCTACAACAAAAATACTCAACAAAATCCAAAAAAATCGAAGTTGATTTCAAATAAATTTATTAAAATTTGACACTTCCAACTAAAATTTTTTTCACAATCCAACAAAATTGAAGTTATTTTCATCTAAATTTACTCAAATATAGATCCTACAACAAAAATACTCAACAAAATCCAAAAAAATCGAAGTTGACTTCAAATAAATTTATTAAAAATTGAACCTTCCAACAAAAATTTTTTTTCACAATCCAAAAAATTGAAGTTATTTTCATCTAAATCTACTCAAATATAGATCCTACAACAAAAATACTCAACAAAATAGAAAAAAATCGAAGTTGATTTCAAATAAATTTATTAAAATTTGACACTTCCAACTAAAATGCTTTTCATACTCCAACAAAATTGAAGTTATTTTCATCTAAATTTACTCAAATATAGATCCTACAACAAAAATACTCAACAAAATCCAAAAAAAATCGAAGTTGATTTCAAATAAATTTATTAAAATTTGACATTTCCAACTAAATTTTTTTTCAGAATCCGACAAAATTGAAGTTATTTTCATCTAAATTTACTCAAATATAGACCCTACAACAAAAATACTCAACAAAATCCAAAAAAATCGAAGTTGATTTCAAATAAATTTATTAAAATTTGACACTTCCAACTAAAATTTTTTTCACAATCCAACAAAATTGAAGTTATTTTCATCTAAATTTAATCAAATATAGATCCTACAACAAGAATACTCAACAAAATCCAAAAAAATCGAAGTTGATTTCAAATAAATTTATTAAAATTTGACACTTCCAACTAATTTTTTTTTCATAATCCAACAAAATTAATTTTATTTTCATCTAAATTTACTCAAATATAGATCCTACAACAAAAATACTCAACAAAATCCAAAAATATCGAAGTTGATTTCAAATAAATTTATTAAAATTTGACCCTTCCAACTAAAATTTTTTTTCACAATCCAAAAAATTGAAGTTATTTTCATCTAAATTTAATCAAATATAGATCCTACAACAAGAATACTCAACAAAATCCAAAAAAATCGAAGTTGATTTCAAATGAATTTATTAAAATTTGACAAAAATCTTGTCTACATCCAAGAAAATTGAAGTTATTTTCATCTAAATTTAGTCAAATATAGATCCTACAACCAAAATACTCATCAAAATCCAAAAAAATCGAAGTTGATTTCAAATAAATTTATTAAAATTTGACACTTCCAACTAAATTTTTTTTCATAATCCAACAAAATTGAATTTATTTTCATCTAAATTTAGAGAAATATAGATCCTACAACCAAAATACTCAACAAAATAAAAAAAAATCGAAGTTGATTTCAAATAAATTTATTAAAATTTGACACTTCCAACTAAATTTTTTTTCATAATCCAACAAAATTGAAGTTATTTTCATCTATATTTACTCAAATATAGATCCTACAACCAAAATACGCAACAAAATCCAAAAAAATCGAAGTTGATTTCAAATGAATTTATTAAAATTTGACCAAAATCTTGTCAAAATCCAAAAAATTGAAGTTATTTTCATCTAAATTTACTCAAATATAGAACCTACAACAAAAATACTCAACAAAATCCAAAAAAATCGAAGTTGATTTCAAATAAATTTATTAAAATTTGACACTTCCAACTAAAATTTTTTTCACAATCCAACAAAATTGAAGTTATTTTCATCTAAATTTATTCAAATATAGACCCTACAACAAAAATACTCAACAAAATCCAAAAAAATCGAAGTTGATTTCAAATAAATTTATTAAAATTTGACACTTCCAACTAAATTTTTTTTCAGAATCCAACAAAATTGAAGTTATTTTCATCTAAATTTACTCAAATATAGACCCTACAACAAAAATACTCAACAAAATCCAAAAAAATCGAAGTTGATTTCAAATAAATTTATTAAAATTTGACACTATCAACTAAATTTTTTTTCATAATCCAACAAAATTGAAGTTATTTTCATCTAAATTTACTCAAATATAGACCCTACAACAAAAATACTCAACAAAATCCAAAAAAATCGAAGTTGATTTCAAATAAATTTATTAATATTTGACACTTCCAACTAAATTTTTTTTCATAATCCAACAAAATTAAATTTATTTTCATCTAAATTTACTCAAATATAGATCCTACAACAAATATACTCAACAAAATCCAAAATAATCGAAGTTGATTTCAAATAAATTGAATAAAACTTGATACTTCCAACTAAAATTTTTTTCACAATCCAACAAAATTGAAGTTATTTTCATCTAAATTTAATCAAATATAGATCCTATAACAAAAATACTCGACAAAATCCAAAAAAATCGAAGTTGATTTCACATGAATTTATTAAAATTTGACACTTCCAACTAAAATTTTTTTATAATCTAACAAAATTGAAGTTATTTTCATCTAAATTTAGTCAAATATAGATCCTACAACAAAAATACTCAACAAAATCCAAAAAAATCGAAGTTGATTTCAAATACATTTATTAAAATTTGACCCTTCCAACTAAAATTTTTTTTCACAATCCAAAAAATTGAAGTTATTTTCATCTAAATCTACTCAAATATAGATCCTACAACAAAAATACTCAACAAAATCCAAAATAATCGAAGTTGATTTCAAATAAATTTAAAAATTCGACACTTCCAACTAAAATTTTTTTCACAATCCAAAAAATTGATGTTATTTTCATCTAAATTTACTCAAATATAGATCCTACAACAAAAATACTCAACAAAATCCAAAATAATCGAAGTTGATTTCAAATAAATTTAAAAATTCGACACTTCCAACTAAAATTTTTTTCACAATCCAAAAAATTGATGTTATTTTCATCTAAATTTAGTCAAATATAGATCCTACAACCAAAATACTCATCAAAATCCAAAAAAATCGAAGTTGATTTCAAATAAATTTATTAAAATTTGACACTTCCAACTAAATTTTTTTTCATAATCCAACAAAATTGAATTTATTTTCATCTAAATTTAGACAAATATAGATCCTACAACCAAAATACTCAACAAAATAAAAAAAAATCGAAGTTGATTTCAAATAAATTTATTAAAATTTGACACTTCCAACTAAAATTTTTTTCATAATCCCACAAAATTGAAGTTATTTTCATCTATATTTACTCAAATATAGATCCTACAACCAAAATACGCAACAAAATCCAAAAAAATCGAAGTTGATTTCAAATGAATTTATTAAAATTAGACCAAAATCTTGTCAAAATCCAAAAAATTGAAGTTATTTTCATCTAAATTTAGTCAAATATAGATCCTACAACAAAAATACTCAACAAAATCAAAAAAAATCGAAGTTGATTTCAAATAAATTTATTAAAATTTGACACTTCCAACTAAAATTTTTTTCACAATCCAACAAAATTGAAGTTATTTTCATCTAAATTTAATCAAATATAGATCCTACAACAAGAATACTCAACAAAATCCAAAAAAATCGAAGTTGATTTCAAATAAATTTATTAAAATTTGACACTTCCAACTAATTTTTTTTTCATAATCCAACAAAATTAAATTTATTTTCATCTAAATTTACTCAAATATAGATCCTACAACAAAAATACTCAACAAAATCCAAAAATATCGAAGTTGATTTCAAATAAATTTATTAAAATTTGACCCTTCCAACTAAAATTTTTTTTCACAATCCAAAAAATTGAAGTTATTTTCATCTAAATTTAATCAAATATAGATCCTACAACAAGAATACTCATCAAAATCCAAAAAAATCGAAGTTGATTTCAAATGAATTTATTAAAATTTGACAAAAATCTTGTCTACATCCAAGAAAATTGAAGTTATTTTCATCTAAATTTAGTCAAATATAGATCCTACAACCAAAATACTCATCAAAATCCAAAAAAATCGAAGTTGATTTCAAATAAATTTAATAAAATTTGACACTTCCAACTAAATTTTTTTTCATAATCCAACAAAATTGAATTTATTTTCATCTAAATTTAGACAAATATAGATCCTACAACCAAAATACTCAACAAAATAAAAAAAAATCGAAGTTGATTTCAAATAAATTTATTAAAATTTGACACTTCCAACTAAAATTTTTTTCATAATCGAACAAAATTGAAGTTATTTTCATCTATATTTACTCAAATATAAATCCTACAACCAAAATACGCAACAAAATCCATAAAAATCGAAGTTGATTTCAAATGAATTTATTAAAATTTGACCAAAATCTTGTCAAAATCCAAAAAATTGAAGTTATTTTCATCTAAATTTACTCAAATATAGAACCTACAACAAAAATACTCAACAAAATCCAAAAAAATCGAAGTTGATTTCAAATAAATTTATTAAAATTTGACACTTCCAACTAAAATTTTTTTCACAATCCAACAAAATTGAAGTTATTTTCATCTAAATTTACTCAAATATAGATCCTACAACAAAAATACTCAACAAAATCCAAAAAAATCGAAGTTGATTTCAAATAAATTTATTAAAAATTGAACCTTCCAACTAAAATTTTTTTTCACAATCCAAAAAATTGAAGTTATTTTCATCTAAATCTACTCAAATATAGATCCTACAACAAAAATACTCAACAAAATAAAAAAAAATCGAAGTTGATTTCAAATAAATTTATTAAAATTTGACACTTCCAACTAAAATTTTTTTCATACTCCAACAAAATTGAAGTTATTTTCATCTAAATTTTCTCAAATATAGATCCTACAACCAAAATACGCAACAAAACCCAAAAAAATCGAAGTTGATTTCAAATGAATTTATTAAAATTTGACCAAAATCTTGTCAAAATCCAAAAAATTGAAGTTATTTTCATCTAAATTTACTCAAATATAGATCCTACAACAAAAATACTCAACAAAATCCAAAAAAATCGAAGTTGATTTCAAATAAATTTATTAAAATTTGACACTTCCAACTAAATTTTTTTTCATAATCCAACAAAATTGAAGTTATTTTCATCTATATTTACTCAAATATAGATCCTACAACCAAAATACGCAACAAAATCCAAAAAAATCGAAGTTGATTTCAAATGAATTTATTAAAATTTGACCAAAATTTTGTCAAAATCCAAAAAATTGAAGTTATTTTCATCTAAATTTACTCAAATATAGAACCTACAACAAAAATACTCAACAAAATCCAAAAAAATCGAAGTTGATTTCAAATAAATTTATTAAAATTTGACACTTCCAACTAAATTTTTTTTCATAATCCAACAAAATTAAATTTATTTTCATCTAAATTTACTCAAATATAGATCCTACAACAAATATACTCAACAAAATCCAAAATAATCGAAGTTGATTTCAAATAAATTGAATAAAACTTGATACTTCCAACTAAAATTTTTTTCACAATCCAACAAAATTGAAGTTATTTTCATCTAAATTTAATCAAATATAGATCCTACAACAAGAATACTCATCAAAATCCAAAAAAATCGAAGTTGATTTCAAATGAATTTATTAAAATTTGACAAAAATCTTGTCTACATCCAAGAAAATTGAAGTTATTTTCATCTAAATTTAGTCAAATATAGATCCTACAACAAAAATACTCAACAAAATCCAAAAAAATCGAAGTTGATTTCAAATACATTTATTAAAATTTGACCCTTCCAACTAAAATTTTTTTTCACAATCCAAAAAATTGAAGTTATTTTCATCTAAATCTACTCAAATATAGATCCTACAACAAAAATACTCAACAAAATCCAAAAAAATCGAAGTTGATTTCAAATAAATTTATTAAAATTTGACACTTCCAACTAAAATTTTTTTCACAATCCAACAAAATTGAAGTTATTTTCATCTAAATTTAATCAAATATAGATCCTACAACAAGAATACTCAACAAAATCCAAAAAAATCGAAGTTGATTTCAAATAAATTTATTAAAATTTGACACTTCCAACTAATTTTTTTTTCATAATCCAACAAAATTAAATTTATTTTCATCTAAATTTACTCAAATATAGATCCTACAACAAAAATACTCAACAAAATCCAAAAATATCGAAGTTGATTTCAAATAAATTTATTAAAATTTGACCCTTCCAACTAAAATTTTTTTTCACAATCCAAAAAATTGAAGTTATTTTCATCTAAATTTAATCAAATATAGATCCTACAACAAGAATACTCAACAAAATCCAAAAAAATCGAAGTTGATTTCAAATAAATTTATTAAAAATTGAACCTTCCAACTAAAATTTTTTTTCACAATCCAAAAAATTGAAGTTATGTTCATCTAAATCTACTCAAATATAGATCCTACAACAAAAATACTCAACAAAATAAAAAAAAATCGAAGTTGATTTCAAATAAATTTATTAAAAATTGAACCTTCCAACTAAAATTTTTTTTCACAATCCAAAAAATTGAAGTTATTTTCATCTAAATTTACTCAAATATAGACCCTACAACAAAAATACTCAACAAAATTCAAAAAAATCGAAGTTGATTTCAAATAAATTTATTAAAATTTGACACTTCCAACTAAATTTTTTTTCATAATCCAACAAAATTAAATTTATTTTCATCTAAATTTACTCAAATATAGACCCTACAACAAAAATACTCAACAAAATCCAAAAAAATCGAAGTTGATTTCAAATAAATTTATTAAAATTTGACACTTCCAACTAAAATTTTTTTCACAATCCAACAAAATTGAAGTTATTTTCATCTAAATTTAATCAAATATAGATCCTACAACAAGAATACTCAACAAAATCCAAAAAAATCGAAGTTGATTTCAAATAAATTTATTAAAATTTGACACTTCCAACTAATTTTTTTTTCATAATCCAACAAAATTAAATTTATTTTCATCTAAATTTACTCAAATATAGATCCTACAACCAAAATACGCAACAAAATAAAAAAAAATCGAAGTTGATTTCAAATGAATTTATTACAATTTGACCAAAATCTTGTCAAAATCCAAAAAATTGAAGTTATTTTCATCTAAATCTACTCAAATATAGATCCTACAACAGAAGTACTCAACAAAATCCAAAATAATCGAAGTTGATTTCAAATAAATTTAAAAATTCGACACTTCCAACTAAAATTTTTTTCACAATCCAAAAAATTGATGTTATTTTCATATAAATTTACTCAAATATAGACCCTACAACAAAAATACTCAATAAAATCTAAAAAAATCGAAGTTGGTTTCAAATAATATTATTAAAATTTGACACTTCCAAATAAGTTTTTTTCACAATCCAACAAAATTGAAGTTATTTTCATCTAAATTTAATCAAATATAGATCCTACAACAAGAATACTCAACAAAATCCAAAAAAATCGAAGTTGATTTCAAATAAATTTATTAAAATTTGACACTTCCAACTAATTTTTTTTTCATAAACCAACAAAATTAAATTTATTTTCATCTAAATTTACTCAAATATAGATCCTACAACAAAAATACTCAACAAAATCCAAAAATATCGAAGTTGATTTCAAATAAATTTATTAAAATTTGACATTTCCAACTAAATTTTTTTTCAGAATCCAACAAAATTGAAGTTATTTTCATCTAAATTTACTCAAATATAGACCCTACAACAAAAATACTCAACAAAATTCAAAAAAATCGAAGTTGATTTCAAATAAATTTATTAAAATTTGACACTTCCAACTAAATTTTTTTTCATAATCCAACAAAATTAAATTTATTTTCATCTAAATTTACTCAAATATAGATCCTACAACAAATATACTCAACAAAATCCAAAATAATCGAAGTTGATTTCAAATAAATTGAATAAAACTTGATACTTCCAACTAAAATTTTTTTCACAATCCAACAAAATTGAAGTTATTTTCATCAAAATTTAATCAAATATAGATCCTATAACAAAAATACTCGACAAAATCCAAAAAAATCGAAGTTGATTTCATATGAATTTATTAAAATTTGACACTTCCAACTAAAATTTTTTTATAATCCAACAAAATTGAAGTTATTTTCATCTAAATTTAGTCAAATATAGATCCTACAACAAAAATACTCAACAAAATCCAAAAAAATCGAAGTTGATTCCAAATAAATTTATTAAAATTTGACCCTTCCAACTAAAATTTTTTTTCACAATCCAAAAAATTGAAGTTATTTTCATCTAAATCTACTCAAATATAGATCCTACAACAAAAATACTCAACAAAATCCAAAATAATCGAAGTTGATTTCAAATAAATTTAAAAATTCGACACTTCCAACTAAAATTTTTTTCACAATCCAAAAAATTGATGTTATTTTCATCTAAATTTACTCAAATATAGATCCTACAACAAAAATACTCAACAAAATCCAAAATAATCGAAGTTGATTTCAAATAAATTTAAAAATTCGACACTTCCAACTAAAATTTTTTTCACAATCCAAAAAATTGATGTTATTTTCATCTAAATTTAGTCAAATATAGATCCTACAACCAAAATACTCATCAAAATCCAAAAAAATCGAAGTTGATTTCAAATAAATTTATTAAAATTTGACACTTCCAACTAAATTTTTTTTCATAATCCAACAAAATTGAATTTATTTTCATCTAAATTTAGACAAATATAGATCCTACAACCAAAATACTCAACAAAATAAAAAAAAATCGAAGTTGATTTCAAATAAATTTATTAAAATTTGACACTTCCAACTAAAATTTTTTTCATAATCCAACAAAATTGAAGTTATTTTCATCTATATTTACTCAAATATAGATCCTACAACCAAAATACCCAACAAAATCCAAAAAAATCGAAGTTGATTTCAAATGAATTTATTAAAATTTGACCAAAATCTTGTCAAAATCCAAAAAATTGAAGTTATTTTCATCTAAATTTACTCAAATATAGAACCTACAACAAAAATACTCAACAAAATCCAAAAAAATCGAAGTTGATTTCAAATAAATTTATTAAAATTTGACACTTCCAACTAAAATTTTTTTCACAATCCAACAAAATTGAAGTTATTTTCATCTAAATTTATTCAAATATAGACCCTACAACAAAAATACTCAACAAAATCCAAAAAAATCGAAGTTGATTTCAAATAAATTTATTAAAATTTGACACTTCCAACTAAAATTTTTTTCACAATCCAACAAAATTGAAGTTATTTTCATCTAAATTTACTCAAATATAGATCCTACAACAAAAATACTCAACAAAATCCAAAAAAATCGAAGTTGATTTCAAATAAATTTATTAAAAATTGAACCTTCCAACAAAATTTTTTTTTCACAATCCAAAAAATTGAAGTTATTTTCATCTAAATCTACTCAAATATAGATCCTACAACAAAAATACTCAACAAAATAAAAAAAAATCGAAGTTGATTTCAAATAAATTTATTATAATTTGACTCTTCCAACTAAAATTTTTTTCATACTCCAACAAAATTGAAGTTATTTTCATCTAAATTTACTCAAATATAGATCCTACAACCAAAATACGCAACAAAATCCAAAAAAATCGAAGTTGATTTCAAATGAATTTATTACAATTTGACCAAAATCTTGTCAAAATCCAAAAAATTGAAGTTATTTTCATCTAAATTTACTCAAATATAGACCCTACAACAAAAATACTCAACAAAATCAAAAAAAATCGAAGTTGATTTCAAATAAATTTATTAAAATTTGACACTTCCAACTAAAATTTTTTTCACAATCCAACAAAATTGAAGTTATTTTCATCTAAATTTAATCAAATATAGATCCTACAACAAGAATACTCAACAAAATCCAAAAAAATCGAAGTTGATTTCAAATAAATTTATTAAAATTTGACACTTCCAACTAATTTTTTTTTCATAAACCAACAAAATTAAATTTATTTTCATCTAAATTTACTCAAATATAGATCCTACAACAAAAATACTCAACAAAATCCAAAAATATCGAAGTTGATTTCAAATAAATTTATTAAAATTTGACATTTCCAACTAAATTTTTTTTCAGAATCCAACAAAATTGAAGTTATTTTCATCTGAATTTACTCAAATATAGACCCTACAACAAAAATACTCAACAAAATCCAAAAAAATCGAAGTTGATTTCAAATAAATTTATTAAAATTTGACCCTTCCAACTAAAATTTTTTTTCACAGTCCAAAAAATTGAAGTTATTTTCATCTATATTTACTCAAATATAGATCCTACAACCAAAATACGCAACAAAATCCAAAAAAATCGAAGTTGATTTCAAATGAATTTATTAAAATTTGACCAAAATCTTGTCAAAATCCAAAAAATTGAAGTTATTTTCATCTAAATTTACTCAAATATAGAACCTACAACAAAAATACTCAACAAAATCCAAAAAAATCGAAGTTGATTTCAAATAAATTTATTAAAATTTGACACTTCCAACTAAAATTTTTTTCACAATCAAACAAAATTGAAGTTATTTTCATCTAAATTTATTCAAATATAGACCCTACAACAAAAATACTCAACAAAATCCAAAAAAATCGAAGTTGATTTCAAATAAATTTATTAAAATTTGACACTTCCAACTAAATTTTTTTTCAGAATCCAACAAAATTGAAGTTATTTTCATCTAAATTTACTCAAATATAGACCCTACAACAAAAATACTCAACAAAATCCAAAAAAATCGAAGTTGATTTCAAATAAATTTATTATAATTTGACACTATCAACTAAATTTTTTTTCATAATCCAACAAAATTGAAGTTATTTTCATCTAAATTTACTCAAATATAGACCCTACAACAAAAATACTCAACAAAATCCAAAAAAATCGAAGTTGATTTCAAATAAATTTATTAAAATTTGACACATCCAACTAAATTTTTTTTCATAATCCAACAAAATTAAATTTATTTTCATCTAAATTTACTCAAATATAGATCCTACAACAAATATACTCAACAAAATCCAAAATAATCGAAGTTGATTTCAAATAAATTGAATAAAACTTGATACTTCCAACTAAAATTTTTTTCACAATCCAACAAAATTGAAGTTATTTTCATCTAAATTTAATCAAATATAGATCCTATAACAAAAATACTCGACAAAATCCAAAAAAATCGAAGTTGATTTCATATGAATTTATTAAAATTTGACACTTCCAACTAAAATTTTTTTATAATCCAACAAAATTGAAGTTATTTTCATCTAAATTTAGTCAAATATAGATCCTACAACAAAAATACTCAACAAAATCCAAAAAAATCGAAGTTGATTTCAAATAAATTTATTAAAATTTGACCCTTCCAACTAAAATTTTTTTTCACAATCCAAAAAATTGAAGTTATTTTCATCTAAATCTACTCAAATATAGATCCTACAACAAAAATACTCAACAAAATCCAAAATAATCGAAGTTGATTTCAAATAAATTTAAAAATTCGACACTTCCAACTAAAATTTTTTTCACAATCCAAAAAATTGATGTTATTTTCATCTAAATTTACTCAAATATAGATCCTACAACAAAAATACTCAACAAAATCCAAAATAATCGAAGTTGATTTCAAATAAATTTAAAAATTCGACACTTCCAACTAAAATTTTTTTCACAATCCAAAAAATTGGTTATTTTCATCTAAATTTAGTCAAATATAGATCCTACAACCAAAATACTCATCAAAATCCAAAAAAATCGAAGTTGATTTCAAATAAATTTATTAAAATTTGACACTTCCAACTAAATTTTTTTTCATAATCCAACAAAATTGAATTTATTTTCATCTAAATTTAGACAAATATAGATCCTACAACCAAAATACTCAACAAAATAAAAAAAAATCGAAGTTGATTTCAAATAAATTTATTAAAATTTGACACTTCCAACTAAAATTTTTTTCATAATCCAACAAAATTGAAGTTATTTTCATCTACAGGGTGTCCCAAAAATGTCGGACTTCCTTGAAAGGGGTTACTCAGGGGGTGATTTGAAACAACTTTTTCCTTAGCGAAAATATTGTCCGAAGCTTCGTTAAGGAGATATTAACCAAAAACCCCGACCAATCAGAGCGCGCGCCTTCCGCCTGAGTTCCCGCGGTAGCGTTGGCTACGAGGTAGGCGACCGCGTTTGTGCTACGAACGTACGAACAAGCAAGTCGGCATGCATCGAAGGAAACCGCGTTACACATTTTTTTTTAAAGCAGAATCTTAAATAAGAATAATTTGAAGTGAGAGGACAAGAAGTACGTAAATTTCGTTTTTAAATAAGGCATAAACGAAAAGGTAACGTAACAGAAAATGTACGACAAGTGATCGTAATTCGTTATTGAGGTAAAAATCCGTAGTTTAACAACGGCCAACACAACTAAATTTAAAAAATAATATTAGGTGTATGAATAAATTCTTTCCGACTGGAATTTCTATCGCGGTGGTATTCAGAAGCTGCCAGAAAAATGGCAAAAGGTAATTAACAATAATGGAAATTATTTCGATGATCGAGTTGTTTTCATATTTTTTAAATCGAACCGTTATTGTACCCTAAAATTGGAAAGAATTTATTTTCACACCTAATAATCACCAATAAATTAAATAAAACTCACCCTTTCGGACATTCCTTTCCTTGCTTTCCTTCCCTTTTCGGAAACCTGTGTCACTGGGTCACTGTACCGATCCTGGTTATCGGTGGACGAAAAGATTTATGGTTGGGTAGCGCCCAGTGCTCAGCTGATCACACTGCGTCCGGGTTAATGTACCGAATATTCACTTCACTGCACGGCTACTAACACTGATCACTGAATTTATTTTTCACGGAACGTGTTGTTCCTACGTTATAAAAATTGGTGGCCGCGAAAGGGGCCGATTACTGTTAATTACTGGGACGAGATTACTACTATTACCCGGCGAAAAGAAAACTCGTGGCAGACTGTCTCGGGCTGTGCAGTCCGCTGCTGTGACGATTGGTCGAGTCACCTATTTGGGCACACTTTTAAAGACGGGACACACGTATTTTGGTTATTGGCTGAAGTTGCCACATACATTGTCGCACCGCGCGACGAAGAGATCGAACGAAACACGAGATCGAGTGGGATAGAGCGATTTGACCAAGCGTAGCCTACGCTTTTGTTTTGACGATCGTCGGTCGGATCCGTATCTGATCGCTGCACAGCAGCGGACTGCACAGCCCGAGACAGTCTGCCACGAGTTTTCTTTTCGCCGGGTAATAGTAGTAATCTCGTCCCAGTAATTAACAGTAATCGGCCCCTTTCGCGGCCACCAATTTTTATAACGTAGGAACAACACGTTCCGTGAAAAATAAATTCAGTGATCAGTGTTAGTAGCCGTGCAGTGAAGTGAATATTCGGTACATTAACCCGGACGCAGTGTGATCAGCTGAGCACTGGGCGCTACCCAACCATAAATCTTTTCGTCCACCGATAACCAGGATCGGTACAGTGACCCAGTGACACAGGTTTCCGAAAAGGGAAGGAAAGCAAGGAAAGGAATGTCCGAAAGGGTGAGTTTTATTTAATTTATTGGTGATTATTAGGTGTGAAAATAAATTCTTTCCGATTTTAGGGTACAATAACGGTTCGATTTAAAAAATATGAAAACAACTCGATCATCGAAATAATTTCCATTATTGTTAATTACCTTTTGCCATTTTTCTGGCAGCTTCTGAATACCACCGCGATAGAAATTCCAGTCGGAAAGAATTTATTCATACACCTAATATTATTTTTTAAATTTAGTTGTGTTGGCCGTTGTTAAACTACGGATTTTTACCTCAATAACGAATTACGATCACTTGTCGTACATTTTCTGTTACGTTACCTTTTCGTTTATGCCTTATTTAAAAACGAAATTTACGTACTTCTTGTCCTCTCACTTCAAATTATTCTTATTTAAGATTCTGCTTAAAAAAAAAAATGTGTAACGCGGTTTCCTTCGATGCATGCCGACTTGCTTGTTCGTACGTTCGTAGCACAAACGCGGTCGCCTACCTCGTAGCCAACGCTACCGCGGGAACTCAGGCGGAAGGCGCGCGCTCTGATTGGTCGGGGTTTTTGGTTAATATCTCCTTAACGAAGCTTCGGACAATATTTTCGCTAAGGAAAAAGTTGTTTCAAATCACCCCCTGAGTAGCCCCTTTCAAGGAAGTCCGACATTTTTGGGACACCCTGTATATTTACTCAAATATAGATCCTACAACCAAAATACGCAACAAAATCCAAAAAAATCGAAGTTGATTTCAAATGAATTTATTAAAATTTGACCAAAATCTTGTCAAAATCCAAAAAATTGAAGTTATTTTCATCTAAATTTACTCAAATATAGAACCTACAACAAAAATACTCAACAAAATCCAAAAAAATCGAAGTTGATTTCAAATAAATTTATTAAAATTTGACACTTCCAACTAAATTTTTTTTCATAATCCAACAAAATTAAATTTATTTTCATCTAAATTTACTCAAATATAGATCCTACAACAAATATACTCAACAAAATCCAAAATAATCGAAGTTGATTTCAAATAAATTGAATAAAACTTGATACTTCCAACTAAAATTTTTTTCACAATCCAACAAAATTGAAGTTATTTTCATCTAAATTTAATCAAATATAGATCCTATAACAAAAATACTCGACAAAATCCAAAAAAATCGAAGTTGATTTCATATGTATTTATTAAAATTTGACACTTCCAACTAAAATTTTTTTATAATCCAACAAAATTGAAGTTATTTTCATCTAAATTTAGTCAAATATAGATCCTACAACAAAAATACTCAACAAAATCCAAAAAAATCGAAGTTGATTTCAAATAAATTTATTAAAATTTGACCCTTCCAACTAAAATTTTTTTTCACAATCCAAAAAATTGAAGTTATTTTCATCTAAATCTACTCAAATATAGATCCTACAACAAAAATACTCAACAAAATCCAAAATAATCGAAGTTGATTTCAAATAAATTTAAAAATTCGACACTTCCAACTAAAATTTTTTTCACAATCCAAAAAATTGATGTTATTTTCATCTAAATTTACTCAAATATAGATCCGACAACAAAAATACTCAACAAAATCCAAAATAATCGAAGTTGATTTCAAATAAATTTAAAAATTCGACACTTCCAACTAAAATTTTTTTCACAATCCAAAAAATTGATGTTATTTTCATCTAAATTTAGTCAAATATAGATCCTACAACCAAAATACTCATCAAAATCCAAAAAAATCGAAGTTGATTTCAAATAAATTTATTAAAATTTGACACTTCCAACTAAATTTTTTTTCAGAATCCAACAAAATTGAAGTTATTTTCATCTAAATTTACTCAAATATAGACCCTACAACAAAAATACTCAACAAAATCCAAAAAAATCGAAGTTGATTTCAAATATATTTATTAAAATTTGACACTATCAACTAAATTTTTTTTCATAATCCAACAAAATTGAAGTTATTTTCATCTAAATTTACTCAAATATAGACCCTACAACAAAAATACTCAACAAAATCCAAAAAAATCGAAGTTGATTTCAAATAAATTTATTAAAATTTGACACTTCCAACTAAAATTTTTTTCACAATCCAACAAAATTGAAGTTATTTTCATCTAAATTTATTCAAATATAGACCCTACAACAAAAATACTCAACAAAATCCAAAAAAATCGAAGTTGATTTCAAATAAATTTATTAAAATTTGACACTTCCAACTAAATTTTTTTTCAGAATCCAACAAAATTGAAGTTATTTTCATCTAAATTTACTCAAATATAGACCCTACAACAAAAATACTCAACAAAATCCAAAAAAATCGAAGTTGATTTCAAATAAATTTATTATAATTTGACACTATCAACTAAATTTTTTTTCATAATCCAACAAAATTGAAGTTATTTTCATCTAAATTTACTCAAATATAGACCCTACAACAAAAATACTCAACAAAATCCAAAAAAATCGAAGTTGATTTCAAATAAATTTATTAAAATTTGACACATCCAACTAAATTTTTTTTCATAATCCAACAAAATTAAATTTATTTTCATCTAAATTTACTCAAATATAGATCCTACAACAAATATACTCAACAAAATCCAAAATAATCGAAGTTGATTTCAAATAAATTGAATAAAACTTGATACTTCCAACTAAAATTTTTTTCACAATCCAACAAAATTGAAGTTATTTTCATCTAAATTTAATCAAATATAGATCCTATAACAAAAATACTCGACAAAATCCAAAAAAATCGAAGTTGATTTCATATGAATTTATTAAAATTTGACACTTCCAACTAAAATTTTTTTATAATCCAACAAAATTGAAGTTATTTTCATCTAAATTTAGTCAAATATAGATCCTACAACAAAAATACTCAACAAAATCCAAAAAAATCGAAGTTGATTTCAAATAAATTTATTAAAATTTGACCCTTCCAACTAAAATTTTTTTTCACAATCCAAAAAATTGAAGTTATTTTCATCTAAATCTACTCAAATATAGATCCTACAACAAAAATACTCAACAAAATCCAAAATAATCGAAGTTGATTTCAAATAAATTTAAAAATTCGACACTTCCAACTAAAATTTTTTTCACAATCCAAAAAATTGATGTTATTTTCATCTAAATTTACTCAAATATAGATCCTACAACAAAAATACTCAACAAAATCCAAAATAATCGAAGTTGATTTCAAATAAATTTAAAAATTCGACACTTCCAACTAAAATTTTTTTCACAATCCAAAAAATTGATGTTATTTTCATCTAAATTTAGTCAAATATAGATCCTACAACCAAAATACTCATCAAAATCCAAAAAAATCGAAGTTGATTTCAAATAAATTTATTAAAATTTGACACTTCCAACTAAATTTTTTTTCATAATCCAACAAAATTGAATTTATTTTCATCTAAATTTAGACAAATATAGATCCTACAACCAAAATACTCAACAAAATAAAAAAAAATCGAAGTTGATTTCAAATAAATTTATTAAAATTTGACACTTCCAACTAAAATTTTTTTCATAATCCAACAAAATTGAAGTTATTTTCATCTACAGGGTGTCCCAAAAATGTCGGACTTCCTTGAAAGGGGTTACTCAGGGGGTGATTTGAAACAACTTTTTCCTTAGCGAAAATATTGTCCGAAGCTTCGTTAAGGAGATATTAACCAAAAACCCCGACCAATCAGAGCGCGCGCCTTCCGCCTGAGTTCCCGCGGTAGCGTTGGCTACGAGGTAGGCGACCGCGTTTGTGCTACGAACGTACGAACAAGCAAGTCGGCATGCATCGAAGGAAACCGCGTTACACATTTTTTTTTAAAGCAGAATCTTAAATAAGAATAATTTGAAGTGAGAGGACAAGAAGTACGTAAATTTCGTTTTTAAATAAGGCATAAACGAAAAGGTAACGTAACAGAAAATGTACGACAAGTGATCGTAATTCGTTATTGAGGTAAAAATCCGTAGTTTAACAACGGCCAACACAACTAAATTTAAAAAATAATATTAGGTGTATGAATAAATTCTTTCCGACTGGAATTTCTATCGCGGTGGTATTCAGAAGCTGCCAGAAAAATGGCAAAAGGTAATTAACAATAATGGAAATTATTTCGATGATCGAGTTGTTTTCATATTTTTTAAATCGAACCGTTATTGTACCCTAAAATTGGAAAGAATTTATTTTCACACCTAATAATCACCAATAAATTAAATAAAACTCACCCTTTCGGACATTCCTTTCCTTGCTTTCCTTCCCTTTTCGGAAACCTGTGTCACTGGGTCACTGTACCGATCCTGGTTATCGGTGGACGAAAAGATTTATGGTTGGGTAGCGCCCAGTGCTCAGCTGATCACACTGCGTCCGGGTTAATGTACCGAATATTCACTTCACTGCACGGCTACTAACACTGATCACTGAATTTATTTTTCACGGAACGTGTTGTTCCTACGTTATAAAAATTGGTGGCCGCGAAAGGGGCCGATTACTGTTAATTACTGGGACGAGATTACTACTATTACCCGGCGAAAAGAAAACTCGTGGCAGACTGTCTCGGGCTGTGCAGTCCGCTGCTGTGACGATTGGTCGAGTCACCTATTTGGGCACACTTTTAAAGACGGGACACACGTATTTTGGTTATTGGCTGAAGTTGCCACATACATTGTCGCACCGCGCGACGAAGAGATCGAACGAAACACGAGATCGAGTGGGATAGAGCGATTTGACCAAGCGTAGCCTACGCTTTTGTTTTGACGATCGTCGGTCGGATCCGTATCTGATCGCTGCACAGCAGCGGACTGCACAGCCCGAGACAGTCTGCCACGAGTTTTCTTTTCGCCGGGTAATAGTAGTAATCTCGTCCCAGTAATTAACAGTAATCGGCCCCTTTCGCGGCCACCAATTTTTATAACGTAGGAACAACACGTTCCGTGAAAAATAAATTCAGTGATCAGTGTTAGTAGCCGTGCAGTGAAGTGAATATTCGGTACATTAACCCGGACGCAGTGTGATCAGCTGAGCACTGGGCGCTACCCAACCATAAATCTTTTCGTCCACCGATAACCAGGATCGGTACAGTGACCCAGTGACACAGGTTTCCGAAAAGGGAAGGAAAGCAAGGAAAGGAATGTCCGAAAGGGTGAGTTTTATTTAATTTATTGGTGATTATTAGGTGTGAAAATAAATTCTTTCCGATTTTAGGGTACAATAACGGTTCGATTTAAAAAATATGAAAACAACTCGATCATCGAAATAATTTCCATTATTGTTAATTACCTTTTGCCATTTTTCTGGCAGCTTCTGAATACCACCGCGATAGAAATTCCAGTCGGAAAGAATTTATTCATACACCTAATATTATTTTTTAAATTTAGTTGTGTTGGCCGTTGTTAAACTACGGATTTTTACCTCAATAACGAATTACGATCACTTGTCGTACATTTTCTGTTACGTTACCTTTTCGTTTATGCCTTATTTAAAAACGAAATTTACGTACTTCTTGTCCTCTCACTTCAAATTATTCTTATTTAAGATTCTGCTTAAAAAAAAAAATGTGTAACGCGGTTTCCTTCGATGCATGCCGACTTGCTTGTTCGTACGTTCGTAGCACAAACGCGGTCGCCTACCTCGTAGCCAACGCTACCGCGGGAACTCAGGCGGAAGGCGCGCGCTCTGATTGGTCGGGGTTTTTGGTTAATATCTCCTTAACGAAGCTTCGGACAATATTTTCGCTAAGGAAAAAGTTGTTTCAAATCACCCCCTGAGTAGCCCCTTTCAAGGAAGTCCGACATTTTTGGGACACCCTGTATATTTACTCAAATATAGATCCTACAACCAAAATACGCAACAAAATCCAAAAAAATCGAAGTTGATTTCAAATGAATTTATTAAAATTTGACCAAAATCTTGTCAAAATCCAAAAAATTGAAGTTATTTTCATCTAAATTTACTCAAATATAGAACCTACAACAAAAATACTCAACAAAATCCAAAAAAATCGAAGTTGATTTCAAATAAATTTATTAAAATTTGACACTTCCAACTAAATTTTTTTTCATAATCCAACAAAATTAAATTTATTTTCATCTAAATTTACTCAAATATAGATCCTACAACAAATATACTCAACAAAATCCAAAATAATCGAAGTTGATTTCAAATAAATTGAATAAAACTTGATACTTCCAACTAAAATTTTTTTCACAATCCAACAAAATTGAAGTTATTTTCATCTAAATTTAATCAAATATAGATCCTATAACAAAAATACTCGACAAAATCCAAAAAAATCGAAGTTGATTTCATATGTATTTATTAAAATTTGACACTTCCAACTAAAATTTTTTTATAATCCAACAAAATTGAAGTTATTTTCATCTAAATTTAGTCAAATATAGATCCTACAACAAAAATACTCAACAAAATCCAAAAAAATCGAAGTTGATTTCAAATAAATTTATTAAAATTTGACCCTTCCAACTAAAATTTTTTTTCACAATCCAAAAAATTGAAGTTATTTTCATCTAAATCTACTCAAATATAGATCCTACAACAAAAATACTCAACAAAATCCAAAATAATCGAAGTTGATTTCAAATAAATTTAAAAATTCGACACTTCCAACTAAAATTTTTTTCACAATCCAAAAAATTGATGTTATTTTCATCTAAATTTAGTCAAATATAGATCCTACAACCAAAATACTCATCAAAATCCAAAAAAATCGAAGTTGATTTCAAATAAATTTATTAAAATTTGACACTTCCAACTAAATTTTTTTTCAGAATCCAACAAAATTGAAGTTATTTTCATCTAAATTTACTCAAATATAGACCCTACAACAAAAATACTCAACAAAATCCAAAAAAATCGAAGTTGATTTCAAATATATTTATTAAAATTTGACACTATCAACTAAATTTTTTTTCATAATCCAACAAAATTGAAGTTATTTTCATCTAAATTTACTCAAATATAGACCCTACAACAAAAATACTCAACAAAATCCAAAAAAATCGAAGTTGATTTCAAATAAATTTATTAAAATTTGACACTTCCAACTAAATTTTTTTTCATAATCCAACAAAATTAAATTTATTTTCATCTAAATTTACTCAAATATAGATCCTACAACAAATATACTCAACAAAATCCAAAATAATCGAAGTTGATTCAAATAAATTGAATAAAACTTGATACTTCCAACTAAATTTTTTTTCACAATCCAACAAAATTGAAGTTATTTTCATCTAAATTTAATCAAATATAGATCCTATAACAAAAATACTCGACAAAATCCAAAAAAATCGAAGTTGATTTCATATGAATTTATTAAAATTTGAAACTTCCAACTAAAATTTTTTTATAATCCAACAAAATTGAAGTTATTTTCATCTAAATTTAGTCAAATATAGATCCTACAACAAAAATACTCAACAAAATCCAAAAAAATCGAAGTTGATTTCAAATAAATTTATTAAAATTTGACCCTTCCAACTAAAATTTTTTTTCACAATCCAAAAAATTGAAGTTATTTTCATCTAAATCTACTCAAATATAGATCCTACAACAAAAATACTCAACAAAATCCAAAATAATCGAAGTTGATTTCAAATAAATTTAAAAATTCGACACTTCCAACTAAAATTTTTTTCACAATCCAAAAAATTGATGTTATTTTCATCTAAATTTACTCAAATATAGATCCGACAACAAAAATACTCAACAAAATCCAAAATAATCGAAGTTGATTTCAAATAAATTTAAAAATTCGACACTTCCAACTAAAATTTTTTTCACAATCCAAAAAATTGATGTTATTTTCATCTAAATTTAGTCAAATATAGATCCTACAACCAAAATACTCATCAAAATCCAAAAAAATCGAAGTTGATTTCAAATAAATTTATTAAAATTTGACACTTCCAACTAAATTTTTTTTCATAATCCAACAAAATTGAATTTATTTTCATCTAAATTTAGACAAATATAGATCCTACAACCAAAATACTCAACAAAATAAAAAAAAATCGAAGTTGATTTCAAATAAATTTATTAAAATTTGACACTTCCAACTAAAATTTTTTTCATAATCCAACAAAATTGAAGTTATTTTCATCTATATTTACACAAATATAGATCCTACAACCAAAATACGCAACAAAATCCAAAAAAATCGAAGTTGATTTCAAATGAATTTATTAAAATTTGACCAAAATCTTGTCAAAATCCAAAAAATTGAAGTTATTTTCATCTAAATTTACTCAAATATAGAACCTACAACAAAAATACTCAACAAAATCCAAAAAAATCGAAGTTGATTTCAAATAAATTTATTAAAATTTGACACTTCCAACTAAAATTTTTTTCACAATCCAACAAAATTGAAGTTATTTTCATCTAAATTTATTCAAATATAGACCCTACAACAAAAATACTCAACAAAATCCAAAAAAATCGAAGTTGATTTCAAATAAATTTATTAAAATTTGACACTTCCAACTAAAATTTTTTTCACAATCCAACAAAATTGAAGTTATTTTCATCTAAATTTACTCAAATATAGATCCTACAACAAAAATACTCAACAAAATCCAAAAAAATCGAAGTTGATTTCAAATAAATTTATTAAAAATTGAACCTTCCAACAAAAATTTTTTTTCACAATCCAAAAAATTGAAGTTATTTTCATCTAAATCTACTCAAATATAGATCCTACAACAAAAATACTCAACAAAATAGAAAAAAATCGAAGTTGATTTCAAATAAATTTATTAAAATTTGACACTTCCAACTAAAATGCTTTTCATACTCCAACAAAATTGAAGTTATTTTCATCTAAATTTACTCAAATATAGATCCTACAACCAAAATACGCAACAAAATCCAAAAAAATCGAAGTTGATTTCAAATGAATTTATTAAAATTTGACCAAAATCTTGTCAAAATCCAAAATATTGAAGTTATTTTCATCTAAATTTACTCAAATATAGATCCTACAACAAAAATACTCAACAAAATCCAAAAAAAATCGAAGTTGATTTCAAATAAATTTATTAAAATTTGACACTTCCAACTAAATTTTTTTTCATAATCCAACAAAATTGAATTTATTTTCATCTAAATTTAGACAAATATAGATCCTACAACCAAAATACTCAACAAAATAAAAAAAAATCGAAGTTGATTTCAAATAAATTTATTAAAATTTGACACTTCCAACTAAAATTTTTTTCATAATCCAACAAAATTGAAGTTATTTTCATCTATATTTACACAAATATAGACCCTACAACCAAAATACGCAACAAAATCCAAAAAAATCGAAGTTGATTTCAAATGAATTTATTAAAATTTGACCAAAATCTTGTCAAAATCCAAAAAATTGAAGTTATTTTCATCTAAATTTACTCAAATATAGAACCTACAACAAAAATACTCAACAAAATCCAAAAAAATCGAAGTTGATTTCAAATAAATTTATTAAAATTTGACACTTCCAACTAAAATTTTTTTCACAATCCAACAAAATTGAAGTTATTTTCATCTAAATTTATTCAAATATAGACCCTACAACAAAAATACTCAACAAAATCCAAAAAAATCGAAGTTGATTTCAAATAAATTTATTAAAATTTGACACTTCCAACTAAAATTTTTTTCACAATCCAACAAAATTGAAGTTATTTTCATCTAAATTTACTCAAATATAGATCCTACAACAAAAATACTCAACAAAATCCAAAAAAATCGAAGTTGACTTCAAATAAATTTATTAAAAATTGAACCTTCCAACAAAAATTTTTTTTCACAATCCAAAAAATTGAAGTTATTTTCATCTAAATCTACTCAAATATAGATCCTACAACAAAAATACTCAACAAAATAGAAAAAAATCGAAGTTGATTTCAAATAAATTTATTAAAATTTGACACTTCCAACTAAAATGCTTTTCATACTCCAACAAAATTGAAGTTATTTTCATCTAAATTTACTCAAATATAGATCCTACAACAAAAATACTCAACAAAATCCAAAAAAAATCGAAGTTGATTTCAAATAAATTTATTAAAATTTGACATTTCCAACTAAATTTTTTTTCAGAATCCGACAAAATTGAAGTTATTTTCATCTAAATTTACTCAAATATAGACCCTACAACAAAAATACTCAACAAAATCCAAAAAAATCGAAGTTGATTTCAAATAAATTTATTAAAATTTGACACTTCCAACTAAAATTTTTTTCACAATCCAACAAAATTGAAGTTATTTTCATCTAAATTTAATCAAATATAGATCCTACAACAAGAATACTCAACAAAATCCAAAAAAATCGAAGTTGATTTCAAATAAATTTATTAAAATTTGACACTTCCAACTAATTTTTTTTTCATAATCCAACAAAATTAATTTTATTTTCATCTAAATTTACTCAAATATAGATCCTACAACAAAAATACTCAACAAAATCCAAAAATATCGAAGTTGATTTCAAATAAATTTATTAAAATTTGACCCTTCCAACTAAAATTTTTTTTCACAATCCAAAAAATTGAAGTTATTTTCATCTAAATTTAATCAAATATAGATCCTACAACAAGAATACTCAACAAAATCCAAAAAAATCGAAGTTGATTTCAAATGAATTTATTAAAATTTGACAAAAATCTTGTCTACATCCAAGAAAATTGAAGTTATTTTCATCTAAATTTAGTCAAATATAGATCCTACAACCAAAATACTCATCAAAATCCAAAAAAATCGAAGTTGATTTCAAATAAATTTATTAAAATTTGACACTTCCAACTAAATTTTTTTTCATAATCCAACAAAATTGAATTTATTTTCATCTAAATTTAGAGAAATATAGATCCTACAACCAAAATACTCAACAAAATAAAAAAAAATCGAAGTTGATTTCAAATAAATTTATTAAAATTTGACACTTCCAACTAAATTTTTTTTCATAATCCAACAAAATTGAAGTTATTTTCATCTATATTTACTCAAATATAGATCCTACAACCAAAATACGCAACAAAATCCAAAAAAATCGAAGTTGATTTCAAATGAATTTATTAAAATTTGACCAAAATCTTGTCAAAATCCAAAAAATTGAAGTTATTTTCATCTAAATTTACTCAAATATAGAACCTACAACAAAAATACTCAACAAAATCCAAAAAAATCGAAGTTGATTTCAAATAAATTTATTAAAATTTGACACTTCCAACTAAAATTTTTTTCACAATCCAACAAAATTGAAGTTATTTTCATCTAAATTTATTCAAATATAGACCCTACAACAAAAATACTCAACAAAATCCAAAAAAATCGAAGTTGATTTCAAATAAATTTATTAAAATTTGACACTTCCAACTAAATTTTTTTTCAGAATCCAACAAAATTGAAGTTATTTTCATCTAAATTTACTCAAATATAGACCCTACAACAAAAATACTCAACAAAATCCAAAAAAATCGAAGTTGATTTCAAATAAATTTATTAAAATTTGACACTATCAACTAAATTTTTTTTCATAATCCAACAAAATTGAAGTTATTTTCATCTAAATTTACTCAAATATAGACCCTACAACAAAAATACTCAACAAAATCCAAAAAAATCGAAGTTGATTTCAAATAAATTTATTAATATTTGACACTTCCAACTAAATTTTTTTTCATAATCCAACAAAATTAAATTTATTTTCATCTAAATTTACTCAAATATAGATCCTACAACAAATATACTCAACAAAATCCAAAATAATCGAAGTTGATTTCAAATAAATTGAATAAAACTTGATACTTCCAACTAAAATTTTTTTCACAATCCAACAAAATTGAAGTTATTTTCATCTAAATTTAATCAAATATAGATCCTATAACAAAAATACTCGACAAAATCCAAAAAAATCGAAGTTGATTTCACATGAATTTATTAAAATTTGACACTTCCAACTAAAATTTTTTTATAATCTAACAAAATTGAAGTTATTTTCATCTAAATTTAGTCAAATATAGATCCTACAACAAAAATACTCAACAAAATCCAAAAAAATCGAAGTTGATTTCAAATACATTTATTAAAATTTGACCCTTCCAACTAAAATTTTTTTTCACAATCCAAAAAATTGAAGTTATTTTCATCTAAATCTACTCAAATATAGATCCTACAACAAAAATACTCAACAAAATCCAAAATAATCGAAGTTGATTTCAAATAAATTTAAAAATTCGACACTTCCAACTAAAATTTTTTTCACAATCCAAAAAATTGATGTTATTTTCATCTAAATTTACTCAAATATAGATCCTACAACAAAAATACTCAACAAAATCCAAAATAATCGAAGTTGATTTCAAATAAATTTAAAAATTCGACACTTCCAACTAAAATTTTTTTCACAATCCAAAAAATTGATGTTATTTTCATCTAAATTTAGTCAAATATAGATCCTACAACCAAAATACTCATCAAAATCCAAAAAAATCGAAGTTGATTTCAAATAAATTTATTAAAATTTGACACTTCCAACTAAATTTTTTTTCATAATCCAACAAAATTGAATTTATTTTCATCTAAATTTAGACAAATATAGATCCTACAACCAAAATACTCAACAAAATAAAAAAAAATCGAAGTTGATTTCAAATAAATTTATTAAAATTTGACACTTCCAACTAAAATTTTTTTCATAATCCCACAAAATTGAAGTTATTTTCATCTATATTTACTCAAATATAGATCCTACAACCAAAATACGCAACAAAATCCAAAAAAATCGAAGTTGATTTCAAATGAATTTATTAAAATTAGACCAAAATCTTGTCAAAATCCAAAAAATTGAAGTTATTTTCATCTAAATTTAGTCAAATATAGATCCTACAACAAAAATACTCAACAAAATCAAAAAAAATCGAAGTTGATTTCAAATAAATTTATTAAAATTTGACACTTCCAACTAAAATTTTTTTCACAATCCAACAAAATTGAAGTTATTTTCATCTAAATTTAATCAAATATAGATCCTACAACAAGAATACTCAACAAAATCCAAAAAAATCGAAGTTGATTTCAAATAAATTTATTAAAATTTGACACTTCCAACTAATTTTTTTTTCATAATCCAACAAAATTAAATTTATTTTCATCTAAATTTACTCAAATATAGATCCTACAACAAAAATACTCAACAAAATCCAAAAATATCGAAGTTGATTTCAAATAAATTTATTAAAATTTGACCCTTCCAACTAAAATTTTTTTTCACAATCCAAAAAATTGAAGTTATTTTCATCTAAATTTAATCAAATATAGATCCTACAACAAGAATACTCATCAAAATCCAAAAAAATCGAAGTTGATTTCAAATGAATTTATTAAAATTTGACAAAAATCTTGTCTACATCCAAGAAAATTGAAGTTATTTTCATCTAAATTTAGTCAAATATAGATCCTACAACCAAAATACTCATCAAAATCCAAAAAAATCGAAGTTGATTTCAAATAAATTTAATAAAATTTGACACTTCCAACTAAATTTTTTTTCATAATCCAACAAAATTGAATTTATTTTCATCTAAATTTAGACAAATATAGATCCTACAACCAAAATACTCAACAAAATAAAAAAAAATCGAAGTTGATTTCAAATAAATTTATTAAAATTTGACACTTCCAACTAAAATTTTTTTCATAATCGAACAAAATTGAAGTTATTTTCATCTATATTTACTCAAATATAAATCCTACAACCAAAATACGCAACAAAATCCATAAAAATCGAAGTTGATTTCAAATGAATTTATTAAAATTTGACCAAAATCTTGTCAAAATCCAAAAAATTGAAGTTATTTTCATCTAAATTTACTCAAATATAGAACCTACAACAAAAATACTCAACAAAATCCAAAAAAATCGAAGTTGATTTCAAATAAATTTATTAAAATTTGACACTTCCAACTAAAATTTTTTTCACAATCCAACAAAATTGAAGTTATTTTCATCTAAATTTACTCAAATATAGATCCTACAACAAAAATACTCAACAAAATCCAAAAAAATCGAAGTTGATTTCAAATAAATTTATTAAAAATTGAACCTTCCAACTAAAATTTTTTTTCACAATCCAAAAAATTGAAGTTATTTTCATCTAAATCTACTCAAATATAGATCCTACAACAAAAATACTCAACAAAATAAAAAAAAATCGAAGTTGATTTCAAATAAATTTATTAAAATTTGACACTTCCAACTAAAATTTTTTTCATACTCCAACAAAATTGAAGTTATTTTCATCTAAATTTTCTCAAATATAGATCCTACAACCAAAATACGCAACAAAACCCAAAAAAATCGAAGTTGATTTCAAATGAATTTATTAAAATTTGACCAAAATCTTGTCAAAATCCAAAAAATTGAAGTTATTTTCATCTAAATTTACTCAAATATAGATCCTACAACAAAAATACTCAACAAAATCCAAAAAAATCGAAGTTGATTTCAAATAAATTTATTAAAATTTGACACTTCCAACTAAATTTTTTTTCATAATCCAACAAAATTGAAGTTATTTTCATCTATATTTACTCAAATATAGATCCTACAACCAAAATACGCAACAAAATCCAAAAAAATCGAAGTTGATTTCAAATGAATTTATTAAAATTTGACCAAAATTTTGTCAAAATCCAAAAAATTGAAGTTATTTTCATCTAAATTTACTCAAATATAGAACCTACAACAAAAATACTCAACAAAATCCAAAAAAATCGAAGTTGATTTCAAATAAATTTATTAAAATTTGACACTTCCAACTAAATTTTTTTTCATAATCCAACAAAATTAAATTTATTTTCATCTAAATTTACTCAAATATAGATCCTACAACAAATATACTCAACAAAATCCAAAATAATCGAAGTTGATTTCAAATAAATTGAATAAAACTTGATACTTCCAACTAAAATTTTTTTCACAATCCAACAAAATTGAAGTTATTTTCATCTAAATTTAATCAAATATAGATCCTACAACAAGAATACTCATCAAAATCCAAAAAAATCGAAGTTGATTTCAAATGAATTTATTAAAATTTGACAAAAATCTTGTCTACATCCAAGAAAATTGAAGTTATTTTCATCTAAATTTAGTCAAATATAGATCCTACAACAAAAATACTCAACAAAATCCAAAAAAATCGAAGTTGATTTCAAATACATTTATTAAAATTTGACCCTTCCAACTAAAATTTTTTTTCACAATCCAAAAAATTGAAGTTATTTTCATCTAAATCTACTCAAATATAGATCCTACAACAAAAATACTCAACAAAATCCAAAATAATCGAAGTTGATTTCAAATAAATTTAAAAATTCGACACTTCCAACTAAAATTTTTTTCACAATCCAAAAAATTGATGTTATTTTCATCTAAATTTACTCAAATATAGATCCTACAACAAAAATACTCAACAAAATCCAAAATAATCGAAGTTGATTTCAAATAAATTTAAAAATTCGACACTTCCAACTAAAATTTTTTTCACAATCCAAAAAATTGATGTTATTTTCATCTAAATTTAGTCAAATATAGATCCTACAACCAAAATACTCATCAAAATCCAAAAAAATCGAAGTTGATTTCAAATAAATTTATTAAAATTTGACACTTCCAACTAAATTTTTTTTCATAATCCAACAAAATTGAATTTATTTTCATCTAAATTTAGACAAATATAGATCCTACAACCAAAATACTCAACAAAATAAAAAAAAATCGAAGTTGATTTCAAATAAATTTATTAAAATTTGACACTTCCAACTAAAATTTTTTTCATAATCCCACAAAATTGAAGTTATTTTCATCTATATTTACTCAAATATAGATCCTACAACCAAAATACGCAACAAAATCCAAAAAAATCGAAGTTGATTTCAAATGAATTTATTAAAATTTGACCAAAATCTTGTCAAAATCCAAAAAATTGAAGTTATTTTCATCTAAATTTACTCAAATATAGAACCTACAACAAAAATACTCAACAAAATCCAAAAAAATCGAAGTTGATTTCAAATAAATTTATTAAAATTTGACACTTCCAACTAAAATTTTTTTCACAATCCAACAAAATTGAAGTTATTTTCATCTAAATTTACTCAAATATAGATCCTACAACAAAAATACTCAACAAAATCCAAAAAAATCGAAGTTGATTTCAAATAAATTTATTAAAAATTGAACCTTCCAACAAAAAATTTTTTTTCACAATCCAAAAAATTGAAGTTATTTTCATCTAAATCTACTCAAATATAGATCCTACAACAAAAATACTCAACAAAATAAAAAAAAATCGATGTTGATTTCAAATAAATTTATTAAAATTTGACACTTCCAACTAAAATTTTTTTCATACTCCAACAAAATTGAAGTTATTTTCATCTAAATTTACTCAAATATAGATCCTACAACCAAAATACGCAACAAAATCCAAAATAATCGAAGTTGATTTCAAATAAATTTAAAAATTCGACACTTCCAACTAAAATTTTTTTCACAATCCAAAAAATTGATGTTATTTTCATCTAAATTTAGTCAAATATAGATCCTACAACCAAAATACTCATCAAAATCCAAAAAAATCGAAGTTGATTTCAAATAAATTTATTAAAATTTGACACTTCCAACTAAATTTTTTTTCATAATCCAACAAAATTGAATTTATTTTCATCTAAATTTAGACAAATATAGATCCTACAACCAAAATACTCAACAAAATAAAAAAAAATCGAAGTTGATTTCAAATAAATTTATTAAAATTTGACACTTCCAACTAAAATTTTTTTCATAATCCCACAAAATTGAAGTTATTTTCATCTATATTTACTCAAATATAGATCCTACAACCAAAATACGCAACAAAATCCAAAAAAATCGAAGTTGATTTCAAATGAATTTATTAAAATTAGACCAAAATCTTGTCAAAATCCAAAAAATTGAAGTTATTTTCATCTAAATTTAGTCAAATATAGATCCTACAACAAAAATACTCAACAAAATCAAAAAAAATCGAAGTTGATTTCAAATAAATTTATTAAAATTTGACACTTCCAACTAAAATTTTTTTCACAATCCAACAAAATTGAAGTTATTTTCATCTAAATTTAATCAAATATAGATCCTACAACAAGAATACTCAACAAAATCCAAAAAAATCGAAGTTGATTTCAAATAAATTTATTAAAATTTGACACTTCCAACTAATTTTTTTTTCATAATCCAACAAAATTAAATTTATTTTCATCTAAATTTACTCAAATATAGATCCTACAACAAAAATACTCAACAAAATCCAAAAATATCGAAGTTGATTTCAAATAAATTTATTAAAATTTGACCCTTCCAACTAAAATTTTTTTTCACAATCCAAAAAATTGAAGTTATTTTCATCTAAATTTAATCAAATATAGATCCTACAACAAGAATACTCATCAAAATCCAAAAAAATCGAAGTTGATTTCAAATGAATTTATTAAAATTTGACAAAAATCTTGTCTACATCCAAGAAAATTGAAGTTATTTTCATCTAAATTTAGTCAAATATAGATCCTACAACCAAAATACTCATCAAAATCCAAAAAAATCGAAGTTGATTTCAAATAAATTTAATAAAATTTGACACTTCCAACTAAATTTTTTTTCATAATCCAACAAAATTGAATTTATTTTCATCTAAATTTAGACAAATATAGATCCTACAACCAAAATACTCAACAAAATAAAAAAAAATCGAAGTTGATTTCAAATAAATTTATTAAAATTTGACACTTCCAACTAAAATTTTTTTCATAATCGAACAAAATTGAAGTTATTTTCATCTATATTTACTCAAATATAAATCCTACAACCAAAATACGCAACAAAATCCATAAAAATCGAAGTTGATTTCAAATGAATTTATTAAAATTTGACCAAAATCTTGTCAAAATCCAAAAAATTGAAGTTATTTTCATCTAAATTTACTCAAATATAGAACCTACAACAAAAATACTCAACAAAATCCAAAAAAATCGAAGTTGATTTCAAATAAATTTATTAAAATTTGACACTTCCAACTAAAATTTTTTTCACAATCCAACAAAATTGAAGTTATTTTCATCTAAATTTACTCAAATATAGATCCTACAACAAAAATACTCAACAAAATCCAAAAAAATCGAAGTTGATTTCAAATAAATTTATTAAAAATTGAACCTTCCAACTAAAATTTTTTTTCACAATCCAAAAAATTGAAGTTATTTTCATCTAAATCTACTCAAATATAGATCCTACAACAAAAATACTCAACAAAATAAAAAAAAATCGAAGTTGATTTCAAATAAATTTATTAAAATTTGACACTTCCAACTAAAATTTTTTTCATACTCCAACAAAATTGAAGTTATTTTCATCTAAATTTTCTCAAATATAGATCCTACAACCAAAATACGCAACAAAACCCAAAAAAATCGAAGTTGATTTCAAATGAATTTATTAAAATTTGACCAAAATCTTGTCAAAATCCAAAAAATTGAAGTTATTTTCATCTAAATTTACTCAAATATAGATCCTACAACAAAAATACTCAACAAAATCCAAAAAAATCGAAGTTGATTTCAAATAAATTTATTAAAATTTGACACTTCCAACTAAATTTTTTTTCATAATCCAACAAAATTGAAGTTATTTTCATCTATATTTACTCAAATATAGATCCTACAACCAAAATACGCAACAAAATCCAAAAAAATCGAAGTTGATTTCAAATGAATTTATTAAAATTTGACCAAAATTTTGTCAAAATCCAAAAAATTGAAGTTATTTTCATCTAAATTTACTCAAATATAGAACCTACAACAAAAATACTCAACAAAATCCAAAAAAATCGAAGTTGATTTCAAATAAATTTATTAAAATTTGACACTTCCAACTAAATTTTTTTTCATAATCCAACAAAATTAAATTTATTTTCATCTAAATTTACTCAAATATAGATCCTACAACAAATATACTCAACAAAATCCAAAATAATCGAAGTTGATTTCAAATAAATTGAATAAAACTTGATACTTCCAACTAAAATTTTTTTCACAATCCAACAAAATTGAAGTTATTTTCATCTAAATTTAATCAAATATAGATCCTACAACAAGAATACTCATCAAAATCCAAAAAAATCGAAGTTGATTTCAAATGAATTTATTAAAATTTGACAAAAATCTTGTCTACATCCAAGAAAATTGAAGTTATTTTCATCTAAATTTAGTCAAATATAGATCCTACAACAAAAATACTCAACAAAATCCAAAAAAATCGAAGTTGATTTCAAATACATTTATTAAAATTTGACCCTTCCAACTAAAATTTTTTTTCACAATCCAAAAAATTGAAGTTATTTTCATCTAAATCTACTCAAATATAGATCCTACAACAAAAATACTCAACAAAATCCAAAATAATCGAAGTTGATTTCAAATAAATTTAAAAATTCGACACTTCCAACTAAAATTTTTTTCACAATCCAAAAAATTGATGTTATTTTCATCTAAATTTACTCAAATATAGATCCTACAACAAAAATACTCAACAAAATCCAAAATAATCGAAGTTGATTTCAAATAAATTTAAAAATTCGACACTTCCAACTAAAATTTTTTTCACAATCCAAAAAATTGATGTTATTTTCATCTAAATTTAGTCAAATATAGATCCTACAACCAAAATACTCATCAAAATCCAAAAAAATCGAAGTTGATTTCAAATAAATTTATTAAAATTTGACACTTCCAACTAAATTTTTTTTCATAATCCAACAAAATTGAATTTATTTTCATCTAAATTTAGACAAATATAGATCCTACAACCAAAATACTCAACAAAATAAAAAAAAATCGAAGTTGATTTCAAATAAATTTATTAAAATTTGACACTTCCAACTAAAATTTTTTTCATAATCCCACAAAATTGAAGTTATTTTCATCTATATTTACTCAAATATAGATCCTACAACCAAAATACGCAACAAAATCCAAAAAAATCGAAGTTGATTTCAAATGAATTTATTAAAATTTGACCAAAATCTTGTCAAAATCCAAAAAATTGAAGTTATTTTCATCTAAATTTACTCAAATATAGAACCTACAACAAAAATACTCAACAAAATCCAAAAAAATCGAAGTTGATTTCAAATAAATTTATTAAAATTTGACACTTCCAACTAAAATTTTTTTCACAATCCAACAAAATTGAAGTTATTTTCATCTAAATTTACTCAAATATAGATCCTACAACAAAAATACTCAACAAAATCCAAAAAAATCGAAGTTGATTTCAAATAAATTTATTAAAAATTGAACCTTCCAACAAAAATTTTTTTTCACAATCCAAAAAATTGAAGTTATTTTCATCTAAATCTACTCAAATATAGATCCTACAACAAAAATACTCAACAAAATAAAAAAAAATCGATGTTGATTTCAAATAAATTTATTAAAATTTGACACTTCCAACTAAAATTTTTTTCATACTCCAACAAAATTGAAGTTATTTTCATCTAAATTTACTCAAATATAGATCCTACAACCAAAATACGCAACAAAATCCAAAAAAATCGAAGTTGATTTCAAATGAATTTATTAAAATTTGACCAAAATCTTGTCAAAATCCAAAAAATTGAAGTTATTTTCATCTAAATTTACTCAAATATAGATCCTACAACAAAAATACTCAACAAAATCCAAAAAAAATCGAAGTTGATTTCAAATAAATTTATTAAAATTTGACATTTCCAACTAAATTTTTTTTCAGAATCCAACAAAATTGAAGTTATTTTCATCTAAATTTACTCAAATATAGACCCTACAACAAAAATACTCAACAAAATCCAAAAAAATCGAAGTTGATTTCAAATAAATTTATTAAAATTTGACACTTCCAACTAAAATTTTTTTCACAATCCAACAAAATTGAAGTTATTTTCATCTAAATTTAATCAAATATAGATCCTACAACAAGAATACTCAACAAAATCCAAAAAAATCGAAGTTGATTTCAAATAAATTTATTAAAATTTGACACTTCCAACTAATTTTTTTTTCATAATCCAACAAAATTAAATTTATTTTCATCTAAATTTACTCAAATATAGATCCTACAACAAAAATACTCAACAAAATCCAAAAATATCGAAGTTGATTTCAAATAAATTTATTAAAATTTGACCCTTCCAACTAAAATTTTTTTTCACAATCCAAAAAATTGAAGTTATTTTCATCTAAATTTAATCAAATATAGATCCTACAACAAGAATACTCATCAAAATCCAAAAAAATCGAAGTTGATTTCAAATGAATTTATTAAAATTTGACAAAAATCTTGTCTACATCCAAGAAAATTGAAGTTATTTTCATCTAAATTTAGTCAAATATAGATCCTACAACCAAAATACTCATCAAAATCCAAAAAAATCGATGTTGATTTCAAATAAATTTATTAAAATTTGACACTTCCAACTAAAATTTTTTTATAATCCAACAAAATTGAAGTTATTTTCATCTAAATTTACTCAAATATAGATCCTACAACAAAAATACTCAACAAAATCCAAAAAAATCGAAGTTGATTTCAAATAAATTTATTAAAAATTGAACCTTCCAACAAAAATTTTTTTTCACAATCCAAAAAATTGAAGTTATTTTCATCTAAATCTACTCAAATATAGATCCTACAACAAAAATACTCAACAAAATAAAAAAAAATCGAAGTTGATTTCAAATAAATTTATTAAAATTTGACACTTCCAACTAAAATTTTTTTCATACTCCAACAAAATTGAAGTTATTTTCATCTAAATTTACTCAAATATAGATCCTACAACCAAAATACGCAACAAAATCCAAAAAAATCGAAGTTGATTTCAAATGAATTTATTAAAATTTGACCAAAATCTTGTCAAAATCCAAAAAATTGAAGTTATTTTCATCTAAATTTACTCAAATATAGAACCTACAACAAAAATACTCAACAAAATCCAAAAAAATCGAAGTTGATTTCAAATAAATTTATTAAAATTTGACACTTCCAACTAAAATTTTTTTCACAATCCAACAAAATTGAAGTTATTTTCATCTAAATTTACTCAAATATAGATCCTACAACAAAAATACTCAACAAAATCCAAAAAAAATCGAAGTTGATTTCAAATAAATTTATTAAAATTTGACACTTCCAAATAAGTTTTTTTCACAATCCAACAAAATTGTAGTTATTTTCATCTAAATTTAATCAAATATAGATCCTACAACAAGAATACTCAACAAAATCCAAAAAAATCGAAGTTGATTTCAAATAAATTTATTAAAATTTGACACTTCCAACTAATTTTTTTTTCATAATCCAACAAAATTAAATTTATTTTCATCTAAATTTACTCAAATATAGATCCTACAAAAAAAATACTCAACAAAATCCAAAAATATCGAAGTTGATTTCAAATAAATTTATTAAAATTTGACCCTTCCAACTAAAATTTTTTTTCACAATCCAAAAAATTGAAGTTATTTTCATCTAAATTTAATCAAATATAGATCCTACAACAAGAATACTCAACAAAATCCAAAAAAATCGAAGTTGATTTCAAATGAATTTATTAAAATTTGACAAAAATCTTGTCTACATCCAAGAAAATTGAAGTTATTTTCATCTAAATTTAGTCAAATATAGATCCTACAACCAAAATACTCATCAAAATCCAAAAAAATCGAAGTTGATTTCAAATAAATTTATTAAAATTTGACACTTCCAACTAATTTTTTTTCATAATCCAACAAAATTAAATTTATTTTCATCTAAATTTACTCAAATATAGATCCTACAACAAAAATACTCAACAAAATCCAAAAAAATCGAAGTTGATTTCAAATAAATTTATTAAAATTTGACCCTTCCAACTAAAATTTTTTTCACAATCCAACAAAATTGAAGTTATTTTCATCTAAATTTACTCAAATATAGATCCTACAACAAAAATACTCAACAAAATCCAAAAAAATCGAAGTTGATTTCAAATAAATTTATTAAAAATTGAACCTTCCAACTAAAATTTTTTTTCACAATCCAAAAAATTGAAGTTATTTTCATCTAAATCTACTCAAATATAGATCCTACAACAAAAATACTCAACAAAATAAAAAAAAATCGAAGTTGATTTCAAATAAATTTATTAAAATTTGACACTTCCAACTAAAATTTTTTTCATACTCCAACAAAATTGAAGTTATTTTCATCTAAATTTAATCAAATATAGATCCTACAACATAAATACTCGACAAAATCCAAAAAAATCGAAGTTGATTTCAAATAAATTTATTAAAATTTGACACTTCCAACTAATTTTTTTTCATAATCCAACAAAATTAAATTTATTTTCATCTAAATTTACTCAAATATAGATCCTACAACAAAAATACTCAACAAAATCCAAAAAAATCGAAGTTGATTTCAAATAAATTTATTAAAATTTGACCCTTCCAACTAAAATTTTTTTTCACAATCCAAAAAATTGAAGTTATTTTCATCTAAATTTACTCAAATATAGAACCTACAACAAAAATACTCAACAAAATCCAAAAAAATCGAAGTTGATTTCAAATAAATTTATTAAAATTTGACACTTCCAACTAAAATTTTTTTCACAATCCAACAAAATTGAAGTTATTTTCATCTAAATTTACTCAAATATAGATCCTACAACAAAAATACTCAACAAAATCCAAAAAAAATCGAAGTTGATTTCAAATAAATTTATTAAAATTTGACATTTCCAACTAAATTTTTTTTCAGAATCCAACAAAATTGAAGTTATTTTCATCTAAATTTACTCAAATATAGACCCTACAACAAAAATACTCAACAAAATCCAAAAAAATCGAAGTTGATTTTAAATAAATTTATTAAAATTTGACACTTCCAACTAAAATTTTTTTCACAATCCAACAAAATTGAAGTTATTTTCATCTAAATTTAATCAAATATAGATCCTACAACAAGAATACTCAACAAAATCCAAAAAAATCGAAGTTGATTTCAAATAAATTTATTAAAATTTGACACTTCCAACTAATTTTTTTTTCATAATCCAACAAAATTAAATTTATTTTCATCTAAATTTACTCAAATATAGATCCCACAACAAAAATACTCAACAAAATCCAAAATAATCGAAGTTGATTTCAAATAAATTTAAAAATTCGACACTTCCAACTAAAATTTTTTTCACAATCCAAAAAATTGATGTTATTTTCATATAAATTTACTCAAATATAGACCCTACAACAAAAATACTCAATAAAATCTAAAAAAATCGAAGTTGGTTTCAAATAATATTATTAAAATTTGACACTTCCAAATAAGTTTTTTTCACAATCCAACAAAATTGAAGTTATTTTCATCTAAATTTAATCAAATATAGATCCTACAACAAGAATACTCAACAAAATCCAAAAAAATCGAAGTTGATTTCAAATAAATTTATTAAAATTTGACACTTCCAACTAATTTTTTTTTCATAAACCAACAAAATTAAATTTATTTTCATCTAAATTTACTCAAATATAGATCCTACAACAAAAATACTCAACAAAATCCAAAAATATCGAAGTTGATTTCAAATAAATTTATTAAAATTTGACCCTTCCAACTAAAATTTTTTTTCACAATCCAAAAAATTGAAGTTATTTTCATCTAAATTTAATCAAATATAGATCCTATAACCAAAATACGCAACAAAATCCAAAAAAATCGAAGTTGATTTCAAATGAATTTATTAAAATTTGACCAAAATCTTGTCAAAATCCAAAAAATTGAAGTTATTTTCATCTAAATTTACTCAAATATAGACCCTACAACAAAAATACTCAACAAAATCCAAAAAAATCGAAGTTGATTTCAAATAAATTTATTAAAATTTGACACTTCCAACTAAATTTTTTTTCATAATCCAACAAAATTAAATTTATTTTCATCTAAATTTACTCAAATATAGATCCTACAACAAATATACTCAACAAAATCCAAAATAATCGAAGTTGATTTCAAATAAATTGAATAAAACTTGATACTTCCAACTAAAATTTTTTTCAACAATCCAACAAAATTGAAGTTATTTTCATCTAAATTTAATCAAATATAGATCCTACAACAAAAATACTCGACAAAATCCAAAAAAATCGAAGTTGATTTCAAATAAATTTATTAAAATTTGACACTTCCAACTAATTTTTTTTTCATAATCCAACAAAATTAAATTTATTTTCATCTAAATTTACTCAAATATAGATCCTACAACAAAAATACTCATCAAAATCCAAAAAAATCGAAGTTGATTTCAAATAAATTTATTAAAATTTGACCCTTCCAACTAAAATTTTTTTTCACAATCCAAAAAATTGAAGTTATTTTCATCTAAATTTAATCAAACATAGATCCTACAACAAGAATACTCAACAAAATCCAAAAAAATCGAAGTTGATTTCAAATGAATTTATTAAAATTTGACAAAAATCTTGTCTACATCCAAGAAAATTGAAGTTATTTTCATCTAAATTTAGTCAAATATAGATCCTACAACCAAAATACTCATCAAAATCCAAAAAAATCGAAGTTGATTTCAAATAAATTTATTAAAATTTGACACTTCCAACTAAAATTTTTTTCACAATCCAACAAAATTGAAGTTATTTTCATCTAAATTTACTCAAATATAGATCCTACAACAAAAATACTCAACAAAATCCAAAAAAAATCGAAGTTGATTTCAAATAAATTTATTAAAATTTGACACTTCCAACTAAAATTTTTTTCACAATCCAACAAAATTGAAGTTATTTTCATCTAAATTTACTCAAATATAGAACCTACAACAAAAATACTCAACAAAATCCAAAAAAATCGAAGTTGATTTCAAATAAATTTATTAAAATTTGACACTTCCAACTAAAATTTTTTTCACAATCCAACAAAATTGAAGTTACTTTCATCTAAATTTATTCAAATATAGACCCTACAACAAAAATACTCAACAAAATCCAAAAAAATCGAAGTTGATTTCAAATAAATTTATTAAAATTTGACACTTCCAACTAAAATTTTTTTCACAATCCAACAAAATTGAAGTTATTTTCATCTAAATTTACTCAAATATAGATCCTACAACAAAAATACTCAACAAAATCCAAAAAAATCGAAGTTGATTTCAAATAAATTTATTAAAAATTGAACCTTCCAACTAAAATTTTTTTTCACAATCCAAAAAATTGAAGTTATTTTCATCTAAATCTACTCAAATATAGATCCTACAACAAAAATACTCAACAAAATAAAAAAAAATCGAAGTTGATTTCAAATAAATTTATTAAAATTTGACACTTCCAACTAAAATTTTTTTCATACTCCAACAAAATTGAAGTTATTTTCATCTAAATTTACTCAAATATAGATCCTACAACCAAAATACGCAACAAAATCCAAAAAAATCGAAGTTGATTTCAAATAAATTGAATAAAACTTGATACTTCCAACTAAAATTTTTTTCACAATCCAACAAAATTGAAGTTATTTTCATCTAAATTTAATCAAATATAGATCCTACAACAAAAATACTCGACAAAATCCAAAAAAATCGAAGTTGATTTCATATGAATATATCAAAATTTGACACTTCCAACTAAAATTTTTTTATAATCCAACAAAATTGAAGTTATTTTCATCTAAATCTACTCAAATATAGATCCTATAACAAAAATACTCAACAAAATCCAAAATAATCGAAGTTGATTTCAAATAAATTTAAAAATTCGACACTTCCAACTAAAATTTTTTTCACAATCCAAAAAATGGATGTTATTTTCATCTAAATTTACTCAAATATAGATCCTACAACAAAAATACTCAATAAAATCTAAAAAAATCGAAGTTGGTTTCAAATAATATTATTAAAATTTGACACTTCCAAATAAGTTTTTTTCACAATCCAACAAAATTGTAGTTATTTTCATCTAAATTTAATCAAATATAGATCCTACAACAAGAATACTCAACAAAATCCAAAAAAATCGAAGTTGATTTCAAATAAATTTATTAAAATTTGACACTTCCAACTAATTTTTTTTTCATAATCCAACAAAATTAAATTTATTTTCATCTAAATTTACTCAAATATAGATCCTACAAAAAAATACTCAACAAAATCCAAAAATATCGAAGTTGATTTCAAATAAATTTATTAAAATTTGACCCTTCCAACTAAAATTTTTTTTCACAATCCAAAAAATTGAAGTTATTTTCATCTAAATTTAATCAAATATAGATCCTACAACAAGAATACTCAACAAAATCCAAAAAAATCGAAGTTGATTTCAAATGAATTTATTAAAATTTGACAAAAATCTTGTCTACATCCAAGAAAATTGAAGTTATTTTCATCTAAATTTAGTCAAATATAGATCCTACAACCAAAATACTCATCAAAATCCAAAAAAATCGAAGTTGATTTCAAATAAATTTATTAAAATTTGACACTTCCAACTAATTTTTTTTCATAATCCAACAAAATTAAATTTATTTTCATCTAAATTTACTCAAATATAGATCCTACAACAAAAATACTCAACAAAATCCAAAAAAATCGAAGTTGATTTCAAATAAATTTATTAAAATTTGACCCTTCCAACTAAAATTTTTTTCACAATCCAACAAAATTGAAGTTATTTTCATCTAAATTTACTCAAATATAGATCCTACAACAAAAATACTCAACAAAATCCAAAAAAATCGAAGTTGATTTCAAATAAATTTATTAAAAATTGAACCTTCCAACTAAAATTTTTTTTCACAATCCAAAAAATTGAAGTTATTTTCATCTAAATCTACTCAAATATAGATCCTACAACAAAAATACTCAACAAAATAAAAAAAAATCGAAGTTGATTTCAAATAAATTTATTAAAATTTGACACTTCCAACTAAAATTTTTTTCATACTCCAACAAAATTGAAGTTATTTTCATCTAAATTTAATCAAATATAGATCCTACAACATAAATACTCGACAAAATCCAAAAAAATCGAAGTTGATTTCAAATAAATTTATTAAAATTTGACACTTCCAACTAATTTTTTTTCATAATCCAACAAAATTAAATTTATTTTCATCTAAATTTACTCAAATATAGATCCTACAACAAAAATACTCAACAAAATCCAAAAAAATCGAAGTTGATTTCAAATAAATTTATTAAAATTTGACCCTTCCAACTAAAATTTTTTTTCACAATCCAAAAAATTGAAGTTATTTTCATCTAAATTTAATCAAATATAGATCCTACAACAAGAATACTCAACAAAATCCAAAAAAATCGAAGTTGATTTCAAATGAATTTATTAAAATTTGACAAAAATCTTGTCTACATCCAAGAAAATTGAAGTTATTTTCATCTAAATTTAGTCAAATATAGATCCTACAACCAAAATACTCATCAAAATCCAAAAAAATCGAAGTGGATTTAATATAAATTTATTAAAATTTGACACTTCCAACTAAATTTTTTTTCATAATCCAACAAAATTGAATTTATTTTCATCTAAATTTAGACAAATATAGATCCTACAACCAAAATACTCAACAAAATAAAAAAAAATCGAAGTTGGTTTCAAATAAATTTATTAAAATTTGACACTTCCAACTAAAATTTTTTTCATAATCCAACAAAATTAAATTTATTTTCATCTAAATTTACTCAAATATAGATCCTACAACAAATATACTCAACAAAATCCAAAATAATCGAAGTTGATTTCAAATAAATTGAATAAAACTTGATACTTCCAACTAAAATTTTTTTCACAATCCAACAAAATTGAAGTTATTTTCATCTAAATTTAATCAAATATAGATCCTACAACAAAAATACTCGACAAAATCCAAAAAAATCGAAGTTGATTTCATATGAATTTATTAAAATTTGACACTTCCAACTAAAATTTTTTTATAATCCAACAAAATTGAAGTTATTTTCATCTAAATTTAGTCAAATATAGATCCTACAACAAAAATACTCAACAAAATCCAAAAAAATCGAAGTTGATTTCAAATAAATTTATTAAAATTTGACCCTTCCAACTAAAATTTTTTTTCACAATCCAAAAAATTGAAGTTATTTTCATCTAAATCTACTCAAATATAGATCCTACAACAAAAATACTCAACAAAATCCAAAATAATCGAAGTTGATTTCAAATAAATTTAAAAATTCGACACTTCCAACTAAAATTTTTTTCACAATCCAAAAAATTGATGTTATTTTCATCTAAATTTACTCAAATATAGATCCTACAACAAAAATACTCAATAAAATCTAAAAAAATCGCAGTTGGTTTCAAATAATATTATTAAAATTTGACACTTCCAAATAAGTTTTTTTCACAATCCAACAAAATTGAAGTTATTTTCATCTAAATTTAATCAAATATAGATCCTACAACAAGAATACTCAACAAAATCCAAAAAAATCGAAGTTGATTTCAAATGAATTTATTAAAATTTGACAAAAATCTTGTCTACATCCAAGAAAATTGAAGTTATTTTCATCTGAATTTAGTCAAATATAGATCCTACAACAAAAATAATCAACAAAATCCAAAAAAATCGAAGTTGATTTCAAATGATTTTATTAAAATTTGACAAAAATCTTGTCTACATACAAGAAAATTGAAGTTATTTTCATCTAAATTTAGTCAAATATAGATCCTACAACCAAAATAGTCATCAAAATCCAAAAAATCGAAGTTGATTTCAAACGATTTTATTAAAATTTGACCAAAATCTTGTCAAAATCCAAAAAATTGAAGTTATTTTCATCTAAATTTACTCAAATATAGATCCTACAACCAAAATACGCAACAAAATCCAAAATAATCGAAGTTGATTTCAAATAAATTTAAAAATTCGACACTTCCAACTAAAATTTTTTTCACAATCCAAAAAATTGATGTTATTTTCATCTAAATTTACTCAAATATAGATCCTACAACCAAAATACGCAACAAAATCCAAAATAATCGAAGTTGATTTCAAATAAATTTAAAAATTCGACACTTCCAACTAAAATTTTTTTCACAATCCAAAAAATTGATGTTATTTTCATCTAAATTTACTCAAATATAGATCCTACAACAAAAATACTCAACAAAATCCAAAAAAATCGAAGTTGATTTCAAATGAATTTATTAAAATTTGACCAAAATCTTGTCTACATCCAAGAAAATTGAAGTTATTTTCATCTAAATTTACTCAAATATAGATCCTACAACAAAAATAATCAACAAAATCCAAAAAAATCGAAGTTGATTTCAAATGATTTTATTAAAATTTGACAAAAATCTTGTCTACATACAAGAAAATTGAAGTTATTTTCATCTAAATTTAGTCAAATATAGATCCTACAACCAAAATAGTCATCAAAATCCAAAAAATCGAAGTTGATTTCAAACGATTTTATTAAAATTTGACCAAAATCTTGTCAAAATCCAAAAAATTGAAGTTATTTTCATCTAAATTTACTCAAATATAGATCCTACAACCAAAATACGCAACAAAATCCAAAATAATCGAAGTTGATTTCAAATAAATTTAAAAATTCGACACTTCCAACTAAAATTTTTTTCACAATCCAAAAAATTGATGTTATTTTCATCTAAATTTACTCAAATATAGATCCTACAACAAAAATACTCAACAAAATCCAAAAAAATCGAAGTTGATTTCAAATGAATTTACTAAAATTTGACCAAAATCTTGTCTACACACAAGAAAATTGAAGTTATTTTCATCTAAATTTAGTCAAATATAGATCCTACAACCAAAATAGTCATCAAAATCCAAAAAATCGAAGTTGATTTCAAATAAATTTATTAAAATATGACACTTCCAACTAAATTTTTTTTCATAATCCAACAAAATTGAAGTTATTTTCATCTAAATTTACTCAAATATAGATCCTACAGCCAAAATACGCAACAAAATCCAAAATAATCGAAGTTGATTTCAAATAAATTTAAAAATTCGACACTTCCAACTAAAATTTTTTTCACAATCCAAAAAATTGATGTTATTTTCATCTAAATTTACTCAAATATAGATCCTACAACAAAAATACTCAACAAAATCCAAAAAAATCGAAGTTGATTTCACATGAATTTATTAAAATTTGACCAAAATCTTGTCTACATCCAAGAAAATTGAAGTTATTTTCATCTAAATTTTCTCAAATATAGATCCTACAACAAATATACTCAACAAAATCCAAAAAAATCGAAGTTGATTTCAAATAAATTTATTAAAATTTGACCCTTCCAACTAAAATTTTTTTTCACAATCCAAAAAATTGAAGTTATTTTCATCTAAATTTAATCAAATATAGATCCTACAACAAGAATACTCAACAAAATCCAAAAAAATCGAAGTTGATTTCAAATGAATTTATTAAAATTTGACCAAAATCTTGTCTACATCCAAGAAAATTGAAGTTATTTTCATCTAAATTTTCTCAAATATAGATCCTACAACAAATATACTCAACAAAATCCAAAAAAATCGAAGTTGATTTCAAATAAATTTATTAAAATTTGACACTTCCAACTAATTTTTTTTCATAATCCAACAAAATTAAATTTATTTTCATCTAAATTTACTCAAATATAGATCCTACAACAAAAATACTCAACAAAATCCAAAAAAATCGAAGTTGATTTCAAATAAATTTATTAAAATTTGACACTTCCAACTAAATTTTTTTTCATAATCCAACAAAATTGAAGTTATTTTCATCTAAATTTACTCAAATATAGATCCTACAACCAAAATACGCACAAAATCCAAAAAAATCGAAGTTGATTTCAAATGAATTTATTAAAATTTGACCAAAATCTTGTCAAAATCCAAAAAATTGAAGTTATTTTCATCTAAATTTACTCAAATATAGATCCTACAACAAAAATACTCAACAAAATCCAAAAAAAATCGAAGTTGATTTCAAATAAATTTATTAAAATTTGACATTTCCAACTAAATTTTTTTCAGAATCCAACAAAATTGAAGTTATTTTCATCTAAATTTACTCAAATATAGACCCTACAACAAAAATACTCATCAAAATCCAAAAAAATCGAAGTTGATTTCAAATGAATTTATTAAAATTTGACAAAAATCTTGTCTACATCCAAGAAAATTGGAGTTATTTTCATCTAAATTTAATCAAATATAGATCCTACAACAAGAATACTCAACAAAATCCAAAAAAATCGAAGTTGATTTCAAATGAATTTATTAAAATTTGACAAAAATCTTGTCTACATCCAAGAAAATTGAAGTTATTTTCATCTAAATTTAGTCAAATATAGATCCTACAACCAAAATACTCATCAAAATCCAAAAAAATCGAAGTTGATTTAATATAAATTTATTAAAATTTGACACTTCCAACTAAATTTTTTTTCATAATCCAACAAAATTGAATTTATTTTCATCTAAATTTAGACAAATATAGATCCTACAACCAAAATACTCAACAAAATAAAAAAAAATCGAAGTTGGTTTCAAATAAATTTATTAAAATTTGACACTTCCAACTAAAATTTTTTTCATAATCCAACAAAATTGAAGTTATTTTCATCTATATTTACTCAAATATAGATCCTACAACAAATATACTCAACAAAATCCAAAAAAATCGAAGTTGATTTCAAATAAATTTATTAAAAATTGAACCTTCCAACTAAAATTTTTTTTCACAATCCAAAAAATTGAAGTTATTTTCATCTAAATCTACTCAAATATAGATCCTACAACAAAAATACTCAACAAAATAAAAAAAAATCGAAGTTGATTTCAAATAAATTTATTAAAATTTGACACTTCCAACTAAAATTTTTTTCATACTCCAACAAAATTGAAGTTATTTTCATCTAAATTTACTCAAATATAGATCCTACAACCAAAATACGCAACAAAATCCAAAAAAATCGAAGTTGATTTCAAATGAATTTATTAAAATTTGACCAAAATCTTGTCAAAATCCAAAAAATTGAAGTTATTTTCATCTAAATTTACTCAAATATAGATCCTACAACAAAAATACTCAACAAAATCCAAAAAAAATCGAAGTTGATTTCAAATAAATTTATTAAAATTTGACATTTCCAACTAAATTTTTTTTCAGAATCCAACAAAATTGAAGTTATTTTCATCTAAATTTACTCAAATATAGACCCTACAACAAAAATACACAACAAAATCCAAAAAAATCGAAGTTGATTTCAAATAAATTTATTAAAATTTGACACTTCCAACTAATTTTTTTTTCATAATCCAACAAAATTAAATTTATTTTCATCTAAATTTACTCAAATATAGATCCTACAACAAATATACTCAACAAAATCCAAAATAATCGAAGTTGATTTCAAATAAATTGAATAAAACTTGATACTTCCAACTAAAATTTTTTTCACAATCCAACAAAATTGAAGTTATTTTCATCTAAATTTAATCAAATATAGATCCTACAACAAAAATACTCGACAAAATCCAAAAAAATCGAAGTTGATTTCAAATAAATTGAATAAAACTTGATACTTCCAACTAAAATTTTTTTCACAATCCAACAAAATTGAAGTTATTTTCATCTAAATTTAATCAAATATAGATCCTACAACAAAAATACTCGACAAAATCCAAAAAAATCGAAGTTGATTTCATATGAATTTATTAAAATTTGACACTTCCAACTAAAATTTTTTTATAATCCAACAAAATTGAAGTTATTTTCATCTAAATTTAGTCAAATATAGATCCTACAACAAAAATACTCAACAAAATCCAAAAAAATCGAAGTTGATTTCAAATAAATTTATTAAAATTTGACCCTTCCAACTAAAATTTTTTTTCACAATCCAAAAAATTGAAGTTATTTTCATCTAAATCTACTCAAATATAGATCCTACAACAAAAATACTCAACAAAATCCAAAAAAATCGAAGTTGATTTCAAATGAATTTATTAAAATTTGACAAAAATCTTGTCTACATCCAAGAAAATTGATGTTATTTTCATCTAAATTTACTCAAATATAGATCCTACAACAAAAATAATCAACAAAATCCAAAAAAATCGAAGTTGATTTCAAATGATTTTATTAAAATTTGACAAAAATCTTGTCTACATACAAGAAAATTGAAGTTATTTTCATCTAAATTTAGTCAAATATAGATCCTACAACCAAAATAGTCATCAAAATCCAAAAAATCGAAGTTGATTTCAAACGATTTTATTAAAATTTGACCAAAATCTTGTCAAAATCCAAAAAATTGAAGTTATTTTCATCTAAATTTACTCAAATATAGAACCTACAACAAAAATACTCAACAAAATCCAAAAAAATCGAAGTTGATTTCAAATAAATTTATTAAAATTTGACACTTCCAACTAAAATTTTTTTCACAATCCAACAAAATTGAAGTTATTTTCATCTAAATTTATTCAAATATAGACCCTACAACAAAAATACTCATCAAAATCCAAAAAAATCGAAGTTGATTTCAAATAAATTTTTTAAAATTTGACACTTCCAACTAAAATTTTTTTCACAATCCAACAAAATTGAAGTTATTTTCAACCAAATTTACTCAAATATAGATCCTACAACCAAAATACGCAACAAAATCCAAAAAAATCGAAGTTCCTTTCAAATGAATTTATTAAAATTTGACCAAAATCTTGTCAAAATCCAAAAAATTGAAGTTATTTTCATCTAAATTTACTCAAATATAGATCCTACAACAAAAATACTCAATAAAATCCAAAAAAAATCGAAGTTGATTTCAAATAAATTTATTAAAATTTGACATTTCCAACTAAATTTTTTTCAGAATCCACGAAAATTGAAGTTATTTTCATCTAAATTTACTCAAATATAGACCCTACAACAAAAATACTCATCAAAATCCAAAAAAATCGAAGTTGATTTCAAATGAATTTATTAAAATTTGACAAAAATCTTGTCTACATCCAAGAAAATTGAAGTTATTTTCATCTAAATTTACTCAAATATAGATCCTACAACAAAAATACTCAACAAAACCCAAAAAAATCGAAGTTGATTTCAAATGATTTTATTAAAATTTGACAAAAATCTTGTCTACACACAAGAAAATTGAAGTTATTTTCATCTAAATTTAGTCAAATATAGATCCTACAACCAAAATAGTCATCAAAATCCAAAAAATCGAAGTTGATTTCAAATAAATTTATTAAAATTTGACACTTCCAACTAAATTTTTTTTCATAATCCAACAAAATTGAAGTTATTTTCATCTAAATTTACTCAAATATAGATCCTACAACCAAAATACTCAACAAAATACAAAAAAATCGAAGTTGATTTCAAATGAATTTATTAAAATTTGACCAAAATCTTGTCAAAATCCAAGAAAATTGAAGTTATTTTCATCTAAATTTAGTCAAATATAGATCCTACAACCAAAATACTCGACAAAATCCAAAAAAATCGAAGTTGATTTCATATGAATTTATTAAAATTTGACACTTCCAACTAAATTTTTTTTTATAATCCAACAAAATTGAAGTTATTTTCATCTAAATTTAGTCAAATATAGATCCTACAACCAAAATACTTATCAAAATCCAAAAAAATCGAAGTTGATTTCAAATGAATTTATTAAAATTTGACAAAAATCTTGTCTACATCCAAGAAAATTGATGTTATTTTCATCTAAATTTACTCAAAAATAGATCCTACAACAAAAATAATCAACAAAATCCAAAAAAATCGAAGTTGATTTCAAATGATTTTATTAAAATTTGACAAAAATCTTGTCTACATACAAGAAAATTGAAGTTATTTTCATCTAAATTTAGTCAAATATAGATCCTACAACCAAAATAGTCATCAAAATCCAAAAAATCGAAGTTGATTTCAAACGATTTTATTAAAATTTGACCAAAATCTTGTCAAAATCCAAAAAATTGAAGTTATTTTCATCTAAATTTACTCAAATATAGAACCTACAACAAAAATACTCAACAAAATCCAAAAAAATCGAAGTTGATTTCAAATAAATTTATTAAAATTTGACACTTCCAACTAAAATTTTTTTCACAATCCAACAAAATTGAAGTTATTTTCATCTAAATTTATTCAAATATAGACCCTACAACAAAAATACTCAACAAAATCCAAAAAAATCGAAGTTGATTTCAAATAAATTTTTTAAAATTTGACACTTCCAACTAAAATTTTTTTCACAATCCAACAAAATTGAAGTTATTTTCATCTAAATTTACTCAAATATAGATCCTACAACCAAAATACGCAACAAAATCCAAAAAAATCGAAGTTCCTTTCAAATGAATTTATTAAAATTTGACCAAAATCTTGTCAAAATCCAAAAAATTGAAGTTATTTTCATCTAAATTTACTCAATTATAGATCCTACAACAAAAATACTCAACAAAATCCAAAAAAAATCGAAGTTGATTTCAAATAAATTTATTAAAATTTGACATTTCCAACTAAATTTTTTTTCAGAATCCAACAAAATTGAAGTTATTTTCATCTAAATTTAGTCAAATATAGATCCTACAACCAAAATACTTATCAAAATCCAAAAAAATCGAAGTTGATTTCAAATGAATTTATTAAAATTTGACAAAAATCTTGTCTACATCCAAGAAAATTGAAGTTATTTTCATCTAAATTTACTCAAATATAGATCCTACAACAAAAATAATCAACAAAATCCAAAAAAATCGAAGTTGATTTCAAATGATTTTATTAAAATTTGACAAAAATCTTGTCTACATACAAGAAAATTGAAGTTATTTTCATCTAAATTTAGTCAAATATAGATCCTACAACCAAAATAGTCATCAAAATCCAAAAAATCGAAGTTGATTTCAAACGATTTTATTAAAATTTGACCAAAATCTTGTCAAAATCCAAAAAATTGAAGTTATTTTCATCTAAATTTACTCAAATATAGAACCTACAACAAAAATACTCAACAAAATCCAAAAAAATCGAAGTTGATTTCAAATAAATTTATTAAAATTTGACACTTCCAACTAAAATTTTTTTCACAATCCAACAAAATTGAAGTTATTTTCATCTAAATTTATTCAAATATAGACCCTACAACAAAAATACTCAACAAAATCCAAAAAAATCGAAGTTGATTTCAAATAAATTTTTTAAAATTTGACACTTCCAACTAAAATTTTTTTCACAATCCAACAAAATTGAAGTTATTTTCATCTAAATTTACTCAAATATAGATCCTACAATAAAAATACTCAACAAAATCCAAAAAAATCGAAGTTGATTTCAAATAAATTTATTAAAAATTGAACCTTCCAACTAAAATTTTTTTTCACAATCCAAAAAATTGAAGTTATTTTCATCTAAATCTACTCAAATATAGATCCTACAACAAAAATACTCAACAAAATAAAAAAAAATCGAAGTTGATTTCAAATAAATTTATTAAAATTTGACACTTCCAACTAAAATTTTTTTCATACTCCAACAAAATTGAAGTTATTTTCATCTAAATTTACTCAAATATAGATCCTACAACCAAAATACGCAACAAAATCCAAAAAAAAATCGAAGTTGATTTCGAATAAATTTATTAAAATTTGACATTTCCAACTAAATTTTTTTTCAGAATCCAACAAAATTGAAGTTATTTTCATCTAAATTTAGTCAAATATAGATCCTACAACCAAAATACTTATCAAAATCCAAAAAAATCGAAGTTGATTTCAAATGAATTTATTAAAATTTGACAAAAATCTTGTCTACATCCAAGAAAATTGAAGTTATTTTCATCTAAATTTAGTCAAATATAGATCCTACAACCAAAATAGTCATCAAAATCCAAAAAATCGAAGTTGATTTCAAACGATTTTATTAAAATTTGACCAAAATCTTGTCAAAATCCAAAAAATTGAAGTTATTATCATCTAAATTTACTCAAATATAGAACCTACAACAAAAATACTCAACAAAATCCAAAAAAATCGAAGTTGATTTCAAATAAATTTATTAAAATTTGACACTTCCAACTAAAATTTTTTTCACAATCCAACAAAATTGAAGTTATTTTCATCTAAATTTACTCAAATATAGATCCTACAACAAAAATACTCAATAAAATCCAAAAAAAATCGAAGTTGATTTCAAATAAATTTATTAAAATTTGACATTTCCAACTAAATTTTTTTCAGAATCCACGAAAATTGAAGTTATTTTCATCTAAATTTACTCAAATATAGACCCTACAACAAAAATACTCATCAAAATCCAAAAAAATCGAAGTTGATTTCAAATGAATTTATTAAAATTTGACAAAAATCTTGTCTACATCCAAGAAAATTGAAGTTATTTTCATCTAAATTTACTCAAATATAGATCCTACAACAAAAATACTCAACAAAACCCAAAAAAATCGAAGTTGATTTCAAATGATTTTATTAAAATTTGACAAAAATCTTGTCTACACACAAGAAAATTGAAGTTATTTTCATCTAAATTTAGTCAAATATAGATCCTACAACCAAAATAGTCATCAAAATCCAAAAAATCGAAGTTGATTTCAAATAAATTTATTAAAATTTGACACTTCCAACTAAATTTTTTTTCATAATCCAACAAAATTGAAGTTATTTTCATCTAAATTTACTCAAATATAGATCCTACAACCAAAATACTCAACAAAATACAAAAAAATCGAAGTTGATTTCAAATGAATTTATTAAAATTTGACCAAAATCTTGTCAAAATCCAAGAAAATTGAAGTTATTTTCATCTAAATTTAGTCAAATATAGATCCTACAACCAAAATACTCGACAAAATCCAAAAAAATCGAAGTTGATTTCATATGAATTTATTAAAATTTGACACTTCCAACTAAATTTTTTTTTATAATCCAACAAAATTGAAGTTATTTTCATCTAAATTTAGTCAAATATAGATCCTACAACCAAAATACTTATCAAAATCCAAAAAAATCGAAGTTGATTTCAAATGAATTTATTAAAATTTGACAAAAATCTTGTCTACATCCAAGAAAATTGATGTTATTTTCATCTAAATTTACTCAAATATAGATCCTACAACAAAAATAATCAACAAAATCCAAAAAAATCGAAGTTGATTTCAAATGATTTTATTAAAATTTGACAAAAATCTTGTCTACATACAAGAAAATTGAAGTTATTTTCATCTAAATTTAGTCAAATATAGATCCTACAACCAAAATAGTCATCAAAATCCAAAAAATCGAAGTTGATTTCAAACGATTTTATTAAAATTTGACCAAAATCTTGTCAAAATCCAAAAAATTGAAGTTATTTTCATCTAAATTTACTCAAATATAGAACCTACAACAAAAATACTCAACAAAATCCAAAAAAATCGAAGTTGATTTCAAATAAATTTATTAAAATTTGACACTTCCAACTAAAATTTTTTTCACAATCCAACAAAATTGAAGTTATTTTCATCTAAATTTATTCAAATATAGACCCTACAACAAAAATACTCAACAAAATCCAAAAAAATCGAAGTTGATTTCAAATAAATTTTTTAAAATTTGACACTTCCAACTAAAATTTTTTTCACAATCCAACAAAATTGAAGTTATTTTCATCTAAATTTACTCAAATATAGATCCTACAACCAAAATACGCAACAAAATCCAAAAAAATCGAAGTTCCTTTCAAATGAATTTATTAAAATTTGACCAAAATCTTGTCAAAATCCAAAAAATTGAAGTTATTTTCATCTAAATTTACTCAATTATAGATCCTACAACAAAAATACTCAACAAAATCCAAAAAAAATCGAAGTTGATTTCAAATAAATTTATTAAAATTTGACATTTCCAACTAAATTTTTTTTCAGAATCCAACAAAATTGAAGTTATTTTCATCTAAATTTAGTCAAATATAGATCCTACAACCAAAATACTTATCAAAATCCAAAAAAATCGAAGTTGATTTCAAATGAATTTATTAAAATTTGACAAAAATCTTGTCTACATCCAAGAAAATTGAAGTTATTTTCATCTAAATTTACTCAAATATAGATCCTACAACAAAAATAATCAACAAAATCCAAAAAAATCGAAGTTGATTTCAAATGATTTTATTAAAATTTGACAAAAATCTTGTCTACATACAAGAAAATTGAAGTTATTTTCATCTAAATTTAGTCAAATATAGATCCTACAACCAAAATAGTCATCAAAATCCAAAAAATCGAAGTTGATTTCAAACGATTTTATTAAAATTTGACCAAAATCTTGTCAAAATCCAAAAAATTGAAGTTATTTTCATCTAAATTTACTCAAATATAGAACCTACAACAAAAATACTCAACAAAATCCAAAAAAATCGAAGTTGATTTCAAATAAATTTATTAAAATTTGACACTTCCAACTAAAATTTTTTTCACAATCCAACAAAATTGAAGTTATTTTCATCTAAATTTATTCAAATATAGACCCTACAACAAAAATACTCAACAAAATCCAAAAAAATCGAAGTTGATTTCAAATAAATTTTTTAAAATTTGACACTTCCAACTAAAATTTTTTTCACAATCCAACAAAATTGAAGTTATTTTCATCTAAATTTACTCAAATATAGATCCTACAATAAAAATACTCAACAAAATCCAAAAAAATCGAAGTTGATTTCAAATAAATTTATTAAAAATTGAACCTTCCAACTAAAATTTTTTTTCACAATCCAAAAAATTGAAGTTATTTTCATCTAAATCTACTCAAATATAGATCCTACAACAAAAATACTCAACAAAATAAAAAAAAATCGAAGTTGATTTCAAATAAATTTATTAAAATTTGACACTTCCAACTAAAATTTTTTTCATACTCCAACAAAATTGAAGTTATTTTCATCTAAATTTACTCAAATATAGATCCTACAACCAAAATACGCAACAAAATCCAAAAAAAAATCGAAGTTGATTTCGAATAAATTTATTAAAATTTGACATTTCCAACTAAATTTTTTTTCAGAATCCAACAAAATTGAAGTTATTTTCATCTAAATTTAGTCAAATATAGATCCTACAACCAAAATACTTATCAAAATCCAAAAAAATCGAAGTTGATTTCAAATGAATTTATTAAAATTTGACAAAAATCTTGTCTACATCCAAGAAAATTGAAGTTATTTTCATCTAAATTTAGTCAAATATAGATCCTACAACCAAAATAGTCATCAAAATCCAAAAAATCGAAGTTGATTTCAAACGATTTTATTAAAATTTGACCAAAATCTTGTCAAAATCCAAAAAATTGAAGTTATTATCATCTAAATTTACTCAAATATAGAACCTACAACAAAAATACTCAACAAAATCCAAAAAAATCGAAGTTGATTTCAAATAAATTTATTAAAATTTGACACTTCCAACTAAAATTTTTTTCACAATCCAACAAAATTGAAGTTATTTTCATCTAAATTTACTCAAATATAGATCCTACAACAAAAATACTCAATAAAATCCAAAAAAAATCGAAGTTGATTTCAAATAAATTTATTAAAATTTGACATTTCCAACTAAATTTTTTTCAGAATCCACGAAAATTGAAGTTATTTTCATCTAAATTTACTCAAATATAGACCCTACAACAAAAATACTCATCAAAATCCAAAAAAATCGAAGTTGATTTCAAATGAATTTATTAAAATTTGACAAAAATCTTGTCTACATCCAAGAAAATTGAAGTTATTTTCATCTAAATTTACTCAAATATAGATCCTACAACAAAAATACTCAACAAAACCCAAAAAAATCGAAGTTGATTTCAAATGATTTTATTAAAATTTGACAAAAATCTTGTCTACACACAAGAAAATTGAAGTTATTTTCATCTAAATTTAGTCAAATATAGATCCTACAACCAAAATAGTCATCAAAATCCAAAAAATCGAAGTTGATTTCAAATAAATTTATTAAAATTTGACACTTCCAACTAAATTTTTTTTCATAATCCAACAAAATTGAAGTTATTTTCATCTAAATTTACTCAAATATAGATCCTACAACCAAAATACTCAACAAAATACAAAAAAATCGAAGTTGATTTCAAATGAATTTATTAAAATTTGACCAAAATCTTGTCAAAATCCAAGAAAATTGAAGTTATTTTCATCTAAATTTAGTCAAATATAGATCCTACAACCAAAATACTCGACAAAATCCAAAAAAATCGAAGTTGATTTCATATGAATTTATTAAAATTTGACACTTCCAACTAAATTTTTTTTTATAATCCAACAAAATTGAAGTTATTTTCATCTAAATTTAGTCAAATATAGATCCTACAACCAAAATACTTATCAAAATCCAAAAAAATCGAAGTTGATTTCAAATGAATTTATTAAAATTTGACAAAAATCTTGTCTACATCCAAGAAAATTGATGTTATTTTCATCTAAATTTACTCAAATATAGATCCTACAACAAAAATAATCAACAAAATCCAAAAAAATCGAAGTTGATTTCAAATGATTTTATTAAAATTTGACAAAAATCTTGTCTACATACAAGAAAATTGAAGTTATTTTCATCTAAATTTAGTCAAATATAGATCCTACAACCAAAATAGTCATCAAAATCCAAAAAATCGAAGTTGATTTCAAACGATTTTATTAAAATTTGACCAAAATCTTGTCAAAATCCAAAAAATTGAAGTTATTTTCATCTAAATTTACTCAAATATAGAACCTACAACAAAAATACTCAACAAAATCCAAAAAAATCGAAGTTGATTTCAAATAAATTTATTAAAATTTGACACTTCCAACTAAAATTTTTTTCACAATCCAACAAAATTGAAGTTATTTTCATCTAAATTTATTCAAATATAGACCCTACAACAAAAATACTCAACAAAATCCAAAAAAATCGAAGTTGATTTCAAATAAATTTTTTAAAATTTGACACTTCCAACTAAAATTTTTTTCACAATCCAACAAAATTGAAGTTATTTTCATCTAAATTTACTCAAATATAGATCCTACAATAAAAATACTCAACAAAATCCAAAAAAATCGAAGTTGATTTCAAATAAATTTATTAAAAATTGAACCTTCCAACTAAAATTTTTTTTCACAATCCAAAAAATTGAAGTTATTTTCATCTAAATCTACTCAAATATAGATCCTACAACAAAAATACTCAACAAAATAAAAAAAAATCGAAGTTGATTTCAAATAAATTTATTAAAATTTGACACTTCCAACTAAAATTTTTTTCATACTCCAACAAAATTGAAGTTATTTTCATCTAAATTTACTCAAATATAGATCCTACAACCAAAATACGCAACAAAATCCAAAAAAAAATCGAAGTTGATTTCGAATAAATTTATTAAAATTTGACATTTCCAACTAAATTTTTTTTCAGAATCCAACAAAATTGAAGTTATTTTCATCTAAATTTAGTCAAATATAGATCCTACAACCAAAATACTTATCAAAATCCAAAAAAATCGAAGTTGATTTCAAATGAATTTATTAAAATTTGACAAAAATCTTGTCTACATCCAAGAAAATTGAAGTTATTTTCATCTAAATTTAGTCAAATATAGATCCTACAACCAAAATAGTCATCAAAATCCAAAAAATCGAAGTTGATTTCAAACGATTTTATTAAAATTTGACCAAAATCTTGTCAAAATCCAAAAAATTGAAGTTATTATCATCTAAATTTACTCAAATATAGAACCTACAACAAAAATACTCAACAAAATCCAAAAAAATCGAAGTTGATTTCAAATAAATTTATTAAAATTTGACACTTCCAACTAAAATTTTTTTCACAATCCAACAAAATTGAAGTTATTTTCATCTAAATTTACTCAAATATAGATCCTACAACAAAAATACTCAATAAAATCCAAAAAAAATCGAAGTTGATTTCAAATAAATTTATTAAAATTTGACATTTCCAACTAAATTTTTTTCAGAATCCACGAAAATTGAAGTTATTTTCATCTAAATTTACTCAAATATAGACCCTACAACAAAAATACTCATCAAAATCCAAAAAAATCGAAGTTGATTTCAAATGAATTTATTAAAATTTGACAAAAATCTTGTCTACATCCAAGAAAATTGAAGTTATTTTCATCTAAATTTACTCAAATATAGATCCTACAACAAAAATACTCAACAAAACCCAAAAAAATCGAAGTTGATTTCAAATGATTTTATTAAAATTTGACAAAAATCTTGTCTACACACAAGAAAATTGAAGTTATTTTCATCTAAATTTAGTCAAATATAGATCCTACAACCAAAATAGTCATCAAAATCCAAAAAATCGAAGTTGATTTCAAATAAATTTATTAAAATTTGACACTTCCAACTAAATTTTTTTTCATAATCCAACAAAATTGAAGTTATTTTCATCTAAATTTACTCAAATATAGATCCTACAACCAAAATACTCAACAAAATACAAAAAAATCGAAGTTGATTTCAAATGAATTTATTAAAATTTGACCAAAATCTTGTCAAAATCCAAGAAAATTGAAGTTATTTTCATCTAAATTTAGTCAAATATAGATCCTACAACCAAAATACTCGACAAAATCCAAAAAAATCGAAGTTGATTTCATATGAATTTATTAAAATTTGACACTTCCAACTAAATTTTTTTTTATAATCCAACAAAATTGAAGTTATTTTCATCTAAATTTAGTCAAATATAGATCCTACAACCAAAATACTTATCAAAATCCAAAAAAATCGAAGTTGATTTCAAATGAATTTATTAAAATTTGACAAAAATCTTGTCTACATCCAAGAAAATTGATGTTATTTTCATCTAAATTTACTCAAATATAGATCCTACAACAAAAATAATCAACAAAATCCAAAAAAATCGAAGTTGATTTCAAATGATTTTATTAAAATTTGACAAAAATCTTGTCTACATACAAGAAAATTGAAGTTATTTTCATCTAAATTTAGTCAAATATAGATCCTACAACCAAAATAGTCATCAAAATCCAAAAAATCGAAGTTGATTTCAAACGATTTTATTAAAATTTGACCAAAATCTTGTCAAAATCCAAAAAATTGAAGTTATTTTCATCTAAATTTACTCAAATATAGAACCTACAACAAAAATACTCAACAAAATCCAAAAAAATCGAAGTTGATTTCAAATAAATTTATTAAAATTTGACACTTCCAACTAAAATTTTTTTCACAATCCAACAAAATTGAAGTTATTTTCATCTAAATTTATTCAAATATAGACCCTACAACAAAAATACTCAACAAAATCCAAAAAAATCGAAGTTGATTTCAAATAAATTTTTTAAAATTTGACACTTCCAACTAAAATTTTTTTCACAATCCAACAAAATTGAAGTTATTTTCATCTAAATTTACTCAAATATAGATCCTACAACCAAAATACGCAACAAAATCCAAAAAAATCGAAGTTCCTTTCAAATGAATTTATTAAAATTTGACCAAAATCTTGTCAAAATCCAAAAAATTGAAGTTATTTTCATCTAAATTTACTCAATTATAGATCCTACAACAAAAATACTCAACAAAATCCAAAAAAAATCGAAGTTGATTTCAAATAAATTTATTAAAATTTGACATTTCCAACTAAATTTTTTTTCAGAATCCAACAAAATTGAAGTTATTTTCATCTAAATTTAGTCAAATATAGATCCTACAACCAAAATACTTATCAAAATCCAAAAAAATCGAAGTTGATTTCAAATGAATTTATTAAAATTTGACAAAAATCTTGTCTACATCCAAGAAAATTGAAGTTATTTTCATCTAAATTTACTCAAATATAGATCCTACAACAAAAATAATCAACAAAATCCAAAAAAATCGAAGTTGATTTCAAATGATTTTATTAAAATTTGACAAAAATCTTGTCTACATACAAGAAAATTGAAGTTATTTTCATCTAAATTTAGTCAAATATAGATCCTACAACCAAAATACTTATCAAAATCCAAAAAAATCGAAGTTGATTTCAAATGAATTTATTAAAATTTGACAAAAATCTTGTCTACATCCAAGAAAATTGAAGTTATTTTCATCTAAATTTACTCAAATATAGATCCTACAACAAAAATAATCAACAAAATCCAAAAAAATCGAAGTTGATTTCAAATGATTTTATTAAAATTTGACAAAAATCTTGTCTACATACAAGAAAATTGAAGTTATTTTCATCTAAATTTAGTCAAATATAGATCCTACAACCAAAATAGTCATCAAAATCCAAAAAATCGAAGTTGATTTCAAACGATTTTATTAAAATTTGACCAAAATCTTGTCAAAATCCAAAAAATTGAAGTTATTATCATCTAAATTTACTCAAATATAGAACCTACAACAAAAATACTCAACAAAATCCAAAAAAATCGAAGTTGATTTCAAATAAATTTATTAAAATTTGACACTTCCAACTAAAATTTTTTTCACAATCCAACAAAATTGAAGTTATTTTCATCTAAATTTACTCAAATATAGAACATACAACAAAAATACTCAACAAAATCCAAAAAAATCGAAGTTGATTTCAAATAAATTTATTAAAATTTGACATTTCCAACTAATTTTTTTTTCATAATCCAACAAAATTAAATTTATTTTCATCTAAATTTACTCAAATATAGATCCTACAACAAATATACTCAACAAAATCCAAAATAATCGAAGTTGATTTCAAATAAATTGAATAAAACTTGATACTTCCAACTAAAATTTTTTTCACAATCCAACAAAATTGAAGTTATTTTCATCTAAATTTAATCAAATATAGATCCTACAACAAAAATACTCGACAAAATCCAAAAAAATCGAAGTTGATTTCATATGAATTTATTAAAATTTGACACTTCCAACTAAAATTTTTTTATAATCCAACAAAATTGAAGTTATTTTCATCTAAATCTACTCAAATATAGATCCTACAACAAAAATACTCAACAAAATCCAAAATAATCGAAGTTGATTTCAAATAAATTTTAAAATTCGACACTTCCAACTAAAATTTTTTTCACAATCCAAAAAATTGATGTTATTTTCATCTAAATTTACTCAAATATAGATCCTACAACAAAAATACTCAATAAAATCTAAAAAAATCGAAGTTGGTTTCAAATAATATTATTAAAATTTGATACTTCCAAATAAGTTTTTTTCACAATCCAACAAAATTGAAGTTATTTTCATCTAAATTTAATCAAATATAGATCCTACAACAAGAATACTCAACAAAATCCAAAAAAATCGAAGTTGATTTCAAATAAATTTATTAAAATTTGACACTTCCAACTAATTTTTTTTTCATAATCCAACAAAATTAAATTTATTTTCATCTAAATTTACTCAAATATAGATCCTACAACAAAAATACTCAACAAAATCCAAAAAAATCGAAGTTGATTTCAAATAAATTTATTAAAATTTGACCCTTCCAACTAAAATTTTTTTTCACAATCCAAAAAATTGAAGTTATTTTCATCTAAATTTAATCAAATATAGATCCTACAACAAGAATACTCAACAAAATCCAAAAAAATCGAAGTTGATTTCAAATGAATTTATTAAAATTTGACAAAAATCTTGTCTACATCCAAGAAAATTGAAGTTATTTTCATCTAAATTTAGTCAAATATAGATCCTACAACCAAAATACTCATCAAAATCCAAAAAAATCGAAGTTGATTTCAAATAAATTTATTAAAATTTGACACTTCCAACTAAATTTTTTTTCATAATCCAACAAAATTGAAATTATTTTCATCTAAATTTAGACAAATATAGATCCTACAACCAAAATACTCAACAAAATAAAAAAAAATCGGAGTTGATTTCAAATAAATTTATTAAAATTTGACACTTCCAACTAAAATTTTTTTCATAATCCAACAAAATTGAAGTTATTTTCATCTATATTTACTCAAATATAGATCCTACAACCAAAATACTCATCAAAATCCAAAAAAATCGAAGTTGATTTCAAATGAATTTATTAAAATTTGACAAAAATCTTGTCTACATCCAAGAAAATTGAAGTTATTTTCATCTAAATTTACTCAAATATAGATCCTACAACAAAAATACTCAACAAAACCCAAAAAAATCGAAGTTGATTTCAAATGATTTTATTAAAATTTGACAAAAATCTTGTCTACATACAAGAAAATTGAAGTTATTTTCATCTAAATTTAGTCAAATATAGATCCTACAACCAAAATAGTCATCAAAATCCAAAAAATCGAAGTTGATTTCAAATAAATTTATTAAAATTTGACACTTCCAACTAAATTTTTTTTCATAATCCAACAAAATTGAAGTTATTTTCATCTAAATTTACTCAAATATAGATCCTACAACCAAAATACGCACAAAATCCAAAAAAATCGAAGTTGATTTCAAATGAATTTATTAAAATTTGACCAAAATCTTGTCAAAATCCAAAAAATTGAAGTTATTTTCATCTAAATTTACTCAAATATAGATCCTACAACAAAAATACTCAACAAAATCCAAAAAAAATCGAAGTTGATTTCAAATAAATTTATTAAAATTTGACATTTCCAACTAAATTTTTTTCAGAATCCAACAAAATTGAAGTTATTTTCATCTAAATTTACTCAAATATAGACCCTACAACAAAAATACTCATCAAAATCCAAAAAAATCGAAGTTGATTTCAAATGAATTTATTAAAATTTGACAAAAATCTTGTCTACATCCAAGAAAATTGGAGTTATTTTCATCTAAATTTACTCAAATATAGATCCTACAACAAAAATACTCAACAAAACCCAAAAAATTCGAAGTTGATTTCAAATGATTTTATTAAAATTTGACAAAAATCTTGTCTACATACAAGAAAATTGAAGTTATTTTCATCTAAATTTACTCAAATATAGATCCTACAACAAAAATACTCAACAAAATCCAAAAAAAATCGAAGTTGATTTCAAATAAATTTATTAAAATTTGACACTTCCAACTAAAATTTTTTTCACAATCCAACAAAATTGAAGTTATTTTCATCTAAATTTACTCAAATATAGAACCTACAACAAAAATACTCAACAAAATCCAAAAAAATCGAAGTTGATTTCAAATAAATTTATTAAAATTTGACACTTCCAACTAAAATTTTTTTCACAATCCAACAAAATTGAAGTTATTTTCATCTAAATTTATTCAAATATAGACCCTACAACAAAAATACTCAACAAAATCCAAAAAAATCGAAGTTGATTTCAAATAAATTTATTAAAATTTGACACTTCCAACTAAAATTTTTTTCACAATCCAACAAAATTGAAGTTATTTTCATCTAAATTTACTCAAATATAGATCCTACAACAAAAATACTCAACAAAATCCAAAAAAATCGAAGTTGATTTCAAATAAATTTATTAAAAATTGAACCTTCCAACTAAAATTTTTTTTCACAATCCAAAAAATTGAAGTTATTTTCATCTAAATCTACTCAAATATAGATCCTACAACAAAAATACTCAACAAAATAAAAAAAAATCGAAGTTGATTTCAAATAAATTTATTAAAATTTGACACTTCCAACTAAAATTTTTTTCATACTCCAACAAAATTGAAGTTATTTTCATCTAAATTTACTCAAATATAGATCCTACAACCAAAATACGCAACAAAATCCAAAAAAATCGAAGTTGATTTCAAATAAATTGAATAAAACTTGATACTTCCAACTAAAATTTTTTTCACAATCCAACAAAATTGAAGTTATTTTCATCTAAATTTAATCAAATATAGATCCTACAACAAAAATACTCGACAAAATCCAAAAAAATCGAAGTTGATTTCATATGAATATATCAAAATTTGACACTTCCAACTAAAATTTTTTTATAATCCAACAAAATTGAAGTTATTTTCATCTAAATCTACTCAAATATAGATCCTATAACAAAAATACTCAACAAAATCCAAAATAATCGAAGTTGATTTCAAATAAATTTAAAAATTCGACACTTCCAACTAAAATTTTTTTCACAATCCAAAAAATGGATGTTATTTTCATCTAAATTTACTCAAATATAGATCCTACAACAAAAATACTCAATAAAATCTAAAAAAATCGAAGTTGGTTTCAAATAATATTATTAAAATTTGACACTTCCAAATAAGTTTTTTTCACAATCCAACAAAATTGTAGTTATTTTCATCTAAATTTAATCAAATATAGATCCTACAACAAGAATACTCAACAAAATCCAAAAAAATCGAAGTTGATTTCAAATAAATTTATTAAAATTTGACACTTCCAACTAATTTTTTTTTCATAATCCAACAAAATTAAATTTATTTTCATCTAAATTTACTCAAATATAGATCCTACAAAAAAAATACTCAACAAAATCCAAAAATATCGAAGTTGATTTCAAATAAATTTATTAAAATTTGACCCTTCCAACTAAAATTTTTTTTCACAATCCAAAAAATTGAAGTTATTTTCATCTAAATTTAATCAAATATAGATCCTACAACAAGAATACTCAACAAAATCCAAAAAAATCGAAGTTGATTTCAAATGAATTTATTAAAATTTGACAAAAATCTTGTCTACATCCAAGAAAATTGAAGTTATTTTCATCTAAATTTAGTCAAATATAGATCCTACAACCAAAATACTCATCAAAATCCAAAAAAATCGAAGTTGATTTCAAATAAATTTATTAAAATTTGACACTTCCAACTAATTTTTTTTCATAATCCAACAAAATTAAATTTATTTTCATCTAAATTTACTCAAATATAGATCCTACAACAAAAATACTCAACAAAATCCTAAAAAATCGAAGTTGATTTCAAATAAATTTATTAAAATTTGACCCTTCCAACTAAAATTTTTTTCACAATCCAACAAAATTGAAGTTATTTTCATCTAAATTTACTCAAATATAGATCCTACAACAAAAATACTCAACAAAATCCAAAAAAATCGAAGTTGATTTCAAATAAATTTATTAAAAATTGAACCTTCCAACTAAAATTTTTTTTCACAATCCAAAAAATTGAAGTTATTTTCATCTAAATCTACTCAAATATAGATCCTACAACAAAAATACTCAACAAAATAAAAAAAAATCGAAGTTGATTTCAAATAAATTTATTAAAATTTGACACTTCCAACTAAAATTTTTTTCATACTCCAACAAAATTGAAGTTATTTTCATCTAAATTTAATCAAATATAGATCCCACAACATAAATACTCGACAAAATCCAAAAAAATCGAAGTTGATTTCAAATAAATTGAATAAAACTTGATACTTCCAACTAAAATTTTTTTCACAATCCAACAAAATTGAAGTTATTTTCATCTAAATTTAATCAAATATAGATCCTACAACAAAAATACTCGACAAAATCCAAAAAAATCGAAGTTGATTTCATATGAATATATCAAAATTTGACACTTCCAACTAAAATTTTTTTATAATCCAACAAAATTGAAGTTATTTTCATCTAAATCTACTCAAATATAGATCCTATAACAAAAATACTCAACAAAATCCAAAATAATCGAAGTTGATTTCAAATAAATTTAAAAATTCGACACTTCCAACTAAAATTTTTTTCACAATCCAAAAAATGGATGTTATTTTCATCTAAATTTACTCAAATATAGATCCTACAACAAAAATACTCAATAAAATCTAAAAAAATCGAAGTTGGTTTCAAATAATATTATTAAAATTTGACACTTCCAAATAAGTTTTTTTCACAATCCAACAAAATTGTAGTTATTTCCATCTAAATTTAATCAAATATAGATCCTACAACAAGAATACTCAACAAAATCCAAAAAAATCGAAGTTGATTTCAAATAAATTTATTAAAATTTGACACTTCCAACTAATTTTTTTTTCATAATCCAACAAAATTAAATTTATTTTCATCTAAATTTACTCAAATATAGATCCTACAAAAAAAATACTCAACAAAATCCAAAAATATCGAAGTTGATTTCAAATAAATTTATTAAAATTTGACCCTTCCAACTAAAATTTTTTTTCACAATCCAAAAAATTGAAGTTATTTTCATCTAAATTTAATCAAATATAGATCCTACAACAAGAATACTCAACAAAATCCAAAAAAATCGAAGTTGATTTCAAATGAATTTATTAAAATTTGACAAAAATCTTGTCTACATCCAAGAAAATTGAAGTTATTTTCATCTAAATTTAGTCAAATATAGATCCTACAACCAAAATACTCATCAAAATCCAAAAAAATCGAAGTTGATTTCAAATAAATTTATTAAAATTTGACACTTCCAACTAATTTTTTTTCATAATCCAACAAAATTAAATTTATTTTCATCTAAATTTACTCAAATATAGATCCTACAACAAAAATACTCAACAAAATCCAAAAAAATCGAAGTTGATTTCAAATAAATTTATTAAAATTTGACCCTTCCAACTAAAATTTTTTTCACAATCCAACAAAATTGAAGTTATTTTCATCTAAATTTACTCAAATATAGATCCTACAACAAAAATACTCAACAAAATCCAAAAAAATCGAAGTTGATTTCAAATAAATTTATTAAAAATTGAACCTTCCAACTAAAATTTTTTTTCACAATCCAAAAAATTGAAGTTATTTTCATCTAAATCTACTCAAATATAGATCCTACAACAAAAATACTCAACAAAATAAAAAAAAATCGAAGTTGATTTCAAATAAATTTATTAAAATTTGACACTTCCAACTAAAATTTTTTTCATACTCCAACAAAATTGAAGTTATTTTCATCTAAATTTAATCAAATATAGATCCCACAACATAAATACTCGACAAAATCCAAAAAAATCGAAGTTGATTTCAAATAAATTTATTAAAATTTGACACTTCCAACTAATTTTTTTTCATAATCCAACAAAATTAAATTTATTTTCATCTAAATTTACTCAAATATAGATCCTACAACAAAAATACTCAACAAAATCCAAAAAAATCGAAGTTGATTTCAAATAAATTTATTAAAATTTGACCCTTCCAACTAAAATTTTTTTTCACAATCCAAAAAATTGAAGTTATTTTCATCTAAATTTAATCAAATATAGATCCTACAACAAGAATACTCAACAAAATCCAAAAAAATCGAAGTTGATTTCAAATGAATTTATTAAAATTTGACAAAAATCTTGTCTACATCCAAGAAAATTGAAGTTATTTTCATCTAAATTTAGTCAAATATAGATCCTACAACCAAAATACTCATCAAAATCCAAAAAAATCGAAGTGGATTTAATATAAATTTATTAAAATTTGACACTTCCAACTAAATTTTTTTTCATAATCCAACAAAATTGAATTTATTTTCATCTAAATTTAGACAAATATAGATCCTACAACCAAAATACTCAACAAAATAAAAAAAAATCGAAGTTGGTTTCAAATAAATTTATTAAAATTTGACACTTCCAACTAAAATTTTTTTCATAATCCAACAAAATTGAAGTTATTTTCATCTATATTTACTCAAATATAGATCCTACAACAAATATACTCAACAAAATCCAAAAAAATCGAAGTTGATTTCAAATAAATTTATTAAAAATTGAACCTTCCAACTAAAATTTTTTTTCACAATCCAAAAAATTGAAGTTATTTTCATCTAAATCTACTCAAATATAGATCCTACAACAAAAATACTCAACAAAATAAAAAAAAATCGAAGTTGATTTCAAATAAATTTATTAAAATTTGACACTTCCAACTAAAATTTTTTTCATACTCCAACAAAATTGAAGTTATTTTCATCTAAATTTACTCAAATATAGATCCTACAACCAAAATACGCAACAAAATCCAAAAAAATCGAAGTTGATTTCAAATGAATTTATTAAAATTTGACCAAAATCTTGTCAAAATCCAAAAAATTGAAGTTATTTTCATCTAAATTTACTCAAATATAGATCCTACAACAAAAATACTCAACAAAATCCAAAAAAAATCGAAGTTGATTTCAAATAAATTTATTAAAATTTGACATTTCCAACTAAATTTTTTTTCAGAATCCAACAAAATTGAAGTTATTTTCATCTAAATTTACTCAAATATAGACCCTACAACAAAAATACACAACAAAATCCAAAAAAATCGAAGTTGATTTCAAATAAATTTATTAAAATTTGACACTTCCAACTAATTTTTTTTTCATAATCCAACAAAATTAAATTTATTTTCATCTAAATTTACTCAAATATAGATCCTACAACAAATATACTCAACAAAATCCAAAATAATCGAAGTTGATTTCAAATAAATTGAATAAAACTTGATACTTCCAACTAAAATTTTTTTCACAATCCAACAAAATTGAAGTTATTTTCATCTAAATTTAATCAAATATAGATCCTACAACAAAAATACTCGACAAAATCCAAAAAAATCGAAGTTGATTTCATATGAATTTATTAAAATTTGACACTTCCAACTAAAATTTTTTTATAATCCAACAAAATTGAAGTTATTTTCATCTAAATTTAGTCAAATATAGATCCTACAACCAAAATACTCAACAAAATCCAAAAATATCGAAGTTGATTTCAAATAAATTTATTAAAATTTGACCCTTCCAACTAAAATTTTTTTTCACAATCCAAAAAATTGAAGTTATTTTCATCTAAATTTAATCAAATATAGATCCTACAACAAAAATACTCGACAAAATCCAAAAAAATCGAAGTTGATTTCATATGAATTTATTAAAATTTGACACTTCCAACTAAAATTTTTTTATAATCCAACAAAATTGAAGTTATTTTCATCTAAATTTAGCCAAATATAGATCCTACAACAAAAATACTCAACAAAATCCAAAAAAATCGTAGTTGATTTCAAATAAATTTATTAAAATTTGACCCTTCCAACTAAAATTTTTTTTCACAATCCAAAAAATTGAAGTTATTTTCATCTAAATCTACTCAAATATAGATCCCACAACAAAAATACTCAACAAAATCCAAAATAATCGAAGTTGATTTCAAATAAATTTAAAAATTCGACACTTCCAACTAAAATTTTTTTCACAATCCAAAAAATTGATGTTATTTTCATATAAATTTACTCAAATATAGACCCTACAACAAAAATACTCAATAAAATCTAAAAAAATCGAAGTTGGTTTCAAATAATATTATTAAAATTTGACACTTCCAAATAAGTTTTTTTCACAATCCAACAAAATTGAAGTTATTTTCATCTAAATTTAATCAAATATAGATCCTACAACAAGAATACTCAACAAAATCCAAAAAAATCGAAGTTGATTTCAAATAAATTTATTAAAATTTGACACTTCCAACTAATTTTTTTTTCATAAACCAACAAAATTAAATTTATTTTCATCTAAATTTACTCAAATATAGATCCTACAACAAAAATACTCAACAAAATCCAAAAATATCGAAGTTGATTTCAAATAAATTTATTAAAATTTGACCCTTCCAACTAAAATTTTTTTTCACAATCCAAAAAATTGAAGTTATTTTCATCTAAATTTAATCAAATATAGATCCTATAACCAAAATACGCAACAAAATCCAAAAAAATCGAAGTTGATTTCAAATGAATTTATTAAAATTTGACCAAAATCTTGTCAAAATCCAAAAAATTGAAGTTATTTTCATCTAAATTTACTCAAATATAGACCCTACAACAAAAATACTCAACAAAATCCAAAAAAATCGAAGTTGATTTCAAATAAATTTATTAAAATTTGACACTTCCAACTAAATTTTTTTTCATAATCCAACAAAATTAAATTTATTTTCATCTAAATTTACTCAAATATAGATCCTACAACAAATATACTCAACAAAATCCAAAATAATCGAAGTTGATTTCAAATAAATTGAATAAAACTTGATACTTCCAACTAAAATTTTTTTCACAATCCAACAAAATTGAAGTTATTTTCATCTAAATTTAATCAAATATAGATCCTACAACAAAAATACTCGACAAAATCCAAAAAAATCGAAGTTGATTTCAAATAAATTTATTAAAATTTGACACTTCCAACTAATTTTTTTTTCATAATCCAACAAAATTAAATTTATTTTCATCTAAATTTACTCAAATATAGATCCTACAACAAAAATACTCATCAAAATCCAAAAAAATCGAAGTTGATTTCAAATAAATTTATTAAAATTTGACCCTTCCAACTAAAATTTTTTTTCACAATCCAAAAAATTGAAGTTATTTTCATCTAAATTTAATCAAACATAGATCCTACAACAAGAATACTCAACAAAATCCAAAAAAATCGAAGTTGATTTCAAATAAATTTATTAAAATTTGACCCTTCCAACTAAAATTTTTTTTCACAATCCAAAAAATTGAAGTTATTTTCATCTAAATCTACTCAAATATAGATCCCACAACAAAAATACTCAACAAAATCCAAAATAATCGAAGTTGATTTCAAATAAATTTAAAAATTCGACACTTCCAACTAAAATTTTTTTCACAATCCAAAAAATTGATGTTATTTTCATATAAATTTACTCAAATATAGACCCTACAACAAAAATACTCAATAAAATCTAAAAAAATCGAAGTTGGTTTCAAATAATATTATTAAAATTTGACACTTCCAAATAAGTTTTTTTCACAATCCAACAAAATTGAAGTTATTTTCATCTAAATTTAATCAAATATAGATCCTACAACAAGAATACTCAACAAAATCCAAAAAAATCGAAGTTGATTTCAAATAAATTTATTAAAATTTGACACTTCCAACTAATTTTTTTTTCATAAACCAACAAAATTAAATTTATTTTCATCTAAATTTACTCAAATATAGATCCTACAACAAAAATACTCAACAAAATCCAAAAATATCGAAGTTGATTTCAAATAAATTTATTAAAATTTGACCCTTCCAACTAAAATTTTTTTTCACAATCCAAAAAATTGAAGTTATTTTCATCTAAATTTAATCAAATATAGATCCTATAACCAAAATACGCAACAAAATCCAAAAAAATCGAAGTTGATTTCAAATGAATTTATTAAAATTTGACCAAAATCTTGTCAAAATCCAAAAAATTGAAGTTATTTTCATCTAAATTTACTCAAATATAGACCCTACAACAAAAATACTCAACAAAATCCAAAAAAATCGAAGTTGATTTCAAATAAATTTATTAAAATTTGACACTTCCAACTAAATTTTTTTTCATAATCCAACAAAATTAAATTTATTTTCATCTAAATTTACTCAAATATAGATCCTACAACAAATATACTCAACAAAATCCAAAATAATCGAAGTTGATTTCAAATAAATTGAATAAAACTTGATACTTCCAACTAAAATTTTTTTCACAATCCAACAAAATTGAAGTTATTTTCATCTAAATTTAATCAAATATAGATCCTACAACAAAAATACTCGACAAAATCCAAAAAAATCGAAGTTGATTTCAAATAAATTTATTAAAATTTGACACTTCCAACTAATTTTTTTTTCATAATCCAACAAAATTAAATTTATTTTCATCTAAATTTACTCAAATATAGATCCTACAACAAAAATACTCATCAAAATCCAAAAAAATCGAAGTTGATTTCAAATAAATTTATTAAAATTTGACCCTTCCAACTAAAATTTTTTTTCACAATCCAAAAAATTGAAGTTATTTTCATCTAAATTTAATCAAACATAGATCCTACAACAAGAATACTCAACAAAATCCAAAAAAATCGAAGTTGATTTCAAATGAATTTATTAAAATTTGACAAAAATCTTGTCTACATCCAAGAAAATTGAAGTTATTTTCATCTAAATTTAGTCAAATATAGATCCTACAACCAAAATACTCATCAAAATCCAAAAAAATCGAAGTTGATTTCAAATAAATTTATTAAAATTTGACACTTCCAACTAAAATTTTTTTCACAATCCAACAAAATTGAAGTTATTTTCATCTAAATTTACTCAAATATAGATCCTACAACAAAAATACTCAACAAAATCCAAAAAAAATCGAAGTTGATTTCAAATAAATTTATTAAAATTTGACACTTCCAACTAAAATTTTTTTCACAATCCAACAAAATTGAAGTTATTTTCATCTAAATTTACTCAAATATAGAACCTACAACAAAAATACTCAACAAAATCCAAAAAAATCGAAGTTGATTTCAAATAAATTTATTAAAATTTGACACTTCCAACTAAAATTTTTTTCACAATCCAACAAAATTGAAGTTATTTTCATCTAAATTTACTCAAATATAGAACCTACAACAAAAATACTCAACAAAATCCAAAAAAATCGAAGTTGATTTCAAATAAATTTATTAAAATTTGACACTTCCAACTAAAATTTTTTTCACAATCCAACAAAATTGAAGTTATTTTCATCTAAATTTATTCAAATATAGACCCTACAACAAAAATACTCAACAAAATCCAAAAAAATCGAAGTTGATTTCAAATAAATTTATTAAAATTTGACACTTCCAACTAAAATTTTTTTCACAATCCAACAAAATTGAAGTTATTTTCATCTAAATTTACTCAAATATAGATCCTACAACAAAAATACTCAACAAAATCCAAAAAAATCGAAGTTGATTTCAAATAAATTTATTAAAAATTGAACCTTCCAACTAAAATTTTTTTTCACAATCCAAAAAATTGAAGTTATTTTCATCTAAATCTACTCAAATATAGATCCTACAACAAAAATACTCAACAAAATAAAAAAAAATCGAAGTTGATTTCAAATAAATTTATTAAAATTTGACACTTCCAACTAAAATTTTTTTCATACTCCAACAAAATTGAAGTTATTTTCATCTAAATTTACTCAAATATAGATCCTACAACCAAAATACGCAACAAAATCCAAAAAAATCGAAGTTGATTTCAAATAAATTGAATAAAACTTGATACTTCCAACTAAAATTTTTTTCACAATCCAACAAAATTGAAGTTATTTTCATCTAAATTTAATCAAATATAGATCCTACAACAAAAATACTCGACAAAATCCAAAAAAATCGAAGTTGATTTCATATGAATATATCAAAATTTGACACTTCCAACTAAAATTTTTTTATAATCCAACAAAATTGAAGTTATTTTCATCTAAATCTACTCAAATATAGATCCTATAACAAAAATACTCAACAAAATCCAAAATAATCGAAGTTGATTTCAAATAAATTTAAAAATTCGACACTTCCAACTAAAATTTTTTTCACAATCCAAAAAATGGATGTTATTTTCATCTAAATTTACTCAAATATAGATCCTACAACAAAAATACTCAATAAAATCTAAAAAAATCGAAGTTGGTTTCAAATAATATTATTAAAATTTGACACTTCCAAATAAGTTTTTTTCACAATCCAACAAAATTGTAGTTATTTTCATCTAAATTTAATCAAATATAGATCCTACAACAAGAATACTCAACAAAATCCAAAAAAATCGAAGTTGATTTCAAATAAATTTATTAAAATTTGACACTTCCAACTAATTTTTTTTTCATAATCCAACAAAATTAAATTTATTTTCATCTAAATTTACTCAAATATAGATCCTACAAAAAAAATACTCAACAAAATCCAAAAATATCGAAGTTGATTTCAAATAAATTTATTAAAATTTGACCCTTCCAACTAAAATTTTTTTCACAATCCAACAAAATTGAAGTTATTTTCATCTAAATTTACTCAAATATAGATCCTACAACAAAAATACTCAACAAAATCCAAAAAAATCGAAGTTGATTTCAAATAAATTTATTAAAAATTGAACCTTCCAACTAAAATTTTTTTTCACAATCCAAAAAATTGAAGTTATTTTCATCTAAATCTACTCAAATATAGATCCTACAACAAAAATACTCAACAAAATAAAAAAAAATCGAAGTTGATTTCAAATAAATTTATTAAAATTTGACACTTCCAACTAAAATTTTTTTCATACTCCAACAAAATTGAAGTTATTTTCATCTAAATTTAATCAAATATAGATCCTACAACATAAATACTCGACAAAATCCAAAAAAATCGAAGTTGATTTCAAATAAATTTATTAAAATTTGACACTTCCAACTAATTTTTTTTCATAATCCAACAAAATTAAATTTATTTTCATCTAAATTTACTCAAATATAGATCCTACAACAAAAATACTCAACAAAATCCAAAAAAATCGAAGTTGATTTCAAATAAATTTATTAAAATTTGACCCTTCCAACTAAAATTTTTTTTCACAATCCAAAAAATTGAAGTTATTTTCATCTAAATCTACTCAAATATAGATCCTACAACAAAAATACTCAACAAAATAAAAAAAAATCGAAGTTGATTTCAAATAAATTTATTAAAATTTGACACTTCCAACTAAAATTTTTTTCATACTCCAACAAAATTGAAGTTATTTTCATCTAAATTTACTCAAATATAGATCCTACAACCAAAATACGCAACAAAATCCAAAAAAATCGAAGTTGATTTCAAATGAATTTATTAAAATTTGACCAAAATCTTGTCAAAATCCAAAAAATTGAAGTTATTTTCATCTAAATTTACTCAAATATAGATCCTACAACAAAAATACTCAACAAAATCCAAAAAAAATCGAAGTTGATTTCAAATAAATTTATTAAAATTTGACATTTCCAACTAAATTTTTTTTCAGAATCCAACAAAATTGAAGTTATTTTCATCTAAATTTACTCAAATATAGACCCTACAACAAAAATACACAACAAAATCCAAAAAAATCGAAGTTGATTTCAAATAAATTTATTAAAATTTGACACTTCCAACTAATTTTTTTTTCATAATCCAACAAAATTAAATTTATTTTCATCTAAATTTACTCAAATATAGATCCTACAACAAATATACTCAACAAAATCCAAAATAATCGAAGTTGATTTCAAATAAATTGAATAAAACTTGATACTTCCAACTAAAATTTTTTTCACAATCCAACAAAATTGAAGTTATTTTCATCTAAATTTAATCAAATATAGATCCTACAACAAAAATACTCGACAAAATCCAAAAAAATCGAAGTTGATTTCATATGAATTTATTAAAATTTGACACTTCCAACTAAAATTTTTTTATAATCCAACAAAATTGAAGTTATTTTCATCTAAATTTAGTCAAATATAGATCCTACAACAAAAATACTCAACAAAATCCAAAAAAATCGAAGTTGATTTCAAATAAATTTATTAAAATTTGACCCTTCCAACTAAAATTTTTTTTCACAATCCAAAAAATTGAAGTTATTTTCATCTAAATCTACTCAAATATAGATCCTACAACAAAAATACTCAACAAAATCCAAAAAAATCGAAGTTGATTTCAAATGAATTTATTAAAATTTGACAAAAATCTTGTCTACATCCAAGAAAATTGAAGTTATTTTCATCTGAATTTAGTCAAATATAGATCCTACAACAAAAATAATCAACAAAATCCAAAAAAATCGAAGTTGAATTCAAATGATTTTATTAAAATTTGACAAAAATCTTGTCTACATACAAGAAAATTGAAGTTATTTTCATCTAAATTTAGTCAAATATAGATCCTACAACCAAAATAGTCATCAAAATCCAAAAAATCGAAGTTGATTTCAAACGATTTTATTAAAATTTGACCAAAATCTTGTCAAAATCCAAAAAATTGAAGTTATTTTCATCTAAATTTACTCAAATATAGATCCTACAACCAAAATACGCAACAAAATCCAAAATAATCGAAGTTGATTTCAAATAAATTTAAAAATTCGACACTTCCAACTAAAATTTTTTTCACAATCCAAAAAATTGATGTTATTTTCATCGAAATTTACTCAAATATAGATCCTACAACAAAAATACTCAACAAAATCCAAAAAAATCGAAGTTGATTTCAAATGAATTTACTAAAATTTGACCAAAATCTTGTCTACATACAAGAAAATTGAAGTTATTTTCATCTAAATTTAGTCAAATATAGATCCTACAACCAAAATACTCAACAAAATAAAAAAAAATCGAAGTTGATTTCAAATAAATTTATTAAAATTTGACCCTTCCAACTAAAATTTTTTTTCACAATCCAAAAAATTGAAGTTATTTTCATCTAAATTTAATCAAATATAGATCCTACAACAAGAATACTCAACAAAATCCAAAAAAATCGAAGTTGATTTCAAATGAATTTATTAAAATTTGATAAAAATCTTGTCTACATCCAAGAAAATTGAAGTTATTTTCATCTAAATTTAGTCAAATATAGATCCTACAACCAAAATACTCATCAAAATCCAAAAAAATCGAAGTTGATTTAATATAAATTTATTAAAATTTGACACTTCCAACTAAATTTTTTTTCATAATCCAACAAAATTGAATTTATTTTCATCTAAATTTAGACAAATATAGATCCTACAACCAAAATACTCAACAAAATAAAAAAAAATCGAAGTTGGTTTCAAATAAATTTATTAAAATTTGACACTTCCAACTAAAATTTTTTTCATAATCCAACAAAATTGAAGTTATTTTCATCTATATTTACTCAAATATAGATCCTACAACAAATATACTCAACAAAATCCAAAAAAATCGAAGTTGATTTCAAATATATTTATTAAAAATTGAACCTTCCAACTAAAATTTTTTTTCACAATCCAAAAAATTGAAGTTATTTTCATCTAAATCTACTCAAATATAGATCCTACAACAAAAATACTCAACAAAATAAAAAAAAATCGAAGTTGATTTCAAATAAATTTATTAAAATTTGACACTTCCAACTAAAATTTTTTTCATACTCCAACAAAATTGAAGTTATTTTCATCTAAATTTACTCAAATATAGATCCTACAACCAAAATACGCAACAAAATCCAAAAAAATCGAAGTTGATTTCAAATGAATTTATTAAAATTAGACCAAAATCTTGTCAAAATCCAAAAAATTGAAGTTATTTTCATCTAAATTTACTCAAATATAGATCCTACAACAAAAATACTCAACAAAATCCAAAAAAAATCGAAGTTGATTTCAAATAAATTTATTAAAATTTGACATTTCCAACTAAATTTTTTTTCAGAATCCAACAAAATTGAAGTTATTTTCATCTAAATTTACTCAAATATAGACCCTACAACAAAAATACACAACAAAATCCAAAAAAATCGAAGTTGATTTCAAATAAATTTATTAAAATTTGACACTTCCAACTAATTTTTTTTTCATAATCCAACAAAATTAAATTTATTTTCATCTAAATTTACTCAAATATAGATCCTACAACAAATATACTCAACAAAATCCAAAATAATCGAAGTTGATTTCAAATAAATTGAATAAAACTTGATACTTCCAACTAAAATTTTTTTCACAATCCAACAAAATTGAAGTTATTTTCATCTAAATTTAATCAAATATAGATCCTACAACAAAAATACTCGACAAAATCCAAAAAAATCGAAGTTGATTTCATATGAATTTATTAAAATTTGACACTTCCAACTAAAATTTTTTTATAATCCAACAAAATTGAAGTTATTTTCATCTAAATTTAGTCAAATATAGATCCTACAACAAAAATACTCAACAAAATCCAAAAAAATCGAAGTTGATTTCAAATAAATTTATTAAAATTTGACCCTTCCAACTAAAATTTTTTTTCACAATCCAAAAAATTGAAGTTATTTTCATCTAAATCTACTCAAATATAGATCCTACAACAAAAATACTCAACAAAATCCAAAATAATCGAAGTTGATTTCAAATAAATTTAAAAATTCGACACTTCCAACTAAAATTTTTTTCACAATCCAAAAAATTGATGTTATTTTCATCTAAATTTACTCAAATATAGATCCTACAACAAAAATACTCAATAAAATCTAAAAAAATCGCAGTTGGTTTCAAATAATATTATTAAAATTTGACACTTCCAAATAAGTTTTTTTCACAATCCAACAAAATTGAAGTTATTTTCATCTAAATTTAATCAAATATAGATCCTACAACAAGAATACTCAACAAAATCCAAAAAAATCGAAGTTGATTTCAAATGAATTTATTAAAATTTGACAAAAATCTTGTCTACATCCAAGAAAATTGAAGTTATTTTCATCTGAATTTAGTCAAATATAGATCCTACAACAAAAATAATCAACAAAATCCAAAAAAATCGAAGTTGATTTCAAATGATTTTATTAAAATTTGACAAAAATCTTGTCTACATACAAGAAAATTGAAGTTATTTTCATCTAAATTTAGTCAAATATAGATCCTACAACCAAAATAGTCATCAAAATCCAAAAAAAATCGAAGTTGATTTCAAATAAATTTATTAAAATTTGACATTTCCAACTAAATTTTTTTTCAGAATCCAACAAAATTGAAGTTATTTTCATCTAAATTTACTCAAATATAGACCCTACAACAAAAATACACAACAAAATCCAAAAAAATCGAAGTTGATTTCAAATAAATTTATTAAAATTTGACACTTCCAACTAATTTTTTTTTCATAATCCAACAAAATTAAATTTATTTTCATCTAAATTTACTCAAATATAGATCCTACAACAAATATACTCAACAAAATCCAAAATAATCGAAGTTGATTTCAAATAAATTGAATAAAACTTGATACTTCCAACTAAAATTTTTTTCACAATCCAACAAAATTGAAGTTATTTTCATCTAAATTTAATCAAATATAGATCCTACAACAAAAATACTCGACAAAATCCAAAAAAATCGAAGTTGATTTCATATGAATTTATTAAAATTTGACACTTCCAACTAAAATTTTTTTATAATCCAACAAAATTGAAGTTATTTTCATCTAAATTTAGTCAAATATAGATCCTACAACAAAAATACTCAACAAAATCCAAAAAAATCGAAGTTGATTTCAAATAAATTTATTAAAATTTGACCCTTCCAACTAAAATTTTTTTTCACAATCCAAAAAATTGAAGTTATTTTCATCTAAATCTACTCAAATATAGATCCTACAACAAAAATACTCAACAAAATCCAAAAAAATCGAAGTTGATTTCAAATGAATTTATTAAAATTTGACAAAAATCTTGTCTACATCCAAGAAAATTGAAGTTATTTTCATCTGAATTTAGTCAAATATAGATCCTACAACAAAAATAATCAACAAAATCCAAAAAAATCGAAGTTGAATTCAAATGATTTTATTAAAATTTGACAAAAATCTTGTCTACATACAAGAAAATTGAAGTTATTTTCATCTAAATTTAGTCAAATATAGATCCTACAACCAAAATAGTCATCAAAATCCAAAAAATCGAAGTTGATTTCAAACGATTTTATTAAAATTTGACCAAAATCTTGTCAAAATCCAAAAAATTGAAGTTATTTTCATCTAAATTTACTCAAATATAGATCCTACAACCAAAATACGCAACAAAATCCAAAATAATCGAAGTTGATTTCAAATAAATTTAAAAATTCGACACTTCCAACTAAAATTTTTTTCACAATCCAAAAAATTGATGTTATTTTCATCGAAATTTACTCAAATATAGATCCTACAACAAAAATACTCAACAAAATCCAAAAAAATCGAAGTTGATTTCAAATGAATTTACTAAAATTTGACCAAAATCTTGTCTACATACAAGAAAATTGAAGTTATTTTCATCTAAATTTAGTCAAATATAGATCCTACAACCAAAATACTCAACAAAATAAAAAAAAATCGAAGTTGATTTCAAATAAATTTATTAAAATTTGACCCTTCCAACTAAAATTTTTTTTCACAATCCAAAAAATTGAAGTTATTTTCATCTAAATTTAATCAAATATAGATCCTACAACAAGAATACTCAACAAAATCCAAAAAAATCGAAGTTGATTTCAAATGAATTTATTAAAATTTGATAAAAATCTTGTCTACATCCAAGAAAATTGAAGTTATTTTCATCTAAATTTAGTCAAATATAGATCCTACAACCAAAATACTCATCAAAATCCAAAAAAATCGAAGTTGATTTAATATAAATTTATTAAAATTTGACACTTCCAACTAAATTTTTTTTCATAATCCAACAAAATTGAATTTATTTTCATCTAAATTTAGACAAATATAGATCCTACAACCAAAATACTCAACAAAATAAAAAAAAATCGAAGTTGGTTTCAAATAAATTTATTAAAATTTGACACTTCCAACTAAAATTTTTTTCATAATCCAACAAAATTGAAGTTATTTTCATCTATATTTACTCAAATATAGATCCTACAACAAATATACTCAACAAAATCCAAAAAAATCGAAGTTGATTTCAAATATATTTATTAAAAATTGAACCTTCCAACTAAAATTTTTTTTCACAATCCAAAAAATTGAAGTTATTTTCATCTAAATCTACTCAAATATAGATCCTACAACAAAAATACTCAACAAAATAAAAAAAAATCGAAGTTGATTTCAAATAAATTTATTAAAATTTGACACTTCCAACTAAAATTTTTTTCATACTCCAACAAAATTGAAGTTATTTTCATCTAAATTTACTCAAATATAGATCCTACAACCAAAATACGCAACAAAATCCAAAAAAATCGAAGTTGATTTCAAATGAATTTATTAAAATTAGACCAAAATCTTGTCAAAATCCAAAAAATTGAAGTTATTTTCATCTAAATTTACTCAAATATAGATCCTACAACAAAAATACTCAACAAAATCCAAAAAAAATCGAAGTTGATTTCAAATAAATTTATTAAAATTTGACATTTCCAACTAAATTTTTTTTCAGAATCCAACAAAATTGAAGTTATTTTCATCTAAATTTACTCAAATATAGACCCTACAACAAAAATACACAACAAAATCCAAAAAAATCGAAGTTGATTTCAAATAAATTTATTAAAATTTGACACTTCCAACTAATTTTTTTTTCATAATCCAACAAAATTAAATTTATTTTCATCTAAATTTACTCAAATATAGATCCTACAACAAATATACTCAACAAAATCCAAAATAATCGAAGTTGATTTCAAATAAATTGAATAAAACTTGATACTTCCAACTAAAATTTTTTTCACAATCCAACAAAATTGAAGTTATTTTCATCTAAATTTAATCAAATATAGATCCTACAACAAAAATACTCGACAAAATCCAAAAAAATCGAAGTTGATTTCATATGAATTTATTAAAATTTGACACTTCCAACTAAAATTTTTTTATAATCCAACAAAATTGAAGTTATTTTCATCTAAATTTAGTCAAATATAGATCCTACAACAAAAATACTCAACAAAATCCAAAAAAATCGAAGTTGATTTCAAATAAATTTATTAAAATTTGACCCTTCCAACTAAAATTTTTTTTCACAATCCAAAAAATTGAAGTTATTTTCATCTAAATCTACTCAAATATAGATCCTACAACAAAAATACTCAACAAAATCCAAAATAATCGAAGTTGATTTCAAATAAATTTAAAAATTCGACACTTCCAACTAAAATTTTTTTCACAATCCAAAAAATTGATGTTATTTTCATCTAAATTTACTCAAATATAGATCCTACAACAAAAATACTCAATAAAATCTAAAAAAATCGCAGTTGGTTTCAAATAATATTATTAAAATTTGACACTTCCAAATAAGTTTTTTTCACAATCCAACAAAATTGAAGTTATTTTCATCTAAATTTAATCAAATATAGATCCTACAACAAGAATACTCAACAAAATCCAAAAAAATCGAAGTTGATTTCAAATGAATTTATTAAAATTTGACAAAAATCTTGTCTACATCCAAGAAAATTGAAGTTATTTTCATCTGAATTTAGTCAAATATAGATCCTACAACAAAAATAATCAACAAAATCCAAAAAAATCGAAGTTGATTTCAAATGATTTTATTAAAATTTGACAAAAATCTTGTCTACATACAAGAAAATTGAAGTTATTTTCATCTAAATTTAGTCAAATATAGATCCTACAACCAAAATAGTCATCAAAATCCAAAAAATCGAAGTTGATTTCAAACGATTTTATTAAAATTTGACCAAAATCTTGTCAAAATCCAAAAAATTGAAGTTATTTTCATCTAAATTTACTCAAATATAGATCCTACAACCAAAATACGCAACAAAATCCAAAATAATCGAAGTTGATTTCAAATAAATTTAAAAATTCGACACTTCCAACTAAAATTTTTTTCACAATCCAAAAAATTGATGTTATTTTCATCTAAATTTACTCAAATATAGATCCTACAACCAAAATACGCAACAAAATCCAAAATAATCGAAGTTGATTTCAAATAAATTTAAAAATTCGACACTTCCAACTAAAATTTTTTTCACAATCCAAAAAATTGATGTTATTTTCATCTAAATTTACTCAAATATAGATCCTACAACAAAAATACTCAACAAAATCCAAAAAAATCGAAGTTGATTTCAAATGAATTTATTAAAATTTGACCAAAATCTTGTCTACATCCAAGAAAATTGAAGTTATTTTCATCTAAATTTACTCAAATATAGATCCTACAACAAAAATAATCAACAAAATCCAAAAAAATCGAAGTTGATTTCAAATGATTTTATTAAAATTTGACAAAAATCTTGTCTACATACAAGAAAATTGAAGTTATTTTCATCTAAATTTAGTCAAATATAGATCCTACAACCAAAATAGTCATCAAAATCCAAAAAATCGAAGTTGATTTCAAACGATTTTATTAAAATTTGACCAAAATCTTGTCAAAATCCAAAAAATTGAAGTTATTTTCATCTAAATTTACTCAAATATAGATCCTACAACCAAAATACGCAACAAAATCCAAAATAATCGAAGTTGATTTCAAATAAATTTAAAAATTCGACACTTCCAACTAAAATTTTTTTCACAATCCAAAAAATTGATGTTATTTTCATCTAAATTTACTCAAATATAGATCCTACAACAAAAATACTCAACAAAATCCAAAAAAATCGAAGTTGATTTCAAATGAATTTACTAAAATTTGACCAAAATCTTGTCTACACACAAGAAAATTGAAGTTATTTTCATCTAAATTTAGTCAAATATAGATCCTACAACCAAAATAGTCATCAAAATCCAAAAAATCGAAGTTGATTTCAAATAAATTTATTAAAATATGACACTTCCAACTAAATTTTTTTTCATAATCCAACAAAATTGAAGTTATTTTCATCTAAATTTACTCAAATATAGATCCTACAGCCAAAATACGCAACAAAATCCAAAATAATCGAAGTTGATTTCAAATAAATTTAAAAATTCGACACTTCCAACTAAAATTTTTTTCACAATCCAAAAAATTGATGTTATTTTCATCTAAATTTACTCAAATATAGATCCTACAACAAAAATACTCAACAAAATCCAAAAAAATCGAAGTTGATTTCACATGAATTTATTAAAATTTGACCAAAATCTTGTCTACATCCAAGAAAATTGAAGTTATTTTCATCTAAATTTTCTCAAATATAGATCCTACAACAAATATACTCAACAAAATCCAAAAAAATCGAAGTTGATTTCAAATAAATTTATTAAAATTTGACCCTTCCAACTAAAATTTTTTTTCACAATCCAAAAAATTGAAGTTATTTTCATCTAAATTTAATCAAATATAGATCCTACAACAAGAATACTCAACAAAATCCAAAAAAATCGAAGTTGATTTCAAATGAATTTATTAAAATTTGACCAAAATCTTGTCTACATCCAAGAAAATTGAAGTTATTTTCATCTAAATTTTCTCAAATATAGATCCTACAACAAATATACTCAACAAAATCCAAAAAAATCGAAGTTGATTTCAAATAAATTTATTAAAATTTGACACTTCCAACTAATTTTTTTTCATAATCCAACAAAATTAAATTTATTTTCATCTAAATTTACTCAAATATAGATCCTACAACAAAAATACTCAACAAAATCCAAAAAAATCGAAGTTGATTTCAAATAAATTTATTAAAATTTGACACTTCCAACTAAATTTTTTTTCATAATCCAACAAAATTGAAGTTATTTTCATCTAAATTTACTCAAATATAGATCCTACAACCAAAATACGCACAAAATCCAAAAAAATCGAAGTTGATTTCAAATGAATTTATTAAAATTTGACCAAAATCTTGTCAAAATCCAAAAAATTGAAGTTATTTTCATCTAAATTTACTCAAATATAGATCCTACAACAAAAATACTCAACAAAATCCAAAAAAAATCGAAGTTGATTTCAAATAAATTTATTAAAATTTGACATTTCCAACTAAATTTTTTTCAGAATCCAACAAAATTGAAGTTATTTTCATCTAAATTTACTCAAATATAGACCCTACAACAAAAATACTCATCAAAATCCAAAAAAATCGAAGTTGATTTCAAATGAATTTATTAAAATTTGACAAAAATCTTGTCTACATCCAAGAAAATTGGAGTTATTTTCATCTAAATTTAATCAAATATAGATCCTACAACAAGAATACTCAACAAAATCCAAAAAAATCGAAGTTGATTTCAAATGAATTTATTAAAATTTGACAAAAATCTTGTCTACATCCAAGAAAATTGAAGTTATTTTCATCTAAATTTAGTCAAATATAGATCCTACAACCAAAATACTCATCAAAATCCAAAAAAATCGAAGTTGATTTAATATAAATTTATTAAAATTTGACACTTCCAACTAAATTTTTTTTCATAATCCAACAAAATTGAATTTATTTTCATCTAAATTTAGACAAATATAGATCCTACAACCAAAATACTCAACAAAATAAAAAAAAATCGAAGTTGGTTTCAAATAAATTTATTAAAATTTGACACTTCCAACTAAAATTTTTTTCATAATCCAACAAAATTGAAGTTATTTTCATCTATATTTACTCAAATATAGATCCTACAACAAATATACTCAACAAAATCCAAAAAAATCGAAGTTGATTTCAAATAAATTTATTAAAAATTGAACCTTCCAACTAAAATTTTTTTTCACAATCCAAAAAATTGAAGTTATTTTCATCTAAATCTACTCAAATATAGATCCTACAACAAAAATACTCAACAAAATAAAAAAAAATCGAAGTTGATTTCAAATAAATTTATTAAAATTTGACACTTCCAACTAAAATTTTTTTCATACTCCAACAAAATTGAAGTTATTTTCATCTAAATTTACTCAAATATAGATCCTACAACCAAAATACGCAACAAAATCCAAAAAAATCGAAGTTGATTTCAAATGAATTTATTAAAATTTGACCAAAATCTTGTCAAAATCCAAAAAATTGAAGTTATTTTCATCTAAATTTACTCAAATATAGATCCTACAACAAAAATACTCAACAAAATCCAAAAAAAATCGAAGTTGATTTCAAATAAATTTATTAAAATTTGACATTTCCAACTAAATTTTTTTTCAGAATCCAACAAAATTGAAGTTATTTTCATCTAAATTTACTCAAATATAGACCCTACAACAAAAATACACAACAAAATCCAAAAAAATCGAAGTTGATTTCAAATAAATTTATTAAAATTTGACACTTCCAACTAATTTTTTTTTCATAATCCAACAAAATTAAATTTATTTTCATCTAAATTTACTCAAATATAGATCCTACAACAAATATACTCAACAAAATCCAAAATAATCGAAGTTGATTTCAAATAAATTGAATAAAACTTGATACTTCCAACTAAAATTTTTTTCACAATCCAACAAAATTGAAGTTATTTTCATCTAAATTTAATCAAATATAGATCCTACAACAAAAATACTCGACAAAATCCAAAAAAATCGAAGTTGATTTCAAATAAATTGAATAAAACTTGATACTTCCAACTAAAATTTTTTTCACAATCCAACAAAATTGAAGTTATTTTCATCTAAATTTAATCAAATATAGATCCTACAACAAAAATACTCGACAAAATCCAAAAAAATCGAAGTTGATTTCATATGAATTTATTAAAATTTGACACTTCCAACTAAAATTTTTTTATAATCCAACAAAATTGAAGTTATTTTCATCTAAATTTAGTCAAATATAGATCCTACAACAAAAATACTCAACAAAATCCAAAAAAATCGAAGTTGATTTCAAATAAATTTATTAAAATTTGACCCTTCCAACTAAAATTTTTTTTCACAATCCAAAAAATTGAAGTTATTTTCATCTAAATCTACTCAAATATAGATCCTACAACAAAAATACTCAACAAAATCCAAAAAAATCGAAGTTGATTTCAAATGAATTTATTAAAATTTGACAAAAATCTTGTCTACATCCAAGAAAATTGATGTTATTTTCATCTAAATTTACTCAAATATAGATCCTACAACAAAAATAATCAACAAAATCCAAAAAAATCGAAGTTGATTTCAAATGATTTTATTAAAATTTGACAAAAATCTTGTCTACATACAAGAAAATTGAAGTTATTTTCATCTAAATTTAGTCAAATATAGATCCTACAACCAAAATAGTCATCAAAATCCAAAAAATCGAAGTTGATTTCAAACGATTTTATTAAAATTTGACCAAAATCTTGTCAAAATCCAAAAAATTGAAGTTATTTTCATCTAAATTTACTCAAATATAGAACCTACAACAAAAATACTCAACAAAATCCAAAAAAATCGAAGTTGATTTCAAATAAATTTATTAAAATTTGACACTTCCAACTAAAATTTTTTTCACAATCCAACAAAATTGAAGTTATTTTCATCTAAATTTATTCAAATATAGACCCTACAACAAAAATACTCATCAAAATCCAAAAAAATCGAAGTTGATTTCAAATAAATTTTTTAAAATTTGACACTTCCAACTAAAATTTTTTTCACAATCCAACAAAATTGAAGTTATTTTCAACCAAATTTACTCAAATATAGATCCTACAACCAAAATACGCAACAAAATCCAAAAAAATCGAAGTTCCTTTCAAATGAATTTATTAAAATTTGACCAAAATCTTGTCAAAATCCAAAAAATTGAAGTTATTTTCATCTAAATTTACTCAAATATAGATCCTACAACAAAAATACTCAATAAAATCCAAAAAAAATCGAAGTTGATTTCAAATAAATTTATTAAAATTTGACATTTCCAACTAAATTTTTTTCAGAATCCACGAAAATTGAAGTTATTTTCATCTAAATTTACTCAAATATAGACCCTACAACAAAAATACTCATCAAAATCCAAAAAAATCGAAGTTGATTTCAAATGAATTTATTAAAATTTGACAAAAATCTTGTCTACATCCAAGAAAATTGAAGTTATTTTCATCTAAATTTACTCAAATATAGATCCTACAACAAAAATACTCAACAAAACCCAAAAAAATCGAAGTTGATTTCAAATGATTTTATTAAAATTTGACAAAAATCTTGTCTACACACAAGAAAATTGAAGTTATTTTCATCTAAATTTAGTCAAATATAGATCCTACAACCAAAATAGTCATCAAAATCCAAAAAATCGAAGTTGATTTCAAATAAATTTATTAAAATTTGACACTTCCAACTAAATTTTTTTTCATAATCCAACAAAATTGAAGTTATTTTCATCTAAATTTACTCAAATATAGATCCTACAACCAAAATACTCAACAAAATACAAAAAAATCGAAGTTGATTTCAAATGAATTTATTAAAATTTGACCAAAATCTTGTCAAAATCCAAGAAAATTGAAGTTATTTTCATCTAAATTTAGTCAAATATAGATCCTACAACCAAAATACTCGACAAAATCCAAAAAAATCGAAGTTGATTTCATATGAATTTATTAAAATTTGACACTTCCAACTAAATTTTTTTTTATAATCCAACAAAATTGAAGTTATTTTCATCTAAATTTAGTCAAATATAGATCCTACAACCAAAATACTTATCAAAATCCAAAAAAATCGAAGTTGATTTCAAATGAATTTATTAAAATTTGACAAAAATCTTGTCTACATCCAAGAAAATTGATGTTATTTTCATCTAAATTTACTCAAAAATAGATCCTACAACAAAAATAATCAACAAAATCCAAAAAAATCGAAGTTGATTTCAAATGATTTTATTAAAATTTGACAAAAATCTTGTCTACATACAAGAAAATTGAAGTTATTTTCATCTAAATTTAGTCAAATATAGATCCTACAACCAAAATAGTCATCAAAATCCAAAAAATCGAAGTTGATTTCAAACGATTTTATTAAAATTTGACCAAAATCTTGTCAAAATCCAAAAAATTGAAGTTATTTTCATCTAAATTTACTCAAATATAGAACCTACAACAAAAATACTCAACAAAATCCAAAAAAATCGAAGTTGATTTCAAATAAATTTATTAAAATTTGACACTTCCAACTAAAATTTTTTTCACAATCCAACAAAATTGAAGTTATTTTCATCTAAATTTATTCAAATATAGACCCTACAACAAAAATACTCAACAAAATCCAAAAAAATCGAAGTTGATTTCAAATAAATTTTTTAAAATTTGACACTTCCAACTAAAATTTTTTTCACAATCCAACAAAATTGAAGTTATTTTCATCTAAATTTACTCAAATATAGATCCTACAACCAAAATACGCAACAAAATCCAAAAAAATCGAAGTTCCTTTCAAATGAATTTATTAAAATTTGACCAAAATCTTGTCAAAATCCAAAAAATTGAAGTTATTTTCATCTAAATTTACTCAATTATAGATCCTACAACAAAAATACTCAACAAAATCCAAAAAAAATCGAAGTTGATTTCAAATAAATTTATTAAAATTTGACATTTCCAACTAAATTTTTTTTCAGAATCCAACAAAATTGAAGTTATTTTCATCTAAATTTAGTCAAATATAGATCCTACAACCAAAATACTTATCAAAATCCAAAAAAATCGAAGTTGATTTCAAATGAATTTATTAAAATTTGACAAAAATCTTGTCTACATCCAAGAAAATTGAAGTTATTTTCATCTAAATTTACTCAAATATAGATCCTACAACAAAAATAATCAACAAAATCCAAAAAAATCGAAGTTGATTTCAAATGATTTTATTAAAATTTGACAAAAATCTTGTCTACATACAAGAAAATTGAAGTTATTTTCATCTAAATTTAGTCAAATATAGATCCTACAACCAAAATAGTCATCAAAATCCAAAAAATCGAAGTTGATTTCAAACGATTTTATTAAAATTTGACCAAAATCTTGTCAAAATCCAAAAAATTGAAGTTATTTTCATCTAAATTTACTCAAATATAGAACCTACAACAAAAATACTCAACAAAATCCAAAAAAATCGAAGTTGATTTCAAATAAATTTATTAAAATTTGACACTTCCAACTAAAATTTTTTTCACAATCCAACAAAATTGAAGTTATTTTCATCTAAATTTATTCAAATATAGACCCTACAACAAAAATACTCAACAAAATCCAAAAAAATCGAAGTTGATTTCAAATAAATTTTTTAAAATTTGACACTTCCAACTAAAATTTTTTTCACAATCCAACAAAATTGAAGTTATTTTCATCTAAATTTACTCAAATATAGATCCTACAATAAAAATACTCAACAAAATCCAAAAAAATCGAAGTTGATTTCAAATAAATTTATTAAAAATTGAACCTTCCAACTAAAATTTTTTTTCACAATCCAAAAAATTGAAGTTATTTTCATCTAAATCTACTCAAATATAGATCCTACAACAAAAATACTCAACAAAATAAAAAAAAATCGAAGTTGATTTCAAATAAATTTATTAAAATTTGACACTTCCAACTAAAATTTTTTTCATACTCCAACAAAATTGAAGTTATTTTCATCTAAATTTACTCAAATATAGATCCTACAACCAAAATACGCAACAAAATCCAAAAAAAAATCGAAGTTGATTTCGAATAAATTTATTAAAATTTGACATTTCCAACTAAATTTTTTTTCAGAATCCAACAAAATTGAAGTTATTTTCATCTAAATTTAGTCAAATATAGATCCTACAACCAAAATACTTATCAAAATCCAAAAAAATCGAAGTTGATTTCAAATGAATTTATTAAAATTTGACAAAAATCTTGTCTACATCCAAGAAAATTGAAGTTATTTTCATCTAAATTTAGTCAAATATAGATCCTACAACCAAAATAGTCATCAAAATCCAAAAAATCGAAGTTGATTTCAAACGATTTTATTAAAATTTGACCAAAATCTTGTCAAAATCCAAAAAATTGAAGTTATTATCATCTAAATTTACTCAAATATAGAACCTACAACAAAAATACTCAACAAAATCCAAAAAAATCGAAGTTGATTTCAAATAAATTTATTAAAATTTGACACTTCCAACTAAAATTTTTTTCACAATCCAACAAAATTGAAGTTATTTTCATCTAAATTTACTCAAATATAGATCCTACAACAAAAATACTCAATAAAATCCAAAAAAAATCGAAGTTGATTTCAAATAAATTTATTAAAATTTGACATTTCCAACTAAATTTTTTTCAGAATCCACGAAAATTGAAGTTATTTTCATCTAAATTTACTCAAATATAGACCCTACAACAAAAATACTCATCAAAATCCAAAAAAATCGAAGTTGATTTCAAATGAATTTATTAAAATTTGACAAAAATCTTGTCTACATCCAAGAAAATTGAAGTTATTTTCATCTAAATTTACTCAAATATAGATCCTACAACAAAAATACTCAACAAAACCCAAAAAAATCGAAGTTGATTTCAAATGATTTTATTAAAATTTGACAAAAATCTTGTCTACACACAAGAAAATTGAAGTTATTTTCATCTAAATTTAGTCAAATATAGATCCTACAACCAAAATAGTCATCAAAATCCAAAAAATCGAAGTTGATTTCAAATAAATTTATTAAAATTTGACACTTCCAACTAAATTTTTTTTCATAATCCAACAAAATTGAAGTTATTTTCATCTAAATTTACTCAAATATAGATCCTACAACCAAAATACTCAACAAAATACAAAAAAATCGAAGTTGATTTCAAATGAATTTATTAAAATTTGACCAAAATCTTGTCAAAATCCAAGAAAATTGAAGTTATTTTCATCTAAATTTAGTCAAATATAGATCCTACAACCAAAATACTCGACAAAATCCAAAAAAATCGAAGTTGATTTCATATGAATTTATTAAAATTTGACACTTCCAACTAAATTTTTTTTTATAATCCAACAAAATTGAAGTTATTTTCATCTAAATTTAGTCAAATATAGATCCTACAACCAAAATACTTATCAAAATCCAAAAAAATCGAAGTTGATTTCAAATGAATTTATTAAAATTTGACAAAAATCTTGTCTACATCCAAGAAAATTGATGTTATTTTCATCTAAATTTACTCAAATATAGATCCTACAACAAAAATAATCAACAAAATCCAAAAAAATCGAAGTTGATTTCAAATGATTTTATTAAAATTTGACAAAAATCTTGTCTACATACAAGAAAATTGAAGTTATTTTCATCTAAATTTAGTCAAATATAGATCCTACAACCAAAATAGTCATCAAAATCCAAAAAATCGAAGTTGATTTCAAACGATTTTATTAAAATTTGACCAAAATCTTGTCAAAATCCAAAAAATTGAAGTTATTTTCATCTAAATTTACTCAAATATAGAACCTACAACAAAAATACTCAACAAAATCCAAAAAAATCGAAGTTGATTTCAAATAAATTTATTAAAATTTGACACTTCCAACTAAAATTTTTTTCACAATCCAACAAAATTGAAGTTATTTTCATCTAAATTTATTCAAATATAGACCCTACAACAAAAATACTCAACAAAATCCAAAAAAATCGAAGTTGATTTCAAATAAATTTTTTAAAATTTGACACTTCCAACTAAAATTTTTTTCACAATCCAACAAAATTGAAGTTATTTTCATCTAAATTTACTCAAATATAGATCCTACAACCAAAATACGCAACAAAATCCAAAAAAATCGAAGTTCCTTTCAAATGAATTTATTAAAATTTGACCAAAATCTTGTCAAAATCCAAAAAATTGAAGTTATTTTCATCTAAATTTACTCAATTATAGATCCTACAACAAAAATACTCAACAAAATCCAAAAAAAATCGAAGTTGATTTCAAATAAATTTATTAAAATTTGACATTTCCAACTAAATTTTTTTTCAGAATCCAACAAAATTGAAGTTATTTTCATCTAAATTTAGTCAAATATAGATCCTACAACCAAAATACTTATCAAAATCCAAAAAAATCGAAGTTGATTTCAAATGAATTTATTAAAATTTGACAAAAATCTTGTCTACATCCAAGAAAATTGAAGTTATTTTCATCTAAATTTACTCAAATATAGATCCTACAACAAAAATAATCAACAAAATCCAAAAAAATCGAAGTTGATTTCAAATGATTTTATTAAAATTTGACAAAAATCTTGTCTACATACAAGAAAATTGAAGTTATTTTCATCTAAATTTAGTCAAATATAGATCCTACAACCAAAATAGTCATCAAAATCCAAAAAATCGAAGTTGATTTCAAACGATTTTATTAAAATTTGACCAAAATCTTGTCAAAATCCAAAAAATTGAAGTTATTTTCATCTAAATTTACTCAAATATAGAACCTACAACAAAAATACTCAACAAAATCCAAAAAAATCGAAGTTGATTTCAAATAAATTTATTAAAATTTGACACTTCCAACTAAAATTTTTTTCACAATCCAACAAAATTGAAGTTATTTTCATCTAAATTTATTCAAATATAGACCCTACAACAAAAATACTCAACAAAATCCAAAAAAATCGAAGTTGATTTCAAATAAATTTTTTAAAATTTGACACTTCCAACTAAAATTTTTTTCACAATCCAACAAAATTGAAGTTATTTTCATCTAAATTTACTCAAATATAGATCCTACAATAAAAATACTCAACAAAATCCAAAAAAATCGAAGTTGATTTCAAATAAATTTATTAAAAATTGAACCTTCCAACTAAAATTTTTTTTCACAATCCAAAAAATTGAAGTTATTTTCATCTAAATCTACTCAAATATAGATCCTACAACAAAAATACTCAACAAAATAAAAAAAAATCGAAGTTGATTTCAAATAAATTTATTAAAATTTGACACTTCCAACTAAAATTTTTTTCATACTCCAACAAAATTGAAGTTATTTTCATCTAAATTTACTCAAATATAGATCCTACAACCAAAATACGCAACAAAATCCAAAAAAAAATCGAAGTTGATTTCGAATAAATTTATTAAAATTTGACATTTCCAACTAAATTTTTTTTCAGAATCCAACAAAATTGAAGTTATTTTCATCTAAATTTAGTCAAATATAGATCCTACAACCAAAATACTTATCAAAATCCAAAAAAATCGAAGTTGATTTCAAATGAATTTATTAAAATTTGACAAAAATCTTGTCTACATCCAAGAAAATTGAAGTTATTTTCATCTAAATTTAGTCAAATATAGATCCTACAACCAAAATAGTCATCAAAATCCAAAAAATCGAAGTTGATTTCAAACGATTTTATTAAAATTTGACCAAAATCTTGTCAAAATCCAAAAAATTGAAGTTATTATCATCTAAATTTACTCAAATATAGAACCTACAACAAAAATACTCAACAAAATCCAAAAAAATCGAAGTTGATTTCAAATAAATTTATTAAAATTTGACACTTCCAACTAAAATTTTTTTCACAATCCAACAAAATTGAAGTTATTTTCATCTAAATTTACTCAAATATAGATCCTACAACAAAAATACTCAATAAAATCCAAAAAAAATCGAAGTTGATTTCAAATAAATTTATTAAAATTTGACATTTCCAACTAAATTTTTTTCAGAATCCACGAAAATTGAAGTTATTTTCATCTAAATTTACTCAAATATAGACCCTACAACAAAAATACTCATCAAAATCCAAAAAAATCGAAGTTGATTTCAAATGAATTTATTAAAATTTGACAAAAATCTTGTCTACATCCAAGAAAATTGAAGTTATTTTCATCTAAATTTACTCAAATATAGATCCTACAACAAAAATACTCAACAAAACCCAAAAAAATCGAAGTTGATTTCAAATGATTTTATTAAAATTTGACAAAAATCTTGTCTACACACAAGAAAATTGAAGTTATTTTCATCTAAATTTAGTCAAATATAGATCCTACAACCAAAATAGTCATCAAAATCCAAAAAATCGAAGTTGATTTCAAATAAATTTATTAAAATTTGACACTTCCAACTAAATTTTTTTTCATAATCCAACAAAATTGAAGTTATTTTCATCTAAATTTACTCAAATATAGATCCTACAACCAAAATACTCAACAAAATACAAAAAAATCGAAGTTGATTTCAAATGAATTTATTAAAATTTGACCAAAATCTTGTCAAAATCCAAGAAAATTGAAGTTATTTTCATCTAAATTTAGTCAAATATAGATCCTACAACCAAAATACTCGACAAAATCCAAAAAAATCGAAGTTGATTTCATATGAATTTATTAAAATTTGACACTTCCAACTAAATTTTTTTTTATAATCCAACAAAATTGAAGTTATTTTCATCTAAATTTAGTCAAATATAGATCCTACAACCAAAATACTTATCAAAATCCAAAAAAATCGAAGTTGATTTCAAATGAATTTATTAAAATTTGACAAAAATCTTGTCTACATCCAAGAAAATTGATGTTATTTTCATCTAAATTTACTCAAATATAGATCCTACAACAAAAATAATCAACAAAATCCAAAAAAATCGAAGTTGATTTCAAATGATTTTATTAAAATTTGACAAAAATCTTGTCTACATACAAGAAAATTGAAGTTATTTTCATCTAAATTTAGTCAAATATAGATCCTACAACCAAAATAGTCATCAAAATCCAAAAAATCGAAGTTGATTTCAAACGATTTTATTAAAATTTGACCAAAATCTTGTCAAAATCCAAAAAATTGAAGTTATTTTCATCTAAATTTACTCAAATATAGAACCTACAACAAAAATACTCAACAAAATCCAAAAAAATCGAAGTTGATTTCAAATAAATTTATTAAAATTTGACACTTCCAACTAAAATTTTTTTCACAATCCAACAAAATTGAAGTTATTTTCATCTAAATTTATTCAAATATAGACCCTACAACAAAAATACTCAACAAAATCCAAAAAAATCGAAGTTGATTTCAAATAAATTTTTTAAAATTTGACACTTCCAACTAAAATTTTTTTCACAATCCAACAAAATTGAAGTTATTTTCATCTAAATTTACTCAAATATAGATCCTACAATAAAAATACTCAACAAAATCCAAAAAAATCGAAGTTGATTTCAAATAAATTTATTAAAAATTGAACCTTCCAACTAAAATTTTTTTTCACAATCCAAAAAATTGAAGTTATTTTCATCTAAATCTACTCAAATATAGATCCTACAACAAAAATACTCAACAAAATAAAAAAAAATCGAAGTTGATTTCAAATAAATTTATTAAAATTTGACACTTCCAACTAAAATTTTTTTCATACTCCAACAAAATTGAAGTTATTTTCATCTAAATTTACTCAAATATAGATCCTACAACCAAAATACGCAACAAAATCCAAAAAAAAATCGAAGTTGATTTCGAATAAATTTATTAAAATTTGACATTTCCAACTAAATTTTTTTTCAGAATCCAACAAAATTGAAGTTATTTTCATCTAAATTTAGTCAAATATAGATCCTACAACCAAAATACTTATCAAAATCCAAAAAAATCGAAGTTGATTTCAAATGAATTTATTAAAATTTGACAAAAATCTTGTCTACATCCAAGAAAATTGAAGTTATTTTCATCTAAATTTAGTCAAATATAGATCCTACAACCAAAATAGTCATCAAAATCCAAAAAATCGAAGTTGATTTCAAACGATTTTATTAAAATTTGACCAAAATCTTGTCAAAATCCAAAAAATTGAAGTTATTATCATCTAAATTTACTCAAATATAGAACCTACAACAAAAATACTCAACAAAATCCAAAAAAATCGAAGTTGATTTCAAATAAATTTATTAAAATTTGACACTTCCAACTAAAATTTTTTTCACAATCCAACAAAATTGAAGTTATTTTCATCTAAATTTACTCAAATATAGATCCTACAACAAAAATACTCAATAAAATCCAAAAAAAATCGAAGTTGATTTCAAATAAATTTATTAAAATTTGACATTTCCAACTAAATTTTTTTCAGAATCCACGAAAATTGAAGTTATTTTCATCTAAATTTACTCAAATATAGACCCTACAACAAAAATACTCATCAAAATCCAAAAAAATCGAAGTTGATTTCAAATGAATTTATTAAAATTTGACAAAAATCTTGTCTACATCCAAGAAAATTGAAGTTATTTTCATCTAAATTTACTCAAATATAGATCCTACAACAAAAATACTCAACAAAACCCAAAAAAATCGAAGTTGATTTCAAATGATTTTATTAAAATTTGACAAAAATCTTGTCTACACACAAGAAAATTGAAGTTATTTTCATCTAAATTTAGTCAAATATAGATCCTACAACCAAAATAGTCATCAAAATCCAAAAAATCGAAGTTGATTTCAAATAAATTTATTAAAATTTGACACTTCCAACTAAATTTTTTTTCATAATCCAACAAAATTGAAGTTATTTTCATCTAAATTTACTCAAATATAGATCCTACAACCAAAATACTCAACAAAATACAAAAAAATCGAAGTTGATTTCAAATGAATTTATTAAAATTTGACCAAAATCTTGTCAAAATCCAAGAAAATTGAAGTTATTTTCATCTAAATTTAGTCAAATATAGATCCTACAACCAAAATACTCGACAAAATCCAAAAAAATCGAAGTTGATTTCATATGAATTTATTAAAATTTGACACTTCCAACTAAATTTTTTTTTATAATCCAACAAAATTGAAGTTATTTTCATCTAAATTTAGTCAAATATAGATCCTACAACCAAAATACTTATCAAAATCCAAAAAAATCGAAGTTGATTTCAAATGAATTTATTAAAATTTGACAAAAATCTTGTCTACATCCAAGAAAATTGATGTTATTTTCATCTAAATTTACTCAAATATAGATCCTACAACAAAAATAATCAACAAAATCCAAAAAAATCGAAGTTGATTTCAAATGATTTTATTAAAATTTGACAAAAATCTTGTCTACATACAAGAAAATTGAAGTTATTTTCATCTAAATTTAGTCAAATATAGATCCTACAACCAAAATAGTCATCAAAATCCAAAAAATCGAAGTTGATTTCAAACGATTTTATTAAAATTTGACCAAAATCTTGTCAAAATCCAAAAAATTGAAGTTATTTTCATCTAAATTTACTCAAATATAGAACCTACAACAAAAATACTCAACAAAATCCAAAAAAATCGAAGTTGATTTCAAATAAATTTATTAAAATTTGACACTTCCAACTAAAATTTTTTTCACAATCCAACAAAATTGAAGTTATTTTCATCTAAATTTATTCAAATATAGACCCTACAACAAAAATACTCAACAAAATCCAAAAAAATCGAAGTTGATTTCAAATAAATTTTTTAAAATTTGACACTTCCAACTAAAATTTTTTTCACAATCCAACAAAATTGAAGTTATTTTCATCTAAATTTACTCAAATATAGATCCTACAACCAAAATACGCAACAAAATCCAAAAAAATCGAAGTTCCTTTCAAATGAATTTATTAAAATTTGACCAAAATCTTGTCAAAATCCAAAAAATTGAAGTTATTTTCATCTAAATTTACTCAATTATAGATCCTACAACAAAAATACTCAACAAAATCCAAAAAAAATCGAAGTTGATTTCAAATAAATTTATTAAAATTTGACATTTCCAACTAAATTTTTTTTCAGAATCCAACAAAATTGAAGTTATTTTCATCTAAATTTAGTCAAATATAGATCCTACAACCAAAATACTTATCAAAATCCAAAAAAATCGAAGTTGATTTCAAATGAATTTATTAAAATTTGACAAAAATCTTGTCTACATCCAAGAAAATTGAAGTTATTTTCATCTAAATTTAGTCAAATATAGATCCTACAACCAAAATAGTCATCAAAATCCAAAAAATCGAAGTTGATTTCAAACGATTTTATTAAAATTTGACCAAAATCTTGTCAAAATCCAAAAAATTGAAGTTATTATCATCTAAATTTACTCAAATATAGAACCTACAACAAAAATACTCAACAAAATCCAAAAAAATCGAAGTTGATTTCAAATAAATTTATTAAAATTTGACACTTCCAACTAAAATTTTTTTCACAATCCAACAAAATTGAAGTTATTTTCATCTAAATTTACTCAAATATAGATCCTACAACAAAAATACTCAATAAAATCCAAAAAAAATCGAAGTTGATTTCAAATAAATTTATTAAAATTTGACATTTCCAACTAAATTTTTTTCAGAATCCACGAAAATTGAAGTTATTTTCATCTAAATTTACTCAAATATAGACCCTACAACAAAAATACTCATCAAAATCCAAAAAAATCGAAGTTGATTTCAAATGAATTTATTAAAATTTGACAAAAATCTTGTCTACATCCAAGAAAATTGAAGTTATTTTCATCTAAATTTACTCAAATATAGATCCTACAACAAAAATACTCAACAAAACCCAAAAAAATCGAAGTTGATTTCAAATGATTTTATTAAAATTTGACAAAAATCTTGTCTACACACAAGAAAATTGAAGTTATTTTCATCTAAATTTAGTCAAATATAGATCCTACAACCAAAATAGTCATCAAAATCCAAAAAATCGAAGTTGATTTCAAATAAATTTATTAAAATTTGACACTTCCAACTAAATTTTTTTTCATAATCCAACAAAATTGAAGTTATTTTCATCTAAATTTACTCAAATATAGATCCTACAACCAAAATACTCAACAAAATACAAAAAAATCGAAGTTGATTTCAAATGAATTTATTAAAATTTGACCAAAATCTTGTCAAAATCCAAGAAAATTGAAGTTATTTTCATCTAAATTTAGTCAAATATAGATCCTACAACCAAAATACTCGACAAAATCCAAAAAAATCGAAGTTGATTTCATATGAATTTATTAAAATTTGACACTTCCAACTAAATTTTTTTTTATAATCCAACAAAATTGAAGTTATTTTCATCTAAATTTAGTCAAATATAGATCCTACAACCAAAATACTTATCAAAATCCAAAAAAATCGAAGTTGATTTCAAATGAATTTATTAAAATTTGACAAAAATCTTGTCTACATCCAAGAAAATTGATGTTATTTTCATCTAAATTTACTCAAATATAGATCCTACAACAAAAATAATCAACAAAATCCAAAAAAATCGAAGTTGATTTCAAATGATTTTATTAAAATTTGACAAAAATCTTGTCTACATACAAGAAAATTGAAGTTATTTTCATCTAAATTTAGTCAAATATAGATCCTACAACCAAAATAGTCATCAAAATCCAAAAAATCGAAGTTGATTTCAAACGATTTTATTAAAATTTGACCAAAATCTTGTCAAAATCCAAAAAATTGAAGTTATTTTCATCTAAATTTACTCAAATATAGAACCTACAACAAAAATACTCAACAAAATCCAAAAAAATCGAAGTTGATTTCAAATAAATTTATTAAAATTTGACACTTCCAACTAAAATTTTTTTCACAATCCAACAAAATTGAAGTTATTTTCATCTAAATTTATTCAAATATAGACCCTACAACAAAAATACTCAACAAAATCCAAAAAAATCGAAGTTGATTTCAAATAAATTTTTTAAAATTTGACACTTCCAACTAAAATTTTTTTCACAATCCAACAAAATTGAAGTTATTTTCATCTAAATTTACTCAAATATAGATCCTACAACCAAAATACGCAACAAAATCCAAAAAAATCGAAGTTCCTTTCAAATGAATTTATTAAAATTTGACCAAAATCTTGTCAAAATCCAAAAAATTGAAGTTATTTTCATCTAAATTTACTCAATTATAGATCCTACAACAAAAATACTCAACAAAATCCAAAAAAAATCGAAGTTGATTTCAAATAAATTTATTAAAATTTGACATTTCCAACTAAATTTTTTTTCAGAATCCAACAAAATTGAAGTTATTTTCATCTAAATTTAGTCAAATATAGATCCTACAACCAAAATACTTATCAAAATCCAAAAAAATCGAAGTTGATTTCAAATGAATTTATTAAAATTTGACAAAAATCTTGTCTACATCCAAGAAAATTGAAGTTATTTTCATCTAAATTTACTCAAATATAGATCCTACAACAAAAATAATCAACAAAATCCAAAAAAATCGAAGTTGATTTCAAATGATTTTATTAAAATTTGACAAAAATCTTGTCTACATACAAGAAAATTGAAGTTATTTTCATCTAAATTTAGTCAAATATAGATCCTACAACCAAAATAGTCATCAAAATCCAAAAAATCGAAGTTGATTTCAAACGATTTTATTAAAATTTGACCAAAATCTTGTCAAAATCCAAAAAATTGAAGTTATTTTCATCTAAATTTACTCAAATATAGAACCTACAACAAAAATACTCAACAAAATCCAAAAAAATCGAAGTTGATTTCAAATAAATTTATTAAAATTTGACACTTCCAACTAAAATTTTTTTCACAATCCAACAAAATTGAAGTTATTTTCATCTAAATTTATTCAAATATAGACCCTACAACAAAAATACTCAACAAAATCCAAAAAAATCGAAGTTGATTTCAAATAAATTTTTTAAAATTTGACACTTCCAACTAAAATTTTTTTCACAATCCAACAAAATTGAAGTTATTTTCATCTAAATTTACTCAAATATAGATCCTACAATAAAAATACTCAACAAAATCCAAAAAAATCGAAGTTGATTTCAAATAAATTTATTAAAAATTGAACCTTCCAACTAAAATTTTTTTTCACAATCCAAAAAATTGAAGTTATTTTCATCTAAATCTACTCAAATATAGATCCTACAACAAAAATACTCAACAAAATAAAAAAAAATCGAAGTTGATTTCAAATAAATTTATTAAAATTTGACACTTCCAACTAAAATTTTTTTCATACTCCAACAAAATTGAAGTTATTTTCATCTAAATTTACTCAAATATAGATCCTACAACCAAAATACGCAACAAAATCCAAAAAAAAATCGAAGTTGATTTCGAATAAATTTATTAAAATTTGACATTTCCAACTAAATTTTTTTTCAGAATCCAACAAAATTGAAGTTATTTTCATCTAAATTTAGTCAAATATAGATCCTACAACCAAAATACTTATCAAAATCCAAAAAAATCGAAGTTGATTTCAAATGAATTTATTAAAATTTGACAAAAATCTTGTCTACATCCAAGAAAATTGAAGTTATTTTCATCTAAATTTAGTCAAATATAGATCCTACAACCAAAATAGTCATCAAAATCCAAAAAATCGAAGTTGATTTCAAACGATTTTATTAAAATTTGACCAAAATCTTGTCAAAATCCAAAAAATTGAAGTTATTATCATCTAAATTTACTCAAATATAGAACCTACAACAAAAATACTCAACAAAATCCAAAAAAATCGAAGTTGATTTCAAATAAATTTATTAAAATTTGACACTTCCAACTAAAATTTTTTTCACAATCCAACAAAATTGAAGTTATTTTCATCTAAATTTACTCAAATATAGATCCTACAACAAAAATACTCAATAAAATCCAAAAAAAATCGAAGTTGATTTCAAATAAATTTATTAAAATTTGACATTTCCAACTAAATTTTTTTCAGAATCCACGAAAATTGAAGTTATTTTCATCTAAATTTACTCAAATATAGACCCTACAACAAAAATACTCATCAAAATCCAAAAAAATCGAAGTTGATTTCAAATGAATTTATTAAAATTTGACAAAAATCTTGTCTACATCCAAGAAAATTGAAGTTATTTTCATCTAAATTTACTCAAATATAGATCCTACAACAAAAATACTCAACAAAACCCAAAAAAATCGAAGTTGATTTCAAATGATTTTATTAAAATTTGACAAAAATCTTGTCTACACACAAGAAAATTGAAGTTATTTTCATCTAAATTTAGTCAAATATAGATCCTACAACCAAAATAGTCATCAAAATCCAAAAAATCGAAGTTGATTTCAAATAAATTTATTAAAATTTGACACTTCCAACTAAATTTTTTTTCATAATCCAACAAAATTGAAGTTATTTTCATCTAAATTTACTCAAATATAGATCCTACAACCAAAATACTCAACAAAATACAAAAAAATCGAAGTTGATTTCAAATGAATTTATTAAAATTTGACCAAAATCTTGTCAAAATCCAAGAAAATTGAAGTTATTTTCATCTAAATTTAGTCAAATATAGATCCTACAACCAAAATACTCGACAAAATCCAAAAAAATCGAAGTTGATTTCATATGAATTTATTAAAATTTGACACTTCCAACTAAATTTTTTTTTATAATCCAACAAAATTGAAGTTATTTTCATCTAAATTTAGTCAAATATAGATCCTACAACCAAAATACTTATCAAAATCCAAAAAAATCGAAGTTGATTTCAAATGAATTTATTAAAATTTGACAAAAATCTTGTCTACATCCAAGAAAATTGATGTTATTTTCATCTAAATTTACTCAAATATAGATCCTACAACAAAAATAATCAACAAAATCCAAAAAAATCGAAGTTGATTTCAAATGATTTTATTAAAATTTGACAAAAATCTTGTCTACATACAAGAAAATTGAAGTTATTTTCATCTAAATTTAGTCAAATATAGATCCTACAACCAAAATAGTCATCAAAATCCAAAAAATCGAAGTTGATTTCAAACGATTTTATTAAAATTTGACCAAAATCTTGTCAAAATCCAAAAAATTGAAGTTATTTTCATCTAAATTTACTCAAATATAGAACCTACAACAAAAATACTCAACAAAATCCAAAAAAATCGAAGTTGATTTCAAATAAATTTATTAAAATTTGACACTTCCAACTAAAATTTTTTTCACAATCCAACAAAATTGAAGTTATTTTCATCTAAATTTATTCAAATATAGACCCTACAACAAAAATACTCAACAAAATCCAAAAAAATCGAAGTTGATTTCAAATAAATTTTTTAAAATTTGACACTTCCAACTAAAATTTTTTTCACAATCCAACAAAATTGAAGTTATTTTCATCTAAATTTACTCAAATATAGATCCTACAATAAAAATACTCAACAAAATCCAAAAAAATCGAAGTTGATTTCAAATAAATTTATTAAAAATTGAACCTTCCAACTAAAATTTTTTTTCACAATCCAAAAAATTGAAGTTATTTTCATCTAAATCTACTCAAATATAGATCCTACAACAAAAATACTCAACAAAATAAAAAAAAATCGAAGTTGATTTCAAATAAATTTATTAAAATTTGACACTTCCAACTAAAATTTTTTTCATACTCCAACAAAATTGAAGTTATTTTCATCTAAATTTACTCAAATATAGATCCTACAACCAAAATACGCAACAAAATCCAAAAAAAAATCGAAGTTGATTTCGAATAAATTTATTAAAATTTGACATTTCCAACTAAATTTTTTTTCAGAATCCAACAAAATTGAAGTTATTTTCATCTAAATTTAGTCAAATATAGATCCTACAACCAAAATACTTATCAAAATCCAAAAAAATCGAAGTTGATTTCAAATGAATTTATTAAAATTTGACAAAAATCTTGTCTACATCCAAGAAAATTGAAGTTATTTTCATCTAAATTTAGTCAAATATAGATCCTACAACCAAAATAGTCATCAAAATCCAAAAAATCGAAGTTGATTTCAAACGATTTTATTAAAATTTGACCAAAATCTTGTCAAAATCCAAAAAATTGAAGTTATTATCATCTAAATTTACTCAAATATAGAACCTACAACAAAAATACTCAACAAAATCCAAAAAAATCGAAGTTGATTTCAAATAAATTTATTAAAATTTGACACTTCCAACTAAAATTTTTTTCACAATCCAACAAAATTGAAGTTATTTTCATCTAAATTTACTCAAATATAGATCCTACAACAAAAATACTCAATAAAATCCAAAAAAAATCGAAGTTGATTTCAAATAAATTTATTAAAATTTGACATTTCCAACTAAATTTTTTTCAGAATCCACGAAAATTGAAGTTATTTTCATCTAAATTTACTCAAATATAGACCCTACAACAAAAATACTCATCAAAATCCAAAAAAATCGAAGTTGATTTCAAATGAATTTATTAAAATTTGACAAAAATCTTGTCTACATCCAAGAAAATTGAAGTTATTTTCATCTAAATTTACTCAAATATAGATCCTACAACAAAAATACTCAACAAAACCCAAAAAAATCGAAGTTGATTTCAAATGATTTTATTAAAATTTGACAAAAATCTTGTCTACACACAAGAAAATTGAAGTTATTTTCATCTAAATTTAGTCAAATATAGATCCTACAACCAAAATAGTCATCAAAATCCAAAAAATCGAAGTTGATTTCAAATAAATTTATTAAAATTTGACACTTCCAACTAAATTTTTTTTCATAATCCAACAAAATTGAAGTTATTTTCATCTAAATTTACTCAAATATAGATCCTACAACCAAAATACTCAACAAAATACAAAAAAATCGAAGTTGATTTCAAATGAATTTATTAAAATTTGACCAAAATCTTGTCAAAATCCAAGAAAATTGAAGTTATTTTCATCTAAATTTAGTCAAATATAGATCCTACAACCAAAATACTCGACAAAATCCAAAAAAATCGAAGTTGATTTCATATGAATTTATTAAAATTTGACACTTCCAACTAAATTTTTTTTTATAATCCAACAAAATTGAAGTTATTTTCATCTAAATTTAGTCAAATATAGATCCTACAACCAAAATACTTATCAAAATCCAAAAAAATCGAAGTTGATTTCAAATGAATTTATTAAAATTTGACAAAAATCTTGTCTACATCCAAGAAAATTGATGTTATTTTCATCTAAATTTACTCAAATATAGATCCTACAACAAAAATAATCAACAAAATCCAAAAAAATCGAAGTTGATTTCAAATGATTTTATTAAAATTTGACAAAAATCTTGTCTACATACAAGAAAATTGAAGTTATTTTCATCTAAATTTAGTCAAATATAGATCCTACAACCAAAATAGTCATCAAAATCCAAAAAATCGAAGTTGATTTCAAACGATTTTATTAAAATTTGACCAAAATCTTGTCAAAATCCAAAAAATTGAAGTTATTTTCATCTAAATTTACTCAAATATAGAACCTACAACAAAAATACTCAACAAAATCCAAAAAAATCGAAGTTGATTTCAAATAAATTTATTAAAATTTGACACTTCCAACTAAAATTTTTTTCACAATCCAACAAAATTGAAGTTATTTTCATCTAAATTTATTCAAATATAGACCCTACAACAAAAATACTCAACAAAATCCAAAAAAATCGAAGTTGATTTCAAATAAATTTTTTAAAATTTGACACTTCCAACTAAAATTTTTTTCACAATCCAACAAAATTGAAGTTATTTTCATCTAAATTTACTCAAATATAGATCCTACAACCAAAATACGCAACAAAATCCAAAAAAATCGAAGTTCCTTTCAAATGAATTTATTAAAATTTGACCAAAATCTTGTCAAAATCCAAAAAATTGAAGTTATTTTCATCTAAATTTACTCAATTATAGATCCTACAACAAAAATACTCAACAAAATCCAAAAAAAATCGAAGTTGATTTCAAATAAATTTATTAAAATTTGACATTTCCAACTAAATTTTTTTTCAGAATCCAACAAAATTGAAGTTATTTTCATCTAAATTTAGTCAAATATAGATCCTACAACCAAAATACTTATCAAAATCCAAAAAAATCGAAGTTGATTTCAAATGAATTTATTAAAATTTGACAAAAATCTTGTCTACATCCAAGAAAATTGAAGTTATTTTCATCTAAATTTACTCAAATATAGATCCTACAACAAAAATAATCAACAAAATCCAAAAAAATCGAAGTTGATTTCAAATGATTTTATTAAAATTTGACAAAAATCTTGTCTACATACAAGAAAATTGAAGTTATTTTCATCTAAATTTAGTCAAATATAGATCCTACAACCAAAATACTTATCAAAATCCAAAAAAATCGAAGTTGATTTCAAATGAATTTATTAAAATTTGACAAAAATCTTGTCTACATCCAAGAAAATTGAAGTTATTTTCATCTAAATTTACTCAAATATAGATCCTACAACAAAAATAATCAACAAAATCCAAAAAAATCGAAGTTGATTTCAAATGATTTTATTAAAATTTGACAAAAATCTTGTCTACATACAAGAAAATTGAAGTTATTTTCATCTAAATTTAGTCAAATATAGATCCTACAACCAAAATAGTCATCAAAATCCAAAAAATCGAAGTTGATTTCAAACGATTTTATTAAAATTTGACCAAAATCTTGTCAAAATCCAAAAAATTGAAGTTATTATCATCTAAATTTACTCAAATATAGAACCTACAACAAAAATACTCAACAAAATCCAAAAAAATCGAAGTTGATTTCAAATAAATTTATTAAAATTTGACACTTCCAACTAAAATTTTTTTCACAATCCAACAAAATTGAAGTTATTTTCATCTAAATTTACTCAAATATAGAACATACAACAAAAATACTCAACAAAATCCAAAAAAATCGAAGTTGATTTCAAATAAATTTATTAAAATTTGACATTTCCAACTAATTTTTTTTTCATAATCCAACAAAATTAAATTTATTTTCATCTAAATTTACTCAAATATAGATCCTACAACAAATATACTCAACAAAATCCAAAATAATCGAAGTTGATTTCAAATAAATTGAATAAAACTTGATACTTCCAACTAAAATTTTTTTCACAATCCAACAAAATTGAAGTTATTTTCATCTAAATTTAATCAAATATAGATCCTACAACAAAAATACTCGACAAAATCCAAAAAAATCGAAGTTGATTTCATATGAATTTATTAAAATTTGACACTTCCAACTAAAATTTTTTTATAATCCAACAAAATTGAAGTTATTTTCATCTAAATCTACTCAAATATAGATCCTACAACAAAAATACTCAACAAAATCCAAAATAATCGAAGTTGATTTCAAATAAATTTTAAAATTCGACACTTCCAACTAAAATTTTTTTCACAATCCAAAAAATTGATGTTATTTTCATCTAAATTTACTCAAATATAGATCCTACAACAAAAATACTCAATAAAATCTAAAAAAATCGAAGTTGGTTTCAAATAATATTATTAAAATTTGATACTTCCAAATAAGTTTTTTTCACAATCCAACAAAATTGAAGTTATTTTCATCTAAATTTAATCAAATATAGATCCTACAACAAGAATACTCAACAAAATCCAAAAAAATCGAAGTTGATTTCAAATAAATTTATTAAAATTTGACACTTCCAACTAATTTTTTTTTCATAATCCAACAAAATTAAATTTATTTTCATCTAAATTTACTCAAATATAGATCCTACAACAAAAATACTCAACAAAATCCAAAAAAATCGAAGTTGATTTCAAATAAATTTATTAAAATTTGACCCTTCCAACTAAAATTTTTTTTCACAATCCAAAAAATTGAAGTTATTTTCATCTAAATTTAATCAAATATAGATCCTACAACAAGAATACTCAACAAAATCCAAAAAAATCGAAGTTGATTTCAAATGAATTTATTAAAATTTGACAAAAATCTTGTCTACATCCAAGAAAATTGAAGTTATTTTCATCTAAATTTAGTCAAATATAGATCCTACAACCAAAATACTCATCAAAATCCAAAAAAATCGAAGTTGATTTCAAATAAATTTATTAAAATTTGACACTTCCAACTAAATTTTTTTTCATAATCCAACAAAATTGAAATTATTTTCATCTAAATTTAGACAAATATAGATCCTACAACCAAAATACTCAACAAAATAAAAAAAAATCGGAGTTGATTTCAAATAAATTTATTAAAATTTGACACTTCCAACTAAAATTTTTTTCATAATCCAACAAAATTGAAGTTATTTTCATCTATATTTACTCAAATATAGATCCTACAACCAAAATACTCATCAAAATCCAAAAAAATCGAAGTTGATTTCAAATGAATTTATTAAAATTTGACAAAAATCTTGTCTACATCCAAGAAAATTGAAGTTATTTTCATCTAAATTTACTCAAATATAGATCCTACAACAAAAATACTCAACAAAACCCAAAAAAATCGAAGTTGATTTCAAATGATTTTATTAAAATTTGACAAAAATCTTGTCTACATACAAGAAAATTGAAGTTATTTTCATCTAAATTTAGTCAAATATAGATCCTACAACCAAAATAGTCATCAAAATCCAAAAAATCGAAGTTGATTTCAAATAAATTTATTAAAATTTGACACTTCCAACTAAATTTTTTTTCATAATCCAACAAAATTGAAGTTATTTTCATCTAAATTTACTCAAATATAGATCCTACAACCAAAATACGCACAAAATCCAAAAAAATCGAAGTTGATTTCAAATGAATTTATTAAAATTTGACCAAAATCTTGTCAAAATCCAAAAAATTGAAGTTATTTTCATCTAAATTTACTCAAATATAGATCCTACAACAAAAATACTCAACAAAATCCAAAAAAAATCGAAGTTGATTTCAAATAAATTTATTAAAATTTGACATTTCCAACTAAATTTTTTTCAGAATCCAACAAAATTGAAGTTATTTTCATCTAAATTTACTCAAATATAGACCCTACAACAAAAATACTCATCAAAATCCAAAAAAATCGAAGTTGATTTCAAATGAATTTATTAAAATTTGACAAAAATCTTGTCTACATCCAAGAAAATTGGAGTTATTTTCATCTAAATTTACTCAAATATAGATCCTACAACAAAAATACTCAACAAAACCCAAAAAATTCGAAGTTGATTTCAAATGATTTTATTAAAATTTGACAAAAATCTTGTCTACATACAAGAAAATTGAAGTTATTTTCATCTAAATTTAGTCAAATATAGATCCTACAACCAAAATAGTCAACAAACTCCAAAAAATCGAAGTTGATTTCAAATAAATTTATTAAAATTTGACACTTCCAACTAATTTTTTTTTCATAATCCAACAAAATTGAAGTTATTTTCATCTAAATTTACTCAAATATAGATCCTACAACCAAAATACTCAACAAAATACAAAAAAATCGAAGTTGATTTCAAATGAATTTATTAAAATTTGACCAAAATCTTGTCAAAATCCAAGAAAATTGAAGTTATTTTCATCTAAATTTAGTCAAATATAGATCCTACAACCAAAATACTCGACAAAATCCAAAAAAATCGAAGTTGATTTCATATGAATTTATTAAAATTTGACACTTCCAACTAAAATTTTTTTTATAATCCAACAAAATTGAAGTTATTTTCATCTAAATTTAGTCAAATATAGATCCTACAACCAAAATACTTATCAAAATCCAAAAAAATCGAAGTTGATTTCAAATGAATTTATTAAAATTTGACAAAAATCTTGTCTACATCCAAGAAAATTGAAGTTATTTTCATCTAAATTTACTCAAATACAGATCCTACAACAAAAATAATCAACAAAATCCAAAAAAATCGAAGTTGATTTCAAATGATTTTATTAAAATTTGACAAAAATCTTGTCTACATACAAGAAAATTGAAGTTATTTTCATCTAAATTTAGTCAAATATAGATCCTACAACCAAAATAGTCATCAAAATCCAAAAAATCGAAGTTGATTTCAAACGATTTTATTAAAATTTGACCAAAATCTTGTCAAAATCCAAAAAATAGAAGTTATTTTCATCTAAATTTACTCAAATATAGAACCTACAACAAAAATACTCAACAAAATCCAAAAAAATCGAAGTTGATTTCAAATAAATTTATTAAAATTTGACACTTCCAACTAAAATTTTTTTCACAATCCAACAAAATTGAAGTTATTTTCATCTAAATTTATTCAAATATAGACCCTACAACAAAAATACTCAACAAAATCCAAAAAAATCGAAGTTGATTTCAAATAAATTTATTAAAATTTGACACTTCCAACTAAAATTTTTTTCACAATCCAACAAAATTGAAGTTATTTTCATCTAAATTTACTCAAATATAGATCCTACAACCAAAATACGCAACAAAATCCAAAAAAATCGAAGTTCCTTTCAAATGAATTTATTAAAATTTGACCAAAATCTTTTCAAAATCCAAAAAATTGAAGTTATTTTCATCTAAATTTACTCAAATATAGATCCTACAACAAAAATACTCAACAAAATCCAAAAAAAATCGAAGTTGATTTCAAATAAATTTATTAAAATTTGACATTTCCAACTAAATTTTTTTTCAGAATCCAACAAAATTGAAGTTATTTTCATCTAAATTTACTCAAATATAGACCCTACAACAAAAATACTCAACAAAATCCAAAAAATCGAAGTTGATTTCAAATAAATTTATTAAAATTTGACACTTCCAACTAATTTTTTTTTCATAATCCAACAAAATTAAATTTATTTTCATCTAAATTTACTCAAATATAGATCCTACAACAAATATACTCAACAAAATCCAAAATAATCGAAGTTGATTTCAAATAAATTGAATAAAACTTGATACTTCCAACTAAATTTTTTTTCACAATCCAACAAAATTGAAGTTATTTTCATCTAAATTTAATCAAATATAGATCCTACAACAAAAATACTCGACAAAATCCAAAAAAATCGACGTTGATTTCATATGAATTTATTAAAATTTGACACTTCCAACTAAAATTTTTTTATAATCCAACAAAATTGAAGTTATTTTCATCTAAATTTAGTCAAATATAGATCCTACAACAAAAATACTCAACAAAATCCAAAAAAATCAAAGTTGATTTCAAATAAATTTATTAAAATTTGACCCTTCCAACTAAAATTTTTTTTCACAATCCAAAAAATTGAAGTTATTTTCATCTAAATCTACTCAAATATAGATCCTACAACAAAAATACTCAACAAAATCCAAAATAATCGAAGTTGATTTCAAATAAATTTAAAAATTCGACACTTCCAACTAAAATTTTTTTCACAATCCAAAAAATTGATGTTATTTTCATCTAAATTTACTCAAATATAGATCCTACAACAAAAATACTCAATAAAATCTAAAAAAATCGAAGTTGGTTTCAAATAATATTATTAAAATTTGACACTTCCAAATAAGTTTTTTTCACAATCCAACAAAATTGAAGTTATTTTCATCTAAATTTAATCAAATATAGATCCTACAACAAGAATACTCAACAAAATCCAAAAAAATCGAAGTTGATTTCAAATAAATTTATTAAAATTTGACACTTCCAACTAATTTTTTTTTCATAATCCAACAAAATTAAATTTATTTTCATCTAAATTTACTCAAATATAGATCCTACAACAAAAATACTCAACAAAATCCAAAAAAATCGAAGTTGATTTCAAATAAATTTATTAAAATTTGACCCTTCCAACTAAAATTTTTTTTCACAATCCAAAAAATTGAAGTTATTTTCATCTAAATTTAATCAAATATAGATCCTACAACAAGAATACTCATCAAAATCCAAAAAAATCGAAGTTGATTTCAAATAGATTTATTAAAATTTGACACTTCCAACTAAATTTTTTTTCATAATCCAACAAAATTGAATTTATTTTCATCTAAATTTAGACAAATATAGATCCTACAACCAAAATACTCAACAAAATAAAAAAAAATCGAAGTTGATTTCAAATAAATTTATTAAAATTTGACACTTCCAACTAAAATTTTTTTCATAATCCAACAAAATTGAAGTTATTTTCATCTATATTTACTCAAATATAGATCCTACAACCAAAATACGCAACAAAATCCAAAAAAATCGAAGTTGATTTCAAATGAATTTATTAAAATTTGACCAAAATCTTGTCAAAATCCAAAAAATTGAAGTTATTTTCATCTAAATTTACTCAAATATAGATCCTACAACCAAAATACGCAACAAAATCCAAAAAAAATCGAAGTTGATTTCAAATAAATTTATTAAAATTTGACATTTCCAACTAAATTTTTTTTCAGAATCCAACAAAATTGAAGTTATTTTCATCTATATTTACTCAAATATAGATCCTACAACCAAAATACTCAACAAAATCCAAAAAAATCAAAGTTGATTTCAAATAAATTTATTAAAATTTGACCCTTCCAACTAAAATTTTTTTTCACAATCCAAAAAATTGAAGTTATTTTCATCTAAATCTACTCAAATATAGATCCTACAACAAAAATACTCAACAAAATCCAAAATAATCGAAGTTGATTTCAAATAAATTTAAAAATTCGACACTTCCAACTAAAATTTTTTTCACAATCCAAAAAATTGATGTTATTTTCATCTAAATTTACTCAAATATAGATCCTACAACAAAAATACTCAATAAAATCTAAAAAAATCGAAGTTGGTTTCAAATAATATTATTAAAATTTGACACTTCCAAATAAGTTTTTTTCACAATCCAACAAAATTGAAGTTATTTTCATCTAAATTTAATCAAATATAGATCCTACAACAAGAATACTCAACAAAATCCAAAAAAATCGAAGTTGATTTCAAATAAATTTATTAAAATTTGACACTTCCAACTAATTTTTTTTTCATAATCCAACAAAATTAAATTTATTTTCATCTAAATTTACTCAAATATAGATCCTACAACAAAAATACTCAACAAAATCCAAAAAAATCGAAGTTGATTTCAAATAAATTTATTAAAATTTGACCCTTCCAACTAAAATTTTTTTTCACAATCCAAAAAATTGAAGTTATTTTCATCTAAATTTAATCAAATATAGATCCTACAACAAGAATACTCATCAAAATCCAAAAAAATCGAAGTTGATTTCAAATAGATTTATTAAAATTTGACACTTCCAACTAAATTTTTTTTCATAATCCAACAAAATTGAATTTATTTTCATCTAAATTTAGACAAATATAGATCCTACAACCAAAATACTCAACAAAATAAAAAAAAATCGAAGTTGATTTCAAATAAATTTATTAAAATTTGACACTTCCAACTAAAATTTTTTTCATAATCCAACAAAATTGAAGTTATTTTCATCTATATTTACTCAAATATAGATCCTACAACCAAAATACGCAACAAAATCCAAAAAAATCGAAGTTGATTTCAAATGAATTTATTAAAATTTGACCAAAATCTTGTCAAAATCCAAAAAATTGAAGTTATTTTCATCTAAATTTACTCAAATATAGATCCTACAACCAAAATACGCAACAAAATCCAAAAAAATCGAAGTTGATTTCAAATGAATTTATTAAAATTTGACCAAAATCATGTCAAAATCCAAAAAATTGAAGTTATTTTCATCTAAATTTACTCAAATATAGATCCTACAACAAAAATACTCAACAAAATCCAAAAAAAATCGAAGTTGATTTCAAATAAATTTATTAAAATTTGACATTTCCAACTAAATTTTTTTTCAGAATCCAACAAAATTGAAGTTATTTTCATCTATATTTACTCAAATATAGATCCTACAACCAAAATACGCAACAAAATCCAAAAAAATCGAAGTTGATTTCAAATAAATTTATTAAAATTTGACACTTCCAACTAATTTTTTTTTCATAATCCAACAAAATTGAATTTATTTTCATCTAAATTTACTCAAATATAGATCCTACAACAAATATACTCAACAAAATCCAAAATAATCGAAGTTGATTTCAAATAAATTGAATAAAACTTGATACTTCCAACTAAAATTTTTTTCACAATCCAACAAAATTGAAGTTATTTTCATCTAAATTTAATCAAATATAGATCCTACAACAAAAATACTCGACAAAATCCAAAAAAATCGAAGTTGATTTCATATGAATTTATTAAAATTTGACACATCCAACTAAAATTTTTTTATAATCCAACAAAATTGAAGTTATTTTCATCTAAATTTAGTCAAATATAGATCCTACAACAAAAATACTCAACAAAATCCAAAAAAATCTAAGTTGATTTCAAATAAATTTAAAAATTCGACACTTCCAACTAAAATTTTTTTCACAATCCAAAAAATTGATGTTATTTTCATCTAAATTTACTCAAATATAGATCCTACAACAAAAATACTCAACAAAATCCAAAATAATCGAAGTTGATTTCAAATAAATTTCAAAATTCGACACTTCCAACTAAAATTTTTTTCACAATCCAAAAAATTGATGTTATTTTCATCTAAATTTAGTCAAATATAGATCCTACAACCAAAATACTCATCAAAATCCAAAAAAATCGAAGTTGATTTCAAATAAATTTATTAAAATTTGACACTTCCAACTAAATTTTTTTTCATAATCCAACAAAATTGAATTTATTTTCATCTAAATTTAGACAAATATAGATCCTACAACCAAAATACTCAACAACATAAAAAAAAATCGAAGTTGATTTCAAATAAATTTATTAAAATTTGACACTTCCAACTAAAATTTTTTTCATAATCCAACAAAATTGAAGTTATTTTCATCTATATTTACTCAAATATAGATCCTACAACCAAAATACGCAACAAAATCCAAAAAAATCGAAGTTGATTTCAAATGAATTTATTAAAATTTGACCAAAATCTTGTCAAAATCCAAAAAATTGAAGTTATTTTCATCTAAATTTACTCAAATATAGAACCTACAACAAAAATACTCAACAAAATCCAAAAAAATCGAAGTTGATTTCAAATAAATTTATTAAAATTTGACACTTCCAACTAAAATTTTTTTCACAATCCAACAAAATTGAAGTTATTTTCATCTAAATTTATTCAAATATAGACCCTACAACAAAAATACTCAACAAAATCCAAAAAAATCGAAGTTGATTTCAAATAAATTTATTAAAATTTGACACTTCCAACTAAAATTTTTTTCACAATCCAACAAAATTGAAGTTATTTTCATCTAAATTTACTCAAATATAGATCCTACAACAAAAATACTCAACAAAATAAAAAAATATCGAAGTTGATTTCAAATAAATTTATTAAAATTTGACACTTCCAACTAAAATTTTTTTCATACTCCAACAAAATTGAAGTTATTTTCATCTAAATTTACTCAAATATAGATCCTACAACCAAAATACGCAACAAAATCCAAAAAAATCGAAGTTGATTTCAAATGAATTTATTAAAATTTGACCAAAATCTTGTCAAAATCCAAAAAATTGAAGTTATTTTCATCTAAATTTACTCAAATATAGATCCTACAACAAAAATACTCAACAAAATCCGAAAAAAATCGAAGTTGATTTCAAATAAATTTATTAAAATTTGACATTTCCAACTAAATTTTTTTTCAGAATCCAACAAAATTGAAGTTATTTTCATCTAAATTTACTCAAATATAGACCCTACAACAAAAATACTCAACAAAATCCAAAAAAATCGAAGTTGATTTCAAATAAATTTATTAAAATTTGACACTTCCAACTAAATTTTTTTTCATAATCCAACAAAATTAAATTTATTTTCATCTAAATTTACTCAAATATAGATCCTACAACAAATATACTCAACAAAATCCAAAATAATCGAAGTTGATTTCAAATAAATTGAATAAAACTTGATACTTCCAACTAAAATTTTTTTCACAATCCAACAAAATTGAAGTTATTTTCATCTAAATTTAATCAAATATAGATCCTACAACAAAAATACTCAACTAAATCCAAAATAATCGAAGTTGATTTCAAATAAATTTAAAAATTCGACACTTCCAACTAAAATTTTTTTCACAATCCAAAAAATTGATGTTATTTTCATCTAAATTTACTCAAATATAGATCCTACAACAAAAATACTCAATAAAATCTAAAAAAATCGAAGTTGGTTTCAAATAATATTATTAAAATTTGACACTTCCAAATAAGTTTTTTTCACAATCCAACAAAATTGAAGTTATTTTCATCTAAATTTAATCAAATATAGATCCTACAACAAGAATACTCAACAAAATCCAAAAAAATCGAAGTTGATTTCAAATAAATTTATTAAAATTTGACACTTCCAACTAATTTTTTTTTCGTAATCCAACAAAATTAAATTTATTTTCATCTAAATTTACTCAAATATAGATCCTACAACAAAAATACTCAACAAAATCCAAAAATATCGAAGTTGATTTCAAATAAATTTATTAAAATTTGACCCTTCCAACTAAAATTTTTTTTCACAATCCAAAAAAGTGAAGTTATTTTCATCTAAGTTTAATCAAATATAGATCCTACAACAAGAATACTCAACAAAATCCAAAAAAATCGAAGTTGATTTCAAATGAATTTATTAAAATTTGACAAAAATCTTGTGTACATCCAAGAAAATTGAAGTTATTTTCATCTAAATTTAGTCAAATATAGATCCTACAACCAAAATACTCATCAAAATCCGAAAAAATCGAAGTTGATTCCAAAAAAATTTATTAAAATTTGACACTTCCAACTAAATTTTTTTTCATAATCCAACAAAATTGAATTTATTTTCATCTAAATTTAGACAAATATAGATCCTACAACCAAAATACTCAACAAAATAAAAAAAAATCGAAGTTGATTTCAAATAAATTTATTAAAATTTGACACTTCCAACTAAAATTTTTTTCATAATCCAACAAAATTGAAGTTATTTTCATCTATATTTACTCAAATATAGATCCTACAACCAAAATACGCAACAAAATCCATAAAAATCGAAGTTGATTTCAAATGAATTTATTAAAATTTGACCAAAATCTTGTCAAAATCCAAAAAATTGAAGTTATTTTCATCTAAATTTACTCAAATATAGAACCTACAACAAAAATACTCAACAAAATCCAAAAAAATCGAAGTTGATTTCAAATAAATTTATTAAAATTTGACACTTCCAACTAAAATTTTTTTCACAATCCAACAAAATTGAAGTTATTTTCATCTAAATTTACTCAAATATAGATCCTACAACAAAAATACTCAACAAAATCCAAAAAAATCGAAGTTGATTTCAAATAAATTTATTAAAAATTGAACCTTCCAACTAAAATTTTTTTTCACAATCCAAAAAATTGAAGTTATTTTCATCTAAATCTACTCAAATATAGATCCTACAACCAAAATACGCAACAAAATCCAAAAAAATCGAAGTTGATTTCAAATGAATTTATTAAAATTTGACCAAAATCTTGTCAAAATCCAAAAAATTGAAGTTATTTTCATCTAAATTTACTCAAATATAGATCCTACAACAAAAATACTCAACAAAATCCAAAAAAAATCGAAGTTGATTTCAAATAAATTTATTAAAATTTGACATTTCCAACTAAATTTTTTTTCAGAATCCAACAAAATTGAAGTTATTTTCATCTAAATTTACTCAAATATAGACCCTACAACAAAAATACTCAACAAAATCCAAAAAAATCGAAGTTGATTTCAAATAAATTTATTAAAATTTGACACTTCCAACTAAATTTTTTTTCATAATCCAACAAAATTAAATTTATTTTCATCTAAATTTACTCAAATATAGATCCTACAACAAATATACTCAACAAAATCCAAAATAATCGAAGTTGATTTCAAATAAATTGAATAAAACTTGATACTTCCAACTAAAATTTTTTTCACAATCCAACAAAATTGAAGTTATTTTCATCTAAATTTAATCAAATATAGATCCTATAACAAAAATACTCGACAAAATCCAAAAAAATCGAAGTTGATTTCATATGAATTTATTAAAATTTGACACTTCCAACTAAAATTTTTTTATAATCCAACAAAATTGAAGTTATTTTCATCTAAATTTAGTCAAATATAGATCCTACAACAAAAATACTCAACAAAATCCAAAAAAATCGAAGTTGATTTCAAATAAATTTATTAAAATTTGACCCTACCAACTAAAATTTTTTTTCACAATCCAAAAAATTGAAGTTATTTTCATCTAAATCTACTCAAATATAGATCCTACAACAAAAATACTCAACAAAATCCAAAATAATCGAAGTTGATTTCAAATAAATTTAAAAATTCGACACTTCCAACTAAAATTTTTTTCACAATCCAAAAAATTGATGTTATTTTCATCTAAATTTACTCAAATATAGATCCTACAACAAAAATACTCAACAAAATCCAAAATAATCGAAGTTGATTTCAAATAAATTTATTAAAATTTGACACTTCCAACTAAAATTTTTTTCACAATCCAACAAAATTGATGTTATTTTCATCTAAATCTACTCAAATATAGATCCTACAACAAAAATACTCAACAAAATAAAAAAAAATCGAAGTTGATTTCAAATAAATTTATTAAAATTTGACACTTCCAACTAAAATTTTTTTCATACTCCAACAAAATTGAAGTTATTTTCATCTAAATTTACTCAAATATAGATCCTACAACCAAAATACGCAACAAAATAAAAAAAAATCGAAGTTGATTTCAAATGAATTTATTACAATTTGACCAAAATCTTGTCAAAATCCAAAAAATTGAAGTTATTTTCATCTAAATTTACTCAAATATAGATCCTACAACAAAAATACTCAACAAAATCCAAAAAAAATCGAAGTTGATTTCAAATAAATTTATTAAAATTTGACATTTCCAACTAAATTTTTTTTCAGAATCCAACAAAATTGAAGTTATTTTCATCTAAATTTACTCAAATATAGACCCTACAACAAAAATACTCAACAAAATCCAAAAAAATCGAAGTTGATTTCAAATAAATTTATTAAAATTTGACACTTCCAACTAAAATTTTTTTCACAATCCAACAAAATTGAAGTTATTTTCATCTAAATTTAATCAAATATAGATCCTACAACAAGAATACTCAACAAAATCCAAAAAAATCGAAGTTGATTTCAAATAAATTTATTAAAATTTGACACTTCCAACTAATTTTTTTTTTCATAATCCAACAAAATTAAATTTATTTTCATCTAAATTTACTCAAATATAGATCCTACAACAAAAATACTCAACAAAATCCAAAAATATCGAAGTTGATTTCAAATAAATTTATTAAAATTTGACCCTTCCAACTAAAATTTTTTTTCACAATCCAAAAAATTGAAGTTATTTTCATCTAAATTTAATCAAATATAGATCCTATAACAAAAATACTCGACAAAATCCAAAAAAATCGAAGTTGATTTCATATGAATTTATTAAAATTTGACACTTCCAACTAAAATTTTTTTATAATCCAACAAAATTGAAGTTATTTTCATCTAAATTTAGTCAAATATAGATCCTACAACAAAAATACTCAACAAAATCCAAAAAAATCGAAGTTGATTTCAAATAAATTTATTAAAATTTGACCCTTCCAACTAAAATTTTTTTTCACAATCCAAAAAATTGAAGTTATTTTCATCTAAATCTACTCAAATATAGATCCTACAACAAAAATACTCAACAAAATCCAAAATAATCGAAGTTGATTTCAAATAAATTTAAAAATTCGACACTTCCAACTAAAATTTTTTTCACAATCCAAAAAATTGATGTTATTTTCATCTAAATTTACTCAAATATAGATCCTACAACAAAAATACTCAACAAAATCCAAAATAATCGAAGTTGATTTCAAATAAATTTATTAAAATTTGACACTTCCAACTAAAATTTTTTTTCACAATCCAAAAAATTGAAGTTATTTTCATCTAAATCTACTCAAATATAGATCCTACAACAAAAATACTCAACAAAATAAAAAAAAATCGAAGTTGATTTCAAATAAATTTATTAAAAATTGAACCTTCCAACTAAAATTTTTTTTCACAATCCAAAAAATTGAAGTTATTTTCATCTAAATCTACTCAAATATAGATCCTACAACAAAAATACTCAACAAAATAAAAAAAAATCGAAGTTGATTTCAAATAAATTTATTAAAATTTGACACTTCCAACTAAAATTTTTTTCATACTCCAACAAAATTGAAGTTATTTTCATCTAAATTTACTCAAATATAGATCCTACAACCAAAATACGCAACAAAATCCAAAAAAATCGAAGTTGATTTCAAATGAATTTATTAAAATTTGACCAAAATCTTGTCAAAATCCAAAAAATTGAAGTTATTTTCATCTAAATCTACTCAAATATAGATCCTACAACAAAAATACTCAACAAAATCCAAAATAATCGAAGTTGATTTCAAATAAATTTAAAAATTCGACACTTCCAACTAAAATTTTTTTCACAATCCAAAAAATTGATGTTATTTTCATATAAATTTACTCAAATATAGACCCTACAACAAAAATACTCAATAAAATCTAAAAAAATCGAAGTTGGTTTCAAATAATATTATTAAAATTTGACACTTCCAAATAAGTTTTTTTCACAATCCAACAAAATTGAAGTTATTTTCATCTAAATTTAATCAAATATAGATCCTACAACAAGAATACTCAACAAAATCCAAAAAAATCGAAGTTGATTTCAAATAAATTTATTAAAATTTGACACTTCCAACTAAAATTTTTTTCACAATCCAAAAAATTGAAGTTATTTTCATCTAAATCTACTCAAATATAGATCCTACAACAAAAATGCTCAACAAAATCCAAAAAAATCGAAGTTGATTTCAAATAAATTTATTAAAATTTGACACTTCCAACTAAAATTTTTTTCACAATCCAACAAAATTGATGTTATTTTCATCTAAATCTACTCAAATATAGATCCTACAACAAAAATACTCAACAAAATAAAAAAAAATCGAAGTTGATTTCAAATAAATTTATTAAAATTTGACACTTCCAACTAAAATTTTTTTCATACTCCAACAAAATTGAAGTTATTTTCATCTAAATTTACTCAAATATAGATCCTACAACCAAAATACGCAACAAAATAAAAAAAAATCGAAGTTGATTTCAAATGAATTTATTAAAATTTGACCAAAATCTTGTCAAAATCCAAAAAATTGAAGTTATTTTCATCTAAATTTACTCAAATATAGATCCTACAACAAAAATACTCAACAAAATCCGAAAAAAATCGAAGTTGATTTCAAATAAATTTATTAAAATTTGACATTTCCAACTAAATTTTTTTTCAGAATCCAACAAAATTGAAGTTATTTTCATCTAAATTTACTCAAATATAGACCCTACAACAAAAATACTCAACAAAATCCAAAAAAATCGAAGTTGATTTCAAATAAATTTATTAAAATTTGACACTTCCAACTAAATTTTTTTTCATAATCCAACAAAATTAAATTTATTTTCATCTAAATTTACTCAAATATAGATCCTACAACAAATATACTCAACAAAATCCAAAATAATCGAAGTTGATTTCAAATAAATTGAATAAAACTTGATACTTCCAACTAAAATTTTTTTCACAATCCAACAAAATTGAAGTTATTTTCATCTAAATTTAATCAAATATAGATCCTACAACAAAAATACTCAACTAAATCCAAAATAATCGAAGTTGATTTCAAATAAATTTAAAAATTCGACACTTCCAACTAAAATTTTTTTCACAATCCAAAAAATTGATGTTATTTTCATCTAAATTTACTCAAATATAGATCCTACAACAAAAATACTCAATAAAATCTAAAAAAATCGAAGTTGGTTTCAAATAATATTATTAAAATTTGACACTTCCAAATAAGTTTTTTTCACAATCCAACAAAATTGAAGTTATTTTCATCTAAATTTAATCAAATATAGATCCTACAACAAGAATACTCAACAAAATCCAAAAAAATCGAAGTTGATTTCAAATAAATTTATTAAAATTTGACACTTCCAACTAAAATTTTTTTCACAATCCAACAAAATTGAAGTTATTTTCATCTAAATTTACTCAAATATAGATCCTACAACAAAAATACGCAACAAAATCCATAAAAATCGAAGTTGATTTCAAATGAATTTATTAAAATTTGACCAAAATCTTGTCAAAATCCAAAAAATTGAAGTTATTTTCATCTAAATTTACTCAAATATAGAACCTACAACAAAAATACTCAACAAAATCCAAAAAAATCGAAGTTGATTTCAAATAAATTTATTAAAATTTGACACTTCCAACTAAAATTTTTTTCACAATCCAACAAAATTGAAGTTATTTTCATCTAAATTTACTCAAATATAGATCCTACAACAAAAATACTCAACAAAATCCAAAAAAATCGAAGTTGATTTCAAATAAATTTATTAAAAATTGAACCTTCCAACTAAAATTTTTTTTCACAATCCAAAAAATTGAAGTTATTTTCATCTAAATCTACTCAAATATAGATCCTACAACCAAAATACGCAACAAAATCCAAAAAAATCGAAGTTGATTTCAAATGAATTTATTAAAATTTGACCAAAATCTTGTCAAAATACAAAAAATTGAAGTTATTTTCATCTAAATTTACTCAAATATAGATCCTACAACAAAAATACTCAACAAAATCCAAAAAAAATCGAAGTTGATTTCAAATAAATTTATTAAAATTTGACATTTCCAACTAAATTTTTTTTCAGAATCCAACAAAATTGAAGTTATTTTCATCTAAATTTACTCAAATATAGACCCTACAACAAAAATACTCAACAAAATCCAAAAAAATCGAAGTTGATTTCAAATAAATTTATTAAAATTTGACACTTCCAACTAAATTTTTTTTCATAATCCAACAAAATTAAATTTATTTTCATCTAAATTTACTCAAATATAGATCCTACAACAAATATACTCAACAAAATAAAAAAAAATCGAAGTTGATTTCAAATAAATTTATTAAAATTTGACACTTCCAACTAAAATTTTTTTCATACTCCAACAAAATTGAAGTTATTTTCATCTAAATTTACTCAAATATAGATCCTACAACCAAAATACGCAACAAAATAAAAAAAAATCGAAGTTGATTTCAAATGAATTTATTACAATTTGACCAAAATCTTGTCAAAATCCAAAAAATTGAAGTTATTTTCATCTAAATTTACTCAAATATAGATCCTACAACAAAAATACTCAACAAAATCCAAAAAAAATCGAAGTTGATTTCAAATAAATTTATTAAAATTTGACATTTCCAACTAAATTTTTTTTCAGAATCCAACAAAATTGAAGTTATTTTCATCTAAATTTACTCAAATATAGACCCTACAACAAAAATACTCAACAAAATCCAAAAAAATCGAAGTTGATTTCAAATAAATTTATTAAAATTTGACACTTCCAACTAAAATTTTTTTCACAATCCAACAAAATTGAAGTTATTTTCATCTAAATTTAATCAAATATAGATCCTACAACAAGAATACTCAACAAAATCCAAAAAAATCGAAGTTGATTTCAAATAAATTTATTAAAATTTGACACTTCCAACTAATTTTTTTTTCATAATCCAACAAAATTAAATTTATTTTCATCTAAATTTACTCAAATATAGATCCTACAACAAAAATACTCAACAAAATCCAAAAATATCGAAGTTGATTTCAAATAAATTTATTAAAATTTGACCCTTCCAACTAAAATTTTTTTTCACAATCCAAAAAATTGAAGTTATTTTCATCTAAATTTAATCAAATATAGATCCTACAACAAGAATACTCAACAAAATCCAAAAAAATCGAAGTTGATTTCAAATAAATTTATTAAAAATTGAACCTTCCAACTAAAATTTTTTTTCACAATCCAAAAAATTGAAGTTATGTTCATCTAAATCTACTCAAATATAGATCCTACAACAAAAATACTCAACAAAATAAAAAAAAATCGAAGTTGATTTCAAATAAATTTATTAAAAATTGAACCTTCCAACTAAAATTTTTTTTCACAATCCAAAAAATTGAAGTTATTTTCATCTAAATCTACTCAAATATAGATCCTACAACAAAAATACTCAACAAAATAAAAAAAAATCGAAGTTGATTTCAAATAAATTTATTAAAATTTGACACTTCCAACTAAAATTTTTTTCATACTCCAACAAAATTGAAGTTATTTTCATCTAAATTTACTCAAATATAGATCCTACAACCAAAATACGCAACAAAATCCAAAAAAATCGAAGTTGATTTCAAATGAATTTATTAAAATTTGACCAAAATCTTGTCAAAATCCAAAAAATTGAAGTTATTTTCATCTAAATCTACTCAAATATAGATCCTACAACAGAAATACTCAACAAAATCCAAAATAATCGAAGTTGATTTCAAATAAATTTAAAAATTCGACACTTCCAACTAAAATTTTTTTCACAATCCAAAAAATTGATGTTATTTTCATATAAATTTACTCAAATATAGACCCTACAACAAAAATACTCAATAAAATCTAAAAAAATCGAAGTTGGTTTCAAATAATATTATTAAAATTTGACACTTCCAAATAAGTTTTTTTCACAATCCAACAAAATTGAAGTTATTTTCATCTAAATTTAATCAAATATAGATCCTACAACAAGAATACTCAACAAAATCCAAAAAAATCGAAGTTGATTTCAAATAAATTTATTAAAATTTGACACTTCCAACTAATTTTTTTTTCATAAACCAACAAAATTAAATTTATTTTCATCTAAATTTACTCAAATATAGATCCTACAACAAAAATACTCAACAAAATCCAAAAATATCGAAGTTGATTTCAAATAAATTTATTAAAATTTGACATTTCCAACTAAATTTTTTTTCAGAATCCAACAAAATTGAAGTTATTTTCATCTAAATTTACTCAAATATAGACCCTACAACAAAAATACTCAACAAAATTCAAAAAAATCGAAGTTGATTTCAAATAAATTTATTAAAATTTGACACTTCCAACTAAATTTTTTTTCATAATCCAACAAAATTAAATTTATTTTCATCTAAATTTACTCAAATATAGATCCTACAACAAATATACTCAACAAAATCCAAAATAATCGAAGTTGATTTCAAATAAATTGAATAAAACTTGATACTTCCAACTAAAATTTTTTTCACAATCCAACAAAATTGAAGTTATTTTCATCAAAATTTAATCAAATATAGATCCTATAACAAAAATACTCGACAAAATCCAAAAAAATCGAAGTTGATTTCATATGAATTTATTAAAATTTGACACTTCCAACTAAAATTTTTTTATAATCCAACAAAATTGAAGTTATTTTCATCTAAATTTAGTCAAATATAGATCCTACAACAAAAATACTCAACAAAATCCAAAAAAATCGAAGTTGATTTCAAATAAATTTATTAAAATTTGACCCTTCCAACTAAAATTTTTTTTCACAATCCAAAAAATTGAAGTTATTTTCATCTAAATCTACTCAAATATAGATCCTACAACAAAAATACTCAACAAAATCCAAAATAATCGAAGTTGATTTCAAATAAATTTAAAAATTCGACACTTCCAACTAAAATTTTTTTCACAATCCAAAAAATTGATGTTATTTTCATCTAAATTTACTCAAATATAGATCCTACAACAAAAATACTCAACAAAATCCAAAATAATCGAAGTTGATTTCAAATAAATTTAAAAATTCGACACTTCCAACTAAAATTTTTTTCACAATCCAAAAAATTGATGTTATTTTCATCTAAATTTAGTCAAATATAGATCCTACAACCAAAATACTCATCAAAATCCAAAAAAATCGAAGTTGATTTCAAATAAATTTATTAAAATTTGACACTTCCAACTAAATTTTTTTTCATAATCCAACAAAATTGAATTTATTTTCATCTAAATTTAGACAAATATAGATCCTACAACCAAAATACTCAACAAAATAAAAAAAAATCGAAGTTGATTTCAAATAAATTTATTAAAATTTGACACTTCCAACTAAAATTTTTTTCATAATCCAACAAAATTGAAGTTATTTTCATCTATATTTACTCAAATATAGATCCTACAACCAAAATACCCAACAAAATCCAAAAAAATCGAAGTTGATTTCAAATGAATTTATTAAAATTTGACCAAAATCTTGTCAAAATCCAAAAAATTGAAGTTATTTTCATCTAAATTTACTCAAATATAGAACCTACAACAAAAATACTCAACAAAATCCAAAAAAATCGAAGTTGATTTCAAATAAATTTATTAAAATTTGACACTTCCAACTAAAATTTTTTTCACAATCCAACAAAATTGAAGTTATTTTCATCTAAATTTATTCAAATATAGACCCTACAACAAAAATACTCAACAAAATCCAAAAAAATCGAAGTTGATTTCAAATAAATTTATTAAAATTTGACACTTCCAACTAAAATTTTTTTCACAATCCAACAAAATTGAAGTTATTTTCATCTAAATTTACTCAAATATAGACCCTACAACAAAAATACTCAACAAAATCCAAAAAAATCGAAGTTGATTTCAAATAAATTTATTAAAATTTGACACTTCCAACTAAATTTTTTTTCATAATCCAACAAAATTAAATTTATTTTCATCTAAATTTACTCAAATATAGATCCTACAACAAATATACTCAACAAAATAAAAAAAAATCGAAGTTGATTTCAAATAAATTTATTAAAATTTGACACTTCCAACTAAAATTTTTTTCATACTCCAACAAAATTGAAGTTATTTTCATCTAAATTTACTCAAATATAGATCCTACAACCAAAATACGCAACAAAATAAAAAAAAATCGAAGTTGATTTCAAATGAATTTATTACAATTTGACCAAAATCTTGTCAAAATCCAAAAAATTGAAGTTATTTTCATCTAAATTTACTCAAATATAGATCCTACAACAAAAATACTCAACAAAATCCAAAAAAAATCGAAGTTGATTTCAAATAAATTTATTAAAATTTGACATTTCCAACTAAATTTTTTTTCAGAATCCAACAAAATTGAAGTTATTTTCATCTAAATTTACTCAAATATAGACCCTACAACAAAAATACTCAACAAAATCCAAAAAAATCGAAGTTGATTTCAAATAAATTTATTAAAATTTGACACTTCCAACTAAAATTTTTTTCACAATCCAACAAAATTGAAGTTATTTTCATCTAAATTTAATCAAATATAGATCCTACAACAAGAATACTCAACAAAATCCAAAAAAATCGAAGTTGATTTCAAATAAATTTATTAAAATTTGACACTTCCAACTAATTTTTTTTTCATAATCCAACAAAATTAAATTTATTTTCATCTAAATTTACTCAAATATAGATCCTACAACAAAAATACTCAACAAAATCCAAAAATATCGAAGTTGATTTCAAATAAATTTATTAAAATTTGACCCTTCCAACTAAAATTTTTTTTCACAATCCAAAAAATTGAAGTTATTTTCATCTAAATTTAATCAAATATAGATCCTACAACAAGAATACTCAACAAAATCCAAAAAAATCGAAGTTGATTTCAAATAAATTTATTAAAAATTGAACCTTCCAACTAAAATTTTTTTTCACAATCCAAAAAATTGAAGTTATGTTCATCTAAATCTACTCAAATATAGATCCTACAACAAAAATACTCAACAAAATAAAAAAAAATCGAAGTTGATTTCAAATAAATTTATTAAAAATTGAACCTTCCAACTAAAATTTTTTTTCACAATCCAAAAAATTGAAGTTATTTTCATCTAAATCTACTCAAATATAGATCCTACAACAAAAATACTCAACAAAATAAAAAAAAATCGAAGTTGATTTCAAATAAATTTATTAAAATTTGACACTTCCAACTAAAATTTTTTTCATACTCCAACAAAATTGAAGTTATTTTCATCTAAATTTACTCAAATATAGATCCTACAACCAAAATACGCAACAAAATCCAAAAAAATCGAAGTTGATTTCAAATGAATTTATTAAAATTTGACCAAAATCTTGTCAAAATCCAAAAAATTGAAGTTATTTTCATCTAAATCTACTCAAATATAGATCCTACAACAGAAATACTCAACAAAATCCAAAATAATCGAAGTTGATTTCAAATAAATTTAAAAATTCGACACTTCCAACTAAAATTTTTTTCACAATCCAAAAAATTGATGTTATTTTCATATAAATTTACTCAAATATAGACCCTACAACAAAAATACTCAATAAAATCTAAAAAAATCGAAGTTGGTTTCAAATAATATTATTAAAATTTGACACTTCCAAATAAGTTTTTTTCACAATCCAACAAAATTGAAGTTATTTTCATCTAAATTTAATCAAATATAGATCCTACAACAAGAATACTCAACAAAATCCAAAAAAATCGAAGTTGATTTCAAATAAATTTATTAAAATTTGACACTTCCAACTAATTTTTTTTTCATAAACCAACAAAATTAAATTTATTTTCATCTAAATTTACTCAAATATAGATCCTACAACAAAAATACTCAACAAAATCCAAAAATATCGAAGTTGATTTCAAATAAATTTATTAAAATTTGACATTTCCAACTAAATTTTTTTTCAGAATCCAACAAAATTGAAGTTATTTTCATCTAAATTTACTCAAATATAGACCCTACAACAAAAATACTCAACAAAATTCAAAAAAATCGAAGTTGATTTCAAATAAATTTATTAAAATTTGACACTTCCAACTAAATTTTTTTTCATAATCCAACAAAATTAAATTTATTTTCATCTAAATTTACTCAAATATAGATCCTACAACAAATATACTCAACAAAATCCAAAATAATCGAAGTTGATTTCAAATAAATTGAATAAAACTTGATACTTCCAACTAAAATTTTTTTCACAATCCAACAAAATTGAAGTTATTTTCATCAAAATTTAATCAAATATAGATCCTATAACAAAAATACTCGACAAAATCCAAAAAAATCGAAGTTGATTTCATATGAATTTATTAAAATTTGACACTTCCAACTAAAATTTTTTTATAATCCAACAAAATTGAAGTTATTTTCATCTAAATTTAGTCAAATATAGATCCTACAACAAAAATACTCAACAAAATCCAAAAAAATCGAAGTTGATTTCAAATAAATTTATTAAAATTTGACCCTTCCAACTAAAATTTTTTTTCACAATCCAAAAAATTGAAGTTATTTTCATCTAAATCTACTCAAATATAGATCCTACAACAAAAATACTCAACAAAATCCAAAATAATCGAAGTTGATTTCAAATAAATTTAAAAATTCGACACTTCCAACTAAAATTTTTTTCACAATCCAAAAAATTGATGTTATTTTCATCTAAATTTACTCAAATATAGATCCTACAACAAAAATACTCAACAAAATCCAAAATAATCGAAGTTGATTTCAAATAAATTTAAAAATTCGACACTTCCAACTAAAATTTTTTTCACAATCCAAAAAATTGATGTTATTTTCATCTAAATTTAGTCAAATATAGATCCTACAACCAAAATACTCATCAAAATCCAAAAAAATCGAAGTTGATTTCAAATAAATTTATTAAAATTTGACACTTCCAACTAAATTTTTTTTCATAATCCAACAAAATTGAATTTATTTTCATCTAAATTTAGACAAATATAGATCCTACAACCAAAATACTCAACAAAATAAAAAAAAATCGAAGTTGATTTCAAATAAATTTATTAAAATTTGACACTTCCAACTAAAATTTTTTTCATAATCCAACAAAATTGAAGTTATTTTCATCTATATTTACTCAAATATAGATCCTACAACCAAAATACCCAACAAAATCCAAAAAAATCGAAGTTGATTTCAAATGAATTTATTAAAATTTGACCAAAATCTTGTCAAAATCCAAAAAATTGAAGTTATTTTCATCTAAATTTACTCAAATATAGAACCTACAACAAAAATACTCAACAAAATCCAAAAAAATCGAGGTTGATTTCAAATAAATTTATTAAAATTTGACACTTCCAACTAAAATTTTTTTCACAATCCAACAAAATTGAAGTTATTTTCATCTAAATTTACTCAAATATAGACCCTACAACAAAAATACTCAACAAAATCCAAAAAAATCGAAGTTGATTTCAAATAAATTTATTAAAATTTGACACTTCCAACTAAATTTTTTTTCATAATCCAACAAAATTAAATTTATTTTCATCTAAATTTACTCAAATATAGATCCTACAACAAATATACTCAACAAAATAAAAAAAAATCGAAGTTGATTTCAAATAAATTTATTAAAATTTGACACTTCCAACTAAAATTTTTTTCATACTCCAACAAAATTGAAGTTATTTTCATCTAAATTTACTCAAATATAGATCCTACAACCAAAATACGCAACAAAATAAAAAAAAATCGAAGTTGATTTCAAATGAATTTATTACAATTTGACCAAAATCTTGTCAAAATCCAAAAAATTGAAGTTATTTTCATCTAAATTTACTCAAATATAGATCCTACAACAAAAATACTCAACAAAATCCAAAAAAAATCGAAGTTGATTTCAAATAAATTTATTAAAATTTGACATTTCCAACTAAATTTTTTTTCAGAATCCAACAAAATTGAAGTTATTTTCATCTAAATTTACTCAAATATAGACCCTACAACAAAAATACTCAACAAAATCCAAAAAAATCGAAGTTGATTTCAAATAAATTTATTAAAATTTGACACTTCCAACTAAAATTTTTTTCACAATCCAACAAAATTGAAGTTATTTTCATCTAAATTTAATCAAATATAGATCCTACAACAAGAATACTCAACAAAATCCAAAAAAATCGAAGTTGATTTCAAATAAATTTATTAAAATTTGACACTTCCAACTAATTTTTTTTTCATAATCCAACAAAATTAAATTTATTTTCATCTAAATTTACTCAAATATAGATCCTACAACAAAAATACTCAACAAAATCCAAAAATATCGAAGTTGATTTCAAATAAATTTATTAAAATTTGACCCTTCCAACTAAAATTTTTTTTCACAATCCAAAAAATTGAAGTTATTTTCATCTAAATTTAATCAAATATAGATCCTACAACAAGAATACTCAACAAAATCCAAAAAAATCGAAGTTGATTTCAAATAAATTTATTAAAAATTGAACCTTCCAACTAAAATTTTTTTTCACAATCCAAAAAATTGAAGTTATGTTCATCTAAATCTACTCAAATATAGATCCTACAACAAAAATACTCAACAAAATAAAAAAAAATCGAAGTTGATTTCAAATAAATTTATTAAAAATTGAACCTTCCAACTAAAATTTTTTTTCACAATCCAAAAAATTGAAGTTATTTTCATCTAAATTTACTCAAATATAGACCCTACAACAAAAATACTCAACAAAATTCAAAAAAATCGAAGTTGATTTCAAATAAATTTATTAAAATTTGACACTTCCAACTAAATTTTTTTTCATAATCCAACAAAATTAAATTTATTTTCATCTAAATTTACTCAAATATAGACCCTACAACAAAAATACTCAACAAAATCCAAAAAAATCGAAGTTGATTTCAAATAAATTTATTAAAATTTGACACTTCCAACTAAAATTTTTTTCACAATCCAACAAAATTGAAGTTATTTTCATCTAAATTTAATCAAATATAGATCCTACAACAAGAATACTCAACAAAATCCAAAAAAATCGAAGTTGATTTCAAATAAATTTATTAAAATTTGACACTTCCAACTAATTTTTTTTTCATAATCCAACAAAATTAAATTTATTTTCATCTAAATTTACTCAAATATAGATCCTACAACCAAAATACGCAACAAAATAAAAAAAAATCGAAGTTGATTTCAAATGAATTTATTACAATTTGACCAAAATCTTGTCAAAATCCAAAAAATTGAAGTTATTTTCATCTAAATCTACTCAAATATAGATCCTACAACAGAAGTACTCAACAAAATCCAAAATAATCGAAGTTGATTTCAAATAAATTTAAAAATTCGACACTTCCAACTAAAATTTTTTTCACAATCCAAAAAATTGATGTTATTTTCATATAAATTTACTCAAATATAGACCCTACAACAAAAATACTCAATAAAATCTAAAAAAATCGAAGTTGGTTTCAAATAATATTATTAAAATTTGACACTTCCAAATAAGTTTTTTTCACAATCCAACAAAATTGAAGTTATTTTCATCTAAATTTAATCAAATATAGATCCTACAACAAGAATACTCAACAAAATCCAAAAAAATCGAAGTTGATTTCAAATAAATTTATTAAAATTTGACACTTCCAACTAATTTTTTTTTCATAAACCAACAAAATTAAATTTATTTTCATCTAAATTTACTCAAATATAGATCCTACAACAAAAATACTCAACAAAATCCAAAAATATCGAAGTTGATTTCAAATAAATTTATTAAAATTTGACATTTCCAACTAAATTTTTTTTCAGAATCCAACAAAATTGAAGTTATTTTCATCTAAATTTACTCAAATATAGACCCTACAACAAAAATACTCAACAAAATTCAAAAAAATCGAAGTTGATTTCAAATAAATTTATTAAAATTTGACACTTCCAACTAAATTTTTTTTCATAATCCAACAAAATTAAATTTATTTTCATCTAAATTTACTCAAATATAGATCCTACAACAAATATACTCAACAAAATCCAAAATAATCGAAGTTGATTTCAAATAAATTGAATAAAACTTGATACTTCCAACTAAAATTTTTTTCACAATCCAACAAAATTGAAGTTATTTTCATCAAAATTTAATCAAATATAGATCCTATAACAAAAATACTCGACAAAATCCAAAAAAATCGAAGTTGATTTCATATGAATTTATTAAAATTTGACACTTCCAACTAAAATTTTTTTATAATCCAACAAAATTGAAGTTATTTTCATCTAAATTTAGTCAAATATAGATCCTACAACAAAAATACTCAACAAAATCCAAAAAAATCGAAGTTGATTCCAAATAAATTTATTAAAATTTGACCCTTCCAACTAAAATTTTTTTTCACAATCCAAAAAATTGAAGTTATTTTCATCTAAATCTACTCAAATATAGATCCTACAACAAAAATACTCAACAAAATCCAAAATAATCGAAGTTGATTTCAAATAAATTTAAAAATTCGACACTTCCAACTAAAATTTTTTTCACAATCCAAAAAATTGATGTTATTTTCATCTAAATTTACTCAAATATAGATCCTACAACAAAAATACTCAACAAAATCCAAAATAATCGAAGTTGATTTCAAATAAATTTAAAAATTCGACACTTCCAACTAAAATTTTTTTCACAATCCAAAAAATTGATGTTATTTTCATCTAAATTTAGTCAAATATAGATCCTACAACCAAAATACTCATCAAAATCCAAAAAAATCGAAGTTGATTTCAAATAAATTTATTAAAATTTGACACTTCCAACTAAATTTTTTTTCATAATCCAACAAAATTGAATTTATTTTCATCTAAATTTAGACAAATATAGATCCTACAACCAAAATACTCAACAAAATAAAAAAAAATCGAAGTTGATTTCAAATAAATTTATTAAAATTTGACACTTCCAACTGAAATTTTTTTCATAATCCAACAAAATTGAAGTTATTTTCATCTATATTTACTCAAATATAGATCCTACAACCAAAATACCCAACAAAATCCAAAAAAATCGAAGTTGATTTCAAATGAATTTATTAAAATTTGACCAAAATCTTGTCAAAATCCAAAAAATTGAAGTTATTTTCATCTAAATTTACTCAAATATAGAACCTACAACAAAAATACTCAACAAAATCCAAAAAAATCGAAGTTGATTTCAAATAAATTTATTAAAATTTGACACTTCCAACTAAAATTTTTTTCACAATCCAACAAAATTGAAGTTATTTTCATCTAAATTTATTCAAATATAGACCCTACAACAAAAATACTCAACAAAATCCAAAAAAATCGAAGTTGATTTCAAATAAATTTATTAAAATTTGACACTTCCAACTAAAATTTTTTTCACAATCCAACAAAATTGAAGTTATTTTCATCTAAATTTACTCAAATATAGATCCTACAACAAAAATACTCAACAAAATCCAAAAAAATCGAAGTTGATTTCAAATAAATTTATTAAAAATTGAACCTTCCAACAAAATTTTTTTTTCACAATCCAAAAAATTGAAGTTATTTTCATCTAAATCTACTCAAATATAGATCCTACAACAAAAATACTCAACAAAATAAAAAAAAATCGAAGTTGATTTCAAATAAATTTATTAAAATTTGACTCTTCCAACTAAAATTTTTTTCATACTCCAACAAAATTGAAGTTATTTTCATCTAAATTTACTGAAATATAGACCCTACAACCAAAATACGCAACAAAATCCAAAAAAATCGAAGTTGATTTCAAATGAATTTATTACAATTTGACCAAAATCTTGTCAAAATCCAAAAAATTGAAGTTATTTTCATCTAAATTTACTCAAATATAGACCCTACAACAAAAATACTCAACAAAATCCAAAAAAATCGAAGTTGATTTCAAATAAATTTATTAAAATTTGACACTTCCAACTAAAATTTTTTTCACAATCCAACAAAATTGAAGTTATTTTCATCTAAATTTAATCAAATATAGATCCTACAACAAGAATACTCAACAAAATCCAAAAAAATCGAAGTTGATTTCAAATAAATTTATTAAAATTTGACACTTCCAACTAATTTTTTTTTCATAAACCAACAAAATTAAATTTATTTTCATCTAAATTTACTCAAATATAGATCCTACAACAAAAATACTCAACAAAATCCAAAAATATCGAAGTTGATTTCAAATAAATTTATTAAAATTTGACATTTCCAACTAAATTTTTTTTCAGAATCCAACAAAATTGAAGTTATTTTCATCTGAATTTACTCAAATATAGACCCTACAACAAAAATACTCAACAAAATCCAAAAAAATCGAAGTTGATTTCAAATAAATTTATTATAATTTGACACTATCAACTAAATTTTTTTTCATAATCCAACAAAATTGAAGTTATTTTCATCTAAATTTACTCAAATATAGACCCTACAACAAAAATACTCAACAAAATCCAAAAAAATCGAAGTTGATTTCAAATAAATTTATTAAAATTTGACACATCCAACTAAATTTTTTTTCATAATCCAACAAAATTAAATTTATTTTCATCTAAATTTACTCAAATATAGATCCTACAACAAATATACTCAACAAAATCCAAAATAATCGAAGTTGATTTCAAATAAATTGAATAAAACTTGATACTTCCAACTAAAATTTTTTTCACAATCCAACAAAATTGAAGTTATTTTCATCTAAATTTAATCAAATATAGATCCTATAACAAAAATACTCGACAAAATCCAAAAAAATCGAAGTTGATTTCATATGAATTTATTAAAATTTGACACTTCCAACTAAAATTTTTTTATAATCCAACAAAATTGAAGTTATTTTCATCTAAATTTAGTCAAATATAGATCCTACAACAAAAATACTCAACAAAATCCAAAAAAATCGAAGTTGATTTCAAATAAATTTATTAAAATTTGACCCTTCCAACTAAAATTTTTTTTCACAATCCAAAAAATTGAAGTTATTTTCATCTAAATCTACTCAAATATAGATCCTACAACAAAAATACTCAACAAAATCCAAAATAATCGAAGTTGATTTCAAATAAATTTAAAAATTCGACACTTCCAACTAAAATTTTTTTCACAATCCAAAAAATTGATGTTATTTTCATCTAAATTTACTCAAATATAGATCCTACAACAAAAATACTCAACAAAATCCAAAATAATCGAAGTTGATTTCAAATAAATTTAAAAATTCGACACTTCCAACTAAAATTTTTTTCACAATCCAAAAAATTGATGTTATTTTCATCTAAATTTAGTCAAATATAGATCCTACAACCAAAATACTCATCAAAATCCAAAAAAATCGAAGTTGATTTCAAATAAATTTATTAAAATTTGACACTTCCAACTAAATTTTTTTTCATAATCCAACAAAATTGAATTTATTTTCATCTAAATTTAGACAAATATAGATCCTACAACCAAAATACTCAACAAAATAAAAAAAAATCGAAGTTGATTTCAAATAAATTTATTAAAATTTGACACTTCCAACTAAATTTTTTTTCATAATCCAACAAAATTGAAGTTATTTTCATCTATATTTACTCAAATATAGATCCTACAACCAAAATACGCAACAAAATCCAAAAAAATCGAAGTTGATTTCAAATGAATTTATTAAAATTTGACCAAAATCTTGTCAAAATCCAAAAAATTGAAGTTATTTTCATCTAAATTTACTCAAATATAGAACCTACAACAAAAATACTCAACAAAATCCAAAAAAATCGAAGTTGATTTCAAATAAATTTATTAAAATTTGACACTTCCAACTAAAATTTTTTTCACAATCCAACAAAATTGAAGTTATTTTCATCTAAATTTATTCAAATATAGACCCTACAACAAAAATACTCAACAAAATCCAAAAAAATCGAAGTTGATTTCAAATAAATTTATTAAAATTTGACACTTCCAACTAAATTTTTTTTCAGAATCCAACAAAATTGAAGTTATTTTCATCTAAATTTACTCAAATATAGACCCTACAACAAAAATACTCAACAAAATCCAAAAAAATCGAAGTTGATTTCAAATAAATTTATTATAATTTGACACTATCAACTAAATTTTTTTTCATAATCCAACAAAATTGAAGTTATTTTCATCTAAATTTACTCAAATATAGACCCTACAACAAAAATACTCAACAAAATCCAAAAAAATCGAAGTTGATTTCAAATAAATTTATTAAAATTTGACACATCCAACTAAATTTTTTTTCATAATCCAACAAAATTAAATTTATTTTCATCTAAATTTACTCAAATATAGATCCTACAACAAATATACTCAACAAAATCCAAAATAATCGAAGTTGATTTCAAATAAATTGAATAAAACTTGATACTTCCAACTAAAATTTTTTTCACAATCCAACAAAATTGAAGTTATTTTCATCTAAATTTAATCAAATATAGATCCTATAACAAAAATACTCGACAAAATCCAAAAAAATCGAAGTTGATTTCATATGAATTTATTAAAATTTGACACTTCCAACTAAAATTTTTTTATAATCCAACAAAATTGAAGTTATTTTCATCTAAATTTAGTCAAATATAGATCCTACAACAAAAATACTCAACAAAATCCAAAAAAATCGAAGTTGATTTCAAATAAATTTATTAAAATTTGACCCTTCCAACTAAAATTTTTTTTCACAATCCAAAAAATTGAAGTTATTTTCATCTAAATCTACTCAAATATAGATCCTACAACAAAAATACTCAACAAAATCCAAAATAATCGAAGTTGATTTCAAATAAATTTAAAAATTCGACACTTCCAACTAAAATTTTTTTCACAATCCAAAAAATTGATGTTATTTTCATCTAAATTTACTCAAATATAGATCCTACAACAAAAATACTCAACAAAATCCAAAATAATCGAAGTTGATTTCAAATAAATTTAAAAATTCGACACTTCCAACTAAAATTTTTTTCACAATCCAAAAAATTGATGTTATTTTCATCTAAATTTAGTCAAATATAGATCCTACAACCAAAATACTCATCAAAATCCAAAAAAATCGAAGTTGATTTCAAATAAATTTATTAAAATTTGACACTTCCAACTAAATTTTTTTTCATAATCCAACAAAATTGAATTTATTTTCATCTAAATTTAGACAAATATAGATCCTACAACCAAAATACTCAACAAAATAAAAAAAAATCGAAGTTGATTTCAAATAAATTTATTAAAATTTGACACTTCCAACTAAAATTTTTTTCATAATCCAACAAAATTGAAGTTATTTTCATCTACAGGGTGTCCCAAAAATGTCGGACTTCCTTGAAAGGGGTTACTCAGGGGGTGATTTGAAACAACTTTTTCCTTAGCGAAAATATTGTCCGAAGCTTCGTTAAGGAGATATTAACCAAAAACCCCGACCAATCAGAGCGCGCGCCTTCCGCCTGAGTTCCCGCGGTAGCGTTGGCTACGAGGTAGGCGACCGCGTTTGTGCTACGAACGTACGAACAAGCAAGTCGGCATGCATCGAAGGAAACCGCGTTACACATTTTTTTTTAAAGCAGAATCTTAAATAAGAATAATTTGAAGTGAGAGGACAAGAAGTACGTAAATTTCGTTTTTAAATAAGGCATAAACGAAAAGGTAACGTAACAGAAAATGTACGACAAGTGATCGTAATTCGTTATTGAGGTAAAAATCCGTAGTTTAACAACGGCCAACACAACTAAATTTAAAAAATAATATTAGGTGTATGAATAAATTCTTTCCGACTGGAATTTCTATCGCGGTGGTATTCAGAAGCTGCCAGAAAAATGGCAAAAGGTAATTAACAATAATGGAAATTATTTCGATGATCGAGTTGTTTTCATATTTTTTAAATCGAACCGTTATTGTACCCTAAAATTGGAAAGAATTTATTTTCACACCTAATAATCACCAATAAATTAAATAAAACTCACCCTTTCGGACATTCCTTTCCTTGCTTTCCTTCCCTTTTCGGAAACCTGTGTCACTGGGTCACTGTACCGATCCTGGTTATCGGTGGACGAAAAGATTTATGGTTGGGTAGCGCCCAGTGCTCAGCTGATCACACTGCGTCCGGGTTAATGTACCGAATATTCACTTCACTGCACGGCTACTAACACTGATCACTGAATTTATTTTTCACGGAACGTGTTGTTCCTACGTTATAAAAATTGGTGGCCGCGAAAGGGGCCGATTACTGTTAATTACTGGGACGAGATTACTACTATTACCCGGCGAAAAGAAAACTCGTGGCAGACTGTCTCGGGCTGTGCAGTCCGCTGCTGTGACGATTGGTCGAGTCACCTATTTGGGCACACTTTTAAAGACGGGACACACGTATTTTGGTTATTGGCTGAAGTTGCCACATACATTGTCGCACCGCGCGACGAAGAGATCGAACGAAACACGAGATCGAGTGGGATAGAGCGATTTGACCAAGCGTAGCCTACGCTTTTGTTTTGACGATCGTCGGTCGGATCCGTATCTGATCGCTGCACAGCAGCGGACTGCACAGCCCGAGACAGTCTGCCACGAGTTTTCTTTTCGCCGGGTAATAGTAGTAATCTCGTCCCAGTAATTAACAGTAATCGGCCCCTTTCGCGGCCACCAATTTTTATAACGTAGGAACAACACGTTCCGTGAAAAATAAATTCAGTGATCAGTGTTAGTAGCCGTGCAGTGAAGTGAATATTCGGTACATTAACCCGGACGCAGTGTGATCAGCTGAGCACTGGGCGCTACCCAACCATAAATCTTTTCGTCCACCGATAACCAGGATCGGTACAGTGACCCAGTGACACAGGTTTCCGAAAAGGGAAGGAAAGCAAGGAAAGGAATGTCCGAAAGGGTGAGTTTTATTTAATTTATTGGTGATTATTAGGTGTGAAAATAAATTCTTTCCGATTTTAGGGTACAATAACGGTTCGATTTAAAAAATATGAAAACAACTCGATCATCGAAATAATTTCCATTATTGTTAATTACCTTTTGCCATTTTTCTGGCAGCTTCTGAATACCACCGCGATAGAAATTCCAGTCGGAAAGAATTTATTCATACACCTAATATTATTTTTTAAATTTAGTTGTGTTGGCCGTTGTTAAACTACGGATTTTTACCTCAATAACGAATTACGATCACTTGTCGTACATTTTCTGTTACGTTACCTTTTCGTTTATGCCTTATTTAAAAACGAAATTTACGTACTTCTTGTCCTCTCACTTCAAATTATTCTTATTTAAGATTCTGCTTAAAAAAAAAAATGTGTAACGCGGTTTCCTTCGATGCATGCCGACTTGCTTGTTCGTACGTTCGTAGCACAAACGCGGTCGCCTACCTCGTAGCCAACGCTACCGCGGGAACTCAGGCGGAAGGCGCGCGCTCTGATTGGTCGGGGTTTTTGGTTAATATCTCCTTAACGAAGCTTCGGACAATATTTTCGCTAAGGAAAAAGTTGTTTCAAATCACCCCCTGAGTAGCCCCTTTCAAGGAAGTCCGACATTTTTGGGACACCCTGTATATTTACTCAAATATAGATCCTACAACCAAAATACGCAACAAAATCCAAAAAAATCGAAGTTGATTTCAAATGAATTTATTAAAATTTGACCAAAATCTTGTCAAAATCCAAAAAATTGAAGTTATTTTCATCTAAATTTACTCAAATATAGAACCTACAACAAAAATACTCAACAAAATCCAAAAAAATCGAAGTTGATTTCAAATAAATTTATTAAAATTTGACACTTCCAACTAAATTTTTTTTCATAATCCAACAAAATTAAATTTATTTTCATCTAAATTTACTCAAATATAGATCCTACAACAAATATACTCAACAAAATCCAAAATAATCGAAGTTGATTTCAAATAAATTGAATAAAACTTGATACTTCCAACTAAAATTTTTTTCACAATCCAACAAAATTGAAGTTATTTTCATCTAAATTTAATCAAATATAGATCCTATAACAAAAATACTCGACAAAATCCAAAAAAATCGAAGTTGATTTCATATGTATTTATTAAAATTTGACACTTCCAACTAAAATTTTTTTATAATCCAACAAAATTGAAGTTATTTTCATCTAAATTTAGTCAAATATAGATCCTACAACCAAAATACTCATCAAAATCCAAAAAAATCGAAGTTGATTTCAAATAAATTTATTAAAATTTGACACTTCCAACTAAATTTTTTTTCAGAATCCAACAAAATTGAAGTTATTTTCATCTAAATTTACTCAAATATAGACCCTACAACAAAAATACTCAACAAAATCCAAAAAAATCGAAGTTGATTTCAAATATATTTATTAAAATTTGACACTATCAACTAAATTTTTTTTCATAATCCAACAAAATTGAAGTTATTTTCATCTAAATTTACTCAAATATAGACCCTACAACAAAAATACTCAACAAAATCCAAAAAAATCGAAGTTGATTTCAAATAAATTTATTAAAATTTGACACTTCCAACTAAATTTTTTTTCATAATCCAACAAAATTAAATTTATTTTCATCTAAATTTACTCAAATATAGATCCTACAACAAATATACTCAACAAAATCCAAAATAATCGAAGTTGATTCAAATAAATTGAATAAAACTTGATACTTCCAACTAAATTTTTTTTCACAATCCAACAAAATTGAAGTTATTTTCATCTAAATTTAATCAAATATAGATCCTATAACAAAAATACTCGACAAAATCCAAAAAAATCGAAGTTGATTTCATATGAATTTATTAAAATTTGACACTTCCAACTAAAATTTTTTTATAATCCAACAAAATTGAAGTTATTTTCATCTAAATTTAGTCAAATATAGATCCTACAACAAAAATACTCAACAAAATCCAAAAAAATCGAAGTTGATTTCAAATAAATTTATTAAAATTTGACCCTTCCAACTAAAATTTTTTTTCACAATCCAAAAAATTGAAGTTATTTTCATCTAAATCTACTCAAATATAGATCCTACAACAAAAATACTCAACAAAATCCAAAATAATCGAAGTTGATTTCAAATAAATTTAAAAATTCGACACTTCCAACTAAAATTTTTTTCACAATCCAAAAAATTGATGTTATTTTCATCTAAATTTACTCAAATATAGATCCGACAACAAAAATACTCAACAAAATCCAAAATAATCGAAGTTGATTTCAAATAAATTTAAAAATTCGACACTTCCAACTAAAATTTTTTTCACAATCCAAAAAATTGATGTTATTTTCATCTAAATTTAGTCAAATATAGATCCTACAACCAAAATACTCATCAAAATCCAAAAAAATCGAAGTTGATTTCAAATAAATTTATTAAAATTTGACACTTCCAACTAAATTTTTTTTCATAATCCAACAAAATTGAATTTATTTTCATCTAAATTTAGACAAATATAGATCCTACAACCAAAATACTCAACAAAATAAAAAAAAATCGAAGTTGATTTCAAATAAATTTATTAAAATTTGACACTTCCAACTAAAATTTTTTTCATAATCCAACAAAATTGAAGTTATTTTCATCTATATTTACACAAATATAGATCCTACAACCAAAATACGCAACAAAATCCAAAAAAATCGAAGTTGATTTCAAATGAATTTATTAAAATTTGACCAAAATCTTGTCAAAATCCAAAAAATTGAAGTTATTTTCATCTAAATTTACTCAAATATAGAACCTACAACAAAAATACTCAACAAAATCCAAAAAAATCGAAGTTGATTTCAAATAAATTTATTAAAATTTGACACTTCCAACTAAAATTTTTTTCACAATCCAACAAAATTGAAGTTATTTTCATCTAAATTTATTCAAATATAGACCCTACAACAAAAATACTCAACAAAATCCAAAAAAATCGAAGTTGATTTCAAATAAATTTATTAAAATTTGACACTTCCAACTAAAATTTTTTTCACAATCCAACAAAATTGAAGTTATTTTCATCTAAATTTACTCAAATATAGATCCTACAACAAAAATACTCAACAAAATCCAAAAAAATCGAAGTTGATTTCAAATAAATTTATTAAAAATTGAACCTTCCAACAAAAATTTTTTTTCACAATCCAAAAAATTGAAGTTATTTTCATCTAAATCTACTCAAATATAGATCCTACAACAAAAATACTCAACAAAATAGAAAAAAATCGAAGTTGATTTCAAATAAATTTATTAAAATTTGACACTTCCAACTAAAATGCTTTTCATACTCCAACAAAATTGAAGTTATTTTCATCTAAATTTACTCAAATATAGATCCTACAACCAAAATACGCAACAAAATCCAAAAAAATCGAAGTTGATTTCAAATGAATTTATTAAAATTTGACCAAAATCTTGTCAAAATCCAAAATATTGAAGTTATTTTCATCTAAATTTACTCAAATATAGATCCTACAACAAAAATACTCAACAAAATCCAAAAAAAATCGAAGTTGATTTCAAATAAATTTATTAAAATTTGACATTTCCAACTAAATTTTTTTTCAGAATCCGACAAAATTGAAGTTATTTTCATCTAAATTTACTCAAATATAGACCCTACAACAAAAATACTCAACAAAATCCAAAAAAATCGAAGTTGATTTCAAATAAATTTATTAAAATTTGACACTTCCAACTAAAATTTTTTTCACAATCCAACAAAATTGAAGTTATTTTCATCTAAATTTAATCAAATATAGATCCTACAACAAGAATACTCAACAAAATCCAAAAAAATCGAAGTTGATTTCAAATAAATTTATTAAAATTTGACACTTCCAACTAATTTTTTTTTCATAATCCAACAAAATTAATTTTATTTTCATCTAAATTTACTCAAATATAGATCCTACAACAAAAATACTCAACAAAATCCAAAAATATCGAAGTTGATTTCAAATAAATTTATTAAAATTTGACCCTTCCAACTAAAATTTTTTTTCACAATCCAAAAAATTGAAGTTATTTTCATCTAAATTTAATCAAATATAGATCCTACAACAAGAATACTCAACAAAATCCAAAAAAATCGAAGTTGATTTCAAATGAATTTATTAAAATTTGACAAAAATCTTGTCTACATCCAAGAAAATTGAAGTTATTTTCATCTAAATTTAGTCAAATATAGATCCTACAACCAAAATACTCATCAAAATCCAAAAAAATCGAAGTTGATTTCAAATAAATTTATTAAAATTTGACACTTCCAACTAAATTTTTTTTCATAATCCAACAAAATTGAATTTATTTTCATCTAAATTTAGACAAATATAGATCCTACAACCAAAATACTCAACAAAATAAAAAAAAATCGAAGTTGATTTCAAATAAATTTATTAAAATTTGACACTTCCAACTAAATTTTTTTTCATAATCCAACAAAATTGAAGTTATTTTCATCTATATTTACTCAAATATAGATCCTACAACCAAAATACGCAACAAAATCCAAAAAAATCGAAGTTGATTTCAAATGAATTTATTAAAATTTGACCAAAATCTTGTCAAAATCCAAAAAATTGAAGTTATTTTCATCTAAATTTACTCAAATATAGAACCTACAACAAAAATACTCAACAAAATCCAAAAAAATCGAAGTTGATTTCAAATAAATTTATTAAAATTTGACACTTCCAACTAAAATTTTTTTCACAATCCAACAAAATTGAAGTTATTTTCATCTAAATTTATTCAAATATAGACCCTACAACAAAAATACTCAACAAAATCCAAAAAAATCGAAGTTGATTTCAAATAAATTTATTAAAATTTGACACTTCCAACTAAATTTTTTTTCAGAATCCAACAAAATTGAAGTTATTTTCATCTAAATTTACTCAAATATAGACCCTACAACAAAAATACTCAACAAAATCCAAAAAAATCGAAGTTGATTTCAAATAAATTTATTAAAATTTGACACTATCAACTAAATTTTTTTTCATAATCCAACAAAATTGAAGTTATTTTCATCTAAATTTACTCAAATATAGACCCTACAACAAAAATACTCAACAAAATCCAAAAAAATCGAAGTTGATTTCAAATAAATTTATTAATATTTGACACTTCCAACTAAATTTTTTTTCATAATCCAACAAAATTAAATTTATTTTCATCTAAATTTACTCAAATATAGATCCTACAACAAATATACTCAACAAAATCCAAAATAATCGAAGTTGATTTCAAATAAATTGAATAAAACTTGATACTTCCAACTAAAATTTTTTTCACAATCCAACAAAATTGAAGTTATTTTCATCTAAATTTAATCAAATATAGATCCTACAACAAAAATACTCAACAAAATCCAAAATAATCGAAGTTGATTTCAAATAAATTTAAAAATTCGACACTTCCAACTAAAATTTTTTTCACAATCCAAAAAATTGATGTTATTTTCATCTAAATTTACTCAAATATAGATCCTACAACAAAAATACTCAACAAAATCCAAAATAATCGAAGTTGATTTCAAATAAATTTAAAAATTCGACACTTCCAACTAAAATTTTTTTCACAATCCAAAAAATTGATGTTATTTTCATCTAAATTTAGTCAAATATAGATCCTACAACCAAAATACTCATCAAAATCCAAAAAAATCGAAGTTGATTTCAAATAAATTTATTAAAATTTGACACTTCCAACTAAATTTTTTTTCATAATCCAACAAAATTGAATTTATTTTCATCTAAATTTAGACAAATATAGATCCTACAACCAAAATACTCAACAAAATAAAAAAAAATCGAAGTTGATTTCAAATAAATTTATTAAAATTTGACACTTCCAACTAAAATTTTTTTCATAATCCCACAAAATTGAAGTTATTTTCATCTATATTTACTCAAATATAGATCCTACAACCAAAATACGCAACAAAATCCAAAAAAATCGAAGTTGATTTCAAATGAATTTATTAAAATTTGACCAAAATCTTGTCAAAATCCAAAAAATTGAAGTTATTTTCATCTAAATTTAGTCAAATATAGATCCTACAACAAAAATACTCAACAAAATCAAAAAAAATCGAAGTTGATTTCAAATAAATTTATTAAAATTTGACACTTCCAACTAAAATTTTTTTCACAATCCAACAAAATTGAAGTTATTTTCATCTAAATTTAATCAAATATAGATCCTACAACAAGAATACTCAACAAAATCCAAAAAAATCGAAGTTGATTTCAAATAAATTTATTAAAATTTGACACTTCCAACTAATTTTTTTTTCATAATCCAACAAAATTAAATTTATTTTCATCTAAATTTACTCAAATATAGATCCTACAACAAAAATACTCAACAAAATCCAAAAATATCGAAGTTGATTTCAAATAAATTTATTAAAATTTGACCCTTCCAACTAAAATTTTTTTTCACAATCCAAAAAATTGAAGTTATTTTCATCTAAATTTAATCAAATATAGATCCTACAACAAGAATACTCATCAAAATCCAAAAAAATCGAAGTTGATTTCAAATGAATTTATTAAAATTTGACAAAAATCTTGTCTACATCCAAGAAAATTGAAGTTATTTTCATCTAAATTTAGTCAAATATAGATCCTACAACCAAAATACTCATCAAAATCCAAAAAAATCGAAGTTGATTTCAAATAAATTTAATAAAATTTGACACTTCCAACTAAATTTTTTTTCATAATCCAACAAAATTGAATTTATTTTCATCTAAATTTAGACAAATATAGATCCTACAACCAAAATACTCAACAAAATAAAAAAAAATCGAAGTTGATTTCAAATAAATTTATTAAAATTTGACACTTCCAACTAAAATTTTTTTCATAATCGAACAAAATTGAAGTTATTTTCATCTATATTTACTCAAATATAAATCCTACAACCAAAATACGCAACAAAATCCATAAAAATCGAAGTTGATTTCAAATGAATTTATTAAAATTTGACCAAAATCTTGTCAAAATCCAAAAAATTGAAGTTATTTTCATCTAAATTTACTCAAATATAGAACCTACAACAAAAATACTCAACAAAATCCAAAAAAATCGAAGTTGATTTCAAATAAATTTATTAAAATTTGACACTTCCAACTAAAATTTTTTTCACAATCCAACAAAATTGAAGTTATTTTCATCTAAATTTACTCAAATATAGATCCTACAACAAAAATACTCAACAAAATCCAAAAAAATCGAAGTTGATTTCAAATAAATTTATTAAAAATTGAACCTTCCAACTAAAATTTTTTTTCACAATCCAAAAAATTGAAGTTATTTTCATCTAAATCTACTCAAATATAGATCCTACAACAAAAATACTCAACAAAATAAAAAAAAATCGAAGTTGATTTCAAATAAATTTATTAAAATTTGACACTTCCAACTAAAATTTTTTTCATACTCCAACAAAATTGAAGTTATTTTCATCTAAATTTTCTCAAATATAGATCCTACAACCAAAATACGCAACAAAACCCAAAAAAATCGAAGTTGATTTCAAATGAATTTATTAAAATTTGACCAAAATCTTGTCAAAATCCAAAAAATTGAAGTTATTTTCATCTAAATTTACTCAAATATAGATCCTACAACAAAAATACTCAACAAAATCCAAAAAAATCGAAGTTGATTTCAAATAAATTTATTAAAATTTGACACTTCCAACTAAATTTTTTTTCATAATCCAACAAAATTGAAGTTATTTTCATCTATATTTACTCAAATATAGATCCTACAACCAAAATACGCAACAAAATCCAAAAAAATCGAAGTTGATTTCAAATGAATTTATTAAAATTTGACCAAAATCTTGTCAAAATCCAAAAAATTGAAGTTATTTTCATCTAAATTTACTCAAATATAGAACCTACAACAAAAATACTCAACAAAATCCAAAAAAATCGAAGTTGATTTCAAATAAATTTATTAAAATTTGACACTTCCAACTAAATTTTTTTTCATAATCCAACAAAATTAAATTTATTTTCATCTAAATTTACTCAAATATAGATCCTACAACAAATATACTCAACAAAATCCAAAATAATCGAAGTTGATTTCAAATAAATTGAATAAAACTTGATACTTCCAACTAAAATTTTTTTCACAATCCAACAAAATTGAAGTTATTTTCATCTAAATTTAATCAAATATAGATCCTACAACAAGAATACTCATCAAAATCCAAAAAAATCGAAGTTGATTTCAAATGAATTTATTAAAATTTGACAAAAATCTTGTCTACATCCAAGAAAATTGAAGTTATTTTCATCTAAATTTAGTCAAATATAGATCCTACAACAAAAATACTCAACAAAATCCAAAAAAATCGAAGTTGATTTCAAATACATTTATTAAAATTTGACCCTTCCAACTAAAATTTTTTTTCACAATCCAAAAAATTGAAGTTATTTTCATCTAAATCTACTCAAATATAGATCCTACAACAAAAATACTCAACAAAATCCAAAATAATCGAAGTTGATTTCAAATAAATTTAAAAATTCGACACTTCCAACTAAAATTTTTTTCACAATCCAAAAAATTGATGTTATTTTCATCTAAATTTACTCAAATATAGATCCTACAACAAAAATACTCAACAAAATCCAAAATAATCGAAGTTGATTTCAAATAAATTTAAAAATTCGACACTTCCAACTAAAATTTTTTTCACAATCCAAAAAATTGATGTTATTTTCATCTAAATTTAGTCAAATATAGATCCTACAACCAAAATACTCATCAAAATCCAAAAAAATCGAAGTTGATTTCAAATAAATTTATTAAAATTTGACACTTCCAACTAAATTTTTTTTCATAATCCAACAAAATTGAATTTATTTTCATCTAAATTTAGACAAATATAGATCCTACAACCAAAATACTCAACAAAATAAAAAAAAATCGAAGTTGATTTCAAATAAATTTATTAAAATTTGACACTTCCAACTAAAATTTTTTTCATAATCCCACAAAATTGAAGTTATTTTCATCTATATTTACTCAAATATAGATCCTACAACCAAAATACGCAACAAAATCCAAAAAAATCGAAGTTGATTTCAAATGAATTTATTAAAATTTGACCAAAATCTTGTCAAAATCCAAAAAATTGAAGTTATTTTCATCTAAATTTACTCAAATATAGAACCTACAACAAAAATACTCAACAAAATCCAAAAAAATCGAAGTTGATTTCAAATAAATTTATTAAAATTTGACACTTCCAACTAAAATTTTTTTCACAATCCAACAAAATTGAAGTTATTTTCATCTAAATTTACTCAAATATAGATCCTACAACAAAAATACTCAACAAAATCCAAAAAAATCGAAGTTGATTTCAAATAAATTTATTAAAAATTGAACCTTCCAACAAAAATTTTTTTTCACAATCCAAAAAATTGAAGTTATTTTCATCTAAATCTACTCAAATATAGATCCTACAACAAAAATACTCAACAAAATAAAAAAAAATCGATGTTGATTTCAAATAAATTTATTAAAATTTGACACTTCCAACTAAAATTTTTTTCATACTCCAACAAAATTGAAGTTATTTTCATCTAAATTTACTCAAATATAGATCCTACAACCAAAATACGCAACAAAATCCAAAAAAATCGAAGTTGATTTCAAATGAATTTATTAAAATTTGACCAAAATCTTGTCAAAATCCAAAAAATTGAAGTTATTTTCATCTAAATTTACTCAAATATAGATCCTACAACAAAAATACTCAACAAAATCCAAAAAAAATCGAAGTTGATTTCAAATAAATTTATTAAAATTTGACATTTCCAACTAAATTTTTTTTCAGAATCCAACAAAATTGAAGTTATTTTCATCTAAATTTACTCAAATATAGATCCTACAACAAAAATACTCAACAAAATCAAAAAAAATCGAAGTTGATTTCAAATAAATTTATTAAAATTTGACACTTCCAACTAAAATTTTTTTCACAATCCAACAAAATTGAAGTTATTTTCATCTAAATTTAATCAAATATAGATCCTACAACAAGAATACTCAACAAAATCCAAAAAAAATCGAAGTTGATTTCAAATAAATTTATTAAAATTTGACACTTCCAACTAATTTTTTTTTCATAATCCAACAAAATTAAATTTATTTTCATCTAAATTTACTCAAATATAGATCCTACAACAAAAATACTCAACAAAATCCAAAAATATCGAAGTTGATTTCAAATAAATTTATTAAAATTTGACCCTTCCAACTAAAATTTTTTTTCACAATCCAAAAAATTGAAGTTATTTTCATCTAAATTTAATCAAATATAGATCCTACAACAAGAATACTCATCAAAATCCAAAAAAATCGAAGTTGATTTCAAATGAATTTATTAAAATTTGACAAAAATCTTGTCTACATCCAAGAAAATTGAAGTTATTTTCATCTAAATTTAGTCAAATATAGATCCTACAACCAAAATACTCATCAAAATCCAAAAAAATCGAAGTTGATTTCAAATAAATTTATTAAAATATGACACTTCCAACTAAATTTTTTTTCATAATCCAACAAAATTGAATTTATTTTCATCTAAATTTAGACAAATATAGATCCTACAACCAAAATACTCAACAAAATAAAAAAAAATCGAAGTTGATTTCAAATAAATTTATTAAAATTTGACACTTCCAACTAAAATTTTTTTCATAATCCAACAAAATTGAAGTTATTTTCATCTATATTTACTCAAATATAAATCCTACAACCAAAATACGCAACAAAATCCATAAAAATCGAAGTTGATTTCAAATGAATTTATTAAAATTTGACCAAAATCTTGTCAAAATCCAAAAAATTGAAGTTATTTTCATCTAAATTTACTCAAATATAGAACCTACAACAAAAATACTCAACAAAATCCAAAAAAATCGAAGTTGATTTCAAATAAATTTATTAAAATTTGACACTTCCAACTAAAATTTTTTTCACAATCCAACAAAATTGAAGTTATTTTCATCTAAATTTACTCAAATATAGATCCTACAACAAAAATACTCAACAAAATCCAAAATAATCGAAGTTGATTTCAAATAAATTTAAAAATTCGACACTTCCAACTAAAATTTTTTTCACAATCCAAAAAATTGATGTTATTTTCATCTAAATTTAGTCAAATATAGATCCTACAACCAAAATACTCATCAAAATCCAAAAAAATCGAAGTTGATTTCAAATAAATTTATTAAAATTTGACACTTCCAACTAAATTTTTTTTCATAATCCAACAAAATTGAATTTATTTTCATCTAAATTTAGACAAATATAGATCCTACAACCAAAATACTCAACAAAATAAAAAAAAATCGAAGTTGATTTCAAATAAATTTATTAAAATTTGACACTTCCAACTAAAATTTTTTTCATAATCCCACAAAATTGAAGTTATTTTCATCTATATTTACTCAAATATAGATCCTACAACCAAAATACGCAACAAAATCCAAAAAAATCGAAGTTGATTTCAAATGAATTTATTAAAATTTGACCAAAATCTTGTCAAAATCCAAAAAATTGAAGTTATTTTCATCTAAATTTACTCAAATATAGAACCTACAACAAAAATACTCAACAAAATCCAAAAAAATCGAAGTTGATTTCAAATAAATTTATTAAAATTTGACACTTCCAACTAAAATTTTTTTCACAATCCAACAAAATTGAAGTTATTTTCATCTAAATTTACTCAAATATAGATCCTACAACAAAAATACTCAACAAAATCCAAAAAAATCGAAGTTGATTTCAAATAAATTTATTAAAAATTGAACCTTCCAACAAAAATTTTTTTTCACAATCCAAAAAATTGAAGTTATTTTCATCTAAATCTACTCAAATATAGACCCTACAACAAAAATACTCAACAAAATAAAAAAAAATCGAAGTTGATTTCAAATAAATTTATTAAAATTTGACACTTCCAACTAAAATTTTTTTCATACTCCAACAAAATTGAAGTTATTTTCATCTAAATTTACTCAAATATAGATCCTACAACCAAAATACGCAACAAAATCCAAAAAAATCGAAGTTGATTTCAAATGAATTTATTAAAATTTGACCAAAATCTTGTCAAAATCCAAAAAATTGAAGTTATTTTCATCTAAATTTACTCAAATATAGATCCTACAACAAAAATACTCAACAAAATCCAAAAAAAATCGAAGTTGATTTCAAATAAATTTATTAAAATTTGACATTTCCAACTAAATTTTTTTTCAGAATCCAACAAAATTGAAGTTATTTTCATCTAAATTTACTCAAATATAGACCCTACAACAAAAATACTCAACAAAATCCAAAAAAATCGAAGTTGATTTCAAATAAATTTATTAAAATTTGACACTTCCAACTAAAATTTTTTTCACAATCCAACAAAATTGAAGTTATTTTCATCTAAATTTAATCAAATATAGATCCTACAACAAGAATACTCAACAAAATCCAAAAAAATCGAAGTTGATTTCAAATAAATTTATTAAAATTTGACACTTCCAACTAATTTTTTTTTCATAATCCAACAAAATTAAATTTATTTTCATCTAAATTTACTCAAATATAGATCCTACAACAAAAATACTCAACAAAATCCAAAAATATCGAAGTTGATTTCAAATAAATTTATTAAAATTTGACCCTTCCAACTAAAATTTTTTTTCACAATCCAAAAAATTGAAGTTATTTTCATCTAAATTTAATCAAATATAGATCCTACAACAAAAATACTCGACAAAATCCAAAAAAATCGAAGTTGATTTCATATGAATTTATTAAAATTTGACACTTCCAACTAAAATTTTTTTATAATCCAACAAAATTGAAGTTATTTTCATCTAAATTTAGTCAAATATAGATCCTACAACAAAAATACTCAACAAAATCCAAAAAAATCGAAGTTGATTTCAAATAAATTTATTAAAATTTGACCCTTCCAACTAAAATTTTTTTTCACAATCCAAAAAATTGAAGTTATTTTCATCTAAATCTACTCAAATATAGATCCCACAACAAAAATACTCAACAAAATCCAAAATAATCGAAGTTGATTTCAAATAAATTTAAAAATTCGACACTTCCAACTAAAATTTTTTTCACAATCCAAAAAATTGATGTTATTTTCATATAAATTTACTCAAATATAGACCCTACAACAAAAATACTCAATAAAATCTAAAAAAATCGAAGTTGGTTTCAAATAATATTATTAAAATTTGACACTTCCAAATAAGTTTTTTTCACAATCCAACAAAATTGAAGTTATTTTCATCTAAATTTAATCAAATATAGATCCTACAACAAGAATACTCAACAAAATCCAAAAAAATCGAAGTTGATTTCAAATAAATTTATTATAATTTGACACTTCCAACTAATTTTTTTTTCATAAACCAACAAAATTAAATTTATTTTCATCTAAATTTACTCAAATATAGATCCTACAACAAAAATACTCAACAAAATCCAAAAATATCGAAGTTGATTTCAAATAAATTTATTAAAATTTGACCCTTCCAACTAAAATTTTTTTTCACAATCCAAAAAATTGAAGTTATTTTCATCTAAATTTGATCAAATATAGATCCTATAACCAAAATACGCAACAAAATCCAAAAAAATCGAAGTTGATTTCAAATGAATTTATTAAAATTTGACCAAAATCTTGTCAAAATCCAAAAAATTGAAGTTATTTTCATCTAAATTTACTCAAATATAGACCCTACAACAAAAATACTCAACAAAATCCAAAAAAATCGAAGTTGATTTCAAATAAATTTATTAAAATTTGACACTTCCAACTAAATTTTTTTTCATAATCCAACAAAATTAAATTTATTTTCATCTAAATCTACTCAAATATAGATCCCACAACAAAAATACTCAACAAAATCCAAAATAATCGAAGTTGATTTCAAATAAATTTAAAAATTCGACACTTCCAACTAAAATTTTTTTCACAATCCAAAAAATTGATGTTATTTTCATATAAATTTACTCAAATATAGACCCTACAACAAAAATACTCAATAAAATCTAAAAAAATCGAAGTTGGTTTCAAATAATATTATTAAAATTTGACACTTCCAAATAAGTTTTTTTCACAATCCAACAAAATTGAAGTTATTTTCATCTAAATTTAATCAAATATAGATCCTACAACAAGAATACTCAACAAAATCCAAAAAAATCGAAGTTGATTTCAAATAAATTTATTAAAATTTGACACTTCCAACTAATTTTTTTTCATAATCCAACAAAATTAAATTTATTTTCATCTAAATTTACTCAAATATAGATCCTACAACAAAAATACTCAACAAAATCCAAAAAAATCGAAGTTGATTTCAAATAAATTTATTAAAATTTGACCCTTCCAACTAAAATTTTTTTCACAATCCAACAAAATTGAAGTTATTTTCATCTAAATTTACTCAAATATAGATCCTACAACAAAAATACTCAACAAAATCCAAAAAAATCGAAGTTGATTTCAAATAAATTTATTAAAAATTGAACCTTCCAACTAAAATTTTTTTTCACAATCCAAAAAATTGAAGTTATTTTCATCTAAATCTACTCAAATATAGATCCTACAACAAAAATACTCAACAAAATAAAAAAAAATCGAAGTTGATTTCAAATAAATTTATTAAAATTTGACACTTCCAACTAAAATTTTTTTCATACTCCAACAAAATTGAAGTTATTTTCATCTAAATTTAATCAAATATAGATCCTACAACATAAATACTCGACAAAATCCAAAAAAATCGAAGTTGATTTCAAATAAATTTATTAAAATTTGACACTTCCAACTAATTTTTTTTCATAATCCAACAAAATTAAATTTATTTTCATCTAAATTTACTCAAATATAGATCCTACAACAAAAATACTCAACAAAATCCAAAAAAATCGAAGTTGATTTCAAATAAATTTATTAAAATTTGACCCTTCCAACTAAAATTTTTTTTCACAATCCAAAAAATTGAAGTTATTTTCATCTAAATTTAATCAAATATAGATCCTACAACAAGAATACTCAACAAAATCCAAAAAAATCGAAGTTGATTTCAAATGAATTTATTAAAATTTGACAAAAATCTTGTCTACATCCAAGAAAATTGAAGTTATTTTCATCTAAATTTAGTCAAATATAGATCCTACAACCAAAATACTCATCAAAATCCAAAAAAATCGAAGTGGATTTAATATAAATTTATTAAAATTTGACACTTCCAACTAAATTTTTTTTCATAATCCAACAAAATTGAATTTATTTTCATCTAAATTTAGACAAATATAGATCCTACAACCAAAATACTCAACAAAATAAAAAAAAATCGAAGTTGGTTTCAAATAAATTTATTAAAATTTGACACTTCCAACTAAAATTTTTTTCATAATCCAACAAAATTGAAGTTATTTTCATCTATATTTACTCAAATATAGATCCTACAACAAATATACTCAACAAAATCCAAAAAAATCGAAGTTGATTTCAAATAAATTTATTAAAAATTGAACCTTCCAACTAAAATTTTTTTTCACAATCCAAAAAATTGAAGTTATTTTCATCTAAATCTACTCAAATATAGATCCTACAACAAAAATACTCAACAAAATAAAAAAAAATCGAAGTTGATTTCAAATAAATTTATTAAAATTTGACACTTCCAACTAAAATTTTTTTCATACTCCAACAAAATTGAAGTTATTTTCATCTAAATTTACTCAAATATAGATCCTACAACCAAAATACGCAACAAAATCCAAAAAAATCGAAGTTGATTTCAAATGAATTTATTAAAATTTGACCAAAATCTTGTCAAAATCCAAAAAATTGAAGTTATTTTCATCTAAATTTACTCAAATATAGATCCTACAACAAAAATACTCAACAAAATCCAAAAAAAATCGAAGTTGATTTCAAATAAATTTATTAAAATTTGACATTTCCAACTAAATTTTTTTTCAGAATCCAACAAAATTGAAGTTATTTTCATCTAAATTTACTCAAATATAGACCCTACAACAAAAATACACAACAAAATCCAAAAAAATCGAAGTTGATTTCAAATAAATTTATTAAAATTTGACACTTCCAACTAATTTTTTTTTCATAATCCAACAAAATTAAATTTATTTTCATCTAAATTTACTCAAATATAGATCCTACAACAAATATACTCAACAAAATCCAAAATAATCGAAGTTGATTTCAAATAAATTGAATAAAACTTGATACTTCCAACTAAAATTTTTTTCACAATCCAACAAAATTGAAGTTATTTTCATCTAAATTTAATCAAATATAGATCCTACAACAAAAATACTCGACAAAATCCAAAAAAATCGAAGTTGATTTCATATGAATTTATTAAAATTTGACACTTCCAACTAAAATTTTTTTATAATCCAACAAAATTGAAGTTATTTTCATCTAAATTTAGTCAAATATAGATCCTACAACAAAAATACTCAACAAAATCCAAAAATATCGAAGTTGATTTCAAATAAATTTATTAAAATTTGACCCTTCCAACTAAAATTTTTTTTCACAATCCAAAAAATTGAAGTTATTTTCATCTAAATTTAATCAAATATAGATCCTACAACAAAAATACTCGACAAAATCCAAAAAAATCGAAGTTGATTTCATATGAATTTATTAAAATTTGACACTTCCAACTAAAATTTTTTTATAATCCAACAAAATTGAAGTTATTTTCATCTAAATTTAGTCAAATATAGATCCTACAACAAAAATACTCAACAAAATCCAAAAAAATCGAAGTTGATTTCAAATAAATTTATTAAAATTTGACCCTTCCAACTAAAATTTTTTTTCACAATCCAAAAAATTGAAGTTATTTTCATCTAAATCTACTCAAATATAGATCCCACAACAAAAATACTCAACAAAATCCAAAATAATCGAAGTTGATTTCAAATAAATTTAAAAATTCGACACTTCCAACTAAAATTTTTTTCACAATCCAAAAAATTGATGTTATTTTCATATAAATTTACTCAAATATAGACCCTACAACAAAAATACTCAATAAAATCTAAAAAAATCGAAGTTGGTTTCAAATAATATTATTAAAATTTGACACTTCCAAATAAGTTTTTTTCACAATCCAACAAAATTGAAGTTATTTTCATCTAAATTTAATCAAATATAGATCCTACAACAAGAATACTCAACAAAATCCAAAAAAATCGAAGTTGATTTCAAATAAATTTATTAAAATTTGACACTTCCAACTAATTTTTTTTTCATAAACCAACAAAATTAAATTTATTTTCATCTAAATTTACTCAAATATAGATCCTACAACAAAAATACTCAACAAAATCCAAAAATATCGAAGTTGATTTCAAATAAATTTATTAAAATTTGACCCTTCCAACTAAAATTTTTTTTCACAATCCAAAAAATTGAAGTTATTTTCATCTAAATTTAATCAAATATAGATCCTATAACCAAAATACGCAACAAAATCCAAAAAAATCGAAGTTGATTTCAAATGAATTTATTAAAATTTGACCAAAATCTTGTCAAAATCCAAAAAATTGAAGTTATTTTCATCTAAATTTACTCAAATATAGACCCTACAACAAAAATACTCAACAAAATCCAAAAAAATCGAAGTTGATTTCAAATAAATTTATTAAAATTTGACACTTCCAACTAAATTTTTTTTCATAATCCAACAAAATTAAATTTATTTTCATCTAAATTTACTCAAATATAGATCCTACAACAAATATACTCAACAAAATCCAAAATAATCGAAGTTGATTTCAAATAAATTGAATAAAACTTGATACTTCCAACTAAAATTTTTTTCACAATCCAACAAAATTGAAGTTATTTTCATCTAAATTTAATCAAATATAGATCCTACAACAAAAATACTCGACAAAATCCAAAAAAATCGAAGTTGATTTCAAATAAATTTATTAAAATTTGACACTTCCAACTAATTTTTTTTTCATAATCCAACAAAATTAAATTTATTTTCATCTAAATTTACTCAAATATAGATCCTACAACAAAAATACTCATCAAAATCCAAAAAAATCGAAGTTGATTTCAAATAAATTTATTAAAATTTGACCCTTCCAACTAAAATTTTTTTTCACAATCCAAAAAATTGAAGTTATTTTCATCTAAATTTAATCAAACATAGATCCTACAACAAGAATACTCAACAAAATCCAAAAAAATCGAAGTTGATTTCAAATGAATTTATTAAAATTTGACAAAAATCTTGTCTACATCCAAGAAAATTGAAGTTATTTTCATCTAAATTTAGTCAAATATAGATCCTACAACCAAAATACTCATCAAAATCCAAAAAAATCGAAGTTGATTTCAAATAAATTTATTAAAATTTGACACTTCCAACTAAAATTTTTTTCACAATCCAACAAAATTGAAGTTATTTTCATCTAAATTTACTCAAATATAGATCCTACAACAAAAATACTCAACAAAATCCAAAAAAAATCGAAGTTGATTTCAAATAAATTTATTAAAATTTGACACTTCCAACTAAAATTTTTTTCACAATCCAACAAAATTGAAGTTATTTTCATCTAAATTTACTCAAATATAGAACCTACAACAAAAATACTCAACAAAATCCAAAAAAATCGAAGTTGATTTCAAATAAATTTATTAAAATTTGACACTTCCAACTAAAATTTTTTTCACAATCCAACAAAATTGAAGTTATTTTCATCTAAATTTATTCAAATATAGACCCTACAACAAAAATACTCAACAAAATCCAAAAAAATCGAAGTTGATTTCAAATAAATTTATTAAAATTTGACACTTCCAACTAAAATTTTTTTCACAATCCAACAAAATTGAAGTTATTTTCATCTAAATTTACTCAAATATAGATCCTACAACAAAAATACTCAACAAAATCCAAAAAAATCGAAGTTGATTTCAAATAAATTTATTAAAAATTGAACCTTCCAACTAAAATTTTTTTTCACAATCCAAAAAATTGAAGTTATTTTCATCTAAATCTACTCAAATATAGATCCTACAACAAAAATACTCAACAAAATAAAAAAAAATCGAAGTTGATTTCAAATAAATTTATTAAAATTTGACACTTCCAACTAAAATTTTTTTCATACTCCAACAAAATTGAAGTTATTTTCATCTAAATTTACTCAAATATAGATCCTACAACCAAAATACGCAACAAAATCCAAAAAAATCGAAGTTGATTTCAAATGAATTTATTAAAATTTGACCAAAATCTTGTCAAAATCCAAAAAATTGAAGTTATTTTCATCTAAATTTACTCAAATATAGATCCTACAACAAAAATACTCAACAAAATCCAAAAAAAAATCGAAGTTGATTTCAAATAAATTTATTAAAATTTGACATTTCCAACTAAATTTTTTTTCAGAATCCAACAAAATTGAAGTTATTTTCATCTAAATTTACTCAAATATAGACCCTACAACAAAAATACACAACAAAATCCAAAAAAATCGAAGTTGATTTCAAATAAATTTATTAAAATTTGACACTTCCAACTAATTTTTTTTTCATAATCCAACAAAATTAAATTTATTTTCATCTAAATTTACTCAAATATAGATCCTACAACAAATATACTCAACAAAATCCAAAATAATCGAAGTTGATTTCAAATAAATTGAATAAAACTTGATACTTCCAACTAAAATTTTTTTCACAATCCAACAAAATTGAAGTTATTTTCATCTAAATTTAATCAAATATAGATCCTACAACAAAAATACTCGACAAAATCCAAAAAAATCGAAGTTGATTTCATATGAATTTATTAAAATTTGACACTTCCAACTAAAATTTTTTTATAATCCAACAAAATTGAAGTTATTTTCATCTAAATTTAGTCAAATATAGATCCTACAACAAAAATACTCAACAAAATCCAAAAATATCGAAGTTGATTTCAAATAAATTTATTAAAATTTGACCCTTCCAACTAAAATTTTTTTTCACAATCCAAAAAATTGAAGTTATTTTCATCTAAATTTAATCAAATATAGATCCTACAACAAAAATACTCGACAAAATCCAAAAAAATCGAAGTTGATTTCATATGAATTTATTAAAATTTGACACTTCCAACTAAAATTTTTTTATAATCCAACAAAATTGAAGTTATTTTCATCTAAATTTAGTCAAATATAGATCCTACAACAAAAATACTCAACAAAATCCAAAAAAATCGAAGTTGATTTCAAATAAATTTATTAAAATTTGACCCTTCCAACTAAAATTTTTTTTCACAATCCAAAAAATTGAAGTTATTTTCATCTAAATCTACTCAAATATAGATCCCACAACAAAAATACTCAACAAAATCCAAAATAATCGAAGTTGATTTCAAATAAATTTAAAAATTCGACACTTCCAACTAAAATTTTTTTCACAATCCAAAAAATTGATGTTATTTTCATATAAATTTACTCAAATATAGACCCTACAACAAAAATACTCAATAAAATCTAAAAAAATCGAAGTTGGTTTCAAATAATATTATTAAAATTTGACACTTCCAAATAAGTTTTTTTCACAATCCAACAAAATTGAAGTTATTTTCATCTAAATTTAATCAAATATAGATCCTACAACAAGAATACTCAACAAAATCCAAAAAAATCGAAGTTGATTTCAAATAAATTTATTAAAATTTGACACTTCCAACTAATTTTTTTTTCATAAACCAACAAAATTAAATTTATTTTCATCTAAATTTACTCAAATATAGATCCTACAACAAAAATACTCAACAAAATCCAAAAATATCGAAGTTGATTTCAAATAAATTTATTAAAATTTGACCCTTCCAACTAAAATTTTTTTTCACAATCCAAAAAATTGAAGTTATTTTCATCTAAATTTAATCAAATATAGATCCTATAACCAAAATACGCAACAAAATCCAAAAAAATCGAAGTTGATTTCAAATGAATTTATTAAAATTTGACCAAAATCTTGTCAAAATCCAAAAAATTGAAGTTATTTTCATCTAAATTTACTCAAATATAGACCCTACAACAAAAATACTCAACAAAATCCAAAAAAATCGAAGTTGATTTCAAATAAATTTATTAAAATTTGACACTTCCAACTAAATTTTTTTTCATAATCCAACAAAATTAAATTTATTTTCATCTAAATTTACTCAAATATAGATCCTACAACAAATATACTCAACAAAATCCAAAATAATCGAAGTTGATTTCAAATAAATTGAATAAAACTTGATACTTCCAACTAAAATTTTTTTCACAATCCAACAAAATTGAAGTTATTTTCATCTAAATTTAATCAAATATAGATCCTACAACAAAAATACTCGACAAAATCCAAAAAAATCGAAGTTGATTTCAAATAAATTTATTAAAATTTGACACTTCCAACTAATTTTTTTTTCATAATCCAACAAAATTAAATTTATTTTCATCTAAATTTACTCAAATATAGATCCTACAACAAAAATACTCATCAAAATCCAAAAAAATCGAAGTTGATTTCAAATAAATTTATTAAAATTTGACCCTTCCAACTAAAATTTTTTTTCACAATCCAAAAAATTGAAGTTATTTTCATCTAAATTTAATCAAACATAGATCCTACAACAAGAATACTCAACAAAATCCAAAAAAATCGAAGTTGATTTCAAATGAATTTATTAAAATTTGACAAAAATCTTGTCTACATCCAAGAAAATTGAAGTTATTTTCATCTAAATTTAGTCAAATATAGATCCTACAACCAAAATACTCATCAAAATCCAAAAAAATCGAAGTTGATTTCAAATAAATTTATTAAAATTTGACACTTCCAACTAAAATTTTTTTCACAATCCAACAAAATTGAAGTTATTTTCATCTAAATTTACTCAAATATAGATCCTACAACAAAAATACTCAACAAAATCCAAAAAAAATCGAAGTTGATTTCAAATAAATTTATTAAAATTTGACACTTCCAACTAAAATTTTTTTCACAATCCAACAAAATTGAAGTTATTTTCATCTAAATTTACTCAAATATAGAACCTACAACAAAAATACTCAACAAAATCCAAAAAAATCGAAGTTGATTTCAAATAAATTTATTAAAATTTGACACTTCCAACTAAAATTTTTTTCACAATCCAACAAAATTGAAGTTATTTTCATCTAAATTTATTCAAATATAGACCCTACAACAAAAATACTCAACAAAATCCAAAAAAATCGAAGTTGATTTCAAATAAATTTATTAAAATTTGACACTTCCAACTAAAATTTTTTTCACAATCCAACAAAATTGAAGTTATTTTCATCTAAATTTACTCAAATATAGATCCTACAACAAAAATACTCAACAAAATCCAAAAAAATCGAAGTTGATTTCAAATAAATTTATTAAAAATTGAACCTTCCAACTAAAATTTTTTTTCACAATCCAAAAAATTGAAGTTATTTTCATCTAAATCTACTCAAATATAGATCCTACAACAAAAATACTCAACAAAATAAAAAAAAATCGAAGTTGATTTCAAATAAATTTATTAAAATTTGACACTTCCAACTAAAATTTTTTTCATACTCCAACAAAATTGAAGTTATTTTCATCTAAATTTACTCAAATATAGATCCTACAACCAAAATACGCAACAAAATCCAAAAAAATCGAAGTTGATTTCAAATAAATTGAATAAAACTTGATACTTCCAACTAAAATTTTTTTCACAATCCAACAAAATTGAAGTTATTTTCATCTAAATTTAATCAAATATAGATCCTACAACAAAAATACTCGACAAAATCCAAAAAAATCGAAGTTGATTTCATATGAATATATCAAAATTTGACACTTCCAACTAAAATTTTTTTATAATCCAACAAAATTGAAGTTATTTTCATCTAAATCTACTCAAATATAGATCCTATAACAAAAATACTCAACAAAATCCAAAATAATCGAAGTTGATTTCAAATAAATTTAAAAATTCGACACTTCCAACTAAAATTTTTTTCACAATCCAAAAAATGGATGTTATTTTCATCTAAATTTACTCAAATATAGATCCTACAACAAAAATACTCAATAAAATCTAAAAAAATCGAAGTTGGTTTCAAATAATATTATTAAAATTTGACACTTCCAAATAAGTTTTTTTCACAATCCAACAAAATTGTAGTTATTTTCATCTAAATTTAATCAAATATAGATCCTACAACAAGAATACTCAACAAAATCCAAAAAAATCGAAGTTGATTTCAAATAAATTTATTAAAATTTGACACTTCCAACTAATTTTTTTTTCATAATCCAACAAAATTAAATTTATTTTCATCTAAATTTACTCAAATATAGATCCTACAAAAAAAATACTCAACAAAATCCAAAAATATCGAAGTTGATTTCAAATAAATTTATTAAAATTTGACCCTTCCAACTAAAATTTTTTTTCACAATCCAAAAAATTGAAGTTATTTTCATCTAAATTTAATCAAATATAGATCCTACAACAAGAATACTCAACAAAATCCAAAAAAATCGAAGTTGATTTCAAATGAATTTATTAAAATTTGACAAAAATCTTGTCTACATCCAAGAAAATTGAAGTTATTTTCATCTAAATTTAGTCAAATATAGATCCTACAACCAAAATACTCATCAAAATCCAAAAAAATCGAAGTTGATTTCAAATAAATTTATTAAAATTTGACACTTCCAACTAATTTTTTTTCATAATCCAACAAAATTAAATTTATTTTCATCTAAATTTACTCAAATATAGATCCTACAACAAAAATACTCAACAAAATCCAAAAAAATCGAAGTTGATTTCAAATAAATTTATTAAAATTTGACCCTTCCAACTAAAATTTTTTTCACAATCCAACAAAATTGAAGTTATTTTCATCTAAATTTACTCAAATATAGATCCTACAACAAAAATACTCAACAAAATCCAAAAAAATCGAAGTTGATTTCAAATAAATTTATTAAAAATTGAACCTTCCAACTAAAATTTTTTTTCACAATCCAAAAAATTGAAGTTATTTTCATCTAAATCTACTCAAATATAGATCCTACAACAAAAATACTCAACAAAATAAAAAAAAATCGAAGTTGATTTCAAATAAATTTATTAAAATTTGACACTTCCAACTAAAATTTTTTTCATACTCCAACAAAATTGAAGTTATTTTCATCTAAATTTAATCAAATATAGATCCTACAACATAAATACTCGACAAAATCCAAAAAAATCGAAGTTGATTTCAAATAAATTTATTAAAATTTGACACTTCCAACTAATTTTTTTTCATAATCCAACAAAATTAAATTTATTTTCATCTAAATTTACTCAAATATAGATCCTACAACAAAAATACTCAACAAAATCCAAAAAAATCGAAGTTGATTTCAAATAAATTTATTAAAATTTGACCCTTCCAACTAAAATTTTTTTTCACAATCCAAAAAATTGAAGTTATTTTCATCTAAATTTAATCAAATATAGATCCTACAACAAGAATACTCAACAAAATCCAAAAAAATCGAAGTTGATTTCAAATGAATTTATTAAAATTTGACAAAAATCTTGTCTACATCCAAGAAAATTGAAGTTATTTTCATCTAAATTTAGTCAAATATAGATCCTACAACCAAAATACTCATCAAAATCCAAAAAAATCGAAGTGGATTTAATATAAATTTATTAAAATTTGACACTTCCAACTAAATTTTTTTTCATAATCCAACAAAATTGAATTTATTTTCATCTAAATTTAGACAAATATAGATCCTACAACCAAAATACTCAACAAAATAAAAAAAAATCGAAGTTGGTTTCAAATAAATTTATTAAAATTTGACACTTCCAACTAAAATTTTTTTCATAATCCAACAAAATTGAAGTTATTTTCATCTATATTTACTCAAATATAGATCCTACAACAAATATACTCAACAAAATCCAAAAAAATCGAAGTTGATTTCAAATAAATTTATTAAAAATTGAACCTTCCAACTAAAATTTTTTTTCACAATCCAAAAAATTGAAGTTATTTTCATCTAAATCTACTCAAATATAGATCCTACAACAAAAATACTCAACAAAATAAAAAAAAATCGAAGTTGATTTCAAATAAATTTATTAAAATTTGACACTTCCAACTAAAATTTTTTTCATACTCCAACAAAATTGAAGTTATTTTCATCTAAATTTACTCAAATATAGATCCTACAACCAAAATACGCAACAAAATCCAAAAAAATCGAAGTTGATTTCAAATGAATTTATTAAAATTTGACCAAAATCTTGTCAAAATCCAAAAAATTGAAGTTATTTTCATCTAAATTTACTCAAATATAGATCCTACAACAAAAATACTCAACAAAATCCAAAAAAAATCGAAGTTGATTTCAAATAAATTTATTAAAATTTGACATTTCCAACTAAATTTTTTTTCAGAATCCAACAAAATTGAAGTTATTTTCATCTAAATTTACTCAAATATAGACCCTACAACAAAAATACACAACAAAATCCAAAAAAATCGAAGTTGATTTCAAATAAATTTATTAAAATTTGACACTTCCAACTAATTTTTTTTTCATAATCCAACAAAATTAAATTTATTTTCATCTAAATTTACTCAAATATAGATCCTACAACAAATATACTCAACAAAATCCAAAATAATCGAAGTTGATTTCAAATAAATTGAATAAAACTTGATACTTCCAACTAAAATTTTTTTCACAATCCAACAAAATTGAAGTTATTTTCATCTAAATTTAATCAAATATAGATCCTACAACAAAAATACTCGACAAAATCCAAAAAAATCGAAGTTGATTTCATATGAATTTATTAAAATTTGACACTTCCAACTAAAATTTTTTTATAATCCAACAAAATTGAAGTTATTTTCATCTAAATTTAGTCAAATATAGATCCTACAACAAAAATACTCAACAAAATCCAAAAAAATCGAAGTTGATTTCAAATAAATTTATTAAAATTTGACCCTTCCAACTAAAATTTTTTTTCACAATCCAAAAAATTGAAGTTATTTTCATCTAAATCTACTCAAATATAGATCCTACAACAAAAATACTCAACAAAATCCAAAATAATCGAAGTTGATTTCAAATAAATTTAAAAATTCGACACTTCCAACTAAAATTTTTTTCACAATCCAAAAAATTGATGTTATTTTCATCTAAATTTACTCAAATATAGATCCTACAACAAAAATACTCAATAAAATCTAAAAAAATCGCAGTTGGTTTCAAATAATATTATTAAAATTTGACACTTCCAAATAAGTTTTTTTCACAATCCAACAAAATTGAAGTTATTTTCATCTAAATTTAATCAAATATAGATCCTGCAACAAGAATACTCAACAAAATCCAAAAAAATCGAAGTTGATTTCAAATGAATTTATTAAAATTTGACAAAAATCTTGTCTACATCCAAGAAAATTGAAGTTATTTTCATCTGAATTTAGTCAAATATAGATCCTACAACAAAAATAATCAACAAAATCCAAAAAAATCGAAGTTGAATTCAAATGATTTTATTAAAATTTGACAAAAATCTTGTCTACATACAAGAAAATTGAAGTTATTTTCATCTAAATTTAGTCAAATATAGATCCTACAACCAAAATAGTCATCAAAATCCAAAAAATCGAAGTTGATTTCAAACGATTTTATTAAAATTTGACCAAAATCTTGTCAAAATCCAAAAAATTGAAGTTATTTTCATCTAAATTTACTCAAATATAGATCCTACAACCAAAATACGCAACAAAATCCAAAAAATCGAAGTTGATTTCAAACGATTTTATTAAAATTTGACCAAAATCTTGTCAAAATCCAAAAAATTGAAGTTATTTTCATCTAAATTTACTCAAATATAGATCCTACAACCAAAATACGCAACAAAATCCAAAATAATCGAAGTTGATTTCAAATAAATTTAAAAATTCGACACTTCCAACTAAAATTTTTTTCACAATCCAAAAAATTGATGTTATTTTCATCTAAATTTACTCAAATATAGATCCTACAACCAAAATACGCAACAAAATCCAAAATAATCGAAGTTGATTTCAAATAAATTTAAAAATTCGACACTTCCAACTAAAATTTTTTTCACAATCCAAAAAATTGATGTTATTTTCATCTAAATTTACTCAAATATAGATCCTACAACAAAAATACTCAACAAAATCCAAAAAAATCGAAGTTGATTTCAAATGATTTTATTAAAATTTGACCAAAATCTTGTCTACATCCAAGAAAATTGAAGTTATTTTCATCTAAATTTACTCAAATATAGATCCTACAACAAAAATAATCAACAAAATCCAAAAAAATCGAAGTTGATTTCAAATGATTTTATTAAAATTTGACAAAAATCTTGTCTACATACAAGAAAATTGAAGTTATTTTCATCTAAATTTAGTCAAATATAGATCCTACAACCAAAATAGTCATCAAAATCCAAAAAATCGAAGTTGATTTCAAACGATTTTATTAAAATTTGACCAAAATCTTGTCAAAATCCAAAAAATTGAAGTTATTTTCATCTAAATTTACTCAAATATAGATCCTACAACCAAAATACGCAACAAAATCCAAAATAATCGAAGTTGATTTCAAATAAATTTAAAAATTCGACACTTCCAACTAAAATTTTTTTCACAATCCAAAAAATTGATGTTATTTTCATCTAAATTTACTCAAATATAGATCCTACAACAAAAATACTCAACAAAATCCAAAAAAATCGAAGTTGATTTCAAATAAATTTATTAAAATTTGACCCTTCCAACTAAAATTTTTTTCACAATCCAACAAAATTGAAGTTATTTTCATCTAAATTTACTCAAATATAGATCCTACAACAAAAATACTCAACAAAATCCAAAAAAATCGAAGTTGATTTCAAATAAATTTATTAAAAATTGAACCTTCCAACTAAAATTTTTTTTCACAATCCAAAAAATTGAAGTTATTTTCATCTAAATCTACTCAAATATAGATCCTACAACAAAAATACTCAACAAAATAAAAAAAAATCGAAGTTGATTTCAAATAAATTTATTAAAATTTGACACTTCCAACTAAAATTTTTTTCATACTCCAACAAAATTGAAGTTATTTTCATCTAAATTTAATCAAATATAGATCCTACAACATAAATACTCGACAAAATCCAAAAAAATCGAAGTTGATTTCAAATAAATTTATTAAAATTTGACACTTCCAACTAATTTTTTTTCATAATCCAACAAAATTAAATTTATTTTCATCTAAATTTACTCAAATATAGATCCTACAACAAAAATACTCAACAAAATCCAAAAAAATCGAAGTTGATTTCAAATAAATTTATTAAAATTTGACCCTTCCAACTAAAATTTTTTTTCACAATCCAAAAAATTGAAGTTATTTTCATCTAAATTTAATCAAATATAGATCCTACAACAAGAATACTCAACAAAATCCAAAAAAATCGAAGTTGATTTCAAATGAATTTATTAAAATTTGACAAAAATCTTGTCTACATCCAAGAAAATTGAAGTTATTTTCATCTAAATTTAGTCAAATATAGATCCTACAACCAAAATACTCATCAAAATCCAAAAAAATCGAAGTGGATTTAATATAAATTTATTAAAATTTGACACTTCCAACTAAATTTTTTTTCATAATCCAACAAAATTGAATTTATTTTCATCTAAATTTAGACAAATATAGATCCTACAACCAAAATACTCAACAAAATAAAAAAAAATCGAAGTTGGTTTCAAATAAATTTATTAAAATTTGACACTTCCAACTAAAATTTTTTTCATAATCCAACAAAATTGAAGTTATTTGCATCTATATTTACTCAAATATAGATCCTACAACAAATATACTCAACAAAATCCAAAAAAATCGAAGTTGATTTCAAATAAATTTATTAAAAATTGAACCTTCCAACTAAAATTTTTTTTCACAATCCAAAAAATTGAAGTTATTTTCATCTAAATCTACTCAAATATAGATCCTACAACAAAAATACTCAACAAAATAAAAAAAAATCGAAGTTGATTTCAAATAAATTTATTAAAATTTGACACTTCCAACTAAAATTTTTTTCATACTCCAACAAAATTGAAGTTATTTTCATCTAAATTTACTCAAATATAGATCCTACAACCAAAATACGCAACAAAATCCAAAAAAATCGAAGTTGATTTCAAATGAATTTATTAAAATTTGACCAAAATCTTGTCAAAATCCAAAAAATTGAAGTTATTTTCATCTAAATTTACTCAAATATAGATCCTACAACAAAAATACTCAACAAAATCCAAAAAAAATCGAAGTTGATTTCAAATAAATTTATTAAAATTTGACATTTCCAACTAAATTTTTTTTCAGAATCCAACAAAATTGAAGTTATTTTCATCTAAATTTACTCAAATATAGACCCTACAACAAAAATACACAACAAAATCCAAAAAAATCGAAGTTGATTTCAAATAAATTTATTAAAATTTGACACTTCCAACTAATTTTTTTTTCATAATCCAACAAAATTAAATTTATTTTCATCTAAATTTACTCAAATATAGATCCTACAACAAATATACTCAACAAAATCCAAAATAATCGAAGTTGATTTCAAATAAATTGAATAAAACTTGATACTTCCAACTAAAATTTTTTTCACAATCCAACAAAATTGAAGTTATTTTCATCTAAATTTAATCAAATATAGATCCTACAACAAAAATACTCGACAAAATCCAAAAAAATCGAAGTTGATTTCATATGAATTTATTAAAATTTGACACTTCCAACTAAAATTTTTTTATAATCCAACAAAATTGAAGTTATTTTCATCTAAATTTAGTCAAATATAGATCCTACAACAAAAATACTCAACAAAATCCAAAAAAATCGAAGTTGATTTCAAATAAATTTATTAAAATTTGACCCTTCCAACTAAAATTTTTTTTCACAATCCAAAAAATTGAAGTTATTTTCATCTAAATCTACTCAAATATAGATCCTACAACAAAAATACTCAACAAAATCCAAAATAATCGAAGTTGATTTCAAATAAATTTAAAAATTCGACACTTCCAACTAAAATTTTTTTCACAATCCAAAAAATTGATGTTATTTTCATCTAAATTTACTCAAATATAGATCCTACAACAAAAATACTCAATAAAATCTAAAAAAATCGCAGTTGGTTTCAAATAATATTATTAAAATTTGACACTTCCAAATAAGTTTTTTTCACAATCCAACAAAATTGAAGTTATTTTCATCTAAATTTAATCAAATATAGATCCTACAACAAGAATACTCAACAAAATCCAAAAAAATCGAAGTTGATTTCAAATGAATTTATTAAAATTTGACAAAAATCTTGTCTACATCCAAGAAAATTGAAGTTATTTTCATCTGAATTTAGTCAAATATAGATCCTACAACAAAAATAATCAACAAAATCCAAAAAAATCGAAGTTGAATTCAAATGATTTTATTAAAATTTGACAAAAATCTTGTCTACATACAAGAAAATTGAAGTTATTTTCATCTAAATTTAGTCAAATATAGATCCTACAACCAAAATAGTCATCAAAATCCAAAAAATCGAAGTTGATTTCAAACGATTTTATTAAAATTTGACCAAAATCTTGTCAAAATCCAAAAAATTGAAGTTATTTTCATCTAAATTTACTCAAATATAGATCCTACAACCAAAATACGCAACAAAATCCAAAATAATCGAAGTTGATTTCAAATAAATTTAAAAATTCGACACTTCCAACTAAAATTTTTTTCACAATCCAAAAAATTGATGTTATTTTCATCTAAATTTACTCAAATATAGATCCTACAACCAAAATACGCAACAAAATCCAAAATAATCGAAGTTGATTTCAAATAAATTTAAAAATTCGACACTTCCAACTAAAATTTTTTTCACAATCCAAAAAATTGATGTTATTTTCATCTAAATTTACTCAAATATAGATCCTACAACAAAAATACTCAACAAAATCCAAAAAAATCGAAGTTGATTTCAAATGAATTTATTAAAATTTGACCAAAATCTTGTCTACATCCAAGAAAATTGAAGTTATTTTCATCTAAATTTACTCAAATATAGATCCTACAACAAAAATAATCAACAAAATCCAAAAAAATCGAAGTTGATTTCAAATGATTTTATTAAAATTTGACAAAAATCTTGTCTACATACAAGAAAATTGAAGTTATTTTCATCTAAATCTACTCAAATATAGATCCTACAACAAAAATACTCAACAAAATCCAAAATAATCGAAGTTGATTTCAAATAAATTTAAAAATTCGACACTTCCAACTAAAATTTTTTTCACAATCCAAAAAATTGATGTTATTTTCATCTAAATTTACTCAAATATAGATCCTACAACAAAAATACTCAATAAAATCTAAAAAAATCGCAGTTGGTTTCAAATAATATTATTAAAATTTGACACTTCCAAATAAGTTTTTTTCACAATCCAACAAAATTGAAGTTATTTTCATCTAAATTTAATCAAATATAGATCCTACAACAAGAATACTCAACAAAATCCAAAAAAATCGAAGTTGATTTCAAATGAATTTATTAAAATTTGACAAAAATCTTGTCTACATCCAAGAAAATTGAAGTTATTTTCATCTGAATTTAGTCAAATATAGATCCTACAACAAAAATAATCAACAAAATCCAAAAAAATCGAAGTTGAATTCAAATGATTTTATTAAAATTTGACAAAAATCTTGTCTACATACAAGAAAATTGAAGTTATTTTCATCTAAATTTAGTCAAATATAGATCCTACAACCAAAATAGTCATCAAAATCCAAAAAATCGAAGTTGATTTCAAACGATTTTATTAAAATTTGACCAAAATCTTGTCAAAATCCAAAAAATTGAAGTTATTTTCATCTAAATTTACTCAAATATAGATCCTACAACCAAAATACGCAACAAAATCCAAAATAATCGAAGTTGATTTCAAATAAATTTAAAAATTCGACACTTCCAACTAAAATTTTTTTCACAATCCAAAAAATTGATGTTATTTTCATCTAAATTTACTCAAATATAGATCCTACAACCAAAATACGCAACAAAATCCAAAATAATCGAAGTTGATTTCAAATAAATTTAAAAATTCGACACTTCCAACTAAAATTTTTTTCACAATCCAAAAAATTGATGTTATTTTCATCTAAATTTACTCAAATATAGATCCTACAACAAAAATACTCAACAAAATCCAAAAAAATCGAAGTTGATTTCAAATGAATTTATTAAAATTTGACCAAAATCTTGTCTACATCCAAGAAAATTGAAGTTATTTTCATCTAAATTTACTCAAATATAGATCCTACAACAAAAATAATCAACAAAATCCAAAAAAATCGAAGTTGATTTCAAATGATTTTATTAAAATTTGACAAAAATCTTGTCTACATACAAGAAAATTGAAGTTATTTTCATCTAAATTTAGTCAAATATAGATCCTACAACCAAAATAGTCATCAAAATCCAAAAAATCGAAGTTGATTTCAAACGATTTTATTAAAATTTGACCAAAATCTTGTCAAAATCCAAAAAATTGAAGTTATTTTCATCTAAATTTACTCAAATATAGATCCTACAACCAAAATACGCAACAAAATCCAAAATAATCGAAGTTGATTTCAAATAAATTTAAAAATTCGACACTTCCAACTAAAATTTTTTTCACAATCCAAAAAATTGATGTTATTTTCATCTAAATTTACTCAAATATAGATCCTACAACAAAAATACTCAACAAAATCCAAAAAAATCGAAGTTGATTTCAAATAAATTTATTAAAATTTGACCCTTCCAACTAAAATTTTTTTCACAATCCAACAAAATTGAAGTTATTTTCATCTAAATTTACTCAAATATAGATCCTACAACAAAAATACTCAACAAAATCCAAAAAAATCGAAGTTGATTTCAAATAAATTTATTAAAAATTGAACCTTCCAACTAAAATTTTTTTTCACAATCCAAAAAATTGAAGTTATTTTCATCTAAATCTACTCAAATATAGATCCTACAACAAAAATACTCAACAAAATAAAAAAAAATCGAAGTTGATTTCAAATAAATTTATTAAAATTTGACACTTCCAACTAAAATTTTTTTCATACTCCAACAAAATTGAAGTTATTTTCATCTAAATTTAATCAAATATAGATCCTACAACATAAATACTCGACAAAATCCAAAAAAATCGAAGTTGATTTCAAATAAATTTATTAAAATTTGACACTTCCAACTAATTTTTTTTCATAATCCAACAAAATTAAATTTATTTTCATCTAAATTTACTCAAATATAGATCCTACAACAAAAATACTCAACAAAATCCAAAAAAATCGAAGTTGATTTCAAATAAATTTATTAAAATTTGACCCTTCCAACTAAAATTTTTTTTCACAATCCAAAAAATTGAAGTTATTTTCATCTAAATTTAATCAAATATAGATCCTACAACAAGAATACTCAACAAAATCCAAAAAAATCGAAGTTGATTTCAAATGAATTTATTAAAATTTGACAAAAATCTTGTCTACATCCAAGAAAATTGAAGTTATTTTCATCTAAATTTAGTCAAATATAGATCCTACAACCAAAATACTCATCAAAATCCAAAAAAATCGAAGTGGATTTAATATAAATTTATTAAAATTTGACACTTCCAACTAAATTTTTTTTCATAATCCAACAAAATTGAATTTATTTTCATCTAAATTTAGACAAATATAGATCCTACAACCAAAATACTCAACAAAATAAAAAAAAATCGAAGTTGGTTTCAAATAAATTTATTAAAATTTGACACTTCCAACTAAAATTTTTTTCATAATCCAACAAAATTGAAGTTATTTTCATCTATATTTACTCAAATATAGATCCTACAACAAATATACTCAACAAAATCCAAAAAAATCGAAGTTGATTTCAAATAAATTTATTAAAAATTGAACCTTCCAACTAAAATTTTTTTTCACAATCCAAAAAATTGAAGTTATTTTCATCTAAATCTACTCAAATATAGATCCTACAACAAAAATACTCAACAAAATAAAAAAAAATCGAAGTTGATTTCAAATAAATTTATTAAAATTTGACACTTCCAACTAAAATTTTTTTCATACTCCAACAAAATTGAAGTTATTTTCATCTAAATTTACTCAAATATAGATCCTACAACCAAAATACGCAACAAAATCCAAAAAAATCGAAGTTGATTTCAAATGAATTTATTAAAATTTGACCAAAATCTTGTCAAAATCCAAAAAATTGAAGTTATTTTCATCTAAATTTACTCAAATATAGATCCTACAACAAAAATACTCAACAAAATCCAAAAAAAATCGAAGTTGATTTCAAATAAATTTATTAAAATTTGACATTTCCAACTAAATTTTTTTTCAGAATCCAACAAAATTGAAGTTATTTTCATCTAAATTTACTCAAATATAGACCCTACAACAAAAATACACAACAAAATCCAAAAAAATCGAAGTTGATTTCAAATAAATTTATTAAAATTTGACACTTCCAACTAATTTTTTTTTCATAATCCAACAAAATTAAATTTATTTTCATCTAAATTTACTCAAATATAGATCCTACAACAAATATACTCAACAAAATCCAAAATAATCGAAGTTGATTTCAAATAAATTGAATAAAACTTGATACTTCCAACTAAAATTTTTTTCACAATCCAACAAAATTGAAGTTATTTTCATCTAAATTTAATCAAATATAGATCCTACAACAAAAATACTCGACAAAATCCAAAAAAATCGAAGTTGATTTCATATGAATTTATTAAAATTTGACACTTCCAACTAAAATTTTTTTATAATCCAACAAAATTGAAGTTATTTTCATCTAAATTTAGTCAAATATAGATCCTACAACAAAAATACTCAACAAAATCCAAAAAAATCGAAGTTGATTTCAAATAAATTTATTAAAATTTGACCCTTCCAACTAAAATTTTTTTTCACAATCCAAAAAATTGAAGTTATTTTCATCTAAATCTACTCAAATATAGATCCTACAACAAAAATACTCAACAAAATCCAAAATAATCGAAGTTGATTTCAAATAAATTTAAAAATTCGACACTTCCAACTAAAATTTTTTTCACAATCCAAAAAATTGATGTTATTTTCATCTAAATTTACTCAAATATAGATCCTACAACAAAAATACTCAATAAAATCTAAAAAAATCGCAGTTGGTTTCAAATAATATTATTAAAATTTGACACTTCCAAATAAGTTTTTTTCACAATCCAACAAAATTGAAGTTATTTTCATCTAAATTTAATCAAATATAGATCCTACAACAAGAATACTCAACAAAATCCAAAAAAATCGAAGTTGATTTCAAATGAATTTATTAAAATTTGACAAAAATCTTGTCTACATCCAAGAAAATTGAAGTTATTTTCATCTGAATTTAGTCAAATATAGATCCTACAACAAAAATAATCAACAAAATCCAAAAAAATCGAAGTTGAATTCAAATGATTTTATTAAAATTTGACAAAAATCTTGTCTACATACAAGAAAATTGAAGTTATTTTCATCTAAATTTAGTCAAATATAGATCCTACAACCAAAATAGTCATCAAAATCCAAAAAATCGAAGTTGATTTCAAACGATTTTATTAAAATTTGACCAAAATCTTGTCAAAATCCAAAAAATTGAAGTTATCTTCATCTAAATTTACTCAAATATAGATCCTACAACCAAAATACGCAACAAAATCCAAAATAATCGAAGTTGATTTCAAATAAATTTAAAAATTCGACACTTCCAACTAAAATTTTTTTCACAATCCAAAAAATTGATGTTATTTTCATCTAAATTTACTCAAATATAGATCCTACAACCAAAATACGCAACAAAATCCAAAATAATCGAAGTTGATTTCAAATAAATTTAAAAATTCGACACTTCCAACTAAAATTTTTTTCACAATCCAAAAAATTGATGTTATTTTCATCTAAATTTACTCAAATATAGATCCTACAACAAAAATACTCAACAAAATCCAAAAAAATCGAAGTTGATTTCAAATGAATTTATTAAAATTTGACCAAAATCTTGTCTACATCCAAGAAAATTGAAGTTATTTTCATCTAAATTTACTCAAATATAGATCCTACAACAAAAATAATCAACAAAATCCAAAAAAATCGAAGTTGATTTCAAATGATTTTATTAAAATTTGACAAAAATCTTGTCTACATACAAGAAAATTGAAGTTATTTTCATCTAAATCTACTCAAATATAGATCCTACAACAAAAATACTCAACAAAATCCAAAATAATCGAAGTTGATTTCAAATAAATTTAAAAATTCGACACTTCCAACTAAAATTTTTTTCACAATCCAAAAAATTGATGTTATTTTCATCTAAATTTACTCAAATATAGATCCTACAACAAAAATACTCAATAAAATCTAAAAAAATCGCAGTTGGTTTCAAATAATATTATTAAAATTTGACACTTCCAAATAAGTTTTTTTCACAATCCAACAAAATTGAAGTTATTTTCATCTAAATTTAATCAAATATAGATCCTACAACAAGAATACTCAACAAAATCCAAAAAAATCGAAGTTGATTTCAAATGAATTTATTAAAATTTGACAAAAATCTTGTCTACATCCAAGAAAATTGAAGTTATTTTCATCTGAATTTAGTCAAATATAGATCCTACAACAAAAATAATCAACAAAATCCAAAAAAATCGAAGTTGAATTCAAATGATTTTATTAAAATTTGACAAAAATCTTGTCTACATACAAGAAAATTGAAGTTATTTTCATCTAAATTTAGTCAAATATAGATCCTACAACCAAAATAGTCATCAAAATCCAAAAAATCGAAGTTGATTTCAAACGATTTTATTAAAATTTGACCAAAATCTTGTCAAAATCCAAAAAATTGAAGTTATTTTCATCTAAATTTACTCAAATATAGATCCTACAACCAAAATACGCAACAAAATCCAAAATAATCGAAGTTGATTTCAAATAAATTTAAAAATTCGACACTTCCAACTAAAATTTTTTTCACAATCCAAAAAATTGATGTTATTTTCATCTAAATTTACTCAAATATAGATCCTACAACCAAAATACGCAACAAAATCCAAAATAATCGAAGTTGATTTCAAATAAATTTAAAAATTCGACACTTCCAACTAAAATTTTTTTCACAATCCAAAAAATTGATGTTATTTTCATCTAAATTTACTCAAATATAGATCCTACAACAAAAATACTCAACAAAATCCAAAAAAATCGAAGTTGATTTCAAATGAATTTATTAAAATTTGACCAAAATCTTGTCTACATCCAAGAAAATTGAAGTTATTTTCATCTAAATTTACTCAAATATAGATCCTACAACAAAAATAATCAACAAAATCCAAAAAAATCGAAGTTGATTTCAAATGATTTTATTAAAATTTGACAAAAATCTTGTCTACATACAAGAAAATTGAAGTTATTTTCATCTAAATTTAGTCAAATATAGATCCTACAACCAAAATAGTCATCAAAATCCAAAAAATCGAAGTTGATTTCAAACGATTTTATTAAAATTTGACCAAAATCTTGTCAAAATCCAAAAAATTGAAGTTATTTTCATCTAAATTTACTCAAATATAGATCCTACAACCAAAATACGCAACAAAATCCAAAATAATCGAAGTTGATTTCAAATAAATTTAAAAATTCGACACTTCCAACTAAATTTTTTTTCACAATCCAAAAAATTGATGTTATTTTCATCTAAATTTACTCAAATATAGATCCTACAACAAAAATACTCAACAAAATCCAAAAAAATCGAAGTTGATTTCAAATGAATTTACTAAAATTTGACCAAAATCTTGTCTACATACAAGAAAATTGAAGTTATTTTCATCTAAATTTAGTCAAATATAGATCCTACAACCAAAATACTCAACAAAATAAAAAAAAATCGAAGTTGATTTCAAATAAATTTATTAAAATTTGACCCTTCCAACTAAAATTTTTTTTCACAATCCAAAAAATTGAAGTTATTTTCTTCTAAATTTAATCAAATATAGATCCTACAACAAGAATACTCAACAAAATCCAAAAAAATCGAAGTTGATTTCAAATGAATTTATTAAAATTTGACAAAAATCTTGTCTACATCCAAGAAAATTGAAGTTATTTTCATCTAAATTTAGTCAAATATAGATCCTACAACCAAAATACTCATCAAAATCCAAAAAAATCGAAGTTGATTTAATATAAATTTATTAAAATTTGACACTTCCAACTAAATTTTTTTTCATAATCCAACAAAATTGAATTTATTTTCATCTAAATTTAGACAAATATAGATCCTACAACCAAAATACTCAACAAAATAAAAAAAAATCGAAGTTGGTTTCAAATAAATTTATTAAAATTTGACACTTCCAACTAAAATTTTTTTCATAATCCAACAAAATTGAAGTTATTTTCATCTATATTTACTCAAATATAGATCCTACAACAAATATACTCAACAAAATCCAAAAAAATCGAAGTTGATTTCAAATAAATTTATTAAAAATTGAACCTTCCAACTAAAATTTTTTTCACAATCCAAAAAATTGAAGTTATTTTCATCTAAATTTACTCAAATATAGATCCTACAACAAAAATACTCAACAAAATCCAAAAAAAATCGAAGTTGATTTCAAATAAATTTATTAAAATTTGACATTTCCAACTAAATTTTTTTTCAGAATCCAACAAAATTGAAGTTATTTTCATCTAAATTTACTCAAATATAGACCCTACAACAAAAATACACAACAAAATCCAAAAAAATCGAAGTTGATTTCAAATAAATTTATTAAAATTTGACACTTCCAACTAATTTTTTTTTCATAATCCAACAAAATTAAATTTATTTTCATCTAAATTTACTCAAATATAGATCCTACAACAAATATACTCAACAAAATCCAAAATAATCGAAGTTGATTTCAAATAAATTGAATAAAACTTGATACTTCCAACTAAAATTTTTTTCACAATCCAACAAAATTGAAGTTATTTTCATCTAAATTTAATCAAATATAGATCCTACAACAAAAATACTCGACAAAATCCAAAAAAATCGAAGTTGATTTCATATGAATTTATTAAAATTTGACACTTCCAACTAAAATTTTTTTATAATCCAACAAAATTGAAGTTATTTTCATCTAAATTTAGTCAAATATAGATCCTACAACAAAAATACTCAACAAAATCCAAAAAAATCGAAGTTGATTTCAAATAAATTTATTAAAATTTGACCCTTCCAACTAAAATTTTTTTTCACAATCCAAAAAATTGAAGTTATTTTCATCTAAATCTACTCAAATATAGATCCTACAACAAAAATACTCAACAAAATCCAAAATAATCGAAGTTGATTTCAAATAAATTTAAAAATTCGACACTTCCAACTAAAATTTTTTTCACAATCCAAAAAATTGATGTTATTTTCATCTAAATTTACTCAAATATAGATCCTACAACAAAAATACTCAATAAAATCTAAAAAAATCGCAGTTGGTTTCAAATAATATTATTAAAATTTGACACTTCCAAATAAGTTTTTTTCACAATCCAACAAAATTGAAGTTATTTTCATCTAAATTTAATCAAATATAGATCCTACAACAAGAATACTCAACAAAATCCAAAAAAATCGAAGTTGATTTCAAATGAATTTATTAAAATTTGACAAAAATCTTGTCTACATCCAAGAAAATTGAAGTTATTTTCATCTAAATTTAGTCAAATATAGATCCTACAACCAAAATAGTCATCAAAATCCAAAAAATCGAAGTTGATTTCAAACGATTTTATTAAAATTTGACCAAAATCTTGTCAAAATCCAAAAAATTGAAGTTATTTTCATCTAAATTTACTCAAATATAGATCCTACAACCAAAATACGCAACAAAATCCAAAATAATCGAAGTTGATTTCAAATAAATTTAAAAATTCGACACTTCCAACTAAAATTTTTTTCACAATCCAAAAAATTGATGTTATTTTCATCTAAATTTACTCAAATATAGATCCTACAACCAAAATACGCAACAAAATCCAAAATAATCGAAGTTGATTTCAAATAAATTTAAAAATTCGACACTTCCAACTAAAATTTTTTTCACAATCCAAAAAATTGATGTTATTTTCATCTAAATTTACTCAAATATAGATCCTACAACAAAAATACTCAACAAAATCCAAAAAAATCGAAGTTGATTTCAAATGAATTTATTAAAATTTGACCAAAATCTTGTCTACATCCAAGAAAATTGAAGTTATTTTCATCTAAATTTACTCAAATATAGATCCTACAACAAAAATAATCAACAAAATCCAAAAAAATCGAAGTTGATTTCAAATGATTTTATTAAAATTTGACAAAAATCTTGTCTACATACAAGAAAATTGAAGTTATTTTCATCTAAATTTAGTCAAATATAGATCCTACAACCAAAATAGTCATCAAAATCCAAAAAATCGAAGTTGATTTCAAACGATTTTATTAAAATTTGACCAAAATCTTGTCAAAATCCAAAAAATTGAAGTTATTTTCATCTAAATTTACTCAAATATAGATCCTACAACCAAAATACGCAACAAAATCCAAAATAATCGAAGTTGAATTCAAATAAATTTAAAAATTCGACACTTCCAACTAAAATTTTTTTCACAATCCAAAAAATTGATGTTATTTTCATCTAAATTTACTCAAATATAGATCCTACAACAAAAATACTCAACAAAATCCAAAAAAATCGAAGTTGATTTCAAATGAATTTACTAAAATTTGACCAAAATCTTGTCTACATACAAGAAAATTGAAGTTATTTTCATCTAAATTTAGTCAAATATAGATCCTACAACCAAAATAGTCATCAAAATCCAAAAAATCGAAGTTGATTTCAAATAAATTTATTAAAATTTGACACTTCCAACTAAATTTTTTTTCATAATCCAACAAAATTGAAGTTATTTTCATCTAAATTTACTCAAATATAGATCCTACAGCCAAAATACGCAACAAAATCCAAAATAATCGAAGTTGATTTCAAATAAATTTAAAAATTCGACACTTCCAACTAAAATTTTTTTCACAATCCAAAAAATTGATGTTATTTTCATCTAAATTTACTCAAATATAGATCCTACAACAAAAATACTCAACAAAATCCAAAAAAATCGAAGTTGATTTCACATGAATTTATTAAAATTTGACCAAAATCTTGTCTACATCCAAGAAAATTGAAGTTATTTTCATCTAAATCTACTCAAATATAGATCCTACAACAAAAATACTCAACAAAATAAAAAAAAATCGAAGTTGATTTCAAATAAATTTATTAAAATTTGACACTTCCAACTAAAATTTTTTTCATACTCCAACAAAATTGAAGTTATTTTCATCTAAATTTACTCAAATATAGATCCTACAACCAAAATACGCAACAAAATCCAAAAAAATCGAAGTTGATTTCAAATGAATTTATTAAAATTTGACCAAAATCTTGTCAAAATCCAAAAAATTGAAGTTATTTTCATCTAAATTTACTCAAATATAGATCCTACAACAAAAATACTCAACAAAATCCAAAAAAAATCGAAGTTGATTTCAAATAAATTTATTAAAATTTGACATTTCCAACTAAATTTTTTTTCAGAATCCAACAAAATTGAAGTTATTTTCATCTAAATTTACTCAAATATAGACCCTACAACAAAAATACACAACAAAATCCAAAAAAATCGAAGTTGATTTCAAATAAATTTATTAAAATTTGACACTTCCAACTAATTTTTTTTTCATAATCCAACAAAATTAAATTTATTTTCATCTAAATTTACTCAAATATAGATCCTACAACAAATATACTCAACAAAATCCAAAATAATCGAAGTTGATTTCAAATAAATTGAATAAAACTTGATACTTCCAACTAAAATTTTTTTCACAATCCAACAAAATTGAAGTTATTTTCATCTAAATTTAATCAAATATAGATCCTACAACAAAAATACTCGACAAAATCCAAAAAAATCGAAGTTGATTTCATATGAATTTATTAAAATTTGACACTTCCAACTAAAATTTTTTTATAATCCAACAAAATTGAAGTTATTTTCATCTAAATTTAGTCAAATATAGATCCTACAACAAAAATACTCAACAAAATCCAAAAAAATCGAAGTTGATTTCAAATAAATTTATTAAAATTTGACCCTTCCAACTAAAATTTTTTTTCACAATCCAAAAAATTGAAGTTATTTTCATCTAAATCTACTCAAATATAGATCCTACAACAAAAATACTCAACAAAATCCAAAATAATCGAAGTTGATTTCAAATAAATTTAAAAATTCGACACTTCCAACTAAAATTTTTTTCACAATCCAAAAAATTGATGTTATTTTCATCTAAATTTACTCAAATATAGATCCTACAACAAAAATACTCAATAAAATCTAAAAAAATCGCAGTTGGTTTCAAATAATATTATTAAAATTTGACACTTCCAAATAAGTTTTTTTCACAATCCAACAAAATTGAAGTTATTTTCATCTAAATTTAATCAAATATAGATCCTACAACAAGAATACTCAACAAAATCCAAAAAAATCGAAGTTGATTTCAAATGAATTTATTAAAATTTGACAAAAATCTTGTCTACATCCAAGAAAATTGAAGTTATTTTCATCTAAATTTAGTCAAATATAGATCCTACAACCAAAATAGTCATCAAAATCCAAAAAATCGAAGTTGATTTCAAACGATTTTATTAAAATTTGACCAAAATCTTGTCAAAATCCAAAAAATTGAAGTTATTTTCATCTAAATTTACTCAAATATAGATCCTACAACCAAAATACGCAACAAAATCCAAAATAATCGAAGTTGATTTCAAATAAATTTAAAAATTCGACACTTCCAACTAAAATTTTTTTCACAATCCAAAAAATTGATGTTATTTTCATCTAAATTTACTCAAATATAGATCCTACAACCAAAATACGCAACAAAATCCAAAATAATCGAAGTTGATTTCAAATAAATTTAAAAATACGACACTTCCAACTAAAATTTTTTTCACAATCCAAAAAATTGATGTTATTTTCATCTAAATTTACTCAAATATAGATCCTACAACAAAAATACTCAACAAAATCCAAAAAAATCGAAGTTGATTTCAAATGAATTTATTAAAATTTGACCAAAATCTTGTCTACATCCAAGAAAATTGAAGTTATTTTCATCTAAATTTACTCAAATATAGATCCTACAACAAAAATAATCAACAAAATCCAAAAAAATCGAAGTTGATTTCAAATGATTTTATTAAAATTTGACAAAAATCTTGTCTACATACAAGAAAATTGAAGTTATTTTCATCTAAATTTAGTCAAATATAGATCCTACAACCAAAATAGTCATCAAAATCCAAAAAATCGAAGTTGATTTCAAACGATTTTATTAAAATTTGACCAAAATCTTGTCAAAATCCAAAAAATTGAAGTTATTTTCATCTAAATTTACTCAAATATAGATCCTACAACCAAAATACGCAACAAAATCCAAAATAATCGAAGTTGAATTCAAATAAATTTAAAAATTCGACACTTCCAACTAAAATTTTTTTCACAATCCAAAAAATTGATGTTATTTTCATCTAAATTTACTCAAATATAGATCCTACAACAAAAATACTCAACAAAATCCAAAAAAATCGAAGTTGATTTCAAATGAATTTACTAAAATTTGACCAAAATCTTGTCTACATACAAGAAAATTGAAGTTATTTTCATCTAAATTTAGTCAAATATAGATCCTACAACCAAAATAGTCATCAAAATCCAAAAAATCGAAGTTGATTTCAAATAAATTTATTAAAATTTGACACTTCCAACTAAATTTTTTTTCATAATCCAACAAAATTGAAGTTATTTTCATCTAAATTTACTCAAATATAGATCCTACAGCCAAAATACGCAACAAAATCCAAAATAATCGAAGTTGATTTCAAATAAATTTAAAAATTCGACACTTCCAACTAAAATTTTTTTCACAATCCAAAAAATTGATGTTATTTTCATCTAAATTTACTCAAATATAGATCCTACAACAAAAATACTCAACAAAATCCAAAAAAATCGAAGTTGATTTCACATGAATTTATTAAAATTTGACCAAAATCTTGTCTACATCCAAGAAAATTGAAGTTATTTTCATCTAAATTTTCTCAAATATAGATCCTACAACAAATATACTCAACAAAATCCAAAAAAATCGAAGTTGATTTCAAATAAATTTATTAAAATTTGACCCTTCCAACTAAAATTTTTTTTCACAATCCAAAAAATTGAAGTTATTTTCATCTAAATTTAATCAAATATAGATCCTACAACAAGAATACTCAACAAAATCCAAAAAAATCGAAGTTGATTTCAAATGAATTTATTAAAATTTGACAAAAATCTTGTCTACATCCAAGAAAATTGAAGTTATTTTCATCTGAATTTAGTCAAATATAGATCCTACAACAAAAATAATCAACAAAATCCAAAAAAATCGAAGTTGATTTCAAATGATTTTATTAAAATTTGACAAAAATCTTGTCTACATACAAGAAAATTGAAGTTATTTTCATCTAAATTTAGTCAAATATAGATCCTACAACCAAAATAGTCATCAAAATCCAAAAAATCGAAGTTGATTTCAAACGATTTTATTAAAATTTGACCAAAATCTTGTCAAAATCCAAAAAATTGAAGTTATTTTCATCTAAATTTACTCAAATATAGATCCTACAACCAAAATACGCAACAAAATCCAAAATAATCGAAGTTGATTTCAAATAAATTTAAAAATTCGACACTTCCAACTAAAATTTTTTTCACAATCCAAAAAATTGATGTTATTTTCATCTAAATTTACTCAAATATAGATCCTACAACCAAAATACGCAACAAAATCCAAAATAATCGAAGTTGATTTCAAATAAATTTAAAAATTCGACACTTCCAACTAAAATTTTTTTCACAATCCAAAAAATTGATGTTATTTTCATCTAAATTTACTCAAATATAGATCCTACAACAAAAATACTCAACAAAATCCAAAAAAATCGAAGTTGATTTCAAATGAATTTATTAAAATTTGACCAAAATCTTGTCTACATCCAAGAAAATTGAAGTTATTTTCATCTAAATTTACTCAAATATAGATCCTACAACAAAAATAATCAACAAAATCCAAAAAAATCGAAGTTGATTTCAAATGATTTTATTAAAATTTGACAAAAATCTTGTCTACATACAAGAAAATTGAAGTTATTTTCATCTAAATTTAGTCAAATATAGATCCTACAACCAAAATAGTCATCAAAATCCAAAAAATCGAAGTTGATTTCAAACGATTTTATTAAAATTTGACCAAAATCTTGTCTACATACAAGAAAATTGAAGTTATTTTCATCTAAATTTAGTCAAATATAGATCCTACAACCAAAATAGTCATCAAAATCCAAAAAATCGAAGTTGATTTCAAATAAATTTATTAAAATTTGACACTTCCAACTAAATTTTTTTTCATAATCCAACAAAATTGAAGTTATTTTCATCTAAATTTACTCAAATATAGATCCTACAACCAAAATACGCAACAAAATCCAAAATAATCGAAGTTGATTTCAAATAAATTTAAAAATTCGACACTTCCAACTAAAATTTTTTTCACAATCCAAAAAATTGATGTTATTTTCATCTAAATTTACTCAAATATAGATCCTACAACAAAAATACTCAACAAAATCCAAAAAAATCGAAGTTGGTTTCACATGAATTTATTAAAATTTGACCAAAATCTTGTCTACATCCAAGAAAATTGAAGTTATTTTCATCTAAATTTTCTCAAATATAGATCCTACAACAAAAATAATCAACAAAATCCAAAAAAATCGAAGTTGATTTCAAATGATTTTATTAAAATTTGACAAAAATCTTTTCTACATACAAGAAAATTGAAGTTATTTTCATCTAAATTTAGTCAAATATAGATCCTACAACCAAAATAGTCATCAAAATCCAAAAAATCGAAGTTGATTTCAAATAAATTTATTAAAATTTGACACTTCCAACTAAATTTTTTTTCATAATCCAACAAAATTGAAGTTATTTTCATCTAAATTTACTCAAATATAGATCCTACAACCAAAATACTCAACAAAATACAAAAAAATCGAAGTTGATTTCAAATGAATTTATTAAAATTTGACCAAAATCTTGTCAAAATCCAAGAAAATTGAAGTTATTTTCATCTAAATTTAGTCAAATATAGATCCTACAACAAAAATACTCAACAAAATCCAAAAAAATCGAAGTTGATTTCAAATAAATTTATTAAAATTTGACCCTTCCAACTAAAATTTTTTTTCACAATCCAAAAAATTGAAGTTATTTTCATCTAAATCTACTCAAATATAGATCCTACAACAAAAATACTCAACAAAATCCAAAAAAATCGAAGTTGATTTCAAATAAATTTATTAAAATTTGACACTTCCAACTAAAATTTTTTTCACAATCCAACAAAATTGAAGTTATTTTCATCTAAATTTACTCAAATATAGATCCTACAACAAAAATACCCAACAAAATCCAAAAAAAAAATCGAAGTTGATTTCAAATCAATTTATTAAAATTTGACATTTCCAACTAAATTTTTTTTCAGAATCCAACAAAATTGAAGTTATTTTCATCTAAATTTACTCAAATATAGACCCTACAACAAAAATACTCAACAAAATCCAAAAAAATCGAAGTTGATTTCAAATAAATTTATTAAAATTTGACACTTCCAACTAAATTTTTTTTCATAATCCAACAAAATTAAATTTATTTTCATCTAAATTTAATCAAATATAGATCCTACAACAAAAATACTCGACAAAATCCAAAAAAATCGAAGTTGATTTCATATGAATTTATTAAAATTTGGCACTTCCAACTAAAATTTTTTTATAATCCAACAAAATTGAAGTTATTTTCGTCTAAATTTAGTCAAATATAGATCCTACAACAAAAATACTCAACAAAATCCAAAAAAATTGAAGTTGATTTCAAATAAATTTATTAAAATTTGACCCTTCCAACTAAAATTTTTTTTCACAATCCAAAAAATTGAAGTTATTTTCATCTAAATCTACTCAAATATAGATCCTACAACAAAAATACTCAACAAAATCCAAAATAATCGAAGTTGATTTCAAATAAATTTAAAAATTCGACACTTCCAACTAAAATTTTTTTCACAATCCAAAAAATTGATGTTATTTTCATCTAAATTTACTCAAATATAGATCCTACAACAAAAATACTCGACAAAATCCAAAAAAATCGAAGTTGATTTCTAATAAATTTATTAAAATTTGACACTTCCAACTAATTTTTTTTCATAATCCAACAAAATTAAATTTATTTTCATCTAAATTTACTCAAATATAGATCCTACAACAAAAATACTCAACAAAATCCAAAAAAAATCGAAGTTGATTTCAAATAAATTTATTAAAATTTGACACTTCCAACTAAATTTTTTTTCATAATCCAACAAAATTAAATTTATTTTCATCTAAATTTACTCAAATATAGATCCTACAACAAAAATACTCGACAAAATCCAAAAAAATCGAAGTTGATTTCAAATAAATTTATTAAAATTTGACACTTCCAACTAAATTTTTTTTCATAATCCAACAAAATTGAATTTATTTTCATCTAAATTTAGACAAATATAGATCCTACAACCAAAATACTCAACAAAATAAAAAAAAATCGAAGTTGGTTTCAAATAAATTTATTAAAATTTGACACTTCCAACTAAAATTTTTTTCATAATCCAACAAAATTGAAGTTATTTTCATCTATATTTACTCAAATATAGATCCTACAACAAAAATACTCAACAAAATCCAAAAAAATCGAAGTTGATTTCAAATAAATTTATTAAAAATTGAACCTTCCAACTAAAATTTTTTTTCACAATCCAAAAAATTGAAGTTATTTTCATCTAAATCTACTCAAATATAGATCCTACAACAAAAATACTCAACAAAATAAAAAAAAATCGAAGTTGATTTCAAATAAATTTATTAAAATTTGACACTTCCAACTAAAATTTTTTTCATACTCCAACAAAATTGAAGTTATTTTCATCTAAATTTACTCAAATATAGATCCTACAACCAAAATACGCAACAAAATCCAAAAAAATCGAAGTTGATTTCAAATGAATTTATTAAAATTTGACCAAAATCTTGTCAAAATCCAAAAAATTGAAGTTATTTTCATCTAAATTTACTCAAATATAGATCCTACAACAAAAATACTCAACAAAATCCAAAAAAAATCGAAGTTGATTTCAAATAAATTTATTAAAATTTGACATTTCCAACTAAATTTTTTTTCAGAATCCAACAAAATTGAAGTTATTTTCATCTAAATTTACTCAAATATAGACCCTACAACAAAAATACACAACAAAATCCAAAAAAATCGAAGTTGATTTCAAATAAATTTATTAAAATTTGACACTTCCAACTAATTTTTTTTTCATAATCCAACAAAATTAAATTTATTTTCATCTAAATTTACTCTAATATAGATCCTACAACAAATATACTCAACAAAATCCAAAATAATCGAAGTTGATTTCAAATAAATTGAATAAAACTTGATACTTCCAACTAAAATTTTTTTCACAATCCAACAAAATTGAAGTTATTTTCATCTAAATTTAATCAAATATAGATCCTACAACAAAAATACTCGACAAAATCCAAATAAATCGAAGTTGATTTCATATGAATTTATTAAAATTTGACACTTCCAACTAAAATTTTTTTATAATCCAACAAAATTGAAGTTATTTTCATCTAAATTTAGTCAAATATAGATCCTACAACAAAAATACTCAACAAAATCCAAAAAAATCGAAGTTGATTTCAAATAAATTTATTAAAATTTGACCCTTCCAACTAAAATTTTTTTTCACAATCCAAAAAATTGAAGTTATTTTCATCTAAATCTACTCAAATATAGATCCTACAACAAAAATACTCAACAAAATCCAAAATAATCGAAGTTGATTTCAAATAAATTTAAAAATTCGACACTTCCAACTAAAATTTTTTTCACAATCCAAAAAATTGATGTTATTTTCATCTAAATTTACTCAAATATAGATCCTACAACAAAAATACTCAATAAAATCTAAAAAAATCGCAGTTGGTTTCAAATAATATTATTAAAATTTGACACTTCCAAATAAGTTTTTTTCACAATCCAACAAAATTGAAGTTATTTTCATCTAAATTTAATCAAATATAGATCCTACAACAAGAATACTCAACAAAATCCAAAAAAATCGAAGTTGATTTCAAATGAATTTATTAAAATTTGACAAAAATCTTGTCTACATCCAAGAAAATTGAAGTTATTTTCATCTAAATTTAGTCAAATATAGATCCTACAACCAAAATACTCATCAAAATCCAAAAAAATCGAAGTTGATTTCAAATAAATTTATTAAAATTTGACACTTCCAACTAAATTTTTTTTCATAATCCAACAAAATTAAATTTATTTTCATCTAAATTTACTCAAATATAGACCCTACAACAAATATACTCAACAAAATCCAAAATAATCGAAGTTGATTTCAAATAAATTGAATAAAACTTGATACTTCCAACTAAAATTTTTTTCACAATCCAACAAAATTGAAGTTATTTTCATCTAAATTTACTCAAATATAGATCCTACAACAAAAATACTCAACAAAATCCAAAAAAAATCGAAGTTGATTTCAAATAAATTTATTAAAATTTGACACTTCCAACTAAATTTTTTTTCATAATCCAACAAAATTAAATTTATTTTCATCTAAATTTACTCAAATATAGATCCTACAACAAAAATACTCGACAAAATCCAAAAAAATCGAAGTTGATTTCAAATAAATTTATTAAAATTTGACACTTCCAAATAAGTTTTTTTCACAATCCAACAAAATTGAAGTTATTTTCATCTAAATTTAATCAAATATAGATCCTACAACAAGAATACTCAACAAAATCCAAAAAAATCGAAGTTGATTTCAAATGAATTTATTAAAATTTGACAAAAATCTTGTCTACATCCAAGAAAATTGAAGTTATTTTCATCTGAATTTAGTCAAATATAGATCCTACAACCAAAATACGCAACAAAATCCAAAATAATCGAAGTTGATTTCAAATAAATTTAAAAATTCGACACTTCCAACTAAAATTTTTTTCACAATCCAAAAAATTGATGTTATTTTCATCTAAATTTACTCAAATATAGATCCTACAACAAAAATACTCAAAAAATCCAAAATAATCGAAGTTGATTTCAAATAAATTTAAAAATTCGACACTTCCAACTAAAATTTTTTTCACAATCCAAAAAATTGATGTTATTTTCATCTAAATTTAGTCAAATATAGATCCTACAACCAAAATACTCATCAAAATCCAAAAAAATCGAAGTTGATTTAAAATAAATTTATTAAAATTTGACACTTCCAACTAAATTTTTTTTCATAATCCAACAAAATTGAATTTATTTTCATCTAAATTTAGACAAATATAGATCCTACAACCAAAATACTCAACAAAATAAAAAAAAATCGAAGTTGATTTCAAATAAATTTATTAAAATTTGACACTTCCAACTAAAATTTTTTTCATAATCCAACAAAATTAAAGTTATTTTCATCTATATTTACTCAAATATAGATCCTACAACCAAAATACGCAACAAAATCCAAAAAAATCGAAGTTGATTTCAAATGAATTTATTAAAATTTGACCAAAATCTTGTCAAAATCCAAAAAATTGAAGTTATTTTCATCTAAATTTACTCAAATATAGAACCTACAACAAAAATACTCAACAAAATCCAAAAAAATCGAAGTTGATTTCAAATAAATTTATTAAAATTTGACACTTCCAACAAAAATTTTTTTCACAATCCAACAATATTGAAGTTATTTTCATCTAAATTTACTCAAATATAGATCCTACAACAAAAATACTCAACAAAATCCAAAAAAATCGAAGTTGATTTCAAATAAATTTATTAAAATTTGACACTTCCAAATAAGTTTTTTTCACAATCCAACAAAATTGAAGTTATTTTCATCTAAATTTAATCAAATATAGATCCTACAACAAGAATACTCAACAAAATCCAAAAATATCGAAGTTGATTTCAAATAAATTTATTAAAATTTGACCCTTCCAACTAAAATTTTTTTTCACAATCCAAAAAATTGAAGTTATTTTCATCTAAATTTAATCAAATATAGATCCTACAACAAGAATACTCAACAAAATCCAAAAAAATCGAAGTTGATTTCAAATGAATTTATTAAAATTTGACAAAAATCTTGTCTACATCCAAGAAAATTGAAGTTATTTTCATCTAAATTTAGTCAAATATAGATCCTACAACCAAAATACTCATCAAAATCCAAAAAAATCGAAGTTGATTTCAAATAAATTTATTAAAATTTGACACTTCCAACTAAATTTTTTTTCATAATCCAACAAAATTGAATTTATTTTCATCTAAATTTAGACAAATATAGATCCTACAACCAAAATACTCAACAAAATAAAAAAAAATCGAAGTTGATTTCAAATAAATTTATTAAAATTTGACACTTCCAACTAAAATTTTTTTCATAATCCAACAAAATTGAAGTTATTTACATCTATATTTACTCAAATATAGATCCTACAACCAAAATACGCAACAAAATCCATAAAAATCGAAGTTGATTTCAAATGAATTTATTAAAATTTTACCAAAATCTTGTCAAAATCCAAAAAATTGAAGTTATTTTCATCTAAATTTACTCAAATATAGAACCTACAACAAAAATACTCAACAAAATAAAAAAAAATCGAAGTTGATTTCAAATAAATTTATTAAAATTTGACACTTCCAACAAAAATTTTTTTCACAATCCAACAAAATTGAAGTTATTTTCATCTAAATTTACTCAAATATAGATCCTACAACAAAAATACTCAACAAAATCCAAAAAAATCGAAGTTGATTTCAAATAAATTTATTAAAAATTGAACCTTCCAACTAAAATTTTTTTTCACAATCCAAAAAATTGAAGTTATTTTCATCTAAATCTACTCAAATATAGATCCTACAACAAAAATACTCAACAAAATAAAAAAAAATCGAAGTTGATTTCAAATGAATATATTAAAATTTGACCAAAATCTTGTCTACATCCAAGAAAATTGAAGTTATTTTCATCTAAATTTACACAAATATAGATCCTACAACAAAAATACTCGACAAAATCCAAAAAAATCGAAGTTGATTTCAAATAAATTTATTAAAATTTGACACTTCCAAATAAGTTTTTTTCACAATCCAACAAAATTGAAGTTATTTTCATCTAAATTTAATCAAATATAGATCCTACAACAAGAATACTCAACAAAATCCAAAAAAATCGAAGTTGATTTCAAATGAATTTATTAAAATTTGACAAAAATCTTGTCTACATCCAAGAAAATTGAAGTTATTTTCATCTGAATTTAGTCAAATATAGATCCTACAACCAAAATACGCAACAAAATCCAAAATAATCGAAGTTGATTTCAAATAAATTTAAAAATTCGACACTTCCAACTAAAATTTTTTTCACAATCCAAAAAATTGATGTTATTTTCATCTAAATTTACTCAAATATAGATCCTACAACAAAAATACTCAACAAAATCCAAAATAATCGAAGTTGATTTCAAATAAATTTAAAAATTCGACACTTCCAACTAAAATTTTTTTCACAATCCAAAAAATTGATGTTATTTTCATCTAAATTTAGTCAAATATAGATCCTACAACCAAAATACTCATCAAAATCCAGAAAAATCGAAGTTGATTTCAAATAAATTTATTAAAATTTGACACTTCCAACTAAATTTTTTTTCATAATCCAACAAAATTGAATTTATTTTCATCTAAATTTAGACAAATATAGATCCTACAACCAAAATACTCAACAAAATAAAAAAAAATCGAAGTTGATTTCAAATAAATTTATTAAAATTTGACACTTCCAACTAAAATTTTTTTCATAATCCAACAAAATTAAAGTTATTTTCATCTATATTTACTCAAATATAGATCCTACAACCAAAATACGCAACAAAATCCAAAAAAATCGAAGTTGATTTCAAATGAATTTATTAAAATTTGACCAAAATCTTGTCAAAATCCAAAAAATTGAAGTTATTTTCATCTAAATTTACTCAAATATAGAACCTACAACAAAAATACTCAACAAAATCCAAAAAAATCGAAGTTGATTTCAAATAAATTTATTAAAATTTGACACTTCCAACTAAAATTTTTTTCACAATCCAACAAAATTGTAGTTATTTTCATCTAAATTTATTCAAATATAGACCCTACAACAAAAATACTCAACAAAATCCAAAAAAATCGAAGTTGATTTCAAATAAATTTATTAAAATTTGACACTTCCAAATAAGTTTTTTTCACAATCCAACAAAATTGAAGTTATTTTCATCTAAATTTAATCAAATATAGATCCTACAACAAGAATACTCAACAAAATCCAAAAATATCGAAGTTGATTTCAAATAAATTTATTAAAATTTGACCCTTCCAACTAAAATTTTTGTTCACAATCCAAAAAATTGAAGTTATTTTCATCTAAATTTAATCAAATATAGATCCTACAACAAGAATACTCAACAAAATCCAAAAAAATCGAAGTTGATTTCAAATGAATTTATTAAAATTTGACAAAAATCTTGTCTACATCCAAGAAAATTGAAGTTATTTTCATCTAAATTTAGTCAAATATAGATCCTACAACCAAAATACTCATCAAAATCCAAAAAAATCGAAGTTGATTTCAAATAAATTTATTAAAATTTGACACTTCCAACTAAATTTTTTTTCATAATCCAACAAAATTGAATTTATTTTCATCTAAATTTAGACAAATATAGATCCTACAACCAAAATACTCAACAAAATAAAAAAAAATCGAAGTTGATTTCAAATAAATTTATTAAAATTTGACACTTCCAACTAAAATTTTTTTCATAATCCAACAAAATTGAAGTTATTTACATCTATATTTACTCAAATATAGATCCTACAACCAAAATACGCAACAAAATCCATAAAAATCGAAGTTGATTTCAAATGAATTTATTAAAATTTGACCAAAATCTTGTCAAAATCCAAAAAATTGAAGTTATTTTCATCTAAATTTACTCAAATATAGAACCTACAACAAAAATACTCAACAAAATCCAAAAAAATCGAAGTTGATTTCAAATAAATTTATTAAAATTTGACACTTCAAACAAAAATTTTTTTCACAATCCAACAAAATTGAAGTTATTTTCATCTAAATTTACTCAAATATAGATCCTACAACAAAAATACTCAACAAAATCCAAAAAAATCGAAGTTGATTTCAAATAAATTTATTAAAAATTGAACCTTCCAACTAAAATTTTTTTTCACAATCCAAAAAATTGAAGTTATTTTCATCTAAATCTACTCAAATATAGATCCTACAACAAAAATACTCAACAAAATAAAAAAAAATCGAAGTTGATTTCAAATGAATTTATTAAAATTTGACCAAAATCTTGTCAAAATCCAAGAAAATTGAAGTTATTTTCATCTGAATTTAGTCAAATATAGAACCTACAACAAAAATACTCAACAAAATCCAAAAAAATCGAAGTTGATTTCAAATAAATTTATTAAAATTTGACACTTCCAACTAAAATTTTTTTCATAATCCAACAAAATTGAAGTTATTTACATCTATATTTACTCAAATATAGATCCTACAACCAAAATACGCAACAAAATCCATAAAAATCGAAGTTGATTTCAAATGAATTTATTAAAATTTGACCAAAATCTTGTCAAAATCCAAAAAATTGAAGTTATTTTCATCTAAATTTACTCAAATATAGAACCTACAACAAAAATACTCAACAAAATCCAAAAAAATCGAAGTTGATTTCAAATAAATTTATTAAAATTTGACACTTCCAACAAAAATTTTTTTCACAATCCAACAATATTGAAGTTATTTTCATCTAAATTTACTCAAATATAGATCCTACAACAAAAATACTCAACAAAATCCAAAAAAATCGAAGTTGATTTCAAATAAATTTATTAAAATTTGACACTTCCAAATAAGTTTTTTTCACAATCCAACAAAATTGAAGTTATTTTCATCTAAATTTAATCAAACATAGATCCTACAACAAGAATACTCAACAAAATCCAAAAATATCGAAGTTGATTTCAAATAAATTTATTAAAATTTGACCCTTCCAACTAAAATTTTTTTTCACAATCCAAAAAATTGAAGTTATTTTCATCTAAATTTAATCAAATATAGATCCTACAACAAGAATACTCAACAAAATCCAAAAAAATCGAAGTTGATTTCAAATGAATTTATTAAAATTTGACAAAAATCTTGTCTACATCCAAGAAAATTGAAGTTATTTTCATCTAAATTTAGTCAAATATAGATCCTACAACCAAAATACTCATCAAAATCCAAAAAAATCGAAGTTGATTTCAAATAAATTTATTAAAATTTGACACTTCCAACTAAATTTTTTTTCATAATCCAACAAAATTGAATTTATTTTCATCTAAATTTAGACAAATATAGATCCTACAACCAAAATACTCAACAAAATAAAAAAAAATCGAAGTTGATTTCAAATAAATTTATTAAAATTTGACACTTCCAACTAAAATTTTTTTCATAATCCAACAAAATTGAAGTTATTTACATCTATATTTACTCAAATATAGATCCTACAACCAAAATACGCAACAAAATCCATAAAAATCGAAGTTGATTTCAAATGAATTTATTAAAATTTTACCAAAATCTTGTCAAAATCCAAAAAATTGAAGTTATTTTCATCTAAATTTACTCAAATATAGAACCTACAACAAAAATACTCAACAAAATAAAAAAAAATCGAAGTTGATTTCAAATAAATTTATTAAAATTTGACACTTCCAACAAAAATTTTTTTCACAATCCAACAAAATTGAAGTTATTTTCATCTAAATTTACTCAAATATAGATCCTACAACAAAAATACTCAACAAAATCCAAAAAAATCGAAGTTGATTTCAAATAAATTTATTAAAAATTGAACCTTCCAACTAAAATTTTTTTTCACAATCCAAAAAATTGAAGTTATTTTCATCTAAATCTACTCAAATATAGATCCTACAACAAAAATACTCAACAAAATAAAAAAAAATCGAAGTTGATTTCAAATGAATTTATTAAAATTTGACCAAAATCTTGTCTACATCCAAGAAAATTGAAGTTATTTTCATCTAAATTTACACAAATATAGATCCTACAACAAAAATACTCGACAAAATCCAAAAAAATCGAAGTTGATTTCAAATAAATTTATTAAAATTTGACACTTCCAAATAAGTTTTTTTCACAATCCAACAAAATTGAAGTTATTTTCATCTAAATTTAATCAAATATAGATCCTACAACAAGAATACTCAACAAAATCCAAAAAAATCGAAGTTGATTTCAAATGAATTTATTAAAATTTGACAAAAATCTTGTCTACATCCAAGAAAATTGAAGTTATTTTCATCTGAATTTAGTCAAATATAGATCCTACAACCAAAATACGCAACAAAATCCAAAATAATCGAAGTTGATTTCAAATAAATTTAAAAATTCGACACTTCCAACTAAAATTTTTTTCACAATCCAAAAAATTGATGTTATTTTCATCTAAATTTACTCAAATATAGATCCTACAACAAAAATACTCAACAAAATCCAAAATAATCGAAGTTGATTTCAAATAAATTTAAAAATTCGACACTTCCAACTAAAATTTTTTTCACAATCCAAAAAATTGATGTTATTTTCATCTAAATTTAGTCAAATATAGATCCTACAACCAAAATACTCATCAAAATCCAGAAAAATCGAAGTTGATTTCAAATAAATTTATTAAAATTTGACACTTCCAACTAAATTTTTTTTCATAATCCAACAAAATTGAATTTATTTTCATCTAAATTTAGACAAATATAGATCCTACAACCAAAATACTCAACAAAATAAAAAAAAATCGAAGTTGATTTCAAATAAATTTATTAAAATTTGACACTTCCAACTAAAATTTTTTTCATAATCCAACAAAATTAAAGTTATTTTCATCTATATTTACTCAAATATAGATCCTACAACCAAAATACGCAACAAAATCCAAAAAAATCGAAGTTGATTTCAAATGAATTTATTAAAATTTGACCAAAATCTTGTCAAAATCCAAAAAATTGAAGTTATTTTCATCTAAATTTACTCAAATATAGAACCTACAACAAAAATACTCAACAAAATCCAAAAAAATCGAAGTTGATTTCAAATAAATTTATTAAAATTTGACACTTCCAACTAAAATTTTTTTCACAATCCAACAAAATTGTAGTTATTTTCATCTAAATTTATTCAAATATAGACCCTACAACAAAAATACTCAACAAAATCCAAAAAAATCGAAGTTGATTTCAAATAAATTTATTAAAATTTGACACTTCCAAATAAGTTTTTTTCACAATCCAACAAAATTGAAGTTATTTTCATCTAAATTTAATCAAATATAGATCCTACAACAAGAATACTCAACAAAATCCAAAAATATCGAAGTTGATTTCAAATAAATTTATTAAAATTTGACCCTTCCAACTAAAATTTTTGTTCACAATCCAAAAAATTGAAGTTATTTTCATCTAAATTTAATCAAATATAGATCCTACAACAAGAATACTCAACAAAATCCAAAAAAATCGAAGTTGATTTCAAATGAATTTATTAAAATTTGACAAAAATCTTGTCTACATCCAAGAAAATTGAAGTTATTTTCATCTAAATTTAGTCAAATATAGATCCTACAACCAAAATACTCATCAAAATCCAAAAAAATCGAAGTTGATTTCAAATAAATTTATTAAAATTTGACACTTCCAACTAAATTTTTTTTCATAATCCAACAAAATTGAATTTATTTTCATCTAAATTTAGACAAATATAGATCCTACAACCAAAATACTCAACAAAATAAAAAAAAATCGAAGTTGATTTCAAATAAATTTATTAAAATTTGACACTTCCAACTAAAATTTTTTTCATAATCCAACAAAATTGAAGTTATTTACATCTATATTTACTCAAATATAGATCCTACAACCAAAATACGCAACAAAATCCATAAAAATCGAAGTTGATTTCAAATGAATTTATTAAAATTTGACCAAAATCTTGTCAAAATCCAAAAAATTGAAGTTATTTTCATCTAAATTTACTCAAATATAGAACCTACAACAAAAATACTCAACAAAATCCAAAAAAATCGAAGTTGATTTCAAATAAATTTATTAAAATTTGACACTTCAAACAAAAATTTTTTTCACAATCCAACAAAATTGAAGTTATTTTCATCTAAATTTACTCAAATATAGATCCTACAACAAAAATACTCAACAAAATCCAAAAAAATCGAAGTTGATTTCAAATAAATTTATTAAAAATTGAACCTTCCAACTAAAATTTTTTTTCACAATCCAAAAAATTGAAGTTATTTTCATCTAAATCTACTCAAATATAGATCCTACAACAAAAATACTCAACAAAATAAAAAAAAATCGAAGTTGATTTCAAATGAATTTATTAAAATTTGACCAAAATCTTGTCAAAATCCAAGAAAATTGAAGTTATTTTCATCTGAATTTAGTCAAATATAGAACCTACAACAAAAATACTCAACAAAATCCAAAAAAATCGAAGTTGATTTCAAATAAATTTATTAAAATTTGACACTTCCAAATAAGTTTTTTTCACAATCCAACAAAATTGAAGTTATTTTCATCTAAATTTAATCAAATATAGATCCTACAACAAGAATACTCAACAAAATCCAAAAATATCGAAGTTGATTTCAAATAAATTTATTAAAATTTGACCCTTCCAACTAAAATTTTTTTTCACAATCCAAAAAATTGAAGTTATTTTCATCTAAATTTAATCAAATATAGATCCTACAACAAGAATACTCAACAAATTCCAAAAAAATCGAAGTTGATTTCAAATGAATTTATTAAAATTTGACAAAAATCTTGTCTACATCCAAGAAAATTGAAGTTATTTTCATCTAAATTTAGTCAAATATAGATCCTACAACCAAAATACTCATCAAAATCCAAAAAAATCGAAGTTGATTTCAAATAAATTTATTAAAATTTGACACTTCCAACTAAATTTTTTTTCATAATCCAACAAAATTGAATTTATTTTCATCTAAATTTAGACAAATATAGATCCTACAACCAAAATACTCAACAAAATAAAAAAAAATCGAAGTTGATTTCAAATAAATTTATTAAAATTTGACACTTCCAACTAAAATTTTTTTCATAATCCAACAAAATTGAAGTTATTTACATCTATATTTACTCAAATATAGATCCTACAACCAAAATACGCAACAAAATCCATAAAAATCGAAGTTGATTTCAAATGAATTTATTAAAATTTGACCAAAATCTTGTCAAAATCCAAAAAATTGAAGTTATTTTCATCTAAATTTACTCAAATATAGAACCTACAACAAAAATACTCAACAAAATCCAAAAAAATCGAAGTTGATTTCAAATAAATTTATGAAAATTTGACACTTCCAACTAAAATTTTTTTCACAATCCAACAAAATTGAAGTTATTTTCATCTAAATTTATTCAAATATAGACCCTACAACAAAAATACTCAACAAAATCCAAAAAAATCGAAGTTGATTTCAAATAAATTTATTAAAATTTGACACTTCCAACTAAAATTTTTTTCACAATCCAACAAAATTGAAGTTATTTTCATCTAAATTTACTCAAATATAGATCCTACAACAAAAATACTCAACAAAATCCAAAAAAATCGAAGTTGATTTCAAATAAATTTATTAAAAATTGAACCTTCCAACTAAAATTTTTTTTCACAATCCAAAAAATTGAAGTTATTTTCATCTAAATCTACTCAAATATAGATCCTACAACAAAAATACTCAACAAAATAAAAAAAAATCGAAGTTGATTTCAAATAAATTTATTAAAATTTGACACTTCCAACTAAAATTTTTTTCATACTCCAACAAAATTGAAGTTATTTTCATCTAAATTTACTCAAATATAGTTCCTACAACCAAAATACGCAACAAAATCCAAAAAAATCGAAGTTGATTTCAAATGAATTTATTAAAATTTGACCAAAATCTTGTCAAAATCCAAAAAATTGAACTTATTTTCATCTAAATTTACTCAAATATAGATCCTACAACAAAAATACTCAACAAAATCCAAAAAAAATCGAAGTTGATTTCAAATAAATTTATTAAAATTTGACATTTCCAACTAAATTTTTTTTCAGAATCCAACAAAATTGAAGTTATTTTCATCTAAATTTACTCAAATATAGACCCTACAACAAAAATACTCAACAAAATCCAAAAAAATCGAAGTTGATTTCAAATAAATTTATTAAAATTTGACACTTCCAACTAAAATTTTTTTCATACTCCAACAAAATTGAAGTTATTTTCATCTAAATTTACTCAAATATAGATCCTACAACCAAAATACGCAACAAAATCCAAAAAAATCGAAGTTGATTTCAAATGAATTTATTAAAATTTGACCAAAATCTTGTCAAAATCCAAAAAATTGAACTTATTTTCATCTAAATTTACTCAAATATAGATCCTACAACAAAAATACTCAACAAAATCCAAAAAAAATCGAAGTTGATTTCAAATAAATTTATTAAAATTTGACATTTCCAACTAAATTTTTTTTCAGAATCCAACAAAATTGAAGTTATTTTCATCTAAATTTACTCAAATATAGATCCTACAACCAAAATACGCAACAAAATCCAAAATAATCGAAGTTGATTTCAAATAAATTTAAAAATTCGACACTTCCAACTAAAATTTTTTTCACAATCCAAAAAATTGATGTTATTTTCATCTAAATTTACTCAAATATAGATCCTACAACAAAAATACTCAACAAAATCCAAAAAAATCGAAGTTGATTTCAAATGAATTTATTAAAATTTGACCAAAATCTTGTCTACATACAAGAAAATTGAAGTTATTTTCATCTAAATTTAGTCAAATATAGATCCTACAACCAAAATAGTCATCAAAATCCAAAAAATCGAAGTTGATTTCAAATAAATTTATTAAAATTTGACACTTCCAACTAAATTTTTTTTCATAATCCAACAAAATTCAAGTTATTTTCATCTAAATTTACTCAAATATAGATCCTACAACCAAAATACTCAACAAAATACAAAAAAATCGAAGTTGATTTCAAATGAATTTATTAAAATTTGACCAAAATCTTGTCAAAATCCAAGAAAATTGAAGTTATTTTCATCTAAATTTAGTCAAATATAGATCCTACAACCAAAATACTCGACAAAATCCAAAAAAATCGAAGTTGATTTCATATGAATTTATTAAAATTTGACACTTCCAACTAAATTTTTTTTTATAATCCAACAAAATTGAAGTTATTTTCATCTAAATTTAGTCAAATATAGATCCTACAACCAAAATACATATCAAAATCCAAAAAAATCGAAGTTGATTTCAAATGAATTTATTAAAATTTGACAAAAATCTTGTCTACATCCAAGAAAATTGAAGTTATTTTCATCTAAATTTACTCAAATATAGATCCCACAACAAAAATAATCAACAAAATTCAAAAAAATCGAAGTTGATTTCAAATGATTTTATTAAAATTTGACAAAAATCTTGTCTACATACAAGAAAATTGAAGTTATTTTCATCTAAATTTAGTCAAATATAGATCCTACAACCAAAATAGTCATCAAAATCCAAAAAATCGAAGTTGATTTCAAACGATTTTATTAAAATTTGGCCAAAATCTTGTCAAAATCCAAAAAATTGAAGTTATTTTCATCTAAATTTACTCAAATATAGAACCTACAACAAAAATACTCAACAAAATCCAAAAAAATCGAAGTTGATTTCAAATAAATTTATTAAAATTTGACACTTCCAACTAAAATTTTTTTCACAATCCAACAAAATTGAAGTTATTTTCATCTAAATTTATTCAAATATAGATCCTACAACAAAAATACTCAACAAAATCCAAAATAATCGAAGTTGATTTCAAATAAATTTAAAAATTCGACACTTCCAACTAAAATTTTTTTCACAATCCAAAAAATTGATGTTATTTTCATCTAAATTTACTCAAATATAGATCCTACAACAAACATACTCAATAAAATCTAAAAAAATCGAAGTTGGTTTCAAATAATATTATTAAAATTTGACACTTCCAAATAAGTTTTTTTCACAATCCAACAAAATTGAAGTTATTTTCATCTAAATTTAATCAAATATAGATCCTACAACAAGAATACTCAACAAAATCCAAAAAAATCGAAGTTGATTTCAAATAAATTTATTAAAATTTGACCCTTCCAACTAAAATTTTTTTTCACAATCCAAAAAATTGAAGTTATTTTCATCTAAATTTAATCAAATATAGATCCTACAACAAGAATACTCAACAAAATCCAAAAAAATCGAAGTTGATTTCAAATGAATTTATTAAAATTTGACAAAAATCTTGTCTACATCCAAGAAAATTGAAGTTATTTTCATCTAAATTTAGTCAAATATAGATCCTACAACCAAAATACTCATCAAAATCCAAAAAAATCGAATTTGATTTCAAATAAATTTATTAAAATTTGACACTTCCAACTAAATTTTTTTTCATAATCCAACAAAATTGAATTTATTTTCATCTAAATTTAGACAAATATAGATCCTACAACCAAAATACTCAACAAAATAAAAAAAAATCGAAGTTGATTTCAAATAAATTTATTAAAATTTGACATTTCCAACTAAATTTTTTTCAGAATCCAACAAAATTGAAGTTATTTTCATCTAAATTTACTCAAATATAGACCCTACAACAAAAATACTCATCAAAATCCAAAAAAATCGAAGTTGATTTCAAATGAATTTATTAAAATTTGACAAAAATCTTGTCTACATCCAAGAAAATTGAAGTTATTTTCATCTAACTTTAGTCAAATATAGATCCTACAACAAAAATACTCAACAAAACCCAAAAAAATCGAAGTTGATTTCATTTGAATTTATTAAAATTTGACACTTCCAACTAAATTTTTTTTTATAATCCAACAAAATTGAAGTTATTTTCATCTAAATTTAGTCAAATATAGATCCTACAACCAAAATACATATCAAAATCCAAAAAAATCGAAGTTGATTTCAAATGAATTTATTAAAATTTGACAAAAATCTTGTCTACATCCAAGAAAATTGAAGTTATTTTCATCTAAATTTACTCAAATATAGATCCTACAACAAAAATAATCAACAAAATTCAAAAAAATCGAAGTTGATTTCAAATGATTTTATTAAAATTTGACAAAAATCTTGTCTACATACAAGAAAATTGAAGTTATTTTCATCTAAATTTAGTCAAATATAGATCCTACAACCAAAATAGTCATCAAAATCCAAAAAATCGAAGTTGATTTCAAACGATTTTATTAAAATTTGACCAAAATCTTGTCAAAATCCAAAAAATTGAAGTTATTTTCATCTAAATTTACTCAAATATAGAACCTACAACAAAAATACTCAACAAAATCCAAAAAAATCGAAGTTGATTTCAAATAAATTTATTAAAATTTGACACTTCCAACTAAAATTTTTTTCACAATCCAACAAAATTGAAGTTATTTTCATCTAAATTTATTCAAATATAGACCCTACAACAAAAATACTCAACAAAATCCAAAAAAATCGAAGTTGATTTCAAATAAATTTATTAAAATTTGACACTTCCAACTAAAATTTTTTTCACAATCCAACAAAATTGAAGTTATTTTTATCTAAATTTACTCAAATATAGATCCTACAACAAAAATACTCAACAAAATCCAAAAAAATCGAAGTTGATTTCAAATAAATTTATTAAAAATTGAACCTTCCAACTAAAATTTTTTTTCACAATCCAAAAAATTGAAGTTATTTTCATCTAAATCTACTCAAATATAGATCCTACAACAAAAATACTCAACAAAATAAAAAAAAATCGAAGTTGATTTCAAATAAATTTATTAAAATTTGACACTTCCAACTAAAATTTTTTTCATACTCCAACAAAATTGAAGTTATTTTCATCTAAATTTACTCAAATATAGATCCTACAACCAAAATACGCAACAAAATCCAAAAAAATCGAAGTTGATTTCAAATGAATTTATTAAAATTTGACCAAAATCTTGTCAAAATCCAAAAAATTGAACTTATTTTCATCTAAATTTACTCAAATATAGATCCTACAACAAAAATACTCAACAAAATCCAAAAAAAATCGAAGTTGATTTCAAATAAATTTATTAAAATTTGACATTTCCAACTAAATTTTTTTTCAGAATCCAACAAAATTGAAGTTATTTTCATCTAAATTTACTCAAATATAGACCCTACAACAAAAATACTCAACAAAATCCAAAAAAATCGAAGTTGATTTCAAATAAATTTATTAAAATTTGACACTTCCAACTAAAATTTTTTTCATACTCCAACAAAATTGAAGTTATTTTCATCTAAATTTACTCAAATATAGATCCTACAACCAAAATACGCAACAAAATCCAAAAAAATCGAAGTTGATTTCAAATGAATTTATTAAAATTTGACCAAAATCTTGTCAAAATCCAAAAAATTGAACTTATTTTCATCTAAATTTACTCAAATATAGATCCTACAACAAAAATACTCAACAAAATCCAAAAAAAATCGAAGTTGATTTCAAATAAATTTATTAAAATTTGACATTTCCAACTAAATTTTTTTTCAGAATCCAACAAAATTGAAGTTATTTTCATCTAAATTTACTCAAATATAGATCCTACAACCAAAATACGCAACAAAATCCAAAATAATCGAAGTTGATTTCAAATAAATTTAAAAATTCGACACTTCCAACTAAAATTTTTTTCACAATCCAAAAAATTGATGTTATTTTCATCTAAATTTACTCAAATATAGATCCTACAACAAAAATACTCAACAAAATCCAAAAAAATCGAAGTTGATTTCAAATGAATTTATTCAAATTTGACCAAAATCTTGTCTACATACAAGAAAATTGAAGTTATTTTCATCTAAATTTAGTCAAATATAGATCCTACAACCAAAATAGTCATCAAAATCCAAAAAATCCAAGTTGATTTCAAATAAATTTATTAAAATTTGACACTTCCAACTAAATTTTTTTTCATAATCCAACAAAATTGAAGTTATTTTCATCTAAATTTACTCAAATATAGATCCTACAACCAAAATACTCAACAAAATACAAAAAAATCGAAGTTGATTTCAAATGAATTTATTAAAATTTGACCAAAATCTTGTCAAAATCCAAGAAAATTGAAGTTATTTTCATCTAAATTTAGTCAAATATAGATCCTACAACCAAAATACTCGACAAAATCCAAAAAAATCGAAGTTGATTTCATATGAATTTATTAAAATTTGACACTTCCAACTAAATTTTTTTTTATAATCCAACAAAATTGAAGTTATTTTCATCTAAATTTAGTCAAATATAGATCCTACAACCAAAATACATATCAAAATCCAAAAAAATCGAAGTTGATTTCAAATGAATTTATTAAAATTTGACAAAAATCTTGTCTACATCCAAGAAAATTGAAGTTATTTTCATCTAAATTTACTCAAATATAGATCCTACAACAAAAATAATCAACAAAATTCAAAAAAATCGAAGTTGATTTCAAATGATTTTATTAAAATTTGACAAAAATCTTGTCTACATACAAGAAAATTGAAGTTATTTTCATCTAAATTTAGTCAAATATAGATCCTACAACCAAAATAGTCATCAAAATCCAAAAAATCGAAGTTGATTTCAAACGATTTTATTAAAATTTGGCCAAAATCTTGTCAAAATCCAAAAAATTGAAGTTATTTTCATCTAAATTTACTCAAATATAGAACCTACAACAAAAATACTCAACAAAATCCAAAAAAATCGAAGTTGATTTCAAATAAATTTATTAAAATTTGACACTTCCAACTAAAATTTTTTTCACAATCCAACAAAATTGAAGTTATTTTCATCTAAATTTATTCAAATATAGATCCTACAACAAAAATACTCAACAAAATCCAAAATAATCGAAGTTGATTTCAAATAAATTTAAAAATTCGACACTTCCAACTAAAATTTTTTTCACAATCCAACAAAATTGAAGTTATTTTCATCTAAATTTATTCAAATATAGACCCTACAACAAAAATACTCAACAAAATCCAAAAAAATCGAAGTTGATTTCAAATAAATTTATTAAAATTTGACACTTCCAACTAAAATTTTTTTCACAATCCAACAAAATTGAAGTTATTTTCATCTAAATTTACTCAAATATAGATCCTACAACAAAAATACTCAACAAAATCCAAAAAAATCGAAGTTGATTTCAAATAAATTTATTAAAAATTGAACCTTCCAACTAAAATTTTTTTTCACAATCCAAAAAATTGAAGTTATTTTCATCTAAATCTACTCAAATATAGATCCTACAACAAAAATACTCAACAAAATAAAAAAAAATCGAAGTTGATTTCAAATAAATTTATTAAAATTTGACACTTCCAACTAAAATTTTTTTCATACTCCAACAAAATTGAAGTTATTTTCATCTAAATTTACTCAAATATAGTTCCTACAACCAAAATACGCAACAAAATCCAAAAAAATCGAAGTTGATTTCAAATGAATTTATTAAAATTTGACCAAAATCTTGTCAAAATCCAAAAAATTGAACTTATTTTCATCTAAATTTACTCAAATATAGATCCTACAACAAAAATACTCAACAAAATCCAAAAAAAATCGAAGTTGATTTCAAATAAATTTATTAAAATTTGACATTTCCAACTAAATTTTTTTTCAGAATCCAACAAAATTGAAGTTATTTTCATCTAAATTTACTCAAATATAGACCCTACAACAAAAATACTCAACAAAATCCAAAAAAATCGAAGTTGATTTCAAATAAATTTATTAAAATTTGACACTTCCAACTAAAATTTTTTTCATACTCCAACAAAATTGAAGTTATTTTCATCTAAATTTACTCAAATATAGATCCTACAACCAAAATACGCAACAAAATCCAAAAAAATCGAAGTTGATTTCAAATGAATTTATTAAAATTTGACCAAAATCTTGTCAAAATCCAAAAAATTGAACTTATTTTCATCTAAATTTACTCAAATATAGATCCTACAACAAAAATACTCAACAAAATCCAAAAAAAATCGAAGTTGATTTCAAATAAATTTATTAAAATTTGACATTTCCAACTAAATTTTTTTTCAGAATCCAACAAAATTGAAGTTATTTTCATCTAAATTTACTCAAATATAGATCCTACAACCAAAATACGCAACAAAATCCAAAATAATCGAAGTTGATTTCAAATAAATTTAAAAATTCGACACTTCCAACTAAAATTTTTTTCACAATCCAAAAAATTGATGTTATTTTCATCTAAATTTACTCAAATATAGATCCTACAACAAAAATACTCAACAAAATCCAAAAAAATCGAAGTTGATTTCAAATGAATTTATTAAAATTTGACCAAAATCTTGTCTACATACAAGAAAATTGAAGTTATTTTCATCTAAATTTAGTCAAATATAGATCCTACAACCAAAATAGTCATCAAAATCCAAAAAATCGAAGTTGATTTCAAATAAATTTATTAAAATTTGACACTTCCAACTAAATTTTTTTTCATAATCCAACAAAATTGAAGTTATTTTCATCTAAATTTACTCAAATATAGATCCTACAACCAAAATACTCAACAAAATACAAAAAAATCGAAGTTGATTTCAAATGAATTTATTAAAATTTGACCAAAATCTTGTCAAAATCCAAGAAAATTGAAGTTATTTTCATCTAAATTTAGTCAAATATAGATCCTACAACCAAAATACTCGACAAAATCCAAAAAAATCGAAGTTGATTTCATATGAATTTATTAAAATTTGACACTTCCAACTAAATTTTTTTTTATAATCCAACAAAATTGAAGTTATTTTCATCTAAATTTAGTCAAATATAGATCCTACAACCAAAATACATATCAAAATCCAAAAAAATCGAAGTTGATTTCAAATGAATTTATTAAAATTTGACAAAAATCTTGTCTACATCCAAGAAAATTGAAGTTATTTTCATCTAAATTTACTCAAATATAGATCCCACAACAAAAATAATCAACAAAATTCAAAAAAATCGAAGTTGATTTCAAATGATTTTATTAAAATTTGACAAAAATCTTGTCTACATACAAGAAAATTGAAGTTATTTTCATCTAAATTTAGTCAAATATAGATCCTACAACCAAAATAGTCATCAAAATCCAAAAAATCGAAGTTGATTTCAAACGATTTTATTAAAATTTGGCCAAAATCTTGTCAAAATCCAAAAAATTGAAGTTATTTTCATCTAAATTTACTCAAATATAGAACCTACAACAAAAATACTCAACAAAATCCAAAAAAATCGAAGTTGATTTCAAATAAATTTATTAAAATTTGACACTTCCAACTAAAATTTTTTTCACAATCCAACAAAATTGAAGTTATTTTCATCTAAATTTATTCAAATATAGATCCTACAACAAAAATACTCAACAAAATCCAAAATAATCGAAGTTGATTTCAAATAAATTTAAAAATTCGACACTTCCAACTAAAATTTTTTTCACAATCCAAAAAATTGATGTTATTTTCATCTAAATTTACTCAAATATAGATCCTACAACAAACATACTCAATAAAATCTAAAAAAATCGAAGTTGGTTTCAAATAATATTATTAAAATTTGACACTTCCAAATAAGTTTTTTTCACAATCCAACAAAATTGAAGTTATTTTCATCTAAATTTAATCAAATATAGATCCTACAACAAGAATACTCAACAAAATCCAAAAAAATCGAAGTTGATTTCAAATAAATTTATTAAAATTTGACACTTCCAACTAATTTTTTTTTCATAATCCAACAAAATTAAATTTATTTTCATCTAAATTTACTCAAATATAGATCCTACAACAAAAATACTCAACAAAATCCAAAAAAATCGAAGTTGATTTCAAATAAATTTATTAAAATTTGACCCTTCCAACTAAAATTTTTTTTCACAATCCAAAAAATTGAAGTTATTTTCATCTAAATTTAATCAAATATAGATCCTACAACAAGAATACTCAACAAAATCCAAAAAAATCGAAGTTGATTTCAAATGAATTTATTAAAATTTGACAAAAATCTTGTCTACATCCAAGAAAATTGAAGTTATTTTCATCTAAATTTAGTCAAATATAGATCCTACAACCAAAATACTCATCAAAATCCAAAAAAATCGAATTTGATTTCAAATAAATTTATTAAAATTTGACACTTCCAACTAAATTTTTTTTCATAATCCAACAAAATTGAATTTATTTTCATCTAAATTTAGACAAATATAGATCCTACAACCAAAATACTCAACAAAATAAAAAAAAATCGAAGTTGATTTCAAATAAATTTATTAAAATTTGACATTTCCAACTAAATTTTTTTCAGAATCCAACAAAATTGAAGTTATTTTCATCTAAATTTACTCAAATATAGACCCTACAACAAAAATACTCATCAAAATCCAAAAAAATCGAAGTTGATTTCAAATGAATTTATTAAAATTTGACAAAAATCTTGTCTACATCCAAGAAAATTGAAGTTATTTTCATCTAACTTTAGTCAAATATAGATCCTACAACAAAAATACTCAACAAAACCCAAAAAAATCGAAGTTGATTTCATTTGAATTTATTAAAATTTGACACTTCCAACTAAATTTTTTTTTATAATCCAACAAAATTGAAGTTATTTTCATCTAAATTTAGTCAAATATAGATCCTACAACCAAAATACATATCAAAATCCAAAAAAATCGAAGTTGATTTCAAATGAATTTATTAAAATTTGACAAAAATCTTGTCTACATCCAAGAAAATTGAAGTTATTTTCATCTAAATTTACTCAAATATAGATCCTACAACAAAAATAATCAACAAAATTCAAAAAAATCGAAGTTGATTTCAAATGATTTTATTAAAATTTGACAAAAATCTTGTCTACATACAAGAAAATTGAAGTTATTTTCATCTAAATTTAGTCAAATATAGATCCTACAACCAAAATAGTCATCAAAATCCAAAAAATCGAAGTTGATTTCAAACGATTTTATTAAAATTTGACCAAAATCTTGTCAAAATCCAAAAAATTGAAGTTATTTTCATCTAAATTTACTCAAATATAGAACCTACAACAAAAATACTCAACAAAATCCAAAAAAATCGAAGTTGATTTCAAATAAATTTATTAAAATTTGACACTTCCAACTAAAATTTTTTTCACAATCCAACAAAATTGAAGTTATTTTCATCTAAATTTATTCAAATATAGACCCTACAACAAAAATACTCAACAAAATCCAAAAAAATCGAAGTTGATTTCAAATAAATTTATTAAAATTTGACACTTCCAACTAAAATTTTTTTCACAATCCAACAAAATTGAAGTTATTTTTATCTAAATTTACTCAAATATAGATCCTACAACAAAAATACTCAACAAAATCCAAAAAAATCGAAGTTGATTTCAAATAAATTTATTAAAAATTGAACCTTCCAACTAAAATTTTTTTTCACAATCCAAAAAATTGAAGTTATTTTCATCTAAATCTACTCAAATATAGATCCTACAACAAAAATACTCAACAAAATAAAAAAAAATCGAAGTTGATTTCAAATAAATTTATTAAAATTTGACACTTCCAACTAAAATTTTTTTCATACTCCAACAAAATTGAAGTTATTTTCATCTAAATTTACTCAAATATAGATCCTACAACCAAAATACGCAACAAAATCCAAAAAAATCGAAGTTGATTTCAAATGAATTTATTAAAATTTGACCAAAATCTTGTCAAAATCCAAAAAATTGAACTTATTTTCATCTAAATTTACTCAAATATAGATCCTACAACAAAAATACTCAACAAAATCCAAAAAAAATCGAAGTTGATTTCAAATAAATTTATTAAAATTTGACATTTCCAACTAAATTTTTTTTTAGAATCCAACAAAATTGAAGTTATTTTCATCTAAATTTACTCAAATATAGACCCTACAACAAAAATACTCAACAAAATCCAAAAAAATCGAAGTTGATTTCAAATAAATTTATTAAAATTTGACACTTCCAACTAAAATTTTTTTCACAATCCAACAAAATTGAAGTTATTTTCATCTAAATTTATTCAAATATAGACCCTACAACAAAAATACTCAACAAAATCCAAAAAAATCGAAGTTGATTTCAAATAAATTTATTAAAATTTGACACTTCCAACTAAAATTTTTTTCACAATCCAACAAAATTGAAGTTATTTTCATCTAAATTTACTCAAATATAGATCCTACAACAAAAATACTCAACAAAATCCAAAAAAATCGAAGTTGATTTCAAATAAATTTATTAAAAATTGAACCTTCCAACTAAAATTTTTTTTCACAATCCAAAAAATTGAAGTTATTTTCATCTAAATCTACTCAAATATAGATCCTACAACAAAAATACTCAACAAAATAAAAAAAAATCGAAGTTGATTTCAAATAAATTTATTAAAATTTGACACTTCCAACTAAAATTTTTTTCATACTCCAACAAAATTGAAGTTATTTTCATCTAAATTTACTCAAATATAGTTCCTACAACCAAAATACGCAACAAAATCCAAAAAAATCGAAGTTGATTTCAAATGAATTTATTAAAATTTGACCAAAATCTTGTCAAAATCCAAAAAATTGAACTTATTTTCATCTAAATTTACTCAAATATAGATCCTACAACAAAAATACTCAACAAAATCCAAAAAAAATCGAAGTTGATTTCAAATAAATTTATTAAAATTTGACATTTCCAACTAAATTTTTTTTCAGAATCCAACAAAATTGAAGTTATTTTCATCTAAATTTACTCAAATATAGACCCTACAACAAAAATACTCAACAAAATCCAAAAAAATCGAAGTTGATTTCAAATAAATTTATTAAAATTTGACACTTCCAACTAAAATTTTTTTCATACTCCAACAAAATTGAAGTTATTTTCATCTAAATTTACTCAAATATAGATCCTACAACCAAAATACGCAACAAAATCCAAAAAAATCGAAGTTGATTTCAAATGAATTTATTAAAATTTGACCAAAATCTTGTCAAAATCCAAAAAATTGAACTTATTTTCATCTAAATTTACTCAAATATAGATCCTACAACAAAAATACTCAACAAAATCCAAAAAAAATCGAAGTTGATTTCAAATAAATTTATTAAAATTTGACATTTCCAACTAAATTTTTTTTCAGAATCCAACAAAATTGAAGTTATTTTCATCTAAATTTACTCAAATATAGATCCTACAACCAAAATACGCAACAAAATCCAAAATAATCGAAGTTGATTTCAAATAAATTTAAAAATTCGACACTTCCAACTAAAATTTTTTTCACAATCCAAAAAATTGATGTTATTTTCATCTAAATTTACTCAAATATAGATCCTACAACAAAAATACTCAACAAAATCCAAAAAAATCGAAGTTGATTTCAAATGAATTTATTAAAATTTGACCAAAATCTTGTCTACATACAAGAAAATTGAAGTTATTTTCATCTAAATTTAGTCAAATATAGATCCTACAACCAAAATAGTCATCAAAATCCAAAAAATCGAAGTTGATTTCAAATAAATTTATTAAAATTTGACACTTCCAACTAAATTTTTTTTCATAATCCAACAAAATTGAAGTTATTTTCATCTAAATTTACTCAAATATAGATCCTACAACCAAAATACTCAACAAAATACAAAAAAATCGAAGTTGATTTCAAATGAATTTATTAAAATTTGACCAAAATCTTGTCAAAATCCAAGAAAATTGAAGTTATTTTCATCTAAATTTAGTCAAATATAGATCCTACAACCAAAATACTCGACAAAATCCAAAAAAATCGAAGTTGATTTCATATGAATTTATTAAAATTTGACACTTCCAACTAAATTTTTTTTTATAATCCAACAAAATTGAAGTTATTTTCATCTAAATTTAGTCAAATATAGATCCTACAACCAAAATACATATCAAAATCCAAAAAAATCGAAGTTGATTTCAAATGAATTTATTAAAATTTGACAAAAATCTTGTCTACATCCAAGAAAATTGAAGTTATTTTCATCTAAATTTACTCAAATATAGATCCCACAACAAAAATAATCAACAAAATTCAAAAAAATCGAAGTTGATTTCAAATGATTTTATTAAAATTTGACAAAAATCTTGTCTACATACAAGAAAATTGAAGTTATTTTCATCTAAATTTAGTCAAATATAGATCCTACAACCAAAATAGTCATCAAAATCCAAAAAATCGAAGTTGATTTCAAACGATTTTATTAAAATTTGGCCAAAATCTTGTCAAAATCCAAAAAATTGAAGTTATTTTCATCTAAATTTACTCAAATATAGAACCTACAACAAAAATACTCAACAAAATCCAAAAAAATCGAAGTTGATTTCAAATAAATTTATTAAAATTTGACACTTCCAACTAAAATTTTTTTCACAATCCAACAAAATTGAAGTTATTTTCATCTAAATTTATTCAAATATAGATCCTACAACAAAAATACTCAACAAAATCCAAAATAATCGAAGTTGATTTCAAATAAATTTAAAAATTCGACACTTCCAACTAAAATTTTTTTCACAATCCAAAAAATTGATGTTATTTTCATCTAAATTTACTCAAATATAGATCCTACAACAAACATACTCAATAAAATCTAAAAAAATCGAAGTTGGTTTCAAATAATATTATTAAAATTTGACACTTCCAAATAAGTTTTTTTCACAATCCAACAAAATTGAAGTTATTTTCATCTAAATTTAATCAAATATAGATCCTACAACAAGAATACTCAACAAAATCCAAAAAAATCGAAGTTGATTTCAAATAAATTTATTAAAATTTGACACTTCCAACTAATTTTTTTTTCATAATCCAACAAAATTAAATTTATTTTCATCTAAATTTACTCAAATATAGATCCTACAACAAAAATACTCAACAAAATCCAAAAAAATCGAAGTTGATTTCAAATAAATTTATTAAAATTTGACCCTTCCAACTAAAATTTTTTTTCACAATCCAAAAAATTGAAGTTATTTTCATCTAAATTTAATCAAATATAGATCCTACAACAAGAATACTCAACAAAATCCAAAAAAATCGAAGTTGATTTCAAATGAATTTATTAAAATTTGACAAAAATCTTGTCTACATCCAAGAAAATTGAAGTTATTTTCATCTAAATTTAGTCAAATATAGATCCTACAACCAAAATACTCATCAAAATCCAAAAAAATCGAATTTGATTTCAAATAAATTTATTAAAATTTGACACTTCCAACTAAATTTTTTTTCATAATCCAACAAAATTGAATTTATTTTCATCTAAATTTAGACAAATATAGATCCTACAACCAAAATACTCAACAAAATAAAAAAAAATCGAAGTTGATTTCAAATAAATTTATTAAAATTTGACATTTCCAACTAAATTTTTTTCAGAATCCAACAAAATTGAAGTTATTTTCATCTAAATTTACTCAAATATAGACCCTACAACAAAAATACTCATCAAAATCCAAAAAAATCGAAGTTGATTTCAAATGAATTTATTAAAATTTGACAAAAATCTTGTCTACATCCAAGAAAATTGAAGTTATTTTCATCTAACTTTAGTCAAATATAGATCCTACAACAAAAATACTCAACAAAACCCAAAAAAATCGAAGTTGATTTCATTTGAATTTATTAAAATTTGACACTTCCAACTAAATTTTTTTTTATAATCCAACAAAATTGAAGTTATTTTCATCTAAATTTAGTCAAATATAGATCCTACAACCAAAATACATATCAAAATCCAAAAAAATCGAAGTTGATTTCAAATGAATTTATTAAAATTTGACAAAAATCTTGTCTACATCCAAGAAAATTGAAGTTATTTTCATCTAAATTTACTCAAATATAGATCCTACAACAAAAATAATCAACAAAATTCAAAAAAATCGAAGTTGATTTCAAATGATTTTATTAAAATTTGACAAAAATCTTGTCTACATACAAGAAAATTGAAGTTATTTTCATCTAAATTTAGTCAAATATAGATCCTACAACCAAAATAGTCATCAAAATCCAAAAAATCGAAGTTGATTTCAAACGATTTTATTAAAATTTGACCAAAATCTTGTCAAAATCCAAAAAATTGAAGTTATTTTCATCTAAATTTACTCAAATATAGAACCTACAACAAAAATACTCAACAAAATCCAAAAAAATCGAAGTTGATTTCAAATAAATTTATTAAAATTTGACACTTCCAACTAAAATTTTTTTCACAATCCAACAAAATTGAAGTTATTTTCATCTAAATTTATTCAAATATAGATCCTACAACAAAAATACTCAACAAAATCCAAAATAATCGAAGTTGATTTCAAATAAATTTAAAAATTCGACACTTCCAACTAAAATTTTTTTCACAATCCAAAAAATTGATGTTATTTTCATCTAAATTTACTCAAATATAGATCCTACAACAAACATACTCAATAAAATCTAAAAAAATCGAAGTTGGTTTCAAATAATATTATTAAAATTTGACACTTCCAAATAAGTTTTTTTCACAATCCAACAAAATTGAAGTTATTTTCATCTAAATTTAATCAAATATAGATCCTACAACAAGAATACTCAACAAAATCCAAAAAAATCGAAGTTGATTTCAAATAAATTTATTAAAATTTGACACTTCCAACTAATTTTTTTTTCATAATCCAACAAAATTAAATTTATTTTCATCTAAATTTACTCAAATATAGATCCTACAACAAAAATACTCAACAAAATCCAAAAAAATCGAAGTTGATTTCAAATAAATTTATTAAAATTTGACCCTTCCAACTAAAATTTTTTTTCACAATCCAAAAAATTGAAGTTATTTTCATCTAAATTTAATCAAATATAGATCCTACAACAAGAATACTCAACAAAATCCAAAAAAATCGAAGTTGATTTCAAATGAATTTATTAAAATTTGACCAAAATCTTGTCAAAATCCAAAAAATTGAACTTATTTTCATCTAAATTTACTCAAATATAGATCCTACAACAAAAATACTCAACAAAATCCAAAAAAAATCGAAGTTGATTTCAAATAAATTTATTAAAATTTGACATTTCCAACTAAATTTTTTTTTAGAATCCAACAAAATTGAAGTTATTTTCATCTAAATTTACTCAAATATAGACCCTACAACAAAAATACTCAACAAAATCCAAAAAAATCGAAGTTGATTTCAAATAAATTTATTAAAATTTGACACTTCCAACTAAAATTTTTTTCATACTCCAACAAAATTGAAGTTATTTTCATCTAAATTTACTCAAATATAGATCCTACAACCAAAATACGCAACAAAATCCAAAAAAATCGAAGTTGATTTCAAATGAATTTATTAAAATTTGACCAAAATCTTGTCAAAATCCAAAAAATTGAACTTATTTTCATCTAAATTTACTCAAATATAGATCCTACAACAAAAATACTCAACAAAATCCAAAAAAAATCGAAGTTGATTTCAAATAAATTTATTAAAATTTGACATTTCCAACTAAATTTTTTTTCAGAATCCAACAAAATTGAAGTTATTTTCATCTAAATTTACTCAAATATAGATCCTACAACCAAAATACGCAACAAAATCCAAAATAATCGAAGTTGATTTCAAATAAATTTAAAAATTCGACACTTCCAACTAAAATTTTTTTCACAATCCAAAAAATTGATGTTATTTTCATCTAAATTTACTCAAATATAGATCCTACAACAAAAATACTCAACAAAATCCAAAAAAATCGAAGTTGATTTCAAATGAATTTATTAAAATTTGACCAAAATCTTGTCTACATACAAGAAAATTGAAGTTATTTTCATCTAAATTTAGTCAAATATAGATCCTACAACCAAAATAGTCATCAAAATCCAAAAAATCCAAGTTGATTTCAAATAAATTTATTAAAATTTGACACTTCCAACTAAATTTTTTTTCATAATCCAACAAAATTGAAGTTATTTTCATCTAAATTTACTCAAATATAGATCCTACAACCAAAAAACTCAACAAAATACAAAAAAATCGAAGTTGATTTAAAATGAATTTATTAAAATTTGACCAAAATCTTGTCAAAATCCAAGAAAATTGAAGTTATTTTCATCTAAATTTAGTCAAATATAGATCCTACAACCAAAATACTCGACAAAATCCAAAAAAATCGAAGTTGATTTCATATGAATTTATTAAAATTTGACACTTCCAACTAAATTTTTTTTTATAATCCAACAAAATTGAAGTTATTTTCATCTAAATTTAGTCAAATATAGATCCTACAACCAAAATACATATCAAAATCCAAAAAAATCGAAGTTGATTTCAAATGAATTTATTAAAATTTGACAAAAATCTTGTCTACATCCAAGAAAATTGAAGTTATTTTCATCTAAATTTACTCAAATATAGATCCTACAACAAAAATAATCAACAAAATTCAAAAAAATCGAAGTTGATTTCAAATGATTTTATTAAAATTTGACAAAAATCTTGTCTACATACAAGAAAATTGAAGTTATTTTCATCTAAATTTAGTCAAATATAGATCCTACAACCAAAATAGTCATCAAAATCCAAAAAATCGAAGTTGATTTCAAACGATTTTATTAAAATTTGGCCAAAATCTTGTCAAAATCCAAAAAATTGAAGTTATTTTCATCTAAATTTACTCAAATATAGAACCTACAACAAAAATACTCAACAAAATCCAAAAAAATCGAAGTTGATTTCAAATAAATTTATTAAAATTTGACACTTCCAACTAAAATTTTTTTCACAATCCAACAAAATTGAAGTTATTTTCATCTAAATTTATTCAAATATAGATCCTACAACAAAAATACTCAACAAAATCCAAAATAATCGAAGTTGATTTCAAATAAATTTAAAAATTCGACACTTCCAACTAAAATTTTTTTCACAATCCAAAAAATTGATGTTATTTTCATCTAAATTTACTCAAATATAGATCCTACAACAAACATACTCAATAAAATCTAAAAAAATCGAAGTTGGTTTCAAATAATATTATTAAAATTTGACACTTCCAAATAAGTTTTTTTCACAATCCAACAAAATTGAAGTTATTTTCATCTAAATTTAATCAAATATAGATCCTACAACAAGAATACTCAACAAAATCCAAAAAAATCGAAGTTGATTTCAAATAAATTTATTAAAATTTGACACTTCCAACTAATTTTTTTTTCATAATCCAACAAAATTAAATTTATTTTCATCTAAATTTACTCAAATATAGATCCTACAACAAAAATACTCAACAAAATCCAAAAAAATCGAAGTTGATTTCAAATAAATTTATTAAAATTTGACCCTTCCAACTAAAATTTTTTTTCACAATCCAAAAAATTGAAGTTATTTTCATCTAAATTTAATCAAATATAGATCCTACAACAAGAATACTCAACAAAATCCAAAAAAATCGAAGTTGATTTCAAATGAATTTATTAAAATTTGACAAAAATCTTGTCTACATCCAAGAAAATTGAAGTTATTTTCATCTAAATTTAGTCAAATATAGATCCTACAACCAAAATACTCATCAAAATCCAAAAAAATCGAAGTTGATTTCAAATAAATTTATTAAAATTTGACACTTCCAACTAAATTTTTTTTCATAATCCAACAAAATTGAATTTATTTTCATCTAAATTTAGACAAATATAGATCCTACAACCAAAATACTCAACAAAATAAAAAAAAATCGAAGTTGATTTCAAATAAATTTATTAAAATTTGACATTTCCAACTAAATTTTTTTCAGAATCCAACAAAATTGAAGTTATTTTCATCTAAATTTACTCAAATATAGACCCTACAACAAAAATACTCATCAAAATCCAAAAAAATCGAAGTTGATTTCAAATGAATTTATTAAAATTTGACAAAAATCTTGTCTACATCCAAGAAAATTGAAGTTATTTTCATCTAAATTTACTCAAATATAGATCCTACAACAAAAATACTCAACAAAACCCAAAAAAATCGAAGTTGATTTCAAATGATTTTATTAAAATTTGACAAAAATCATGTCTACATACAAGAAAATTGAAGTTATTTAGGTCTGTGAAGTTGGCACCCCCAAATTCGAATTTTTAAAAAAACTCAACGGCATTCGTTTGTCCATCGTTTGCCCACGTTTGCCCATAGAAAATTTTCGTTTGCCCACCCTTCAAAAAAAAGTTATGGCAAAAAAAAAATTTTTCATCAGCACCCCCATGAAAACATTTTAATGATTTCACAGTGGGAAATGATTGCCCATCGTTTGCCCACGATTGCCCACCCAACAATTTTTTTTTCCCACCCTTCAAAAAAAAGTTATGAAAAAAATAAAAATTTTGTCATCAGCACCCTCCATGAACAGTTTTGAATTTTTTAAAAGTAGGAAACGATTGTCCACGATCTGGCTTCGTTTGCCCACCTAATAATTTCGTATGCCCACCCTCCAGAATCGAATTAAAAAATAAAAACCGCGAAAAGAAAGGTACTGGAGACGCGATCGCGTTATAGTTCGATTTTTTTCGAAAATATTATCAAAATCGATCTTTCAACGACGCATTTCGTTAGTGTAGATGTGGAAGACGTTTGCCCACCCAATAATTTCGTATGCCCACCCTCCAGAATCGAATTAAAAAATAAAAACCGCGAAAATGAAGAGTTCCGGAGACGCGACCACGTATAAGATCGATTATTTATTAACTAAACGTTCGAATCGTTTGTCCAACGACGCATTTCGTTAGTTTAGATGTGGAAGACGTTTGCCCACCCCATAATTTCGTATGCCCACCCTTCAGAATCGAATTAAAAAATAAAAACCGCGAAAATGAAGAGTTCCGGAGACGCGATCGCGTTAAAGTTCGATTTTTTTCGAAAATATTATCAAAATCGATCTTTCAACGACGCATTTCGTTAGTGTAGATGTGGAAGACGTTTGCCCACCCAATAATTTCGTATGCCCACCCTTCAGAATCGAAATAAAAAATAAAAACCGCGAAAATGAAGAGTTCCGGAGACGCGATCGCGTATAAGTTCGATTTTTTCCGAAAATATTATCAAAATCGATCTTTCAACGATGCAGTCCTTTAGTCTAGATGTAGAAGACGTTTGCCCACCCAATAATTTCGTATGCCCACCCTTCAGAATCGAAATAAAAAATAAAAACCGCGAAAATGAAGAGTTCCGGAGACGCGACCACGTATAAGTTCGATTTTTTCCGAAAATATTATCAAAATCGATCTTTCAACGACGCATTTCGTTAGTGTAGATGTGGAAGACGTTTGCCCACCCAATAATTTCGTATGCCCACCCTTCAGAATCGAAATAAAAAATAAAAACCGCGAAAATGAAGAGTTCCGGAGACGCGACCACGTATAAGTTCGATTTTTTCCGAAAATATTATCAAAATCGATCTTTCAACGATGCAGTCCTTTAGTCTAGATGTAGAAGACGTTTGCCCACCCAATAATTTCGTATGCCCACCCTTCAGAATCGAAATAAAAAATAAAAACCGCGAAAATGAAGAGTTCCGGAGACGCGACCACGTATAAGTTCGATTTTTTCCGAAAATATTATCAAAATCGATCTTTCAACGATGCAGTCCTTTAGTCTAGATGTAGAAGACGTTTGCCCACCCAATAATTTCGTATGCCCACCCTTCAGAATCGAAATAAAAAATAAAAACCGCGAAAATGAAGAGTTCCGAAGACGCGACCACGTATAAGTTCGATTTTTTCCGAAAATATTATCAAAATCGATCTTTCAACGATGCAGTCCTTTAGTCTAGATGTAGAAGACGTTTGCCCACCCAATAATTTCGTATGCCCACCCTTCAGAATCGAAATAAAAAATAAAAACCGCGAAAATGAAGAGTTCCGAAGACGCGACCACGTATAAGTTCGATTATTTGTTAACTGAACGTTCGAATCGTTTGTCCAACGACGCATTTCGTTAGTTTAGATGTAGAAGACGTTTGCCCACCCAATAATTTCGTATGCCCACCCTTCAGAATCGAAATAAAAAATAAAAACCGCGAAAATGAAGAGTTCCGGAGACGCGACCACGTATAAGTTCGATTTTTTCCGAAAATATTATCAAAATCGATCTTTCAACGACGCATTTCGTTAGTGTAGATGTGGAAGACGTTTGCCCACCCAATAATTTCGTATGCCCACCCTTCAGAATCGAAATAAAAAATAAAAACCGCGAAAATGAAGAGTTCCGAAGACGCGACCACGTATAAGTTCGATTATTTGTTAACTGAACGTTCGAATCGTTTGTCCAACGACGCATTTCGTTAGTTTAGATGTAGAAGACGTTTGCCCACCCAATAATTTCGTATGCCCACCCTTCAGAATCGAAATAAAAAATAAAAACCGCGAAAATGAAGAGTTCCGGAGACGCGACCACGTATAAGTTCGATTTTTTCCGAAAATATTATCAAAATCGATCTTTCAACGACGCATTTCGTTAGTGTAGATGTGGAAGACGTTTGCCCACCCAATAATTTCGTATGCCCTCCCCTTCAGAATCGAAATAAAAAATAAAAACCGCGAAAATGAAGAGTTCCGAAGACGCGACCACGTATAAGTTCGATTATTTATTAACTGAACGTTCGAATCGTTTGTCCAACGACGCATTTCGTTAGTTTAGATGTAGAAGACGTTTGCCCACCCAATAATTTCGTATGCCCACCCTTCAGAATCGAAATAAAAAATAAAAACCGCGAAAATGAAGAGTTCCGGAGACGCGACCACGTATAAGTTCGATTTTTTCCGAAAATATTATCAAAATCGATCTTTCAACGACGCATTTCGTTAGTGTAGATGTGGAAGACGTTTGCCCACCCAATAATTTCGTATGCCCACCCTTCAGAATCGAAATAAAAAATAAAAACCGCGAAAATGAAGAGTTCCGAAGACGCGACCACGTATAAGTTCGATTATTTATTAACTGAACGTTCGAATCGTTTGTCCAACGACGCATTTCGTTAGTTTAGATGTAGAAGACGTTTGCCCACCCAATAATTTCGTATGCCCACCCTTCAGAATCGAAATAAAAAATAAAAACCGCGAAAATGAAGAGTTCCGGAGACGCGACCACGTATAAGTTCGATTTTTTCCGAAAATATTATCAAAATCGATCTTTCAACGATGCAGTCCTTTAGTCTAGATGTAGAAGACGTTTGCCCACCCAATAATTTCGTATGCCCACCCTTCAGAATCGAAATAAAAAATAAAAACCGCGAAAATGAAGAGTTCCGGAGACGCGACCACGTATAAGTTCGATTTTTTCCGAAAATATTATCAAAATCGATCTTTCAACGATGCAGTCCTTTAGTCTAGATGTAGAAGACGTTTGCCCACCCAATAATTTCGTATGCCCACCCTTCAGAATCGAAATAAAAAATAAAAACCGCGAAAATGAAGAGTTCCGGAGACGCGACCACGTATAAGTTCGATTTTTTCCGAAAATATTATCAAAATCGATCTTTCAACGATGCAGTCCGTTAGTCTAGATGTAGAAGACGTTTGCCCATCCATTAATTTCGTATGCCCACCCTTCAGAATCGAAATAAAAAATAAAAACCGCGAAAATGAAGAGTTCCGGAGAGGCGACCACGTATAAGTTCGATTTTTTCCGAAAATATTATCAAAATCGATCTTTCAACGATGCAGTCCTTTAGTCTAGATGTAGAAGACGTTTGCCCACCCAATAATTTCGTATGCCCACCCTTCAGAATCGAAATAAAAAATAAAAACCGCGAAAATGAAGAGTTCCGGAGACGCGACCACGTATAAGTTCGATTTTTTCCGAAAATATTATCAAATCGATCTTTCAACGATGCAGTCCTTTAGTCTAGATGTAGAAGACGTTTGCCCACCCAATAATTTCGTATGCCCACCCTTCAGAATCGAAATAAAAAATAAAAACCGCGAAAATGAAGAGTTCCGGAGACGCGATCGCGTATAAGTTCGATTTTTTCCGAAAATATTATCAAAATCGATCTTTCAACGATGCAGTCCTTTAGTCTAGATGTAGAAGACGTTTGCCCACCCAATAATTTCGTATGCCCACCCTTCAGAATCGAAATAAAAAATAAAAACCGCGAAAATGAAGAGTTCCGGAGACGCGATCGCGTATAAGTTCGATTTTTTCCGAAAATATTATCAAAATCGATCTTTCAACGATGCAGTCCTTTAGTCTAGATGTAGAAGACGTTTGCCCACCCAATAATTTCGTATGCCCACCCTTCAGAATCGAAATAAAAAATAAAAACCGCGAAAATGAAGAGTTCCGGAGAGGCGACCACGTATAAGTTCGATTTTTTCCGAAAATATTATCAAAATCGATCTTTCAACGATGCAGTCCTTTAGTCTAGATGTAGAAGAAGTTTGCCCACCCAATAATTTCGTATGCCCACCCTTCAGAATCGAAATAAAAAATAAAAACCGCGAAAATGAAGAGTTCCGGAGACGCGACCACGTATAAGTTCGATTTTTTCCGAAAATATTATCAAAATCGATCTTTCAACGATGCAGTCCTTTAGTCTAGATGTAGAAGACGTTTGCCCACCCAATAATTTCGTATGCCCTCCCTTCAGAATCGAAATAAAAAATAAAAACCGCGAAAATGAAGAGTTCCGGAGACGCGACCACGTATAAGTTCGATTTTTTCCGAAAATATTATCAAAATCGATCCTTCAACGATGCAGTCCTTTAGTCTAGATGTAGAAGACGTTTGCCCACCCAATAATTTCGTATGCCCACCCTTCAGAATCGAAATAAAAAATAAAAACCGCGAAAATGAAGAGTTCCGGAGACGCGATCGCGTATAAGTTCGATTTTTTCCGAAAATATTATCAAATCGATCTTTCAACGATGCAGTCCTTTAGTCTAGATGTAGAAGACGTTTGCCCACCCAATAATTTCGTATGCCCACCCTTCAGAATCGAAATAAAAAATAAAAACCGCGAAAATGAAGAGTTCCGGAGACGCGATCGCGTATAAGTTCGATTTTTTCCGAAAATATTATGAAAATCGATCTTTCAACGATGCAGTCCTTTAGTCTAGATGTAGAAGACGTTTGCCCACCCAATAATTTCGTATGCCCACCCTTCAGAATCGAAATAAAAAATAAAAACCGCGAAAATGAAGAGTTCCGGAGACGCGATCGCGTATAAGTTCGATTTTTTCCGAAAATATTATCAAAATCGATCTTTCAACGATGCAGTCCTTTAGTCTAGATGTAGAAGACGTTTGCCCACCCAATAATTTCGTATGCCCACCCTTCAGAATCGAAATAAAAAATAAAAACCGCGAAAATGAAGAGTTCCGGAGACGCGATCGCGTATAAGTTCGATTTTTTCCGAAAATATTATCAAAATCGATCTTTCAACGATGCAGTCCTTTAGTCTAGATGTAGAAGACGTTTGCCCACCCAATAATTTCGTATGCCCACCCTTCAGAATCGAAATAAAAAATAAAAACCGCGAAAATGAAGAGTTCCGGAGAGGCGACCACGTATAAGTTCGATTTTTTCCGAAAATATTATCAAAATCGATCTTTCAACGATGCAGTCCTTTAGTCTAGATGTAGAAGACGTTTGCCCACCCAATAATTTCGTATGCCCACCCTTCAGAATCGAAATAAAAAATAAAAACCGCGAAAATGAAGAGTTCCGGAGACGCGACCACGTATAAGTTCGATTTTTTCCGAAAATATTATCAAAATCGATCTTTCAACGATGCAGTCCTTTAGTCTAGATGTAGAAGACGTTTGCCCACCCAATAATTTCGTATGCCCACCCTTCAGAATCGAAATAAAAAATAAAAACCGCGAAAATGAAGAGTTCCGGAGACGCGATCGCGTATAAGTTCGATTTTTTCCGAAAATATTATCAAAATCGATCTTTCAACGATGCAGTCCTTTAGTCTAGATGTAGAAGACGTTTGCCCACCCAATAATTTCGTATGCCCACCCTTCAGAATCGAAATAAAAAATAAAAACCGCGAAAATGAAGAGTTCCGGAGACGCGATCGCGTATAAGTTCGATTTTTTCCGAAAATATTATCAAAATCGATCTTTCAACGATGCAGTCCTTTAGTCTAGATGTAGAAGACGTTTGCCCACCCAATAATTTCGTATGCCCACCCTTCAGAATCGAAATAAAAAATAAAAACCGCGAAAATGAAGAGTTCCGGAGACGCGATCGCGTATAAGTTCGATTTTTTCCGAAAATATTATCAAAATCGATCTTTCAACGATGCAGTCCTTTAGTCTAGATGTAGAAGACGTTTGCCCACCCAATAATTTCGTATGCCCACCCTTCAGAATCGAAATAAAAAATAAAAACCGCGAAAATGAAGAGTTCCGGAGACGCGATCGCGTATAAGTTCGATTTTTTCCGAAAATATTATCAAAATCGATCTTTCAACGATGCAGTCCTTTAGTCTAGATGTAGAAGACGTTTGCCCACCCAATAATTTCGTATGCCCACCCTTCAGAATCGAAATAAAAAATAAAAACCGCGAAAATGAAGAGTTCCGGAGACGCGACCACGTATAAGTTCGATTTTTTCCGAAAATATTATCAAAATCGATCTTTCAACGACGCATTTCGTTAGTGTAGATGTGGAAGACGTTTGCCCACCCAATAATTTCGTATGCCCACCCTTCAGAATCGAAATAAAAAATAAAAACCGCGAAAATGAAGAGTTCCGAAGACGCGACCACGTATAAGTTCGATTATTTATTAACTGAACGTTCGAATCGTTTGTCCAACGACGCATTTCGTTAGTTTAGATGTAGAAGACGTTTGCCCACCCAATAATTTCGTATGCCCACCCTTCAGAATCGAATTAAAAAATAAAAACCGCGAAAATGAAGAGTTCCGGAGACGCGACCACGTATAAGTTCGATTATTTATTAACTAAACGTTCTAATCGTTTGTCCAACGACGCATTTCGTTAGTTTAGATGTGGAAGACGTTTGCCCACCCCATAATTTCGTATGCCCACCCTTCAGAATCGAATTAAAAAATAAAAACCGCGAAAATGAAGAGTTCCGGAGACGCGATCGCGTTAAAGTTCGATTTTCTCGAAAATATTATCAAAATCGATCTTTCAACGACGCATTTCGTTAGTGTAGATGTGGAAGACGTTTGCCCACCCAATAATTTCGTATGCCCACCCTTCAGAATCGAAATAAAAAATAAAAACCGCGAAAATGAAGAGTTCCGAAGACGCGACCACGTATAAGTTCGATTATTTATTAACTGAACGTTCGAATCGTTTGTCCAACGACGCATTTCGTTAGTTTAGATGTAGAAGACGTTTGCCCACCCAATAATTTCGTATGCCCACCCTTCAGAATCGAAATAAAAAATAAAAACCGCGAAAATGAAGAGTTCCGGAGACGCGATCGCGTTAAAGTTCGATTTTTTTAGAAAATGTATCAAATTCGTTTGTTCTTACCGTAATGGTTTAAGGTGTTTTGTGGTATATTATCCAAAAATTGCACACACTTCTTTCCGTCACTTTATTCAAACGACACTTCAATTTGTAGCTCTCATCGAATACTTTACACTTTTCACACATCTGCAGCATGTGCAGAATAACACCAGAGTTTATCATTGGTTTTCTAGGCATTTTTCACTAAGCACAACATTGAAATCGCAAAACGGAAAATAATATAATATTCTCACAGTTACTTCACAAGCCGTAAATGAACGCGCGATCTTGCAAGAGCTGTGGCCGAACTCTAAAGACTGACTGACTTTCGTGCGTCGTTGGGAAAATTGGACAATGTCGGAGACATCTGTTTACGTTTCAGCAGTGACACTTGATGCCGCGACCGTTTTGGGCTTAGGGCGTCAGCGTTGCGTGCCGTCAGCGAAAGTATTTAACTACGCATTTGTAAACATTTCTGATAACTTGTCACCAAATGCACGAAACTCTTACGTTAAAAACAATCGGTGGAATTTGCTAACAAATTTGAAATACATTTCAAAATTCCAGTGGATGAAGAAGAAAGAGAAATAGTGGATAGCATTATTGTTTCTAACGAAAGTAATACTAGAATTTGAGAATTCTAGCCTTACAATAATCCAAATAAAATAAATAATATACTGTCGCAATTATATTTTGATATTACATTATCTGAGGAGCAATGGATAAATATTAATCCGAGACAATGATCACCTTTAAGTGGAATTTTGATCAAACTCTTTGACCAGCTTTAAAAAAACTTAGAGAATATCTTATCTAATCCCTTCCAGCCCTATATGGAGGTGACACCAATGGATTCCTGGCGTTTTCCCCATTAAAATTATAACCAAATGTCATGTAAATGGTACTATTTTTAAAGAAGTTAAAAATAAGATTATTCTTATTTTTTATAATTTTATACATATGTGTATACTGAAGATTTGCGCAACAAAATTAAGAAAATTTTGTTCAAAATCTTGGCTTATTATTAAAATCTATTACAAACAATTTTCTTAAATGTTATTCACACGTTTGCTATTACACAGTCCAACAAAATGAAACTTTTTTTCTGTTCCGCAATATCCTCTGGGTGATTCTTGTAGAGTTTTGCGCCCTGAACACGAATCCGCAAACCGTTTGTCGCCATCACCCTCAGTTTTTGAGAAAATCGATTTTGAAAAAAACGGCAAATTTTCAACTTTGAACATTCTTTGTGTCGAAACGGTATTAGTTATTCGGTTGTTCGTTGCGTCAACTTATTCTACGAACCCTCCCGAATACAACGATATAAGTTATTATTGCATTATGATCATTTAAATTTGTTTAAACAACGATCAAAGGGAAAATGACACCCGAAATGCACCCATTTTTGAAGTTATCTTTCAATTTATTTCCAAAACTAAGGGTCTTAGAAAAAATCTGACTACTCCACGCGGTGCAGCAGACATTTTTCCTCTGGAAAGCATCAACAGAAGTGGTAAGTCACGTTTTGTTTTCAATACAGAAGCGAAATAGTTTGGCAAAACGCGCGGTACCAACAGTGGTGTTCAGGCGCGTTAAGCGATTGTGCTACGCTGAGCGGCAGTGTACCGCGCGCCGCCATTGACTACCACTGTCGACACCGCGCGTTTTGCCAAACTCTTTTGTTTCTGTATTGAAAACAAAACGTGACTTACCAGTTTTGTTGATGAGTTCCGAAGGAAAGATGTCTGCTGCAATCGCGTGGAATAGTCAGATTTTTTCCTGGACCCTTAGTTTTGGAAATAAATTGAAAGATATCTTCAAAAATGGGTGCATTTCGGGTGTCATTTTCCCTTTGATCGTTGTTTAAACAAATTTAAACGATCATAATGCAATAATAACTTATATCTTTGTATTCGGGAGGGTTCATAGAATAATTTGACGCCACGAGCAACCGAATAACTATTACCGTTTCGACACAAAAAATGTTCAAAGTTAAAAATTTGCAGTTTTTTTCAAAATCGATTTTCTCAAAAACTGAGGGTGATAGAGCATTTCTGCTTGCGGATTCGTGTTCAAGGCGAAAAACTCTATAAGAATCACCCAGCGGATATTGCAGACCAAAAATCGTGTTGGACAGTGTTACCCGCCTGAAAACAGTGGACGAAAGCCAGACCCCGGTGGGAAAACGTCACGGGCGGAGACAACTCGACTTTCCCCAAACGTGCATTTGGCAACACTCAAGGTCACGTCCCATCTATCATCGACGAAAATTCAGGCCTAATCCTGAGTTGTACACATCTGCAACGCAGACGACCAGGCTAGACCTCAAGCATTGCCTGCCGTCATAAATTGTACAGCCCTGTCCCTCTTACAGGGTGTACAAAAATATTAAAGAATGGTCGAGTCATTTGTTGTCCCGGGAAGCTCCTCCGCGTGAGCCGTGTATTAAATATCTCCAAAACTATTTGTCCCATTTATTTCCAACTTGGTACATATATTCTTAATGGTATTATTTAAAACCTAGCATATCATTTTTTTATACGATAACCCATTCGTATATAATAAATGTTTTAAGTTTGCCTTGTGAGGTAAAAAATGAATAGTGATATTCACCTTGCTCTCATTTGTACAATAAATTTTTTTCTTCTCAAATCCGTATGCTACATTGTAGATATTTTATTAATGAACACTAGAATCATGGTCTTTCTCATGTTAGATAAACTGGGCTGTCATAATTGGATACATCGTTCGCGCACGTAAAGGCGGAGAAGCTTCGCGGGACAAAAAATAACTCGGCCATTCTTTAATATTTTTGTACAATATTTATACAACGTACGCCTTAATACATGCTCTACACATAAGAAGTAGAGAAATAATTTTCAACCTCACAGTATCTGTAAAAAAAAATCGTCTAGTTTGTTGTTGTTCCGAACGTCTCGGGGTGGCGTAACCCCTTAATAAAGGGTATTGCCCGTTAATGTCTAACTAAGTATAAATGAATAAATAAAGAAATAGGTATAATATAGACTGCGGAATTTTATGCAAATGCATGTTTTTGTAGTAATGGATTAAACAAGTGGGACTTTGACCGATCTATATTTCATCATTAAGAGGATATTAAAAATATATTTGTAATTTTGCATATTCTGGGTATTTTTCATGTTTCTTGCATATACGAAATTTGTTTACAAATTAGCTGGAGTAATTGTCAGAAGTTACTGAACCACGAGGCGTATTAATGTTGGGTAATACATTTTAATTGCTACATTGATGGCACCTTTCTTACATTTGGCATATTCATGTAAAATCTGAGGAGGCTGACTGGGGTACCATCCCTAGTCCCCAAAAATTAATCAGGCTGATCGGTCAGAGTACGTCGCCAGGGTTGCGGTTTATGACCGTATTGACCCCCGAGTCCGCGAACCGATAGAGCAATACATATACAGATTAACTCAGGCCGAAGAATAACTAAAATCCTTAAAGACCGTAGCACGTTATTGATTGCCCTTAGAATGTTTGTTTCGCTCTGATTGTCAGCCTGTTTTTGTCATGATGCACAGTGGGCCTCAACCCGAAGAAATGGAGGAAAAATTCAACATGGCATTTGTTCCTAACAAAATGCCGAATCTTACTGAGCTGATTTTAAAAAACTTTTTGGTTTTCTGTTGCCAAAGATAGAAAACTATCTGTTACTGGATCTGAAGAAATCTGAAGAAAATGTAAAACTTTTTTTAGACGTATTTCGCGAACACATTCTTTACGGATTTTTTCAAACTTGATCGACACACGTGGACGAATAGTGGAACGTCACATTTCTTTCAAAATGTAATAAGTAATTAATGTAAAGCATTCATTCTCTAAGTTTTTTTAAAGCTGGTCAAAGAGTTTGATCAAAATTCCACTTAAAGGTGATCATTGTCTCGGATTAATATTTATCCATTGCTCCTCAGATAATGTAATATCAAAATATAATTGCGACAGTATATTATTTATTTTATTTGGATTATTGTAAGGCTAGAATTCTCAAATTCTAGTATTACTTTCGTTAGAAACAATAATGCTATCCACTATTTCTCTTTCTTCTTCATCCACTGGAATTTTGAAATGTATTTCAAATTTGTTAGCAAATTCCACCGATTGTTTTTAACGTAAGAGTTTCGTGCATTTGGTGACAAGTTATCAGAAATGTTTACAAATGCGTAGTTAAATACTTTCGCTGACGGCACGCAACGCTGACGCCCTAAGCACAAAACGGTCGCGGCATCAAGTGTCACTGCTGAAACGTAAACAGATGTCTCCGACATTGTCCAATTTTCCCAACGACGCACGAAAGTCAGTCAGTCTTTAGAGTTCGGCCACAGCTCTTGCAAGATCGCGCGTTCATTTACGGCTTGTGAAGTAACTGTGAGAATATTATATTATTTTCCGTTTTGCGATTTCAATGTTGTGCTTAGTGAAAAATGCCTAGAAAACCAATGATAAACTCTGGTGTTATTCTGCACATGCTGCAGATGTGTGAAAAGTGTAAAGTATTCGATGAGAGCTACAAATTGAAGTGTCGTTTGAATAAAGTGACGGAAAGAAGTGTGTGCAATTTTTGGATAATATACCACAAAACACCTTAAACCTTTACGGTAAGAACAAACGAATTTGATACATTTTCTAAAAAAATCGAACTTTAACGCGATCGCGTCTCCGGAACTCTTCATTTTCGCGGTTTTTATTTTTTATTTCGATTCTGAAGGGTGGGCATACGAAATTATTGGGTGGGCAAACGTCTTCTACATCTAGACTAAAGGACTGCATCGTTGAAAGATCGATTTTGATAATATTTTCGGAAAAAATCGAACTTATACGCGATCGCGTCTCCGGAACTCTTCATTTTCGCGGGTTTTATTTTTTATTTCGATTCTGAAGGGTGGGCATACGAAATTATTGGGTGGGCAAACGTCTTCTACATCTAGACTAAAGGACTGCATCGTTGAAAGATCGATTTTGATAATATTTTCGGAAAAAATCGAACTTATACGCGATCGCGTCTCCGGAACTCTTCATTTTCGCGGTTTTTATTTTTTATTTCGATTCTGAAGGGTGGGCATACGAAATTATTGGGTGGGCAAACGTCTTCTACATCTAGACTAAAGGACTGCATCGTTGAAAGATCGATTTTGATAATATTTTCGGAAAAAATCGAACTTATACGCGATCGCGTCTCCGGAACTCTTCATTTTCGCGGTTTTTATTTTTTATTTCGATTCTGAAGGGTGGGCATACGAAATTATTGGGTGGGCAAACGTCTTCTACATCTAGACTAAAGGACTGCATCGTTGAAAGATCGATTTTGATAATATTTTCGGAAAAAATTTATTTATTTATTTATTTATTTATTTAATTAACGGGCGAACCCTTTAGTTTACACAATATTTCCAGACTAGTTCAGATATAATACAGATATAGCTTATCCTAATAAGAACATAAAAGAGAACTTATTTAGTAACAATAAAGCTAGACAAAACAAAAACAAAACAAAAACTTGACAGTCCTCATGGGCGACGTCACAGTACACAGCTATTTCATGGCAGTCTGCTGAGCAACTTGCCCCTGAATGACGCAAGGGAGGGCGTGAATAAGTCCAAATCCAAGTCGGCAGTACACTGATTAAACTCGTCCATAGCGCGATTGATGGGATCAGCTGTGTAATGGTGGTAATCAGGGACTCGCGGTGCAAACAAAGGTCTCGGGCGCAGTGACCGTTGCGGAGCTTGGATGCAGATCAAAGAAACCAGCTCTTGGCAGTTTATTTGCCCATGGAAAATCTTGTATAAAAATAAAATATCTGAGCAGACACGGCGGTCACTGAGGGTGGTGAGTCTAGTCATTCGCAAGGCTGGACTATAATCGTGGTCATCAAACCGCATGGGGCTACCAGACGTCCTCATGGCCAATCTAAGGAACTTATGCTGGACCCTTTCCATCGCACTGTCATACAGTGTATGCTTAGGGCTCCAAATAACCGATGCATACTCGATCAGCGGCCTTACCAGTGCGACATACAACAATTTCAGTGTCCTGATCCGTTTAAAATGCTTCCCTAAACGGGCAATAAATCCAAGGGTTCTCATTGCCTTACAACTGATGATACGGTAATGACTGCGAAAATCAAGGCACCCCTTAAACGTAACCCCGAGGTCTAAGACCTCCGCTACCGTGATTAAAGAGGTACCACATAGCGTATAAGACGAGGGAATACCGTTAGCAGACCTGTGAGACCTCAATAACACACATTTCGCGGTATTTAGCTTCATCCTATTGACGGTACACCACTGCTCGAACCCCCCGAGATCAGCCTGGAGCAGGGCCACATCCGAAGCCCCACCTATAGTGCGGAAAATTTTCAAATCGTCCGCGAACATAAGGAATCTACTATGGAGGAGAGCTTCCCCAAGATCATTAATAAAGAGCAGGAACAAGAGAGGACCCAGGTGCGAACCCTGGGGGACACCCGAGGTCACATCAACTGGATTCGATAACTGGTCCCCCACCTTGATAACCTGCACTCGGCCTTCGAGGTAACTAGCTATCCAAGAAAGGAGCGGACCACTAATCCCAATTGAGGCTAATTTATGATGCAGGATAACATGATCAACAGAGTCAAATGCCTTACGGAAGTCGGTGTAAACAGTGTCCACCTGAAGGCCCGCATCCAGCGCAGCAGAGACTGAGCAATGGTATACCGACAAGTTAGTTGACGTCGACCGCCCGGGAACAAATCCATGTTGTTCGTCGCAAATAACGTTCGTAAGGCTTGGTGTTAGCTGCTCAGTAATAATCTCTTCGAAGATCTTCGGCATGACCGATAACTTGCATATCGGCCTGTAGTTACTAACGTCCGAGCGGTCGCCAGCCCTGAATACCGGTGTAACTAAGGTAGTCTTCCAAGCTGCCGGGAACGTCCCCCTAGATAGAGAAGAGTTAAAAATATGCCAAAGAGGCCTAGCCAGAATGAAACGACACTCTCTTAACAACCTAGGAGGGATCCCGTCATATCCTGGACCTTTCGACATATCGAGCGATTCAAGCTTGGTAAAGATTTGACTAATAGAGATGGATATTGAGTGAATATTTACGTCGCTATGCGATGACGGAGCAGGATTCAAGGCCGGTACCGCCCCGACATGAGGGCTATATACTGAGCCAAAGAAATCAGCAAAAAGATTTGCCGCTGTCGTATGCGTCGAAACATATTTACCATCGAGATGAACCTTGCCAGGAATTCCATGGCCCGCTCGCTTGGTATTAACAAATCGCCAGAAGCAGGATACATCATCCTGTACCGCATCTTCTACACCGTTAATATAAGTACGGTGGTCTCGCGATAGAGCCAGCTTACATTTAGAACGGAGACTAGAAAAATTTATAAAATCGCTATAGGTGCCGGACTGTTTAAAGGCTTTATGAGCTCTTTTCTTTAGTCGGATAAGGGATCTCAAACTAGGGGAGAACCACCGCGGAAATGTGGATCTGGCAACGGACCTGACCGGAATAAAGGCTTCGATTGCCTGATTGATGTGTTCGTATAACCGCTCTAGGGCATCACCCGGTTCCATGTCACCAGTCTCTTTATCCCAATCAATTGAATTAAGATATTCGCACACACTGGGGTAATCCCCCCGCTTAAAATCCCTGTATTCGAAGTACTCGCCAATAAGATCAGGACCAACTGCTAAGCCCCTAAACATAGCATACAAAGGTGGGTGATAAGCGTCAGGTTCAATAAGGGCATCAATGACTCGGTCAATAGTGACAGTGGGACAAGAGACGAAGATGAGATCGAGCATAACGTCGAATTGGTTAAAAACCGTATTCATCTGGGTGAGATTACAGTACCCCGCACAACCAAGGAGGAGGTCAATAGCAGCCGACTCATTAGCTGAAACCCCCGATCTTCTAAAGCACGCTTGATCCGAGTTGTTATACCAGACTGCATGAGGGAGGTTAAAATCGCCATACAAACAAAATGTGTCCTCGCTATACCTATGAAATAATTCCATGACTGAGTCGACATGACTGGCATAAAGTGCCGGCTGGGAAGCTGGTGGTATATAAACAGCCCCCAGTAATAAATGTTTATTTTTGTGAAAGCGGGCTCTGACGAATACTTGTTCGACCTCTGAACAGCTGACTGTGACAGAGCATGAAGGTAACGAATTCTTGACGGCTATAAGGACGCCGCCACCTCTAGAACAACAGCTAGTTCGCAGGGATCTGTCACACCTATAAACCTTATAATTTCGCAAACCCAGTTCGATCGAGGATATTGCCGACGTAAGCCACGTTTCCACTAGAATGATAACATCGTATGGTACTGCCGATGTAAGTACCGAGTTGACAAGCGTATCCAACTTAGTTCGCAGACCACGGACATTCTGAAAGTAAACTAGAGGGTTCACAATGAGTTTTTTTGAGAACAGTCTTTGCGTGCACTTCCCGACACAATCCTTGGAACACCACGAATGTATCTAATGGTCATGCTAGTCTCCCCCCGCTCATGTAGGTCCTTGAGCTTCTCTCTGAGCTGCGAAAGCGTCCCTCGTTGTTGCACGGTTTTGTCGTCGGAGATTTTATAAGGGCCTTTGTACCGATGCTTTCCTTGTAGTACCCTTTTCACATCGGCTGCCGAGTCGAATCGGACGCAGAGAGGCCTGCAGGGTGTTTTGCCCGGTTTACCGAGGCGGTAAACAACCGGCGCCTGGGTGTCAAGGGGGCAAATCTCGTTCAGAACGGCCCTGACAGCTTCCTCCTCTGCTGTTTTGATGAGCTCGGCTGATGGTTCCCGAGGCTCCGGCATACCAAAAATAATGATATTTTTTTATCTCCGATCCCTTTCATTCAATTCATCAATGACGTCTTCAGTCGATGGTGTGGACTGCTGCTCCGCGAAGGTGGCTGGGTTTTCTTCCAGCGACTTGACCCTCTCCGTCAGCGAGATAATTTCTGACCGCATAACACCCACCTCAGCCTTTATGCTTGTTAGGATATCGTCACGAAATGCAGAAAGCTTCAAATCAATGAGATCCCCCACGATGTTCCTAGTCATATCCGCTGAGGGCAAAGTAGAGAGCGACTGGAGTGTGGCCGTCGGTATAGTAGCCAGTGATTGAGCCGGCGAGGCCATCCTGTGCTGGCTAGCTGCGGTTTGAGACACTGGGGAACCAGCTCGGCAATTCAAAAGAATCTTGTCGAGCCATGGATGACCCGAACGGCTCAGACAAGAAGGTCCCGGATGGCAGATCACCTTACATCCTGGACAGGTGACTGGGTTGGCAACCGGAGCCGAGCAGCCCTTACATTTCTTAGATCCAACCGGCATTTCAAACACTGCTAGACTGGATCAATTCGAATAGATCGGTTGTAACCACCAGTACCACACTGCTAGCACCGTAAGAGCTAGATAGCTAGATGGTAATATTCCCAAATTTGCGTTGGGGCTTAACTATAATTACAAAACCCACAAAACAACAGAGTTCTGAAACTTCTCAGCGACTAACGGTCCCGCCAGCCTCACCGACACAACACAGCCGGGCACGTAAACAAAGCAGAACAACCTGTCACCTCGGCGGCTAAAAATCGAACTTATACGCGATCGCGTCTCCGGAACTCTTCATTTTCGCGGTTTTTATTTTTTATTTCGATTCTGAAGGGTGGGCATACGAAATTATTGGGTGGGCAAACGTCTTCTACATCTAGACTAAAGGACTGCATCGTTGAAAGATCGATTTTGATAATATTTTCGGAAAAAATCGAACTTATACGCGATCGCGTCTCCGGAACTCTTCATTTTCGCGGTTTTTATTTTTTATTTCGATTCTGAAGGGTGGGCATACGAAATTATTGGGTGGGCAAACGTCTTCTACATCTAGACTAAAGGACTGCATCGTTGAAAGATCGATTTTGATAATATTTTCGGAAAAAATCGAACTTATACGCGATCGCGTCTCCGGAACTCTTCATTTTCGCGGTTTTTATTTTTTATTTCGATTCTGAAGGGTGGGCATACGAAATTATTGGGTGGGCAAACGTCTTCTACATCTAGACTAAAGGACTGCATCGTTGAAAGATCGATTATGATAATATTTTCGGAAAAAATCGAACTTATACGCGATCGCGTCTCCGGAACTCTTCATTTTCGCGGTTTTTATTTTTTATTTCGATTCTGAAGGGTGGGCATACGAAATTATTGGGTGGGCAAACGTCTTCTACATCTAGACTAAAGGACTGCATCGTTGAAAGATCGATTTTGATAATATTTTCGGAAAAAATCGAACTTATACGCGATCGCGTCTCCGGAACTCTTCATTTTCGCGGTTTTTATTTTTTATTTCGATTCTGAAGGGTGGGCATACGAAATTATTGGGTGGGCAAACGTCTTCTACATCTAGACTAAAGGACTGCATCGTTGAAAGATCGATTTTGATAATATTTTCGGAAAAAATCGAACTTATACGCGATCGCGTCTCCGGAACTCTTCATTTTCGCGGTTTTTATTTTTTATTTCGATTCTGAAGGGTGGGCATACGAAATTATTGGGTGGGCAAACGTCTTCTACATCTAGACTAAAGGACTGCATCGTTGAAAGATCGATTTTGATAATATTTTCGGAAAAAATCGAACTTATACGCGATCGCGTCTCCGGAACTCTTCATTTTCGCGGTTTTTATTTTTTATTTCGATTCTGAAGGGTGGGCATACGAAATTATTGGGTGGGCAAACGTCTTCTACATCTAGACTAAAGGACTGCATCGTTGAAAGATCGATTTTGATAATATTTTCGGAAAAAATCGAACTTATACGCGATCGCGTCTCCGGAACTCTTCATTTTCGCGGTTTTTATTTTTTATTTCGATTCTGAAGGGTGGGCATACGAAATTATTGGGTGGGCAAACGTCTTCTACATCTAGACTAAAGGACTGCATCGTTGAAAGATCGATTTTGATAATATTTTCGGAAAAAATCGAACTTATACGTGGTCGCGTCTCCGGAACTCTTCATTTTCGCGGTTTTTATTTTTTATTTCGATTCTGAAGGGTGGGCATACGAAATTATTGGGTGGGCAAACGTCTTCTACATCTAAACTAACGAAATGCGTCGTTGGACAAACGATTCGAACGTTCAGTTAATAAATAATCGAACTTATACGTGGTCGCGTCTCCGGAACTCTTCATTTTCGCGGTTTTTATTTTTTAATTCGATTCTGGAGGGTGGGCATACGAAATTATTGGGTGGGCAAACGTCTTCCACATCTACACTAACGAAATGCGTCGTTGAAAGATCGATTTAGATAATATTTTCGAAAAAAAATCGAACTTTAACGCGATCGCGTCTCCAGTACCTTTCTTTTCGCGGTTTTTATTTTTTAATTCGATTCTGGAGGGTGGGCATACGAAATTATTGGGTGGGCAAACGAAGCCAGATCGTGGACAATCGTTTCCTACTTTTAAAAAATTCAAAACTGTTCATGGAGGGTGCTGATGACAAAATTTTTATTTTTTTCATAACTTTTTTTTGAAGGGTGGGAAAAAAAAATTGTTGGGTGGGCAATCGTGGGCAAACGATGGGCAATCATTTCCCACTGTGAAATCATTAAAATGTTTTCATGGGTGTGCTGATGAAAAATTTTTTTTTTGCCATAACTTTTTTTGAAGGGTGGGCAAACGAAAATTTTTTATGGGCAAACGTGGGCAAACGATGGACAAACGAATGCCGTTGAGTTTTTTTAAAAATTCGAATTTGGGGGTGCCAACTTCACAGACCTAAGTTATTTTCATCTAAATTTAGTCAAATATAGATCCTACAACCAAAATAGTCATCAAAATCCAAAAAATCGAAGTTGATTTCAAATAAATTTATTAAAATTTGACACTTCCAACTAAATTTTTTTTCATAATCCAACAAAATTGAAGTTATTTTCATCTAAATTTACTCAAATATAGATCCTACAACCAAAATACTCAACAAAATACAAAAAAATCGAAGTTGATTTCAAATGAATTTATTAAAATTTGACCAAAATCTTGTCAAAATCCAAGAAAATTGAAGTTATTTTCATCTAAATTTAGTCAAAAATAGATCCTACAACCAAAATACTCGACAAAATCCAAAAAAATCGAAGTTGATTTCATATGAATTTATTAAAATTTGACACTTCCAACTAAATTTTTTTTTATAATCCAACAAAATTGAAGTTATTTTCATCTAAATTTAGTCAAATATAGATCCTACAACCAAAATACTTATCAAAATCCAAAAAAATCGAAGTTGATTTCAAATGAATTTATTAAAATTTGACAAAAATCTTGTCTACATCCAAGAAAATTGAAGTTCTTTTCATCTAAATTTACTCAAATATAGATCCTACAACAAAAATAATCAACAAAATCCAAAAAAATCGAAGTTGATTTCAAATGATTTTATTAAAATTTGACAAAAATCTTGTCTACATACAAGAAAATTGAAGTTATTTTCATCTAAATTTAGTCAAATATAGATCCTACAACCAAAATAGTCATCAAAATCCAAAAAATCGAAGTTGATTTCAAACGATTTTATTAAAATTTGACCAAAATCTTGTCAAAATCCAAAAAATTGAAGTTATTTTCATCTAAATTTACTCAAATATAGAACCTACAACAAAAATACTCGACAAAATCCAAAAAAATCGAAGTTGATTTCATATGAATTTATTAAAATTTGACACTTCCAACTAAAATTTTTTTATAATCCAACAAAATTGAACTTATTTTCATCTAAATTTAGTCAAATATAGATCCTACAACAAAAATACTCAACAAAATCCAAAAAAATCGAAGTTGATTTCAAATAAATTTATTAAAATTTGACCCTTCCAACTAAAATTTTTTTTCACAATCCAAAAAATTGAAGTTATTTTCATCTAAATCTACTCAAATATAGATCCTACAACAAAAATACTCAACAAAATCCAAAATAATCGAAGTTGATTTCAAATAAATTTAAAAATTCGACACTTCCAACTAAAATTTTTTTCACAATCCAAAAAATTGATGTTATTTTCATCTAAATTTACTCAAATATAGATCCTACAACAAAAATACTCAATAAAATCTAAAAAAATCGAAGTTGGTTTCAAATAATATTATTAAAATTTGACACTTCCAAATAAGTTTTTTTCACAATCCAACAAAATTGAAGTTATTTTCATCTAAATTTAATCAAATATAGATCCTACAACAAGAATACTCAACAAAATCCAAAAAAATCGAAGTTGATTTCAAATGAATTTATTAAAATTTGACAAAAATCTTGTCTACATCCAAGAAAATTGAAGTTATTTTCATCTGAATTTAGTCAAATATAGATCCTACAACCAAAATACTCATCAAAATCCAAAAAAATCGAAGTTGATTTCAAATAAATTTATTAAAATTTGACACTTCCAACTAAATTTTTTTTCATAATCCAACAAAATTGAATTTATTTTCATCTAAATTTAGTCAAATATAGATCCTACAACCAAAATACTCAATAAAATAAAGAAAAATCGAAGTTGATTTCAAATAAATTTATTAAAATTTGACACTTCCAACTAAATTTTTTTCATAATCCAACAAAATTGAAGTTATTTTCATCTAAATTTACTCAAATATAGATCCTACAACCAAAATACGCAACAAAATCCAAAAAAATCGAAGTTGATTTCAAATGAATTTATTAAAATTTGACCAAATCTTGTCAAAATCCAAAAAATTGAAGTTATTTTTATCTAAATTTACTCAAATATAGATCCTACAACAACAATACTCAACAAAATCCAAAAAAAATCGAAGTTGATTTCAAATAAATTTATTAAAATTTGACATTTCCAACTAATTTTTTTTTCAGAATCCAACAAAATTGAAGTTATTTTCATCTAAATTTAGTCAAATATAGATCCTACAACCAAAATAGTCATCAAAATCCAAAAAATCGAAGTTGATTTCAAACGATTTTTTAAAATTTGACACTTCCAACTAATTTTTTTTTCATAATCCAACAAAATTTAATTTATTTTCATCTAAATTTACTCAAATATAGAACCTACAACAAAAATACTCAACAAAATAAAAAAAAATCGAAGTTGATTTCAAATAAATTTATTAAAATTCGACACTTCCAACTAAAATTTTTTTCATACTCCAACAAAATTGAAGTTATTTTCATCTAAATTTACTCAAATATAGATCCTACAACCAAAATACGCAACAAAATCCAAAAAAATCGAAGTTGATTTCAAATGAATTTATTAAAATTTGACCAAATCTTGTCAAAATCCAAAAAATTGAAGTTATTTTCATCTAAATTTACTCAAATATAGATCCTACAACAACAATACTCAACAAAATCCAAAAAAAATCGAAGTTGATTTCAAATAAATTTATTAAAATTTGACATTTCCAACTAAATTTTTTTTCAGAATCCAACAAAATTGAAGTTATTTTCATCTAAATTTACTCAAATATAGACCCTACAACAAAAATACTCAGCAAAATCCAAAAAAATCGAAGTTGATTTCAAATAAATTTATTAAAATTTGACACTTCCAACTAATTTTTTTTTCATAATCCAACAAAATTTAATTTATTTTCATCTAAATTTACTCAAATATAGATCCTACAACAAATATACTCAACAAAATCCAAAATAATCGAAGTTGATTTCAAATAAATTGAATAAAACTTGATACTTCCAACTAAAATTTTTTTCACAATCCAACAAAATTGAAGTTATTTTCATCTAAATTTAATCAAATATAGATCCTACAACAAAAATACTCGACAAAATCCAAAAAAATCGAAGTTGATTTCAGATGAATTTATTAAAATTTGACACTTCCAACTAAAATTTTTTTATAATCCAACAAAATTGAAGTTATTTTCATCTAAATTTAGTCAAATATAGATACTACAACAAAAATACTCAACAAAAACCAAAAAAATCGAAGTTGATTTCAAATTAATTTATTAAAATTTGACCCTTCCAACTAAAATTTTTTTTCACAATCCAAAAAATTGAAGTTATTTTCATCTAAATCTACTCAAATATAGATCCTACAACAAAAATACTCAACAAAATAAAAAAAAATCGAAGTTGATTTCAAATAAATTTATTAAAATTTGACACTTCCAACTAAAATTTTTTTCATAATCCAACAAAATTGATGTTATTTTCATCTAAATTTACTCAAATATAGATCCTACAACAAAAATACTCAACAAAATCCAAAAAAAATCGAAGTTGATTTCAAATAAATTTATTAAAATTTGACATTTCCAACTAAATTTTTTTTCAGAATCCAACAAAATTGAAGTTATTTTCATCTAAATTTACTCAAATATAGACCCTACAACAAAAATACTCAGCAAAATCCAAAAAAATCGAAGTTGATTTCAAATAAATTTATTAAAATTTGACACTTCCAACTAATTTTTTTTTCATAATCCAACAAAATTTAATTTATTTTCATCTAAATTTACTCAAATATAGAACCTACAACAAAAATACTCAACAAAATCCAAAAAAATCGAAGTTGATTTCAAATAAATTTAAAAATTCGACACTTCCAACTAAAATTTTTTTCACAATCCAAAAAATTGATGTTATTTTCATCTAAATTTACTCAAATATAGATCCTACAACAAAAATACTCAATAAAATCTAAAAAAATCGAAGTTGATTTCAAATAAATTTATTAAAATTTGACACTTCCAACTAAAATTTTTTACATACTCCAACAAAATTGAAGTTATTTTCATCTAAATATACTCAAATATAGACCCTACAACAAAAATACTCATCAAAATCCAAAAAAATCGAAGTTGATTTCAAATGAATTTATTAAAATTTGACAAAAATCTTGTCTACATCCAAGAAAATTGAAGTTATTTTCATCTAAATTTACTCAAATATAGACCCTACAACAAAAATACTCAGCAAAATCCAAAAAAATCGAAGTTGATTTCAAATAAATTTATTAAAATTTGACACTTCTAACTAAAATTTTTTTCACAATCCAACAAAATTGAAGTTATTTTCATCTAAATTTACTCAAATATAGATCCTACAACAAAAATACTCAACAAAATAAAAAAAAATCGAAGTTGATTTCAAATAAATTTATTAAAAATTGAACCTTCCAACTAAAATTTTTTTTCACAATCCAAAAAATTGAAGTTATTTTCATCTAAATCTACTCAAATATAGATCCTACAACAAAAATACTCAACAAAATAAAAAAAAATCGAAGTTGATTTCAAATAAATTTATTAAAATTTGACACTTCCAACTAAAATTTTTTTCATACTCCAACAAAATTGAAGTTATTTTCATCTAAATTTACTCAAATATAGATCCTACAACCAAAATACGCAACAAAATCCAAAAAAATCGAAGTTGATTTCAAATGAATTTATTAAAATTTGACCAAAATCTTGTCAAAATCCAAAAAATTGAAGTTATTTTCATCTAAATTTACTCAAATATAGATCCTACAACAAAACTACTCAACAAAATCCAAAAAAAATCGAAGTTGATTTCAAATAAATTTATTAAAATTTGACATTTCCAACTAAATTTTTTTTCAGAATCCAACAAAATTGAAGTTATTTTCATCTAAATTTACTCAAATATAGACCCTACAACAAAAATACTCAACAAAATCCAAAAAAATCGAAGTTGATTTCAAATAAATTTATTAAAATTTGACACTTCCAACTAATTTTTTTTTCACAATCCAACAAAATTGAAGTTATTTTCATCTAAATTTAATCAAATATAGATCCTACAACAAAAATACTCGACAAAATCCAAAAAAATCGAAGTTGATTTCATATGAATTTATTAAAATTTGACACTTCCAACTAAAATTTTTTTATAATCCAACAAAATTGAAGTTATTTTCATCTAAATTTAGTCAAATATAGATCCTACAACAAAAATACTCAACAAAATCCAAAAAAATCGAAGTTGATTTCAAATAAATTTATTAAAATTTGATTCTTCCAACTAAAATTTTTTTTCACAATCCAAAAAATTGAAGTTATTTTCATCTAAATCTACTCAAATATAGATCCTACAACAAAAATACTCAACAAAATCCAAAATAATCGAAGTTGATTTCAAATAAATTTAAAAATTCGACACTTCCAACTAAAATTTTTTTCACAATCCAAAAAATTGATGTTATTTTCATCTAAATTTACTCAAATATAGATCCTACAACAAAAATACTCAATAAAATCTAAAAAAATCGAAGTTGGTTTCAAATAATATTATTAAAATTTGACACTTCCAAATAAGTTTTTTTCACAATCCAACAAAATTGAAGTTATTTTCATCTAAATTTAATCAAATATAGATCCTACAACAAGAATACTCAACAAAATCAAAAAAAATCGAAGTTGATTTCAAATGAATTTATTAAAATTTGACAAAAATCTTGTCTACATCCAAGAAAATTGAAGTTATTTTCATCTGAATTTAGTCAAATATAGATCCTACAACCAAAATACTCATCAAAATCCAAAAAAATCGAAGTTGATTTCAAATAAATTTATTAAAATTTGACACTTCCAACTAAATTTTTTTTCATAATCCAACAAAATTGAATTTATTTTCATCTAAATTTAGTCAAATATAGATCCTACAACCAAAATACTCAACAAAATAAAGAAAAATCGAAGTTGATTTCAAATAAATTTAAAAATTCGACACTTCCAACTAAAATTTTTTTCACAATCCAAAAAATTGATGTTATTTTCATCTAAATTTAGTCAAATATAGATCCTACAACCAAAATACTCATCAAAATCCAAAAAAATCGAAGTTGATTTCAAATAAATTTATTAAAATTTGACACTTCCAACTAAATTTTTTTTCATAATCCAACAAAATTGAATTTATTTTCATCTAAATTTAGACAAATATAGATCCTACAACCAAAATACTCAACAAAATAAAAAAAAATCGAAGTTGATTTCAAATAAATTTATTAAAATTTGACATTTCCAACTAATTTTTTTTCAGAATCCAACAAAATTGAAGTTATTTTCATCTACATTTACTCAAATATAGACCCTACAACAAAAATACTCATCAAAATAAAAAAAAAACGAAGTTGATTTCAAATGAATTAATTAAAATTTGACAAAAATCTTGTCTACATCCAAGAAAATTGAAGTTATTTTCATCTAAATTTACTCAAATATAGATCCTACAACAAAAATACTCAACAAAACCCAAAAAAATCGAAGTTGATTTCAAATGATTTTATTAAAATTTGACAAAAATATTGTCTACATACAAGAAAATTGAAGTTATTTTCATCTAAACTTACTCAAATATAGATCCTACAACCAAAATACTCAACAAAATAAAAAAAAATCGAAGTTGATTTCAAATAAATTTATTAAAATTTGACATTTCCAACTAAATTTTTTTCAGAATCCAACAAAATTGAAGTTATTTTCATCTACATTTACTCAAATATAGACCCTACAACAAAAATACTCATCAAAATCCAAAAAAAAACGAAGTTGATTTCAAATGAATTAATTAAAATTTGACAAAAATCTTGTCTACATCCAAGAAAATTGAAGTTATTTTCATCTAAATTTACTCAAATATAGATCCTACAACAAAAATACTCAACAAAACCCAAAAAAATCGAATTTGATTTCAAATGATTTTATTAAAATTTGACAAAAATCTTGTCTACATACAAGAAAATTGAAGTTATTTTCATCTAAATTTACTCAAATATAGATCCTACAACAAAAATAATCAACAAAATCCAAAAAAATCGAAGTTGATTTCAAATGATTTTATTAAAATTTGACAAAAATCTTTTCTACATACAAGAAAATTGTAGTTATTTTCATCTAAATTTAGTCAAATATAGATCCTACAACCAAAATAGTCATCAAAATCCAAAAAATCGAAGTTGATTTCAAACGATTTTATTAAAATTTGACCAAAATCTTGTCGAAATCCAAAATATTGAAGTTATTTTCATCTAAATTTACTCAAATATAGAACCTACAACAAAAATACTCAACAAAATAAAAAAAAATCGAAGTTGATTTCAAATAAATTTATTAAAATTCGACACTTCCAACTAAAATTTTTTTCATACTCCAACAAAATTGAAGTTATTTTCATCTAAATTTACTCAAATATAGATCCTACAACCAAAATACGCAACAAAATCCAAAAAAATCGAAGTTGATTTCAAATGAATTTATTAAAATTTGACCAAATCTTGTCAAAATCCAAAAAATTGAAGTTATTTTCATCTAAATTTACTCAAATATAGATCCTACAACAACAATACTCAACAAAATCCAAAAAAAATCGAAGTTGATTTCAAATAAATTTATTAAAATTTGACATTTCCAACTAAATTTTTTTTCAGAATCCAACAAAATTGAAGTTATTTTCATCTAAATTTACTCAAATATAGACCCTACAACAAAAATACTCAGCAAAATCCAAAAAAATCGAAGTTGATTTCAAATAAATTTATTAAAATTTGACACTTCCAACTAATTTTTTTTTCATAATCCAACAAAATTTAATTTATTTTCATCTAAATTTACTCAAATATAGATCCTACAACAAGAATACTCAACAAAATCCAAAAAAATCGAAGTTGATTTCAAATCAATTTATTAAAATTTGACAAAAATCTTGTCTACATCCAAGAAAATTGAAGTTATTTTCATCTAAATTTAGTCAAATATAGATCCTACAACCAAAGTACTCATCAAAGTCCAAAAAAATCGAAGTTGATTTCAAATAAATTTATTAAAATTTGACACTTCCAACTAAAATTTTTTTCATAATCCAACAAAATTGATGTTATTTTCATCTAAATTTACTCAAATATAGATCCTACAACAAAAATACTCAACAAAATCCAAAAAAAATCGAAGTTGATTTCAAATAAATTTATTAAAATTTGACATTTCCAACTAAATTTTTTTTCAGAATCCAACAAAATTGAAGTTATTTTCATCTAAATTTACTCAAATATAGACCCTACAACAAAAATACTCAGCAAAATCCAAAAAAATCGAAGTTGATTTCAAATAAATTTATTAAAATTTGACACTTCCAACTAATTTTTTTTTCATAATCCAACAAAATTTAATTTATTTTCATCTAAATTTACTCAAATATAGAACCTACAACAAAAATACTCAACAAAATCCAAAAAAATCGAAGTTGATTTCAAATAAATTTAAAAATTCGACACTTCCAACTAAAATTTTTTTCACAATCCAAAAAATTGATGTTATTTTCATCTAAATTTACTCAAATATAGATCCTACAACAAAAATACTCAATAAAATCCAAAAAAATCGAAGTTGATTTCAAATAAATTTATTAAAATTTGACACTTCCAACTAAAATTTTTTACATACTCCAACAAAATTGAAGTTATTTTCATCTAAATTTACTCAAATATAGACCCTACAACAAAAATACTCATCAAAATCCAAAAAAATCGAAGTTGATTTCAAATGAATTTATTAAAATTTGACAAAAATCTTGTCTACATCCAAGAAAATTGAAGTTATTTTCATCTAAATTTACTCAAATATAGACCCTACAACAAAAATACTCAGCAAAATCCAAAAAAATCGAAGTTGATTTCAAATAAATTTATTAAAATTTGACACTTCCAACTAAAATTTTTTTCACAATCCAACAAAATTGAAGTTATTTTCATCTAAATTTACTCAAATATAGATCCTACAACAAAAATACTCAACAAAATAAAAAAAAATCGAAGTTGATTTCAAATAAATTTATTAAAAATTGAACCTTCCAACTAAAATTTTTTTTCACAATTCAAAAAATTGAAGTTATTTTCATCTAAATTTACTCAAATATAGATCCTACAACAAAACTACTCAACAAAATCCAAAAAAATCGAAGTTGATTTCAAATCAATTTATTAAAATTTGACATTTCCAACTAAATTTTTTTCAGAATCCAACAAAATTGAAGTTATTTTCATCTACATTTACTCAAATATAGACCCTACAACAAAAATACTCATCAAAATCCAAAAAAAAACGAAGTTGATTTCAAATGAATTAATTAAAATTTGACAAAAATCTTGTCTACATCCAAGAAAATTGAAGTTATTTTCATCTAAATTTACTCAAATATAGATCCTACAACAAAAATACTCAACAAAACCCAAAAAAATCGAATTTGATTTCAAATGATTTTATTAAAATTTGACAAAAATCTTGTCTACATACAAGAAAATTGAAGTTATTTTCATCTAAATTTACTCAAATATAGATCCTACAACAAAAATAATCAACAAAATCCAAAAAAATCGAAGTTGATTTCAAATGATTTTATTAAAATTTGACAAAAATCTTTTCTACATACAAGAAAATTGTAGTTATTTTCATCTAAATTTAGTCAAATATAGATCCTACAACCAAAATAGTCATCAAAATCCAAAAAATCGAAGTTGATTTCAAACGATTTTATTAAAATTTGACCAAAATCTTGTCGAAATCCAAAATATTGAAGTTATTTTCATCTAAATTTACTCAAATATAGAACCTACAACAAAAATACTCAACAAAATAAAAAAAAATCGAAGTTGATTTCAAATAAATTTATTAAAATTCGACACTTCCAACTAAAATTTTTTTCATACTCCAACAAAATTGAAGTTATTTTCATCTAAATTTACTCAAATATAGATCCTACAACCAAAATACGCAACAAAATCCAAAAAAATCGAAGTTGATTTCAAATGAATTTATTAAAATTTGACCAAATCTTGTCAAAATCCAAAAAATTGAAGTTATTTTCATCTAAATTTACTCAAATATAGATCCTACAACAACAATACTCAACAAAATCCAAAAAAAATCGAAGTTGATTTCAAATAAATTTATTAAAATTTGACATTTCCAACTAAATTTTTTTTCAGAATCCAACAAAATTGAAGTTATTTTCATCTAAATTTACTCAAATATAGACCCTACAACAAAAATACTCAGCAAAATCCAAAAAAATCGAAGTTGATTTCAAATAAATTTATTAAAATTTGACACTTCCAACTAATTTTTTTTTCATAATCCAACAAAATTTAATTTATTTTCATCTAAATTTACTCAAATATAGATCCTACAACAAGAATACTCAACAAAATCCAAAAAAATCGAAGTTGATTTCAAATCAATTTATTAAAATTTGACAAAAATCTTGTCTACATCCAAGAAAATTGAAGTTATTTTCATCTAAATTTAGTCAAATATAGATCCTACAACCAAAGTACTCATCAAAGTCCAAAAAAATCGAAGTTGATTTCAAATAAATTTATTAAAATTTGACACTTCCAACTAAAATTTTTTTCATAATCCAACAAAATTGATGTTATTTTCATCTAAATTTACTCAAATATAGATCCTACAACAAAAATACTCAACAAAATCCAAAAAAAATCGAAGTTGATTTCAAATAAATTTATTAAAATTTGACATTTCCAACTAAATTTTTTTTCAGAATCCAACAAAATTGAAGTTATTTTCATCTAAATTTACTCAAATATAGACCCTACAACAAAAATACTCAGCAAAATCCAAAAAAATCGAAGTTGATTTCAAATAAATTTATTAAAATTTGACACTTCCAACTAATTTTTTTTTCATAATCCAACAAAATTTAATTTATTTTCATCTAAATTTACTCAAATATAGAACCTACAACAAAAATACTCAACAAAATCCAAAAAAATCGAAGTTGATTTCAAATAAATTTAAAAATTCGACACTTCCAACTAAAATTTTTTTCACAATCCAAAAAATTGATGTTATTTTCATCTAAATTTACTCAAATATAGATCCTACAACAAAAATACTCAATAAAATCCAAAAAAATCGAAGTTGATTTCAAATAAATTTATTAAAATTTGACACTTCCAACTAAAATTTTTTACATACTCCAACAAAATTGAAGTTATTTTCATCTAAATTTACTCAAATATAGACCCTACAACAAAAATACTCATCAAAATCCAAAAAAATCGAAGTTGATTTCAAATGAATTTATTAAAATTTGACAAAAATCTTGTCTACATCCAAGAAAATTGAAGTTATTTTCATCTAAATTTACTCAAATATAGACCCTACAACAAAAATACTCAGCAAAATCCAAAAAAATCGAAGTTGATTTCAAATAAATTTATTAAAATTTGACACTTCCAACTAAAATTTTTTTCACAATCCAACAAAATTGAAGTTATTTTCATCTAAATTTACTCAAATATAGATCCTACAACAAAAATACTCAACAAAATAAAAAAAAATCGAAGTTGATTTCAAATAAATTTATTAAAAATTGAACCTTCCAACTAAAATTTTTTTTCACAATTCAAAAAATTGAAGTTATTTTCATCTAAATTTACTCAAATATAGATCCTACAACAAAACTACTCAACAAAATCCAAAAAAATCGAAGTTGATTTCAAATCAATTTATTAAAATTTGACCCTTCCAACTAAAATTTTTTATCACAATCCAACAAAATTGAAGTTATTTTCATCTAAATTTAATCAAATATAGATCCTACAACAAGAATACTCAACAAAATCCAAAAAAATCGAAGTTGATTTCAAATCAATTTATTAAAATTTGACAAAAATCTTGTCTACATCCAAGAAAATTGAAGTTATTTTCATCTAAATTTAGTCAAATATAGATCCTACAACCAAAGTACTCATCAAAGTCCAAAAAAATCGAAGTTGATTTCAAATAAATTTATTAAAATTTGACACTTCCAACTAAATTTTTTTTCATAATCCAACAAAATTGAATTTATTTTCATCTAAATTTAGTCAAATATAGATCCGACAACCAAAATACTCAACAAAATAAAAAAAAATCGAAGTTGATTTCAAATAAATTTATTAAAATTTGACACTTCCAACTAAAATTTTTTTCATAATCCAACAAAATTGAAGTTATTTTCATCTAAATTTACTCAAATATAGATCCTACAACCAAAATACGCAACAAAATCCAAAAAAATCGAAGTTGATTTCAAATGAATTTATTAACATTTGACCAAAATCTTGTCAAAATCCAAAAAATTGAAGTTATTTTCATCTAAATTTACTCAAATATAGACCTTACAACAAAAATACTCAACAAAATCCAAAAAAATCGAAGTTGATTTCAAATAAATTTATTAAAATTTGACATTTCCAACTAAAATTTTTTTCATAATCCAACAAAATTGATGTTATTTTCATCTAAATTTACTCAAATATAGATCCTACAACAAAAATACTCAACAAAATCCAAAAAAAATCGAAGTTGATTTCAAATAAATTTATTAAAATTTGACATTTCCAACTAAATTTTTTTTCAGAATCCAACAAAATTGAAGTTATTTTCATCTAAATTTACTCAAATATAGACCCTACAACAAAAATACTCAGCAAAATCCAAAAAAATCGAAGTTGATTTCAAATAAATTTATTAAAATTTGACACTTCCAACTAATTTTTTTTTCATAATCCAACAAAATTTAATTTATTTTCATCTACATTTACTCAAATATAGACCCTACAACAAAAATACTCAGCAAAATCCAAAAAAATCGAAGTTGATTTCAAATAAATTTATTAAAATTTGACACTTCCAACTAATTTTTTTTTCATAATCCAACAGAATTGAAGTTATTTTCATCTAAATTTACTCAAATATAGATCCTACAACAAAACTACTCAACAAAATCCAAAAAAATCGAAGTTGATTTCAAATCAATTTATTAAAATTTGACCCTTCCAACTAAAATTTTTTATCACAATCCAACAAAATTGAAGTTATTTTCATCTAAATTTAATCAAATATAGATCCTACAACAAGAATACTCAACAAAATCCAAAAAAATCGAAGTTGATTTCAAATCAATTTATTAAAATTTGACAAAAATCTTGTCTACATCCAAGAAAATTGAAGTTATTTTCATCTAAATTTAGTCAAATATAGATCCTACAACCAAAGTACTCATCAAAGTCCAAAAAAATCGAAGTTGATTTCAAATAAATTTATTAAAATTTGACACTTCCAACTAAATTTTTTTTCATAATCCAACAAAATTGAATTTATTTTCATCTAAATTTAGTCAAATATAGATCCTACAACCAAAATACTCAACAAAATAAAAAAAAATCGAAGTTGATTTCAAATAAATTTATTAAAATTTGACACTTCCAACTAAAATTTTTTTCATAATCCAACAAAATTGAAGTTATTTTCATCTAAATTTACTCAAATATAGATCCTACAACCAAAATACGCAACAAAATCCAAAAAAATCGAAGTTGATTTCAAATGAATTTATTAACATTTGACCAAAATCCTGTCAAAATCCAAAAAATTGAAGTTATTTTCATCTAAATTTACTCAAATATAGATCCTACAACAAAAATACTCAACAAAACCCAAAAAAATCGAAGTTGATTTCAAATGATTTTATTAAAATTTGACAAAAATCTTGTCTACATCCAAGAAAATTGAAGTTATTTTCATCTAAATTTAGTCAAATATAGATCCTACAACCAAAGTACTCATCAAAGTCCAAAAAAATCGAAGTTGATTTCAAATAAATTTATTAAAATTTGACACTTCCAACTAAATTTTTTTTCATAATCCAACAAAATTGAATTTATTTTCATCTAAATTTAGTCAAATATAGATCCTACAACAAAACTACTCAACAAAATCCAAAAAAATCGAAGTTGATTTCAAATCAATTTATTAAAATTTGACCCTTCCAACTAAAATTTTTTATCACAATCCAACAAAATTGAAGTTATTTTCATCTAAATTTAATCAAATATAGATCCTACAACAAAAATACTCAACAAAACCCAAAAAAATCGAAGTTGATTTCAAATGATTTTATTAAAATTTGACAAAAATCTTGTCTACATACAAGAAAATTGAAGTTATTTTCATCTAAATTTAGTCAAATATAGATCCTACAACCAAAATAGTCATCAAAATCCAAAAAATCGAAGTTGATTTCAAATAAATTTATTAAAATTTGACACTTCCAACTAAATTTTTTTTCATAATCCAACAAAATTGAAGTTATTTTCATCTAAATTTAGTCAAATATAGATCCTACAACCAAAATAGTCATCAAAATCCAAAAAATCGAAGTTGATTTCAAACGTTTTTATTAAAATTTGACCAAAATCTTGTCAAAATCCAAAAAATTGAAGTTATTTTCATCTAAATTTACTCAAATATAGAACCTACAACAAAAATACTCAACAAAATCCAAAAAAATCGAAGTTGATTTCAAATAAATTTATTAAAATTTGACACTTCCAACTAAAATTTTTTTCACAATCCAACAAAATTGAAGTTATTTTTATCTAAATTTATTCAAATATAGACCCTACAACAAAAATACTCAACAAAATCCAAAAAAATCGAAGTTGATTTCAAATAAATTTATTAAAATTTGACACTTCTAACTAAAATTTTTTTCACAATCCAACAAAATTGAAGTTATTTTCATCTAAATTTACTCAAATATAGATCCTACAACAAAAATACTCAACAAAATAAAAAAAAATCGAAGTTGATTTCAAATAAATTTATTAAAATTTGACACTTCCAACTAATTTTTTTTTCACAATCCAACAAAATTGAATTTATTTTCATCTAAATTTAGTCAAATATAGATCCGACAACCAAAATACTCAACAAAATAAAAAAAAATCGAAGTTGATTTCAAATAAATTTATTAAAATTTGACACTTCCAACTAAAATTTTTTTCATAATCCAACAAAATTGAAGTTATTTTCATCTAAATTTACTCAAATATAGATCCTACAACCAAAATACGCAACAAAATCCAAAAAAATCGAAGTTGATTTCAAATGAATTTATTAACATTTGACCAAAATCTTGTCAAAATCCAAAAAATTGAAGTTATTTTCATCTAAATTTACTCAAATATAGACCTTACAACAAAAATACTCAACAAAATCCAAAAAAATCGAAGTTGATTTCAAATAAATTTATTAAAATTTGACATTTCCAACTAAAATTTTTTTCATAATCCAACAAAATTGATGTTATTTTCATCTAAATTTACTCAAATATAGATCCTACAACAAAAATACTCAACAAAATCCAAAAAAAATCGAAGTTGATTTCAAATAAATTTATTAAAATTTGACACTTCCAACTAAAATTTTTTTCATAATCCAACAAAATTGAAGTTATTTTCATCTAAATTTACTCAAATATAGATCCTACAACCAAAATACGCAACAAAATCCAAAAAAATCGAAGTTGATTTCAAATGAATTTATTAACATTTGACCAAAATCCTGTCAAAATCCAAAAAATTGAAGTTATTTTCATCTAAATTTACTCAAATATAGATCCTACAACAAAAATACTCAACAAAACCCAAAAAAATCGAAGTTGATTTCAAATGATTTTATTAAAATTTGACAAAAATCTTGTCTACATCCAAGAAAATTGAAGTTATTTTCATCTAAATTTAGTCAAATATAGATCCTACAACCAAAGTACTCATCAAAGTCCAAAAAAATCGAAGTTGATTTCAAATAAATTTATTAAAATTTGACACTTCCAACTAAATTTTTTTTCATAATCCAACAAAATTGAATTTATTTTCATCTAAATTTAGTCAAATATAGATCCTACAACAAAACTACTCAACAAAATCCAAAAAAATCGAAGTTGATTTCAAATCAATTTATTAAAATTTGACCCTTCCAACTAAAATTTTTTATCACAATCCAACAAAATTGAAGTTATTTTCATCTAAATTTAATCAAATATAGATCCTACAACAAAAATACTCAACAAAACCCAAAAAAATCGAAGTTGATTTCAAATGATTTTATTAAAATTTGACAAAAATCTTGTCTACATACAAGAAAATTGAAGTTATTTTCATCTAAATTTAGTCAAATATAGATCCTACAACCAAAATAGTCATCAAAATCCAAAAAATCGAAGTTGATTTCAAATAAATTTATTAAAATTTGACACTTCCAACTAAATTTTTTTTCATAATCCAACAAAATTGAAGTTATTTTCATCTAAATTTAGTCAAATATAGATCCTACAACCAAAATAGTCATCAAAATCCAAAAAATCGAAGTTGATTTCAAACGTTTTTATTAAAATTTGACCAAAATCTTGTCAAAATCCAAAAAATTGAAGTTATTTTCATCTAAATTTACTCAAATATAGAACCTACAACAAAAATACTCAACAAAATCCAAAAAAATCGAAGTTGATTTCAAATAAATTTATTAAAATTTGACACTTCCAACTAAAATTTTTTTCACAATCCAACAAAATTGAAGTTATTTTTATCTAAATTTATTCAAATATAGACCCTACAACAAAAATACTCAACAAAATCCAAAAAAATCGAAGTTGATTTCAAATAAATTTATTAAAATTTGACACTTCTAACTAAAATTTTTTTCACAATCCAACAAAATTGAAGTTATTTTCATCTAAATTTACTCAAATATAGATCCTACAACAAAAATACTCAACAAAATAAAAAAAAATCGAAGTTGATTTCAAATAAATTTATTAAAATTTGACACTTCCAACTAATTTTTTTTTCACAATCCAACAAAATTGAATTTATTTTCATCTAAATTTAGTCAAATATAGATCCGACAACCAAAATACTCAACAAAATAAAAAAAAATCGAAGTTGATTTCAAATAAATTTATTAAAATTTGACACTTCCAACTAAAATTTTTTTCATAATCCAACAAAATTGAAGTTATTTTCATCTAAATTTACTCAAATATAGATCCTACAACCAAAATACGCAACAAAATCCAAAAAAATCGAAGTTGATTTCAAATGAATTTATTAACATTTGACCAAAATCTTGTCAAAATCCTAAAAATTGAAGTTATTTTCATCTAAATTTACTCAAATATAGACCTTACAACAAAAATACTCAACAAAATCCAAAAAAATCGAAGTTGATTTCAAATAAATTTATTAAAATTTGACATTTCCAACTAAAATTTTTTTCATAATCCAACAAAATTGATGTTATTTTCATCTAAATTTACTCAAATATAGATCCTACAACAAAAATACTGAACAAAATCCAAAAAAAATCGAAGTTGATTTCAAATAAATTTATTAAAATTTGACATTTCCAACTAAATTTTTTTTCAGAATCCAACAAAATTGAAGTTATTTTCATCTAAATTTACTCAAATATAGACCCTACAACAAAAATACTCAGCAAAATCCAAAAAAATCGAAGTTGATTTCAAATAAATTTATTAAAATTTGACACTTCCAACTAATTTTTTTTTCATAATCCAACAAAATTTAATTTATTTTCATCTACATTTACTCAAATATAGACCCTACAACAAAAATACTCAGCAAAATCCAAAAAAATCGAAGTTGATTTCAAATAAATTTATTAAAATTTGACACTTCCAACTAATTTTTTTTTCATAATCCAACAAAATTGACGTTATTTTCATCTAAATTTACTCAAATATAGATCCTACAACAAAACTACTCAACAAAATCCAAAAAAATCGAAGTTGATTTCAAATCAATTTATTAAAATTTGACCCTTCCAACTAAAATTTTTTATCACAATCCAACAAAATTGAAGTTATTTTCATCTAAATTTAATCAAATATAGATCCTACAACAAGAATACTCAACAAAATAAAAAAAAATCGAAGTTGATTTCAAATAAATTTATTAAAATTTGACACTTCCAACTAAAATTTTTTTCATAATCCAACAAAATTGAAGTTATTTTCATCTAAATTTACTCAAATATAGATCCTACAACCAAAATACGCAACAAAATCCAAAAAAATCGAAGTTGATTTCAAATAAATTTATTAAAATTTGACACTTCCAACTAAATTTTTTTTCATAATCCAACAAAATTGAAGTTATTTTCATCTAAATTTAGTCAAATATAGATCCTACAACCAAAATAGTCATCAAAATCCAAAAAATCGAAGTTGATTTCAAACGTTTTTATTAAAATTTGACCAAAATCTTGTCAAAATCCAAAAAATTGAAGTTATTTTCATCTAAATTTACTCAAATATAGAACCTACAACAAAAATACTCAACAAAATCCAAAAAAATCGAAGTTGATTTCAAATAAATTTATTAAAATTTGACACTTCCAACTAAAATTTTTTTCACAATCCAACAAAATTGAAGTTATTTTTATCTAAATTTATTCAAATATAGACCCTACAACAAAAATACTCAACAAAATCCAAAAAAATCGAAGTTGATTTCAAATAAATTTATTAAAATTTGACACTTCTAACTAAAATTTTTTTCACAATCCAACAAAATTGAAGTTATTTTCATCTAAATTTACTCAAATATAGATCCTACAACAAAAATACTCAACAAAATAAAAAAAAATCGAAGTTGATTTCAAATAAATTTATTAAAATTTGACACTTCCAACTAATTTTTTTTTCACAATCCAACAAAATTGAAGTTATTTTCAACTAAATTTAATCAAATATAGATCCTACAACAAAAATACTCGACAAAATCCAAAAAAATCGAAGTTGATTTCATATGAATTTATTAAAATTTGACACTTCCAACTAAAATTTTTTTATAATCCAACAAAATTGAAGTTATTTTCATCTAAATTTAGTCAAATATAGATCCTACAACAAAAATACTCAACAAAATCCAAAAAAATCGAAGTTGATTTCAAATAAATTTATTAAAATTTGACCCTTCCAACTAAAATTTTTTTTCACAATCCAAAAAATTGAAGTTATTTTCATCTAAATCTACTCAAATATAGATCCTACAACAAAAATACTCAACAAAATCCAAAATAATCGAAGTTGATTTCAAATAAATTTAAAAATTCGACACTTCCAACTAAAATTTTTTTCACAATCCAAAAAATTGATGTTATTTTCATCTAAATTTACTCAAATATAGATCCTACAACAAAAATACTCAATAAAATCTAAAAAAATCGAAGTTGGTTTCAAATAATATTATTAAAATTTGACACTTCCAAATAAGTTTTTTTCACAATCCAACAAAATTGAAGTTATTTTCATCTAAATTTAATCAAATATAGATCCTACAACAAGAATACTCAACAAAATCCAAAAAAATCGAAGTTGATTTCAAATGAATTTATTAAAATTTGACAAAAATCTTGTCTACATCCAAGAAAATTGAAGTTATTTTCATCTGAATTTAGTCAAATATAGATCCTACAACAAAATACTCATCAAAATCCAAAAAAATCGAAGTTGATTTCAAATAAATTTATTAAAATTTGACACTTCCAACTAAATTTTTTTTCATAATCCAACAAAACTGAATTTATTTTCATCTAAATTTAGTCAAATATAGATCCTACAACCAAAATACTCAACAAAATAAAGAAAAATCGAAGTTGATTTCAAATAAATTTATTAAAATTTGACACTTCCAACTAAATTTTTTTTTCATAATCCAACAAAATTGAAGTTATTTTCATCTAAATTTACTCAAATATAGATCCTACAACCAAAATACGCAACAAAATCCAAAATAATCGAAGTTGATTTCAAATAAATTTAAAAATTCGACACTTCCAACTAAAATTTTTTTCACAATCCAAAAAATTGATGTTATTTTCATCTAAATTTACTCAAATATAGATCCTACAACAAAACTACTCAACAAAATCCAAAAAAATCGAAGTTGATTTCAAATCAATTTATTAAAATTTGACCCTTCCAACTAAAATTTTTTATCACAATCCAACAAAATTGAAGTTATTTTCATCTAAATTTAATCAAATATAGATCCTACAACAAGAATACTCAACAAAATCCAAAAAAATCGAAGTTGATTTCAAATCAATTTATTAAAATTTGACAAAAATCTTGTCTACATCCAAGAAAATTGAAGTTATTTTCATCTAAATTTAGTCAAATATAGATCCTACAACCAAAGTACTCATCAAAGTCCAAAAAAATCGAAGTTGATTTCAAATAAATTTATTAAAATTTGACACTTCCAACTAAATTTTTTTTCATAATCCAACAAAATTGAATTTATTTTCATCTAAATTTAGTCAAATATAGATCCTACAACCAAAATACTCAACAAAATAAAAAAAAATCGAAGTTGATTTCAAATAAATTTATTAAAATTTGACACTTCCAACTAAAATTTTTTTCATAATCCAACAAAATTGAAGTTATTTTCATCTAAATTTACTCAAATATAGATCCTACAACCAAAATACGCAACAAAATCCAAAAAAATCGAAGTTGATTTCAAATGAATTTATTAACATTTGACCAAAATCCTGTCAAAATCCAAAAAATTGAAGTTATTTTCATCTAAATTTACTCAAATATAGATCCTACAACAAAAATACTCAACAAAACCCAAAAAAATCGAAGTTGATTTCAAATGATTTTATTAAAATTTGACAAAAATCTTGTCTACATCCAAGAAAATTGAAGTTATTTTCATCTAAATTTAGTCAAATATAGATCCTACAACCAAAGTACTCATCAAAGTCCAAAAAAATCGAAGTTGATTTCAAATAAATTTATTAAAATTTGACACTTCCAACTAAATTTTTTTTCATAATCCAACAAAATTGAATTTATTTTCATCTAAATTTAGTCAAATATAGATCCTACAACAAAACTACTCAACAAAATCCAAAAAAATCGAAGTTGATTTCAAATCAATTTATTAAAATTTGACCCTTCCAACTAAAATTTTTTATCACAATCCAACAAAATTGAAGTTATTTTCATCTAAATTTAATCAAATATAGATCCTACAACAAAAATACTCAACAAAACCCAAAAAAATCGAAGTTGATTTCAAATGATTTTATTAAAATTTGACAAAAATCTTGTCTACATACAAGAAAATTGAAGTTATTTTCATCTAAATTTAGTCAAATATAGATCCTACAACCAAAATAGTCATCAAAATCCAAAAAATCGAAGTTGATTTCAAATAAATTTATTAAAATTTGACACTTCCAACTAAATTTTTTTTCATAATCCAACAAAATTGAAGTTATTTTCATCTAAATTTAGTCAAATATAGATCCTACAACCAAAATAGTCATCAAAATCCAAAAAATCGAAGTTGATTTCAAACGTTTTTATTAAAATTTGACCAAAATCTTGTCAAAATCCAAAAAATTGAAGTTATTTTCATCTAAATTTACTCAAATATAGAACCTACAACAAAAATACTCAACAAAATCCAAAAAAATCGAAGTTGATTTCAAATAAATTTATTAAAATTTGACACTTCCAACTAAAATTTTTTTCACAATCCAACAAAATTGAAGTTATTTTTATCTAAATTTATTCAAATATAGACCCTACAACAAAAATACTCAACAAAATCCAAAAAAATCGAAGTTGATTTCAAATAAATTTATTAAAATTTGACACTTCTAACTAAAATTTTTTTCACAATCCAACAAAATTGAAGTTATTTTCATCTAAATTTACTCAAATATAGATCCTACAACAAAAATACTCAACAAAATAAAAAAAAATCGAAGTTGATTTCAAATAAATTTATTAAAATTTGACACTTCCAACTAATTTTTTTTTCACAATCCAACAAAATTGAATTTATTTTCATCTAAATTTAGTCAAATATAGATCCGACAACCAAAATACTCAACAAAATAAAAAAAAATCGAAGTTGATTTCAAATAAATTTATTAAAATTTGACACTTCCAACTAAAATTTTTTTCATAATCCAACAAAATTGAAGTTATTTTCATCTAAATTTACTCAAATATAGATCCTACAACCAAAATACGCAACAAAATCCAAAAAAATCGAAGTTGATTTCAAATGAATTTATTAACATTTGACCAAAATCTTGTCAAAATCCAAAAAATTGAAGTTATTTTCATCTAAATTTACTCAAATATAGACCTTACAACAAAAATACTCAACAAAATCCAAAAAAATCGAAGTTGATTTCAAATAAATTTATTAAAATTTGACATTTCCAACTAAAATTTTTTTCATAATCCAACAAAATTGATGTTATTTTCATCTAAATTTACTCAAATATAGATCCTACAACAAAAATACTCAACAAAATCCAAAAAAAATCGAAGTTGATTTCAAATAAATTTATTAAAATTTGACACTTCCAACTAAAATTTTTTTCATAATCCAACAAAATTGAAGTTATTTTCATCTAAATTTACTCAAATATAGATCCTACAACCAAAATACGCAACAAAATCCAAAAAAATCGAAGTTGATTTCAAATGAATTTATTAACATTTGACCAAAATCCTGTCAAAATCCAAAAAATTGAAGTTATTTTCATCTAAATTTACTCAAATATAGATCCTACAACAAAAATACTCAACAAAACCCAAAAAAATCGAAGTTGATTTCAAATGATTTTATTAAAATTTGACAAAAATCTTGTCTACATCCAAGAAAATTGAAGTTATTTTCATCTAAATTTAGTCAAATATAGATCCTACAACCAAAGTACTCATCAAAGTCCAAAAAAATCGAAGTTGATTTCAAATAAATTTATTAAAATTTGACACTTCCAACTAAATTTTTTTTCATAATCCAACAAAATTGAATTTATTTTCATCTAAATTTAGTCAAATATAGATCCTACAACAAAACTACTCAACAAAATCCAAAAAAATCGAAGTTGATTTCAAATCAATTTATTAAAATTTGACCCTTCCAACTAAAATTTTTTATCACAATCCAACAAAATTGAAGTTATTTTCATCTAAATTTAATCAAATATAGATCCTACAACAAAAATACTCAACAAAACCCAAAAAAATCGAAGTTGATTTCAAATGATTTTATTAAAATTTGACAAAAATCTTGTCTACATACAAGAAAATTGAAGTTATTTTCATCTAAATTTAGTCAAATATAGATCCTACAACCAAAATAGTCATCAAAATCCAAAAAATCGAAGTTGATTTCAAATAAATTTATTAAAATTTGACACTTCCAACTAAATTTTTTTTCATAATCCAACAAAATTGAAGTTATTTTCATCTAAATTTAGTCAAATATAGATCCTACAACCAAAATAGTCATCAAAATCCAAAAAATCGAAGTTGATTTCAAACGTTTTTATTAAAATTTGACCAAAATCTTGTCAAAATCCAAAAAATTGAAGTTATTTTCATCTAAATTTACTCAAATATAGAACCTACAACAAAAATACTCAACAAAATCCAAAAAAATCGAAGTTGATTTCAAATAAATTTATTAAAATTTGACACTTCCAACTAAAATTTTTTTCACAATCCAACAAAATTGAAGTTATTTTTATCTAAATTTATTCAAATATAGACCCTACAACAAAAATACTCAACAAAATCCAAAAAAATCGAAGTTGATTTCAAATAAATTTATTAAAATTTGACACTTCTAACTAAAATTTTTTTCACAATCCAACAAAATTGAAGTTATTTTCATCTAAATTTACTCAAATATAGATCCTACAACAAAAATACTCAACAAAATAAAAAAAAATCGAAGTTGATTTCAAATAAATTTATTAAAATTTGACACTTCCAACTAATTTTTTTTTCACAATCCAACAAAATTGAATTTATTTTCATCTAAATTTAGTCAAATATAGATCCGACAACCAAAATACTCAACAAAATAAAAAAAAATCGAAGTTGATTTCAAATAAATTTATTAAAATTTGACACTTCCAACTAAAATTTTTTTCATAATCCAACAAAATTGAAGTTATTTTCATCTAAATTTACTCAAATATAGATCCTACAACCAAAATACGCAACAAAATCCAAAAAAATCGAAGTTGATTTCAAATGAATTTATTAACATTTGACCAAAATCTTGTCAAAATCCTAAAAATTGAAGTTATTTTCATCTAAATTTACTCAAATATAGACCTTACAACAAAAATACTCAACAAAATCCAAAAAAATCGAAGTTGATTTCAAATAAATTTATTAAAATTTGACATTTCCAACTAAAATTTTTTTCATAATCCAACAAAATTGATGTTATTTTCATCTAAATTTACTCAAATATAGATCCTACAACAAAAATACTGAACAAAATCCAAAAAAAATCGAAGTTGATTTCAAATAAATTTATTAAAATTTGACATTTCCAACTAAATTTTTTTTCAGAATCCAACAAAATTGAAGTTATTTTCATCTAAATTTACTCAAATATAGACCCTACAACAAAAATACTCAGCAAAATCCAAAAAAATCGAAGTTGATTTCAAATAAATTTATTAAAATTTGACACTTCCAACTAATTTTTTTTTCATAATCCAACAAAATTTAATTTATTTTCATCTACATTTACTCAAATATAGACCCTACAACAAAAATACTCAGCAAAATCCAAAAAAATCGAAGTTGATTTCAAATAAATTTATTAAAATTTGACACTTCCAACTAATTTTTTTTTCATAATCCAACAAAATTGACGTTATTTTCATCTAAATTTACTCAAATATAGATCCTACAACAAAACTACTCAACAAAATCCAAAAAAATCGAAGTTGATTTCAAATCAATTTATTAAAATTTGACCCTTCCAACTAAAATTTTTTATCACAATCCAACAAAATTGAAGTTATTTTCATCTAAATTTAATCAAATATAGATCCTACAACAAGAATACTCAACAAAATAAAAAAAAATCGAAGTTGATTTCAAATAAATTTATTAAAATTTGACACTTCCAACTAAAATTTTTTTCATAATCCAACAAAATTGAAGTTATTTTCATCTAAATTTACTCAAATATAGATCCTACAACCAAAATACGCAACAAAATCCAAAAAAATCGAAGTTGATTTCAAATAAATTTATTAAAATTTGACACTTCCAACTAAATTTTTTTTCATAATCCAACAAAATTGAAGTTATTTTCATCTAAATTTAGTCAAATATAGATCCTACAACCAAAATAGTCATCAAAATCCAAAAAATCGAAGTTGATTTCAAACGTTTTTATTAAAATTTGACCAAAATCTTGTCAAAATCCAAAAAATTGAAGTTATTTTCATCTAAATTTACTCAAATATAGAACCTACAACAAAAATACTCAACAAAATCCAAAAAAATCGAAGTTGATTTCAAATAAATTTATTAAAATTTGACACTTCCAACTAAAATTTTTTTCACAATCCAACAAAATTGAAGTTATTTTTATCTAAATTTATTCAAATATAGACCCTACAACAAAAATACTCAACAAAATCCAAAAAAATCGAAGTTGATTTCAAATAAATTTATTAAAATTTGACACTTCTAACTAAAATTTTTTTCACAATCCAACAAAATTGAAGTTATTTTCATCTAAATTTACTCAAATATAGATCCTACAACAAAAATACTCAACAAAATAAAAAAAAATCGAAGTTGATTTCAAATAAATTTATTAAAATTTGACACTTCCAACTAATTTTTTTTTCACAATCCAACAAAATTGAAGTTATTTTCAACTAAATTTAATCAAATATAGATCCTACAACAAAAATACTCGACAAAATCCAAAAAAATCGAAGTTGATTTCATATGAATTTATTAAAATTTGACACTTCCAACTAAAATTTTTTTATAATCCAACAAAATTGAAGTTATTTTCATCTAAATTTAGTCAAATATAGATCCTACAACAAAAATACTCAACAAAATCCAAAAAAATCGAAGTTGATTTCAAATAAATTTATTAAAATTTGACCCTTCCAACTAAAATTTTTTTTCACAATCCAAAAAATTGAAGTTATTTTCATCTAAATCTACTCAAATATAGATCCTACAACAAAAATACTCAACAAAATCCAAAATAATCGAAGTTGATTTCAAATAAATTTAAAAATTCGACACTTCCAACTAAAATTTTTTTCACAATCCAAAAAATTGATGTTATTTTCATCTAAATTTACTCAAATATAGATCCTACAACAAAAATACTCAATAAAATCTAAAAAAATCGAAGTTGGTTTCAAATAATATTATTAAAATTTGACACTTCCAAATAAGTTTTTTTCACAATCCAACAAAATTGAAGTTATTTTCATCTAAATTTAATCAAATATAGATCCTACAACAAGAATACTCAACAAAATCCAAAAAAATCGAAGTTGATTTCAAATGAATTTATTAAAATTTGACAAAAATCTTGTCTACATCCAAGAAAATTGAAGTTATTTTCATCTGAATTTAGTCAAATATAGATCCTACAACAAAATACTCATCAAAATCCAAAAAAATCGAAGTTGATTTCAAATAAATTTATTAAAATTTGACACTTCCAACTAAATTTTTTTTCATAATCCAACAAAACTGAATTTATTTTCATCTAAATTTAGTCAAATATAGATCCTACAACCAAAATACTCAACAAAATAAAGAAAAATCGAAGTTGATTTCAAATAAATTTATTAAAATTTGACACTTCCAACTAAATTTTTTTTTCATAATCCAACAAAATTGAAGTTATTTTCATCTAAATTTACTCAAATATAGATCCTACAACCAAAATACGCAACAAAATCCAAAATAATCGAAGTTGATTTCAAATAAATTTAAAAATTCGACACTTCCAACTAAAATTTTTTTCACAATCCAAAAAATTGATGTTATTTTCATCTAAATTTACTCAAATATAGATCCTACAACAAAAATACTCAACAAAATCCAAAAAAATCGAAGTTGATTTCAAATCAATTTATTAAAATTTGACCCTTCCAACTAAAATTTTTTATCACAATCCAACAAAATTGAAGTTATTTTCATCTAAATTTACTCAAATATAAACCCTACAACAAAAATACTCAGCAAAATCCAAAAAAATCGAAGTTGATTTCAAATAAATTTATTAAAATTTGACACTTCCAACTAATTTTTTTTTCATAATCCAACAAAATTTAATTTATTTTCATCTACATTTACTCAAATATAGACCCTACAACAAAAATACTCAGCAAAATCCAAAAAAATCGAAGTTGATTTCAAATAAATTTATTAAAATTTGACACTTCCAACTAATTTTTTTTTCATAATCCAACAAAATTGAAGTTATTTTCATCTAAATTTACTCAAATATAGATCCTACAACCAAAATACGCAACAAAATCCAAAAAAATCGAAGTTGATTTCAAATGAATTTATTAAAATTTGACACTTCCAACTAAAATTTTTTTCACAATCCAAAAAATTGATGTTATTTTCATCTAAATTTACTCAAATATAGATCCTACAACAAAAATACTCAATAAAATCTAAAAAAATCGAAGTTGGTCTCAAATAATATTATTAAAATTTGACACTTCCAAATAAGTTTTTTTCACAATCCAACAAAATTGAAGTTATTTTCATCTAAATTTAATCAAATATAGATCCTACAACAAGAATACTCAACAAAATCCAAAAAAATCGAAGTTGATTTCAAATAAATTTATTAAAATTTGACACTTCCAACTAAAATTTTTTTCATACTCCAACAAAATTGAAGTTATTTTCATCTAAATTTACTCAAATATAGATCCTACAACAAAAATACTCAACAAAACCCAAAAAAATCGAAGTTGATTTCAAATGATTTTATTAAAATTTGACAAAAATCTTGTCTACATACATGAAAATTGAAGTTATTTTCATCTAAATTTAGTCAAATATAGATCCTACAACCAAAATAGTCATCAAAATCCAAAAAATCGAAGTTGATTTCAAATAAATTTATTAACATTTGACACTTCCAACTAAATTTTTTTTCATAATCCAACAAAATTGAAGTTATTTTCATCTAAATTTAGTCAAATATAGATCCTACAACCAAAATAGTCATCAAAATCCAAAAAATCGAAGTTGATTTCAAACGTTTTTATTAAAATTTGACCAAAATCTTGTCAAAATCCAAAAAATTGAAGTTATTTTCATCTAAATTTACTCAAATATAGAACCTACAACAAAAATACTCAACAAAATCCAAAAAAATCGAAGTTGATTTCAAATAAATTTATTAAAATTTGACACTTCCAACTAAAATTTTTTTCACAATCCAACAAAATTGAAGTTATTTTTATCTAAATTTATTCAAATATAGACCCTACAACAAAAATACTCAACAAAATCCAAAAAAATCGAAGTTGATTTCAAATAAATTTATTAAAATTTGACACTTCTAACTAAAATTTTTTTCACAATCCAACAAAATTGAAGTTATTTTCATCTAAATTTACTCAAATATAGATCCTACAACAAAAATACTCAACAAAATAAAAAAAAATCGAAGTTGATTTCAAATAAATTTATTAAAATTTGACACTTCCAACTAATTTTTTTTTCACAATCCAACAAAATTGAAGTTATTTTCAACTAAATTTAATCAAATATAGATCCTACAACAAAAATACTCGACAAAATCCAAAAAAATCGAAGTTGATTTCATATGAATTTATTAAAAGTTGACACTTCCAACTAAAATTTTTTTATAATCCAACAAAATTGAAGTTATTTTCATCTAAATTTAGTCAAATATAGATCCTACAACAAAAATACTCAACAAAATCCAAAAAAATCGAAGTTGATTTCAAATAAATTTATTAAAATTTGACCCTTCCAACTAAAATTTTTTTTCACAATCCAAAAAATTGAAGTTATTTTCATCTAAATCTACTCAAATATAGATCCTACAACAAAAATACTCAACAAAATCCAAAATAATCGAAGTTGATTTCAAATAAATTTAAAAATTCGACACTTCCAACTAAAATTTTTTTCACAATCCAAAAAATTGATGTTATTTTCATCTAAATTTACTCAAATATAGATCCTACAACAAAAATACTCAATAAAATCTAAAAAAATCGAAGTTGGTTTCAAATAATATTATTAAAATTTGACACTTCCAAATAAGTTTTTTTCACAATCCAACAAAATTGAAGTTATTTTCATCTAAATTTAATCAAATATAGATCCTACAACAAGAATACTCAACAAAATCCAAAAAAATCGAAGTTGATTTCAAATGAATTTATTAAAATTTGACAAAAATCTTGTCTACATCCAAGAAAATTGAAGTTATTTTCATCTGAATTTAGTCAAATATAGATCCTACAACAAAATACTCATCAAAATCCAAAAAAATCGAAGTTGATTTCAAATAAATTTATTAAAATTTGACACTTCCAACTAAATTTTTTTTCATAATCCAACAAAACTGAATTTATTTTCATCTAAATTTAGTCAAATATAGATCCTACAACCAAAATACTCAACAAAATAAAGAAAAATCGAAGTTGATTTCAAATAAATTTATTAAAATTTGACACTTCCAACTAAATTTTTTTTTCATAATCCAACAAAATTGAAGTTATTTTCATCTAAATTTACTCAAATATAGATCCTACAACCAAAATACGCAACAAAATCCAAAATAATCGAAGTTGATTTCAAATAAATTTAAAAATTCGACACTTCCAACTAAAATTTTTTTCACAATCCAAAAAATTGATGTTATTTTCATCTAAATTTACTCAAATATAGATCCTACAACAAAAATACTCAACAAAATCCAAAAAAATCGAAGTTGATTTCAAATCAATTTATTAAAATTTGACCCTTCCAACTAAAATTTTTTATCACAATCCAACAAAATTGAAGTTATTTTCATCTAAATTTAATCAAATATAGATCCTACAACAAGAATACTCAACAAAATCCAAAAAAATCGAAGTTGATTTCAAATCAATTTATTAAAATTTGACAAAAATCTTGTCTACATCCAAGAAAATTGAAGTTATTTTCATCTAAATTTAGTCAAATATAGATCCTACAACCAAAGTACTCATCATAATCCAAAAAAATCGAAGTTGATTTCAAATAAATTTATTAAAATTTGACACTTCCAACTAAATTTTTTTTCATAATCCAACAAAATTGAATTTATTTTCATCTAAATTTAGACAAATATAGATCCTACAACCAAAATACTCAACAAAATAAAAAAAAATCGAAGTTGATTTCAAATAAATTTATTAAAATTTGACATTTCCAACTAATTTTTTTTCAGAATCCAACAAAATTGAAGTTATTTTCATCTAAATTTACTCAAATATAGACCCTACAACAAAAATACTCATCAAAATCCAAAAAAATCGAAGTTGATTTCAAATGAATTTATTAAAATTTGACAAAAATCTTGTCTACATCCAAGAAAATTGAAGTTATTTTCATCTAAATTTAGTCAAATATAGATCCTACAACCAAAATAGTCCTCAAAATCCAAAAAATCGAAGTTGATTTCAAATAAATTTATTAAAATTTGACACTTCCAACTAAATTTTTTTTCATAATCCAACAAAATTGAAGTTATTTTCATCTAAATTTACTCAAATATAGATCCTACAACCAAAATACTCAACAAAATACAAAAAAATCGAAGTTGATTTCAAATGAATTTATTAAAATTTGACCAAAATCTTGTCAAAATCCAAGAAAATTGAAGTTATTTTCATCTAAATTTAGTCAAATATAGATCCTACAACAAAAATACTCAACAAAATCCAAAAAAAATCGAAGTTGATTTCAAATAAATTTATTAAAATTTGACATTTCCAACTAAATTTTTTTCAGAATCCAACAAAATTGAAGTTATTTTCATCTAAATTTACTCAAATATAGACCCTACAACAAAAATACTCATCAAAATCCAAAAAAATCGAAGTTGATTTCAAATTAATTTATTAAAATTTGACAAAAATCTTGTCTACATCCAAGAAAATTGAAGTTATATTCATCTAAATTTACTCAAATATAGATCCTACAACAAAAATACTCAACAAAACCCAAAAAAATCGAAGTTGATTTCAAATGATTTTATTAAAATTTGACAAAAATCTTGTCTACATACAAGAAAATTGAAGTTATTTTCATTTAAATTTAGTCAAATATAGATCCTACAACCAAAATAGTCATCAAAATCCAAAAAATCGAAGTTGATTTCAAATAAATTTATTAAAATTTGACACTTCCAACTAAATTTTTTTTCATAATCCAACAAAATTGAAGTTATTTTCATCTTAATTTACTCAAATATAGATCCTACAACCAAAATACTCAACAAAATACAAAAAAATCGAAGTTGATTTCAAATGAATTTATTAAAATTTGACCAAAATCTTGTCAAAATCCAAGAAAATTGAAGTTATTTTCATCTAAATTTAGTCAAATATAGATCCTACAACCAAAATACTCGACAAAATCCAAAAAAATCGAAGTTGATTTCATATGAATTTATTAAAATTTGACACTTCCAACTAAATTTTTTTTTATAATCCAACAAAATTGAAGTTATTTTCATCTAAATTTAGTCAAATATAGATCCTACAACCAAAATACTTATCAAAATCCAAAAAAATCGAAGTTGATTTCAAATGAATTTATTAAAATTTGACAAAAATCTTGTCTACATCCAAGAAAATTGAAGTTATTTTCATCTAAATTTACTCAAATATAGATCCTACAACAAAAATAATCAACAAAATCCAAAAAAATCGAAGTTGATTTCAAATGATTTTATTAAAATTTGACAAAAATCTTGTCTACATACAAGAAAATTGAAGTTATTTTCATCTAAATTTAGTCAAATATAGATCCTACAACCAAAATAGACATCAAAATCCAAAAAATTGAAGTTGATTTCAAACGATTTTATTACAATTTGACCAAAATCTTGTAAAAATCCAAAAAATTGAAGTTATTTTCATCTAAATTTACTCAAATATAGATCCTACAACCAAAATACGCAACAAAATCCAAAATAATCGAAGTTGATTTCAAATAAATTTAAAAATTCGACACTTCCAACTAAAATTTTTTTCACAATCCAAAAAATTGATGTTATTTTCATCTAAATTTACTCAAATATAGATCCTACAACAAAAATACTCAACAAAATCCAAAAAAATCGAAGTTGATTTCAAATCAATTTATTAAAATTTGACCCTTCCAACTAAAATTTTTTATCACAATCCAACAAAATTGAAGTTATTTTCATCTAAATTTAATCAAATATAGATCCTACAACAAGAATACTCAACAAAATCCAAAAAAATCGAAGTTGATTTCAAATCAATTTATTAAAATTTGAAAAAAATCTTGTCTACATCCAAGAAAATTGAAGTTATTTTCATCTAAATTTAGTCAAATATAGATCCTACAACCAAAGTACTCATCAAAATCCAAAAAAATCGAAGTTGATTTCAAATAAATTTATTAAAATTTGACACTTCCAACTAAATTTTTTTTCATAATCCAACAAAATTGAATTTATTTTCATCTAAATTTAGTCAAATATAGATCCTACAACCAAAATACTCAACAAAATAAAAAAAAATCGGAGTTGATTTCAAATAAATTTATTAAAATTTGACACTTCCAACTAAAATTTTTATCATAATTCAACAAAATTGAAGTTATTTTCATCTAAATTTACTCAAATATAGACCCTGCAACAAAAATACGCAACAAAATCCAAAAAAATCGAAGTTGATTTCAAATGAATTTATTAAAATTTGACCAAAATCTTGTCAAAATCCAAAAAATTGAAGTTATTTTCATCTAAATTTAATCAAATATAGATCCTACAACAAAAATACTCGACAAAATCCAAAAAAATCGAAGTTGATTTCATATGAATTTATTAAAATTTGACACTTCCAACTAAAATTTTTTTATAATCCAACAAAATTGAAGTTATTTTCATCTAAATTTAGTCAAATATAGATCCTACAACAAAAATACTCAAAAAAATCCAAAAAAATCGAAGTTGATTTCAAATAAATTTATTAAAATTTGACCCTTCCAACTAAAATTTTTTTTCACAATTCAAAAAATTGAAGTTATTTTCATCTAAATTTAATCAAATATAGATCCTACAACCAAAATAGTCCTCAAAATCCAAAAAATCGAAGTTGATTTCAAATAAATTTATTAAAATTTGACACTTCCAACTAAATTTTTTTTCATAATCCAACAAAATTGAAGTTATTTTCATCTAAATTTACTCAAATATAGATCCTACAACCAAAATACTCAACAAAATACAAAAAAATCGAAGTTGATTTCAAATGAATTTATTAAAATTTGACCAAAATCTTGTCAAAATCCAAGAAAATTGAAGTTATTTTCATCTAAATTTAGTCAAATATAGATCCTACAACCAAAATACTCGACAAAAACCAAAAAAATCGAAGTAGATTTCATATGAATTTATTAAAATTTGACACTTCCAACTAAATTTTTTTTTATAATCCAACAAAATTGAAGTTATTTTCATCTAAATTTAGTCAAATATAGATCCTACAACCAAAATACTTATCAAAATCCAAAAAAATCGAAGTTGATTTCAAATGAATTTATTAAAATTTGACAAAAATCTTGTCTACATCCAAGAAAATTGAAGTTATTTTCATCTAAATTTACTCAAATATGGATCCTACAACAAAAATAATCAACAAAATCCAAAAAAATCGAAGTTGATTTCAAATGATTTTATTAAAATTTGACAAAAATCTTGTCTACATACAAGAAAATTGAAGTTATTTTCATCTAAATTTAGTCAAATATAGATCCTACAACCAAAATAGACATCAAAATCCAAAAAATTGAAGTTGATTTCAAACGATTTTATTAAAATTTGAGCAAAATCTTGTCAAAATCCAAAAAATTGAAGTTATTTTCATCTAAATTTACTCAAATATAGAACCTACAACCTAAATACTCAACAAAATAAAAAAAAATCGAAGTTGATTTCAAATAAATTTATTAAAATTTGACACTTCCAACTAAAATTTTTTTCATAATCCAACAAAATTGAAGTTGTTTTCATCTAAATTTACTCAAATATAGATCCTACAACCAAAATACGCAACAAAATCCAAAAAAATCGAAGTTGATTTCAAATGAATTTATTAAAATTTGACCAAAATCTTGTCAAAATCCAAAAAATTGAAGTTGTTTTCATCTAAATTTACTCAAATATAGATCCTACAACAAAAATACTCAACAAAATCCAAAAAAAATCGAAGTTGATTTCAAATAAATTTATTAAAATTTGACACTTCCAACTAATTTTTTTTTCATAATCCAACAAAATTGAAGTTATTTTCATCTAAATTTACTCAAATATAGATCCTACAACCAAAATACGCAACAAAATCCAAAAAAATCGAAGTTGATTTCAAATGAATTTATTAAAATTTGACACTTCCAACTAAAATTTTTTTCACAATCCAAAAAATTGATGTTATTTTCATCTAAATTTACTCAAATATAGATCCTACAACAAAAATACTCAATAAAATCTAAAAAAATCGAAGTTGGTCTCAAATAATATTATTAAAATTTGACACTTCCAAATAAGTTTTTTTCACAATCCAACAAAATTGAAGTTATTTTCATCTAAATTTAATCAAATATAGATCCTACAACAAGAATACTCAACAAAATCCAAAAAAATCGAAGTTGATTTCAAATAAATTTATTAAAATTTGACACTTCCAACTAAAATTTTTTTCATACTCCAACAAAATTGAAGTTATTTTCATCTAAATTTACTCAAATATAGACCCTACAACAAAAATACTCATCAAAATCCATAAAAATCGAAGTTGATTTCAAATGAATTTATTAAAATTTGACAAAAATCTTGTCTACATCCAAGAAAATTGAAGTTATTTTCATCTAAATTTACTCAAATATAGATCCTACAACAAAAATACTCAACAAAACCCAAAAAAATCGAAGTTGATTTCAAATGATTTTATTAAAATTTGACAAAAATCTTGTCTACATACATGAAAATTGAAGTTATTTTCATCTAAATTTAGTCAAATATAGATCCTACAACCAAAATAGTCATCAAAATCCAAAAAATCGAAGTTGATTTCAAATAAATTTATTAAAATTTGACACTTCCAACTAAATTTTTTTTCATAATCCAACAAAATTGAAGTTATTTTCATCTAAATTTAGTCAAATATAGATCCTACAACCAAAATAGTCATCAAAATCCAAAAAATCGAAGTTGATTTCAAACGTTTTTATTAAAATTTGACCAAAATCTTGTCAAAATCCAAAAAATTGAAGTTATTTTCATCTAAATTTACTCAAATATAGAACCTACAACAAAAATACTCAACAAAATCCAAAAAAATCGAAGTTGATTTCAAATAAATTTATTAAAATTTGACACTTCCAACTAAAATTTTTTTCACAATCCAACAAAATTGAAGTTATTTTTATCTAAATTTATTCAAATATAGACCCTACAACAAAAATACTCAACAAAATCCAAAAAAATCGAAGTTGATTTCAAATAAATTTATTAAAATTTGACACTTCTAACTAAAATTTTTTTCACAATCCAACAAAATTGAAGTTATTTTCATCTAAATTTACTCAAATATAGATCCTACAACAAAAATACTCAACAAAATAAAAAAAAATCGAAGTTGATTTCAAATAAATTTATTAAAATTTGACACTTCCAACTAATTTTTTTTTCACAATCCAACAAAATTGAAGTTATTTTCAACTAAATTTAATCAAATATAGATCCTACAACAAAAATACTCGACAAAATCCAAAAAAATCGAAGTTGATTTCATATGAATTTATTAAAAGTTGACACTTCCAACTAAAATTTTTTTATAATCCAACAAAATTGAAGTTATTTTCATCTAAATTTAGTCAAATATAGATCCTACAACAAAAATACTCAACAAAATCCAAAAAAATCGAAGTTGATTTCAAATAAATTTATTAAAATTTGACCCTTCCAACTAAAATTTTTTTTCACAATCCAAAAAATTGAAGTTATTTTCATCTAAATCTACTCAAATATAGATCCTACAACAAAAATACTCAACAAAATCCAAAATAATCGAAGTTGATTTCAAATAAATTTAAAAATTCGACACTTCCAACTAAAATTTTTTTCACAATCCAAAAAATTGATGTTATTTTCATCTAAATTTACTCAAATATAGATCCTACAACAAAAATACTCAATAAAATCTAAAAAAATCGAAGTTGGTTTCAAATAATATTATTAAAATTTGACACTTCCAAATAAGTTTTTTTCACAATCCAACAAAATTGAAGTTATTTTCATCTAAATTTAATCAAATATAGATCCTACAACAAGAATACTCAACAAAATCCAAAAAAATCGAAGTTGATTTCAAATGAATTTATTAAAATTTGACAAAAATCTTGTCTACATCCAAGAAAATTGAAGTTATTTTCATCTGAATTTAGTCAAATATAGATCCTACAACAAAATACTCATCAAAATCCAAAAAAATCGAAGTTGATTTCAAATAAATTTATTAAAATTTGACACTTCCAACTAAATTTTTTTTCATAATCCAACAAAACTGAATTTATTTTCATCTAAATTTAGTCAAATATAGATCCTACAACCAAAATACTCAACAAAATAAAGAAAAATCGAAGTTGATTTCAAATAAATTTATTAAAATTTGACACTTCCAACTAAATTTTTTTTTCATAATCCAACAAAATTGAAGTTATTTTCATCTAAATTTACTCAAATATAGATCCTACAACCAAAATACGCAACAAAATCCAAAATAATCGAAGTTGATTTCAAATAAATTTAAAAATTCGACACTTCCAACTAAAATTTTTTTCACAATCCAAAAAATTGATGTTATTTTCATCTAAATTTACTCAAATATAGACCTTACAACAAAAATACTCAACAAAATCCAAAAAAATCGAAGTTGATTTCAAATAAATTTATTAAAATTTGACATTTCCAACTAAATTTTTTTTCAGAATCCAACAAAATTGAAGTTATTTTCATCTAAATTTACTCAAATATAGACCCTGCAACAAAAATACGCAACAAAATCCAAAAAAATCGAAGTTGATTTCAAATGAATTTATTAAAATTTGACCAAAATCTTGTCAAAATCCAAAAAATTGAAGTTATTTTCATCTAAATTTAATCAAATATAGATCCTACAACAAAAATACTCGACAAAATCCAAAAAAATCGAAGTTGATTTCATATGAATTTATTAAAATTTGACACTTCCAACTAAAATTTTTTTATAATCCAACAAAATTGAAGTTATTTTCATCTAAATTTAGTCAAATATAGATCCTACAACAAAAATACTCAACAAAATCCAAAAAAATCGAAGTTGATTTCAAATGATTTTATTAAAATTTGACAAAAATCTTGTCTACATACATGAAAATTGAAGTTATTTTCATCTAAATTTAGTCAAATATAGATCCTACAACCAAAATAGTCATCAAAATCCAAAAAATCGAAGTTGATTTCAAATAAATTTATTAAAATTTGACACTTCCAACTAAATTTTTTTTCATAATCCAACAAAATTGAAGTTATTTTCATCTAAATTTAGTCAAATATAGATCCTACAACCAAAATAGTCATCAAAATCCAAAAAATCGAAGTTGATTTCAAACGTTTTTATTAAAATTTGACCAAAATCTTGTCAAAATCCAAAAAATTGAAGTTATTTTCATCTAAATTTACTCAAATATAGAACCTACAACAAAAATACTCAACAAAATCCAAAAAAATCGAAGTTGATTTCAAATAAATTTATTAAAATTTGACACTTCCAACTAAAATTTTTTTCACAATCCAACAAAATTGAAGTTATTTTTATCTAAATTTATTCAAATATAGACCCTACAACAAAAATACTCAACAAAATCCAAAAAAATCGAAGTTGATTTCAAATAAATTTATTAAAATTTGACACTTCTAACTAAAATTTTTTTCACAATCCAACAAAATTGAAGTTATTTTCATCTAAATTTACTCAAATATAGATCCTACAACAAAAATACTCAACAAAATAAAAAAAAATCGAAGTTGATTTCAAATAAATTTATTAAAATTTGACACTTCCAACTAATTTTTTTTTCACAATCCAACAAAATTGAAGTTATTTTCAACTAAATTTAATCAAATATAGATCCTACAACAAAAATACTCGACAAAATCCAAAAAAATCGAAGTTGATTTCATATGAATTTATTAAAAGTTGACACTTCCAACTAAAATTTTTTTATAATCCAACAAAATTGAAGTTATTTTCATCTAAATTTAGTCAAATATAGATCCTACAACAAAAATACTCAACAAAATCCAAAAAAATCGAAGTTGATTTCAAATAAATTTATTAAAATTTGACCCTTCCAACTAAAATTTTTTTTCACAATCCAAAAAATTGAAGTTATTTTCATCTAAATCTACTCAAATATAGATCCTACAACAAAAATACTCAACAAAATCCAAAATAATCGAAGTTGATTTCAAATAAATTTAAAAATTCGACACTTCCAACTAAAATTTTTTTCACAATCCAAAAAATTGATGTTATTTTCATCTAAATTTACTCAAATATAGATCCTACAACAAAAATACTCAATAAAATCTAAAAAAATCGAAGTTGGTTTCAAATAATATTATTAAAATTTGACACTTCCAAATAAGTTTTTTTCACAATCCAACAAAATTGAAGTTATTTTCATCTAAATTTAATCAAATATAGATCCTACAACAAGAATACTCAACAAAATCCAAAAAAATCGAAGTTGATTTCAAATGAATTTATTAAAATTTGACAAAAATCTTGTCTACATCCAAGAAAATTGAAGTTATTTTCATCTGAATTTAGTCAAATATAGATCCTACAACAAAATACTCATCAAAATCCAAAAAAATCGAAGTTGATTTCAAATAAATTTATTAAAATTTGACACTTCCAACTAAATTTTTTTTCATAATCCAACAAAACTGAATTTATTTTCATCTAAATTTAGTCAAATATAGATCCTACAACCAAAATACTCAACAAAATAAAGAAAAATCGAAGTTGATTTCAAATAAATTTATTAAAATTTGACACTTCCAACTAAATTTTTTTTTCATAATCCAACAAAATTGAAGTTATTTTCATCTAAATTTACTCAAATATAGATCCTACAACCAAAATACGCAACAAAATCCAAAATAATCGAAGTTGATTTCAAATAAATTTAAAAATTCGACACTTCCAACTAAAATTTTTTTCACAATCCAAAAAATTGATGTTATTTTCATCTAAATTTACTCAAATATAGATCCTACAACAAAAATACTCAACAAAATCCAAAAAAATCGAAGTTGATTTCAAATCAATTTATTAAAATTTGACCCTTCCAACTAAAATTTTTTATCACAATCCAACAAAATTGAAGTTATTTTCATCTAAATTTAATCAAATATAGATCCTACAACAAGAATACTCAACAAAATCCAAAAAAATCGAAGTTGATTTCAAATCAATTTATTAAAATTTGACAAAAATCTTGTCTACATCCAAGAAAATTGAAGTTATTTTCATCTAAATTTAGTCAAATATAGATCCTACAACCAAAGTACTCATCATAATCCAAAAAAATCGAAGTTGATTTCAAATAAATTTATTAAAATTTGACACTTCCAACTAAATTTTTTTTCATAATCCAACAAAATTGAATTTATTTTCATCTAAATTTAGACAAATATAGATCCTACAACCAAAATACTCAACAAAATAAAAAAAAATCGAAGTTGATTTCAAATAAATTTATTAAAATTTGACATTTCCAACTAATTTTTTTTCAGAATCCAACAAAATTGAAGTTATTTTCATCTAAATTTACTCAAATATAGACCCTACAACAAAAATACTCATCAAAATCCAAAAAAATCGAAGTTGATTTCAAATGAATTTATTAAAATTTGACAAAAATCTTGTCTACATCCAAGAAAATTGAAGTTATTTTCATCTAAATTTAGTCAAATATAGATCCTACAACCAAAATAGTCCTCAAAATCCAAAAAATCGAAGTTGATTTCAAATAAATTTATTAAAATTTGACACTTCCAACTAAATTTTTTTTCATAATCCAACAAAATTGAAGTTATTTTCATCTAAATTTACTCAAATATAGATCCTACAACCAAAATACTCAACAAAATACAAAAAAATCGAAGTTGATTTCAAATGAATTTATTAAAATTTGACCAAAATCTTGTCAAAATCCAAGAAAATTGAAGTTATTTTCATCTAAATTTAGTCAAATATAGATCCTACAACCAAAATACTCGACAAAAACCAAAAAAATCGAAGTAGATTTCATATGAATTTATTAAAATTTGACACTTCCAACTAAATTTTTTTTTATAATCCAACAAAATTGAAGTTATTTTCATCTAAATTTAGTCAAATATAGATCCTACAACCAAAATACTTATCAAAATCCAAAAAAATCGAAGTTGATTTCAAATGAATTTATTAAAATTTGACAAAAATCTTGTCTACATCCAAGAAAATTGAAGTTATTTTCATCTAAATTTACTCAAATATGGATCCTACAACAAAAATAATCAACAAAATCCAAAAAAATCGAAGTTGATTTCAAATGATTTTATTAAAATTTGACAAAAATCTTGTCTACATACAAGAAAATTGAAGTTATTTTCATCTAAATTTAGTCAAATATAGATCCTACAACCAAAATAGACATCAAAATCCAAAAAATTGAAGTTGATTTCAAACGATTTTATTAAAATTTGAGCAAAATCTTGTCAAAATCCAAAAAATTGAAGTTATTTTCATCTAAATTTACTCAAATATAGAACCTACAACCTAAATACTCAACAAAATAAAAAAAAATCGAAGTTGATTTCAAATAAATTTATTAAAATTTGACACTTCCAACTAAAATTTTTTTCATAATCCAACAAAATTGAAGTTGTTTTCATCTAAATTTACTCAAATATAGATCCTACAACCAAAATACGCAACAAAATCCAAAAAAATCGAAGTTGATTTCAAATGAATTTATTAAAATTTGACCAAAATCTTGTCAAAATCCAAAAAATTGAAGTTATTTTCATCTAAATTTACTCAAATATAGATCCTACAACAAAAATACTCAACAAAATCAAAAAAAAATCGAAGTTGATTTCAAATAAATTTATTAAAATTTGACATTTCCAACTAAATTTTTTTCAGAATCCAACAAAATTGAAGTTATTTTCATCTAAATTTACTCAAATATAGACCCTACAACAAAAATACTCATCAAAATCCAAAAAAATCGAAGTTGATTTCAAATTAATTTATTAAAATTTGACAAAAATCTTGTCTACATCCAAGAAAATTGAAGTTATATTCATCTAAATTTACTCAAATATAGATCCTACAACAAAAATACTCAACAAAACCCAAAAAAATCGAAGTTGATTTCAAATGATTTTATTAAAATTTGACAAAAATCTTGTCTACATACAAGAAAATTGAAGTTATTTTCATTTAAATTTAGTCAAATATAGATCCTACAACCAAAATAGTCATCAAAATCCAAAAAATCGAAGTTGATTTCAAATAAATTTATTAAAATTTGACACTTCCAACTAAATTTTTTTTCATAATCCAACAAAATTGAAGTTATTTTCATCTTAATTTACTCAAATATAGATCCTACAACCAAAATACTCAACAAAATACAAAAAAATCGAAGTTGATTTCAAATGAATTTATTAAAATTTGACCAAAATCTTGTCAAAATCCAAGAAAATTGAAGTTATTTTCATCTAAATTTAGTCAAATATAGATCCTACAACCAAAATACTCGACAAAATCCAAAAAAATCGAAGTTGATTTCATATGAATTTATTAAAATTTGACACTTCCAACTAAATTTTTTTTTATAATCCAACAAAATTGAAGTTATTTTCATCTAAATTTAGTCAAATATAGATCCTACAACCAAAATACTTATCAAAATCCAAAAAAATCGAAGTTGATTTCAAATGAATTTATTAAAATTTGACAAAAATCTTGTCTACATCCAAGAAAATTGAAGTTATTTTCATCTAAATTTACTCAAATATAGATCCTACAACAAAAATAATCAACAAAATCCAAAAAAATCGAAGTTGATTTCAAATGATTTTATTAAAATTTGACAAAAATCTTGTCTACATACAAGAAAATTGAAGTTATTTTCATCTAAATTTAGTCAAATATAGATCCTACAACCAAAATAGACATCAAAATCCAAAAAATTGAAGTTGATTTCAAACGATTTTATTACAATTTGACCAAAATCTTGTAAAAATCCAAAAAATTGAAGTTATTTTCATCTAAATTTACTCAAATATAGATCCTACAACCAAAATACGCAACAAAATCCAAAATAATCGAAGTTGATTTCAAATAAATTTAAAAATTCGACACTTCCAACTAAAATTTTTTTCACAATCCAAAAAATTGATGTTATTTTCATCTAAATTTACTCAAATATAGATCCTACAACAAAAATACTCAACAAAATCCAAAAAAATCGAAGTTGATTTCAAATCAATTTATTAAAATTTGACCCTTCCAACTAAAATTTTTTATCACAATCCAACAAAATTGAAGTTATTTTCATCTAAATTTAATCAAATATAGATCCTACAACAAGAATACTCAACAAAATCCAAAAAAATCGAAGTTGATTTCAAATCAATTTATTAAAATTTGAAAAAAATCTTGTCTACATCCAAGAAAATTGAAGTTATTTTCATCTAAATTTAGTCAAATATAGATCCTACAACCAAAGTACTCATCAAAATCCAAAAAAATCGAAGTTGATTTCAAATAAATTTATTAAAATTTGACACTTCCAACTAAATTTTTTTTCATAATCCAACAAAATTGAATTTATTTTCATCTAAATTTAGTCAAATATAGATCCTACAACCAAAATACTCAACAAAATAAAAAAAAATCGGAGTTGATTTCAAATAAATTTATTAAAATTTGACACTTCCAACTAAAATTTTTATCATAATTCAACAAAATTGAAGTTATTTTCATCTAAATTTACTCAAATATAGACCCTGCAACAAAAATACGCAACAAAATCCAAAAAAATCGAAGTTGATTTCAAATGAATTTATTAAAATTTGACCAAAATCTTGTCAAAATCCAAAAAATTGAAGTTATTTTCATCTAAATTTAATCAAATATAGATCCTACAACAAAAATACTCGACAAAATCCAAAAAAATCGAAGTTGATTTCATATGAATTTATTAAAATTTGACACTTCCAACTAAAATTTTTTTATAATCCAACAAAATTGAAGTTATTTTCATCTAAATTTAGTCAAATATAGATCCTACAACAAAAATACTCAAAAAAATCCAAAAAAATCGAAGTTGATTTCAAATAAATTTATTAAAATTTGACCCTTCCAACTAAAATTTTTTTTCACAATTCAAAAAATTGAAGTTATTTTCATCTAAATTTAATCAAATATAGATCCTACAACAAGAATACTCAACAAAATCCAAAAAAATCGAAGTTGATTTCAAATGAATTTATTAAAATTTGACAAAAATCTTGTCTACATCCAAGAAAATTGAAGTTATTTTCATCTAAATTTAGTCAAATATAGATCCTACAACCAAAATACTCATCAAAATCCAAAAAAATCGAAGTTGATTTCAAATAAATTTATTAAAATTTGACACTTCCAACTAAATTTTTTTTCATAATCCAACAAAATTAAATTTATTTTCATCTAAATTTACTCAAATATAGATCCTACAACCAAAATACGCAACAAAATCAAAAAAAATCGAAGTTGATTTCAAATAAATTTATTAAAATTTGGCACTTCCAACTAAATTTTTTTTCATAATCCAATAAAATTGAATTTATTTTCATCTAAATTTAGACAAATATAGATCCTACAACCAAAATACTCAACAAAATAAAAAAAAAATCGAAGTTGATTTCAAATAAATTTATTAAAATTTGACATTTCCAACTAAATTTTTTTCAGAATCCAACAAAATTGAAGTTATTTTCATCTAAATTTACTCAAATATAGACCCTACAACAAAAATACTCATCAAAATCCAAAAAAATCGAAGTTGATTTCAAATGAATTTATTAAAATTTGACAAAAATCTTGTCTACATCCAAGAAAATTGAAGTTATTTTCATCTAAATTTACTCAAATATAGATCCTACAACAAAAATACTCAACAAAACCCAAAAAAATCGAAGTTGATTTCAAATGATTTTATTAAAATTTGACAAAAATCTTGTCTACATACAAGAAAATTGAAGTTATTTTCATCTAAATTTAGTCAAATATAGATCCTACAACCAAAATAGTCCTCAAAATCCAAAAAATCGAAGTTGATTTCAAATAAATTTATTAAAATTTGACACTTCCAACTAAATTTTTTTTCATAATCCAACAAAATTGAAGTTATTTTCATCTAAATTTACTCAAATATAGATCCTACAACCAAAATACTCAACAAAATACAAAAAAATCGAAGTTGATTTCAAATGAATTTATTAAAATTTGACCAAAATCTTGTCAAAATCCAAGAAAATTGAAGTTATTTTCATCTAAATTTAGTCAAATATAGATCCTACAACCAAAATACTCGACAAAAACCAAAAAAATCGAAGTAGATTTCATATGAATTTATTAAAATTTGACACTTCCAACTAAATTTTTTTTTATAATCCCACAAAATTGAAGTTATTTTCATCTAAATTTAGTCAAATATAGATCCTACAACCAAAATACTTATCAAAATCCAAAAAAATCGAAGTTGATTTCAAATGAATTTATTAAAATTTGACAAAAATCTTGTCTACATCCAAGAAAATTGAAGTTATTTTCATCTAAATTTACTCAAATATGGATCCTACAACAAAAATAATCAACAAAATCCAAAAAAATCGAAGTTGATTTCAAATGATTTTATTAAAATTTGACAAAAATCTTGTCTACATACAAGAAAATTGAAGTTATTTTCATCTAAATTTAGTCAAATATAGATCCTACAACCAAAATAGACATCAAAATCCAAAAAATTGAAGTTGATTTCAAACGATTTTATTAAAATTTGAGCAAAATCTTGTCAAAATCCAAAAAATTGAAGTTATTTTCATCTAAATTTACTCAAATATAGAACCTACAACCTAAATACTCAACAAAATAAAAAAAAATCGAAGTTGATTTCAAATAAATTTATTAAAATTTGACACTTCCAACTAAAATTTTTTTCATAATCCAACAAAATTGAAGTTGTTTTCATCTAAATTTACTCAAATATAGATCCTACAACCAAAATACGCAACAAAATCCAAAAAAATCGAAGTTGATTTCAAATGAATTTATTAAAATTTGACCAAAATCTTGTCAAAATCCAAAAAATTGAAGTTATTTTCATCTAAATTTACTCAAATATAGATCCTACAACAAAAATACTCAACAAAATCCAAAAAAAATCGAAGTTGATTTCAAATAAATTTATTAAAATTTGACACTTCCAACTAATTTTTTTTTCATAATCCAACAAAATTGAAGTTATTTTCATCTAAATTTACTCAAATATAGATCCTACAACCAAAATACGCAACAAAATCCAAAAAAATCGAAGTTGATTTCAAATGAATTTATTAAAATTTGACACTTCCAACTAAATTTTTTTTCACAATCCAAAAAATTGATGTTATTTTCATCTAAATTTACTCAAATATAGATCCTACAACAAAAATACTCAATAAAATCTAAAAAAATCGAAGTTGGTCTCAAATAATATTATTAAAATTTGACACTTCCAAATAAGTTTTTTTCACAATCCAACAAAATTGAAGTTATTTTCATCTAAATTTAATCAAATATAGATCCTACAACAAGAATACTCAACAAAATCCAAAAAAATCGAAGTTGATTTCAAATAAATTTATTAAAATTTGACACTTCCAACTAAAATTTTTTTCATACTCCAACAAAATTGAAGTTATTTTCATCTAAATTTACTCAAATATAGACCCTACAACAAAAATACTCATCAAAATCCATAAAAATCGAAGTTGATTTCAAATGAATTTATTAAAATTTGACAAAAATCTTGTCTACATCCAAGAAAATTGAAGTTATTTTCATCTAAATTTACTCAAATATACAGGGTGTCCCAGAATTGAGGGACATCCCGGAACATGCAATATCCTGATGCAAAAAGACATCGAAAAGTCCTTAGCCGTTTTGGGATCCGGGGTTTCGTTTTCGAGATATTAACAAAAAACCCCGACCAATCAGAGCGCGCGCCTTCCGCTGGAGGTCCCGCGCTAGCGTGGCCGCGCGCCGGGCCGCGCTGCGACTACGAACAAGCAAGGCGGCATGCATCGAAGGAAATTGCGTAGAATGGTAAATGAAAAAGACGTAACAAAAAAATCCAACCTTTTGCCATGGTTTGTTTGCCATTTAAAGTGAATAATGAATAAAGGATAAATGGATGAAAATCATGTGTAACGTAAAGAAACGAATACAATATTTTTTTTTAGAAAAATCGAAAATAATAATTATTTTGAGTGAGGGGATAAGGAGCACGTAAATTTCCTTTTTTTAATAACGTACAAACGAAAAGGTAATGCAACAGGGAACGAACGAAAAGTGATCGTAGTTCGTTATTGTGATAAAAATCCGTAGTTGAATAACGGCCAACACTGTTGTTGATAATTAATAAGTTGGTTTAAAAACTCGGAAGAAAAATTTACGTACGGAAATTTTGAGAATTATCTCCGGAAATGAGCCGTAGCCTGCGTTAAATTTAAAAAATAATAGTCGCCAATAATGTAACTAAAACTCACCCTTTCGGAAATCCACCTGCAGCTTAAAAACCTGGGTGACTAGGTCACTGAACCGATCCTGGTCATCGCCGAGTGCACAGCTGATCTCAGGTAGACGACACCATCCAAAATTAAGGGTGGCAACGTCAAGTGCGTCCGGGTTAATGCACCGAATATTCACTTCACTGCACGGCTACTAACACTGATCACTTAATTTATTTTTCATGAAACGTGTTGTTGCTACGTTCTAAAAATTGGTGGAAATGAATTTTTACTTGGCGTTCGGAGCCGTGGGTAATTCCCGCGCAAATTCTCACGCTGCAGCACTTGCGTCCTCGTTGTTCGGGGGGTACACACAGAACATCGCGTAATACTCTCGAGCAGAGAACATTTGTCTGCGACGCGATTGCTAACTGCTGACTGACAAGATTTTTTCCAAGCGACTTCTTCTACCCCCAAATAGTTTCTCTCGTTCCATTATGAGTTGACCCCCACCAGGCCAAGAGGCTTCAGGTAAAAAGAAGCCAGCACATTTTCGGAACACACGTGTTTTGCACAAGTGCAACGAAAACTTTCACAAAAGCCCGCGCTCCGTCCTTCTACTGCCAATGTACCCATTGCTTCGAGATAGAAAACAGACACCACGTGTATCGGTTCGAAAGGGTCCGAAGAGAAGAGAAACAGAAAGTCTTCGAGTTGCTATAAAGAAAAAAATCCTGCTTCCTGTTTCCCTTTTCCGATACCCTGAGTTCACGTCTGCTACGAGGCGGAACCAAGTAAGTCATAAATTATCCGAAACTGTAGGAAACCGTTCTCTACCGCCGACCTGCGGGACAATACGGTCATAAACCGCGACCCTGGCGAAATGCTCTGGCTGATCAGCCTGATTAATTTTGGAGAACTAGAAATTACAGAGTATTATCCAGCATCAATACGTCTCGCGGAGAGACACAGGAAAAGAAGGGATAGTCCGCTGACTGCGCGTAGTCCCGCCTGCTTCGTCCTACCCTCAAATTAAAGACGGATCCCTTGTCTCTCGAGTATAAACACGTGCTCGAATTTCAAAACACAAGCACGCGTCGACGTATTCGGTGCGAGAGACTGTGGGCTTGAGGTCCGATTGGCCCCAAACTAACCAATCTGCCCTGCATCCCTCCCAAACGGCCACTGTCCTTAAGAGGCCCTCTTCACAGCGATATCTCCTCCACAAGGCCCACCTTCTCTCGCACGGAATACGTCGACGCATGCTTTTGTTTGGAAATTCGAGCGCGTGTTTAGACACGAGAGATAAGCAGGCCCGATTGGTTAGTTCAGGACCAATCTCCTCCCCAAGGCCCACCTTCTCTCGAACGGAATACGTCGACGCATGCTTTTGTTTGGAAATTCGAGCGCGTGTTTAGACACGAGAGATAAGTAGGCCCAAATGGCTAGTTCAGGACCAATCGAACTTCAAGCCCGCCTTCTCTCGCACGGAATACGTCAACGCGTATCGTCCCTGAATTGGGGGACAACCCGGGACATGTATTATCCTGATGCCAGAAGACATCGAAATGTCCTTTACCGTTTCACGTCGAGGTCACGGTTGTAAAAATCAGAAAAAGTACTACCACATTCGCTGATATGTTTTCTGTAAATTAAGCTTATTTCTAGAGTAATGCAGCTGATATTAACGTCGCAGTAACCTGTTAAAGGCCCCGTGGTGCGCCCCGTCTCAGGTAAAGCAACCGCGCGCGATTACAGTCAGCTGACCGTACCGCTACCATCCCACATTTCTTCAGTGAGGTCAAAAAACAGATCGACAGAATTTCAGGAGAATTTTACTAACCCACTCTTGGCCAATGATACTGTTTTTATAATAATCAGATTTATAAGTTCCAGCTTGTCCTTATCTTGATTATTTGTTGAAAAAGTGTCATTGCTCAACGGAAACCACGAGAAGGTGGTGGGCTTTTTCCATCAGGAGAGGATAAGGATGGGTCAGGAGGATGGCATGGATAAGAGTCAAATGACGGGGCTAACGGTTGGAAGTAAGAAGGCAGTCGAAAGTACTTATATCGTGTCCCAATTTCAATAAAATTCGAATTATGGAGAGAAAGCAGTGATCGATTTTCCGTGGAATTATCTTAGTGTATGTAACTCACTTCACTAAAAACCAGCACTCACTTCACTAAAAACCAGCACTCACTCACTCACTCACTCACTCACTCACTCACTCACTCACTCACTCACTCACTCACTCACTCACTCACTCACTCACTCACTCACTGGTATTATTAATGTACACTCTGCTGCACTACACTACTCACAATAAATGTTCAAACAGGTCTCCCTCTGTCTCTACGCACTTTTGAAGCCTTCTGATGGAGGAATTGCGAACATTCTCGCACACCCCTTGTTCTCTAATAGCTTCAAATGCCGCGATTATCCGTTGTCGTAATATTTCTACGGTATCAATTTCAATGGAGTATACCTTATGTTTTACATACCCCCAGAGGAAAAAGTCCAAGGGAGTAAGATCTGGAGATCGTGGTGGCCAATTTATTGCACCTGCACGACCTATCCAACGACCCGCGTAGACATTATTTAAAAAGTCCTTCACAATATTCGCAAAGTGTGGTCCAGCTCCATCTTGCTGGTACCACATGTTCCGCCGCACATCCAACGCAACATCTTCCAAAACAATCGGCAAATCGTTCTCCAAAAAATTTAAATACGCCTCACCTGTCAATCTTGATGGTAGAAAGAAAGGGCCCAAAATGTGATCACCAATTATCCCAGCCCAAACGTTGAGGGTCCACTGAGTTTGATAACTTCTGATGGTGGTTGCATGTGGATTATCATAACTCCACACATGTGAATTTCTTGTGTTAAAAACACCTTCTCGCGTGAACGTACTTTCGTCTGTCCACAGAATCCTTTTTAAGGTGTCTGGATTTTCTTCATACGCGTTCAAGAGCCACTGACAAAACGCCACTCGAACTGGCATGTCGCGAGGCAGTAGTGCTTGTACACGATGCAGGTGGTATGGATACAATCCTTCTTCTTGTAAAATACGATGTGCCGTCGATTTCGGTATTCCTGATCTTCTTTCAATGTCACGCACACTTATTGTTGGATTTTCTTCCACGAAATCGATCACTGCTTCCTCATTTTCCACGGACTCGTTGCTTCTTGTTCTTCCCCTCGTACTGTTATCAGAACGAAATTGACCAGTCCTTCTTACGTTCCATATCAACCCCGTCATTATTTTCCTGGTTATGGGACGCCGATTGGGAAACTTCTCATTGTATGCGCGTACAGCAGCCACGATGTTGGTGTCACAGCTCCCGTACACCACGAACATATCGTAATACTCTTCGTTGGTATACATTGTCTGCCAAATGTACGATGATAGCTCTGTTAAAATCCGTTCGCTTTCGCTCCAGAAACAGTTCTGACTGTCCCATGCCAGGTATTACCAGTCGTGCCCCCACAACGTCCTCGAAGATAGGTACATTATTGGTCATTTCAATATTTGGAAAACAAAGAGATAGGTTGTGGAAGGGATAGACAGGCGAAGGAACGGTGTCGGTTAGGCGAAAACGTTATGATCATTTCGTTATAAAATTTATTATGAGGGTAAGTCAGGAAACGTACCACGGGGGTGCTATTGACAGTGCGTTTCGTTTCTATCCTCTCCGCCCTTTGTTTCGTTCGTAAAACTCATTTCGAATACTAAGGGGTTAATCGGTATACTGCTTCATTATCGGGTGGGACAACATGGTGACCGGGGCGCACTGTTCTCGACCGTCGACTCAGGGAACAATACGGTCATAAACCGCGTCCTTCTTTAGACTACGTTGACGACCAACGCAGTTAATTTTTACGACTGGTCAGAAACAATGTCAAAGAAGTAATACAGAAACGTGGGAAGTCCGGCAATCAAAAGAATTAAGGTACATGGCCGGTCAGTAGGGTTTAAAATTTATGACCGGGCCTTCTTACTTCCAACCGTTAGCCCCGTCATTTGACTCTTATCCATGCCATCCTCCTGACCCATCCTTATCCTCTCCTGATGGAAAAAGCCCACCACCTTCTCGTGGTTTCCGTTGAGCAATGACACTTTTTCAACAAATAATCAAGATAAGGACAAGCTGGAACTTATAAATCTGATTATTATAAAAACAGTATCATTGGCCAAGAGTGGGTTAGTAAAATTCTCCTGAAATTCTGTCGATCTGTTTTTTGACCTCACTGAAGAAATGTGGGATGGTAGCGGTACGGTCAGCTGACTGTAATCGCGCGCGGTTGCTTTACCTGAGACGGGGCGCACCACGGGGCCTTTAACAGGTTACTGCGACGTTAATATCAGCTGCATTACTCTAGAAATAAGCTTAATTTACAGAAAACATATCAGCGAATGTGGTAGTACTTTTTCTGATTTTTACAACCGTGACCTCGACGTGAAACGGTAAAGGACATTTCGATGTCTTCTGGCATCAGGATAATACATGTCCCGGGTTGTCCCCCAATTCAGGGACGATACGCGTTGACGTATTCCGTGCGAGAGAAGGCGGGCTTGAAGTTCGATTGGTCCTGAACTAGCCATTTGGGCCTACTTATCTCTCGTGTCTAAACACGCGCTCGAATTTCCAAACAAAAGCATGCGTCGACGTATTCCGTTCGAGAGAAGGTGGGCCTTGGGGAGGAGATTGGTCCTGAACTAACCAATCGGGCCTGCTTATCTCTCGTGTCTAAACACGCGCTCGAATTTCCAAACAAAAGCATGCGTCGACGTATTCCGTGCGAGAGAAGGTGGGCCTTGTGGAGGAGATATCGCTGTGAAGAGGGCCTCTTAAGGACAGTGGCCGTTTGGGAGGGATGCAGGGCAGATTGGTTAGTTTGGGGCCAATCGGACCTCAAGCCCACAGTCTCTCGCACCGAATACGTCGACGCGTGCTTGTGTTTTGAAATTCGAGCACGTGTTTATACTCGAGAGACAAGGGATCCGTCTTTAATTTGAGGGTAGGACGAAGCAGGCGGGACTACGCGCAGTCAGCGGACTATCCCTTCTTTTCCTGTGTCTCTCCGCGAGACGTATTGATGCTGGATAATACTCTGTAATTTCTAGTTCTCCAAAATTAATCAGGCTGATCAGCCAGAGCATTTCGCCAGGGTCGCGGTTTATGACCGTATTGTCCCGCAGGTCGGCGGTAGAGAACGGTTTCCTACAGTTTCGGATAATTTATGACTTACTTGGTTCCGCCTCGTAGCAGACGTGAACTCAGGGTATCGGAAAAGGGAAACAGGAAGCAGGATTTTTTTCTTTATAGCAACTCGAAGACTTTCTGTTTCTCTTCTCTTCGGACCCTTTCGAACCGATACACGTGGTGTCTGTTTTCTATCTCGAAGCAATGGGTACATTGGCAGTAGAAGGACGGAGCGCGGGCTTTTGTGAAAGTTTTCGTTGCACTTGTGCAAAACACGTGTGTTCCGAAAATGTGCTGGCTTCTTTTTACCTGAAGCCTCTTGGCCTGGTGGGGGTCAACTCATAATGGAACGAGAGAAACTATTTGGGGGTAGAAGAAGTCGCTTGGAAAAAATCTTGTCAGTCAGCAGTTAGCAATCGCGTCGCAGACAAATGTTCTCTGCTCGAGAGTATTACGCGATGTTCTGTGTGTACCCCCCGAACAACGAGGACGCAAGTGCTGCAGCGTGAGAATTTGCGCGGGAATTACCCACGGCTCCGAACGCCAAGTAAAAATTCATTTCCACCAATTTTTAGAACGTAGCAACAACACGTTTCATGAAAAATAAATTAAGTGATCAGTGTTAGTAGCCGTGCAGTGAAGTGAATATTCGGTGCATTAACCCGGACGCACTTGACGTTGCCACCCTTAATTTTGGATGGTGTCGTCTACCTGAGATCAGCTGTGCACTCGGCGATGACCAGGATCGGTTCAGTGACCTAGTCACCCAGGTTTTTAAGCTGCAGGTGGATTTCCGAAAGGGTGAGTTTTAGTTACATTATTGGCGACTATTATTTTTTAAATTTAACGCAGGCTACGGCTCATTTCCGGAGATAATTCTCAAAATTTCCGTACGTAAATTTTTCTTCCGAGTTTTTAAACCAACTTATTAATTATCAACAACAGTGTTGGCCGTTATTCAACTACGGATTTTTATCACAATAACGAACTACGATCACTTTTCGTTCGTTCCCTGTTGCATTACCTTTTCGTTTGTACGTTATTAAAAAAAGGAAATTTACGTGCTCCTTATCCCCTCACTCAAAATAATTATTATTTTCGATTTTTCTAAAAAAAAATATTGTATTCGTTTCTTTACGTTACACATGATTTTCATCCATTTATCCTTTATTCATTATTCACTTTAAATGGCAAACAAACCATGGCAAAAGGTTGGATTTTTTTGTTACGTCTTTTTCATTTACCATTCTACGCAATTTCCTTCGATGCATGCCGCCTTGCTTGTTCGTAGTCGCAGCGCGGCCCGGCGCGCGGCCACGCTAGCGCGGGACCTCCAGCGGAAGGCGCGCGCTCTGATTGGTCGGGGTTTTTTGTTAATATCTCGAAAACGAAACCCCGGATCCCAAAACGGCTAAGGACTTTTCGATGTCTTTTTGCATCAGGATATTGCATGTTCCGGGATGTCCCTCAATTCTGGGACACCCTGTAGATCCTACAACAAAAATACTCAACAAAACCCAAAAAAATCGAAGTTGATTTCAAATGATTTTATTAAAATTTGACAAAAATCTTGTCTACATACATGAAAATTGAAGTTATTTTCATCTAAATTTAGTCAAATATAGATCCTACAACCAAAATAGTCATCAAAATCCAAAAAATCGAAGTTGATTTCAAATAAATTTATTAAAATTTGACACTTCCAACTAAATTTTTTTTCATAATCCAACAAAATTTAAGTTATTTTCATCTAAATTTAGTCAAATATAGATCCTACAACCAAAATAGTCATCAAAATCCAAAAAATCGAAGTTGATTTCAAACGTTTTTATTAAAATTTGACCAAAATCTTGTCAAAATCCAAAAAATTGAAGTTATTTTCATCTAAATTTACTCAAATATAGAACCTACAACAAAAATACTCAACAAAATCCAAAAAAATCGAAGTTGATTTCAAATAAATTTATTAAAATTTGACACTTCCAACTAAAATTTTTTTCACAATCCAACAAAATTGAAGTTATTTTTATCTAAATTTAGTCAAATATAGATCCTACAACCAAAATACTCGACAAAATCCAAAAAAATCGAAGTTGATTTCATATGAATTTATTAAAATTTGACACTTCCAACTAAATTTTTTTTTATAATCCAACAAAATTGAAGTTATTTTCATCTAAATTTAGTCAAATATAGATCCTACAACCAAAATACTTATCAAAATCCAAAAAAATCGAAGTTGATTTCAAATGAATTTATTAAAATTTGACAAAAATCTTGTCTACATCCAAGAAAATTGAAGTTATTTTCATCTAAATTTACTCAAATATAGATCCTACAACAAAAATAATCAACAAAATCCAAAAAAATCGAAGTTGATTTCAAATGATTTTATTAAAATTTGACAAAAATCTTGTCTACATACAAGAAAATTGAAGTTACTTTCATCTAAATTTAGTCAAATATAGATCCTACAACCAAAATAGACATCAAAATCCAAAAAATTGAAGTTGATTTCAAACGATTTTATTACAATTTGACCAAAATCTTGTAAAAATCCAAAAAATTGAAGTTATTTTCATCTAAATTTACTCAAATATAGATCCTACAACCAAAATACGCAACAAAATCCAAAATAATCGAAGTTGATTTCAAATAAATTTAAAAATTCGACACTTCCAACTAAAATTTTTTTCACAATCCAAAAAATTGATGTTATTTTCATCTAAATTTACTCAAATATAGATCCTACAACAAAAATACTCAACAAAATCCAAAAAAATCGAAGTTGATTTCAAATCAATTTATTAAAATTTGACCCTTCCAACTAAAATTTTTTATCACAATCCAACAAAATTGAAGTTATTTTCATCTAAATTTAATCAAATATAGATCCTACAACAAGAATACTCAACAAAATCCAAAAAAATCGAAGTTGATTTCAAATCAATTTATTAAAATTTGAAAAAAATCTTGTCTACATCCAAGAAAATTGAAGTTATTTTCATCTAAATTTAGTCAAATATAGATCCTACAACCAAAGTACTCATCAAAGTCCAAAAAAATCGAAGTTGATTTCAAATAAATTTATTAAAATTTGACACTTCCAACTAAATTTTTTTTCATAATCCAACAAAATTGAATTTATTTTCATCTAAATTTAGTCAAATATAGATCCTACAACAAAACTACTCAACAAAATCCAAAAAAATCGAAGTTGATTTCAAATCAATTTATTAAAATTTGACCCTTCCAACTAAAATTTTTTATCACAATCCAACAAAATTGAAGTTATTTTCATCTAAATTTAATCAAATATAGATCCTACAACAAAAATACTCAACAAAACCCAAAAAAATCGAAGTTGATTTCAAATGATTTTATTAAAATTTGACAAAAATCTTGTCTACATACAAGAAAATTGAAGTTATTTTCATCTAAATTTAGTCAAATATAGATCCTACAACCAAAATAGTCATCAAAATCCAAAAAATCGAAGTTGATTTCAAATAAATTTATTAAAATTTGACACTTCCAACTAAATTTTTTTTCATAATCCAACAAAATTGAAGTTATTTTCATCTAAATTTAGTCAAATATAGATCCTACAACCAAAATAGTCATCAAAATCCAAAAAATCGAAGTTGATTTCAAACGTTTTTATTAAAATTTGACCAAAATCTTGTCAAAATCCAAAAAATTGAAGTTATTTTCATCTAAATTTACTCAAATATAGAACCTACAACAAAAATACTCAACAAAATCCAAAAAAATCGAAGTTGATTTCAAATAAATTTATTAAAATTTGACACTTCCAACTAAAATTTTTTTCACAATCCAACAAAATTGAAGTTATTTTTATCTAAATTTATTCAAATATAGACCCTACAACAAAAATACTCAACAAAATCCAAAAAAATCGAAGTTGATTTCAAATAAATTTATTAAAATTTGACACTTCTAACTAAAATTTTTTTCACAATCCAACAAAATTGAAGTTATTTTCATCTAAATTTACTCAAATATAGATCCTACAACAAAAATACTCAACAAAATAAAAAAAAATCGAAGTTGATTTCAAATAAATTAATTAAAATTTGACACTTCCAACTAATTTTTTTTTCACAATCCAACAAAATTGAATTTATTTTCATCTAAATTTAGTCAAATATAGATCCGACAACCAAAATACTCAACAAAATAAAAAAAAATCGAAGTTGATTTCAAATAAATTTATTAAAATTTGACACTTCCAACTAAAATTTTTTTCATAATCCAACAAAATTGAAGTTATTTTCATCTAAATTTACTCAAATATAGATCCTACAACCAAAATACGCAACAAAATCCAAAAAAATCGAAGTTGATTTCAAATGAATTTATTAACATTTGACCAAAATCTTGTCAAAATCCAAAAAATTGAAGTTATTTTCATCTAAATTTACTCAAATATAGACCTTACAACAAAAATACTCAACAAAATCCAAAAAAATCGAAGTTGATTTCAAATAAATTTATTAAAATTTGACATTTCCAACTAAAATTTTTTTCATAATCCAACAAAATTGATGTTATTTTCATCTAAATTTACTCAAATATAGATCCTACAACAAAAATACTGAACAAAATCCAAAAAAAATCGAAGTTGATTTCAAATAAATTTATTAAAATTTGACATTTCCAACTAAATTTTTTTTCAGAATCCAACAAAATTGAAGTTATTTTCATCTAAATTTACTCAAATATAGACCCTACAACAAAAATACTCAGCAAAATCCAAAAAAATCGAAGTTGATTTCAAATAAATTTATTAAAATTTGACACTTCCAACTAATTTTTTTTTCATAATCCAACAAAATTTAATTTATTTTCATCTACATTTACTCAAATATAGACCCTACAACAAAAATACTCAGCAAAATCCAAAAAAATCGAAGTTGATTTCAAATAAATTTATTAAAATTTGACACTTCCAACTAATTTTTTTTTCATAATCCAACAAAATTGAAGTTATTTTCATCTAAATTTACTCAAATATAGATCCTACAACAAAACTACTCAACAAAATCCAAAAAAATCGAAGTTGATTTCAAATCAATTTATTAAAATTTGACCCTTCCAACTAAAATTTTTTATCACAATCCAACAAAATTGAAGTTATTTTCATCTAAATTTAATCAAATATAGATCCTACAACAAGAATACTCAACAAAATAAAAAAAAATCGAAGTTGATTTCAAATAAATTTATTAAAATTTGACACTTCCAACTAAAATTTTTTTCATAATCCAACAAAATTGAAGTTATTTTCATCTAAATTTACTCAAATATAGATCCTACAACCAAAATACGCAACAAAATCCAAAAAAATCGAAGTTGATTTCAAATAAATTTATTAAAATTTGACCCTTCCAACTAAAATTTTTTATCACAATCCAACAAAATTGAAGTTATTTTCATCTAAATTTAATCAAATATAGATCCTACAACAAGAATACTCAACAAAATCCAAAAAAATCGAAGTTGATTTCAAATAAATTTATTAAAATTTGACACTTCCAACTAAAATTTTTTTCATACTCCAACAAAATTGAAGTTATTTTCATCTAAATTTACTCAAATATAGATCCTACAACAAAAATACTCAACAAAACCCAAAAAAATCGAAGTTGATTTCAAATGATTTTATTAAAATTTGACAAAAATCTTGTCTACATACATGAAAATTGAAGTTATTTTCATCTAAATTTAGTCAAATATAGATCCTACAACCAAAATAGTCATCAAAATCCAAAAAATCGAAGTTGATTTCAAATAAATTTATTAACATTTGACACTTCCAACTAAATTTTTTTTCATAATCCAACAAAATTGAAGTTATTTTCATCTAAATTTAGTCAAATATAGATCCTACAACCAAAATAGTCATCAAAATCCAAAAAATCGAAGTTGATTTCAAACGTTTTTATTAAAATTTGACCAAAATCTTGTCAAAATCCAAAAAATTGAAGTTATTTTCATCTAAATTTACTCAAATATAGAACCTACAACAAAAATACTCAACAAAATCCAAAAAAATCGAAGTTGATTTCAAATAAATTTATTAAAATTTGACACTTCCAACTAAAATTTTTTTCACAATCCAACAAAATTGAAGTTATTTTTATCTAAATTTATTCAAATATAGACCCTACAACAAAAATACTCAACAAAATCCAAAAAAATCGAAGTTGATTTCAAATAAATTTATTAAAATTTGACACTTCTAACTAAAATTTTTTTCACAATCCAACAAAATTGAAGTTATTTTCATCTAAATTTACTCAAATATAGATCCTACAACAAAAATACTCAACAAAATAAAAAAAAATCGAAGTTGATTTCAAATAAATTTATTAAAATTTGACACTTCCAACTAATTTTTTTTTCACAATCCAACAAAATTGAAGTTATTTTCAACTAAATTTAATCAAATATAGATCCTACAACAAAAATACTCGACAAAATCCAAAAAAATCGAAGTTGATTTCATATGAATTTATTAAAAGTTGACACTTCCAACTAAAATTTTTTTATAATCCAACAAAATTGAAGTTATTTTCATCTAAATTTAGTCAAATATAGATCCTACAACAAAAATACTCAACAAAATCCAAAAAAATCGAAGTTGATTTCAAATAAATTTATTAAAATTTGACCCTTCCAACTAAAATTTTTTTTCACAATCCAAAAAATTGAAGTTATTTTCATCTAAATCTACTCAAATATAGATCCTACAACAAAAATACTCAACAAAATCCAAAATAATCGAAGTTGATTTCAAATAAATTTAAAAATTCGACACTTCCAACTAAAATTTTTTTCACAATCCAAAAAATTGATGTTATTTTCATCTAAATTTACTCAAATATAGATCCTACAACAAAAATACTCAATAAAATCTAAAAAAATCGAAGTTGGTTTCAAATAATATTATTAAAATTTGACACTTCCAAATAAGTTTTTTTCACAATCCAACAAAATTGAAGTTATTTTCATCTAAATTTAATCAAATATAGATCCTACAACAAGAATACTCAACAAAATCCAAAAAAATCGAAGTTGATTTCAAATGAATTTATTAAAATTTGACAAAAATCTTGTCTACATCCAAGAAAATTGAAGTTATTTTCATCTGAATTTAGTCAAATATAGATCCTACAACAAAATACTCATCAAAATCCAAAAAAATCGAAGTTGATTTCAAATAAATTTATTAAAATTTGACACTTCCAACTAATTTTTTTTTCATAATCCAACAAAACTGAATTTATTTTCATCTAAATTTAGTCAAATATAGATCCTACAACCAAAATACTCAACAAAATAAAGAAAAATCGAAGTTGATTTCAAATAAATTTATTAAAATTTGACACTTCCAACTAAATTTTTTTTTCATAATCCAACAAAATTGAAGTTATTTTCATCTAAATTTACTCAAATATAGATCCTACAACCAAAATACGCAACAAAATCCAAAATAATCGAAGTTGATTTCAAATAAATTTAAAAATTCGACACTTCCAACTAAAATTTTTTTCACAATCCAAAAAATTGATGTTATTTTCATCTAAATTTACTCAAATATAGATCCTACAACAAAAATACTCAACAAAATCCAAAAAAATCGAAGTTGATTTCAAATCAATTTATTAAAATTTGACAAAAATCTTGTCTACATCCAAGAAAATTGAAGTTATTTTCATCTAAATTTAGTCAAATATAGATCCTACAACCAAAGTACTCATCATAATCCAAAAAAATCGAAGTTGATTTCAAATAAATTTATTAAAATTTGACACTTCCAACTAAATTTTTTTTCATAATCCAACAAAATTGAATTTATTTTCATCTAAATTTAGACAAATATAGATCCTACAACCAAAATACTCAACAAAATAAAAAAAAATCGAAGTTGATTTCAAATAAATTTATTAAAATTTGACATTTCCAACTAATTTTTTTTCAGAATCCAACAAAATTGAAGTTATTTTCATCTAAATTTACTCAAATATAGACCCTACAACAAAAATACTCATCAAAATCCAAAAAAATCGAAGTTGATTTCAAATGAATTTATTAAAATTTGACAAAAATCTTGTCTACATCCAAGAAAATTGAAGTTATTTTCATCTAAATTTAGTCAAATATAGATCCTACAACCAAAATAGTCCTCAAAATCCAAAAAATCGAAGTTGATTTCAAATAAATTTATTAAAATTTGACACTTCCAACTAAATTTTTTTTCATAATCCAACAAAATTGAAGTTATTTTCATCTAAATTTACTCAAATATAGATCCTACAACCAAAATACTCAACAAAATACAAAAAAATCGAAGTTGATTTCAAATGAATTTATTAAAATTTGACCAAAATCTTGTCAAAATCCAAGAAAATTGAAGTTATTTTCATCTAAATTTAGTCAAATATAGATCCTACAACAAAAATACTCAACAAAATCCAAAAAAAATCGAAGTTGATTTCAAATAAATTTATTAAAATTTGACATTTCCAACTAAATTTTTTTCAGAATCCAACAAAATTGAAGTTATTTTCATCTAAATTTACTCAAATATAGACCCTACAACAAAAATACTCATCAAAATCCAAAAAAATCGAAGTTGATTTCAAATTAATTTATTAAAATTTGACAAAAATCTTGTCTACATCCAAGAAAATTGAAGTTATATTCATCTAAATTTACTCAAATATAGATCCTACAACAAAAATACTCAACAAAACCCAAAAAAATCGAAGTTGATTTCAAATGATTTTATTAAAATTTGACAAAAATCTTGTCTACATACAAGAAAATTGAAGTTATTTTCATTTAAATTTAGTCAAATATAGATCCTACAACCAAAATAGTCATCAAAATCCAAAAAATCGAAGTTGATTTCAAATAAATTTATTAAAATTTGACACTTCCAACTAAATTTTTTTTCATAATCCAACAAAATTGAAGTTATTTTCATCTTAATTTACTCAAATATAGATCCTACAACCAAAATACTCAACAAAATACAAAAAAATCGAAGTTGATTTCAAATGAATTTATTAAAATTTGACCAAAATCTTGTCAAAATCCAAGAAAATTGAAGTTATTTTCATCTAAATTTAGTCAAATATAGATCCTACAACCAAAATACTCGACAAAATCCAAAAAAATCGAAGTTGATTTCATATGAATTTATTAAAATTTGACACTTCCAACTAAATTTTTTTTTATAATCCAACAAAATTGAAGTTATTTTCATCTAAATTTAGTCAAATATAGATCCTACAACCAAAATACTTATCAAAATCCAAAAAAATCGAAGTTGATTTCAAATGAATTTATTAAAATTTGACAAAAATCTTGTCTACATCCAAGAAAATTGAAGTTATTTTCATCTAAATTTACTCAAATATAGATCCTACAACAAAAATAATCAACAAAATCCAAAAAAATCGAAGTTGATTTCAAATGATTTTATTAAAATTTGACAAAAATCTTGTCTACATACAAGAAAATTGAAGTTATTTTCATCTAAATTTTGTCAAATATAGATCCTACAACCAAAATAGACATCAAAATCCAAAAAATTGAAGTTGATTTCAAACGATTTTATTACAATTTGACCAAAATCTTGTAAAAATCCAAAAAATTGAAGTTATTTTCATCTAAATTTACTCAAATATAGATCCTACAACCAAAATACGCAACAAAATCCAAAATAATCGAAGTTGATTTCAAATAAATTTAAAAATTCGACACTTCCAACTAAAATTTTTTTCACAATCCAAAAAATTGATGTTATTTTCATCTAAATTTACTCAAATATAGATCCTACAACAAAAATACTCAACAAAATCCAAAAAAATCGAAGTTGATTTCAAATCAATTTATTAAAATTTGACCCTTCCAACTAAAATTTTTTATCACAATCCAACAAAATTGAAGTTATTTTCATCTAAATTTAATCAAATATAGATCCTACAACAAGAATACTCAACAAAATCCAAAAAAATCGAAGTTGATTTCAAATCAATTTATTAAAATTTGAAAAAAATCTTGTCTACATCCAAGAAAATTGAAGTTATTTTCATCTAAATTTAGTCAAATATAGATCCTACAACCAAAGTACTCATCAAAATCCAAAAAAATCGAAGTTGATTTCAAATAAATTTATTAAAATTTGACACTTCCAACTAAATTTTTTTTCATAATCCAACAAAATTGAATTTATTTTCATCTAAATTTAGTCAAATATAGATCCTACAACCAAAATACTCAACAAAATAAAAAAAAATCGGAGTTGATTTCAAATAAATTTATTAAAATTTGACACTTCCAACTAAAATTTTTATCATAATTCAACAAAATTGAAGTTATTTTCATCTAAATTTACTCAAATATAGACCCTGCAACAAAAATACGCAACAAAATCCAAAAAAATCGAAGTTGATTTCAAATGAATTTATTAAAATTTGACCAAAATCTTGTCAAAATCCAAAAAATTGAAGTTATTTTCATCTAAATTTAATCAAATATAGATCCTACAACAAAAATACTCGACAAAATCCAAAAAAATCGAAGTTGATTTCATATGAATTTATTAAAATTTGACACTTCCAACTAAAATTTTTTTATAATCCAACAAAATTGAAGTTATTTTCATCTAAATTTAGTCAAATATAGATCCTACAACAAAAATACTCAAAAAAATCCAAAAAAATCGAAGTTGATTTCAAATAAATTTATTAAAATTTGACCCTTCCAACTAAAATTTTTTTTCACAATTCAAAAAATTGAAGTTATTTTCATCTAAATTTAATCAAATATAGATCCTACAACAAGAATACTCAACAAAATCCAAAAAAATCGAAGTTGATTTCAAATGAATTTATTAAAATTTGACAAAAATCTTGTCTACATCCAAGAAAATTGAAGTTATTTTCATCTAAATTTAGTCAAATATAGATCCTACAACCAAAATACTCATCAAAATCCAAAAAAATCGAAGTTGATTTCAAATAAATTTATTAAAATTTGACACTTCCAACTAAATTTTTTTTCATAATCCAACAAAATTAAATTTATTTTCATCTAAATTTACTCAAATATAGATCCTACAACCAAAATACGCAACAAAATAAAAAAAAATCGAAGTTGATTTCAAATAAATTTATTAAAATTTGGCACTTCCAACTAAATTTTTTTTCATAATCCAATAAAATTGAATTTATTTTCATCTAAATTTAGACAAATATAGATCCTACAACCAAAATACTCAACAAAATAAAAAAAAAATCGAAGTTGATTTCAAATAAATTTATTAAAATTTGACATTTCCAACTAAATTTTTTTCAGAATCCAACAAAATTGAAGTTATTTTCATCTAAATTTACTCAAATATAGACCCTACAACAAAAATACTCATCAAAATCCAAAAAAATCGAAGTTGATTTCAAATGAATTTATTAAAATTTGACAAAAATCTTGTCTACATCCAAGAAAATTGAAGTTATTTTCATCTAAATTTACTCAAATATAGATCCTACAACAAAAATACTCAACAAAACCCAAAAAAATCGAAGTTGATTTCAAATGATTTTATTAAAATTTGACAAAAATCTTGTCTACATACAAGAAAATTGAAGTTATTTTCATCTAAATTTAGTCAAATATAGATCCTACAACCAAAATAGTCCTCAAAATCCAAAAAATCGAAGTTGATTTCAAATAAATTTATTAAAATTTGACACTTCCAACTAAATTTTTTTTCATAATCCAACAAAATTGAAGTTATTTTCATCTAAATTTACTCAAATATAGATCCTACAACCAAAATACTCAACAAAATACAAAAAAATCGAAGTTGATTTCAAATGAATTTATTAAAATTTGACCAAAATCTTGTCAAAATCCAAGAAAATTGAAGTTATTTTCATCTAAATTTAGTCAAATATAGATCCTACAACCAAAATACTCGACAAAAACCAAAAAAATCGAAGTAGATTTCATATGAATTTATTAAAATTTGACACTTCCAACTAAATTTTTTTTTATAATCCAACAAAATTGAAGTTATTTTCATCTAAATTTAGTCAAATATAGATCCTACAACCAAAATACTTATCAAAATCCAAAAAAATCGAAGTTGATTTCAAATGAATTTATTAAATTTGACAAAAATCTTGTCTACATCCAAGAAAATTGAAGTTATTTTCATCTAAATTTACTCAAATATGGATCCTACAACAAAAATAATCAACAAAATCCAAAAAAATCGAAGTTGATTTCAAATGATTTTATTAAAATTTGACAAAAATCTTGTCTACATACAAGAAAATTGAAGTTATTTTCATCTAAATTTAGTCAAATATAGATCCTACAACCAAAATAGACATCAAAATCCAAAAAATTGAAGTTGATTTCAAACGATTTTATTAAAATTTGAGCAAAATCTTGTCAAAATCCAAAAAATTGAAGTTATTTTCATCTAAATTTACTCAAATATAGAACCTACAACCTAAATACTCAACAAAATAAAAAAAAATCGAAGTTGATTTCAAATAAATTTATTAAAATTTGACACTTCCAACTAAAATTTTTTTCATAATCCAACAAAATTGAAGTTGTTTTCATCTAAATTTACTCAAATATAGATCCTACAACCAAAATACGCAACAAAATCCAAAAAAATCGAAGTTGATTTCAAATGAATTTATTAAAATTTGACCAAAATCTTGTCAAAATCCAAAAAATTGAAGTTATTTTCATCTAAATTTACTCAAATATAGATCCTACAACAAAAATACTCAACAAAATCCAAAAAAAATCGAAGTTGATTTCAAATAAATTTATTAAAATTTGACACTTCCAACTAATTTTTTTTTCATAATCCAACAAAATTGAAGTTATTTTCATCTAAATTTACTCAAATATAGATCCTACAACCAAAATACGCAACAAAATCCAAAAAAATCGAAGTTGATTTCAAATGAATTTATTAAAATTTGACACTTCCAACTAAAATTTTTTTCACAATCCAAAAAATTGATGTTATTTTCATCTAAATTTACTCAAATATAGATCCTACAACAAAAATACTCAATAAAATCTAAAAAAATCGAAGTTGGTCTCAAATAATATTATTAAAATTTGACACTTCCAAATAAGTTTTTTTCACAATCCAACAAAATTGAAGTTATTTTCATCTAAATTTAATCAAATATAGATCCTACAACAAGAATACTCAACAAAATCCAAAAAAATCGAAGTTGATTTCAAATAAATTTATTAAAATTTGACACTTCCAACTAAAATTTTTTTCATACTCCAACAAAATTGAAGTTATTTTCATCTAAATTTACTCAAATATAGACCCTACAACAAAAATACTCATCAAAATCCATAAAAATCGAAGTTGATTTCAAATGAATTTATTAAAATTTGACAAAAATCTTGTCTACATCCAAGAAAATTGAAGTTATTTTCATCTAAATTTACTCAAATATAGATCCTACAACAAAAATACTCAACAAAACCCAAAAAAATCGAAGTTGATTTCAAATGATTTTATTAAAATTTGACAAAAATCTTGTCTACATACATGAAAATTGAAGTTATTTTCATCTAAATTTAGTCAAATATAGATCCTACAACCAAAATAGTCATCAAAATCCAAAAAATCGAAGTTGATTTCAAATAAATTTATTAAAATTTGACACTTCCAACTAAATTTTTTTTCATAATCCAACAAAATTTAAGTTATTTTCATCTAAATTTAGTCAAATATAGATCCTACAACCAAAATAGTCATCAAAATCCAAAAAATCGAAGTTGATTTCAAACGTTTTTATTAAAATTTGACCAAAATCTTGTCAAAATCCAAAAAATTGAAGTTATTTTCATCTAAATTTACTCAAATATAGAACCTACAACAAAAATACTCAACAAAATCCAAAAAAATCGAAGTTGATTTCAAATAAATTTATTAAAATTTGACACTTCCAACTAAAATTTTTTTCACAATCCAACAAAATTGAAGTTATTTTTATCTAAATTTATTCAAATATAGACCCTACAACAAAAATACTCAACAAAATCCAAAAAAATCGAAGTTGATTTCAAATAAATTTATTAAAATTTGACACTTCTAACTAAAATTTTTTTCACAATCCAACAAAATTGAAGTTATTTTCATCTAAATTTACTCAAATATAGATCCTACAACAAAAATACTCAACAAAATAAAAAAAAATCGAAGTTGATTTCAAATAAATTTATTAAAATTTGACACTTCCAACTAATTTTTTTTTCACAATCCAACAAAATTGAAGTTATTTTCAACTAAATTTAATCAAATATAGATCCTACAACAAAAATACTCGACAAAATCCAAAAAAATCGAAGTTGATTTCATATGAATTTATTAAAAGTTGACACTTCCAACTAAAATTTTTTTATAATCCAACAAAATTGAAGTTATTTTCATCTAAATTTAGTCAAATATAGATCCTACAACAAAAATACTCAACAAAATCCAAAAAAATCGAAGTTGATTTCAAATAAATTTATTAAAATTTGACCCTTCCAACTAAAATTTTTTTTCACAATCCAAAAAATTGAAGTTATTTTCATCTAAATCTACTCAAATATAGATCCTACAACAAAAATACTCAACAAAATCCAAAATAATCGAAGTTGATTTCAAATAAATTTAAAAATTCGACACTTCCAACTAAAATTTTTTTCACAATCCAAAAAATTGATGTTATTTTCATCTAAATTTACTCAAATATAGATCCTACAACAAAAATACTCAATAAAATCTAAAAAAATCGAAGTTGGTTTCAAATAATATTATTAAAATTTGACACTTCCAAATAAGTTTTTTTCACAATCCAACAAAATTGAAGTTATTTTCATCTAAATTTAATCAAATATAGATCCTACAACAAGAATACTCAACAAAATCCAAAAAAATCGAAGTTGATTTCAAATGAATTTATTAAAATTTGACAAAAATCTTGTCTACATCCAAGAAAATTGAAGTTATTTTCATCTGAATTTAGTCAAATATAGATCCTACAACAAAATACTCATCAAAATCCAAAAAAATCGAAGTTGATTTCAAATAAATTTATTAAAATTTGACACTTCCAACTAAATTTTTTTTCATAATCCAACAAAACTGAATTTATTTTCATCTAAATTTAGTCAAATATAGATCCTACAACCAAAATACTCAACAAAATAAAGAAAAATCGAAGTTGATTTCAAATAAATTTATTAAAATTTGACACTTCCAACTAAATTTTTTTTTCATAATCCAACAAAATTGAAGTTATTTTCATCTAAATTTACTCAAATATAGATCCTACAACCAAAATACGCAACAAAATCCAAAATAATCGAAGTTGATTTCAAATAAATTTAAAAATTCGACACTTCCAACTAAAATTTTTTTCACAATCCAAAAAATTGATGTTATTTTCATCTAAATTTACTCAAATATAGATCCTACAACAAAAATACTCAACAAAATCCAAAAAAATCGAAGTTGATTTCAAATCAATTTATTAAAATTTGACCCTTCCAACTAAAATTTTTTATCACAATCCAACAAAATTGAAGTTATTTTCATCTAAATTTAGTCAAATATAGATCCTACAACCAAAATAGTCATCAAAATCCAAAAAATCGAAGTTGATTTCAAATAAATTTATTAACATTTGACACTTCCAACTAAATTTTTTTTCATAATCCAACAAAATTGAAGTTATTTTCATCTAAATTTAGTCAAATATAGATCCTACAACCAAAATAGTCATCAAAATCCAAAAAATCGAAGTTGATTTCAAACGTTTTTATTAAAATTTGACCAAAATCTTGTCAAAATCCAAAAAATTGAAGTTATTTTCATCTAAATTTACTCAAATATAGAACCTACAACAAAAATACTCAACAAAATCCAAAAAAATCGAAGTTGATTTCAAATAAATTTATTAAAATTTGACACTTCCAACTAAAATTTTTTTCACAATCCAACAAAATTGAAGTTATTTTTATCTAAATTTATTCAAATATAGACCCTACAACAAAAATACTCAACAAAATCCAAAAAAATCGAAGTTGATTTCAAATAAATTTATTAAAATTTGACACTTCTAACTAAAATTTTTTTCACAATCCAACAAAATTGAAGTTATTTTCATCTAAATTTACTCAAATATAGATCCTACAACAAAAATACTCAACAAAATAAAAAAAAATCGAAGTTGATTTCAAATAAATTTATTAAAATTTGACACTTCCAACTAATTTTTTTTTCACAATCCAACAAAATTGAAGTTATTTTCAACTAAATTTAATCAAATATAGATCCTACAACAAAAATACTCGACAAAATCCAAAAAAATCGAAGTTGATTTCATATGAATTTATTAAAAGTTGACACTTCCAACTAAAATTTTTTTATAATCCAACAAAATTGAAGTTATTTTCATCTAAATTTAGTCAAATATAGATCCTACAACAAAAATACTCAACAAAATCCAAAAAAATCGAAGTTGATTTCAAATAAATTTATTAAAATTTGACCCTTCCAACTAAAATTTTTTTTCACAATCCAAAAAATTGAAGTTATTTTCATCTAAATCTACTCAAATATAGATCCTACAACAAAAATACTCAACAAAATCCAAAATAATCGAAGTTGATTTCAAATAAATTTAAAAATTCGACACTTCCAACTAAAATTTTTTTCACAATCCAAAAAATTGATGTTATTTTCATCTAAATTTACTCAAATATAGATCCTACAACAAAAATACTCAATAAAATCTAAAAAAATCGAAGTTGGTTTCAAATAATATTATTAAAATTTGACACTTCCAAATAAGTTTTTTTCACAATCCAACAAAATTGAAGTTATTTTCATCTAAATTTAATCAAATATAGATCCTACAACAAGAATACTCAACAAAATCCAAAAAAATCGAAGTTGATTTCAAATGAATTTATTAAAATTTGACAAAAATCTTGTCTACATCCAAGAAAATTGAAGTTATTTTCATCTGAATTTAGTCAAATATAGATCCTACAACAAAATACTCATCAAAATCCAAAAAAATCGAAGTTGATTTCAAATAAATTTATTAAAATTTGACACTTCCAACTAATTTTTTTTTCATAATCCAACAAAACTGAATTTATTTTCATCTAAATTTAGTCAAATATAGATCCTACAACCAAAATACTCAACAAAATAAAGAAAAATCGAAGTTGATTTCAAATAAATTTATTAAAATTTGACACTTCCAACTAAATTTTTTTTTCATAATCCAACAAAATTGAAGTTATTTTCATCTAAATTTACTCAAATATAGATCCTACAACCAAAATACGCAACAAAATCCAAAATAATCGAAGTTGATTTCAAATAAATTTAAAAATTCGACACTTCCAACTAAAATTTTTTTCACAATCCAAAAAATTGATGTTATTTTCATCTAAATTTACTCAAATATAGATCCTACAACAAAAATACTCAACAAAATCCAAAAAAATCGAAGTTGATTTCAAATCAATTTATTAAAATTTGACAAAAATCTTGTCTACATCCAAGAAAATTGAAGTTATTTTCATCTAAATTTAGTCAAATATAGATCCTACAACCAAAGTACTCATCATAATCCAAAAAAATCGAAGTTGATTTCAAATAAATTTATTAAAATTTGACACTTCCAACTAAATTTTTTTTCATAATCCAACAAAATTGAATTTATTTTCATCTAAATTTAGACAAATATAGATCCTACAACCAAAATACTCAACAAAATAAAAAAAAATCGAAGTTGATTTCAAATAAATTTATTAAAATTTGACATTTCCAACTAATTTTTTTTCAGAATCCAACAAAATTGAAGTTATTTTCATCTAAATTTACTCAAATATAGACCCTACAACAAAAATACTCATCAAAATCCAAAAAAATCGAAGTTGATTTCAAATGAATTTATTAAAATTTGACAAAAATCTTGTCTACATCCAAGAAAATTGAAGTTATTTTCATCTAAATTTAGTCAAATATAGATCCTACAACCAAAATAGTCCTCAAAATCCAAAAAATCGAAGTTGATTTCAAATAAATTTATTAAAATTTGACACTTCCAACTAAATTTTTTTTCATAATCCAACAAAATTGAAGTTATTTTCATCTAAATTTACTCAAATATAGATCCTACAACCAAAATACTCAACAAAATACAAAAAAATCGAAGTTGATTTCAAATGAATTTATTAAAATTTGACCAAAATCTTGTCAAAATCCAAGAAAATTGAAGTTATTTTCATCTAAATTTAGTCAAATATAGATCCTACAACAAAAATACTCAACAAAATCCAAAAAAAATCGAAGTTGATTTCAAATAAATTTATTAAAATTTGACATTTCCAACTAAATTTTTTTCAGAATCCAACAAAATTGAAGTTATTTTCATCTAAATTTACTCAAATATAGACCCTACAACAAAAATACTCATCAAAATCCAAAAAAATCGAAGTTGATTTCAAATTAATTTATTAAAATTTGACAAAAATCTTGTCTACATCCAAGAAAATTGAAGTTATATTCATCTAAATTTACTCAAATATAGATCCTACAACAAAAATACTCAACAAAACCCAAAAAAATCGAAGTTGATTTCAAATGATTTTATTAAAATTTGACAAAAATCTTGTCTACATACAAGAAAATTGAAGTTATTTTCATTTAAATTTAGTCAAATATAGATCCTACAACCAAAATAGTCATCAAAATCCAAAAAATCGAAGTTGATTTCAAATAAATTTATTAAAATTTGACACTTCCAACTAAATTTTTTTTCATAATCCAACAAAATTGAAGTTATTTTCATCTTAATTTACTCAAATATAGATCCTACAACCAAAATACTCAACAAAATACAAAAAAATCGAAGTTGATTTCAAATGAATTTATTAAAATTTGACCAAAATCTTGTCAAAATCCAAGAAAATTGAAGTTATTTTCATCTAAATTTAGTCAAATATAGATCCTACAACCAAAATACTCGACAAAATCCAAAAAAATCGAAGTTGATTTCATATGAATTTATTAAAATTTGACACTTCCAACTAAATTTTTTTTTATAATCCAACAAAATTGAAGTTATTTTCATCTAAATTTAGTCAAATATAGATCCTACAACCAAAATACTTATCAAAATCCAAAAAAATCGAAGTTGATTTCAAATGAATTTATTAAAATTTGACAAAAATCTTGTCTACATCCAAGAAAATTGAAGTTATTTTCATCTAAATTTACTCAAATATAGATCCTACAACAAAAATAATCAACAAAATCCAAAAAAATCGAAGTTGATTTCAAATGATTTTATTAAAATTTGACAAAAATCTTGTCTACATACAAGAAAATTGAAGTTATTTTCATCTAAATTTTGTCAAATATAGATCCTACAACCAAAATAGACATCAAAATCCAAAAAATTGAAGTTGATTTCAAACGATTTTATTACAATTTGACCAAAATCTTGTAAAAATCCAAAAAATTGAAGTTATTTTCATCTAAATTTACTCAAATATAGATCCTACAACCAAAATACGCAACAAAATCCAAAATAATCGAAGTTGATTTCAAATAAATTTAAAAATTCGACACTTCCAACTAAAATTTTTTTCACAATCCAAAAAATTGATGTTATTTTCATCTAAATTTACTCAAATATAGATCCTACAACAAAAATACTCAACAAAATCCAAAAAAATCGAAGTTGATTTCAAATCAATTTATTAAAATTTGACCCTTCCAACTAAAATTTTTTATCACAATCCAACAAAATTGAAGTTATTTTCATCTAAATTTAATCAAATATAGATCCTACAACAAGAATACTCAACAAAATCCAAAAAAATCGAAGTTGATTTCAAATCAATTTATTAAAATTTGAAAAAAATCTTGTCTACATCCAAGAAAATTGAAGTTATTTTCATCTAAATTTAGTCAAATATAGATCCTACAACCAAAGTACTCATCAAAATCCAAAAAAATCGAAGTTGATTTCAAATAAATTTATTAAAATTTGACACTTCCAACTAAATTTTTTTTCATAATCCAACAAAATTGAATTTATTTTCATCTAAATTTAGTCAAATATAGATCCTACAACCAAAATACTCAACAAAATAAAAAAAAATCGGAGTTGATTTCAAATAAATTTATTAAAATTTGACACTTCCAACTAAAATTTTTATCATAATTCAACAAAATTGAAGTTATTTTCATCTAAATTTACTCAAATATAGACCCTGCAACAAAAATACGCAACAAAATCCAAAAAAATCGAAGTTGATTTCAAATGAATTTATTAAAATTTGACCAAAATCTTGTCAAAATCCAAAAAATTGAAGTTATTTTCATCTAAATTTAATCAAATATAGATCCTACAACAAAAATACTCGACAAAATCCAAAAAAATCGAAGTTGATTTCATATGAATTTATTAAAATTTGACACTTCCAACTAAAATTTTTTTATAATCCAACAAAATTGAAGTTATTTTCATCTAAATTTAGTCAAATATAGATCCTACAACAAAAATACTCAAAAAAATCCAAAAAAATCGAAGTTGATTTCAAATAAATTTATTAAAATTTGACCCTTCCAACTAAAATTTTTTTTCACAATTCAAAAAATTGAAGTTATTTTCATCTAAATTTAATCAAATATAGATCCTACAACAAGAATACTCAACAAAATCCAAAAAAATCGAAGTTGATTTCAAATGAATTTATTAAAATTTGACAAAAATCTTGTCTACATCCAAGAAAATTGAAGTTATTTTCATCTAAATTTAGTCAAATATAGATCCTACAACCAAAATACTCATCAAAATCCAAAAAAATCGAAGTTGATTTCAAATAAATTTATTAAAATTTGACACTTCCAACTAAATTTTTTTTCATAATCCAACAAAATTAAATTTATTTTCATCTAAATTTACTCAAATATAGATCCTACAACCAAAATACGCAACAAAATAAAAAAAAATCGAAGTTGATTTCAAATAAATTTATTAAAATTTGGCACTTCCAACTAAATTTTTTTTCATAATCCAATAAAATTGAATTTATTTTCATCTAAATTTAGACAAATATAGATCCTACAACCAAAATACTCAACAAAATAAAAAAAAAATCGAAGTTGATTTCAAATAAATTTATTAAAATTTGACATTTCCAACTAAATTTTTTTCAGAATCCAACAAAATTGAAGTTATTTTCATCTAAATTTACTCAAATATAGACCCTACAACAAAAATACTCATCAAAATCCAAAAAAATCGAAGTTGATTTCAAATGAATTTATTAAAATTTGACAAAAATCTTGTCTACATCCAAGAAAATTGAAGTTATTTTCATCTAAATTTACTCAAATATAGATCCTACAACAAAAATACTCAACAAAACCCAAAAAAATCGAAGTTGATTTCAAATGATTTTATTAAAATTTGACAAAAATCTTGTCTACATACAAGAAAATTGAAGTTATTTTCATCTAAATTTAGTCAAATATAGATCCTACAACCAAAATAGTCCTCAAAATCCAAAAAATCGAAGTTGATTTCAAATAAATTTATTAAAATTTGACACTTCCAACTAAATTTTTTTTCATAATCCAACAAAATTGAAGTTATTTTCATCTAAATTTACTCAAATATAGATCCTACAACCAAAATACTCAACAAAATACAAAAAAATCGAAGTTGATTTCAAATGAATTTATTAAAATTTGACCAAAATCTTGTCAAAATCCAAGAAAATTGAAGTTATTTTCATCTAAATTTAGTCAAATATAGATCCTACAACCAAAATACTCGACAAAAACCAAAAAAATCGAAGTAGATTTCATATGAATTTATTAAAATTTGACACTTCCAACTAAATTTTTTTTTATAATCCAACAAAATTGAAGTTATTTTCATCTAAATTTAGTCAAATATAGATCCTACAACCAAAATACTTATCAAAATCCAAAAAAATCGAAGTTGATTTCAAATGAATTTATTAAATTTGACAAAAATCTTGTCTACATCCAAGAAAATTGAAGTTATTTTCATCTAAATTTACTCAAATATGGATCCTACAACAAAAATAATCAACAAAATCCAAAAAAATCGAAGTTGATTTCAAATGATTTTATTAAAATTTGACAAAAATCTTGTCTACATACAAGAAAATTGAAGTTATTTTCATCTAAATTTAGTCAAATATAGATCCTACAACCAAAATAGACATCAAAATCCAAAAAATTGAAGTTGATTTCAAACGATTTTATTAAAATTTGAGCAAAATCTTGTCAAAATCCAAAAAATTGAAGTTATTTTCATCTAAATTTACTCAAATATAGAACCTACAACCTAAATACTCAACAAAATAAAAAAAAATCGAAGTTGATTTCAAATAAATTTATTAAAATTTGACACTTCCAACTAAAATTTTTTTCATAATCCAACAAAATTGAAGTTGTTTTCATCTAAATTTACTCAAATATAGATCCTACAACCAAAATACGCAACAAAATCCAAAAAAATCGAAGTTGATTTCAAATGAATTTATTAAAATTTGACCAAAATCTTGTCAAAATCCAAAAAATTGAAGTTATTTTCATCTAAATTTACTCAAATATAGATCCTACAACAAAAATACTCAACAAAATCCAAAAAAAATCGAAGTTGATTTCAAATAAATTTATTAAAATTTGACACTTCCAACTAATTTTTTTTTCATAATCCAACAAAATTGAAGTTATTTTCATCTAAATTTACTCAAATATAGATCCTACAACCAAAATACGCAACAAAATCCAAAAAAATCGAAGTTGATTTCAAATGAATTTATTAAAATTTGACACTTCCAACTAAAATTTTTTTCACAATCCAAAAAATTGATGTTATTTTCATCTAAATTTACTCAAATATAGATCCTACAACAAAAATACTCAATAAAATCTAAAAAAATCGAAGTTGGTCTCAAATAATATTATTAAAATTTGACACTTCCAAATAAGTTTTTTTCACAATCCAACAAAATTGAAGTTATTTTCATCTAAATTTAATCAAATATAGATCCTACAACAAGAATACTCAACAAAATCCAAAAAAATCGAAGTTGATTTCAAATAAATTTATTAAAATTTGACACTTCCAACTAAAATTTTTTTCATACTCCAACAAAATTGAAGTTATTTTCATCTAAATTTACTCAAATATAGACCCTACAACAAAAATACTCATCAAAATCCATAAAAATCGAAGTTGATTTCAAATGAATTTATTAAAATTTGACAAAAATCTTGTCTACATCCAAGAAAATTGAAGTTATTTTCATCTAAATTTACTCAAATATAGATCCTACAACAAAAATACTCAACAAAACCCAAAAAAATCGAAGTTGATTTCAAATGATTTTATTAAAATTTGACAAAAATCTTGTCTACATACATGAAAATTGAAGTTATTTTCATCTAAATTTAGTCAAATATAGATCCTACAACCAAAATAGTCATCAAAATCCAAAAAATCGAAGTTGATTTCAAATAAATTTATTAAAATTTGACACTTCCAACTAAATTTTTTTTCATAATCCAACAAAATTTAAGTTATTTTCATCTAAATTTAGTCAAATATAGATCCTACAACCAAAATAGTCATCAAAATCCAAAAAATCGAAGTTGATTTCAAACGTTTTTATTAAAATTTGACCAAAATCTTGTCAAAATCCAAAAAATTGAAGTTATTTTCATCTAAATTTACTCAAATATAGAACCTACAACAAAAATACTCAACAAAATCCAAAAAAATCGAAGTTGATTTCAAATAAATTTATTAAAATTTGACACTTCCAACTAAAATTTTTTTCACAATCCAACAAAATTGAAGTTATTTTTATCTAAATTTATTCAAATATAGACCCTACAACAAAAATACTCAACAAAATCCAAAAAAATCGAAGTTGATTTCAAATAAATTTATTAAAATTTGACACTTCTAACTAAAATTTTTTTCACAATCCAACAAAATTGAAGTTATTTTCATCTAAATTTACTCAAATATAGATCCTACAACAAAAATACTCAACAAAATAAAAAAAAATCGAAGTTGATTTCAAATAAATTTATTAAAATTTGACACTTCCAACTAATTTTTTTTTCACAATCCAACAAAATTGAAGTTATTTTCAACTAAATTTAATCAAATATAGATCCTACAACAAAAATACTCGACAAAATCCAAAAAAATCGAAGTTGATTTCATATGAATTTATTAAAAGTTGACACTTCCAACTAAAATTTTTTTATAATCCAACAAAATTGAAGTTATTTTCATCTAAATTTAGTCAAATATAGATCCTACAACAAAAATACTCAACAAAATCCAAAAAAATCGAAGTTGATTTCAAATAAATTTATTAAAATTTGACCCTTCCAACTAAAATTTTTTTTCACAATCCAAAAAATTGAAGTTATTTTCATCTAAATCTACTCAAATATAGATCCTACAACAAAAATACTCAACAAAATCCAAAATAATCGAAGTTGATTTCAAATAAATTTAAAAATTCGACACTTCCAACTAAAATTTTTTTCACAATCCAAAAAATTGATGTTATTTTCATCTAAATTTACTCAAATATAGATCCTACAACAAAAATACTCAATAAAATCTAAAAAAATCGAAGTTGGTTTCAAATAATATTATTAAAATTTGACACTTCCAAATAAGTTTTTTTCACAATCCAACAAAATTGAAGTTATTTTCATCTAAATTTAATCAAATATAGATCCTACAACAAGAATACTCAACAAAATCCAAAAAAATCGAAGTTGATTTCAAATGAATTTATTAAAATTTGACAAAAATCTTGTCTACATCCAAGAAAATTGAAGTTATTTTCATCTGAATTTAGTCAAATATAGATCCTACAACAAAATACTCATCAAAATCCAAAAAAATCGAAGTTGATTTCAAATAAATTTATTAAAATTTGACACTTCCAACTAAATTTTTTTTCATAATCCAACAAAACTGAATTTATTTTCATCTAAATTTAGTCAAATATAGATCCTACAACCAAAATACTCAACAAAATAAAGAAAAATCGAAGTTGATTTCAAATAAATTTATTAAAATTTGACACTTCCAACTAAATTTTTTTTTCATAATCCAACAAAATTGAAGTTATTTTCATCTAAATTTACTCAAATATAGATCCTACAACCAAAATACGCAACAAAATCCAAAATAATCGAAGTTGATTTCAAATAAATTTAAAAATTCGACACTTCCAACTAAAATTTTTTTCACAATCCAAAAAATTGATGTTATTTTCATCTAAATTTACTCAAATATAGATCCTACAACAAAAATACTCAACAAAATCCAAAAAAATCGAAGTTGATTTCAAATCAATTTATTAAAATTTGACCCTTCCAACTAAAATTTTTTATCACAATCCAACAAAATTGAAGTTATTTTCATCTAAATTTAATCAAATATAGATCCTACAACAAGAATACTCAACAAAATCCAAAAAAATCGAAGTTGATTTCAAATCAATTTATTAAAATTTGACAAAAATCTTGTCTACATCCAAGAAAATTGAAGTTATTTTCATCTAAATTTAGTCAAATATAGATCCTACAACCAAAGTACTCATCATAATCCAAAAAAATCGAAGTTGATTTCAAATAAATTTATTAAAATTTGACACTTCCAACTAAATTTTTTTTCATAATCCAACAAAATTGAATTTATTTTCATCTAAATTTAGTCAAATATAGATCCTACAACCAAAATACTCAACAAAATAAAAAAAAATCGAAGTTGATTTCAAATAAATTTATTAAAATTTGACACTTCCAACTAAAATTTTTTTCATAATTCAACAAAATTGAAGTTATTTTCATCTAAATTTATTCAAATATAGATCCTACAACAAAAATACGCAACAAAATCCAAAAAAATCGAAGTTGATTTCAAATGAATTTATTAACATTTGACCAAAATCTTGTCAAAATCCAAAAAATTGAAGTTATTTTCATCTAAATTTACTCAAATATAGACCTTACAACAAAAATACTCAACAAAATCCAAAAAAATCGAAGTTGATTTCAAATAAATTTATTAAAATTTGACATTTCCAACTAAATTTTTTTTCAGAATCCAACAAAATTGAAGTTATTTTCATCTAAATTTACTCAAATATAGACCCTGCAACAAAAATACGCAACAAAATCCAAAAAAATCGAAGTTGATTTCAAATGAATTTATTAAAATTTGACCAAAATCTTGTCAAAATCCAAAAAATTGAAGTTATTTTCATCTAAATTTAATCAAATATAGATCCTACAACAAAAATACTCGACAAAATCCAAAAAAATCGAAGTTGATTTCATATGAATTTATTAAAATTTGACACTTCCAACTAAAATTTTTTTATAATCCAACAAAATTGAAGTTATTTTCATCTAAATTTAGTCAAATATAGATCCTACAACAAAAATACTCAACAAAATCCAAAAAAATCGAAGTTGATTTCAAATAAATTTATTAAAATTTGACCCTTCCAACTAAAATTTTTTTTCACAATTCAAAAAATTGAAGTTATTTTCATCTAAATTTAATCAAATATAGATCCTACAACAAGAATACTCAACAAAATCCAAAAAAATCGAAGTTGATTTCAAATGAATTTATTAAAATTTGACAAAAATCTTGTCTATATCCAAGAAAATTGAAGTTATTTTCATCTAAATTTAGTCAAATATAGATCCTACAACCAAAATACTCATCAAAATCCAAAAAAATCGAAGTTGATTTCAAATAAATTTATTAAAATTTGACACTTCCAACTAAATTTTTTTTCATAATCCAACAAAATTAAATTTATTTTCATCTAAATTTACTCAAATATAGATCCTACAACCAAAATACGCAACAAAATCCAAAAAAATCGAAGTTGATTTCAAATAAATTTATTAAAATTTGACACTTCCAACTAAATTTTTTTTCATAATCCAACAAAATTGAATTTATTTTCATCTAAATTTAGACAAATATAGATCCTACAACCAAAATACTCAACAAAATAAAAAAAAATCGAAGTTGATTTCAAATGAATTTATTAAAATTTGACAAAAATCTTGTCTACATCCAAGAAAATTGAAGTTATTTTCATCTAAATTTACTCAAATATAGACCCTACAACAAAAATACTCATCAAAATCCAAAAAAATCGAAGTTGATTTCAAATGAATTTATTAAAATTTGACAAAAATCTTGTCTACATCCAAGAAAATTGAAGTTATTTTCATCTAAATTTAGTCAAATATAGATCCTACAACCAAAATAGTCCTCAAAATCCAAAAAATCGAAGTTGATTTCAAATAAATTTATTAAAATTTGACACTTCCAACTAAATTTTTTTTCATAATCCAACAAAATTGAAGTTATTTTCATCTAAATTTACTCAAATATAGATCCTACAACCAAAATACTCAACAAAATACAAAAAAATCGAAGTTGATTTCAAATGAATTTATTAAAATTTGACCAAAATCTTGTCAAAATCCAAGAAAATTGAAGTTATTTTCATCTAAATTTAGTCAAATATAGATCCTACAACCAAAATACTCGACAAAAACCAAAAAAATCGAAGTAGATTTCATATGAATTTATTAAAATTTGACACTTCCAACTAAATTTTTTTTTATAATCCAACAAAATTGAAGTTATTTTCATCTAAATTTAGTCAAATATAGATCCTACAACCAAAATACTTATCAAAATCCAAAAAAATCGAAGTTGATTTCAAATGAATTTATTAAAATTTGACAAAAATCTTGTCTACATCCAAGAAAATTGAAGTTATTTTCATCTAAATTTACTCAAATATGGATCCTACAACAAAAATAATCAACAAAATCCAAAAAAATCGAAGTTGATTTCAAATGATTTTATTAAAATTTGACAAAAATCTTGTCTACATACAAGAAAATTGAAGTTATTTTCATCTAAATTTAGTCAAATATAGATCCTACAACCAAAATAGACATCAAAATCCAAAAAAATCGAAGTTGATTTCAAATGAATTTATTAACATTTGACCAAAATCTTGTCAAAATCCAAAAAATTGAAGTTATTTTCATCTAAATTTACTCAAATATAGACCTTACAACAAAAATACTCAACAAAATCCAAAAAAATCGAAGTTGATTTCAAATAAATTTATTAAAATTTGACATTTCCAACTAAATTTTTTTTCAGAATCCAACAAAATTGAAGTTATTTTCATCTAAATTTACTCAAATATAGACCCTGCAACAAAAATACGCAACAAAATCCAAAAAAATCGAAGTTGATTTCAAATGAATTTATTAAAATTTGACCAAAATCTTGTCAAAATCCAAAAAATTGAAGTTATTTTCATCTAAATTTAATCAAATATAGATCCTACAACAAAAATACTCGACAAAATCCAAAAAAATCGAAGTTGATTTCATATGAATTTATTAAAATTTGACACTTCCAACTAAAATTTTTTTATAATCCTACAAAATTGAAGTTATTTTCATCTAAATTTAGTCAAATATAGACCCTACAACAAAAATACTCAACAAAATCCAAAAAAATCGAAGTTGATTTCAAATAAATTTATTAAAATTTGACCCTTCCAACTAAAATTTTTTTTCACAATTCAAAAAATTGAAGTTATTTTCATCTAAATTTAATCAAATATAGATCCTACAACAAGAATACTCAACAAAATCCAAAAAAATCGAAGTTGATTTCAAATGATTTTATTAAAATTTGACAAAAATCTTGTCTACATACATGAAAATTGAAGTTATTTTCATCTAAATTTAGTCAAATATAGATCCTACAACCAAAATAGTCATCAAAATCCAAAAAATCGAAGTTGATTTCAAATAAATTTATTAAAATTTGACACTTCCAACTAAATTTTTTTTCATAATCCAACAAAATTTAAGTTATTTTCATCTAAATTTAGTCAAATATAGATCCTACAACCAAAATAGTCATCAAAATCCAAAAAATCGAAGTTGATTTCAAACGTTTTTATTAAAATTTGACCAAAATCTTGTCAAAATCCAAAAAATTGAAGTTATTTTCATCTAAATTTACTCAAATATAGAACCTACAACAAAAATACTCAACAAAATCCAAAAAAATCGAAGTTGATTTCAAATAAATTTATTAAAATTTGACACTTCCAACTAAAATTTTTTTCACAATCCAACAAAATTGAAGTTATTTTTATCTAAATTTATTCAAATATAGACCCTACAACAAAAATACTCAACAAAATCCAAAAAAATCGAAGTTGATTTCAAATAAATTTATTAAAATTTGACACTTCTAACTAAAATTTTTTTCACAATCCAACAAAATTGAAGTTATTTTCATCTAAATTTACTCAAATATAGATCCTACAACAAAAATACTCAACAAAATAAAAAAAAATCGAAGTTGATTTCAAATAAATTTATTAAAATTTGACACTTCCAACTAATTTTTTTTTCACAATCCAACAAAATTGAAGTTATTTTCAACTAAATTTAATCAAATATAGATCCTACAACAAAAATACTCGACAAAATCCAAAAAAATCGAAGTTGATTTCATATGAATTTATTAAAAGTTGACACTTCCAACTAAAATTTTTTTATAATCCAACAAAATTGAAGTTATTTTCATCTAAATTTAGTCAAATATAGATCCTACAACAAAAATACTCAACAAAATCCAAAAAAATCGAAGTTGATTTCAAATAAATTTATTAAAATTTGACCCTTCCAACTAAAATTTTTTTTCACAATCCAAAAAATTGAAGTTATTTTCATCTAAATCTACTCAAATATAGATCCTACAACAAAAATACTCAACAAAATCCAAAATAATCGAAGTTGATTTCAAATAAATTTAAAAATTCGACACTTCCAACTAAAATTTTTTTCACAATCCAAAAAATTGATGTTATTTTCATCTAAATTTACTCAAATATAGATCCTACAACAAAAATACTCAATAAAATCTAAAAAAATCGAAGTTGATTTCAAATAAATTTATTAAAATTTGACACTTCCAACTAAATTTTTTTTCATAATCCAACAAAACTGAATTTATTTTCATCTAAATTTAGTCAAATATAGATCCTACAACCAAAATACTCAACAAAATAAAGAAAAATCGAAGTTGATTTCAAATAAATTTATTAAAATTTGACACTTCCAACTAAATTTTTTTTTCATAATCCAACAAAATTGAAGTTATTTTCATCTAAATTTACTCAAATATAGATCCTACAACCAAAATACGCAACAAAATCCAAAATAATCGAAGTTGATTTCAAATAAATTTAAAAATTCGACACTTCCAACTAAAATTTTTTTCACAATCCAAAAAATTGATGTTATTTTCATCTAAATTTACTCAAATATAGATCCTACAACAAAAATACTCAACAAAATCCAAAAAAATCGAAGTTGATTTCAAATCAATTTATTAAAATTTGACCCTTCCAACTAAAATTTTTTATCACAATCCAACAAAATTGAAGTTATTTTCATCTAAATTTAATCAAATATAGATCCTACAACAAGAATACTCAACAAAATCCAAAAAAATCGAAGTTGATTTCAAATCAATTTATTAAAATTTGACAAAAATCTTGTCTACATCCAAGAAAATTGAAGTTATTTTCATCTAAATTTAGTCAAATATAGATCCTACAACCAAAGTACTCATCATAATCCAAAAAAATCGAAGTTGATTTCAAATAAATTTATTAAAATTTGACACTTCCAACTAAATTTTTTTTCATAATCCAACAAAATTGAATTTATTTTCATCTAAATTTAGTCAAATATAGATCCTACAACCAAAATACTCAACAAAATAAAAAAAAATCGAAGTTGATTTCAAATAAATTTATTAAAATTTGACACTTCCAACTAAAATTTTTTTCATAATTCAACAAAATTGAAGTTATTTTCATCTAAATTTATTCAAATATAGATCCTACAACAAAAATACGCAACAAAATCCAAAAAAATCGAAGTTGATTTCAAATGAATTTATTAACATTTGACCAAAATCTTGTCAAAATCCAAAAAATTGAAGTTATTTTCATCTAAATTTACTCAAATATAGACCTTACAACAAAAATACTCAACAAAATCCAAAAAAATCGAAGTTGATTTCAAATAAATTTATTAAAATTTGACATTTCCAACTAAATTTTTTTTCAGAATCCAACAAAATTGAAGTTATTTTCATCTAAATTTACTCAAATATAGACCCTACAACAAAAATACTCATCAAAATCCAAAAAAATCGAAGTTGATTTCAAATGAATTTATTAAAATTTGACAAAAATCTTGTCTACATCCAAGAAAATTGAAGTTATTTTCATCTAAATTTAGTCAAATATAGATCCTACAACCAAAATAGTCCTCAAAATCCAAAAAATCGAAGTTGATTTCAAATAAATTTATTAAAATTTGACACTTCCAACTAAATTTTTTTTCATAATCCAACAAAATTGAAGTTATTTTCATCTAAATTTACTCAAATATAGATCCTACAACCAAAATACTCAACAAAATACAAAAAAATCGAAGTTGATTTCAAATGAATTTATTAAAATTTGACCAAAATCTTGTCAAAATCCAAGAAAATTGAAGTTATTTTCATCTAAATTTAGTCAAATATAGATCCTACAACCAAAATACTCGACAAAAACCAAAAAAATCGAAGTAGATTTCATATGAATTTATTAAAATTTGACACTTCCAACTAAATTTTTTTTTATAATCCAACAAAATTGAAGTTATTTTCATCTAAATTTAGTCAAATATAGATCCTACAACCAAAATACTTATCAAAATCCAAAAAAATCGAAGTTGATTTCAAATGAATTTATTAAAATTTGACAAAAATCTTGTCTACATCCAAGAAAATTGAAGTTATTTTCATCTAAATTTACTCAAATATGGATCCTACAACAAAAATAATCAACAAAATCCAAAAAAATCGAAGTTGATTTCAAATGATTTTATTAAAATTTGACAAAAATCTTGTCTACATACAAGAAAATTGAAGTTATTTTCATCTAAATTTAGTCAAATATAGATCCTACAACCAAAATAGACATCAAAATCCAAAAAAATCGAAGTTGATTTCAAATGAATTTATTAACATTTGACCAAAATCTTGTCAAAATCCAAAAAATTGAAGTTATTTTCATCTAAATTTACTCAAATATAGACCTTACAACAAAAATACTCAACAAAATCCAAAAAAATCGAAGTTGATTTCAAATAAATTTATTAAAATTTGACATTTCCAACTAAATTTTTTTTCAGAATCCAACAAAATTGAAGTTATTTTCATCTAAATTTACTCAAATATAGACCCTGCAACAAAAATACGCAACAAAATCCAAAAAAATCGAAGTTGATTTCAAATGAATTTATTAAAATTTGACCAAAATCTTGTCAAAATCCAAAAAATTGAAGTTATTTTCATCTAAATTTAATCAAATATAGATCCTACAACAAAAATACTCGACAAAATCCAAAAAAATCGAAGTTGATTTCATATGAATTTATTAAAATTTGACACTTCCAACTAAAATTTTTTTATAATCCTACAAAATTGAAGTTATTTTCATCTAAATTTAGTCAAATATAGATCCTACAACAAAAATACTCAACAAAATCCAAAAAAATCGAAGTTGATTTCAAATAAATTTATTAAAATTTGACCCTTCCAACTAAAATTTTTTTTCACAATTCAAAAAATTGAAGTTATTTTCATCTAAATTTAATCAAATATAGATCCTACAACAAGAATACTCAACAAAATCCAAAAAAATCGAAGTTGATTTCAAATGAATTTATTAAAATTTGACAAAAATCTTGTCTACATCCAAGAAAATTGAAGTTATTTTCATCTAAATTTAGTCAAATATAGATCTTACAACCAAAATACTCATCAAAATCCAAAAAAATCGAAGTTGATTTCAAATAAATTTATTAAAATTTGACACTTCCAACTAAATTTTTTTTCATAATCCAACAAAATTAAATTTATTTTCATCTAAATTTACTCAAATATAGATCCTACAACCAAAATACGCAACAAAATCCAAAAAAATCGAAGTTGATCTCAAATAAATTTATTAAAATTTGACACTTCCAACTAAATTTTTTTTCATAATCCAACAAAATTGAATTTATTTTCATCTAAATTTAAACAAATATAGATCCTACAACCAAAATACTCAACAAAATAAAAAAAAATCGAAGTTGATTTCAAATAAATTTATTAAAATTTGACATTTCCAACTAATTTTTTTTCAGAATCCAACAAAATTGAAGTTATTTTCATCTAAATTTACTCAAATATAGACCCTGCAACAAAAATACGCAACAAAATCCAAAAAAATCGAAGTTGATTTCAAATGAATTTATTAAAATTTGACAAAAATCTTGTCTACATACAAGAAAATTGAAGTTATTTTCATCTAAATTTAGTCAAATATAGATCCTACAACCAAAATAGACATCAAAATCCAAAAAATTGAAGTTGATTTCAAACGATTTTATTAAAATTTGAGCAAAATCTTGTCAAAATCCAAAAAATTGAAGTTATTTTCATCTAAATTTACTCAAATATAGAACCTACAACCTAAATACTCAACAAAATAAAAAAAAATCGAAGTTGATTTCAAATAAATTTATTAAAATTTGACACTTCCAACTAAAATTTTTTTCATAATCCAACAAAATTGAAGTTGTTTTCATCTAAATTTACTCAAATATAGATCCTACAACCTAAATACTCAACAAAATAAAAAAAAATCGAAGTTGATTTCAAATAAATTTATTAAAATTTGACATTTCCAACTAATTTTTTTTCAGAATCCAACAAAATTGAAGTTATTTTCATCTAAATTTACTCAAATATAGACCCTGCAACAAAAATACGCAACAAAATCCAAAAAAATCGAAGTTGATTTCAAATGAATTTATTAAAATTTGACAAAAATCTTGTCTACATACAAGAAAATTGAAGTTATTTTCATCTAAATTTAGTCAAATATAGATCCTACAACCAAAATACTTATCAAAATCCAAAAAAATCGAAGTTGATTTCAAATGAATTTATTAAAATTTGACAAAAATCTTGTCTACATCCAAGAAAATTGAAGTTATTTTCATCTAAATTTACTCAAATATGGATCCTACAACAAAAATAATCAACAAAATCCAAAAAAATCGAAGTTGATTTCAAATGATTTTATTAAAATTTGACAAAAATCTTGTCTACATACAAGAAAATTGAAGTTATTTTCATCTAAATTTAGTCAAATATAGATCCTACAACCAAAATAGACATCAAAATCCAAAAAATTGAAGTTGATTTCAAACGATTTTATTAAAATTTGAGCAAAATCTTGTCAAAATCCAAAAAATTGAAGTTATTTTCATCTAAATTTACTCAAATATAGAACCTACAACCTAAATACTCAACAAAATAAAAAAAAATCGAAGTTGATTTCAAATAAATTTATTAAAATTTGACACTTCCAACTAAAATTTTTTTCATAATCCAACAAAATTGAAGTTGTTTTCATCTAAATTTACTCAAATATAGATCCTACAACCAAAATACGCAACAAAATCCAAAAAAATCGAAGTTGATTTCAAATGAATTTATTAAAATTTGACCAAAATCTTGTCAAAATCCAAAAAATTGAAGTTATTTTCATCTAAATTTACTCAAATATAGATCCTACAACAAAAATACTCAACAAAATCCAAAAAAAATCGAAGTTGATTTCAAATAAATTTATTAAAATTTGACATTTCCAACTAAATTTTTTTCAGAATCCAACAAAATTGAAGTTATTTTCATCTAAATTTACTCAAATATAGACCCTACAACAAAAATACTCATCAAAATCCAAAAAAATCGAAGTTGATTTCAAATTAATTTATTAAAATTTGACAAAAATCTTGTCTACATCCAAGAAAATTGAAGTTATATTCATCTAAATTTACTCAAATATAGATCCTACAACAAAAATACTCAACAAAACCCAAAAAAATCGAAGTTGATTTCAAATGATTTTATTAAAATTTGACAAAAATCTTGTCTACATACAAGAAAATTGAAGTTATTTTCATTTAAATTTAGTCAAATATAGATCCTACAACCAAAATAGTCATCAAAATCCAAAAAATCGAAGTTGATTTCAAATAAATTTATTAAAATTTGACAGTTCCAACTAAATTTTTTTTCATAATCCAACAAAATTGAAGTTATTTTCATCTTAATTTACTCAAATATAGATCCTACAACCAAAATACTCAACAAAATACAAAAAAATCGAAGTTGATTTCAAATGAATTTATTAAAATTTGACCAAAATCTTGTCAAAATCCAAGAAAATTGAAGTTATTTTCATCTAAATTTAGTCAAATATAGATCCTACAACCAAAATACTCGACAAAATCCAAAAAAATCGAAGTTGATTTCATATGAATTTATTAAAATTTGACACTTCCAACTAAATTTTTTTTTATAATCCAACAAAATTGAAGTTATTTTCATCTAAATTTAGTCAAATATAGATCCTACAACCAAAATACTTATCAAAATCCAAAAAAATCGAAGTTGATTTCAAATGAATTTATTAAAATTTGACAAAAATCTTGTCTACATCCAAGAAAATTGAAGTTATTTTCATCTAAATTTACTCAAATATAGATCCTACAACAAAAATAATCAACAAAATCCAAAAAAATCGAAGTTGATTTCAAATGATTTTATTAAAATTTGACAAAAATCTTGTCTACATACAAGAAAATTGAAGTTATTTTCATCTAAATTTAGTCAAATATAGATCCTACAACCAAAATAGACATCAAAATCCAAAAAATTGAAGTTGATTTCAAACGATTTTATTAAAATTTGACCAAAATCTTGTAAAAATCCAAAAAATTGAAGTTATTTTCATCTAAATTTACTCAAATATAGATCCTACAACCAAAATACGCAACAAAATCCAAAATAATCGAAGTTGATTTCAAATAAATTTAAAAATTCGACACTTCCAACTAAAATTTTTTTCACAATCCAAAAAATTGATGTTATTTTCATCTAAATTTACTCAAATATAGATCCTACAACAAAAATACTCAACAAAATCCAAAAAAATCGAAGTTGATTTCAAATCAATTTATTAAAATTTGACCCTTCCAACTAAAATTTTTTATCACAATCCAACAAAATTGAAGTTATTTTCATCTAAATTTAATCAAATATAGATCCTACAACAAGAATACTCAACAAAATCCAAAAAAATCGAAGTTGATTTCAAATCAATTTATTAAAATTTGAAAAAAATCTTGTCTACATCCAAGAAAATTGAAGTTATTTTCATCTAAATTTAGTCAAATATAGATCCTACAACCAAAGTACTCATCAAAATCCAAAAAAATCGAAGTTGATTTCAAATAAATTTATTAAAATTTGACACTTCCAACTAAAATTATTATCATAATTCAACAAAATTGAAGTTATTTTCATCTAAATTTACTCAAATATAGACCCTGCAACAAAAATACGCAACAAAATCCAAAAAAATCGAAGTTGATTTCAAATGAATTTATTAAAATTTGACCAAAATCTTGTCAAAATCCAAAAAATTGAAGTTATTTTCATCTAAATTTAATCAAATATAGATCCTACAACAAAAATACTCGACAAAATCCAAAAAAATCGAAGTTGATTTCAAATGAATTTATTAAAATTTGACAAAAATCTTGTCTACATCCAAGAAAATTGAAGTTATTTTCATCTAAATTTACTCAAATATAGATCCTACAACAAAAATACTCAACAAAACCCAAAAAAATCGAAGTTGATTTCAAATGATTTTATTAAAATTTGACAAAAATCTTGTCTACATACAAGAAAATTGAAGTTATTTTCATCTAAATTTAGTCAAATATAGATCCTACAACCAAAATAGTCCTCAAAATCCAAAAAATCGAAGTTGATTTCAAATAAATTTATTAAAATTTGACACTTCCAACTAAATTTTTTTTCATAATCCAACAAAATTGAAGTTATTTTCATCTAAATTTACTCAAATATAGATCCTACAACCAAAATACTCAACAAAATACAAAAAAATCGAAGTTGATTTCAAATGAATTTATTAAAATTTGACCAAAATCTTGTCAAAATCCAAGAAAATTGAAGTTATTTTCATCTAAATTTAGTCAAATATAGATCCTACAACCAAAATACTCGACAAAAACCAAAAAAATCGAAGTAGATTTCATATGAATTTATTAAAATTTGACACTTCCAACTAAAATTTTTTTATAATCCAACAAAATTGAAGTTATTTTCATCTAAATTTAGTCAAATATAGATCCTACAACAAAAATACTCAAAAAAATCCAAAAAAATCGAAGTTGATTTCAAATAAATTTATTAAAATTTGACCCTTCCAACTAAAATTTTTTTTCACAATTCAAAAAATTGAAGTTATTTTCATCTAAATTTAATCAAATATAGATCCTACAACAAGAATACTCAACAAAATCCAAAAAAATCGAAGTTGATTTCAAATGAATTTATTAAAATTTGACAAAAATCTTGTCTACATCCAAGAAAATTGAAGTTATTTTCATCTAAATTTAGTCAAATATAGATCCTACAACCAAAATACTCATCAAAATCCAAAAAAATCGAAGTTGATTTCAAATAAATTTATTAAAATTTGGCACTTCCAACTAAATTTTTTTTCATAATCCAACAAAATTGAATTTATTTTCATCTAAATTTAGACAAATATAGATCCTACAACCAAAATACGCAACAAAATCCAAAAAAATCGAAGTTGATTTCAAATAAATTTATTAAAATTTGGCACTTCCAACTAAATTTTTTTTCATAATCCAACAAAATTGAATTTATTTTCATCTAAATTTAGACAAATATAGATCCTACAACCAAAATACTCAACAAAATAAAAAAAAAATCGAAGTTGATTTCAAATAAATTTATTAAAATTTGACATTTCCAACTAAATTTTTTTCAGAATCCAACAAAATTGAAGTTATTTTCATCTAAATTTACTCAAATATAGACCCTACAACAAAAATACTCATCAAAATCCAAAAAAATCGAAGTTGATTTCAAATGAATTTATTAAAATTTGACAAAAATCTTGTCTACATCCAAGAAAATTGAAGTTATTTTCATCTAAATTTACTCAAATATAGATCCTACAACAAAAATACTCAACAAAACCCAAAAAAATCGAAGTTGATTTCAAATGATTTTATTAAAATTTGACAAAAATCTTGTCTACATACAAGAAAATTGAAGTTATTTTCATCTAAATTTACTCAAATATAAACCCTACAACAAAAATACTCAGTAAAATCCAAAAAAATCGAAGTTGATTTCAAATAAATTTATTAAAATTTGACACTTCCAACTAATTTTTTTTTCATAATCCAACAAAATTTAATTTATTTTCATCTACATTTACTCAAATATAGACCCTACAACAAAAATACTCAGCAAAATCCAAAAAAATCGAAGTTGATTTCAAATAAATTTATTAAAATTTGACACTTCCAACTAATTTTTTTTTCATAATCCAACAAAATTGAAGTTATTTTCATCTAAATTTACTCAAATATAGATCCTACAACCAAAATACGCAACAAAATCCAAAAAAATCGAAGTTGATTTCAAATGAATTTATTAAAATTTGACACTTCCAACTAAAATTTTTTTCATACTCCAACAAAATTGAAGTTATTTTCATCTAAATTTACTCAAATATAGACCCTACAACAAAAATACTCATCAAAATCCAAAAAAATCGAAGTTGATTTCAAATGAATTTATTAAAATTTGACAAAAATCTTGTCTACATCCAAGAAAATTGAAGTTATTTTCATCTAAATTTACTCAAATATAGATCCTACAACAAAAATACTCAACAAAACCCAAAAAAATCGAAGTTGATTTCAAATGATTTTATTAAAATTTGACAAAAATCTTGTCTACATACATGAAAATTGAAGTTATTTTCATCTAAATTTAGTCAAATATAGATCCTACAACCAAAATAGTCATCAAAATCCAAAAAATCGAAGTTGATTTCAAATAAATTTATTAAAATTTGACACTTCCAACTAAATTTTTTTTCATAATCCAACAAAATTGAAGTTATTTTCATCTAAATTTAGTGAAATATAGATCCTACAACCAAAATAGTCATCAAAATCCAAAAAATCGAAGTTGATTTCAAACGTTTTTATTAAAATTTGACCAAAATCTTGTCAAAATCCAAAAAATTGAAGTTATTTTCATCTAAATTTACTCAAATATAGAACCTACAACAAAAATACTCAACAAAATCCAAAAAAATCGAAGTTGATTTCAAATAAATTTATTAAAATTTGACACTTCCAACTAAAATTTTTTTCACAATCCAACAAAATTGAAGTTATTTTTATCTAAATTTATTCAAATATAGACCCTACAACAAAAATACTCAACAAAATCCAAAAAAATCGAAGTTGATTTCAAATAAATTTATTAAAATTTGACACTTCTAACTAAAATTTTTTTCACAATCCAACAAAATTGAAGTTATTTTCATCTAAATTTACTCAAATATAGATCCTACAACAAAAATACTCAACAAAATAAAAAAAAATCGAAGTTGATTTCAAATAAATTTATTAAAATTTGACACTTCCAACTAATTTTTTTTTCACAATCCAACAAAATTGAAGTTATTTTCAACTAAATTTAATCAAATATAGATCCTACAACAAAAATACTCGACAAAATCCAAAAAAATCGAAGTTGATTTCATATGAATTTATTAAAAGTTGACACTTCCAACTAAAATTTTTTTATAATCCAACAAAATTGAAGTTATTTTCATCTAAATTTAGTCAAATATAGATCCTACAACAAAAATACTCAACAAAATCCAAAAAAATCGAAGTTGATTTCAAATAAATTTATTAAAATTTGACCCTTCCAACTAAAATTTTTTTTCACAATCCAAAAAATTGAAGTTATTTTCATCTAAATCTACTCAAATATAGATCCTACAACAAAAATACTCAACAAAATCCAAAATAATCGAAGTTGATTTCAAATAAATTTAAAAATTCGACACTTCCAACTAAAATTTTTTTCACAATCCAAAAAATTGATGTTATTTTCATCTAAATTTACTCAAATATAGATCCTACAACAAAAATACTCAATAAAATCTAAAAAAATCGAAGTTGGTTTCAAATAATATTATTAAAATTTGACACTTCCAAATAAGTTTTTTTCACAATCCAACAAAATTGAAGTTATTTTCATCTAAATTTAATCAAATATAGATCCTACAACAAGAATACTCAACAAAATCCAAAAAAATCGAAGTTGATTTCAAATGAATTTATTAAAATTTGACAAAAATCTTGTCTACATCCAAGAAAATTGAAGTTATTTTCATCTGAATTTAGTCAAATATAGATCCTACAACAAAATACTCATCAAAATCCAAAAAAATCGAAGTTGATTTCAAATAAATTTATTAAAATTTGACACTTCCAACTAAATTTTTTTTCATAATCCAACAAAACTGAATTTATTTTCATCTAAATTTAGTCAAATATAGATCCTACAACCAAAATACTCAACAAAATAAAGAAAAATCGAAGTTGATTTCAAATAAATTTATTAAAATTTGACACTTCCAACTAAATTTTTTTTTCATAATCCAACAAAATTGAAGTTATTTTCATCTAAATTTACTCAAATATAGATCCTACAACCAAAATACGCAACAAAATCCAAAATAATCGAAGTTGATTTCAAATAAATTTAAAAATTCGACACTTCCAACTAAAATTTTTTTCACAATCCAAAAAATTGATGTTATTTTCATCTAAATTTACTCAAATATAGATCCTACAACAAAAATACTCAACAAAATCCAAAAAAATCGAAGTTGATTTCAAATCAATTTATTAAAATTTGACCCTTCCAACTAAAATTTTTTATCACAATCCAACAAAATTGAAGTTATTTTCATCTAAATTTAATCAAATATAGATCCTACAACAAGAATACTCAACAAAATCCAAAAAAATCGAAGTTGATTTCAAATCAATTTATTAAAATTTGACAAAAATCTTGTCTACATCCAAGAAAATTGAAGTTATTTTCATCTAAATTTAGTCAAATATAGATCCTACAACCAAAGTACTCATCATAATCCAAAAAAATCGAAGTTGATTTCAAATAAATTTATTAAAATTTGACACTTCCAACTAAATTTTTTTTCATAATCCAACAAAATTGAATTTATTTTCATCTAAATTTAGACAAATATAGATCCTACAACCAAAATACTCAACAAAATAAAAAAAAATCGAAGTTGATTTCAAATAAATTTATTAAAATTTGACATTTCCAACTAATTTTTTTTCAGAATCCAACAAAATTGAAGTTATTTTCATCTAAATTTACTCAAATATAGACCCTACAACAAAAATACTCATCAAAATCCAAAAAAATCGAAGTTGATTTCAAATGAATTTATTAAAATTTGACAAAAATCTTGTCTACATCCAAGAAAATTGAAGTTATTTTCATCTAAATTTAGTCAAATATAGATCCTACAACCAAAATAGTCCTCAAAATCCAAAAAATCGAAGTTGATTTCAAATAAATTTATTAAAATTTGACACTTCCAACTAAATTTTTTTTCATAATCCAACAAAATTGAAGTTATTTTCATCTAAATTTACTCAAATATAGATCCTACAACCAAATTACTCAACAAAATACAAAAAAATCGAAGTTGATTTCAAATGAATTTATTAAAATTTTACCAAAATCTTGTCAAAATCCAAGAAAATTGAAGTTATTTTCATCTAAATTTAGTCAAATATAGATCCTACAACCAAAATACTCGACAAAAACCAAAAAAATCGAAGTAGATTTCATATGAATTTATTAAAATTTGACACTTCCAACTAAATTTTTTTTTATAATCCAACAAAATTGAAGTTATTTTCATCTAAATTTAGTCAAATATAGATCCTACAACCAAAATACTTATCAAAATCCAAAAAAATCGAAGTTGATTTCAAATGAATTTATTAAAATTTGACAAAAATCTTGTCTACATCCAAGAAAATTGAAGTTATTTTCATCTAAATTTACTCAAATATGGATCCTACAACAAAAATAATCAACAAAATCCAAAAAAATCGAAGTTGATTTCAAATGATTTTATTAAAATTTGACAAAAATCTTGTCTACATACAAGAAAATTGAAGTTATTTTCATCTAAATTTAGTCAAATATAGATCCTACAACCAAAATAGACATCAAAATCCAAAAAATTGAAGTTGATTTCAAACGATTTTATTAAAATTTGAGCAAAATCTTGTCAAAATCCAAAAAATTGAAGTTATTTTCATCTAAATTTACTCAAATATAGAACCTACAACCTAAATACTCAACAAAATAAAAAAAAATCGAAGTTGATTTCAAATAAATTTATTAAAATTTGACACTTCCAACTAAAATTTTTTTCATAATCCAACAAAATTGAAGTTGTTTTCATCTAAATTTACTCAAATATAGATCCTACAACCAAAATACGCAACAAAATCCAAAAAAATCGAAGTTGATTTCAAATGAATTTATTAAAATTTGACCAAAATCTTGTCAAAATCCAAAAAATTGAAGTTATTTTCATCTAAATTTACTCAAATATAGATCCTACAACAAAAATACTCAACAAAATCCAAAAAAAATCGAAGTTGATTTCAAATAAATTTATTAAAATTTGACATTTCCAACTAAATTTTTTTCAGAATCCAACAAAATTGAAGTTATTTTCATCTAAATTTACTCAAATATAGACCCTACAACAAAAATACTCATCAAAATCCAAAAAAATCGAAGTTGATTTCAAATTAATTTATTAAAATTTGACAAAAATCTTGTCTACATCCAAGAAAATTGAAGTTATATTCATCTAAATTTACTCAAATATAGATCCTACAACAAAAATACTCAACAAAACCCAAAAAAATCGAAGTTGATTTCAAATGATTTTATTAAAATTTGACAAAAATCTTGTCTACATACAAGAAAATTGAAGTTATTTTCATTTAAATTTAGTCAAATATAGATCCTACAACCAAAATAGTCATCAAAATCCAAAAAATCGAAGTTGATTTCAAATAAATTTATTAAAATTTGACACTTCCAACTAAATTTTTTTTCATAATCCAACAAAATTGAAGTTATTTTCATCTTAATTTACTCAAATATAGATCCTACAACCAAAATACTCAACAAAATACAAAAAAATCGAAGTTGATTTCAAATGAATTTATTAAAATTTGACCAAAATCTTGTCAAAATCCAAGAAAATTGAAGTTATTTTCATCTAAATTTAGTCAAATATAGATCCTACAACCAAAATACTCGACAAAATCCAAAAAAATCGAAGTTGATTTCATATGAATTTATTAAAATTTGACACTTCCAACTAAATTTTTTTTTATAATCCAACAAAATTGAAGTTATTTTCATCTAAATTTAGTCAAATATAGATCCTACAACCAAAATACTTATCAAAATCCAAAAAAATCGAAGTTGATTTCAAATGAATTTATTAAAATTTGACAAAAATCTTGTCTACATCCAAGAAAATTGAAGTTATTTTCATCTAAATTTACTCAAATATAGATCCTACAACAAAAATAATCAACAAAATCCAAAAAAATCGAAGTTGATTTCAAATGATTTTATTAAAATTTGACAAAAATCTTGTCTACATACAAGAAAATTGAAGTTATTTTCATCTAAATTTAGTCAAATATAGATCCTACAACCAAAATAGACATCAAAATCCAAAAAATTGAAGTTGATTTCAAACGATTTTATTAAAATTTGACCAAAATCTTGTAAAAATCCAAAAAATTGAAGTTATTTTCATCTAAATTTACTCAAATATAGATCCTACAACCAAAATACGCAACAAAATCCAAAATAATCGAAGTTGATTTCAAATAAATTTAAAAATTCGACACTTCCAACTAAAATTTTTTTCACAATCCAAAAAATTGATGTTATTTTCATCTAAATTTACTCAAATATAGATCCTACAACAAAAATACTCAACAAAATCCAAAAAAATCGAAGTTGATTTCAAATCAATTTATTAAAATTTGACCCTTCCAACTAAAATTTTTTATCACAATCCAACAAAATTGAAGTTATTTTCATCTAAATTTAATCAAATATAGATCCTACAACAAGAATACTCAACAAAATCCAAAAAAATCGAAGTTGATTTCAAATCAATTTATTAAAATTTGAAAAAAATCTTGTCTACATCCAAGAAAATTGAAGTTATTTTCATCTAAATTTAGTCAAATATAGATCCTACAACCAAAGTACTCATCAAAATCCAAAAAAATCGAAGTTGATTTCAAATAAATTTATTAAAATTTGACACTTCCAACTAAATTTTTTTTCATAATCCAACAAAATTGAATTTATTTTCATCTAAATTTAGTCAAATATAGATCCTACAACCAAAATACTCAACAAAATAAAAAAAAATCGGAGTTGATTTCAAATAAATTTATTAAAATTTGACACTTCCAACTAAAATTTTTATCATAATTCAACAAAATTGAAGTTATTTTCATCTAAATTTACTCAAATATAGACCCTGCAACAAAAATACGCAACAAAATCCAAAAAAATCGAAGTTGATTTCAAATGAATTTATTAAAATTTGACCAAAATCTTGTCAAAATCCAAAAAATTGAAGTTATTTTCATCTAAATTTAATCAAATATAGATCCTACAACAAAAATACTCGACAAAATCCAAAAAAATCGAAGTTGATTTCATATGAATTTATTAAAATTTGACACTTCCAACTAAAATTTTTTTATAATCCAACAAAATTGAAGTTATTTTCATCTAAATTTAGTCAAATATAGATCCTATAACAAAAATACTCAAAAAAATCCAAAAAAATCGAAGTTGATTTCAAATAAATTTATTAAAATTTGACCCTTCCAACTAAAATTTTTTTTCACAATTCAAAAAATTGAAGTTATTTTCATCTAAATTTAATCAAATATAGATCCTACAACAAGAATACTCAACAAAATCCAAAAAAATCGAAGTTGATTTCAAATGAATTTATTAAAATTTGACAAAAATCTTGTCTACATCCAAGAAAATTGAAGTTATTTTCATCTAAATTTAGTCAAATATAGATCCTACAACCAAAATACTCATCAAAATCCAAAAAAATCGAAGTTGATTTCAAATAAATTTATTAAAATTTGACACTTCCAACTAAATTTTTTTTCATAATCCAACAAAATTAAATTTATTTTCATCTAAATTTACTCAAATATAGATCCTACAACCAAAATACGCAACAAAATCCAAAAAAATCGAAGTTGATTTCAAATAAATTTATTAAAATTTGGCACTTCCAACTAAATTTTTTTTCATAATCCAACAAAATTGAATTTATTTTCATCTAAATTTAGACAAATATAGATCCTACAACCAAAATACTCAACAAAATAAAAAAAAAATCGAAGTTGATTTCAAATAAATTTATTAAAATTTGACATTTCCAACTAAATTTTTTTCAGAATCCAACAAAATTGAAGTTATTTTCATCTAAATTTACTCAAATATAGACCCTACAACAAAAATACTCATCAAAATCCAAAAAAATCGAAGTTGATTTCAAATGAATTTATTAAAATTTGACAAAAATCTTGTCTACATCCAAGAAAATTGAAGTTATTTTCATCTAAATTTACTCAAATATAGATCCTACAACAAAAATACTCAACAAAACCCAAAAAAATCGAAGTTGATTTCAAATGATTTTATTAAAATTTGACAAAAATCTTGTCTACATACAAGAAAATTGAAGTTATTTTCATCTAAATTTAGTCAAATATAGATCCTACAACCAAAATAGTCCTCAAAATCCAAAAAATCGAAGTTGATTTCAAATAAATTTATTAAAATTTGACACTTCCAACTAAATTTTTTTTCATAATCCAACAAAATTGAAGTTATTTTCATCTAAATTTACTCAAATATAGATCCTACAACCAAAATACTCAACAAAATACAAAAAAATCGAAGTTGATTTCAAATGAATTTATTAAAATTTGACCAAAATCTTGTCAAAATCCAAGAAAATTGAAGTTATTTTCATCTAAATTTAGTCAAATATAGATCCTACAACCAAAATACTCGACAAAAACCAAAAAAATCGAAGTAGATTTCATATGAATTTATTAAAATTTGACACTTCCAACTAAATTTTTTTTTATAATCCAACAAAATTGAAGTTATTTTCATCTAAATTTAGTCAAATATAGATCCTACAACCAAAATACTTATCAAAATCCAAAAAAATCGAAGTTGATTTCAAATGAATTTATTAAAATTTGACAAAAATCTTGTCTACATCCAAGAAAATTGAAGTTATTTTCATCTAAATTTACTCAAATATGGATCCTACAACAAAAATAATCAACAAAATCCAAAAAAATCGAAGTTGATTTCAAATGATTTTATTAAAATTTGACAAAAATCTTGTCTACATACAAGAAAATTGAAGTTATTTTCATCTAAATTTAGTCAAATATAGATCCTACAACCAAAATAGACATCAAAATCCAAAAAATTGAAGTTGATTTCAAACGATTTTATTAAAATTTGAGCAAAATCTTGTCAAAATCCAAAAAATTGAAGTTATTTTCATCTAAATTTACTCAAATATAGAACCTACAACCTAAATACTCAACAAAATAAAAAAAAATCGAAGTTGATTTCAAATAAATTTATTAAAATTTGAAACTTCCAACTAAAATTTTTTTCATAATCCAACAAAATTGAAGTTGTTTTCATCTAAATTTACTCAAATATAGATCCTACAACCAAAATACGCAACAAAATCCAAAAAAATCGAAGTTGATTTCAAATGAATTTATTAAAATTTGACCAAAATCTTGTCAAAATCCAAAAAATTGAAGTTATTTTCATCTAAATTTACTCAAATATAGATCCTACAACAAAAATACTCAACAAAATCCAAAAAAAATCGAAGTTGATTTCAAATAAATTTATTAAAATTTGACACTTCCAACTAATTTTTTTTTCATAATCCAACAAAATTGAAGTTATTTTCATCTAAATTTACTCAAATATAGATCCTACAACCAAAATACGCAACAAAATCCAAAAAAATCGAAGTTGATTTCAAATGAATTTATTAAAATTTGACACTTCCAACTAAAATTTTTTTCACAATCCAAAAAATTGATGTTATTTTCATCTAAATTTACTCAAATATAGATCCTACAACAAAAATACTCAATAAAATCTAAAAAAATCGAAGTTGGTCTCAAATAATATTATTAAAATTTGACACTTCCAAATAAGTTTTTTTCACAATCCAACAAAATTGAAGTTATTTTCATCTAAATTTAATCAAATATAGATCCTACAACAAGAATACTCAACAAAATCCAAAAAAATCGAAGTTGATTTCAAATAAATTTATTAAAATTTGACACTTCCAACTAAAATTTTTTTCATACTCCAACAAAATTGAAGTTATTTTCATCTAAATTTACTCAAATATAGACCCTACAACAAAAATACTCATCAAAATCCATAAAAATCGAAGTTGATTTCAAATGAATTTATTAAAATTTGACAAAAATCTTGTCTACATCCAAGAAAATTGAAGTTATTTTCATCTAAATTTACTCAAATATAGATCCTACAACAAAAATACTCAACAAAACCCAAAAAAATCGAAGTTGATTTCAAATGATTTTATTAAAATTTGACAAAAATCTTGTCTACATACATGAAAATTGAAGTTATTTTCATCTAAATTTAGTCAAATATAGATCCTACAACCAAAATAGTCATCAAAATCCAAAAAATCGAAGTTGATTTCAAATAAATTTATTAAAATTTGAAACTTCCAACTAAAATTTTTTTCATAATCCAACAAAATTGAAGTTGTTTTCATCTAAATTTACTCAAATATAGATCCTACAACCAAAATACGCAACAAAATCCAAAAAAATCGAAGTTGATTTCAAATGAATTTATTAAAATTTGACCAAAATCTTGTCAAAATCCAAAAAATTGAAGTTATTTTCATCTAAATTTACTCAAATATAGATCCTACAACAAAAATACTCAACAAAATCCAAAAAAAATCGAAGTTGATTTCAAATAAATTTATTAAAATTTGACACTTCCAACTAATTTTTTTTTCATAATCCAACAAAATTGAAGTTATTTTCATCTAAATTTACTCAAATATAGATCCTACAACCAAAATACGCAACAAAATCCAAAAAAATCGAAGTTGATTTCAAATGAATTTATTAAAATTTGACACTTCCAACTAAATTTTTTTTCACAATCCAAAAAATTGATGTTATTTTCATCTAAATTTACTCAAATATAGATCCTACAACAAAAATACTCAATAAAATCTAAAAAAATCGAAGTTGGTCTCAAATAATATTATTAAAATTTGACACTTCCAAATAAGTTTTTTTCACAATCCAACAAAATTGAAGTTATTTTCATCTAAATTTAATCAAATATAGATCCTACAACAAGAATACTCAACAAAATCCAAAAAAATCGAAGTTGATTTCAAATAAATTTATTAAAATTTGACACTTCCAACTAAAATTTTTTTCATACTCCAACAAAATTGAAGTTATTTTCATCTAAATTTACTCAAATATAGACCCTACAACAAAAATACTCATCAAAATCCATAAAAATCGAAGTTGATTTCAAATGAATTTATTAAAATTTGACAAAAATCTTGTCTACATCCAAGAAAATTGAAGTTATTTTCATCTAAATTTACTCAAATATAGATCCTACAACAAAAATACTCAACAAAACCCAAAAAAATCGAAGTTGATTTCAAATGATTTTATTAAAATTTGACAAAAATCTTGTCTACATACATGAAAATTGAAGTTATTTTCATCTAAATTTAGTCAAATATAGATCCTACAACCAAAATAGTCATCAAAATCCAAAAAATCGAAGTTGATTTCAAATAAATTTATTAAAATTTGACACTTCCAACTAAATTTTTTTTCATAATCCAACAAAATTGAAGTTATTTTCATCTAAATTTAGTCAAATATAGATCCTACAACCAAAATAGTCATCAAAATCCAAAAAATCGAAGTTGATTTCAAACGTTTTTATTAAAATTTGACCAAAATCTTGTCAAAATCCAAAAAATTGAAGTTATTTTCATCTAAATTTACTCAAATATAGAACCTACAACAAAAATACTCAACAAAATCCAAAAAAATCGAAGTTGATTTCAAATAAATTTATTAAAATTTGACACTTCCAACTAAAATTTTTTTCACAATCCAACAAAATTGAAGTTATTTTTATCTAAATTTATTCAAATATAGACCCTACAACAAAAATACTCAACAAAATCCAAAAAAATCGAAGTTGATTTCAAATAAATTTATTAAAATTTGACACTTCTAACTAAAATTTTTTCACAATCCAACAAAATTGAAGTTATTTTCATCTAAATTTACTCAAATATAGATCCTACAACAAAAATACTCAACAAAATAAAAAAAAATCGAAGTTGATTTCAAATAAATTTATTAAAATTTGACACTTCCAACTAATTTTTTTTTCACAATCCAACAAAATTGAAGTTATTTTCAACTAAATTTAATCAAATATAGATCCTACAACAAAAATACTCGACAAAATCCAAAAAAATCGAAGTTGATTTCATATGAATTTATTAAAAGTTGACACTTCCAACTAAAATTTTTTTATAATCCAACAAAATTGAAGTTATTTTCATCTAAATTTAGTCAAATATAGATCCTACAACAAAAATACTCAACAAAATCCAAAAAAATCGAAGTTGATTTCAAATAAATTTATTAAAATTTGACCCTTCCAACTAAAATTTTTTTTCACAATCCAAAAAATTGAAGTTATTTTCATCTAAATCTACTCAAATATAGATCCTACAACAAAAATACTCAACAAAATCCAAAATAATCGAAGTTGATTTCAAATAAATTTAAAAATTCGACACTTCCAACTAAAATTTTTTTCACAATCCAAAAAATTGATGTTATTTTCATCTAAATTTACTCAAATATAGATCCTACAACAAAAATACTCAATAAAATCTAAAAAAATCGAAGTTGGTTTCAAATAATATTATTAAAATTTGACACTTCCAAATAAGTTTTTTTCACAATCCAACAAAATTGAAGTTATTTTCATCTAAATTTAATCAAATATAGATCCTGCAACAAGAATACTCAACAAAATCCAAAAAAATCGAAGTTGATTTCAAATGAATTTATTAAAATTTGACAAAAATCTTGTCTACATCCAAGAAAATTGAAGTTATTTTCATCTGAATTTAGTCAAATATAGATCCTACAACAAAATACTCATCAAAATCCAAAAAAATCGAAGTTGATTTCAAATAAATTTATTAAAATTTGACACTTCCAACTAAATTTTTTTTCATAATCCAACAAAACTGAATTTATTTTCATCTAAATTTAGTCAAATATAGATCCTACAACCAAAATACTCAACAAAATAAAGAAAAATCGAAGTTGATTTCAAATAAATTTATTAAAATTTGACACTTCCAACTAAATTTTTTTTTCATAATCCAACAAAATTGAAGTTATTTTCATCTAAATTTACTCAAATATAGATCCTACAACCAAAATACGCAACAAAATCCAAAATAATCGAAGTTGATTTCAAATAAATTTAAAAATTCGACACTTCCAACTAAAATTTTTTTCACAATCCAAAAAATTGATGTTATTTTCATCTAAATTTACTCAAATATAGATCCTACAACAAAAATACTCAACAAAATCCAAAAAAATCGAAGTTGATTTCAAATCAATTTATTAAAATTTGACCCTTCCAACTAAAATTTTTTATCACAATCCAACAAAATTGAAGTTATTTTCATCTAAATTTAATCAAATATAGATCCTACAACAAGAATACTCAACAAAATCCAAAAAAATCGAAGTTGATTTCAAATCAATTTATTAAAATTTGACAAAAATCTTGTCTACATCCAAGAAAATTGAAGTTATTTTCATCTAAATTTAGTCAAATATAGATCCTACAACCAAAGTACTCATCATAATCCAAAAAAATCGAAGTTGATTTCAAATAAATTTATTAAAATTTGACACTTCCAACTAAATTTTTTTTCATAATCCAACAAAATTGAATTTATTTTCATCTAAATTTAGTCAAATATAGATCCTACAACCAAAATACTCAACAAAATAAAAAAAAATCGAAGTTGATTTCAAATAAATTTATTAAAATTTGACACTTCCAACTAAAATTTTTTTCATAATTCAACAAAATTGAAGTTATTTTCATCTAAATTTATTCAAATATAGATCCTACAACAAAAATACGCAACAAAATCCAAAAAAATCGAAGTTGATTTCAAATGAATTTATTAACATTTGACCAAAATCTTGTCAAAATCCAAAAAATTGAAGTTATTTTCATCTAAATTTACTCAAATATAGACCTTACAACAAAAATACTCAACAAAATCCAAAAAAATCGAAGTTGATTTCAAATAAATTTATTAAAATTTGACATTTCCAACTAAATTTTTTTTCAGAATCCAACAAAATTGAAGTTATTTTCATCTAAATTTACTCAAATATAGACCCTGCAACAAAAATACGCAACAAAATCCAAAAAAATCGAAGTTGATTTCAAATGAATTTATTAAAATTTGACCAAAATCTTGTCAAAATCCAAAAAATTGAAGTTATTTTCATCTAAATTTAATCAAATATAGATCCTACAACAAAAATACTCGACAAAATCCAAAAAAATCGAAGTTGATTTCATATGAATTTATTAAAATTTGACACTTCCAACTAAAATTTTTTTATAATCCAACAAAATTGAAGTTATTTTCATCTAAATTTAGTCAAATATAGATCCTACAACAAAAATACTCAACAAAATCCAAAAAAATCGAAGTTGATTTCAAATAAATTTATTAAAATTTGACCCTTCCAACTAAAATTTTTTTTCACAATTCAAAAAATTGAAGTTATTTTCATCTAAATTTAATCAAATATAGATCCTACAACAAGAATACTCAACAAAATCCAAAAAAATCGAAGTTGATTTCAAATGAATTTATTAAAATTTGACAAAAATCTTGTCTACATCCAAGAAAATTGAAGTTATTTTCATCTAAATTTAGTCAAATATAGATCCTACAACCAAAATACTCATCAAAATCCAAAAAAATCGAAGTTGATTTCAAATAAATTTATTAAAATTTGACACTTCCAACTAAATTTTTTTTCATAATCCAACAAAATTAAATTTATTTTCATCTAAATTTACTCAAATATAGATCCTACAACCAAAATACGCAACAAAATCCAAAAAAATCGAAGTTGATTTCAAATAAATTTATTAAAATTTGACACTTCCAACTAAATTTTTTTTCATAATCCAACAAAATTGAATTTATTTTCATCTAAATTTAGACAAATATAGATCCTACAACCAAAATACTCAACAAAATAAAAAAAAATCGAAGTTGATTTCAAATAAATTTATTAAAATTTGACACTTCCAACTAAATTTTTTTTCATAATCCAACAAAATTGAATTTATTTTCATCTAAATTTAGACAAATATAGATCCTACAACCAAAATACTCAACAAAATAAAAAAAAATCGAAGTTGATTTCAAATAAATTTATTAAAATTTGACATTTCCAACTAATTTTTTTTCAGAATCCAACAAAATTGAAGTTATTTTCATCTAAATTTACTCAAATATAGACCCTACAACAAAAATACTCATCAAAATCCAAAAAAATCGAAGTTGATTTCAAATGAATTTATTAAAATTTGACAAAAATCTTGTCTACATCCAAGAAAATTGAAGTTATTTTCATCTAAATTTAGTCAAATATAGATCCTACAACCAAAATAGTCCTCAAAATCCAAAAAATCGAAGTTGATTTCAAATAAATTTATTAAAATTTGACACTTCCAACTAAATTTTTTTTCATAATCCAACAAAATTGAAGTTATTTTCATCTAAATTTACTCAAATATAGATCCTACAACCAAAATACTCAACAAAATACAAAAAAATCGAAGTTGATTTCAAATGAATTTATTAAAATTTGACCAAAATCTTGTCAAAATCCAAGAAAATTGAAGTTATTTTCATCTAAATTTAGTCAAATATAGATCCTACAACCAAAATACTCGACAAAAACCAAAAAAATCGAAGTAGATTTCATATGAATTTATTAAAATTTGACACTTCCAACTAAATTTTTTTTTATAATCCAACAAAATTGAAGTTATTTTCATCTAAATTTAGTCAAATATAGATCCTACAACCAAAATACTTATCAAAATCCAAAAAAATCGAAGTTGATTTCAAATGAATTTATTAAAATTTGACAAAAATCTTGTCTACATCCAAGAAAATTGAAGTTATTTTCATCTAAATTTACTCAAATATGGATCCTACAACAAAAATAATCAACAAAATCCAAAAAAATCGAAGTTGATTTCAAATGATTTTATTAAAATTTGACAAAAATCTTGTCTACATACAAGAAAATTGAAGTTATTTTCATCTAAATTTAGTCAAATATAGATCCTACAACCAAAATAGACATCAAAATCCAAAAAATTGAAGTTGATTTCAAACGATTTTATTAAAATTTGAGCAAAATCTTGTCAAAATCCAAAAAATTGAAGTTATTTTCATCTAAATTTACTCAAATATAGAACCTACAACCTAAATACTCAACAAAATAAAAAAAAATCGAAGTTGATTTCAAATAAATTTATTAAAATTTGACACTTCCAACTAAAATTTTTTTCATAATCCAACAAAATTGAAGTTGTTTTCATCTAAATTTACTCAAATATAGATCCTACAACCAAAATACGCAACAAAATCCAAAAAAATCGAAGTTGATTTCAAATGAATTTATTAAAATTTGACCAAAACCTTGTCAAAATCCAAAAAATTGAAGTTATTTTCATCTAAATTTACTCAAATATAGATCCTACAACAAAAATACTCAACAAAATCCAAAAAAAATCGAAGTTGATTTCAAATAAATTTATTAAAATTTGACATTTCCAACTAAATTTTTTTCAGAATCCAACAAAATTGAAGTTATTTTCATCTAAATTTACTCAAATATAGACCCTACAACAAAAATACTCATCAAAATCCAAAAAAATCGAAGTTGATTTCAAATTAATTTATTAAAATTTGACAAAAATCTTGTCTACATCCAAGAAAATTGAAGTTATATTCATCTAAATTTACTCAAATATAGATCCTACAACAAAAATACTCAACAAAACCCAAAAAAATCGAAGTTGATTTCAAATGATTTTATTAAAATTTGACAAAAATCTTGTCTACATACAAGAAAATTGAAGTTATTTTCATTTAAATTTAGTCAAATATAGATCCTACAACCAAAATAGTCATCAAAATCCAAAAAATCGAAGTTGATTTCAAATAAATTTATTAAAATTTGACACTTCCAACTAAATTTTTTTTCATAATCCAACAAAATTGAAGTTATTTTCATCTTAATTTACTCAAATATAGATCCTACAACCAAAATACTCAACAAAATACAAAAAAATCGAAGTTGATTTCAAATGAATTTATTAAAATTTGACCAAAATCTTGTCAAAATCCAAGAAAATTGAAGTTATTTTCATCTAAATTTAGTCAAATATAGATCCTACAACCAAAATACTCGACAAAATCCAAAAAAATCGAAGTTGATTTCATATGAATTTATTAAAATTTGACACTTCCAACTAAATTTTTTTTTATAATCCAACAAAATTGAAGTTATTTTCATCTAAATTTAGTCAAATATAGATCCTACAACCAAAATACTTATCAAAATCCAAAAAAATCGAAGTTGATTTCAAATGAATTTATTAAAATTTGACAAAAATCTTGTCTACATCCAAGAAAATTGAAGTTATTTTCATCTAAATTTACTCAAATATAGATCCTACAACAAAAATAATCAACAAAATCCAAAAAAATCGAAGTTGATTTCAAATGATTTTATTAAAATTTGACAAAAATCTTGTCTACATACAAGAAAATTGAAGTTATTTTCATCTAAATTTAGTCAAATATAGATCCTACAACCAAAATAGACATCAAAATCCAAAAAATTGAAGTTGATTTCAAACGATTTTATTAAAATTTGACCAAAATCTTGTAAAAATCCAAAAAATTGAAGTTATTTTCATCTAAATTTACTCAAATATAGATCCTACAACCAAAATACGCAACAAAATCCAAAATAATCGAAGTTGATTTCAAATAAATTTAAAAATTCGACACTTCCAACTAAAATTTTTTTCACAATCCAAAAAATTGATGTTATTTTCATCTAAATTTACTCAAATATAGATCCTACAACAAAAATACTCAACAAAATCCAAAAAAATCGAAGTTGATTTCAAATCAATTTATTAAAATTTGACCCTTCCAACTAAAATTTTTTATCACAATCCAACAAAATTGAAGTTATTTTCATCTAAATTTAATCAAATATAGATCCTACAACAAGAATACTCAACAAAATCCAAAAAAATCGAAGTTGATTTCAAATCAATTTATTAAAATTTGACATTTCCAACTAAATTTTTTTCAGAATCCAACAAAATTGAAGTTATTTTCATCTAAATTTACTCAAATATAGACCCTACAACAAAAATACTCATCAAAATCCAAAAAAATCGAAGTTGATTTCAAATGAATTTATTAAAATTTGACAAAAATCTTGTCTACATCCAAGAAAATTGAAGTTATTTTCATCTAAATTTACTCAAATATAGATCCTACAACAAAAATACTCAACAAAACCCAAAAAAATCGAAGTTGATTTCAAATGATTTTATTAAAATTTGACAAAAATCTTGTCTACATACAAGAAAATTGAAGTTATTTTCATCTAAATTTAGTCAAATATAGATCCTACAACCAAAATAGTCCTCAAAATCCAAAAAATCGAAGTTGATTTCAAATAAATTTATTAAAATTTGACACTTCCAACTAAATTTTTTTTCATAATCCAACAAAATTGAAGTTATTTTCATCTAAATTTACTCAAATATAGATCCTACAACCAAAATACTCAACAAAATACAAAAAAATCGAAGTTGATTTCAAATGAATTTATTAAAATTTGACCAAAATCTTGTCAAAATCCAAGAAAATTGAAGTTATTTTCATCTAAATTTAGTCAAATATAGATCCTACAACCAAAATACTCGACAAAAACCAAAAAAATCGAAGTAGATTTCATATGAATTTATTAAAATTTGACACTTCCAACTAAATTTTTTTTTATAATCCAACAAAATTGAAGTTATTTTCATCTAAATTTAGTCAAATATAGATCCTACAACCAAAATACTTATCAAAATCCAAAAAAATCGAAGTTGATTTCAAATGAATTTATTAAAATTTGACAAAAATCTTGTCTACATCCAAGAAAATTGAAGTTATTTTCATCTAAATTTACTCAAATATGGATCCTACAACAAAAATAATCAACAAAATCCAAAAAAATCGAAGTTGATTTCAAATGATTTTATTAAAATTTGACAAAAATCTTGTCTACATACAAGAAAATTGAAGTTATTTTCATCTAAATTTAGTCAAATATAGATCCTACAACCAAAATAGACATCAAAATAAAAAAAAATCGAAGTTGATTTCAAATAAATTTATTAAAATTTGACACTTCCAACTAAAATTTTTTTCATAATCCAACAAAATTGAAGTTGTTTTCATCTAAATTTACTCAAATATAGATCCTACAACCAAAATACGCAACAAAATCCAAAAAAATCGAAGTTGATTTCAAATGAATTTATTAAAATTTGATCAAAATCTTGTCAAAATCCAAAAAATTGAAGTTATTTTCATCTAAATTTACTCAAATATAGATCCTACAACAAAAATACTCAACAAAATCCAAAAAAAATCGAAGTTGATTTCAAATAAATTTATTAAAATTTGACACTTCCAACTAATTTTTTTTTCATAATCCAACAAAATTGAAGTTATTTTCATCTAAATTTACTCAAATATAGATCCTACAACCAAAATACGCAACAAAATCCAAAAAAATCGAAGTTGATTTCAAATGAATTTATTAAAATTTGACACTTCCAACTAAAATTTTTTTCACAATCCAAAAAATTGATGTTATTTTCATCTAAATTTACTCAAATATAGATCCTACAACAAAAATACTCAATAAAATCTAAAAAAATCGAAGTTGGTCTCAAATAATATTATTAAAATTTGACACTTCCAAATAAGTTTTTTTCACAATCCAACAAAATTGAAGTTATTTTCATCTAAATTTAATCAAATATAGATCCTACAACAAGAATACTCAACAAAATCCAAAAAAATCGAAGTTGATTTCAAATAAATTTATTAAAATTTGACACTTCCAACTAAAATTTTTTTCATACTCCAACAAAATTGAAGTTATTTTCATCTAAATTTACTCAAATATAGACCCTACAACAAAAATACTCATCAAAATCCATAAAAATCGAAGTTGATTTCAAATGAATTTATTAAAATTTGACAAAAATCTTGTCTACATCCAAGAAAATTGAAGTTATTTTCATCTAAATTTACTCAAATATAGATCCTACAACAAAAATACTCAACAAAACCCAAAAAAATCGAAGTTGATTTCAAATGATTTTATTAAAATTTGACAAAAATCTTGTCTACATACATGAAAATTGAAGTTATTTTCATCTAAATTTAGTCAAATATAGATCCTACAACCAAAATAGTCATCAAAATCCAAAAAATCGAAGTTGATTTCAAATAAATTTATTAAAATTTGACACTTCCAACTAAATTTTTTTTCATAATCCAACAAAATTGAAGTTATTTTCATCTAAATTTAGTCAAATATAGATCCTACAACCAAAATAGTCATCAAAATCCAAAAAATCGAAGTTGATTTCAAACGTTTTTATTAAAATTTGACCAAAATCTTGTCAAAATCCAAAAAATTGAAGTTATTTTCATCTAAATTTACTCAAATATAGAACCTACAACAAAAATACTCAACAAAATCCAAAAAAATCGAAGTTGATTTCAAATAAATTTATTAAAATTTGACACTTCCAACTAAAATTTTTTTCACAATCCAACAAAATTGAAGTTATTTTTATCTAAATTTATTCAAATATAGACCCTACAACAAAAATACTCAACAAAATCCAAAAAAATCGAAGTTGATTTCAAATAAATTTATTAAAATTTGACACTTCTAACTAAAATTTTTTCACAATCCAACAAAATTGAAGTTATTTTCATCTAAATTTACTCAAATATAGATCCTACAACAAAAATACTCAACAAAATAAAAAAAAATCGAAGTTGATTTCAAATAAATTTATTAAAATTTGACACTTCCAACTAATTTTTTTTTCACAATCCAACAAAATTGAAGTTATTTTCAACTAAATTTAATCAAATATAGATCCTACAACAAAAATACTCGACAAAATCCAAAAAAATCGAAGTTGATTTCATATGAATTTATTAAAAGTTGACACTTCCAACTAAAATTTTTTTATAATCCAACAAAATTGAAGTTATTTTCATCTAAATTTAGTCAAATATAGATCCTACAACAAAAATACTCAACAAAATCCAAAAAAATCGAAGTTGATTTCAAATAAATTTATTAAAATTTGACCCTTCCAACTAAAATTTTTTTTCACAATCCAAAAAATTGAAGTTATTTTCATCTAAATCTACTCAAATATAGATCCTACAACAAAAATACTCAACAAAATCCAAAATAATCGAAGTTGATTTCAAATAAATTTAAAAATTCGACACTTCCAACTAAAATTTTTTTCACAATCCAAAAAATTGATGTTATTTTCATCTAAATTTACTCAAATATAGATCCTACAACAAAAATACTCAATAAAATCTAAAAAAATCGAAGTTGGTTTCAAATAATATTATTAAAATTTGACACTTCCAAATAAGTTTTTTTCACAATCCAACAAAATTGAAGTTATTTTCATCTAAATTTAATCAAATATAGATCCTACAACAAGAATACTCAACAAAATCCAAAAAAATCGAAGTTGATTTCAAATGAATTTATTAAAATTTGACAAAAATCTTGTCTACATCCAAGAAAATTGAAGTTATTTTCATCTGAATTTAGTCAAATATAGATCCTACAACAAAATACTCATCAAAATCCAAAAAAATCGAAGTTGATTTCAAATAAATTTATTAAAATTTGACACTTCCAACTAAATTTTTTTTCATAATCCAACAAAACTGAATTTATTTTCATCTAAATTTAGTCAAATATAGATCCTACAACCAAAATACTCAACAAAATGAAGAAAAATCGAAGTTGATTTCAAATAAATTTATTAAAATTTGACAGTTCCAACTAAATTTTTTTTTCATAATCCAACAAAATTGAAGTTATTTTCATCTAAATTTACTCAAATATAGATCCTACAACCAAAATACGCAACAAAATCCAAAATAATCGAAGTTGATTTCAAATAAATTTAAAAATTCGACACTTCCAACTAAAATTTTTTTCACAATCCAAAAAATTGATGTTATTTTCATCTAAATTTACTCAAATATAGATCCTACAACAAAAATACTCAACAAAATCCAAAAAAATCGAAGTTGATTTCAAATCAATTTATTAAAATTTGACCCTTCCAACTAAAATTTTTTATCACAATCCAACAAAATTGAAGTTATTTTCATCTAAATTTAATCAAATATAGATCCTACAACAAGAATACTCAACAAAATCCAAAAAAATCGAAGTTGATTTCAAATCAATTTATTAAAATTTGACAAAAATCTTGTCTACATCCAAGAAAATTGAAGTTATTTTCATCTAAATTTAGTCAAATATAGATCCTACAACCAAAGTACTCATCATAATCCAAAAAAATCGAAGTTGATTTCAAATAAATTTATTAAAATTTGACACTTCCAACTAAATTTTTTTTCATAATCCAACAAAATTGAATTTATTTTCATCTAAATTTAGTCAAATATAGATCCTACAACCAAAATACTCAACAAAATAAAAAAAAATCGAAGTTGATTTCAAATAAATTTATTAAAATTTGACACTTCCAACTAAAATTTTTTTCATAATTCAACAAAATTGAAGTTATTTTCATCTAAATTTATTCAAATATAGATCCTACAACAAAAATACGCAACAAAATCCAAAAAAATCGAATTTGATTTCAAATGAATTTATTAACATTTGACCAAAATCTTGTCAAAATCCAAAAAATTGAAGTTATTTTCATCTAAATTTACTCAAATATAGACCTTACAACAAAAATACTCAACAAAATCCAAAAAAATCGAAGTTGATTTCAAATAAATTTATTAAAATTTGACATTTCCAACTAAATTTTTTTTCAGAATCCAACAAAATTGAAGTTATTTTCATCTAAATTTACTCAAATATAGACCCTGCAACAAAAATACGCAACAAAATCCAAAAAAATCGAAGTTGATTTCAAATGAATTTATTAAAATTTGACCAAAATCTTGTCAAAATCCAAAAAATTGAAGTTATTTTCATCTAAATTTAATCAAATATAGATCCTACAACAAAAATACTCGACAAAATCCAAAAAAATCGAAGTTGATTTCATATGAATTTATTAAAATTTGACACTTCCAACTAAAATTTTTTTATAATCCAACAAAATTGAAGTTATTTTCATCTAAATTTAGTCAAATATAGATCCTACAACAAAAATACTCAACAAAATCCAAAAAAATCGAAGTTGATTTCAAATAAATTTATTAAAATTTGACCCTTCCAACTAAAATTTTTTTTCACAATTCAAAAAATTGAAGTTATTTTCATCTAAATTTAATCAAATATAGATCCTACAACAAGAATACTCAACAAAATCCAAAAAAATCGAAGTTGATTTCAAATGAATTTATTAAAATTTGACAAAAATCTTGTCTACATCCAAGAAAATTGAAGTTATTTTCATCTAAATTTAGTCAAATATAGATCCTACAACCAAAATACTCATCAAAATCCAAAAAAATCGAAGTTGATTTCAAATAAATTTATTAAAATTTGACACTTCCAACTAAATTTTTTTTCATAATCCAACAAAATTAAATTTATTTTCATCTAAATTTACTCAAATATAGATCCTACAACCAAAATACGCAACAAAATCCAAAAAAATCGAAGTTGATTTCAAATAAATTTATTAAAATTTGACACTTCCAACTAAATTTTTTTTCATAATCCAACAAAATTGAATTTATTTTCATCTAAATTTAGACAAATATAGATCCTACAACCAAAATACTCAACAAAATAAAAAAAAATCGAAGTTGATTTCAAATGAATTTATTAAAATTTGACAAAAATCTTGTCTACATCCAAGAAAATTGAAGTTATTTTCATCTAAATTTACTCAAATATAGACCCTACAACAAAAATACTCATCAAAATCCAAAAAAATCGAAGTTGATTTCAAATGAATTTATTAAAATTTGACAAAAATCTTGTCTACATCCAAGAAAATTGAAGTTATTTTCATCTAAATTTACTCAAATATGGATCCTACAACAAAAATAATCAACAAAATCCAAAAAAATCGAAGTTGATTTCAAATCATTTTATTAAAATTTGACAAAAATCTTGTCTACATACAAGAAAATTGAAGTTATTTTCATCTAAATTTAGTCAAATATAGATCCTACAACAAAAATACTCAACAAAATCCAAAAAAATCGAAGTTGATTTCAAATAAATTTATTAAAATTTGACCCTTCCAACTAAAATTTTTTTTCACAATTCAAAAAATTGAAGTTATTTTCATCTAAATTTAATCAAATATAGATCCTACAACAAGAATACTCAACAAAATCCAAAAAAATCGAAGTTGATTTCAAATGAATTTATTAAAATTTGACAAAAATCTTGTCTACATCCAAGAAAATTGAAGTTATTTTCATCTAAATTTAGTCAAATATAGATCTTACAACCAAAATACTCATCAAAATCCAAAAAAATCGAAGTTGATTTCAAATAAATTTATTAAAATTTGACACTTCCAACTAAATTTTTTTTCATAATCCAACAAAATTAAATTTATTTTCATCTAAATTTACTCAAATATAGATCCTACAACCAAAATACGCAACAAAATCCAAAAAAATCGAAGTTGATCTCAAATAAATTTATTAAAATTTGACACTTCCAACTAAATTTTTTTTCATAATCCAACAAAATTGAATTTATTTTCATCTAAATTTAGACAAATATAGATCCTACAACCAAAATACTCAACAAAAAAAAAAAAAATCGAAGTTGATTTCAAATAAATTTATTAAAATTTGACATTTCCAACTAATTTTTTTTCAGAATCCAACAAAATTGAAGTTATTTTCATCTAAATTTACTCAAATATAGACCCTACAACAAAAATACTCATCAAAATCCAAAAAAATCGAAGTTGATTTCAAATGAATTTATTAAAATTTGACAAAAATCTTGTCTACATCCAAGAAAATTGAAGTTATTTTCATCTAAATTTAGTCAAATATAGATCCTACAACCAAAATAGTCCTCAAAATCCAAAAAATCGAAGTTGATTTCAAATAAATTTATTAAAATTTGACACTTCCAACTAAATTTTTTTTCATAATCCAACAAAATTGAAGTTATTTTCATCTAAATTTACTCAAATATAGATCCTACAACCAAAATACTCAACAAAATACAAAAAAATCGAAGTTGATTTCAAATGAATTTATTAAAATTTGACCAAAATCTTGTCAAAATCCAAGAAAATTGAAGTTATTTTCATCTAAATTTAGTCAAATATAGATCCTACAACCAAAATACTCGACAAAAACCAAAAAAATCGAAGTAGATTTCATATGAATTTATTAAAATTTGACACTTCCAACTAAATTTTTTTTTATAATCCAACAAAATTGAAGTTATTTTCATCTAAATTTAGTCAAATATAGATCCTACAACCAAAATACTTATCAAAATCCAAAAAAATCGAAGTTGATTTCAAATGAATTTATTAAAATTTGACAAAAATCTTGTCTACATCCAAGAAAATTGAAGTTATTTTCATCTAAATTTACTCAAATATGGATCCTACAACAAAAATAATCAACAAAATCCAAAAAAATCGAAGTTGATTTCAAATGATTTTATTAAAATTTGACAAAAATCTTGTCTACATACAAGAAAATTGAAGTTATTTTCATCTAAATTTAGTCAAATATAGATCCTACAACCAAAATAGACATCAAAATCCAAAAAATTGAAGTTGATTTCAAACGATTTTATTAAAATTTGAGCAAAATCTTGTCAAAATCCAAAAAATTGAAGTTATTTTCATCTAAATTTACTCAAATATAGAACCTACAACCTAAATACTCAACAAAATAAAAAAAAATCGAAGTTGATTTCAAATAAATTTATTAAAATTTGACACTTCCAACTAAAATTTTTTTCATAATCCAACAAAATTGAAGTTGTTTTCATCTAAATTTACTCAAATATAGATCCTACAACCAAAATACGCAACAAAATCCAAAAAAATCGAAGTTGATTTCAAATGAATTTATTAAAATTTGACCAAAATCTTGTCAAAATCCAAAAAATTAAAGTTATTTTCATCTAAATTTACTCAAATATAGATCCTACAACAAAAATACTCAACAAAATCCAAAAAAAATCGAAGTTGATTTCAAATAAATTTATTAAAATTTGACATTTCCAACTAAATTTTTTTCAGAATCCAACAAAATTGAAGTTATTTTCATCTAAATTTACTCAAATATAGACCCTACAACAAAAATACTCATCAAAATCCAAAAAAATCGAAGTTGATTTCAAATTAATTTATTAAAATTTGACAAAAATCTTGTCTACATCCAAGAAAATTGAAGTTATATTCATCTAAATTTACTCAAATATAGATCCTACAACAAAAATACTCAACAAAACCCAAAAAAATCGAAGTTGATTTCAAATGATTTTATTAAAATTTGACAAAAATCTTGTCTACATACAAGAAAATTGAAGTTATTTTCATTTAAATTTAGTCAAATATAGATCCTACAACCAAAATAGTCATCAAAATCCAAAAAATCGAAGTTGATTTCAAATAAATTTATTAAAATTTGACACTTCCAACTAAATTTTTTTTCATAATCCAACAAAATTGAAGTTATTTTCATCTTAATTTACTCAAATATAGATCCTACAACCAAAATACTCAACAAAATACAAAAAAATCGAAGTTGATTTCAAATGAATTTATTAAAATTTGACCAAAATCTTGTCAAAATCCAAGAAAATTGAAGTTATTTTCATCTAAATTTAGTCAAATATAGATCCTACAACCAAAATACTCGACAAAATCCAAAAAAATCGAAGTTGATTTCATATGAATTTATTAAAATTTGACACTTCCAACTAAATTTTTTTTTATAATCCAACAAAATTGAAGTTATTTTCATCTAAATTTAGTCAAATATAGATCCTACAACCAAAATACTTATCAAAATCCAAAAAAATCGAAGTTGATTTCAAATGAATTTATTAAAATTTGACAAAAATCTTGTCTACATCCAAGAAAATTGAAGTTATTTTCATCTAAATTTACTCAAATATAGATCCTACAACAAAAATAATCAACAAAATCCAAAAAAATCGAAGTTGATTTCAAATGATTTTATTAAAATTTGACAAAAATCTTGTCTACATACAAGAAAATTGAAGTTATTTTCATCTAAATTTGGTCAAATATAGATCCTACAACCAAAATAGACATCAAAATCCAAAAAATTGAAGTTGATTTCAAACGATTTTATTAAAATTTGACCAAAATCTTGTAAAAATCCAAAAAATTGAAGTTATTTTCATCTAAATTTACTCAAATATAGATCCTACAACCAAAATACGCAACAAAATCCAAAATAATCGAAGTTGATTTCAAATAAATTTAAAAATTCGACACTTCCAACTAAAATTTTTTTCACAATCCAAAAAATTGATGTTATTTTCATCTAAATTTACTCAAATATAGATCCTACAACAAAAATACTCAACAAAATCCAAAAAAATCGAAGTTGATTTCAAATCAATTTATTAAAATTTGACCCTTCCAACTAAAATTTTTTATCACAATCCAACAAAATTGAAGTTATTTTCATCTAAATTTAATCAAATATAGATCCTACAACAAGAATACTCAACAAAATCCAAAAAAATCGAAGTTGATTTCAAATCAATTTATTAAAATTTGAAAAAAATCTTGTCTACATCCAAGAAAATTGAAGTTATTTTCATCTAAATTTAGTCAAATATAGATCCTACAACCAAAGTACTCATCAAAATCCAAAAAAATCGAAGTTGATTTCAAATAAATTTATTAAAATTTGACACTTCCAACTAAATTTTTTTTCATAATCCAACAAAATTGAATTTATTTTCATCTAAATTTAGTCAAATATAGATCCTACAACCAAAATACTCAACAAAATAAAAAAAAATCGGAGTTGATTTCAAATAAATTTATTAAAATTTGACACTTCCAACTAAAATTTTTATCATAATTCAACAAAATTGAAGTTATTTTCATCTAAATTTACTCAAATATAGACCCTGCAACAAAAATACGCAACAAAATCCAAAAAAATCGAAGTTGATTTCAAATGAATTTATTAAAATTTGACCAAAATCTTGTCAAAATCCAAAAAATTGAAGTTATTTTCATCTAAATTTAATCAAATATAGATCCTACAACAAAAATACTCGACAAAATCCAAAAAAATCGAAGTTGATTTCAAATGAATTTATTAAAATTTGACAAAAATCTTGTCTACATCCAAGAAAATTGAAGTTATTTTCATCTAAATTTACTCAAATATAGATCCTACAACAAAAATACTCAACAAAACCCAAAAAAATCGAAGTTGATTTCAAATGATTTTATTAAAATTTGACAAAAATCTTGTCTACATACAAGAAAATTGAAGTTATTTTCATCTAAATTTAGTCAAATATAGATCCTACAACCAAAATAGTCCTCAAAATCCAAAAAATCGAAGTTGATTTCAAATAAATTTATTAAAATTTGACACTTCCAACTAAATTTTTTTTCATAATCCAACAAAATTGAAGTTATTTTCATCTAAATTTACTCAAATATAGATCCTACAACCAAAATACTCAACAAAATACAAAAAAATCGAAGTTGATTTCAAATGAATTTATTAAAATTTGACCAAAATCTTGTCAAAATCCAAGAAAATTGAAGTTATTTTCATCTAAATTTAGTCAAATATAGATCCTACAACCAAAATACTCGACAAAAACCAAAAAAATCGAAGTAGATTTCATATGAATTTATTAAAATTTGACACTTCCAACTAAAATTTTTTTATAATCCAACAAAATTGAAGTTATTTTCATCTAAATTTAGTCAAATATAGATCCTACAACAAAAATACTCAAAAAAATCCAAAAAAATCGAAGTTGATTTCAAATAAATTTATTAAAATTTGACCCTTCCAACTAAAATTTTTTTTCACAATTCAAAAAATTGAATTTATTTTCATCTAAATTTAATCAAATATAGATCCTACAACAAGAATACTCAACAAAATCCAAAAAAATCGAAGTTGATTTCAAATGAATTTATTAAAATTTGACAAAAATCTTGTCTACATCCAAGAAAATTGAAGTTATTTTCATCTAAATTTAGTCAAATATAGATCCTACAACCAAAATACTCATCAAAATCCAAAAAAATCGAAGTTGATTTCAAATAAATTTATTAAAATTTGACACTTCCAACTAAATTTTTTTTCATAATCCAACAAAATTAAATTTATTTTCATCTAAATTTACTCAAATATAGATCCTACAACCAAAATACGCAACAAAATCCAAAAAAATCGAAGTTGATTTCAAATAAATTTATTAAAATTTGGCACTTCCAACTAAATTTTTTTTCATAATCCAACAAAATTGAATTTATTTTCATCTAAATTTAGACAAATATAGATCCTACAACCAAAATACTCAACAAAATAAAAAAAAAATCGAAGTTGATTTCAAATAAATTTATTAAAATTTGACATTTCCAACTAAATTTTTTTCAGAATCCAACAAAATTGAAGTTATTTTCATCTAAATTTACTCAAATATAGACCCTACAACAAAAATACTCATCAAAATCCAAAAAAATCGAAGTTGATTTCAAATGAATTTATTAAAATTTGACAAAAATCTTGTCTACATCCAAGAAAATTGAAGTTATTTTCATCTAAATTTACTCAAATATAGATCCTACAACAAAAATACTCAACAAAACCCAAAAAAATCGAAGTTGATTTCAAATGATTTTATTAAAATTTGACAAAAATCTTGTCTACATACAAGAAAATTGAAGTTATTTTCATCTAAATTTAGTCAAATATAGATCCTACAACCAAAATAGTCCTCAAAATCCAAAAAATCGAAGTTGATTTCAAATAAATTTATTAAAATTTGACACTTCCAACTAAATTTTTTTTCATAATCCAACAAAATTGAAGTTATTTTCATCTAAATTTACTCAAATATAGATCCTACAACCAAAATACTCAACAAAATACAAAAAAATCGAAGTTGATTTCAAATGAATTTATTAAAATTTGACCAAAATCTTGTCAAAATCCAAGAAAATTGAAGTTATTTTCATCTAAATTTAGTCAAATATAGATCCTACAACCAAAATACTCGACAAAAACCAAAAAAATCGAAGTAGATTTCATATGAATTTATTAAAATTTGACACTTCCAACTAAATTTTTTTTTATAATCCAACAAAATTGAAGTTATTTTCATCTAAATTTAGTCAAATATAGATCCTACAACCAAAATACTTATCAAAATCCAAAAAAATCGAAGTTGATTTCAAATGAATTTATTAAAATTTGACAAAAATCTTGTCTACATCCAAGAAAATTGAAGTTATTTTCATCTAAATTTACTCAAATATGGATCCTACAACAAAAATAATCAACAAAATCCAAAAAAATCGAAGTTGATTTCAAATGATTTTATTAAAATTTGACAAAAATCTTGTCTACATACAAGAAAATTGAAGTTATTTTCATCTAAATTTACTCAAATATAGAACCTACAACCTAAATACTCAACAAAATAAAAAAAAATCGAAGTTGATTTCAAATAAATTTATTAAAATTTGACACTTCCAACTAAAATTTTTTTCATAATCCAACAAAATTGAAGTTGTTTTCATCTAAATTTACTCAAATATAGATCCTACAACCAAAATACGCAACAAAATCCAAAAAAATCGAAGTTGATTTCAAATGAATTTATTAAAATTTGACCAAAATCTTGTCAAAATCCAAAAAATTGAAGTTATTTTCATCTAAATTTACTCAAATATAGATCCTACAACAAAAATACTCAACAAAATCCAAAAAAAATCGAAGTTGATTTCAAATAAATTTATTAAAATTTGACATTTCCAACTAAATTTTTTTCAGAATCCAACAAAATTGAAGTTATTTTCATCTAAATTTACTCAAATATAGACCCTACAACAAAAATACTCATCAAAATCCAAAAAAATCGAAGTTGATTTCAAATGAATTTATTAAAATTTGACAAAAATCTTGTCTACATCCAAGAAAATTGAAGTTATTTTCATCTAAATTTACTCAAATATAGATCCTACAACAAAAATACTCAACAAAACCCAAAAAAATCGAAGTTGATTTCAAATGATTTTATTAAAATTTGACAAAAATCTTGTCTACATACAAGAAAATTGAAGTTATTTTCATCTAAATTTAGTCAAATATAGATCCTACAACCAAAATAGTCATCAAAATCCAAAAAATCGAAGTTGATTTCAAGTAAATTTATTAAAATTTGACACTTCCAACTAAATTATTTTTCATAATCCAACAAAATTGAAGTTATTTTCATCTTAATTTACTCAAATATAGATCCTACAACCAAAATACTCAACAAAATACAAAAAAATCGAAGTTGATTTCAAATGAATTTATTAAAATTTGACCAAAATCTTGTCAAAATCCAAGAAAATTGAAGTTATTTTCATCTAAATTTAGTCAAATATAGATCCTACAACCAAAATACTCGACAAAATCCAAAAAAATCGAAGTTGATTTCATATGAATTTATTAAAATTTGACACTTCCAACTAAATTTTTTTTTATAATCCAACAAAATTGAAGTTATTTTCATCTAAATTTAGTCAAATATAGATCCTACAACCAAAATACTTATCAAAATCCAAAAAAATCGAAGTTGATTTCAAATGAATTTATTAAAATTTGACAAAAATCTTGTCTACATCCAAGAAAATTGAAGTTATTTTCATCTAAATTTACTCAAATATAGATCCTACAACAAAAATAATCAACAAAATCCAAAAAAATCGAAGTTGATTTCAAATGATTTTATTAAAATTTGACAAAAATCTTGTCTACATACAAGAAAATTGAAGTTATTTTCATCTAAATTTAGTCAAATATAGATCCTACAACCAAAATAGACATCAAAATCCAAAAAATTGAAGTTGATTTCAAACGATTTTATTAAAATTTGACCAAAATCTTGTAAAAATCCAAAAAATTGAAGTTATTTTCATCTAAATTTACTCAAATATAGAACCTACAACAAAAATACTCAACAAAATCCAAAAAAATCGAAGTTGATTTCAAATAAATTTATTAAAATTTGACACTTCCAACTAAAATTTTTTTCACAATCCAACAAAATTGAAGTTATTTTCATCTAAATTTATTCAAATATAGACCCTACCACAAAAATACTCAACAAAATCCAAAAAAATCGAAGTTGATTTCAAATAAATTTATTAAAATTTGACACTTCTAACTAAAATTTTTTTCACAATCCAACAAAATTGAAGTTATTTTCATCTAAATTTACTCAAATATAGATCCTACAACAAAAATACTCAACAAAATAAAAAAAAATCGAAGTTGATTTCAAATAAATTTATTAAAATTTGACACTTCCAACTAAAACTTTTTTCATACTCCAACAAAATTGAAGCTATTTTCATCTAAATTTACTCAAATATAGATCCTACAACCAAAATACGCAACAAAATCCAAAAAAATCGAAGTTGATTTCAAATGAATTTATTAAAATTTGACCAAAATCTTGTCAAAATCCAAAAAATTGAAGTTATTTTCATCTAAATTTACTCAAATATAGATCCTACAACAAAAATACTCAACAAAATCCAAAAAAAATCGAAGTTGATTTCAAATAAATTTATTAAAATTTGACATTTCCAACTAAATTTTTTTTCAGAATCCAACAAAATTGAAGTTATTTTCATCTAAATTTACTCAAATATAGACCCTACAACAAAAATACTCAACAAAATCCAAAAAAATCGAAGTTGATTTCAAATAAATTTATTAAAATTTGACACTTCCAACTAAATTTTTTTTCATAATCCAACAAAATTGAATTTATTTTCATCTAAATTTAGACAAATATAGATCCTACAACCAAAATACTCAACAAAATAAAAAAAAATCGAAGTTGATTTCAAATGAATTTATTAAAATTTGACAAAAATCTTGTCTACATCCAAGAAAATTGAAGTTATTTTCATCTAAATTTACTCAAATATAGACCCTACAACAAAAATACTCATCAAAATCCAAAAAAATCGAAGTTGATTTCAAATGAATTTATTAAAATTTGACAAAAATCTTGTCTACATCCAAGAAAATTGAAGTTATTTTCATCTAAATTTACTCAAATATGGATCCTACAACAAAAATAATCAACAAAATCCAAAAAAATCGAAGTTGATTTCAAATCATTTTATTAAAATTTGACAAAAATCTTGTCTACATACAAGAAAATTGAAGTTATTTTCATCTAAATTTAGTCAAATATAGATCCTACAACAAAAATACTCAACAAAATCCAAAAAAATCGAAGTTGATTTCAAATAAATTTATTAAAATTTGACCCTTCCAACTAAAATTTTTTTTCACAATTCAAAAAATTGAAGTTATTTTCATCTAAATTTAATCAAATATAGATCCTACAACAAGAATACTCAACAAAATCCAAAAAAATCGAAGTTGATTTCAAATGAATTTATTAAAATTTGACAAAAATCTTGTCTACATCCAAGAAAATTGAAGTTATTTTCATCTAAATTTAGTCAAATATAGATCTTACAACCAAAATACTCATCAAAATCCAAAAAAATCGAAGTTGATTTCAAATAAATTTATTAAAATTTGACACTTCCAACTAAATTTTTTTTCATAATCCAACAAAATTAAATTTATTTTCATCTAAATTTACTCAAATATAGATCCTACAACCAAAATACGCAACAAAATCCAAAAAAATCGAAGTTGATCTCAAATAAATTTATTAAAATTTGACACTTCCAACTAAATTTTTTTTCATAATCCAACAAAATTGAATTTATTTTCATCTAAATTTAGACAAATATAGATCCTACAACCAAAATACTCAACAAAAAAAAAAAAAATCGAAGTTGATTTCAAATAAATTTATTAAAATTTGACATTTCCAACTAATTTTTTTTCAGAATCCAACAAAATTGAAGTTATTTTCATCTAAATTTACTCAAATATAGACCCTACAACAAAAATACTCATCAAAATCCAAAAAAATCGAAGTTGATTTCAAATGAATTTATTAAAATTTGACAAAAATCTTGTCTACATCCAAGAAAATTGAAGTTATTTTCATCTAAATTTAGTCAAATATAGATCCTACAACCAAAATAGTCCTCAAAATCCAAAAAATCGAAGTTGATTTCAAATAAATTTATTAAAATTTGACACTTCCAACTAAATTTTTTTTCATAATCCAACAAAATTGAAGTTATTTTCATCTAAATTTACTCAAATATAGATCCTACAACCAAAATACTCAACAAAATACAAAAAAATCGAAGTTGATTTCAAATGAATTTATTAAAATTTGACCAAAATCTTGTCAAAATCCAAGAAAATTGAAGTTATTTTCATCTAAATTTAGTCAAATATAGATCCTACAACCAAAATACTCGACAAAAACCAAAAAAATCGAAGTAGATTTCATATGAATTTATTAAAATTTGACACTTCCAACTAAATTTTTTTTTATAATCCAACAAAATTGAAGTTATTTTCATCTAAATTTAGTCAAATATAGATCCTACAACCAAAATACTTATCAAAATCCAAAAAAATCGAAGTTGATTTCAAATGAATTTATTAAAATTTGACAAAAATCTTGTCTACATCCAAGAAAATTGAAGTTATTTTCATCTAAATTTACTCAAATATGGATCCTACAACAAAAATAATCAACAAAATCCAAAAAAATCGAAGTTGATTTCAAATGATTTTATTAAAATTTGACAAAAATCTTGTCTACATACAAGAAAATTGAAGTTATTTTCATCTAAATTTAGTCAAATATAGATCCTACAACCAAAATAGACATCAAAATCCAAAAAATTGAAGTTGATTTCAAACGATTTTATTAAAATTTGAGCAAAATCTTGTCAAAATCCAAAAAATTGAAGTTATTTTCATCTAAATTTACTCAAATATAGAACCTACAACCTAAATACTCAACAAAATAAAAAAAAATCGAAGTTGATTTCAAATAAATTTATTAAAATTTGACACTTCCAACTAAAATTTTTTTCATAATCCAACAAAATTGAAGTTGTTTTCATCTAAATTTACTCAAATATAGATCCTACAACCAAAATACGCAACAAAATCCAAAAAAATCGAAGTTGATTTCAAATGAATTTATTAAAATTTGACCAAAATCTTGTCAAAATCCAAAAAATTAAAGTTATTTTCATCTAAATTTACTCAAATATAGATCCTACAACAAAAATACTCAACAAAATCCAAAAAAAATCGAAGTTGATTTCAAATAAATTTATTAAAATTTGACATTTCCAACTAAATTTTTTTCAGAATCCAACAAAATTGAAGTTATTTTCATCTAAATTTACTCAAATATAGACCCTACAACAAAAATACTCATCAAAATCCAAAAAAATCGAAGTTGATTTCAAATTAATTTATTAAAATTTGACAAAAATCTTGTCTACATCCAAGAAAATTGAAGTTATATTCATCTAAATTTACTCAAATATAGATCCTACAACAAAAATACTCAACAAAACCCAAAAAAATCGAAGTTGATTTCAAATGATTTTATTAAAATTTGACAAAAATCTTGTCTACATACAAGAAAATTGAAGTTATTTTCATTTAAATTTAGTCAAATATAGATCCTACAACCAAAATAGTCATCAAAATCCAAAAAATCGAAGTTGATTTCAAATAAATTTATTAAAATTTGACACTTCCAACTAAATTTTTTTTCATAATCCAACAAAATTGAAGTTATTTTCATCTTAATTTACTCAAATATAGATCCTACAACCAAAATACTCAACAAAATACAAAAAAATCGAAGTTGATTTCAAATGAATTTATTAAAATTTGACCAAAATCTTGTCAAAATCCAAGAAAATTGAAGTTATTTTCATCTAAATTTAGTCAAATATAGATCCTACAACCAAAATACTCGACAAAATCCAAAAAAATCGAAGTTGATTTCATATGAATTTATTAAAATTTGACACTTCCAACTAAATTTTTTTTTATAATCCAACAAAATTGAAGTTATTTTCATCTAAATTTAGTCAAATATAGATCCTACAACCAAAATACTTATCAAAATCCAAAAAAATCGAAGTTGATTTCAAATGAATTTATTAAAATTTGACAAAAATCTTGTCTACATCCAAGAAAATTGAAGTTATTTTCATCTAAATTTACTCAAATATAGATCCTACAACAAAAATAATCAACAAAATCCAAAAAAATCGAAGTTGATTTCAAATGATTTTATTAAAATTTGACAAAAATCTTGTCTACATACAAGAAAATTGAAGTTATTTTCATCTAAATTTGGTCAAATATAGATCCTACAACCAAAATAGACATCAAAATCCAAAAAATTGAAGTTGATTTCAAACGATTTTATTAAAATTTGACCAAAATCTTGTAAAAATCCAAAAAATTGAAGATATTTTCATCTAAATTTACTCAAATATAGATCCTACAACCAAAATACGCAACAAAATCCAAAATAATCGAAGTTGATTTCAAATAAATTTAAAAATTCGACACTTCCAACTAAAATTTTTTTCACAATCCAAAAAATTGATGTTATTTTCATCTAAATTTACTCAAATATAGATCCTACAACAAAAATACTCAACAAAATCCAAAAAAATCGAAGTTGATTTCAAATCAATTTATTAAAATTTGACCCTTCCAACTAAAATTTTTTATCACAATCCAACAAAATTGAAGTTATTTTCATCTAAATTTAATCAAATATAGATCCTACAACAAGAATACTCAACAAAATCCAAAAAAATCGAAGTTGATTTCAAATCAATTTATTAAAATTTGAAAAAAATCTTGTCTACATCCAAGAAAATTGAAGTTATTTTCATCTAAATTTAGTCAAATATAGATCCTACAACCAAAGTACTCATCAAAATCCAAAAAAATCGAAGTTGATTTCAAATAAATTTATTAAAATTTGACACTTCCAACTAAATTTTTTTTCATAATCCAACAAAATTGAATTTATTTTCATCTAAATTTAGTCAAATATAGATCCTACAACCAAAATACTCAACAAAATAAAAAAAAATCGGAGTTGATTTCAAATAAATTTATTAAAATTTGACACTTCCAACTAAAATTTTTATCATAATTCAACAAAATTGAAGTTATTTTCATCTAAATTTACTCAAATATAGACCCTGCAACAAAAATACGCAACAAAATCCAAAAAAATCGAAGTTGATTTCAAATGAATTTATTAAAATTTGACCAAAATCTTGTCAAAATCCAAAAAATTGAAGTTATTTTCATCTAAATTTAATCAAATATAGATCCTACAACAAAAATACTCGACAAAATCCAAAAAAATCGAAGTTGATTTCAAATGAATTTATTAAAATTTGACAAAAATCTTGTCTACATCCAAGAAAATTGAAGTTATTTTCATCTAAATTTACTCAAATATAGATCCTACAACAAAAATACTCAACAAAACCCAAAAAAATCGAAGTTGATTTCAAATGATTTTATTAAAATTTGACAAAAATCTTGTCTACATACAAGAAAATTGAAGTTATTTTCATCTAAATTTAGTCAAATATAGATCCTACAACCAAAATAGTCCTCAAAATCCAAAAAATCGAAGTTGATTTCAAATAAATTTATTAAAATTTGACACTTCCAACTAAATTTTTTTTCATAATCCAACAAAATTGAAGTTATTTTCATCTAAATTTACTCAAATATAGATCCTACAACCAAAATACTCAACAAAATACAAAAAAATCGAAGTTGATTTCAAATGAATTTATTAAAATTTGACCAAAATCTTGTCAAAATCCAAGAAAATTGAAGTTATTTTCATCTAAATTTAGTCAAATATAGATCCTACAACCAAAATACTCGACAAAAACCAAAAAAATCGAAGTAGATTTCATATGAATTTATTAAAATTTGACACTTCCAACTAAAATTTTTTTATAATCCAACAAAATTGAAGTTATTTTCATCTAAATTTAGTCAAATATAGATCCTACAACAAAAATACTCAAAAAAATCCAAAAAAATCGAAGTTGATTTCAAATAAATTTATTAAAATTTGACCCTTCCAACTAAAATTTTTTTTCACAATTCAAAAAATTGAATTTATTTTCATCTAAATTTAATCAAATATAGATCCTACAACAAGAATACTCAACAAAATCCAAAAAAATCGAAGTTGATTTCAAATGAATTTATTAAAATTTGACAAAAATCTTGTCTACATCCAAGAAAATTGAAGTTATTTTCATCTAAATTTAGTCAAATATAGATCCTACAACCAAAATACTCATCAAAATCCAAAAAAATCGAAGTTGATTTCAAATAAATTTATTAAAATTTGACACTTCCAACTAAATTTTTTTTCATAATCCAACAAAATTAAATTTATTTTCATCTAAATTTACTCAAATATAGATCCTACAACCAAAATACGCAACAAAATCCAAAAAAATCGAAGTTGATTTCAAATAAATTTATTAAAATTTGGCACTTCCAACTAAATTTTTTTTCATAATCCAACAAAATTGAATTTATTTTCATCTAAATTTAGACAAATATAGATCCTACAACCAAAATACTCAACAAAATAAAAAAAAAATCGAAGTTGATTTCAAATAAATTTATTAAAATTTGACATTTCCAACTAAATTTTTTTCAGAATCCAACAAAATTGAAGTTATTTTCATCTAAATTTACTCAAATATAGACCCTACAACAAAAATACTCATCAAAATCCAAAAAAATCGAAGTTGATTTCAAATGAATTTATTAAAATTTGACAAAAATCTTGTCTACATCCAAGAAAATTGAAGTTATTTTCATCTAAATTTACTCAAATATAGATCCTACAACAAAAATACTCAACAAAACCCAAAAAAATCGAAGTTGATTTCAAATGATTTTATTAAAATTTGACAAAAATCTTGTCTACATACAAGAAAATTGAAGTTATTTTCATCTAAATTTAGTCAAATATAGATCCTACAACCAAAATAGTCCTCAAAATCCAAAAAATCGAAGTTGATTTCAAATAAATTTATTAAAATTTGACACTTCCAACTAAATTTTTTTTCATAATCCAACAAAATTGAAGTTATTTTCATCTAAATTTACTCAAATATAGATCCTACAACCAAAATACTCAACAAAATACAAAAAAATCGAAGTTGATTTCAAATGAATTTATTAAAATTTGACCAAAATCTTGTCAAAATCCAAGAAAATTGAAGTTATTTTCATCTAAATTTAGTCAAATATAGATCCTACAACCAAAATACTCGACAAAAACCAAAAAAATCGAAGTAGATTTCATATGAATTTATTAAAATTTGACACTTCCAACTAAATTTTTTTTTATAATCCAACAAAATTGAAGTTATTTTCATCTAAATTTAGTCAAATATAGATCCTACAACCAAAATACTTATCAAAATCCAAAAAAATCGAAGTTGATTTCAAATGAATTTATTAAAATTTGACAAAAATCTTGTCTACATCCAAGAAAATTGAAGTTATTTTCATCTAAATTTACTCAAATATGGATCCTACAACAAAAATAATCAACAAAATCCAAAAAAATCGAAGTTGATTTCAAATGATTTTATTAAAATTTGACAAAAATCTTGTCTACATACAAGAAAATTGAAGTTATTTTCATCTAAATTTAGTCAAATATAGATCCTACAACCAAAATAGACATCAAAATCCAAAAAATTGAAGTTGATTTCAAACGATTTTATTAAAATTTGAGCAAAATCTTGTCAAAATCCAAAAAATTGAAGTTATTTTCATCTAAATTTACTCAAATATAGAACCTACAACCTAAATACTCAACAAAATAAAAAAAAATCGAAGTTGATTTCAAATAAATTTATTAAAATTTGACACTTCCAACTAAAATTTTTTTCATAATCCAACAAAATTGAAGTTGTTTTCATCTAAATTTACTCAAATATAGATCCTACAACCAAAATACGCAACAAAATCCAAAAAAATCGAAGTTGATTTCAAATGAATTTATTAAAATTTGACCAAAATCTTGTCAAAATCCAAAAAATTGAAGTTATTTTCATCTAAATTTACTCAAATATAGATCCTACAACAAAAATACTCAACAAAATCCAAAAAAAATCGAAGTTGATTTCAAATAAATTTATTAAAATTTGACATTTCCAACTAAATTTTTTTCAGAATCCAACAAAATTGAAGTTATTTTCATCTAAATTTACTCAAATATAGACCCTACAACAAAAATACTCATCAAAATCCAAAAAAATCGAAGTTGATTTCAAATGAATTTATTAAAATTTGACAAAAATCTTGTCTACATCCAAGAAAATTGAAGTTATTTTCATCTAAATTTACTCAAATATAGATCCTACAACAAAAATACTCAACAAAACCCAAAAAAATCGAAGTTGATTTCAAATGATTTTATTAAAATTTGACAAAAATCTTGTCTACATACAAGAAAATTGAAGTTATTTTCATCTAAATTTAGTCAAATATAGATCCTACAACCAAAATAGTCATCAAAATCCAAAAAATCGAAGTTGATTTCAAGTAAATTTATTAAAATTTGACACTTCCAACTAAATTATTTTTCATAATCCAACAAAATTGAAGTTATTTTCATCTTAATTTACTCAAATATAGATCCTACAACCAAAATACTCAACAAAATACAAAAAAATCGAAGTTGATTTCAAATGAATTTATTAAAATTTGACCAAAATCTTGTCAAAATCCAAGAAAATTGAAGTTATTTTCATCTAAATTTAGTCAAATATAGATCCTACAACCAAAATACTCGACAAAATCCAAAAAAATCGAAGTTGATTTCATATGAATTTATTAAAATTTGACACTTCCAACTAAATTTTTTTTTATAATCCAACAAAATTGAAGTTATTTTCATCTAAATTTAGTCAAATATAGATCCTACAACCAAAATACTTATCAAAATCCAAAAAAATCGAAGTTGATTTCAAATGAATTTATTAAAATTTGACAAAAATCTTGTCTACATCCAAGAAAATTGAAGTTATTTTCATCTAAATTTACTCAAATATAGATCCTACAACAAAAATAATCAACAAAATCCAAAAAAATCGAAGTTGATTTCAAATGATTTTATTAAAATTTGACAAAAATCTTGTCTACATACAAGAAAATTGAAGTTATTTTCATCTAAATTTAGTCAAATATAGATCCTACAACCAAAATAGACATCAAAATCCAAAAAATTGAAGTTGATTTCAAACGATTTTATTAAAATTTGACCAAAATCTTGTAAAAATCCAAAAAATTGAAGTTATTTTCATCTAAATTTACTCAAATATAGAACCTACAACAAAAATACTCAACAAAATCCAAAAAAATCGAAGTTGATTTCAAATAAATTTATTAAAATTTGACACTTCCAACTAAAATTTTTTTCACAATCCAACAAAATTGAAGTTATTTTCATCTAAATTTATTCAAATATAGACCCTACCACAAAAATACTCAACAAAATCCAAAAAAATCGAAGTTGATTTCAAATAAATTTATTAAAATTTGACACTTCTAACTAAAATTTTTTTCACAATCCAACAAAATTGAAGTTATTTTCATCTAAATTTACTCAAATATAGATCCTACAACAAAAATACTCAACAAAATAAAAAAAAATCGAAGTTGATTTCAAATAAATTTATTAAAATTTGACACTTCCAACTAAAACTTTTTTCATACTCCAACAAAATTGAAGCTATTTTCATCTAAATTTACTCAAATATAGATCCTACAACCAAAATACGCAACAAAATCCAAAAAAATCGAAGTTGATTTCAAATGAATTTATTAAAATTTGACCAAAATCTTGTCAAAATCCAAAAAATTGAAGTTATTTTCATCTAAATTTACTCAAATATAGATCCTACAACAAAAATACTCAACAAAATCCAAAAAAAATCGAAGTTGATTTCAAATAAATTTATTAAAATTTGACATTTCCAACTAAATTTTTTTTCAGAATCCAACAAAATTGAAGTTATTTTCATCTAAATTTACTCAAATATAGACCCTACAACAAAAATACTCAACAAAATCCAAAAAAATCGAAGTTGATTTCAAATAAATTTATTAAAATTTGACACTTCCAACTAATTTTTTTTTCATAATCCAACAAAATTAAATTTATTTTCATCTAAATTTACTCAAATATAGATCCTACAACAAAAATACTCAACAAAATCCAAAATAATCGAAGTTGATTTCAAATAAATTGAATAAAACTTGATACTTCCAACTAAAATTTTTTTCACAATCCAACAAAATTGAAGTTATTTTCATCTAAATTTAATCAAATATAGATCCTACAACAAAAATACTCGACAAAATCCAAAAAAATCGAAGTTGATTTCATATGAATTTATTAAAATTTGACACTTCCAACTAAAATTTTTTTGTAATCCAACAAAATTGAAGTTATTTTCATCTAAATTTAGTCAAATATAGATCCTACAACAAAAATACTCAACAAAATCAAAAAAAATCGAAGTTGATTTCAAATAAATTTATTAAAATTTGACCCTTCCAACTAAAATTTTTTTTCACAATCCAAAAAATTGAAGTTATTTTCATCTAAATCTACTCAAATATAGATCCTACAACAAAAATACTCAACAAAATCCAAAATAATCGAAGTTGATTTCAAATAAATTTAAAAATTCGACACTTCCAACTAAAATTTTTTTCACAATCCAAAAAATTGATGTTATTTTCATCTAAATTTACTCAAATATAGATCCTACAACAAAAATACTCAATAAAATCTAAAAAAATCGAAGTTGGTTTCAAATAATATTATTAAAATTTGACACTTCCAAATAAGTTTTTTTCACAATCCAACAAAATTGAAGTTATTTTCATCTAAATTTAATCAAATATAGATCCTACAACAAGAATACTCAACAAAATCCAAAAAAATCGAAGTTGATTTCAAATGAATTTATTAAAATGTGACAAAAATCTTGTCTACATCCAAGAAAATTGAAGTTATTTTCATCTGAATTTAGTCAAATATAGATCCTACAACCAAAATCCTCATCAAAATCCTGAAAAATCGAAGTTGATTTCAAATAAATTTATTAAAATTTGACACTTCCAACTAAATTTTTTTTCATAATCCAACAAAATTGAATTTATTTTCATCTAAATTTAGTCAAATATAGATCCTACAACCAAAATACTCAACAAAATAAAGAAAAATCGAAGTTGATTTCAAATAAATTTATTAAAATTTGACACTTCCAACTAAATTTTTTTTTCATAATCCAACAAAATTGAAGTTATTTTCATCTAAATTTACTCAAATATAGATCCTACAACCAAAATACGCCACAAAATCCAAAATAATCGAAGTTGATTTCAAATAAATTTAAAAATTCGACACTTCCAACTAAAATTTTTTTCACAATCCAAAAAATTGATGTTATTTTCATCTAAATTTACTCAAATATAGATCCTACAACAAAAATACTCAACAAAATCCAAAAAAATCGAAGTTGATTTCAAATCAATTTATTAAAATTTGACCCTTCCAACTAAAATTTTTTTTCACAATCCAACAAAATTGAAGTTATTTTCATCTAAATTTAATCAAATATAGACCCTACAACAAAAATACTCATCAAAATCCAAAAAAATCGAAGTTGATTTCAAATGAATTTATTAAAATTTGACAAAAATCTTGTCTACATCCAAGAAAATTGAAGTTATTTTCATCTAAATTTACTCAAATATAGACCCTACAACAAAAATACTCAACAAAACCCAAAAAAATCGAAGTTGATTTCAAATGATTTTATTAAAATTTGACAAAAATCTTGTCTACATACAAGAAAATTGAAGTTATTTTCATCTAAATTTAGTCAAATATAGATCCTACAACCAAAATAGTCATCAAAATCCAAAAAATCGAAGTTGATTTCAAATAAATTTATTAAAATTTGACACTTCCAACTAAATTTGTTTTCATAATCCAACAAAATTGAAGTTATTTTCATCTTAATTTACTCAAATATAGATCCTACAACCAAAATACTCAACAAAATACAAAAAAATCGAAGTTGATTTCAAATGAATTTATTAAAATTTGACCAAAATCTTGTCAAAATCCAAGAAAATTGAAGTTATTTTCATCTAAATTTAGTCAAATATAGATCCTACAACCAAAATACTCGACAAAATCCAAAAAAATCGAAGTTGATTTCATATGAATTTATTAAAATTTGACACTTCCAACTAAAACTTTTTTCATACTCCAACAAAATTGAAGCTATTTTCATCTAAATTTACTCAAATATAGATCCTACAACCAAAATACGCAACAAAATCCAAAAAAATCGAAGTTGATTTCAAATGAATTTATTAAAATTTGACCAAAATCTTGTCAAAATCCAAAAAATTGAAGTTATTTTCATCTAAATTTACTCAAATATAGATCCTACAACAAAAATACTCAACAAAATCCAAAAAAAATCGAAGTTGATTTCAAATAAATTTATTAAAATTTGACATTTCCAACTAAATTTTTTTTCAGAATCCAACAAAATTGAAGTTATTTTCATCTAAATTTACTCAAATATAGACCCTACAACAAAAATACTCAACAAAATCCAAAATAATCGAAGTTGATTTCAAATAAATTTAAAAATTCGACACTTCCAACTAAAATTTTTTTCACAATCCAAAAAATTGATGTTATTTTCATCTAAATTTACTCAAATATAGATCCTACAACAAAAATACTCAATAAAATCTAAAAAAATCGAAGTTGGTTTCAAATAATATTATTAAAATTTGACACTTCCAAATAAGTTTTTTTCACAATCCAACAAAATTGAAGTTATTTTCATCTAAATTTAATCAAATATAGATCCTACAACAAGAATACTCAACAAAATCCAAAAAAAATCGAAGTTGATTTCAAATGAATTTATTAAAATGTGACAAAAATCTTGCCTACATCCAAGAAAATTGAAGTTATTTTCATCTGAATTTAGTCAAATATAGATCCTACAACCAAAATACTCATCAAAATCCTGAAAAATCGAAGTTGATTTCAAATAAATTTATTAAAATTTGACACTTCCAACTAAATTTTTTTTCATAATCCAACAAAATTGAATTTATTTTCATCTAAATTTAGTCAAATATAGATCCTACAACCAAAATACTCAACAAAATAAAGAAAAATCGAAGTTGATTTCAAATAAATTTATTAAAATTTGACACTTCCAACTAAATTTTTTTTTCATAATCCAACAAAATTGAAGTTATTTTCATCTAAATTTAGTCAAATATAGATCCTACAACCAAAATACTTATCAAAATCCAAAAAAATCGAAGTTGATTTCAAATGAATTTATTAAAATTTGACAAAAATCTTGTCTACATCCAAGAAAATTGAAGTTATTTTCATCTAAATTTACTCAAATATAGATCCTACAACAAAAATACTCAACAAAATCCAAAAAAATCGAAGTTGATTTCAAATCAATTTATTAAAATTTGACCCTTCCAACTAAAATTTTTTTTCACAATCCAACAAAATTGAAGTTATTTTCATCTAAATTTAATCAAATATAGACCCTACAACAAAAATACTCATCAAAATCCAAAAAAATCGAAGTTGATTTCAAATGAATTTATTAAAATTTGACAAAAATCTTGTCTACATCCAAGAAAATTGAAGTTATTTTCATCTAAATTTACTCAAATATAGATCCTACAACAAAAATACTCAACAAAACCCAAAAAAATCGAAGTTGATTTCAAATGATTTTATTAAAATTTGACAAAAATCTTGTCTACATACAAGAAAATTGAAGTTATTTTCATCTAAATTTAGTCAAATATAGATCCTACAACCAAAATAGTCATCAAAATCCAAAAAATCGAAGTTGATTTTAAATAAATTTATTAAAATTTGACACTTCCAACTAAATTTTTTTTCATAATCCAACAAAATTGAAGTTATTTTCATCTTAATTTACTCAAAAATAGATCCTACAACCAAAATACTCAACAAAATACAAAAAAATCGAAGTTGATTTCAAATGAATTTATTAAAATTTGACCAAAATCTTGTCAAAATCCAAGAAAATTGAAGTTATTTTCATCTAAATTTAGTCAAATATAGATCCTACAACCAAAATACTCGACAAAATCCAAAAAAATCGAAGTTGATTTCATATGAATTTATTAAAATTTGACACTTCCAACTAAATTTTTTTTTATAATCCAACAAAATTGAAGTTATTTTCATCTAAATTTAGTCAAATATAGATCCTACAACCAAAATACTTATCAAAATCCAAAAAAATCGAAGTTGATTTCAAATGAATTTATTAAAATTTGACAAAAATCTTGTCTACATCCAAGAAAATTGAAGTTATTTTAATCTAAATTTACTCAAATATAGATCCTACAACAAAAATAATCAACAAAATCCAAAAAAATCGAAGTTGATTTCAAATGATTTTATTAAAATTTGACAAAAATCTTGTCTACATACAAGAAAATTGAAGTTATTTTCATCTAAATTTAGTCAAATATAGATCCTACAACCAAAATAGACATCAAAATCCAAAAAATTGAAGTTGATTTCAAACGATTTTATTAAAATTTGACCAAAGTCTTGTAAAAATCCAAAAAATTGAAGTTATTTTCATCTAAATTTACTCAAATATAGAACCTACAACAAAAATACTCAACAAAATCCAAAAAAATCGAAGTTGATTTCAAATGAATTTATTAAAATTTGACAAAAATCTTGTCTACATCCAAGAAAATTGAAGTTATTTTCATCTAAATTTACTCAAATATAGATCCTACAACAAAAATACTCAACAAAACCCAAAAAAATCGAAGTTGATTTCAAATGATTTTATTAAAATTTGACACTTCCAACTAAATTTTTTTTCATAATCCAACAAAATTGAAGTTATTTTCATCTTAATTTACTCAAATATAGATCCTACAACCAAAATACTCAACAAAATACAAAAAAATCGAAGTTGATTTCAAATGAATTTATTAAAATTTGACCAAAATCTTGTCAAAATCCAAGAAAATTGAAGTTATTTTCATCTAAATTTAGTCAAATATAGATCCTACAACCAAAATACTCGACAAAATCCAAAAAAATCGAAGTTGATTTCATATGAATTTATTAAAATTTGACACTTCCAACTAAATTTTTTTTTATAATCCAACAAAATTGAAGCTATTTTCATCTAAATTTACTCAAATATAGATCCTACAACCAAAATACGCAACAAAATCCAAAAAAATCGAAGTTGATTTCAAATGAATTTATTAAAATTTGACCAAAATCTTGTCAAAATCCAAAAAATTGAAGTTATTTTCATCTAAATTTACTCAAATATAGATCCTACAACAAAAATACTCAACAAAATCCAAAAAAAATCGAAGTTGATTTCAAATAAATTTATTAAAATTTGACATTTCCAACTAAATTTTTTTCAGAATCCAACAAAATTGAAGTTATTTTCATCTAAATTTACTCAAATATAGACCCTACAACAAAAATACTCATCAAAATCCAAAAAAATCGAAGTTGATTTCAAATGAATTTATTAAAATTTGACAAAAATCTTGTCTACATCCAAGAAAATTGAAGTTATTTTCATCTAAATTTACTCAAATATAGATCCTACAACAAAAATACTCAACAAAACCCAAAAAAATCGAAGTTGATTTCAAATGATTTTATTAAAATTTGACAAAAATCTTGTCTACATACAAGAAAATTGAAGTTATTTTCATCTAAATTTAGTCAAATATAGATCCTACAACCAAAATAGTCATCAAAATCCAAAAAATCGAAGTTGATTTCAAATAAATTTATTAAAATTTGACACTTCCAACTAAATTTTTTTTCATAATCCAACAAAATTGAAGTTATTTTCATCTTAATTTACTCAAATATAGATCCTACAACCAAAATACTCAACAAAATACAAAAAAATCGAAGTTGATTTCAAATGAATTTATTAAAATTTGACCAAAATCTTGTCAAAATCCAAGAAAATTGAAGTTATTTTCATCTAAATTTAGTCAAATATAGATCCTACAACCAAAATACTCGACAAAATCCAAAAAAATCGAAGTTGATTTCAAATGATTTTATTAAAATTTGACAAAAATCTTGTCTACATACAAGAAAATTGAAGTTATTTTCATCTAAATTTAGTCAAATATAGATCCTACAACCAAAATAGACATCAAAATCCAAAAAATTGAAGTTGATTTCAAACGATTTTATTAAAATTTGACCAAAATCTTGTAAAAATCCAAAAAATTGAAGTTATTTTCATCTAAATTTACTCAAATATAGAACCTACAACAAAAATACTCAACAAAATCCAAAAAAATCGAAGTTGATTTCAAATAAATTTATTAAAATTTGACACTTCCAACTAAAATTTTTTTCACAATCCAACAAAATTGAAGTTATTTTCATCTAAATTTATTCAAATATAGACCCTACAACAAAAATACTCAACAAAATCAAAAAAAATCGAAGTTGATTTCAAATAAATTTATTAAAATTTGACACTTCCAACTAAAACTTTTTTCATACTCCAACAAAATTGAAGCTATTTTCATCTAAATTTACTCAAATATAGATCCTACAACCAAAATACGCAACAAAATCCAAAAAAATCGAAGTTGATTTCAAATGAATTTATTAAAATTTGACCAAAATCTTGTCAAAATCAAAAAAATTGAAGTTATTTTCATCTAAATTTACTCAAATATAGATCCTACAACAAAAATACTCAACAAAATCCAAAAAAAATCGAAGTTGATTTCAAATAAATTTATTAAAATTTGACATTTCCAACTAAATTTTTTTTCAGAATCCAACAAAATTGAAGTTATTTTCATCTAAATTTACTCAAATATAGACCCTACAACAAAAATACTCAACAAAATCCAAAAAAATCGAAGTTGATTTCAAATAAATTTATTAAAATTTGACACTTCCAACTAATTTTTTTTTCATAATCCAACAAAATTAAATTTATTTTCATCTAAATTTACTCAAATATAGATCCTACAACAAAAATACTCAACAAAATCCAAAATAATCGAAGTTGATTTCAAATAAATTGAATAAAACTTGATACTTCCAACTAAAATTTTTTTCACAATCCAACAAAATTGAAGTTATTTTCATCTAAATTTAATCAAATATAGATCCTATAACAAAAATACTCGACAAAATCCAAAAAAATCGAAGTTGATTTCATATGAATTTATTAAAATTTGACACTTCCAACTAAAATTTTTTTGTAATCCAACAAAATTGAAGTTATTTTCATCTAAATTTTGTCAAATATAGATCCTACAACAAAAATACTCAACAAAATCCAAAAAAATCGAAGTTGATTTCAAATAAATTTATTAAAATTTGACCCTTCCAACTAAAATTTTTTTTCACAATCCAAAAAATTGAAGTTATTTTCATCTAAATCTACTCAAATATAGATCCTACAACAAAAATACTCAACAAAATCCAAAATAATCGAAGTTGATTTCAAATAAATTTAAAAATTCGACACTTCCAACTAAAATTTTTTTCACAATCCAAAAAATTGATGTTATTTTCATCTAAATTTACTCAAATATAGATCCTACAACAAAAATACTCAATAAAATCTAAAAAAATCGATGTTGGTTTCAAATAATATTATTAAAATTTGACACTTCCAAATAAGTTTTTTTCACAATCCAACAAAATTGAAGTTATTTTCATCTAAATTTAATCAAATATAGATCCTACAACAAGAATACTCAACAAAATCCAAAAAAATCGAAGTTGATTTCAAATGAATTTATTAAAATGTGACAAAAATCTTGTCTACATCCAAGAAAATTGAAGTTATTTTCATCTGAATTTAGTCAAATATAGATCCTACAACCAAAATACTCAACAAAATCCAAAAAATCGAAGTTGATTTCAAATCAATTTATTAAAATTTGACCCTTCCAACTAAAATTTTTTTTCACAATCCAACAAAATTGAAGTTATTTTCATCTAAATTTAATCAAATATAGACCCTACAACAAAAATACTCATCAAAATCCAAAAAAATCGAAGTTTATTTCAAATGAATTTATTAAAATTTGACAAAAATCTTGTCTACATCCAAGAAAATTGAAGTTATTTTCATCTAAATTAACTCAAATATAGATCCTACAACAAAAATACTCAACAAAACCCAAAAAAATCGAAGTTGATTTCAAATGATTTTATTAAAATTTGACAAAAATCTTGTCTACATACAAGAAAATTGAAGTTATTTTCATCTAAATTTAGTCAAATATAGATCCTACAACCAAAATAGTCATCAAAATCCAAAAAATCGAAGTTGATTTCAAATAAATTTATTAAAATTTGACACTTCCAACTAAATTTTTTTTCATAATCCAACAAAATTGAAGTTATTTTCATCTGAATTTACTCAAATATAGATCCTACAACCAAAATACTCAACAAAATACAAAAAAATCGAAGTTGATTTCAAATGAATTTATTCAAATTTGACCAAAATCTTGTCAAAATCCAAGAAAATTGAAGTTATTTTCATCTAAATTTAGTCAAATATAGATCCTACAACCAAAATACTCGACAAAATCCAAAAAAATCGAAGTTGATTTCATATGAATTTATTAAAATTTGACACTTCCAACTAAATTTTTTTTTATAATCCAACAAAATTGAAGTTATTTTCATCTAAATTTAGTCAAATATAGATCCTACAACCAAAATACTTATCAAAATCCAAAAAAATCGAAGTTGATTTCAAATGAATTTATTAAAATTTGACAAAAATCTTGTCTACATCCAAGAAAATTGAAGTTATTTTCATCTAAATTTACTCAAATATAGATCCTACAACAAAAATAATCAACAAAATCCAAAAAAATCGAAGTTGATTTCAAATCAATTTATTAAAATTTGACCCTTCCAACTAAAATTTTTTTTCACAATCCAACAAAATTGAAGTTATTTTCATCTAAATTTAATCAAATATAGACCCTACAACAAAAATACTCATCAAAATCCAAAAAAATCGAAGTTTATTTCAAATGAATTTATTAAAATTTGACAAAAATCTTGTCTACATCCAAGAAAATTGAAGTTATTTTCATCTAAATTAACTCAAATATAGATCCTACAACAAAAATACTCAACAAAACCCAAAAAAATCGAAGTTGATTTCAAATGATTTTATTAAAATTTGACAAAAATCTTGTCTACATACAAGAAAATTGAAGTTATTTTCATCTAAATTTAGTCAAATATAGATCCTACAACCAAAATAGTCATCAAAATCCAAAAAATCGAAGTTGATTTCAAATAAATTTATTAAAATTTGACACTTCCAACTAAATTTTTTTTCATAATCCAACAAAATTGAAGTTATTTTCATCTGAATTTACTCAAATATAGATCCTACAACCAAAATACTCAACAAAATACAAAAAAATCGAAGTTGATTTCAAATGAATTTATTAAAATTTGACCAAAATCTTGTCAAAATCCAAGAAAATTGAAGTTATTTTCATCTAAATTTACTCAAATATAGAACCTACAACAAAAATACTCAACAAAATCCAAAAAAATCGAAGTTGATTTCAAATAAATTTATTAAAATTTGACACTTCCAACTAAAACTTTTTTCATACTCCAACAAAATTGAAGCTATTTTCATCTAAATTTACTCAAATATAGATCCTACAACCAAAATACGCAACAAAATCCAAAAAAATCGAAGTTGATTTCAAATGAATTTATTAAAATTTGACCAAAATCTTGTCAAAATCCAAAAAATTGAAGTTATTTTCATCTAAATTTACTCAAATATAGATCCTACAACAAAAATACTCAACAAAATCCAAAAAAAATCGAAGTTGATTTCAAATAAATTTATTAAAATTTGACATTTCCAACTAAATTTTTTTCAGAATCCAACAAAATTGAAGTTATTTTCATCTAAATTTACTCAAATATAGACCCTACAACAAAAATACTCATCAAAATCCAAAAAAATCGAAGTTGATTTCAAATGAATTTATTAAAATTTGACAAAAATCTTGTCTACATCCAAGAAAATTGAAGTTATTTTCATCTAAATTTACTCAAATATAGATCCTACAACAAAAATACTCAACAAAACCCAAAAAAATCGAAGTTGATTTCAAATGATTTTATTAAAATTTGACAAAAATCTTGTCTACATACAAGAAAATTGAAGTTATTTTCATCTAAATTTAGTCAAATATAGATCCTACAACCAAAATAGTCCTCAAAATCCAAAAAATCGAAGTTGATTTCAAATAAATTTATTAAAATTTGACACTTCCAACTAAATTTTTTTTCATAATCCAACAAAATTGAAGTTATTTTCATCTAAATTTACTCAAATATAGATCCTACAACCAAAATACTCAACAAAATACAAAAAAATCGAAGTTGATTTCAAATGAATTTATTAAAATTTGACCAAAATCTTGTCAAAATCCAAGAAAATTGAAGTTATTTTCATCTAAATTTAGTCAAATATAGATCCTACAACCAAAATACTCGACAAAAACCAAAAAAATCGAAGTTGATTTCATATGAATTTATTAAAATTTGACACTTCCAACTAAATTTTTTTTATAATCCAACAAAATTGAAGTTATTTTCATCTAAATTTAGTCAAATATAGATCCTACAACCAAAATACTCAACAAAATACAAAAAAATCGAAGTTGATTTCAAATGAATTTATTAAAATTTGACAAAAATCTTGTCTACATCCAAGAAAATTGAAGTTATTTTCATCTAAATTTACTCAAATATGGATCCTACAACAAAAATAATCAACAAAATCCAAAAAAATCGAAGTTGATTTCAAATGATTTTATTAAAATTTGACAAAAATCTTGTCTACATACAAGAAAATTGAAGTTATTTTCATCTAAATTTAGTCAAATATAGATCCTACAACCAAAATAGACATCAAAATCCAAAAAATTGAAGTTGATTTCAAACGATTTTATTAAAATTTGAGCAAAATCTTGTCAAAATCCAAAAAATTGAAGTTATTTTCATCTAAATTTACTCAAATATAGAACCTACAACCTAAATACTCAACAAAATAAAAAAAAATCGAAGTTGATTTCAAATAAATTTATTAAAATTTGACACTTCCAACTAAAATTTTTTTCATAATCCAACAAAATTGAAGTTGTTTTCATCTAAATTTACTCAAATATAGATCCTACAACCAAAATACGCAACAAAATCCAAAAAAATCGAAGTTGATTTCAAATGAATTTATTAAAATTTGACCAAAATCTTGTCAAAATCCAAAAAATTGAAGTTATTTTCATCTAAATTTACTCAAATATAGATCCTACAACAAAAATACTCAACAAAATCCAAAAAAAATCGAAGTTGATTTCAAATAAATTTATTAAAATTTGACATTTCCAACTAAATTTTTTTCAGAATCCAACAAAATTGAAGTTATTTTCATCTAAATTTACTCAAATATAGACCCTACAACAAAAATACTCATCAAAATCCAAAAAAATCGAAGTTGATTTCAAATGAATTTATTAAAATTTGACAAAAATCTTGTCTACATCCAAGAAAATTGAAGTTATTTTCATCTAAATTTACTCAAATATAGATCCTACAACAAAAATACTCAACAAAACCCAAAAAAATCGAAGTTGATTTCAAATGATTTTATTAAAATTTGACAAAAATCTTGTCTACATACAAGAAAATTGAAGTTATTTTCATCTAAATTTAGTCAAATATAGATCCTACAACCAAAATAGACATCAAAATCCAAAAAATTGAAGTTGATTTCAAACGATTTTATTAAAATTTGACCAAAATCTTGTAAAAATCCAAAAAATTGAAGTTATTTTCATCTAAATTTACTCAAATATAGAACCTACAACAAAAATACTCAACAAAATCCAAAAAAATCGAAGTTGATTTCAAATAAATTTATTAAAATTTGACACTTCCAACTAAAATTTTTTTCACAATCCAACAAAATTGAAGTTATTTTCATCTAAATTTATTCAAATATAGACCCTACAACAAAAATACTCAACAAAATCCAAAAAAATCGAAGTTGATTTCAAATAAATTTATTAAAATTTGACACTTCCAACTAAAACTTTTTTCATACTCCAACAAAATTGAAGCTATTTTCATCTAAATTTACTCAAATATAGATCCTACAACCAAAATACGCAACAAAATCCAAAAAAATCGAAGTTGATTTCAAATGAATTTATTAAAATTTGACCAAAATCTTGTCAAAATCAAAAAAATTGAAGTTATTTTCATCTAAATTTACTCAAATATAGATCCTACAACAAAAATACTCAACAAAATCCAAAAAAAATCGAAGTTGATTTCAAATAAATTTATTAAAATTTGACATTTCCAACTAAATTTTTTTTCAGAATCCAACAAAATTGAAGTTATTTTCATCTAAATTTACTCAAATATAGACCCTACAACAAAAATACTCAACAAAATCCAAAAAAATCGAAGTTGATTTCAAATAAATTTATTAAAATTTGACACTTCCAACTAATTTTTTTTTCATAATCCAACAAAATTAAATTTATTTTCATCTAAATTTACTCAAATATAGATCCTACAACAAAAATACTCAACAAAATCCAAAATAATCGAAGTTGATTTCAAATAAATTGAATAAAACTTGATACTTCCAACTAAAATTTTTTTCACAATCCAACAAAAATGAAGTTATTTTCATCTAAATTTAATCAAATATAGATCCTATAACAAAAATACTCGACAAAATCCAAAAAAATCGAAGTTGATTTCATATGAATTTATTAAAATTTGACACTTCCAACTAAAATTTTTTTGTAATCCAACAAAATTGAAGTTATTTTCATCTAAATTTAGTCAAATATAGATCCTACAACAAAAATAATCAACAAAATCCAAAAAAATCGAAGTTGATTTCAAATAAATTTATTAAAATTTGACCCTTCCAACTAAAATTTTTTTTCACAATCCAAAAAATTGAAGTTATTTTCATCTAAATCTACTCAAATATAGATCCTACAACAAAAATACTCAACAAAATCCAAAATAATCGAAGTTGATTTCAAATAAATTTAAAAATTCGACACTTCCAACTAAAATTTTTTTCACAATCCAAAAAATTGATGTTATTTTCATCTAAATTTACTCAAATATAGATCCTACAACAAAAATACTCAATAAAATCTAAAAAAATCGATGTTGGTTTCAAATAATATTATTAAAATTTGACACTTCCAAATAAGTTTTTTTCACAATCCAACAAAATTGAAGTTATTTTCATCTAAATTTAATCAAATATAGATCCTACAACAAGAATACTCAACAAAATCCAAAAAAATCGAAGTTGATTTCAAATGAATTTATTAAAATGTGACAAAAATCTTGTCTACATCCAAGAAAATTGAAGTTATTTTCATCTGAATTTAGTCAAATATAGATCCTACAACCAAAATACTCAACAAAATCCAAAAAAATCGAAGTTGATTTCAAATCAATTTATTAAAATTTGACCCTTCCAACTAAAATTTTTTTTCACAATACAACAAAATTGAAGTTATTTTCATCTAAATTTAATCAAATATAGACCCTACAACAAAAATACTCATCAAAATCCAAAAAAATCGAAGTTTATTTCAAATGAATTTATTAAAATTTGACAAAAATCTTGTCTACATCCAAGAAAATTGAAGTTATTTTCATCTAAATTAACTCAAATATAGATCCTACAACAAAAATACTCAACAAAACCCAAAAAAATCGAAGTTGATTTCAAATGATTTTATTAAAATTTGACAAAAATCTTGTCTACATACAAGAAAATTGAAGTTATTTTCATCTAAATTTAGTCAAATATAGATCCTACAACCAAAATAGTCATCAAAATCCAAAAAATCGAAGTTGATTTCAAATAAATTTATTAAAATTTGACACTTCCAACTAAATTTTTTTTCATAATCCAACAAAATTGAAGTTATTTTCATCTGAATTTACTCAAATATAGATCCTACAACCAAAATACTCAACAAAATACAAAAAAATCGAAGTTGATTTCAAATGAATTTATTAAAATTTGACCAAAATCTTGTCAAAATCCAAGAAAATTGAAGTTATTTTCATCTAAATTTAGTCAAATATAGATCCTACAACCAAAATACTCGACAAAATCCAAAAAAATCGAAGTTGATTTCATATGAATTTATTAAAATTTGACACTTCCAACTAAATTTTTTTTTATAATCCAACAAAATTGAAGTTATTTTCATCTAAATTTAGTCAAATATAGATCCTACAACCAAAATACTTATCAAAATCCAAAAAAATCGAAGTTGATTTCAAATGAATTTATTAAAATTTGACAAAAATCTTGTCTACATCCAAGAAAATTGAAGTTATTTTCATCTAAATTTACTCAAATATAGATCCTACAACAAAAATAATCAACAAAATCCAAAAAAATCGAAGTTGATTTCAAATGATTTTATTAAAATTTGACAAAAATCTTGTCTACATACAAGAAAATTGAAGTTATTTTCATCTAAATTTAGTCAAATATAGATCCTACAACCAAAATAGACATCAAAATCCAAAAAATTGAAGTTGATTTCAAACGATTTTATTAAAATTTGACCAAAATCTTGTAAAAATCCAAAAAATTGAAGTTATTTTCATCTAAATTTACTCAAATATAGAACCTACAACAAAAATACTCAACAAAATCCAAAAAAATCGAAGTTGATTTCAAATAAATTTATTAAAATTTGACACTTCCAACTAAAATTTTTTTCACAATCCAACAAAATTGAAGTTATTTTCATCTAAATTTATTCAAATATAGACCCTACAACAAAAATACTCAACAAAATCCAAAAAAATCGAAGTTGATTTCAAATAAATTTATTAACATTTGACACTTCTAACTAAAATTTTTTTCACAATCCAACAAAATTGAAGTTATTTTCATCTAAATTTACTCAAATATAGATCCTACAACAAAAATACTCAACAAAATAAAAAAAAATCGAAGTTGATTTCAAATAAATTTATTAAAATTTGACCCTTCCAACTAAAATTTTTTTTCACAATCCAAAAAATTGAAGTTATTTTCATCTAAATCTACTCAAATATAGATCCTACAACAAAAATACTCAACAAAATCCAAAATAATCGAAGTTGATTTCAAATAAATTTAAAAATTCGACACTTCCAACTAAAATTTTTTTCACAATCCAAAAAATTGATGTTATTTTCATCTAAATTTACTCAAATATAGATCCTACAACAAAAATACTCAATAAAATCTAAAAAAATCGAAGTTGGTTTCAAATAATATTATTAAAATTTGACACTTCCAAATAAGTTTTTTTCACAATCCAACAAAATTGAAGTTATTTTCATCTAAATTTAATCAAATATAGATCCTACAACCAAAATACGCCACAAAATCCAAAATAATCGAAGTTGATTTCAAATAAATTTAAAAATTCGACACTTCCAACTAAAATTTTTTTCACAATCCAAAAAATTGATGTTATTTTCATCTAAATTTACTCAAATATAGATCCTACAACAAAAATACTCAACAAAATCCAAAATAATCGAAGTTGATTTCAAATCAATTTATTAAAATTTGACCCTTCCAACTAAAATTTTTTTTCACAATCCAACAAAATTGAAGTTATTTTCATCTAAATTTAATCAAATATAGACCCTACAACAAAAATACTCATCAAAATCCAAAAAAATCGAAGTTGATTTCAAATGAATTTATTAAAATTTGACAAAAATCTTGTCTACATCCAAGAAAATTGAAGTTATTTTCATCTAAATTTACTCAAATATAGATCCTACAACAAAAATACTCAACAAAACCCAAAAAAATCGAAGTTGATTTCAAATGATTTTATTAAAATTTGACAAAAATCTTGTCTACATACAAGAAAATTGAAGTTATTTTCATCTAAATTTAGTCAAATATAGATCCTACAACCAAAATAGTCATCAAAATCCAAAAAATCGAAGTTGATTTCAAATAAATTTATTAAAATTTGACACTTCCAACTAAATTTTTTTTCATAATCCAACAAAATTGAAGTTATTTTCATCTTAATTTACTCAAATATAGATCCTACAACCAAAATACTCAACAAAATACAAAAAAATCGAAGTTGATTTCAAATGAATTTATTAAAATTTGACCAAAATCTTGTCAAAATCCAAGAAAATTGAAGTTATTTTCATCTAAATTTAGTCAAATATAGATCCTACAACCAAAATACTCGACAAAATCCAAAAAAATCGAAGTTGATTTCATATGAATTTATTAAAATTTGACACTTCCAACTAAATTTTTTTTTATAATCCAACAAAATTGAAGTTATTTTCATCTAAATTTAGTCAAATATAGATCCTACAACAAAAATACTCAACAAAATCCAAAAAAAATCGAAGTTGATTTCAAATAAATTTATTAAAATTTGACATTTCCAACTAAATTTTTTTTCAGAATCCAACAAAATTGAAGTTATTTTCATCTAAATTTACTCAAATATAGACCCTACAACAAAAATACTCAACAAAATCCAAAAAAATCGAAGTTGATTTCAAATAAATTTATTAAAATTTGACACTTCCAACTAATTTTTTTTTCATAATCCAACAAAATTAAATTTATTTTCATCTAAATTTACTCAAATATAGATCCTACAACAAAAATACTCAACAAAATCCAAAATAATCGAAGTTGATTTCAAATAAATTGAATAAAACTTGATACTTCCAACTAAAATTTTTTTCACAATCCAACAAAATTGAAGTTATTTTCATCTAAATTTAATCAAATATAGATCCTACAACAAAAATACTCGACAAAATCCAAAAAAATCGAAGTTGATTTCAAATGAATTTATTAAAATTTGACAAAAATCTTGTCTACATCCAAGAAAATTGAAGTTATTTTCATCTAAATTTAGTCAAATATAGATCCTACAACCAAAGTACTCATCAAAATCCAAAAAAATCGAAGTTGATTTCAAATAAATTTATTAAAATTTGACACTTCCAACTAAATTTTTTTTCATAATCCAACAAAATTGAATTTATTTTCATCTAAATTTAGTCAAATATAGATCCTACAACCAAAATACTCAACAAAATAAAAAAAAATCGAAGTTGATTTCAAATAAATTTATTAAAATTGGACACTTCCAACTAAAATTTTTTTCATAATCCAACAAAATTGAAGTTATTTTCATCTAAATTTACTCAAATATAGATCCTACAACCAAAATACGCAACAAAATCAAAAAAATCGAAATTGATTTCAAATGAATTTATTAACATTTGACCAAAATCTTGTCAAAATCCAAAAAATTGAAGTTATTTTCATCTAAATTTACTCAAATATAGACCCTACAACAAAAATACTCAACAAAATCCAAAAAAATCGAAGTTGATTTCAAATAAATTTATTAAAATTGGACACTTCCAACTAAATTTTTTTTCAGAATCCAACAAAATTGAAGTTATTTTCATCTAAATTTACTCAAATATAGACCCTACAACAAAAATACTCAACAAAATCCAAAAAAATCGAAGTTGATTTCAAATAAATTTATTAAAATTTGACACTTCCAACTAATTTTTTTTTCATAATCCAACAAAATTAAATTTATTTTCATCTAAATTTACTCAAATATAGATCCTACAACAAAAATACTCAACAAAATCCAAAATAATCGAAGTTGATTTCAAATAAATTGAATAAAACTTGATACTTCCAACTAAAATTTTTTTCACAATCCAACAAAATTGAAGTTATTTTCATCTAAATTTAGTCAAATATAGATCCTACAACCAAAGTACTCATCAAAATCCAAAAAAATCGAAGTTGATTTCAAATAAATTTATTAAAATTTGACACTTCCAACTAAATTTTTTTTCATAATCCAACAAAATTGAATTTATTTTCATCTAAATTTAGTCAAATATAGATCCTACAACCAAAATACTCAACAAAATAAAAAAAAATCGAAGTTGATTTCAAATAAATTTATTAAAATTTGACACTTCCAACTAAAATTTTTTTCATAATCCAACAAAATTGAAGTTATTTTCATCTAAATTTACTCAAATATAGATCCTACAACCAAAATACGCAACAAAATCCAAAAAAATCGAAATTGATTTCAAATGAATTTATTAACATTTGACCAAAATCTTGTCAAAATCCAAAAAATTGAAGTTATTTTCATCTAAATTTACTCAAATATAGACCCTACAACAAAAATACTCAACAAAATCCAAAAAAATCGAAGTTGATTTCAAATAAATTTATTAAAATTTGACATTTCCAACTAAATTTTTTTTCAGAAACCAACAAAATTGAAGTTATTTTCATCTAAATTTACTCAAATATAGACCCTACAACAAAAATACGCAACAAAATCCAAAAAAATCGAAGTTGATTTCAAATGAATTTATTAAAATTTGACCAAAATCTTGTCAAAATCCAAGAAAATTGAAGTTATTTTCATCTGAATTTAGTCAAATATAGATCCTACAACCAAAATACTCATCAAAATCCAAAAAAATCGGAGTTGATTTCAAATAAATTTATTAAAATTTGACACTTCCAACTAAATTTTTTTTCATAATCCAACAAAATTGAATTTATTTTCATCTAAATTTACTCAAATATAGACCCTACAACAAAAATACGCAACAAAATCCAAAAAAATCGAAGTTGATTTCAAATGAATTTATTAAAATTTGACCAAAATCTTGTCAAAATCCAAAAAATTGAAGTTATTTTCATCTAAATTTACTCAAATATAGATCCTACAACAAAAATACTCAACAAAATCCAAAATAATCGAAGTTGATTTCAAATAAATTTAATAAAACTTGATGCTTCCAACTAAATTTTTTTTCACATTCCAACAAAATTGAAGTTATTTTCATCTAAATTTAATCAAATATAGATCCTACAACAAAAATACTCGACAAAATCAAAAAAAATCGAAGTTGATTTCATATGAATTTATTAAAATTTGACACTTCCAACTAAAATTTTTTTGTAATCCAACAAAATTGAAGTTATTTTCATCTAAATTTAGTCAAATATAGATCCTACAACAAAAATACTCAACAAAATCCAAAAAAATCGAAGTTGATTTCAAATAAATTTATTAAAATTTGACCCTTCCAACTAAAATTTTTTTTCACAATCCAAAAAATTGAAGTTATTTTCATCTAAATCTACTCAAATATAGATCCTACAACAAAAATACTCAACAAAATCCAAAATAATCGAAGTTGATTTCAAATAAATTTAAAAATTCGACACTTCCAACTAAAATTTTTTTCACAATCCAAAAAATTGATGTTATTTTCATCTAAATTTACTCAAATATAGATCCTACAACAAAAATACTCAATAAAATCTAAAAAAATCGAAGTTGGTTTCAAATAATATTATTAAAATTTGACACTTCCAAATAAGTTTTTTTCACAATCCAACAAAATTGAAGTTATTTTCATCTAAATTTAATCAAATATAGATCCTACAACAAGAATACTCAACAAAATCCAAAAAAATCGAAGTTGATTTCAAATGAATTTATTAAAATGTGACTAAAATCTTGTCTACATCCAAGAAAATTGAAGTTATTTTCATCTGAATTTAGTCAAATATAGATCCTACAACCAAAATACTCATCAAAATCCTGAAAAATCGAAGTTGATTTCAAATAAATTTATTAAAATTTGACACTTCCAATTAAATTTTTTTTCATAATCCAACAAAATTGAATTTTTTTTCATCTAAATTTAGTCAAATATAGATCCTACAACCAAAATACTCAACAAAATAAAGAAAAATCGAAGTTGATTTCAAATAAATTTATTAAAATTTGCCACTTCCAACTAAATTTTTTTTTCATAATCCAACAAAATTGAAGTTATTTTCATCTAAATTTACTCAAATATAGATCCTACAACCAAAATACGCCACAAAATCCAAAATAATCGAAGTTGATTTCAAATAAATTTAAAAATTCGACACTTCCAACTAAAATTTTTTTCACAATCCAAAAAATTGATGTTATTTTCATCTAAATTTACTCAAATATAGATCCTACAACAAAAATACTCAACAAAATCCAAAAAAATCGAAGTTGATTTCAAATCAATTTATTAAAATTTGACCCTTCCAACTAAAATTTTTTTTCACAATCCAACAAAATTGAAGTTATTTTCATCTAAATTTAATCAAATATAGATCCTACAACAAGAATACTCAACAAAATCCAAAAAAATCGAAGTTGATTTCAAATGAATTTATTAAAATTTGACAAAAATCTTGTCTACATCCAAGAAAATTGAAGTTATTTTCATCTAAATTTAGTCAAATATAGATCCTACAACCAAAGTACTCATCAAAATCCAAAAAAATCGAAGTTGATTTCAAATAAATTTATTAAAATTTGACACTTCCAACTAAATTTTTTTTCATAATCCAACAAAATTGAATTTATTTTCATCTAAATTTAGTCAAATATAGATCCTACAACCAAAATACTCAACAAAATAAAAAAAAATCGAAGTTGATTTCAAATAAATTTATTAAAATTGGACACTTCCAACTAAAATTTTTTTCATAATCCAACAAAATTGAAGTTATTTTCATCTAAATTTACTCAAATATAGATCCTACAACCAAAATACGCAACAAAATCAAAAAAATCGAAATTGATTTCAAATGAATTTATTAACATTTGACCAAAATCTTGTCAAAATCCAAAAAATTGAAGTTATTTTCATCTAAATTTACTCAAATATAGACCCTACAACAAAAATACTCAACAAAATCCAAAAAAATCGAAGTTGATTTCAAATAAATTTATTAAAATTGGACACTTCCAACTAAATTTTTTTTCAGAATCCAAAAAATTGAAGTTATTTTCATCTAAATTTACTCAAATATAGACCCTACAACAAAAATACTCAACAAAATCCAAAAAAATCGAAGTTGATTTCTAATAAATTTATTAAAATTTGACACTTCCAACTCAATTTTTTTTCATAATCCAACAAAATTAAATTTATTTTCATCTAAATTTACTCAAATATAGATCCTACAACAAAAATACTCAACAAAATCCAAAATAATCGAAGTTGATTTCAAATAAATTTAATAAAACTTGATGCTTCCAACTAAATTTTTTTTCACAATCCAACAAAATTGAAGTTATTTTCATCTAAATTTAATCAAATATAGATCCTACAACAAAAATACTCGACAAAATCAAAAAAAATCGAAGTTGATTTCAAATAAATTTAAAAATTCGACACTTCCAACTAAAATTTTTTTCACAATCCAACAAAATTGAAGTTATTTTCATCTAAATTTACTCAAATATAGATCCTACAACCAAAATACGCCACAAAATCCAAAATAATCGAAGTTGATTTCAAATAAATTTAAAAATTCGACACTTCCAACTAAAATTTTTTTCACAATCCAAAAAATTGATGTTATTTTCATCTAAATTTACTCAAATATAGATCCTACAACAAAAATACTCAACAAAATCCAAAAAAATCGAAGTTGATTTCAAATCAATTTATTAAAATTTGACCCTTCCAACTAAAATTTTTTTTCACAATCCAACAAAATTGAAGTTATTTTCATCTAAATTTAATCAAATATAGATCCTACAACAAGAATACTCAACAAAATCCAAAAAAATCGAAGTTGATTTCAAATGAATTTATTAAAATTTGACAAAAATCTTGTCTACATCCAAGAAAATTGAAGTTATTTTCATCTAAATTTAGTCAAATATAGATCCTACAACCAAAGTACTCATCAAAATCCAAAAAAATCGAAGTTGATTTCATATGAATTTATTAAAATTTGACACTTCCAACTAAAATTTTTTTTATAATCCAACAAAATTAAATTTATTTTCATCTAAATTTACTCAAATATGGATCCTACAACAAAAATACTCAACAAAATCCAAAATAATCGAAGTTGATTTCAAATAAATTTAATAAAACTTGATACTTGCAACTAAAATTTTTTTTATAATCCAACAAAATTGAAGTTATTATCATCTAAATTTAGTCAAATATAGATCCTACAACCAAAATACTCATCAAAATCCAAAAAAATCGAAGTTGATTTCAAATGAATTTATTAAAATTTGACAAAAATCTTGTCTACATCCAAGAAAATTGAAGTTATTTTCATCGAAATTTACTCAAATATAGATCCTACAACAAAAATACTCAACAAAATCCAAAAAAATCGAAGTTGATTTCAAATGATTTTATTAAAATTTGACAAAAATCTCGTCTACATACAAGAAAATTGAAGTTATTTTCATCTAAATTTAGTCAAATATAGATCCTACAACCAAAATAGTCATCAAAATCCAAAAAATCGAAGTTGATTTCAAATAAATTTATTAAAATTTGACACTTCCAACTAAATTTTTTTTCATAATCCAACAAAATTGAAGTTATTTTCATCTAAATTTACTCAAATATAGAACCTACAACAAAAATACTCAACAAAATCCAAAAAAATCGAAGTTGATTTCAAATAAATTTATTAAAATTTGGCACTTCCAACTAAAATTTTTTTCACAATCCAACAAAATTGAAGTTATTTTCATCTAAATTTATTCAAATATAGACCCTACAACAAAAATACTCAACAAAATAAAAAAAAATCGAAGTTGATTTCAAATAAATTTATTAAAATTTGACACTTCTAACTAAAATTTTTTTCACAATCCAACAAAATTGAAGTTATTTTCATCTAAATTTACTCAAATATAGATCCTACAACAAAAATACTCAACAAAATAAAAAAAAATCGAAGGTGATTTCAAATAAATTTATTAAAATTCGACACTTCCAACTAAAATTTTTTTCATACTCCAACAAAATTGAAGCTATTTTCATCTAAATTTACTCAAATATAGATCCTACAACCAAAATACGCAACAAAATCCAAAAAAATCGAAGTTGATTTCAAATGAATTTATTAAAATTTGACCAAAATCTTGTCAAAATCCAAAAAATTGAAGTTATTTTCATCTAAATTTACTCAAATATAGATCCTACAACAAAAATACTCAACAAAATCCAAAAAAAATCGAAGTTGATTTCAAATAAATTTATTAAAATTTGACATTTCCAACTAAATTTTTTTTCAGAATCCAACAAAATTGAAGTTATTTTCATCTAAATTTACTCAAATATAGACCCTACAACAAAAATACTCAACAAAATCCAAAAAAATCGAAGTTGATTTCAAATAAATTTATTAAAATTTGACACTTCCAACTAATTTTTTTTTCATAATCCAACAAAATTAAATTTATTTTCATCTAAATTTACTCAAATATAGATCCTACAACAAAAATACTCAACAAAATCCAAAATAATCGAAGTTGATTTCAAATAAATTGAATAAAACTTGATACTTCCAACTAAAATTTTTTTCACAATCCAACAAAATTGAAGTTATTTTCATCTAAATTTAGTCAAATATAGATCCTACAACCAAAGTACTCATCAAAATCCAAAAAAATCGAAGTTGATTTCAAATAAATTTATTAAAATTTGACACTTCCAACTAAATTTTTTTTCATAATCCAACAAAATTGAATTTATTTTCATCTAAATTTAGTCAAATATAGATCCTACAACCAAAATACTCAACAAAATAAAAAAAAATCGAAGTTGATTTCAAATAAATTTATTAAAATTTGACACTTCCAACTAAAATTTTTTTCATAATCCAACAAAATTGAAGTTATTTTCATCTAAATTTACTCAAATATAGATCCTACAACCAAAATACGCAACAAAATCCAAAAAAATCGAAATTGATTTCAAATGCATTTATTAACATTTGACCAAAATCTTGTCAAAATCCAAAAAATTGAAGTTATTTTCATCTAAATTTACTCAAATATAGACCCTACAACAAAAATACGCAACAAAATCCAAAAAAATCGAAGTTGATTTCAAATGAATTTATTAAAATTTGACCAAAATCTTGTCAAAATCCAAGAAAATTGAAGTTATTTTCATCTGAATTTAGTCAAATATAGATCCTACAACCAAAATACTCATCAAAATCCAAAAAAATCGAAGTTGATTTCAAATAAATTTATTAAAATTTGACACTTCCAACTAAAATTTTTTTCATAATCCAACAAAATTGAAGTTATTTTCATCTAAATTTACTCAAATATAGATCCTACAACCAAAATACGCAACAAAATCCAAAAAAATCGAAATTGATTTCAAATGCATTTATTAACATTTGACCAAAATCTTGTCAAAATCCAAAAAATTGAAGTTATTTTCATCTAAATTTACTCAAATATAGACCCTACAACAAAAATACTCAACAAAATCCAAAAAAATCGAAGTTGATTTCAAATAAATTTATTAAAATTTGACATTTCCAACTAAATTTTTTTTCAGAATCCAACAAAATTGAAGTTATTTTCATCTAAATTTACTCAAATATAGACCCTACAACAAAAATACTCAACAAAATCCAAAAAAATCGAAGTTGATTTCAAATAAATTTATTAAAATTTGACACTTCCAACTAATTTTTTTTTCATAATCCAACAAAATTAAATTTATTTTCATCTAAATTTACTCAAATATAGATCCTACAACAAAAATACTCAACAAAATCCAAAATAATCGAAGTTGATTTCAAATAAATTGAATAAAACTTGATACTTCCAACTAAAATTTTTTTCACAATCCAACAAAATTGAAGTTATTTTCATCTAAATTTAGTCAAATATAGATCCTACAACCAAAGTACTCATCAAAATCCAAAAAAATCGAAGTTGATTTCAAATAAATTTATTAAAATTTGACACTTCCAACTAAATTTTTTTTCATAATCCAACAAAATTGAATTTATTTTCATCTAAATTTAGTCAAATATAGATCCTACAACCAAAATACTCAACAAAATAAAAAAAAATCGAAGTTGATTTCAAATAAATTTATTAAAATTTGACACTTCCAACTAAAATTTTTTTCATAATCCAACAAAATTGAAGTTATTTTCATCTAAATTTACTCAAATATAGATCCTACAACCAAAATACGCAACAAAATCCAAAAAAATCGAAATTGATTTCAAATGCATTTATTAACATTTGACCAAAATCTTGTCAAAATCCAAAAAATTGAAGTTATTTTCATCTAAATTTACTCAAATATAGACCCTACAACAAAAATACTCAACAAAATCCAAAAAAATCGAAGTTGATTTCAAATAAATTTATTAAAATTTGACATTTCCAACTAAATTTTTTTTCAGAAACCAACAAAATTGAAGTTATTTTCATCTAAATTTACTCAAATATAGACCCTACAACAAAAATACGCAACAAAATCCAAAAAAATCGAAGTTGATTTCAAATGAATTTATTAAAATTTGACCAAAATCTTGTCAAAATCCAAGAAAATTGAAGTTATTTTCATCTGAATTTAGTCAAATATAGATCCTACAACCAAAATACTCATCAAAATCCAAAAAAATCGAAGTTGATTTCAAATAAATTTATTAAAATTTGACACTTCCAACTAAATTTTTTTTCATAATCCAACAAAATTGAATTTATTTTCATCTAAATTTAGTCAAATATAGATCCTACAACCAAAATACTCAACAAAATAAAAAAAAATCGAAGTTGATTTCAAATAAATTTATTAAAATTTGACACTTCCAACTAAAATTTTTTTCATAATCCAACAAAATTGAAGTTATTTTCATCTAAATTTACTCAAATATAGATCCTACAACCAAAATACGCAACAAAATCCAAAAAAATCGAAATTGATTTCAAATGAATTTATTAACATTTGACCAAAATCTTGTCAAAATCCAAAAAATTGAAGTTATTTTCATCTAAATTTAGTCAAATATAGATCCTACAACCAAAATAGTCATCAAAATCCAAAAAATCGAAGTTGATTTCAAATAAATTTATTAAAATTTGACACTTCCAACTAAATTTTTTTTCATAATCCAACAAAATTGAAGTTATTTTCATCTAAATTTACTCAAATATAGAACCTACAACAAAAATACTCAACAAAATCCAAAAAATCGAAGTTGATTTCAAATAAATTTATTAAAATTTGATACTTCCAACTAAAATTTTTTTCACAATCCAACAAAATTGAAGTTATTTTCATCTAAATTTACTCAAATATAGACCCTACAACAAAAATACTCGACAAAATCAAAAAAAATCGAAGTTGATTTCATATGAATTTATTAAAATTTGACACTTCCAACTAAAATTTTTTTTATAATCCAACAAAATTAAATTTATTTTCATCTAAATTTACTCAAATATGGATCCTACAACAAAAATACTCAACAAAATCCAAAATAATCGAAGTTGATTTCAAATAAATTTAATAAAACTTGATACTTCCAACTAAAATTTTTTTTATAATCCAACAAAATTGAAGTTATTATCATCTAAATTTAGTCAAATATAGATCCTACAACCAAAATACTCATCAAAATCCAAAAAAATCGAAGTTGATTTCAAATGAATTTATTAAAATTTGACAAAAATCTTGTCTACATCCAAGAAAATTGAAGTTATTTTCATCGAAATTTACTCAAATATAGATCCTACAACAAAAATACTCAACAAAATCCAAAAAAATCGAAGTTGATTTCAAATGATTTTATTAAAATTTGACAAAAATCTTGCCTACATACAAGAAAATTGAAGTTATTTTCATCTAAATTTAGTCAAATATAGATCCTACAACCAAAATAGTCATCAAAATCCAAAAAATCGTAGTTGATTTCAAATAAATTTATTAAAATTTGACACTTCCAACTAAATTTTTTTTCATAATCCAACAAAATTGAAGTTATTTTCATCTAAATTTACTCAAATATAGAACCTACAACAAAAATACTCAACAAAATCCAAAAAAATCGAAGTTGATTTCAAATAAATTTATTAAAATTTGACATTTCCAACTAAATTTTTTTTCAGAATCCAAAAAATTGAAGTTATTTTCATCTAAATTTACTCAAATATAGACCCTACAACAAAAATACTCAACAAAATCCAAAAAAATCGAAGTTGATTTCAAATTAATTTATTAAAATTTGACACTTCCAACTAAATTTTTTTTCATAATCCAACAAAATTAAATTTATTTTCATCTAAATTTACTCAAATATAGATCCTACAACAAAAATACTCAACAAAATCCAAAATAATCGAAGTTGATTTCAAATAAATTTAATAAAACTTGATACTTCCAACTAAAATTTTTTTCATGATCCAACAAAATTGAAGTTATTTTCATCTAAATTTACTCAAATATAGATCCTACAACCAAAGTACTCAACAAAATAAAAAAAAATCGAAGTTGATTTCAAATGAATTTATTAAAATTTGACCAAAATCTTGTAAAAATCCAAGAAAATTGAAGTTATTTTCATCTAAATTTAGTCAAATATAGATCCTACAACCAAAATACTCGACAAAATCCTAAAAAATCGAAGTTGATTTTATTTATTTATTTATTTATTTATTTATTTATTTATTTATTTATAAACGGACCGAAGCCCTCTTTACATAAATATTTAGACGTGAAGAAAAAGATCTTAACCTAATATTACAAAAGATAGACATGCCCAAAAAAGAATAAAACTCATGGTACATAAGATATGACATTATCCGATAATGATACGTAACTGTCTTTTAAAAGTGTGCACAGACCCATTGAAGAAATCAATACTGTTATACAGAGTACTAGAGTCAGCAATAATTCGATTTATTGGATTAATTAGTCCATATGTAGATCTGGATTTAAGTGGTTGAAATCCTGCTCTAGATCTCAATACGCGTTCAGGTGCATAGAAATTGATTTGCATAAGAAGAGAGGGACAATCAATATGGTTATTGATTAAATTAAAAATAAATAAATGGTCAGATATTTTTCTACGTGCAGCTAATGTTTATATGAATTTATTAAAATTTGACACTTCCAACTAAAATTTTTTCATAATCCAACGAAATTGAAGTTATTTTCATCTAAATTTACTCAAATATAGAACCTACAACAAAAATACTCACCAAAATCCAAAAAAATCGAAGTTGATTTCAAATGAATTTATTAAAATTTGACAAAAATCTTGTCTACATCCAAGAAAATTGAAGTTATTTTCATCTAAATTTAGTCAAATATAGATCCTACAACCAAAATACTCATCAAAATCCAAAAAATTCGAAGTTGATTTCAAATAAATTTATTAAAATTTGACACTTCCAACTAATTTTTTTTTCATAATCCAACAAAATTGAATTTATTTTCATCTAAATTTAGTCAAATATAGATCCTACAACCAAAATACTCAACAAAAAAAAAAAAATCGAAGTTGATTTCAAATAAATTTATTAAAATTTGACACTTCCAACTAAAATTTTTTTCATAATCCAACAAAATTGAAGTTATTTTCATCTAAATTTACTCAAATATAGATCCTACAACCAAAATACGCAACAAAATCCAAAAAAATCGAAGTTGATTTCAAATGAATTTATTAAAATTTGACATTTCCAACTAAATTTTTTTTCAGAATCCAAAAAATTGAAGTTATTTTCATCTAAATTTACTCAAATATAGACCCTACAACAAAAATACTCAACAAAATCCAAAAAAATCGAAGTTGATTTCAAATTAATTTATTAAAATTTGACACTTCCAACTAAATTGTTTTTCATAATCCAACAAAATTAAATTTATTTTCATCTAAATTTACTCAAATATAGATCCTACAACAAAAATACTCAACAAAATCCAAAATAATCGAAGTTGATTTCAAATAAATTTAATAAAACTTGATACTTCCAACTAAAATTTTTTTCATGATCCAACAAAATTGAAGTTATTTTCATCTAAATTTACTCAAATATAGATCCTACAACCAAAATACTCAACAAAATAAAAAAAAATCGAAGTTGATTTCAAATGAATTTATTAAAATTTGACCAAAATCTTGTCAAAATCCAAGAAAATTGAAGTTATTTTCATCTAAATTTAGTCAAATATAGATCCTACAACCAAAATACTCGACAAAATCCTAAAAAATCGAAGTTGATTTTATTTATTTATTTATTTACTTATTTATTTATTTATAAACGGACCGAAGCCCTCTTTACATAAATATTTAGACGTGAAGAAAAAGATCTTAACCTAATATTACAAAAGATAGACATGCCCAAAAAAGAATAAAACTCATGGTACATAAGATATGACATTATCCGATAATGATACGTAACTGTCTTTTAAAAGTGTGCACAGACCCATTGAAGAAATCAATACTGTTATACAGAGTACTAGAGTCAGCAATAATTCGATTTATTGGATTAATTAGTCCATATGTAGATCTGGATTTAAGTGGTTGAAATCCTGCTCTAGATCTCAATACGCGTTCAGGTGCATAGAAATTGATTTGCATAAGAAGAGAGGGACAATCAATATGGTTATTGATTAAATTAAAAATAAATAAATGGTCAGATATTTTTCTACGTGCAGCTAATGTTTATATGAATTTATTAAAATTTGACACTTCCAACTAAAATTTTTTCATAATCCAACGAAATTGAAGTTATTTTCATCTAAATTTACTCAAATATAGAACCTACAACAAAAATACTCACCAAAATCCAAAAAAATCGAAGTTGATTTCAAATGAATTTATTAAAATTTGACAAAAATCTTGTCTACATCCAAGAAAATTGAAGTTATTTTCATCTAAATTTAGTCAAATATAGATCCTACAACCAAAATACTCATCAAATTCCAAAAAATTCGAAGTTGATTTCAAATAAATTTATTAAAATTTGACACTTCCAACTAATTTTTTTTTCATAATCCAACAAAATTGAATTTATTTTCATCTAAATTTAGTCAAATATAGATCCTACAACCAAAATACTCAACAAAAAAAAAAATCGAAGTTGATTTCAAATAAATTTATTAAAATTTGACACTTCCAACTAAAATTTTTTTCATAATCCAACAAAATTGAAGTTATTTTCATCTAAATTTACTCAAATATAGATCCTACAACCAAAATACGCAACAAAATCCAAAAAAATCGAAGTTGATTTCAAATGAATTTATTAAAATTTGACCAAAATCTTGTCAAAATCCAAAAAATTGAAGTTATTTTCATCTAAATTTACTCAAATATAGATCCTACAACAAAAATACTCAACAAAATCCAAAAAAATCGAAGTTGATTTCAAATAAATTTATTAAAATTTGACACTTCCAACTAAATTTTTTTTCATAATCCAACAAAATTAAATTTATTTTCATCTAAATTTACTCAAATATAGATCCTGCAACAAAAATACTCAACAAAATCCAAAATAATCGAAGTTGATTTCAAATGAATTTATTAAAATTTGACAAAAATCTTGTCAACATCCAAGAAAATTGAAGTTATTTTCATCTAAATTTAGTCAAATATAGATCCTACAACCAAAATACTCATCAAAATCCAAAAAATTCGAAGTTGATTTCAAATAAATTTATTAAAATTTGACACTTCCAACTAATTTTTTTTTCATAATCCAACAAAATTGAATTTATTTTCATCTAAATTTACTCAAATATAGACCCTACAACAAAAATACTCAACAAAATCGAAAAAAATCGAAGTTGGTTTCAAATAAATTTATTAAAATTTGACACTTCCAACTAAATTTTTTTTCATAATCCAACAAAATTAAGTTTATTTTCATCTAAATTTACTCAAATATGGATCCTACAACAAAAATACTCAACAAAATCCAAAATAATCGAAGTTGATTTCAAATAAATTTAATAAAACTTGATACTTCCAACTAAAATTTTTTACACAATCCAACAAAATTGAAGTTATTTTCATCTAAATTTAATCAAATATAGATCCTACAACAAAACTACTCGACAAAATCCAAAAAAATCGAAGTTGATTTCATATGAATTTATTAAAATTTGACACTTCCAACTAAAATTTTTTTTATAATCCAACAAAATTGAAGTTATTTTCATCTAAATTTAGTCAAATATAGATCCTACAACCAAAATACTCATCAAAATCCAAAAAAATCGAAGTTGATTTCAAATGAATTTATTAAAATTTGACAAAAATCTTGTCTACATCCAAGAAAATTGAAGTTATTTTCATCGAAATTTACTCAAATATAGATCCTACAACAAAAATACTCAACAAAATCCAAAAAAATCGAAGTTGATTTCAAATGATTTTATTAAAATTTGACAAAAATCTTGTCTACATACAAGAAAATTGAAGTTATTTTCATCTAAATTTAGTCAAATATAGATCCTACAACCAAAATAGTCATCAAAATCCAAAAAATCGTAGTTGATTTCAAATAAATTTATTAAAATTTGACACTTCCAACTAAAATTTTTTTCATAATCCAACAAAATTGAAGTTATTTTCATCTAAATTTACTCAAATATAGAACCTACAACAAAAATACTCAACAAAATCCAAAAAAATCGAAGTTGATTTCAAATAAATTTATTAAAATTTGACATTTCCAACTAAATTTTTTTTCAGAATCCAAAAAATTGAAGTTATTTTCATCTAAATTTACTCAAATATAGACCCTACAACAAAAATACTCAACAAAATCCAAAAAAATCGAAGTTGATTTCAAATTAATTTATTAAAATTTGACACTTCCAACTAAATTGTTTTTCATAATCCAACAAAATTAAATTTATTTTCATCTAAATTTACTCAAATATAGATCCTACAACAAAAATACTCAACAAAATCCAAAATAATCGAAGTTGATTTCAAATAAATTTAATAAAACTTGATACTTCCAACTAAAATTTTTTTCATGATCCAACAAAATTGAAGTTATTTTCATCTAAATTTACTCAAATATAGATCCTACAACCAAAATACTCAACAAAATAAAAAAAAATCGAAGTTGATTTCAAATGAATTTATTAAAATTTGACCAAAATCTTGTCAAAATCCAAGAAAATTGAAGTTATTTTCATCTAAATTTAGTCAAATATAGATCCTACAACCAAAATACTCGACAAAATCCTAAAAAATCGAAGTTGATTTTATTTATTTACTTATTTATTTATTTATTTATTTATAAACGGACCGAAGCCCTCTTTACATAAATATTTAGACGTGAAGAAAAAGATCTTAACCTAATATTACAAAAGATAGACATGCCCAAAAAAGAATAAAACTCATGGTACATAAGATATGACATTATCCGATAATGATACGTAACTGTCTTTTAAAAGTGTGCACAGACCCATTGAAGAAATCAATACTGTTATACAGAGTACTAGAGTCAGCAATAATTCGATTTATTGGATTAATTAGTCCATATGTAGATCTGGATTTAAGTGGTTGAAATCCTGCTCTAGATCTCAATACGCGTTCAGGTGCATAGAAATTGATTTGCATAAGAAGAGAGGGACAATCAATATGGTTATTGATTAAATTAAAAATAAATAAATGGTCAGATATTTTTCTACGTGCAGCTAATGTTTATATGAATTTATTAAAATTTGACACTTCCAACTAAAATTTTTTCATAATCCAACGAAATTGAAGTTATTTTCATCTAAATTTACTCAAATATAGAACCTACAACAAAAATACTCACCAAAATCCAAAAAAATCGAAGTTGATTTCAAATGAATTTATTAAAATTTGACAAAAATCTTGTCTACATCCAAGAAAATTGAAGTTATTTTCATCTAAATTTAGTCAAATATAGATCCTACAACCAAAATACTCATCAAATTCCAAAAAATTCGAAGTTGATTTCAAATAAATTTATTAAAATTTGACACTTCCAACTAATTTTTTTTTCATAATCCAACAAAATTGAATTTATTTTCATCTAAATTTAGTCAAATATAGATCCTACAACCAAAATACTCAACAAAAAAAAAAAAATCGAAGTTGATTTCAAATAAATTTATTAAAATTTGACACTTCCAACTAAAATTTTTTTCATAATCCAACAAAATTGAAGTTATTTTCATCTAAATTTACTCAAATATAGATCCTACAACCAAAATACGCAACAAAATCCAAAAAAATCGAAGTTGATTTCAAATGAATTTATTAAAATTTGACCAAAATCTTGTCAAAATCCAAAAAATTGAAGTTATTTTCATCTAAATTTACTCAAATATAGATCCTACAACAAAAATACTCAACAAAATCCAAAAAAATCGAAGTTGATTTCAAATAAATTTATTAAAATTTGACACTTCCAACTAAATTTTTTTTCATAATCCAACAAAATTAAATTTATTTTCATCTAAATTTACTCAAATATAGATCCTACAACAAAAATACTCAACAAAATCCAAAATAATCGAAGTTGATTTCAAATGAATTTATTAAAATTTGACAAAAATCTTGTCTACATCCAAGAAAATTGAAGTTATTTTCATCTAAATTTAGTCAAATATAGATCCTACAACCAAAATACTCATCAAAATCCAAAAAATTCGAAGTTGATTTCAAATAAATTTATTAAAATTTGACACTTCCAACTAATTTTTTTTTCATAATCCAACAAAATTGAATTTATTTTCATCTAAATTTACTCAAATATAGACCCTACAACAAAAATACTCAACAAAATCCAAAAAAATCGAAGTTGGTTTCAAATAAATTTATTAAAATTTGACACTTCCAACTAAATTTTTTTTCATAATCCAACAAAATTAAGTTTATTTTCATCTAAATTTACTCAAATATGGATCCTACAACAAAAATACTCAACAAAATCCAAAATAATCGAAGTTGATTTCAAATAAATTTAATAAAACTTGATACTTCCAACTAAAATTTTTTACACAATCCAACAAAATTGAAGTTATTTTCATCTAAATTTAATCAAATATAGATCCTACAACAAAACTACTCGACAAAATCCAAAAAAATCGAAGTTGATTTCATATGAATTTATTAAAATTTGACACTTCCAACTAAAATTTTTTTTATAATCCAACAAAATTGAAGTTATTTTCATCTAAATTTAGTCAAATATAGATCCTACAACCAAAATACTCATCAAAATCCAAAAAAATCGAAGTTGATTTCAAATGAATTTATTAAAATTTGACAAAAATCTTGTCTACATCCAAGAAAATTGAAGTTATTTTCATCTAAATTTACTCAAATATAGATCCTACAACCAAAATAGTCATCAAAATCCAAAAAATCGAAGTTGATTTCAAATGATTTTATTAAAATTTGACCAAAATCTTGTCAAAATCCAAAAAATTGAATTTATTTTCATCTAAATTTAGTCAAATATACATCCTACAACCAAAATACTCATCAAAATCCAAAAAAATCGAAGTTGATTTCAAATAAATTTATTAAAATTTGACACTTCCAACTAAAATTTTTTTCATGATCCAACAAAATTGAAGTTATTTTCATCTAAATTTACTCAAATATAGATCCTACAACCAAAATACTCAACAAAATAAAAAAAAATCGAAGTTGATTTCAAATGAATTTATTAAAATTTGACCAAAATCTTGTCAAAATCCAAGAAAATTGAAGTTATTTTCATCTAAATTTAGTCAAATATAGATCCTACAACCAAAATACTCGACAAAATCCAAAAAAATCAAAGATGATTTTATTTATTTATTTATTTATTTATTTATTTATTTATTTATAAACGGACCGAAGCCCTCTTTACATAAATATTTAGACGTGAAGAAAAAGATCTTAACCTAATATTACAAAAGATAGACATGCCCAAAAAAGAATAAAACTCATGGTACATAAGATATGACATTATCCGATAATGATACGTAACTGTCTTTTAAAAGTGTGCACAGACCCATTGAAGAAATCAATACTGTTATACAGAGTACTAGAGTCAGCAATAATTCGATTTATTGGATTAATTAGTCCATATGTAGATCTGGATTTAAGTGGTTGAAATCCTGCTCTAGATCTCAATACACGTTCATGTGCATAGAAATTGATTTGCATAAGAAGAGAGGGACAATCAATATGGTTATTGATTAAATTAAAAATAAATAAATGGTCAGATATTTTTCTACGTGCAGCTAATGTTTATATGAATTTATTAAAATTTGACACTTCCAACTAAAATTTTTTCATAATCCAACGAAATTGAAGTTATTTTCATCTAAATTTACTCAAATATAGAACCTACAACAAAAATACTCAACAAAATCAAAAAAAATCGAAGTTGATTTCAAATGAATTTATTAAAATTTGACAAAAATCTTGTCTACATCCAAGAAAATTGAAGTTATTTTCATCTAAATTTACTCAAATATAGATCCTACAACCAAAATACTCATCAAAATCCAAAAAATTCGAAGTTGATTTCAAATAAATTTATTAAAATTTGACACTTCCAACTAATTTTTTTTTCATAATCCAACAAAATTGAATTTATTTTCATCTAAATTTACTCAAATATAGACCCTACAACAAAAATACTCAACAAAATCCAAAAAAATCGAAGTTGGTTTCAAATAAATTTATTAAAATTTGACACTTCCAACTAAATTTTTTTTCATAATCCAACAAAATTAAGTTTATTTTCATCTAAATTTACTCAAATATGGATCCTACAACAAAAATACTCAACAAAATCCAAAATAATCGAAGTTGATTTCAAATAAATTTAATAAAACTTGATACTTCCAACTAAAATTTTTTACACAATCCAACAAAATTGAAGTTATTTTCATCTAAATTTAATCAAATATAGATCCTACAACAAAACTACTCGACAAAATCCAAAAAAATCGAAGTTGATTTCATATGAATTTATTAAAATTTGACACTTCCAACTAAAATTTTTTTTATAATCCAACAAAATTGAAGTTATTTTCATCTAAATTTAGTCAAATATAGATCCTACAACCAAAATACTCATCAAAATCCAAAAAAATCGAAGTTGATTTCAAATGAATTTATTAAAATTTGACAAAAATCTTGTCTACATCCAAGAAAATTGAAGTTATTTTCATCTAAATTTACTCAAATATAGATCCTACAACCAAAATAGTCATCAAAATCCAAAAAATCGAAGTTGATTTCAAATGATTTTATTAAAATTTGACCAAAATCTTGTCAAAATCCAAAAAATTGAATTTATTTTCATCTAAATTTAGTCAAATATACATCCTACAACCAAAATACTCATCAAAATCCAAAAAAATCGAAGTTGATTTCAAATAAATTTATTAAAATTTGACACTTCCAACTAAAATTTTTTTCATGATCCAACAAAATTGAAGTTATTTTCATCTAAATTTACTCAAATATAGATCCTACAACCAAAATACTCAACAAAATAAAAAAAAATCGAAGTTGATTTCAAATGAATTTATTAAAATTTGACCAAAATCTTGTCAAAATCCAAGAAAATTGAAGTTATTTTCATCTAAATTTAGTCAAATATAGATCCTACAACCAAAATACTCGACAAAATCCAAAAAAATCAAAGATGATTTTATTTATTTATTTATTTATTTATTTATTTATTTATTTATAAACGGACCGAAGCCCTCTTTACATAAATATTTAGACGTGAAGAAAAAGATCTTAACCTAATATTACAAAAGATAGACATGCCCAAAAAAGAATAAAACTCATGGTACATAAGATATGACATTATCCGATAATGATACGTAACTGTCTTTTAAAAGTGTGCACAGACCCATTGAAGAAATCAATACTGTTATACAGAGTACTAGAGTCAGCAATAATTCGATTTATTGGATTAATTAGTCCATATGTAGATCTGGATTTAAGTGGTTGAAATCCTGCTCTAGATCTCAATACACGTTCATGTGCATAGAAATTGATTTGCATAAGAAGAGAGGGACAATCAATATGGTTATTGATTAAATTAAAAATAAATAAATGGTCAGATATTTTTCTACGTGCAGCTAATGTTTATATGAATTTATTAAAATTTGACACTTCCAACTAAAATTTTTTCATAATCCAACGAAATTGAAGTTATTTTCATCTAAATTTACTCAAATATAGAACCTACAACAAAAATACTCAACAAAATCAAAAAAAATCGAAGTTGATTTCAAATGAATTTATTAAAATTTGACAAAAATCTTGTCTACATCCAAGAAAATTGAAGTTATTTTCATCTAAATTTACTCAAATATAGATCCTACAACCAAAATACTCACCAAAATCCAAAAAAATCAAAGTTGATTTCAAATGATTTTATTAAAATTTGACAAAAATCTTGTCTACATCCAAGAAAATTGAAGTTATTTTCATCTAAATTTAGTCAAATATAGATCCTACAACCAAAATAGTCATCAAAATCCAAAAAATCAAAGTTGATTTCAAATGATTTTATTAAAATTTGACCAAAATCTTGTCAAAATCCAAAAAATTGAAGTTATTTTCATCTAAATTTAGTCAAATATACATCCTACAACCAAAATACTCATCAAAATCCAAAAAAATCGAAGTTGATTTTATATGAAATTATTAAAATTTGACACTTCCAACTAAAATTTTTTCATAATCCAACGAAATTGAAGTTATTTTCATCTAAATTTACTCAAATATAGAACCTACAACAAAAATACTCAACAAAATCAAAAAAAATCGAAGTTGATTTCAAATGAATTTATTAAAATTTGACAAAAATCTTGTCTACATCCAAGAAAATTGAAGTTATTTTCATCTAAATTTACTCAAATATAGATCCTACAACCAAAATACTCAACAAAATCCAAAAAAATCAAAGTTGATTTCAAATGATTTTATTAAAATTTGACAAAAATCTTGTCTACACACAAGAAAATTGAAGTTATTTTCATCTAAATTTAGTCAAATATAGATCCTACAACCAAAATAGTCATCAAAATCCAAAAAATCGAAGTTGATTTCAAATGATTTTATTAAAATTTGACCAAAATCTTGTCAAAATCCAAAAAATTGAAGTTATTTTCATCTAAATTTAGTCAAATATACATCCTACAACCAAAATACTCATCAAAATCCAAAAAAATCGAAGTTGATTTTATATGAAATTATTAAAATTTGACACTTCCAACTAAAATTTTTTCATAATCCAACGAAATTGAAGTTATTTTCATCTAAATTTACTCAAATATAGAACCTACAACAAAAATACTCAACAAAATCCAAAAAAATCGAAGTTGATTTCAAATAAATTTAATATAACTTGATACTTCCAACTAAAATTTTTTTCACAATCCAACAAAATTGAAGTTATTTTCATCTAAATTTAATCAAATATAGATCCGACAACAAAAATACTCGACAAAATCCAAAAAAATCGAAGTTGATTTCAAATAAATTTATTAATATTTGACACTTCCAACTAAAATTTTTTTCATAATCCAACCAAATTGAAGTTATTTTCATCTAAATTTAATCAAATATAGATCCTACAACAAAAATACTCGACAAAATCCAAAAAAATCGAAGTTGATTTCATATGAATTTATTAAAATTTGACACTTCCAACTAAAATTTTTTTTATAATCCAACAAAATTGAAGTTATTTTCATCTAAATTTAGTCAAATATAGATCCTACAACCAAAATACTCACCAAAATCCAAAAAAATCGAAGTTGATTTCAAATGAATTTATTAAAATTTTACAAAAATCTTGTCTACATCCAAGAAAATTGAAGTTATTTTCATCTAAATTTAGTCAAATATAGATCCTACAACCAAAATAGTCATCAAAATCCAAAAAATCGTAGTTGATTTCAAATAAATTTATTAAAATTTGACACTTCCAACTAAAATTTTTTTCATAATCCAACAAAATTGAAGTTATTTTCATCTAAATTTACTCAAATATAGAACCTACAACAAAAATACTCAACAAAATCCAAAAAAATCGAAGTTGATTTCAAATAAATTTATTAAAATTTGACATTTCCAACTAAATTTTTTTTCAGAATCCAAAAAATTGAAGTTATTTTCATCTAAATTTACTCAAATATAGACCCTACAACAAAAATACTCAACAAAATCCAAAAAAATCGAAGTTGATTTCAAATTAATATATTAAAATTTGACACTTCCAACTAAATTTTTTTTCATAATCCAACAAAATTAAATTTATTTTCATCTAAATTTACTCAAATATAGATCCTACAACAAAAATACTCAACAAAATCCAAAATAATCGAAGTTGATTTCAAATAAATTTAATAAAACTTGATACTTCCAACTAAAATTTTTTTCATGATCCAACAAAATTGAAGTTATTTTCATCTAAATTTACTCAAATATAGATCCTACAACCAAAATACTCAACAAAATAAAAAAAAATCGAAGTTGATTTCAAATGAATTTATTAAAATTTGACCAAAATCTTGTCAAAATCCAAGAAAATTGAAGTTATTTTCATCTAAATTTAGTCAAATATAGATCCTACAACCAAAATACTCGACAAAATCCTAAAAAATCGAAGTTGATTTTATTTATTTATTTATTTATTTATTTATTTATTTATTTATAAACGGACCGAAGCCCTCTTTACATAAATATTTAGACGTGAAGAAAAAGATCTTAACCTAATATTACAAAAGATAGACATGCCCAAAAAAGAATAAAACTCATGGTACATAAGATATGACATTATCCGATAATGATACGTAACTGTCTTTTAAAAGTGTGCACAGACCCATTGAAGAAATCAATACTGTTATACAGAGTACTAGAGTCAGCAATAATTCGATTTATTGGATTAATTAGTCCATATGTAGATCTGGATTTAAGTGGTTGAAATCCTGCTCTAGATCTCAATACGCGTTCAGGTGCATAGAAATTGATTTGCATAAGAAGAGAGGGACAATCAATATGGTTATTGATTAAATTAAAAATAAATAAATGGTCAGATATTTTTCTACGTGCAGCTAATGTTTATATGAATTTATTAAAATTTGACACTTCCAACTAAAATTTTTTCATAATCCAACGAAATTGAAGTTATTTTCATCTAAATTTACTCAAATATAGAACCTACAACAAAAATACTCACCAAAATCCAAAAAAATCGAAGTTGATTTCAAATGAATTTATTAAAATTTGACAAAAATCTTGTCTACATCCAAGAAAATTGAAGTTATTTTCATCTAAATTTAGTCAAATATAGATCCTACAACCAAAATACTCATCAAATTCCAAAAAATTCGAAGTTGATTTCAAATTAATTTATTAAAATTTGACACTTCCAACTAATTTTTTTTTCATAATCCAACAAAATTGAATTTATTTTCATCTAAATTTAGTCAAATATAGATCCTACAACCAAAATACTCAACAAAAAAAAAAAATCGAAGTTGATTTCAAATAAATTTATTAAAATTTGACACTTCCAACTAAAATTTTTTTCATAATCCAACAAAATTGAAGTTATTTTCATCTAAATTTACTCAAATATAGATCCTACAACCAAAATACGCAACAAAATCCAAAAAAATCGAAGTTGATTTCAAATGAATTTATTAAAATTTGACCAAAATCTTGTCAAAATCCAAAAAATTGAAGTTATTTTCATCTAAATTTACTCAAATATAGATCCTACAACAAAAATACTCAACAAAATCCAAAAAAATCGAAGTTGATTTCAAATAAATTTATTAAAATTTGACACTTCCAACTAAATTTTTTTTCATAATCCAACAAAATTAAATTTATTTTCATCTAAATTTACTCAAATATAGATCCTACAACAAAAATACTCAACAAAATCCAAAATAATCGAAGTTGATTTCAAATGAATTTATTAAAATTTGACAAAAATCTTGTCTACATCCAAGAAAATTGAAGTTATTTTCATCTAAATTTAGTCAAATATAGATCCTACAACCAAAATACTCATCAAAATCCAAAAAATTCGAAGTTGATTTCAAATAAATTTATTAAAATTTGACACTTCCAACTAATTTTTTTTTCATAATCCAACAAAATTGAATTTATTTTCATCTAAATTTACTCAAATATAGACCCTACAACAAAAATACTCAACAAAATCCAAAAAAATCGAAGTTGGTTTCAAATAAATTTATTAAAATTTGACACTTCCAACTAAATTTTTTTTCATAATCCAACAAAATTAAGTTTATTTTCATCTAAATTTACTCAAATATGGATCCTACAACAAAAATACTCAACAAAATCCAAAATAATCGAAGTTGATTTCAAATAAATTTAATAAAACTTGATACTTCCAACTAAAATTTTTTACACAATCCAACAAAATTGAAGTTATTTTCATCTAAATTTAATCAAATATAGATCCTACAACAAAACTACTCGACAAAATCCAAAAAAATCGAAGTTGATTTCATATGAATTTATTAAAATTTGACACTTCCAACTAAAATTTTTTTTATAATCCAACAAAATTGAAGTTATTTTCATCTAAATTTAGTCAAATATAGATCCTACAACCAAAATACTCATCAAAATCCAAAAAAATCGAAGTTGATTTCAAATGAATTTATTAAAATTTGACAAAAATCTTGTCTACATCCAAGAAAATTGAAGTTATTTTCATCTAAATTTACTCAAATATAGATCCTACAACCAAAATAGTCATCAAAATCCAAAAAATCGAAGTTGATTTCAAATGATTTTATTAAAATTTGACCAAAATCTTGTCAAAATCCAAAAAATTGAATTTATTTTCATCTAAATTTAGTCAAATATACATCCTACAACCAAAATACTCATCAAAATCCAAAAAAATCGAAGTTGATTTCAAATAAATTTATTAAAATTTGACACTTCCAACTAAAATTTTTTTCATGATCCAACAAAATTGAAGTTATTTTCATCTAAATTTACTCAAATATAGATCCTACAACCAAAATACTCAACAAAATAAAAAAAAATCGAAGTTGATTTCAAATGAATTTATTAAAATTTGACCAAAATCTTGTCAAAATCCAAGAAAATTGAAGTTATTTTCATCTAAATTTAGTCAAATATAGATCCTACAACCAAAATACTCGACAAAATCCAAAAAAATCAAAGATGATTTTATTTATTTATTTATTTATTTATTTATTTATTTATTTATTTATAAACGGACCGAAGCCCTCTTTACATAAATATTTAGACGTGAAGAAAAAGATCTTAACCTAATATTACAAAAGATAGACATGCCCAAAAAAGAATAAAACTCATGGTACATAAGATATGACATTATCCGATAATGATACGTAACTGTCTTTTAAAAGTGTGCACAGACCCATTGAAGAAATCAATACTGTTATACAGAGTACTAGAGTCAGCAATAATTCGATTTATTGGATTAATTAGTCCATATGTAGATCTGGATTTAAGTGGTTGAAATCCTGCTCTAGATCTCAATACACGTTCATGTGCATAGAAATTGATTTGCATAAGAAGAGAGGGACAATCAATATGGTTATTGATTAAATTAAAAATAAATAAATGGTCAGATATTTTTCTACGTGCAGCTAATGTTTATATGAATTTATTAAAATTAGACACTTCCAACTAAAATTTTTTCATAATCCAACGAAATTGAAGTTATTTTCATCTAAATTTACTCAAATATAGAACCTACAACAAAAATACTCAACAAAATAAAAAAAAATCGAAGTTGATTTCAAATGAATTTATTAAAATTTGACAAAAATCTTGTCTACATCCAAGAAAATTGAAGTTATTTTCATCTAAATTTACTCAAATATAGATCCTACAACCAAAATACTCAACAAAATCCAAAAAAATCAAAGTTGATTTCAAATGATTTTATTAAAATTTGACAAAAATCTTGTCTACATACAAGAAAATTGAAGTTATTTTCATCTAAATTTAGTCAAATATAGATCCTACAACCAAAATAGTCATCAAAATCCAAAAAATCGAAGTTGATTTCAAATGATTTTATTAAAATTTGACCAAAATCTTGTCAAAATCCAAAAAATTGAAGTTATTTTCATCTAAATTTAGTCAAATATACATCCTACAACCAAAATACTCATCAAAATCCAAAAAAATCGAAGTTGATTTTATATGAAATTATTAAAATTTGACACTTCCAACTAAAATTTTTTCATAATCCAACGAAATTGAAGTTATTTTCATCTAAATTTACTCAAATATAGAACCTACAACAAAAATACTCAACAAAATCCAAAAAAATCGAAGTTGATTTCAAATAAATTTAATATAACTTGATACTTCCAACTAAAATTTTTTTCACAATCCAACAAAATTGAAGTTATTTTCATCTAAATTTAATCAAATATAGATCCGACAACAAAAATACTCGACAAAATCCAAAAAAATCGAAGTTGATTTCAAATAAATTTATTAATATTTGACACTTCCAACTAAAATTTTTTTCATAATCCAACCAAATTGAAGTTATTTTCATCTAAATTTACTCAAATATAGATCCTACAACAAAACTACTCGACAAAATCCAAAAAAATCGAAGTTGATTTCATATGAATTTATTAAAATTTGACACTTCCAACTAAAATATTTTTTATAATCCAACAAAATTGAAGTTATTTTCATCTAAATTTACTCAAATATAGATCCTACAACAAAAATACTCATCAAAATCGAAAAAATCGAAGTTGATTTCAAATGAATTTATTAAAATTTGACACTTCCAACTAAATTTTTTTTCATAATCCAACAAAATTAAATTTATTTTCATCTAAATTTACTCAAATATAGATCCTACATCAAAAATACTCAACAAAATCCAAAATAATCGAAGTTGATTTCAAATAAATTTAATAAAACTTGATACTTCCAACTAAAAATTTTTTCACAATCCAACAAAATTGATGTTATTTTCATCTAAATTTAATCAAATATAGATCCTACAACAAAAATACTCGACAAAATTCAAAAAAATCGAAGTTGATTTCATATGAATTTATTAAAATTTGACACTTCCAACTAAAATTTTTTTTATAATCCAACAAAATTGAAGTTATTTTCATCTAAATTTAGTCAAATATAGATCCTACAACCAAAATACTCACCAAAATCCAAAAAAATCGAAGTTGATTTCAAATGAATTTATTAAAATTTTACAAAAATCTTGTCTACATCCAAGAAAATTGAAGTTATTTTCATCTAAATTTAGTCAAATATAGATCCTACAACCAAAATAGTCATCAAAATCCAAAAAATCAAAGTTGATTTCAAATGATTTTATTAAAATTTGACCAAAATCTTGTCAAAATCCAAAAAATTGAAGTTATTTTCATCTAAATTTAGTCAAATATACATCCTACAACCAAAATACTCATCAAAATCCAAAAAAATCGAAGTTGATTTTATATGAAATTATTAAAATTTGACACTTCCAACTAAAATTTTTTCATAATCCAACGAAATTGAAGTTATTTTCATCTAAATTTACTCAAATATAGAACCTACAACAAAAATACTCAACAAAATCCAAAAAAATCGAAGTTGATTTCAAATAAATTTAATAAAACTTGATACTTCCAACTAAAAATTTTTTCACAATCCAACAAAATTGATGTTATTTTCATCTAAATTTAATCAAATATAGATCCTACAACAAAAATACTCGACAAAATCCAAAAAAATCGAAGTTGATTTCATATGAATTTATTAAAATTTGACACTTCCAACTAAAATTTTTTTTATAATCCAACAAAATTGAAGTTATTTTCATCTAAATTTAGTCAAATATAGATCCTACAACCAAAATACTCACCAAAATCCAAAAAAATCGAAGTTGATTTCAAATGAATTTATTAAAATTTTACAAAAATCTTGTCTACATCCAAGAAAATTGAAGTTATTTTCATCTAAATTTAGTCAAATATAGATCCTACAACCAAAATAGTCATCAAAATCCAAAAAATCAAAGTTGATTTCAAATGATTTTATTAAAATTTGACCAAAATCTTGTCAAAATCCAAAAAATTGAAGTTATTTTCATCTAAATTTAGTCAAATATACATCCTACAACCAAAATACTCATCAAAATCCAAAAAAATCGAAGTTGATTTTATATGAAATTATTAAAATTTGACACTTCCAACTAAAATTTTTTCATAATCCAACGAAATTGAAGTTATTTTCATCTAAATTTACTCAAATATAGAACCTACAACAAAAATACTCAACAAAATCCAAAAAAATCGAAGTTGATTTCAAATAAATTTAATAAAACTTGATACTTCCAACTAAAATTTTTTTCACAATCCAACAAAATTGAAGTTATTTTCATCTAAATTTAATCAAATATAGATCCTACAACAAAAATACTCGACAAAATCCAAAAAAATCGAAGTTGATTTCAAATAAATTTATTAATATTTGACACTTCCAACTAAAATTTTTTTCATAATCCAACAAAATTGAAGTTATTTTCATCTAAATTTACTCAAATATAGATCCTACAACAAAAATACTCGACAAAATCCAAAAAAATCGAAGTTGATTTCATATGAATTTATTAAAATTTGACACTTCCAACTAAATTTTTTTTTATAATCCAACAAAATTGAAGTTATTTTCATCTAAATTTAGTCAAATATAGATCCTACAACCAAAATACTCATCAAAATCCAAAAAAATCGAAGTTGATTTCAAATGAATTTATTAAAATTCGACAAAAATCTTGTCTACATCCAAGAAAATTGAAGTTATTTTCATCTAAATTTACTCAAATATAGATCCTACAACCAAAATAGTCATCAAAATCCAAAAAATCGAGGTTGATTTCAAATGATTTTATTAAAATTTGACCAAAATCTTGTCAAAATCAAAAAAATTGAATTTATTTTCATCTAAATTTAGTCAAATATACATCCTACAACCAAAATACTCATCAAAATCCAAAAAAATGAAGTTGATTTCAAATAAATTTATTAAAATTTGACACTTCCAACTAAAATTTTTTTCATAATCCAACAAAATTGAAGTTATTTTCATCTAAATTTACTCAAATATAGATCCTACAACCAAAATACTCGACAAAATCCAAAAAAATCGAAGTTGATTTTATTTATTTATTTATTTATTTATTTATTTATTTATAAACGGACCGAAGCCCTCTTTACATAAATATTTAGACGTGAAGAAAAAGATCTTAACCTAATATTACAAAAGATAGACATGCCCAAAAAAGAATAAAACTCATGGTACATAAGATATGACATTATCCGATAATGATACGTAACTGTCTTTTAAAAGTGTGCACAGACCCATTGAAGAAATCAATACTGTTATACAGAGTACTAGAGTCAGCAATAATTCGATTTATTGGATTAATTAGTCCATATGTAGATCTGGATTTAAGTGGTTGAAATCCTGCTCTAGATCTCAATACGCGTTCAGGTGCATAGAAATTGATTTGCATAAGAAGAGAGGGACAATCAATATGGTTATTGATTAAATTAAAAATAAATAAATGGTCAGATATTTTTCTACGTGCAGCTAATGTTTATATGAATTTATTAAAATTTGACACTTCCAACTAAAATTTTTTCATAATCCAACGAAATTGAAGTTATTTTCATCTAAATTTACTCAAATATAGAACCTACAACAAAAATACTCAACAAAATCCAAAAAAATCGAAGTTGATTTCAAATAAATTTAATAAAACTTGATACTTCCAACTAAAATTTTTCTCACAATCCAACAAAATTGAAGTTATTTTCATCTAAATTTAATCAAATATAGATCCTACAACAAAAATACTCGACAAAATCCAAAAAAATCGAAGTTGATTTCAAATAAATTTATTAATATTTGACACTTCCAACTAAAATTTTTTTCATAATCCAACAAAATTGAAGTTATTTTCATCTAAATTTACTCAAATATAGATCCTACAACAAAAATACTCGACAAAATCCAAAAAAATCGAAGTTGATTTCATATGAATTTATTAAAATTTGACACTTCCAACTAAAATTTTTTTTATAATCCAACAAAATTGAAGTTATTTTCATCTAAATTTAGTCAAATATAGATCCTACAACCAAAATACTCACCAAAATCCAAAAAAATCGAAGTTGATTTCAAATGAATTTATTAAAATTTTACAAAAATCTTGTCTACATCCAAGAAAATTGAAGTTATTTTCATCTAAATTTAGTCAAATATAGATCCTACAACCAAAATAGTCATCAAAATCCAAAAAATCAAAGTTGATTTCAAATGATTTTATTAAAATTTGACCAAAATCTTGTCAAAATCCAAAAAATTGAAGTTATTTTCATCTAAATTTAGTCAAATATACATCCTACAACCAAAATACTCATCAAAATCCAAAAAAATCGAAGTTGATTTTATATGAAATTATTAAAATTTGACACTTCCAACTATAATTTTTTCATAATCCAACGAAATTGAAGTTATTTTCATCTAAATTTACTCAAATATAGAACCTACAACAAAAATACTCAACAAAATCCAAAAAAATCGAAGTTGATTTCAAATAAATTTAATAAAACTTGATACTTCCAACTAAAATTTTTTTCACAATCCAACAAAATTGAAGTTATTTTCATCTAAATTTAATCAAATATAGATCCTACAACAAAAATACTCGACAAAATCCAAAAAAATCGAAGTTGATTTCAAATAAATTTATTAATATTTGACACTTCCAACTAAAATTTTTTTCATAATCCAACAAAATTGAAGTTATTTTCATCTAAATTTACTCAAATATAGATCCTACAACTAAAATACTCGACAAAATCCAAAAAAATCGAAGTTGATTTCATATGAATTTATTAAAATTTGACACTTCCAACTAAATTTTTTTTTATAATCCAACAAAATTGAAGTTATTTTCATCTAAATTTAGTCAAATATAGATCCTACAACCAAAATACTCATCAAAATCCAAAAAAATCGAAGTTGATTTCAAATGAATTAATTAAAATTCGACAAAAATCTTGTCTACATCCAAGAAAATTGAAGTTATTTTCATCTAAATTTACTCAAATATAGATCCTACAACCAAAATAGTCATCAAAATCCAAAAAATCGAGGTTGATTTCAAATGATTTTATTAAAATTTGACCAAAATCTTGTCAAAATCAAAAAAATTGAATTTATTTTCATCTAAATTTACTCAAATATAGATCCTACAACCAAAATAGTCATCAAAATCCAAAAAATCGAAGTTGATTTCAAATGAATTTATTAAAATTTGACAAAAATCTTGTCTACATCCAAGAAAATTGAAGTTATTTTCATCTAAATTTAGTCAAATATAGATCCTACAACCAAAATACTCATCAAATTCCAAAAAATTCGAAGTTGATTTCAAATTAATTTATTAAAATTTGACACTTCCAACTAATTTTTTTTTCATAATCCAACAAAATTGAATTTATTTTCATCTAAATTTAGTCAAATATAGATCCTACAACCAAAATACTCAACAAAAAAAAAAAATCGAAGTTGATTTCAAATAAATTTATTAAAATTTGACACTTCCAACTAAAATTTTTTTCATAATCCAACAAAATTGAAGTTATTTTCATCTAAATTTACTCAAATATAGATCCTACAACCAAAATACGCAACAAAATCCAAAAAAATCGAAGTTGATTTCAAATGAATTTATTAAAATTTGACCAAAATCTTGTCAAAATCCAAAAAATTGAAGTTATTTTCATCTAAATTTACTCAAATATAGATCCTACAACAAAAATACTCAACAAAATCCAAAAAAATCGAAGTTGATTTCAAATAAATTTATTAAAATTTGACACTTCCAACTAAATTTTTTTTCATAATCCAACAAAATTAAATTTATTTTCATCTAAATTTACTCAAATATAGATCCTACAACAAAAATACTCAACAAAATCCAAAATAATCGAAGTTGATTTCAAATGAATTTATTAAAATTTGACAAAAATCTTGTCTACATCCAAGAAAATTGAAGTTATTTTCATCTAAATTTAGTCAAATATAGATCCTACAACCAAAATACTCATCAAAATCCAAAAAATTCGAAGTTGATTTCAAATAAATTTATTAAAATTTGACACTTCCAACTAATTTTTTTTTCATAATCCAACAAAATTGAATTTATTTTCATCTAAATTTACTCAAATATAGACCCTACAACAAAAATACTCAACAAAATCCAAAAAAATCGAAGTTGGTTTCAAATAAATTTATTAAAATTTGACACTTCCAACTAAATTTTTTTTCATAATCCAACAAAATTAAGTTTATTTTCATCTAAATTTACTCAAATATGGATCCTACAACAAAAATACTCAACAAAATCCAAAATAATCGAAGTTGATTTCAAATAAATTTAATAAAACTTGATACTTCCAACTAAAATTTTTTACACAATCCAACAAAATTGAAGTTATTTTCATCTAAATTTAATCAAATATAGATCCTACAACAAAACTACTCGACAAAATCCAAAAAAATCGAAGTTGATTTCATATGAATTTATTAAAATTTGACACTTCCAACTAAAATTTTTTTTATAATCCAACAAAATTGAAGTTATTTTCATCTAAATTTAGTCAAATATAGATCCTACAACCAAAATACTCATCAAAATCCAAAAAAATCGAAGTTGATTTCAAATGAATTTATTAAAATTTGACAAAAATCTTGTCTACATCCAAGAAAATTGAAGTTATTTTCATCTAAATTTACTCAAATATAGATCCTACAACCAAAATAGTCATCAAAATCCAAAAAATCGAAGTTGATTTCAAATGATTTTATTAAAATTTGACCAAAATCTTGTCAAAATCCAAAAAATTGAATTTATTTTCATCTAAATTTAGTCAAATATACATCCTACAACCAAAATACTCATCAAAATCCAAAAAAATCGAAGTTGATTTCAAATAAATTTATTAAAATTTGACACTTCCAACTAAAATTTTTTTCATGATCCAACAAAATTGAAGTTATTTTCATCTAAATTTACTCAAATATAGATCCTACAACCAAAATACTCAACAAAATAAAAAAAAATCGAAGTTGATTTCAAATGAATTTATTAAAATTTGACCAAAATCTTGTCAAAATCCAAGAAAATTGAAGTTATTTTCATCTAAATTTAGTCAAATATAGATCCTACAACCAAAATACTCGACAAAATCCAAAAAAATCAAAGATGATTTTATTTATTTATTTATTTATTTATTTATTTATTTATTTATTTATAAACGGACCGAAGCCCTCTTTACATAAATATTTAGACGTGAAGAAAAAGATCTTAACCTAATATTACAAAAGATAGACATGCCCAAAAAAGAATAAAACTCATGGTACATAAGATATGACATTATCCGATAATGATACGTAACTGTCTTTTAAAAGTGTGCACAGACCCATTGAAGAAATCAATACTGTTATACAGAGTACTAGAGTCAGCAATAATTCGATTTATTGGATTAATTAGTCCATATGTAGATCTGGATTTAAGTGGTTGAAATCCTGCTCTAGATCTCAATACACGTTCATGTGCATAGAAATTGATTTGCATAAGAAGAGAGGGACAATCAATATGGTTATTGATTAAATTAAAAATAAATAAATGGTCAGATATTTTTCTACGTGCAGCTAATGTTTATATGAATTTATTAAAATTAGACACTTCCAACTAAAATTTTTTCATAATCCAACGAAATTGAAGTTATTTTCATCTAAATTTACTCAAATATAGAACCTACAACAAAAATACTCAACAAAATAAAAAAAAATCGAAGTTGATTTCAAATGAATTTATTAAAATTTGACAAAAATCTTGTCTACATCCAAGAAAATTGAAGTTATTTTCATCTAAATTTACTCAAATATAGATCCTACAACCAAAATACTCAACAAAATCCAAAAAAATCAAAGTTGATTTCAAATGATTTTATTAAAATTTGACAAAAATCTTGTCTACATACAAGAAAATTGAAGTTATTTTCATCTAAATTTAGTCAAATATAGATCCTACAACCAAAATAGTCATCAAAATCCAAAAAATCGAAGTTGATTTCAAATGATTTTATTAAAATTTGACCAAAATCTTGTCAAAATCCAAAAAATTGAAGTTATTTTCATCTAAATTTAGTCAAATATACATCCTACAACCAAAATACTCATCAAAATCCAAAAAAATCGAAGTTGATTTTATATGAAATTATTAAAATTTGACACTTCCAACTAAAATTTTTTCATAATCCAACGAAATTGAAGTTATTTTCATCTAAATTTACTCAAATATAGAACCTACAACAAAAATACTCAACAAAATCCAAAAAAATCGAAGTTGATTTCAAATAAATTTAATATAACTTGATACTTCCAACTAAAATTTTTTTCACAATCCAACAAAATTGAAGTTATTTTCATCTAAATTTAATCAAATATAGATCCGACAACAAAAATACTCGACAAAATCCAAAAAAATCGAAGTTGATTTCAAATAAATTTATTAATATTTGACACTTCCAACTAAAATTTTTTTCATAATCCAACCAAATTGAAGTTATTTTCATCTAAATTTACTCAAATATAGATCCTACAACAAAACTACTCGACAAAATCCAAAAAAATCGAAGTTGATTTCATATGAATTTATTAAAATTTGACACTTCCAACTAAAATATTTTTTATAATCCAACAAAATTGAAGTTATTTTCATCTAAATTTACTCAAATATAGATCCTACAACAAAAATACTCATCAAAATCGAAAAAATCGAAGTTGATTTCAAATGAATTTATTAAAATTTGACACTTCCAACTAAATTTTTTTTCATAATCCAACAAAATTAAATTTATTTTCATCTAAATTTACTCAAATATAGATCCTACATCAAAAATACTCAACAAAATCCAAAATAATCGAAGTTGATTTCAAATAAATTTAATAAAACTTGATACTTCCAACTAAAAATTTTTTCACAATCCAACAAAATTGATGTTATTTTCATCTAAATTTAATCAAATATAGATCCTACAACAAAAATACTCGACAAAATTCAAAAAAATCGAAGTTGATTTCATATGAATTTATTAAAATTTGACACTTCCAACTAAAATTTTTTTTATAATCCAACAAAATTGAAGTTATTTTCATCTAAATTTAGTCAAATATAGATCCTACAACCAAAATACTCACCAAAATCCAAAAAAATCGAAGTTGATTTCAAATGAATTTATTAAAATTTTACAAAAATCTTGTCTACATCCAAGAAAATTGAAGTTATTTTCATCTAAATTTAGTCAAATATAGATCCTACAACCAAAATAGTCATCAAAATCCAAAAAATCAAAGTTGATTTCAAATGATTTTATTAAAATTTGACCAAAATCTTGTCAAAATCCAAAAAATTGAAGTTATTTTCATCTAAATTTAGTCAAATATACATCCTACAACCAAAATACTCATCAAAATCCAAAAAAATCGAAGTTGATTTTATATGAAATTATTAAAATTTGACACTTCCAACTAAAATTTTTTCATAATCCAACGAAATTGAAGTTATTTTCATCTAAATTTACTCAAATATAGAACCTACAACAAAAATACTCAACAAAATCCAAAAAAATCGAAGTTGATTTCAAATAAATTTAATAAAACTTGATACTTCCAACTAAAAATTTTTTCACAATCCAACAAAATTGATGTTATTTTCATCTAAATTTAATCAAATATAGATCCTACAACAAAAATACTCGACAAAATCCAAAAAAATCGAAGTTGATTTCATATGAATTTATTAAAATTTGACACTTCCAACTAAAATTTTTTTTATAATCCAACAAAATTGAAGTTATTTTCATCTAAATTTAGTCAAATATAGATCCTACAACCAAAATACTCACCAAAATCCAAAAAAATCGAAGTTGATTTCAAATGAATTTATTAAAATTTTACAAAAATCTTGTCTACATCCAAGAAAATTGAAGTTATTTTCATCTAAATTTAGTCAAATATAGATCCTACAACCAAAATAGTCATCAAAATCCAAAAAATCAAAGTTGATTTCAAATGATTTTATTAAAATTTGACCAAAATCTTGTCAAAATCCAAAAAATTGAAGTTATTTTCATCTAAATTTAGTCAAATATACATCCTACAACCAAAATACTCATCAAAATCCAAAAAAATCGAAGTTGATTTTATATGAAATTATTAAAATTTGACACTTCCAACTAAAATTTTTTCATAATCCAACGAAATTGAAGTTATTTTCATCTAAATTTACTCAAATATAGAACCTACAACAAAAATACTCAACAAAATCCAAAAAAATCGAAGTTGATTTCAAATAAATTTAATAAAACTTGATACTTCCAACTAAAATTTTTTTCACAATCCAACAAAATTGAAGTTATTTTCATCTAAATTTAATCAAATATAGATCCTACAACAAAAATACTCGACAAAATCCAAAAAAATCGAAGTTGATTTCAAATAAATTTATTAATATTTGACACTTCCAACTAAAATTTTTTTCATAATCCAACAAAATTGAAGTTATTTTCATCTAAATTTACTCAAATATAGATCCTACAACAAAAATACTCGACAAAATCCAAAAAAATCGAAGTTGATTTCATATGAATTTATTAAAATTTGACACTTCCAACTAAATTTTTTTTTATAATCCAACAAAATTGAAGTTATTTTCATCTAAATTTAGTCAAATATAGATCCTACAACCAAAATACTCATCAAAATCCAAAAAAATCGAAGTTGATTTCAAATGAATTTATTAAAATTCGACAAAAATCTTGTCTACATCCAAGAAAATTGAAGTTATTTTCATCTAAATTTACTCAAATATAGATCCTACAACCAAAATAGTCATCAAAATCCAAAAAATCGAGGTTGATTTCAAATGATTTTATTAAAATTTGACCAAAATCTTGTCAAAATCAAAAAAATTGAATTTATTTTCATCTAAATTTAGTCAAATATACATCCTACAACCAAAATACTCATCAAAATCCAAAAAAATGAAGTTGATTTCAAATAAATTTATTAAAATTTGACACTTCCAACTAAAATTTTTTTCATAATCCAACAAAATTGAAGTTATTTTCATCTAAATTTACTCAAATATAGATCCTACAACCAAAATACTCGACAAAATCCAAAAAAATCGAAGTTGATTTTATTTATTTATTTATTTATTTATTTATTTATTTATAAACGGACCGAAGCCCTCTTTACATAAATATTTAGACGTGAAGAAAAAGATCTTAACCTAATATTACAAAAGATAGACATGCCCAAAAAAGAATAAAACTCATGGTACATAAGATATGACATTATCCGATAATGATACGTAACTGTCTTTTAAAAGTGTGCACAGACCCATTGAAGAAATCAATACTGTTATACAGAGTACTAGAGTCAGCAATAATTCGATTTATTGGATTAATTAGTCCATATGTAGATCTGGATTTAAGTGGTTGAAATCCTGCTCTAGATCTCAATACGCGTTCAGGTGCATAGAAATTGATTTGCATAAGAAGAGAGGGACAATCAATATGGTTATTGATTAAATTAAAAATAAATAAATGGTCAGATATTTTTCTACGTGCAGCTAATGTTTATATGAATTTATTAAAATTTGACACTTCCAACTAAAATTTTTTCATAATCCAACGAAATTGAAGTTATTTTCATCTAAATTTACTCAAATATAGAACCTACAACAAAAATACTCAACAAAATCCAAAAAAATCGAAGTTGATTTCAAATAAATTTAATAAAACTTGATACTTCCAACTAAAATTTTTCTCACAATCCAACAAAATTGAAGTTATTTTCATCTAAATTTAATCAAATATAGATCCTACAACAAAAATACTCGACAAAATCCAAAAAAATCGAAGTTGATTTCAAATAAATTTATTAATATTTGACACTTCCAACTAAAATTTTTTTCATAATCCAACAAAATTGAAGTTATTTTCATCTAAATTTACTCAAATATAGATCCTACAACAAAAATACTCGACAAAATCCAAAAAAATCGAAGTTGATTTCATATGAATTTATTAAAATTTGACACTTCCAACTAAAATTTTTTTTATAATCCAACAAAATTGAAGTTATTTTCATCTAAATTTAGTCAAATATAGATCCTACAACCAAAATACTCACCAAAATCCAAAAAAATCGAAGTTGATTTCAAATGAATTTATTAAAATTTTACAAAAATCTTGTCTACATCCAAGAAAATTGAAGTTATTTTCATCTAAATTTAGTCAAATATAGATCCTACAACCAAAATAGTCATCAAAATCCAAAAAATCAAAGTTGATTTCAAATGATTTTATTAAAATTTGACCAAAATCTTGTCAAAATCCAAAAAATTGAAGTTATTTTCATCTAAATTTAGTCAAATATACATCCTACAACCAAAATACTCATCAAAATCCAAAAAAATCGAAGTTGATTTTATATGAAATTATTAAAATTTGACACTTCCAACTATAATTTTTTCATAATCCAACGAAATTGAAGTTATTTTCATCTAAATTTACTCAAATATAGAACCTACAACAAAAATACTCAACAAAATCCAAAAAAATCGAAGTTGATTTCAAATAAATTTAATAAAACTTGATACTTCCAACTAAAATTTTTTTCACAATCCAACAAAATTGAAGTTATTTTCATCTAAATTTAATCAAATATAGATCCTACAACAAAAATACTCGACAAAATCCAAAAAAATCGAAGTTGATTTCAAATAAATTTATTAATATTTGACACTTCCAACTAAAATTTTTTTCATAATCCAACAAAATTGAAGTTATTTTCATCTAAATTTACTCAAATATAGATCCTACAACTAAAATACTCGACAAAATCCAAAAAAATCGAAGTTGATTTCATATGAATTTATTAAAATTTGACACTTCCAACTAAATTTTTTTTTATAATCCAACAAAATTGAAGTTATTTTCATCTAAATTTAGTCAAATATAGATCCTACAACCAAAATACTCATCAAAATCCAAAAAAATCGAAGTTGATTTCAAATGAATTAATTAAAATTCGACAAAAATCTTGTCTACATCCAAGAAAATTGAAGTTATTTTCATCTAAATTTACTCAAATATAGATCCTACAACCAAAATAGTCATCAAAATCCAAAAAATCGAGGTTGATTTCAAATGATTTTATTAAAATTTGACCAAAATCTTGTCAAAATCAAAAAAATTGAATTTATTTTCATCTAAATTTAGTCAAATATACATCCTACAACCAAAATACTCATCAAAATCCAAAAAAATGAAGTTGATTTCAAATAAATTTATTAAAATTTGACACTTCCAACTAAAATTTTTTTCATAATCCAACAAAATTGAAGTTATTTTCATCTAAATTTACTCAAATATAGATCCTACAACCAAAATACTCGACAAAATCCAAAAAAATCGAAGTTGATTTTATTTATTTATTTATTTATTTATTTATTTATTTATAAACGGACCGAAGCCCTCTTTACATAAATATTTAGACGTGAAGAAAAAGATCTTAACCTAATATTACAAAAGATAGACATGCCCAAAAAAGAATAAAACTCATGGTACATAAGATATGACATTATCCGATAATGATACGTAACTGTCTTTTAAAAGTGTGCACAGACCCATTGAAGAAATCAATACTGTTATACAGAGTACTAGAGTCAGCAATAATTCGATTTATTGGATTAATTAGTCCATATGTAGATCTGGATTTAAGTGGTTGAAATCCTGCTCTAGATCTCAATACGCGTTCAGGTGCATAGAAATTGATTTGCATAAGAAGAGAGGGACAATCAATATGGTTATTGATTAAATTAAAAATAAATAAATGGTCAGATATTTTTCTACGTGCAGCTAATGTTTATATGAATTTATTAAAATTTGACACTTCCAACTATAATTTTTTCATAATCCAACGAAATTGAAGTTATTTTCATCTAAATTTACTCAAATATAGAACCTACAACAAAAATACTCAACAAAATCCAAAAAAATCGAAGTTGATTTCAAATAAATTTAATAAAACTTGATACTTCCAACTAAAATTTTTTTCACAATCCAACAAAATTGAAGTTATTTTCATCTAAATTTAATCAAATATAGATCCTACAACAAAAATACTCGACAAAATCCAAAAAAATCGAAGTTGATTTCAAATAAATTTATTAATATTTGACACTTCCAACTAAAATTTTTTTCGTAATCCAACAAAATTGAAGTTATTTTCATCTAAATTTACTCAAATATAGATCCTACAACAAAAATACTCGACAAAATCCAAAAAAATCGAAGTTGATTTCATATGAATTTATTAAAATTTGACACTTCCAACTAAATTTTTTTTTATAATCCAACAAAATTGAAGTTATGTTCATCTAAATTTAGTCAAATATAGATCCTACAACCAAAATACTCATCAAAATCCAAAAAAATCGAAGTTGATTTCAAATGAATTTATTAAAATTCGACAAAAATCTTGTCTACATCCAAGAAAATTGAAGTTATTTTCATCTAAATTTACTCAAATATAGATCCTACAACCAAAATAGTCATCAAAATCCAAAAAATCGAGGTTGATTTCAAATGATTTTATTAAAATTTGACCAAAATCTTTTCAAAATCAAAAAAATTGAATTTATTTTCATCTAAATTTAGTCAAATATACATCCTACAACCAAAATACTCATCAAAATCCAAAAAAATGAAGTTGATTTCAAATAAATTTATTAAAATTTGACACTTCCAACTAAAATTTTTTTCATAATCCAACAAAATTGAAGTTATTTTCATCTAAATTTACTCAAATATAGATCCTACAACCAAAATACTCGACAAAATCCAAAAAAATCGAAGTTGATTTTATTTATTTATTTATTTATTTATTTATTTATTTATAAACGGACCGAAGCCCTCTTTACATAAATATTTAGACGTGAAGAAAAAGATCTTAACCTAATATTACAAAAGATAGACATGCCCAAAAAAGAATAAAACTCATGGTACATAAGATATGACATTATCCGATAATGATACGTAACTGTCTTTTAAAAGTGTGCACAGACCCATTGAAGAAATCAATACTGTTATACAGAGTACTAGAGTCAGCAATAATTCGATTTATTGGATTAATTAGTCCATATGTAGATCTGGATTTAAGTGGTTGAAATCCTGCTCTAGATCTCAATACGCGTTCAGGTGCATAGAAATTGATTTGCATAAGAAGAGAGGGACAATCAATATGGTTATTGATTAAATTAAAAATAAATAAATGGTCAGATATTTTTCTACGTGCAGCTAATGTTTATATGAATTTATTAAAATTTGACACTTCCAACTAAAATTTTTTCATAATCCAACGAAATTGAAGTTATTTTCATCTAAATTTACTCAAATATAGATCCTACAACAAAAATACTCAACAAAATCCAAAAAAATCGAAGTTGATTTCAAATAAATTTATTAAAATTTGACACTTCCAACTAATTTTTTTTTCATAATCCAACAAAATTGAATTTATTTTCATCTAAATTTAGTCAAATATAGATCCTACAACCAAAATACTCAACAAAATAAAAAAAAATCGAAGTTGATTTCAAATAAATTTATTAAAATTTGACACTTCCAACTAAAATTTTTTTCATAATCCAACAAAATTGAAGTTATTTTCATCTAAATTTACTCAAATATAGATCCTACAACCAAAATACGCAACAAAATCAAAAAAAATCGAAGTTGATTTCAAATGAATTTATTAAAATTTGACCAAAATCTTGTCAAAATCCAAAAAATTGAAGTTATTTTCATCTAAATTTACTCAAATATAGATCCACAACAAAAATACTCAACAAAATCCAAAAAAATCGAAGTTGATTTCAAATAAATTTATTAAAATTTGACACTTCCAACTAAATTTTTTTTCATAATCCAACAAAATTAAATTTATTTTCATCTAAATTTACTCAAATATAGATCCTACAACAAAAATACTCAACAAAATCCAAAATAATCGAAGTTGATTTCAAATGAATTTAATAAAACTTGATACTTCCAACTAAAATTTTTTTCATGATCCAACAAAATTGAAGTTATTTTCATCTAAATTTACTCAAATATAGATCCTACAACCAAAATACTCAACAAAATAAAAAAAAATCGAAGTTGATTTCAAATGAATTTATTAAAATTTGACCAAAATCTTGTCAAAATCCAAGAAAATTGAAGTTATTTTCATCTAAATTTAGTCAAATATAGATCCTACAACCAAAATACTCGACAAAATCCTAAAAAATCGAAGTTGATTTTATTTATTTATTTATTTATTTATTTATTTATTTATAAACGGACCGAAGCCCTCTTTACATAAATATTTAGACGTGAAGAAAAAGATCTTAACCTAATATTACAAAAGATAGACATGCCCAAAAAAGAATAAAACTCATGGTACATAAGATATGACATTATCCGATAATGATACGTAACTGTCTTTTAAAAGTGTGCACAGACCCATTGAAGAAATCAATACTGTTATACAGAGTACTAGAGTCAGCAATAATTCGATTTATTGGATTAATTAGTCCATATGTAGATCTGGATTTAAGTGGTTGAAATCCTGCTCTAGATCTCAATACGCGTTCAGGTGCATAGAAATTGATTTGCATAAGAAGAGAGGGACAATCAATATGGTTATTGATTAAATTAAAAATAAATAAATGGTCAGATATTTTTCTACGTGCAGCTAATGTTTATATGAATTTATTAAAATTTGACACTTCCAACTAAAATTTTTTCATAATCCAACGAAATTGAAGTTATTTTCATCTAAATTTACTCAAATATAGAACCAACAACAAAAATACTCACCAAAATCCAAAAAAATCGAAGTTGATTTCAAATGAATTTATTAAAATTTGACAAAAATCTTGTCTACATCCAAGAAAATTGAAGTTATTTTCATCTAAATTTAGTCAAATATAGATCCTACAACCAAAATACTCATCAAAATCCAAAAAAATCGAAGTTGATTTCAAATAAATTTATTAAAATTTGACACTTCCAACTAAAATTTTTTTCATAATCCAACAAAATTGAAGTTATTTTCATCTAAATTTACTCAAATATAGATCCTACAACCAAAATACGCAACAAAATCAAAAAAAATCGAAGTTGATTTCAAATGAATTTATTAAAATTTGACCAAAATCTTGTCAAAATCCAAAAAATTGAAGTTATTTTCATCTAAATTTACTCAAATATAGATCCACAACAAAAATACTCAACAAAATCCAAAAAAATCGAAGTTGATTTCAAATAAATTTATTAAAATTTGACACTTCCAACTAAATTTTTTTTCATAATCCAACAAAATTAAATTTATTTTCATCTAAATTTACTCAAATATAGATCCTACAACAAAAATACTCAACAAAATCCAAAATAATCGAAGTTGATTTCAAATGAATTTAATAAAACTTGATACTTCCAACTAAAATTTTTTTCATGATCCAACAAAATTGAAGTTATTTTCATCTAAATTTACTCAAATATAGATCCTACAACCAAAATACTCAACAAAATAAAAAAAAATCGAAGTTGATTTCAAATGAATTTATTAAAATTTGACCAAAATCTTGTCAAAATCCAAGAAAATTGAAGTTATTTTCATCTAAATTTAGTCAAATATAGATCCTACAACCAAAATACTCGACAAAATCCTAAAAAATCGAAGTTGATTTTATTTATTTATTTATTTATTTATTTATTTATTTATAAACGGACCGAAGCCCTCTTTACATAAATATTTAGACGTGAAGAAAAAGATCTTAACCTAATATTACAAAAGATAGACATGCCCAAAAAAGAATAAAACTCATGGTACATAAGATATGACATTATCCGATAATGATACGTAACTGTCTTTTAAAAGTGTGCACAGACCCATTGAAGAAATCAATACTGTTATACAGAGTACTAGAGTCAGCAATAATTCGATTTATTGGATTAATTAGTCCATATGTAGATCTGGATTTAAGTGGTTGAAATCCTGCTCTAGATCTCAATACGCGTTCAGGTGCATAGAAATTGATTTGCATAAGAAGAGAGGGACAATCAATATGGTTATTGATTAAATTAAAAATAAATAAATGGTCAGATATTTTTCTACGTGCAGCTAATGTTTATATGAATTTATTAAAATTTGACACTTCCAACTAAAATTTTTTCATAATCCAACGAAATTGAAGTTATTTTCATCTAAATTTACTCAAATATAGAACCTACAACAAAAATACTCACCAAAATCCAAAAAAATCGAAGTTGATTTCAAATGAATTTATTAAAATTTGACAAAAATCTTGTCTACATCCAAGAAAATTGAAGTTATTTTCATCTAAATTTAGTCAAATATAGATCCTACAACCAAAATACTCATCAAAATCCAAAAAATTCGAAGTTGATTTCAAATAAATTTATTAAAATTTGACACTTCCAACTAATTTTTTTTTCATAATCCAAGAAAATTGAATTTATTTTCATCTAAATTTAGTCAAATATAGATCCTACAACCAAAATACTCAACAAAAAAAAAAAATCGAAGTTGATTTCAAATAAATTTATTAAAATTTGACACTTCCAACTAAAATTTTTTTCATAATCCAACAAAATTGAAGTTATTTTCATCTAAATTTACTCAAATATAGATCCTACAACCAAAATACGCAACAAAATCCAAAAAAATCGAAGTTGATTTCAAATGAATTTATTAAAATTTGACCAAAATCTTGTCAAAATCCAAAAAATTGAAGTTATTTTCATCTAAATTTACTCAAATATAGATCCTACAACAAAAATACTCAACAAAATCCAAAAAAATCGAAGTTGATTTCAAATAAATTTATTAAAATTTGACACTTCCAACTAAATTTTTTTTCATAATCCAACAAAATTAAATTTATTTTCATCTAAATTTACTCAAATATAGATCCTACAACAAAAATACTCAACAAAATCCAAAATAATCGAAGTTGATTTCAAATGAATTTATTAAAATTTGACAAAAATCTTGTCTACATCCAAGAAAATTGAAGTTATTTTCATCTAAATTTAGTCAAATATAGATCCTACAACCAAAATACTCATCAAAATCCAAAAAATTCGAAGTTGATTTCAAATAAATTTATTAAAATTTGACACTTCCAACTAATTTTTTTTTCATAATCCAACAAAATTGAATTTATTTTCATCTAAATTTACTCAAATATAGACCCTACAACAAAAATACTCAACAAAATCAAAAAAAATCGAAGTTGGTTTCAAATAAATTTATTAAAATTTGACACTTCCAACTAAATTTTTTTTCATAATCCAACAAAATTAAGTTTATTTTCATCTAAATTTACTCAAATATGGATCCTACAACAAAAATACTCAACAAAATCCAAAATAATCGAAGTTGATTTCAAATAAATTTAATAAAACTTGATACTTCCAACTAAAATTTTTTACACAATCCAACAAAATTGAAGTTATTTTCATCTAAATTTAATCAAATATAGATCCTACAACAAAACTACTCGACAAAATCCAAAAAAATCGAAGTTGATTTCATATGAATTTATTAAAATTTGACACTTCCAACTAAAATTTTTTTTATAATCCAACAAAATTGAATTTATTTTCATCTAAATTTAGTCAAATATACATCCTACAACCAAAATACTCATCAAAATCCAAAAAAATCGAAGTTGATTTCAAATAAATTTATTAAAATTTGACACTTCCAACTAAAATTTTTTTCATGATCCAACAAAATTGAAGTTATTTTCATCTAAATTTACTCAAATATAGATCCTACAACCAAAATACTCAACAAAATAAAAAAAAATCGAAGTTGATTTCAAATGAATTTATTAAAATTTGACCAAAATCTTGTCAAAATCCAAGAAAATTGAAGTTATTTTCATCTAAATTTAGTCAAATATAGATCCTACAACCAAAATACTCGACAAAATCCAAAAAAATCGAAGTTGATTTTATTTATTTATTTATTTATTTATTTATTTATTTATAAACGGACCGAAGCCCTCTTTACATAAATATTTAGACGTGAAGAAAAAGATCTTAACCTAATATTACAAAAGATAGACATGCCCAAAAAAGAATAAAACTCATGGTACATAAGATATGACATTATCCGATAATGATACGTAACTGTCTTTTAAAAGTGTGCACAGACCCATTGAAGAAATCAATACTGTTATACAGAGTACTAGAGTCAGCAATAATTCGATTTATTGGATTAATTAGTCCATATGTAGATCTGGATTTAAGTGGTTGAAATCCTGCTCTAGATCTCAATACACGTTCATGTGCATAGAAATTGATTTGCATAAGAAGAGAGGGACAATCAATATGGTTATTGATTAAATTAAAAATAAATAAATGGTCAGATATTTTTCTACGTGCAGCTAATGTTTATATGAATTTATTAAAATTTGACACTTCCAACTAAAATTTTTTCATAATCCAACGAAATTCAAGTTATTTTCATCTAAATTTACTCAAATATAGAACCTACAACAAAAATACTCAACAAAATCAAAAAAAATCGAAGTTGATTTCAAATGAATTTATTAAAATTTGACAAAAATCTTGTCTACATCCAAGAAAATTGAAGTTATTTTCATCTAAATTTACTCAAATATAGATCCTACAACCAAAATACTCAACAAAATCCAAAAAATCAAAGTTGATTTCAAATGATTTTATTAAAATTTGACAAAAATCTTGTCTACATACAAGAAAATTGAAGTTATTTTCATCTAAATTTAGTCAAATATAGATCCTACAACCAAAATAGTCATCAAAATCCAAAAAATCGAAGTTGATTTCAAATGATTTTATTAAAATTTGACCAAAATCTTGTCAAAATCCAAAAAATTGAAGTTATTTTCATCTAAATTTAGTCAAATATACATCCTACAACCAAAATACTCATCAAAATCCAAAAAAATCGAAGTTGATTTTATATGAAATTATTAAAATTTGACACTTCCAACTAAAATTTTTTCATAATCCAACGAAATTGAAGTTATTTTCATCTAAATTTACTCAAATATAGAACCTACAACAAAAATACTCAACAAAATCCAAAAAAATCGAAGTTGATTTCAAATAAATTTAATATAACTTGATACTTCCAACTAAAATTTTTTTCACAATCCAACAAAATTGAAGTTATTTTCATCTAAATTTAATCAAATATAGATCCTACAACAAAAATACTCGACAAAATCCAAAAAAATCGAAGTTGATTTCAAATAAATTTATTAATATTTGACACTTCCAACTAAAATTTTTTTCATAATCCAACCAAATTGAAGTTATTTTCATCTAAATTTACTCAAATATAGATCCTACAACAAAACTACTCGACAAAATCCAAAAAAATCGAAGTTGATTTCATATGAATTTATTAAAATTTGACACTTCCAACTAAAATTTTTTTTATAATCCAACAAAATTGAAGTTATTTTCATCTAAATTTACTCAAATATAGATCCTACAACAAAAATACTCATCAAAATCGAAAAATCGAAGTTGATTTCAAATGAATTTATTAAAATTTGACACTTCCAACTAAATTTTTTTTCATAATCCAACAAAATTAAATTTATTTTCATCTAAATTTACTCAAATATAGATCCTACATCAAAAATACTCAACAAAATCCAAAATAATCGAAGTTGATTTCAAATAAATTTAATAAAACTTGATACTTCCAACTAAAATTTTTTTCACAATCCAACAAAATTGATGTTATTTTCATCTAAATTTAATCAAATATAGATCCTACAACAAAAATACTCGACAAAATCCAAAAAAATCGAAGTTGATTTCATATGAATTTATTAAAATTTTACAAAAATCTTGTCTACATCCAAGAAAATTGAAGTTATTTTCATCTAAATTTAGTCAAATATAGATCCTACAACCAAAATAGTCATCAAAATCCAAAAAATCAAAGTTGATTTCAAATGATTTTATTAAAATTTGACCAAAATCTTGTCAAAATCCAAAAAATTGAAGTTATTTTCATCTAAATTTAGTCAAATATACATCCTACAACCAAAATACTCATCAAAATCCAAAAAAATCGAAGTTGATTTCAAATAAATTTATTAAAATTTGACACTTCCAACTAATTTTTTTTTCATAATCCAACAAAATTGAATTTATTTTCATCTAAATTTAGTCAAATATAGATCCTACAACCAAAATACTCAACAAAATAAAAAAAAATCGAAGTTGATTTCAAATAAATTTATTAAAATTTGACACTTCCAACTAAATTTTTTTTCATAATCCTACAAAATTAAATTTATATTCATCTAAATTTACTCAAATATAGATCCTACAACAAAAATACTCAACAAAATCCAAAATAATCGAAGTTGATTTCAAATAAATTTAATAAAACTTGATACTTCCAACTAAAATTTTTTACACAATCCAACAAAATTGAAGTTATTTTCATCTAAATTTAATCAAATATAGATCCTACAACAAAACTACTCGACAAAATCCAAAAAAATCGAAGTTGATTTCATATGAATTTATTAAAATTTGACACTTCCAACTAAAATGTTTTTTATAATCCAACAAAATTGAAGTTATTTTCATCTTAATTTAGTCAAATATAGATCCTACAACCAAAATACTCATCAAAATCCAAAAAAATCGAATTTGATTTCAAATGAATTTATTAAAATTTGACAAAAATCTTGTCTACATCCAAGAAAATTGAAGTTATTTTCATCTAAATTTACTCAAATATAGATCCTACAACCAAAATACTCAACAAAATAAAAAAAAATCGAAGTTGATTTTATTTATTTATTTATTTATTTATTTATTTATTTATAAACGGACCGAAGCCCTCTTTACATAAATATTTAGACGTGAAGAAAAAGATCTTAACCTAATATTACAAAAGATAGACATGCCCAAATAAGAATAAAACTCATGGTACATAAGATATGACATTATCCGATAATGATACGTAACTGTCTTTTAAAAGTGTGCACAGACCCATTGAAGAAATCAATACTGTTATACAGAGTACTAGAGTCAGCAATAATTCGATTTATTGGATTAATTAGTCCATATGTAGATCTGGATTTAAGTGGTTGAAATCCTGCTCTAGATCTCAATACGCGTTCAGGTGCATAGAAATTGATTTGCATAAGAAGAGAGGGACAATCAATATGGTTATTGATTAAATTAAAAATAAATAAATGGTCAGATATTTTTCTACGTGCAGCTAATGTTTATATGAATTTATTAAAATTTGACACTTCCAACTAAAATTTTTTCATAATCCAACGAAATTCAAGTTATTTTCATCTAAATTTACTCAAATATAGAACCTACAACAAAAATACTCAACAAAATCAAAAAAAATCGAAGTTGATTTCAAATGAATTTATTAAAATTTGACAAAAATCTTGTCTACATCCAAGAAAATTGAAGTTATTTTCATCTAAATTTACTCAAATATAGATCCTACAACCAAAATACTCAACAAAATCCAAAAAAATCAAAGTTGATTTCAAATGATTTTATTAAAATTTGACAAAAATCTTGTCTACATACAAGAAAATTGAAGTTATTTTCATCTAAATTTAGTCAAATATAGATCCTACAACCAAAATAGTCATCAAAATCCAAAAAATCGAAGTTGATTTCAAATGATTTTATTAAAATTTGACCAAAATCTTGTCAAAATCCAAAAAATTGAAGTTATTTTCATCTAAATTTAGTCAAATATACATCCTACAACCAAAATACTCATCAAAATCCAAAAAAATCGAAGTTGATTTTATATGAAATTATTAAAATTTGACACTTCCAACTAAAATTTTTTCATAATCCAACGAAATTGAAGTTATTTTCATCTAAATTTACTCAAATATAGAACCTACAACAAAAATACTCAACAAAATCCAAAAAAATCGAAGTTGATTTCAAATAAATTTAATATAACTTGATACTTCCAACTAAAATTTTTTTCACAATCCAACAAAATTGAAGTTATTTTCATCTAAATTTAATCAAATATAGATCCTACAACAAAAATACTCGACAAAATCCAAAAAAATCGAAGTTGATTTCAAATAAATTTATTAATATTTGACACTTCCAACTAAAATTTTTTTCATAATCCAACCAAATTGAAGTTATTTTCATCTAAATTTACTCAAATATAGATCCTACAACAAAACTACTCGACAAAATCCAAAAAAATCGAAGTTGATTTCATATGAATTTATTAAAATTTGACACTTCCAACTAAAATTTTTTTTATAATCCAACAAAATTGAAGTTATTTTCATCTAAATTTACTCAAATATAGATCCTACAACAAAAATACTCATCAAAATCGAAAAATCGAAGTTGATTTCAAATGAATTTATTAAAATTTGACACTTCCAACTAAATTTTTTTTCATAATCCAACAAAATTAAATTTATTTTCATCTAAATTTACTCAAATATAGATCCTACATCAAAAATACTCAACAAAATCCAAAATAATCGAAGTTGATTTCAAATAAATTTAATAAAACTTGATACTTCCAACTAAAATTTTTTTCACAATCCAACAAAATTGATGTTATTTTCATCTAAATTTAATCAAATATAGATCCTACAACAAAAATACTCGACAAAATCCAAAAAAATCGAAGTTGATTTCATATGAATTTATTAAAATTTTACAAAAATCTTGTCTACATCCAAGAAAATTGAAGTTATTTTCATCTAAATTTAGTCAAATATAGATCCTACAACCAAAATAGTCATCAAAATCCAAAAAATCAAAGTTGATTTCAAATGATTTTATTAAAATTTGACCAAAATCTTGTCAAAATCCAAAAAATTGAAGTTATTTTCATCTAAATTTAGTCAAATATACATCCTACAACCAAAATACTCATCAAAATCCAAAAAAATCGAAGTTGATTTCAAATAAATTTATTAAAATTTGACACTTCCAACTAATTTTTTTTTCATAATCCAACAAAATTGAATTTATTTTCATCTAAATTTAGTCAAATATAGATCCTACAACCAAAATACTCAACAAAATAAAAAAAAATCGAAGTTGATTTCAAATAAATTTATTAAAATTTGACACTTCCAACTAAATTTTTTTTCATAATCCTACAAAATTAAATTTATATTCATCTAAATTTACTCAAATATAGATCCTACAACAAAAATACTCAACAAAATCCAAAATAATCGAAGTTGATTTCAAATAAATTTAATAAAACTTGATACTTCCAACTAAAATTTTTTACACAATCCAACAAAATTGAAGTTATTTTCATCTAAATTTAATCAAATATAGATCCTACAACAAAACTACTCGACAAAATCCAAAAAAATCGAAGTTGATTTCATATGAATTTATTAAAATTTGACACTTCCAACTAAAATGTTTTTTATAATCCAACAAAATTGAAGTTATTTTCATCTTAATTTAGTCAAATATAGATCCTACAACCAAAATACTCATCAAAATCCAAAAAAATCGAATTTGATTTCAAATGAATTTATTAAAATTTGACAAAAATCTTGTCTACATCCAAGAAAATTGAAGTTATTTTCATCTAAATTTACTCAAATATAGATCCTACAACCAAAATACTCAACAAAATAAAAAAAAATCGAAGTTGATTTTATTTATTTATTTATTTATTTATTTATTTATTTATAAACGGACCGAAGCCCTCTTTACATAAATATTTAGACGTGAAGAAAAAGATCTTAACCTAATATTACAAAAGATAGACATGCCCAAATAAGAATAAAACTCATGGTACATAAGATATGACATTATCCGATAATGATACGTAACTGTCTTTTAAAAGTGTGCACAGACCCATTGAAGAAATCAATACTGTTATACAGAGTACTAGAGTCAGCAATAATTCGATTTATTGGATTAATTAGTCCATATGTAGATCTGGATTTAAGTGGTTGAAATCCTGCTCTAGATCTCAATACGCGTTCAGGTGCATAGAAATTGATTTGCATAAGAAGAGAGGGACAATCAATATGGTTATTGATTAAATTAAAAATAAATAAATGGTCAGATATTTTTCTACGTGCAGCTAATGTTTATATGAATTTATTAAAATTTGACACTTCCAACTAAAATTTTTTCATAATCCAACGAAATTGAAGTTATTTTCATCTAAATTTACTCAAATATAGAACCTACAACAAAAATACTCAACAAAATCCAAAAAAAATCGAAGTTGATTTCAAATAAATTTAATAAAACTTGATACTTCCAACTAAAATTTTTTTCACAATCCAACAAAATTGAAGTTATTTTCATCTAAATTTAATCAAATATAGATCCTACAACAAAAATACTCGACAAAATCCAAAAAAATCGAAGTTGATTTCAAATAAATTTATTAATATTTGACACTTCCAACTAAAATTTTTTTCATAATCCAACAAAATTGAAGTTATTTTCATCTAAATTTACTCAAATATAGATCCTACAACAAAAATACTCGACAAAATCCAAAAAAATCGAAGTTGATTTCAAATAAATTTATTAATATTTGACACTTCCAACTAAAATTTTTTTCATAATCCAACAAAATTGAAGTTATTTTCATCTAAATTTAGTCAAATATAGATCCTACAACCAAAATACTCAACAAAATCCAAAAAAATCAAAGTTGATTTCAAATGATTTTATTAAAATTTGACAAAAATCTTGTCTACATACAAGAAAATTGAAGTTATTTTCATCTAAATTTAGTCAAATATAGATCCTACAACCAAAATAGTCATCAAAATCCAAAAAAAATCGAAGTTGATTTCAAATGATTTTATTAAAATTTGACCAAAATCTTGTCAAAATCCAAAAAATTGAAGTTATTTTCATCTAAATTTAGTCAAATATACATCCTACAACCAAAATACTCATCAAAATCCAAAAAAATCGAAGTTGATTTTATATGAAATTATTAAAATTTGACACTTCCAACTAAAATTTTTTCATAATCCAACGAAATTGAAGTTATTTTCATCTAAATTTACTCAAATATAGAACCTACAACAAAAATACTCAACAAAATCCAAAAAAATCGAAGTTGATTTCAAATAAATTTAATAAAACTTGATACTTCCAACTAAAATTTTTTTCACAATCCAACAAAATTGAAGTTATTTTCATCTAAATTTACTCAAATATGGATCCTACAACAAAAATACTCAACAAAATCCAAAATAATCGAAGTTGATTTCAAATAAATTTAATAAAACTTGATACTTCCAACTAAAATTTTTTACACAATCCAACAAAATTGAAGTTATTTTCATCTAAATTTAATCAAATATAGATCCTACAACAAAACTACTCGACAAAATCCAAAAAAATCGAAGTTGATTTCATATGAATTTATTAAAATTTGACACTTCCAACTAAATTTTTTTTTATAATCCAACAAAATTGAAGTTATTTTCATCTAAATTTAGTCAAATATAGATCCTACAACCAAAATACTCATCAAAATCCAAAAAAATCGAAGTTGATTTCAAATGAATTTATTAAAATTTGACAAAAATCTTGTCTACATCCAAGAAAATTGAAGTTATTTTCATCTAAATTTACTCAAATATAGATCCTACAACCAAAATAGTCATCAAAATCCAAAAAATCGAAGTTGATTTCAAATGATTTTATTAAAATTTGACCAAAATCTTGTCAAAATCCAAAAAATTGAATTTATTTTCATCTAAATTTAGTTAAATATACATCCTACAACCAAAATACTCATCAAAATCCAAAAAAATCGAAGTTGATTTCAAATAAATTTATTAAAATTTGACACTTCCAACTAAAATTTTTTTCATGATCCAACAAAATTGAAGTTATTTTCATCTAAATTTAGTCAAATATAGATCCTACAACCAAAATACTCGACAAAATCCAAAAAAATCGAAGTTGATTTTATTTATTTATTTATTTATTTATTTATTTATTTATTTATTTATTTATAAACGGACCGAAGCCCTCTTTACATAAATATTTAGACGTGAAGAAAAAGATCTTAACCTAATATTACAAAAGATAGACATGCCCAAATAAGAATAAAACTCATGGTACATAAGATATGACATTATCCGATAATGATACGTAACTGTCTTTTAAAAGTGTGCACAGACCCATTGAAGAAATCAATACTGTTATACAGAGTACTAGAGTCAGCAATAATTCGATTTATTGGATTAATTAGTCCATATGTAGATCTGGATTTAAGTGGTTGAAATCCTGCTCTAGATCTCAATACGCGTTCAGGTGCATAGAAATTGATTTGCATAAGAAGAGAGGGACAATCAATATGGTTATTGATTAAATTAAAAATAAATAAATGGTCAGATATTTTTCTACGTGCAGCTAATGTTTATATGAATTTATTAAAATTTGACACTTCCAACTAAAATTTTTTCATAATCCAACGAAATTGAAGTTATTTTCATCTAAATTTACTCAAATATAGAACCTACAACAAAAATACTCAACAAAATCCAAAAAAATCGAAGTTGATTTCAAATAAATTTAATAAAACTTGATACTTCCAACTAAAATTTTTTTCACAATCCAACAAAATTGAAGTTATTTTCATCTAAATTTAATCAAATATAGATCCTACAACAAAAATACTCGACAAAATCCAAAAAAATCGAAGTTGATTTCAAATAAATTTATTAATATTTGACACTTCCAACTAAAATTTTTTTCATAATCCAACAAAATTGAAGTTATTTTCATCTAAATTTACTCAAATATAGATCCTACAACAAAAATACTCGACAAAATCCAAAAAAATCGAAGTTGATTTCATATGAATTTATTAAAATTTGACACTTCCAACTAAAATTTTTTTTATAATCCAACAAAATTGAAGTTATTTTCATCTAAATTTAGTCAAATATAGATCCTACAACCAAAATACTCATCAAAATCCAAAAAAATCGAAGTTGATTTCAAATGAATTTATTAAAATTTGACAAAAATCTTGTCTACATCCAAGAAAATTGAAGTTATTTTCATCTAAATTTACTCAAATATAGATCCTACAACCAAAATAGTCATCAAAATCCAAAAAATCGAAGTTGATTTCAAATGATTTTATTAAAATTTGACCAAAATCTTGTCAAAATCCAAAAAATTGAAGTTATTTTCATCTAAATTTAGTCAAATATACATCCTACAACCAAAATACTCATCAAAATCCAAAAAAATCGAAGTTGATTTTATATGAAATTATTAAAATTTGACACTTCCAACTAAAATTTTTTCATAATCCAACGAAATTGAAGTTATTTTCATCTAAATTTACTCAAATATAGAACCTACAACAAAAATACTCAACAAAATCCAAAAAAATCGAAGTTGATTTCAAATAAATTTAATATAACTTGATACTTCCAACTAAAATTTTTTTCACAATCCAACAAAATTGAAGTTATTTTCATCTAAATTTAATCAAATATAGATCCTACAACAAAAATACTCGACAAAATCCAAAAAAATCGAAGTTGATTTCAAATAAATTTATTAATATTTGACACTTCCAACTAAAATTTTTTTCATAATCCAACCAAATTGAAGTTATTTTCATCTAAATTTACTCAAATATAGATCCTACAACAAAACTACTCGACAAAATCCAAAAAAATCGAAGTTGATTTCATATGAATTTATTAAAATTTGACACTTCCAACTAAAATTTTTTTTATAATCCAACAAAATTGAAGTTATTTTCATCTAAATTTACTCAAATATAGATCCTACAACAAAAATACTCATCAAAATCGAAAAATCGAAGTTGATTTCAAATGAATTTATTAAAATTTGACACTTCCAACTAAATTTTTTTTCATAATCCAACAAAATTAAATTTATTTTCATCTAAATTTACTCAAATATAGATCCTACATCAAAAATACTCAACAAAATCCAAAATAATCGAAGTTGATTTCAAATAAATTTAATAAAACTTGATACTTCCAACTAAAAATTTTTTCACAATCCAACAAAATTGATGTTATTTTCATCTAAATTTAATCAAATATAGATCCTACAACAAAAATACTCGACAAAATCCAAAAAAATCGAAGTTGATTTCATATGAATTTATTAAAATTTTACAAAAATCTTGTCTACATCCAAGAAAATTGAAGTTATTTTCATCTAAATTTAGTCAAATATAGATCCTACAACCAAAATAGTCATCAAAATCCAAAAAATCAAAGTTGATTTCAAATGATTTTATTAAAATTTGACCAAAATCTTGTCAAAATCCAAAAAATTGAAGTTATTTTCATCTAAATTTAGTCAAATATACATCCTACAACCAAAATACTCATCAAAATCCAAAAAAATCGAAGTTGATTTCAAATAAATTTATTAAAATTTGACACTTCCAACTAATTTTTTTTTCATAATCCAACAAAATTGAATTTATTTTCATCTAAATTTAGTCAAATATAGATCCTACAACCAAAATACTCAACAAAATAAAAAAAAATCGAAGTTGATTTCAAATAAATTTATTAAAATTTGACACTTCCAACTAAATTTTTTTTCATAATCCTACAAAATTAAATTTATATTCATCTAAATTTACTCAAATATAGATCCTACAACAAAAATACTCAACAAAATCCAAAATAATCGAAGTTGATTTCAAATAAATTTAATAAAACTTGATACTTCCAACTAAAATTTTTTACACAATCCAACAAAATTGAAGTTATTTTCATCTAAATTTAATCAAATATAGATCCTACAACAAAACTACTCGACAAAATCCAAAAAAATCGAAGTTGATTTCATATGAATTTATTAAAATTTGACACTTCCAACTAAAATGTTTTTTATAATCCAACAAAATTGAAGTTATTTTCATCTTAATTTAGTCAAATATAGATCCTACAACCAAAATACTCATCAAAATCCAAAAAAATCGAATTTGATTTCAAATGAATTTATTAAAATTTGACAAAAATCTTGTCTACATCCAAGAAAATTGAAGTTATTTTCATCTAAATTTACTCAAATATAGATCCTACAACCAAAATACTCAACAAAATAAAAAAAAATCGAAGTTGATTTTATTTATTTATTTATTTATTTATTTATTTATTTATAAACGGACCGAAGCCCTCTTTACATAAATATTTAGACGTGAAGAAAAAGATCTTAACCTAATATTACAAAAGATAGACATGCCCAAATAAGAATAAAACTCATGGTACATAAGATATGACATTATCCGATAATGATACGTAACTGTCTTTTAAAAGTGTGCACAGACCCATTGAAGAAATCAATACTGTTATACAGAGTACTAGAGTCAGCAATAATTCGATTTATTGGATTAATTAGTCCATATGTAGATCTGGATTTAAGTGGTTGAAATCCTGCTCTAGATCTCAATACGCGTTCAGGTGCATAGAAATTGATTTGCATAAGAAGAGAGGGACAATCAATATGGTTATTGATTAAATTAAAAATAAATAAATGGTCAGATATTTTTCTACGTGCAGCTAATGTTTATATGAATTTATTAAAATTTGACACTTCCAACTAAAATTTTTTCATAATCCAACGAAATTGAAGTTATTTTCATCTAAATTTACTCAAATATAGAACCTACAACAAAAATACTCAACAAAATCCAAAAAAAATCGAAGTTGATTTCAAATAAATTTAATAAAACTTGATACTTCCAACTAAAATTTTTTTCACAATCCAACAAAATTGAAGTTATTTTCATCTAAATTTAATCAAATATAGATCCTACAACAAAAATACTCGACAAAATCCAAAAAAATCGAAGTTGATTTCAAATAAATTTATTAATATTTGACACTTCCAACTAAAATTTTTTTCATAATCCAACAAAATTGAAGTTATTTTCATCTAAATTTACTCAAATATAGATCCTACAACAAAAATACTCGACAAAATCCAAAAAAATCGAAGTTGATTTCAAATAAATTTATTAATATTTGACACTTCCAACTAAAATTTTTTTCATAATCCAACAAAATTGAAGTTATTTTCATCTAAATTTAGTCAAATATAGATCCTACAACCAAAATACTCAACAAAATCCAAAAAAATCAAAGTTGATTTCAAATGATTTTATTAAAATTTGACAAAAATCTTGTCTACATACAAGAAAATTGAAGTTATTTTCATCTAAATTTAGTCAAATATAGATCCTACAACCAAAATAGTCATCAAAATCCAAAAAAAATCGAAGTTGATTTCAAATGATTTTATTAAAATTTGACCAAAATCTTGTCAAAATCCAAAAAATTGAAGTTATTTTCATCTAAATTTAGTCAAATATACATCCTACAACCAAAATACTCATCAAAATCCAAAAAAATCGAAGTTGATTTTATATGAAATTATTAAAATTTGACACTTCCAACTAAAATTTTTTCATAATCCAACGAAATTGAAGTTATTTTCATCTAAATTTACTCAAATATAGAACCTACAACAAAAATACTCAACAAAATCCAAAAAAATCGAAGTTGATTTCAAATAAATTTAATAAAACTTGATACTTCCAACTAAAATTTTTTTCACAATCCAACAAAATTGAAGTTATTTTCATCTAAATTTACTCAAATATGGATCCTACAACAAAAATACTCAACAAAATCCAAAATAATCGAAGTTGATTTCAAATAAATTTAATAAAACTTGATACTTCCAACTAAAATTTTTTACACAATCCAACAAAATTGAAGTTATTTTCATCTAAATTTAATCAAATATAGATCCTACAACAAAACTACTCGACAAAATCCAAAAAAATCGAAGTTGATTTCATATGAATTTATTAAAATTTGACACTTCCAACTAAATTTTTTTTTATAATCCAACAAAATTGAAGTTATTTTCATCTAAATTTAGTCAAATATAGATCCTACAACCAAAATACTCATCAAAATCCAAAAAAATCGAAGTTGATTTCAAATGAATTTATTAAAATTTGACAAAAATCTTGTCTACATCCAAGAAAATTGAAGTTATTTTTATCTAAATTTACTCAAATATAGATCCTACAACCAAAATAGTCATCAAAATCCAAAAAATCGAAGTTGATTTCAAATGATTTTATTAAAATTTGACCAAAATCTTGTCAAAATCCAAAAAATTGAATTTATTTTCATCTAAATTTAGTTAAATATACATCCTACAACCAAAATACTCATCAAAATCCAAAAAAATCGAAGTTGATTTCAAATAAATTTATTAAAATTTGACACTTCCAACTAAAATTTTTTTCATGATCCAACAAAATTGAAGTTATTTTCATCTAAATTTAGTCAAATATAGATCCTACAACCAAAATACTCGACAAAATCCAAAAAAATCGAAGTTGATTTTATTTATTTATTTATTTATTTATTTATTTATTTATTTATTTATTTATTTATAAACGGACCGAAGCCCTCTTTACATAAATATTTAGACGTGAAGAAAAAGATCTTAACCTAATATTACAAAAGATAGACATGCCCAAATAAGAATAAAACTCATGGTACATAAGATATGACATTATCCGATAATGATACGTAACTGTCTTTTAAAAGTGTGCACAGACCCATTGAAGAAATCAATACTGTTATACAGAGTACTAGAGTCAGCAATAATTCGATTTATTGGATTAATTAGTCCATATGTAGATCTGGATTTAAGTGGTTGAAATCCTGCTCTAGATCTCAATACGCGTTCAGGTGCATAGAAATTGATTTGCATAAGAAGAGAGGGACAATCAATATGGTTATTGATTAAATTAAAAATAAATAAATGGTCAGATATTTTTCTACGTGCAGCTAATGTTTATATGAATTTATTAAAATTTGACACTTCCAACTAAAATTTTTTCATAATCCAACGAAATTGAAGTTATTTTCATCTAAATTTACTCAAATATAGAACCTACAACAAAAATACTCAACAAAATCCAAAAAAATCGAAGTTGATTTCAAATAAATTTAATAAAACTTGATACTTCCAACTAAAATTTTTTTCACAATCCAACAAAATTGAAGTTATTTTCATCTAAATTTAATCAAATATAGATCCTACAACAAAAATACTCGACAAAATCCAAAAAAATCGAAGTTGATTTCAAATAAATTTATTAATATTTGACACTTCCAACTAAAATTTTTTTCATAATCCAACAAAATTGAAGTTATTTTCATCTAAATTTACTCAAATATAGATCCTACAACAAAAATACTCGACAAAATCCAAAAAAATCGAAGTTGATTTCATATGAATTTATTAAAATTTGACACTTCCAACTAAAATTTTTTTTATAATCCAACAAAATTGAAGTTATTTTCATCTAAATTTAGTCAAATATAGATCCTACAACCAAAATACTCATCAAAATCCAAAAAAATCGAAGTTGATTTCAAATGAATTTATTAAAATTTGACAAAAATCTTGTCTACATCCAAGAAAATTGAAGTTATTTTCATCTAAATTTACTCAAATATAGATCCTACAACCAAAATAGTCATCAAAATCCAAAAAATCGAAGTTGATTTCAAATGATTTTATTAAAATTTGACCAAAATCTTGTCAAAATCAAAAAAATTGAATTTATTTTCATCTAAATTTAGTCAAATATACATCCTACAACCAAAATACTCATCAAAATCCAAAAAAATCGAAGTTGATTTCAAATAAATTTATTAAAATTTGACACTTCCAACTAAAATTTTTTTCATAATCCAACAAAATTGAAGTTATTTTCATCTAAATTTACTCAAATATAGATCCTACAACCAAAATACTCGACAAAATCCAAAAAAATCGAAGTTGATTTTATTTATTTATTTATTTATTTATTTATTTATTTATAAACGGAACGAAGCCCTCTTTACATAAATATTTAGACGTGAAGAAAAAGATCTTAACCTAATATTACAAAAGATAGACATGCCCAAATAAGAATAAAACTCATGGTACATAAGATATGACATTATCCGATAATGATACGTAACTGTCTTTTAAAAGTGTGCACAGACCCATTGAAGAAATCAATACTGTTATACAGAGTACTAGAGTCAGCAATAATTCGATTTATTGGATTAATTAGTCCATATGTAGATCTGGATTTAAGTGGTTGAAATCCTGCTCTAGATCTCAATACGCGGTCAGGTGCATAGAAATTGATTTGCATAAGAAGAGAGGGACAATCAATATGGTTATTGATTAAATTAAAAATAAATAAATGGTCAGATATTTTTCTACGTGCAGCTAATGTTTATATGAATTTATTAAAATTTGACACTTCCAACTAAAATTTTTTCATAATCCAACGAAATTGAAGTTATTTTCATCTAAATTTACTCAAATATAGAACCTACAACAAAAATACTCAACAAAATCCAAAAAAATCGAAGTTGATTTCAAATAAATTTAATAAAACTTGATACTTCCAACTAAAATTTTTTTCACAATCCAACAAAATTGAAGTTATTTTCATCTAAATTTAATCAAATATAGATCCTACAACAAAAATACTCGACAAAATCCAAAAATCGAAGTTGATTTCAAATAAATTTATTAATATTTGACACTTCCAACTAAAATTTTTTTCATAATCCAACAAAATTGAAGTTATTTTCATCTAAATTTACTCAAATATAGATCCTACAACAAAAATACTCGACAAAATCCAAAAAAATCGAAGTTGATTTCATATGAATTTATTAAAATTTGACACTTCCAACTAAAATTTTTTTTATAATCCAACAAAATTGAAGTTATTTTCATCTAAATTTAGTCAAATATAGATCCTGCAACCAAAATACTCATCAAAATCAAAAAAAATCGAAGTTGATTTCAAATGAATTTATTAAAATTTGACAAAAATCTTGTCTACATCCAAGAAAATTGAAGTTATTTTCATCTAAATTTACTCAAATATAGATCCTACAACCAAAATAGTCATCAAAATCCAAAAAATCGAAGTTGATTTCAAATGATTTTATTAAAATTTGACCAAAATCTTGTCAAAATCAAAAAAATTGAATTTATTTTCATCTAAATTTAGTCAAATATACATCCTACAACCAAAATACTCATCAAAATCCAAAAAAATCGAAGTTGATTTCAAATAAATTTATTAAAATTTGACACTTCCAACTAAAATTTTTTTCATGATCCAACAAAATTGAAGTTATTTTCATCTAAATTTAGTCAAATATAGATCCTACAACCAAAATACTCGACAAAATCCAAAAAAATCGAAGTTGATTTTATTTATTTATTTATTTATTTATTTATTTATTTATTTATTTATTTATAAACGGACCGAAGCCCTCTTTACATAAATATTTAGACGTGAAGAAAAAGATCTTAACCTAATATTACAAAAGATAGACATGCCCAAATAAGAATAAAACTCATGGTACATAAGATATGACATTATCCGATAATGATACGTAACTGTCTTTTAAAAGTGTGCACAGACCCATTGAAGAAATCAATACTGTTATACAGAGTACTAGAGTCAGCAATAATTCGATTTATTGGATTAATTAGTCCATATGTAGATCTGGATTTAAGTGGTTGAAATCCTGCTCTAGATCTCAATACGCGTTCAGGTGCATAGAAATTGATTTGCATAAGAAGAGAGGGACAATCAATATGGTTATTGATTAAATTAAAAATAAATAAATGGTCAGATATTTTTCTACGTGCAGCTAATGTTTATATGAATTTATTAAAATTTGACACTTCCAACTAAAATTTTTTCATAATCCAACGAAATTGAAGTTATTTTCATCTAAATTTACTCAAATATAGAACCTACAACAAAAATACTCAACAAAATCCAAAAAAATCGAAGTTGATTTCAAATAAATTTAATAAAACTTGATACTTCCAACTAAAATTTTTTTCACAATCCAACAAAATTGAAGTTATTTTCATCTAAATTTAATCAAATATAGATCCTACAACAAAAATACTCGACAAAATCCAAAAAAATCGAAGTTGATTTCAAATAAATTTATTAATATTTGACACTTCCAACTAAAATTTTTTTCATAATCCAACAAAATTGAAGTTATTTTCATCTAAATTTACTCAAATATAGATCCTACAACAAAAATACTCGACAAAATCCAAAAAAATCGAAGTTGATTTCATATGAATTTATTAAAATTTGACACTTCCAACTAAAATTTTTTTTATAATCCAACAAAATTGAAGTTATTTTCATCTAAATTTAGTCAAATATAGATCCTACAACCAAAATACTCATCAAAATCCAAAAAAATCGAAGTTGATTTCAAATGAATTTATTAAAATTTGACAAAAATCTTGTCTACATCCAAGAAAATTGAAGTTATTTTCATCTAAATTTACTCAAATATAGATCCTACAACCAAAATAGTCATCAAAATCCAAAAAATCGAAGTTGATTTCAAATGATTTTATTAAAATTTGACCAAAATCTTGTCAAAATCAAAAAAATTGAATTTATTTTCATCTAAATTTAGTCAAATATACATCCTACAACCAAAATACTCATCAAAATCCAAAAAAATCGAAGTTGATTTCAAATAAATTTATTAAAATTTGACACTTCCAACTAAAATTTTTTTCATAATCCAACAAAATTGAAGTTATTTTCATCTAAATTTACTCAAATATAGATCCTACAACCAAAATACTCGACAAAATCCAAAAAAATCGAAGTTGATTTTATTTATTTATTTATTTATTTATTTATTTATTTATAAACGGAACGAAGCCCTCTTTACATAAATATTTAGACGTGAAGAAAAAGATCTTAACCTAATATTACAAAAGATAGACATGCCCAAATAAGAATAAAACTCATGGTACATAAGATATGACATTATCCGATAATGATACGTAACTGTCTTTTAAAAGTGTGCACAGACCCATTGAAGAAATCAATACTGTTATACAGAGTACTAGAGTCAGCAATAATTCGATTTATTGGATTAATTAGTCCATATGTAGATCTGGATTTAAGTGGTTGAAATCCTGCTCTAGATCTCAATACGCGGTCAGGTGCATAGAAATTGATTTGCATAAGAAGAGAGGGACAATCAATATGGTTATTGATTAAATTAAAAATAAATAAATGGTCAGATATTTTTCTACGTGCAGCTAATGTTTATATGAATTTATTAAAATTTGACACTTCCAACTAAAATTTTTTCATAATCCAACGAAATTGAAGTTATTTTCATCTAAATTTACTCAAATATAGAACCTACAACAAAAATACTCAACAAAATCCAAAAAAATCGAAGTTGATTTCAAATAAATTTAATAAAACTTGATACTTCCAACTAAAATTTTTTTCACAATCCAACAAAATTGAAGTTATTTTCATCTAAATTTAATCAAATATAGATCCTACAACAAAAATACTCGACAAAATCCAAAAATCGAAGTTGATTTCAAATAAATTTATTAATATTTGACACTTCCAACTAAAATTTTTTTCATAATCCAACAAAATTGAAGTTATTTTCATCTAAATTTACTCAAATATAGATCCTACAACAAAAATACTCGACAAAATCCAAAAAAATCGAAGTTGATTTCATATGAATTTATTAAAATTTGACACTTCCAACTAAAATTTTTTTTATAATCCAACAAAATTGAAGTTATTTTCATCTAAATTTAGTCAAATATAGATCCTACAACCAAAATACTCATCAAAATCAAAAAAAATCGAAGTTGATTTCAAATGAATTTATTAAAATTTGACAAAAATCTTGTCTACATCCAAGAAAATTGAAGTTATTTTCATCTAAATTTACTCAAATATAGATCCTACAACCAAAATAGTCATCAAAATCCAAAAAATCGAAGTTGATTTCAAATGATTTTATTAAAATTTGACCAAAATCTTGTCAAAATCAAAAAAATTGAATTTATTTTCATCTAAATTTAGTCAAATATACATCCTACAACCAAAATACTCATCAAAATCCAAAAAAATCGAAGTTGATTTCAAATAAATTTATTAAAATTTGACACTTCCAACTAAAATTTTTTTCATAATCCAACAAAATTGAAGTTATTTTCATCTAAATTTACTCAAATATAGATCCTACAACCAAAATACTCGACAAAATCCAAAAAAATCGAAGTTGATTTTATTTATTTATTTATTTATTTATTTATTTATTTATAAACGGACCGAAGCCCTCTTTACATAAATATTTAGACGTGAAGAAAAAGATCTTAACCTAATATTACAAAAGATAGACATGCCCAAAAAAGAATAAAACTCATGGTACATAAGATATGACATTATCCGATAATGATACGTAACTGTCTTTTAAAAGTGTGCACAGACCCATTGAAGAAATCAATACTGTTATACAGAGTACTAGAGTCAGCAATAATTCGATTTATTGGATTAATTAGTCCATATGTAGATCTGGATTTAAGTGGTTGAAATCCTGCTCTAGATCTCAATACGCGTTCAGGTGCATAGAAATTGATTTGCATAAGAAGAGAGGGACAATCAATATGGTTATTGATTAAATTAAAAATAAATAAATGGTCAGATATTTTTCTACGTGCAGCTAATGTTTATATGAATTTATTAAAATTTGACACTTCCAACTAAAATTTTTTCATAATCCAACGAAATTGAAGTTATTTTCATCTAAATTTACTCAAATATAGATCCTACAACAAAAATACTCAACAAAATCCAAAAAAATCGAAGTTGATTTCAAATAAATTTATTAAAATTTGACACTTCCAACTAATTTTTTTTTCATAATCCAACAAAATTGAATTTATTTTCATCTAAATTTAGTCAAATATAGATCCTACAACCAAAATACTCAACAAAATAAAAAAAAATCGAAGTTAATTTCAAATAAATTTATTAAAATTTGACACTTCCAACTAAAATTTTTTTCATAATCCAACAAAATTGAAGTTATTTTCATCTAAATTTACTCAAATATAGATCCTACAACCAAAATACGCAACAAAATCCAAAAAAATCGAAGTTGATTTCAAATGATTTTATTAAAATTTGACAAAAATCTTGTCAAAATCCAAAAAATTGAAGTTATTTTCATCTAAATTTACTCAAATATAGATCCACAACAAAAATACTCAACAAAATCCAAAAAAATCGAAGTTGATTTCAAATAAATTTATTAAAATTTGACACTTCCAACTAAATTTTTTTTCATAATCCAACAAAATTAAATTTATTTTCATCTAAATTTACTCAAATATCGATCCTACAACAAAAATACTCAACAAAATCCAAAATAATCGAAGTTGATTTCAAATAAATTTAATAAAACTTGATACTTCCAACTAAAAATTTTTTTAGAATCCAACAAAATTGAAGTTATTTTCATCTAAATTTAGTCAAATATAGATCCTACAACCAAAATACTGAACAAAATCCAAAAAAATCAAAGTTGATTTCAAATGATTTTATTAAAATTTGACCAAAATCTTGTCTACATACAAGAAAATTGAAGTTATTTTCATCTAAATTTAGTCAAATATACATCCTACAACCAAAATACTCATCAAAATCCAAAAAAATCGAAGTTGATTTTATATGAAATTATTAAAATTTGACACTTCCAACTAAAATTTTTTCATAATCCAACGAAATTGAAGTTATTTTCATCTAAATTTACTCAAATATAGAACCTACAACAAAAATACTCAACAAAATCCAAAAAAATCGAAGTTGATTTCAAATAAATTTAATAAAACTTGATACTTCCAACTAAATTTTTTTTCACAATCCAACAAAATTGAAGTTATTTTCATCTAAATTTAATCAAATATAGATCCTACAACAAAAATACTCGACAAAATCCAAAAAAATCGAAGTTGATTTCAAATAAATTTATTAATATTTGACACTTCCAACTAAAATTTTTTTCATAATCCAACAAAATTGAAGTTATTTTCATCTAAATTTACTCAAATATAGATCCTACAACAAAAATACTCGACAAAATCCAAAAAAATCGAAGTTGATTTCATATGAATTTATTAAAATTTGACACTTCCAACTAAAATTTTTTTTATAATCCAACAAAATTGAAGTTATTTTCATCTAAATTTAGTCAAATATAGATCCTACAACCAAAATACTCATCAAAATCCAAAAAAATCGAAGTTGATTTCAAATGAATTTATTAAAATTTGACAAAAATCTTGTCTACATCCAAGAAAATTGAAGTTATTTTCATCTAAATTTACTCAAATATAGATCCTACAACAAAAATACTCGACAAAATCCAAAAAAATCGAAGTTGATTTCATATGAATTTATTAAAATTTGACACTTCCAACTAAAATTTTTTTTATAATCCAACAAAATTGAAGTTATTTTCATCTAAATTTAGTCAAATATAGATCCTACAACCAAAATACTCATCAAAATCCAAAAAAATCGAAGTTGATTTCAAATGAATTTATTAAAATTTGACAAAAATCTTGTCTACATCCAAGAAAATTGAAGTTATTTTCATCTAAATTTACTCAAATATAGATCCTACAACCAAAATACTCATCAAAATCCAAAAAATTCGAAGTTGATTTCAAATAAATTTATTAAAATTTGACACTTCCAACTAATTTTTTTTTCATAATCCAACAAAATTGAATTTATTTTCATCTAAATTTACTCAAATATAGACCCTACAACAAAAATACTCAACAAAATCCAAAAAAATCGAAGTTGGTTTCAAATAAATTTATTAAAATTTGACACTTCCAACTAAATTTTTTTTCATAATCCAACAAAATTAAGTTTATTTTCATCTAAATTTACTCAAATATGGATCCTACAACAAAAATACTCAACAAAATCCAAAATAATCGAAGTTGATTTCAAATAAATTTAATAAAACTTGATACTTCCAACTAAAATTTTTTACACAATCCAACAAAATTGAAGTTATTTTCATCTAAATTTAATCAAATATAGATCCTACAACAAAACTACTCGACAAAATCCAAAAAAATCGAAGTTGATTTCATATGAATTTATTAAAATTTGACACTTCCAACTAAAATTTTTTTTATAATCCAACAAAATTGAAGTTATTTTCATCTAAATTTAGTCAAATATAGATCCTACAACCAAAATACTCATCAAAATCCAAAAAAATCGAAGTTGATTTCAAATGAATTTATTAAAATTTGACAAAAATCTTGTCTACATCCAAGAAAATTGAAGTTATTTTCATCTAAATTTACTCAAATATAGATCCTACAACCAAAATACTCAACAAAATAAAAAAAAATCGAAGTTGATTTCAAATGAATTTATTAAAATTTGACCAAAATCTTGTCAAAATCCAAGAAAATTGAAGTTATTTTCATCTAAATTTAGTCAAATATAGATCCTACAACCAAAATACTCGACAAAATCCAAAAAAATCGAAGTTGATTTTATTTATTTATTTATTTATTTATTTATTTATTTATAAACGGACCGAAGCCCTCTTTACATAAATATTTAGACGTGAAGAAAAAGATCTTAACCTAATATTACAAAAGATAGACATGCCCAAATAAGAATAAAACTCATGGTACATAAGATATGACATTATCCGATAATGATACGTAACTGTCTTTTAAAAGTGTGCACAGACCCATTGAAGAAATCAATACTGTTATACAGAGTACTAGAGTCAGCAATAATTCGATTTATTGGATTAATTAGTCCATATGTAGATCTGGATTTAAGTGGTTGAAATCCTGCTCTAGATCTCAATACGCGTTCAGGTGCATAGAAATTGATTTGCATAAGAAGAGAGGGACAATCAATATGGTTATTGATTAAATTAAAAATAAATAAATGGTCAGATATTTTTCTACGTGCAGCTAATGTTTATATGAATTTATTAAAATTTGACACTTCCAACTAAAATTTTTTCATAATCCAACGAAATTGAAGTTATTTTCATCTAAATTTACTCAAATATAGAACCTACAACAAAAATACTCAACAAAATCCAAAAAAATCGAAGTTGATTTCAAATAAATTTAATAAAACTTGATACTTCCAACTAAATTTTTTTTCACAATCCAACAAAATTGAAGTTATTTTCATCTAAATTTAATCAAATATAGATCCTACAACAAAAATACTCGACAAAATCCAAAAAAATCGAAGTTGATTTCAAATAAATTTATTAAAATTTGACACTTCCAACTAAAATTTTTTTCATAATCCAACAAAATTGAAGTTATTTTCATCTAAATTTACTCAAATATAGATCCTACAACCAAAATACGCAACAAAATCCAAAAAAATCGAAGTTGATTTCAAATGAATTTATTAAAATTTGACCAAAATCTTGTCAAAATCCAAAAAATTGAAGTTATTTTCATCTAAATTTACTCAAATATAGATCCTACAACAAAAATACTCAACAAAATCCAAAAATATCGAAGTTGATTTCAAATAAATTTAATAAAACTTGATACTTCCAACTAAAATTTTTTTCACAATCCAACAAAATTGAAGTTATTTTCATCTAAATTTAATCAAATATAGATCCTACAACAAAAATACTCGACAAAATCCAAAAAAATCGAAGTTGATTTCAAATAAATTTATTAATATTTGACACTTCCAACTAAAATTTTTTTCATAATCCAACAAAATTGAAGTTATTTTAATCTAAATTTACTCAAATATAGATCCTACAACAAAAATACTCGACAAAATCCAAAAAAATCGAAGTTGATTTCATATGAATTTATTAAAATTTGACACTTCCAACTAAAATTTTTTTTATAATCCAACAAAATTGAAGTTATTTTCATCTAAATTTAGTCAAATATAGATCCTACAACCAAAATACTCAACAAAATCCAAAAAAATCAAAGTTGATTTCAAATGATTTTATTAAAATTAGACAAAAATCTTGTCTACATACAAGAAAATTGAAGTTATTTTCATCTAAATTTAGTCAAATATAGATCCTACAACCAAAATAGTCATCAAAATCCAAAAAATCGAAGTTGATTTCAAATGATTTTATTAAAATTTGACCAAAATCTTGTCAAAATCCAAAAAATTGAAGTTATTTTCATCTAAATTTAGTCAAATATACATCCTACAACCAAAATACTCATCAAAATCCAAAAAAATCGAAGTTGATTTTATATGAAATTATTAAAATTTGACACTTCCAACTATAATTTTTTCATAATCCAACGAAATTGAAGTTATTTTCATCTAAATTTACTCAAATATAGAACCTACAACAAAAATACTCAACAAAATCCAAAAAAATCGAAGTTGATTTCAAATAAATTTAATAAAACTTGATACTTCCAACTAAAATTTTTTTCACAATCCAACAAAATTGAAGTTATTTTCATCTAAATTTAATCAAATATAGATCCTACAACAAAAATACTCGACAAAATCCAAAAATCGAAGTTGATTTCAAATAAATTTATTAATATTTGACACTTCCAACTAAAATTTTTTTCATAATCCAACAAAATTGAAGTTATTTTAATCTAAATTTACTCAAATATAGATCCTACAACAAAAATACTCGACAAAATCCAAAAAAATCGAAGTTGATTTCATATGAATTTATTAAAATTTGACACTTCCAACTAAAATTTTTTTTATAATCCAACAAAATTGAAGTTATTTTCATCTAAATTTAGTCAAATATAGATCCTACAACCAAAATACTCATCAAAATCCAAAAAAATCGAAGTTGATTTCAAATGAATTTATTAAAATTTGACAAAAATCTTGTCTACATCCAAGAAAATTGAAGTTATTTTCATCTAAATTTACTCAAATATAGATCCTACAACCAAAATAGTCATCAAAATCCAAAAAATCGAAGTTGATTTCAAATGATTTTATTAAAATTTGACCAAAATCTTGTCAAAATCAAAAAAATTGAATTTATTTTCATCTAAATTTAGTCAAATATACATCCTACAACCAAAATACTCATCAAAATCCAAAAAAATCGAAGTTGATTTCAAATAAATTTATTAAAATTTGACACTTCCAACTAAAATTTTTTTCATAATCCAACAAAATTGAAGTTATTTTCATCTAAATTTACTCAAATATAGATCCTACAACCAAAATACTCGACAAAATCCAAAAAAATCGAAGTTGATTTTATTTATTTATTTATTTATTTATTTATTTATTTATAAACGGACCGAAGCCCTCTTTACATAAATATTTAGACGTGAAGAAAAAGATCTTAACCTAATATTACAAAAGATAGACATGCCCAAAAAAGAATAAAACTCATGGTACATAAGATATGACATTATCCGATAATGATACGTAACTGTCTTTTAAAAGTGTGCACAGACCCATTGAAGAAATCAATACTGTTATACAGAGTACTAGAGTCAGCAATAATTCGATTTATTGGATTAATTAGTCCATATGTAGATCTGGATTTAAGTGGTTGAAATCCTGCTCTAGATCTCAATACGCGTTCAGGTGCATAGAAATTGATTTGCATAAGAAGAGAGGGACAATCAATATGGTTATTGATTAAATTAAAAATAAATAAATGGTCAGATATTTTTCTACGTGCAGCTAATGTTTATATGAATTTATTAAAATTTGACACTTCCAACTAAAATTTTTTCATAATCCAACGAAATTGAAGTTATTTTCATCTAAATTTACTCAAATATAGATCCTACAACAAAAATACTCAACAAAATCCAAAAAAATCGAAGTTGATTTCAAATAAATTTATTAAAATTTGACACTTCCAACTAATTTTTTTTTCATAATCCAACAAAATTGAATTTATTTTCATCTAAATTTAGTCAAATATAGATCCTACAACCAAAATACTCAACAAAATAAAAAAAAATCGAAGTTAATTTCAAATAAATTTATTAAAATTTGACACTTCCAACTAAAATTTTTTTCATAATCCAACAAAATTGAAGTTATTTTCATCTAAATTTACTCAAATATAGATCCTACAACCAAAATACGCAACAAAATCCAAAAAAATCGAAGTTGATTTCAAATGAATTTATTAAAATTTGACCAAAATCTTGTCAAAATCCAAAAAATTGAAGTTATTTTCATCTAAATTTACTCAAATATAGATCCACAACAAAAATACTCAACAAAATCCAAAAAAATCGAAGTTGATTTCAAATAAATTTATTAAAATTTGACACTTCCAACTAAATTTTTTTTCATAATCCAACAAAATTAAATTTATTTTCATCTAAATTTACTCAAATATCGATCCTACAACAAAAATACTCAACAAAATCCAAAATAATCGAAGTTGATTTCAAATAAATTTAATAAAACTTGATACTTCCAACTAAAAATTTTTTTAGAATCCAACAAAATTGAAGTTATTTTCATCTAAATTTAGTCAAATATAGATCCTACAACCAAAATACTCAACAAAATCCAAAAAAATCAAAGTTGATTTCAAATGATTTTATTAAAATTTGACCAAAATCTTGTCTACATACAAGAAAATTGAAGTTATTTTCATCTAAATTTAGTCAAATATACATCCTACAACCAAAATACTTATCAAAATCCAAAAAAATCGAAGTTGATTTTATATGAAATTATTAAAATTTGACACTTCCAACTAAAATTTTTTCATAATCCAACGAAATTGAAGTTATTTTCATCTAAATTTACTCAAATATAGAACCTACAACAAAAATACTCAACAAAATCCAAAAAAATCGAAGTTGATTTCAAATAAATTTAATAAAACTTGATACTTCCAACTAAATTTTTTTTCACAATCCAACAAAATTGAAGTTATTTTCATCTAAATTTAATCAAATATAGATCCTACAACAAAAATACTCGACAAAATCCAAAAAAATCGAAGTTGATTTCAAATAAATTTATTAATATTTGACACTTCCAACTAAAATTTTTTTCATAATCCAACAAAATTGAAGTTATTTTCATCTAAATTTACTCAAATATAGATCCTACAACAAAAATACTCGACAAAATCCAAAAAAATCGAAGTTGATTTCATATGAATTTATTAAAATTTGACACTTCCAACTAAAATTTTTTTTATAATCCAACAAAATTGAAGTTATTTTCATCTAAATTTAGTCAAATATAGATCCTACAACCAAAATACTCATCAAAATCCAAAAAAATCGAAGTTGATTTCAAATGAATTTATTAAAATTTGACAAAAATCTTGTCTACATCCAAGAAAATTGAAGTTATTTTCATCTAAATTTACTCAAATATAGATCCTACAACCAAAATACTCATCAAAATCCAAAAAATTCGAAGTTGATTTCAAATAAATTTATTAAAATTTGACACTTCCAACTAATTTTTTTTTCATAATCCAACAAAATTGAATTTATTTTCATCTAAATTTACTCAAATATAGACCCTACAACAAAAATACTCAACAAAATCCAAAAAAATCGAAGTTGGTTTCAAATAAATTTATTAAAATTTGACACTTCCAACTAAATTTTTTTTCATAATCCAACAAAATTAAGTTTATTTTCATCTAAATTTACTCAAATATGGATCCTACAACAAAAATACTCAACAAAATCCAAAATAATCGAAGTTGATTTCAAATAAATTTAATAAAACTTGATACTTCCAACTAAAATTTTTTACACAATCCAACAAAATTGAAGTTATTTTCATCTAAATTTAATCAAATATAGATCCTACAACAAAACTACTCGACAAAATCCAAAAAAATCGAAGTTGATTTCATATGAATTTATTAAAATTTGACACTTCCAACTAAAATTTTTTTTATAATCCAACAAAATTGAAGTTATTTTCATCTAAATTTAGTCAAATATAGATCCTACAACCAAAATACTCATCAAAATCCAAAAAAATCGAAGTTGCTTTCAAATGAATTTATTAAAATTTGACAAAAATCTTGTCTACATCCAAGAAAATTGAAGTTATTTTCATCTAAATTTACTCAAATATAGATCCTACAACCAAAATACTCAACAAAATAAAAAAAAATCGAAGTTGATTTCAAATGAATTTATTAAAATTTGACCAAAATCTTGTCAAAATCCAAGAAAATTGAAGTTATTTTCATCTAAATTTAGTCAAATATAGATCCTACAACCAAAATACTCGACAAAATCCAAAAAAATCGAAGTTGATTTTATTTATTTATTTATTTATTTATTTATTTATTTATTTATAAACGGACCGAAGCCCTCTTTACATAAATATTTAGACGTGAAGAAAAAGATCTTAACCTAATATTACAAAAGATAGACATGCCCAAATAAGAATAAAACTCATGGTACATAAGATATGACATTATCCGATAATGATACGTAACTGTCTTTTAAAAGTGTGCACAGACCCATTGAAGAAATCAATACTGTTATACAGAGTACTAGAGTCAGCAATAATTCGATTTATTGGATTAATTAGTCCATATGTAGATCTGGATTTAAGTGGTTGAAATCCTGCTCTAGATCTCAATACGCGTTCAGGTGCATAGAAATTGATTTGCATAAGAAGAGAGGGACAATCAATATGGTTATTGATTAAATTAAAAATAAATAAATGGTCAGATATTTTTCTACGTGCAGCTAATGTTTATATGAATTTATTAAAATTTGACACTTCCAACTAAAATTTTTTCATAATCCAACGAAATTGAAGTTATTTTCATCTAAATTTACTCAAATATAGAACCTACAACAAAAATACTCAACAAAATCCAAAAAAATCGAAGTTGATTTCAAATAAATTTAATAAAACTTGATACTTCCAACTAAATTTTTTTTCACAATCCAACAAAATTGAAGTTATTTTCATCTAAATTTAATCAAATATAGATCCTACAACAAAAACACTCGACAAAATCCAAAAAAATCGAAGTTGATTTCAAATAAATTTATTAAAATTTGACACTTCCAACTAAAATTTTTTTCATAATCCAACAAAATTGAAGTTATTTTCATCTAAATTTACTCAAATATAGATCCTACAACCAAAATACGCAACAAAATCCAAAAAAATCGAAGTTGATTTCAAATGAATTTATTAAAATTTGACCAAAATCTTGTCAAAATCCAAAAAATTGAAGTTATTTTCATCTAAATTTACTCAAATATAGATCCTACAACAAAAATACTCAACAAAATCCAAAAAAATCGAAGTTGATTTCAAATAAATTTAATAAAACTTGATACTTCCAACTAAAAATTTTTTCACAATCCAACAAAATTGAAGTTATTTTCATCTAAATTTAATCAAATATAGATCCTACAACAAAAATACTCGACAAAATCCAAAAAAATCGAAGTTGATTTCATAAGAATTTATTAAAATTTGACAAAAATCTTGTCTACATCCAAGAAAATTGAAGTTATTTTCATCTAAATTTACTCAAATATAGATCCTACAACCAAAATACTCATCAAAATCCAAAAAAATCGAAGTTGATTTCAAATGAATTTATTAAAATTTGACAAAAATCTTGTCTACATCCAAGAAAATTGAAGTTATTTTCATCTAAATTTAGTCAAATATAGATCCTACAACAAAAATACTCATCAAAATCCAAAAAAATCGAAGTTGATTTCAAATAAATTTATTAAAATTTGACACTTCCAACTAAAATTTTTTTCATAATCCAACAAAATTGAAGTTATTTTCATCTAAATTTACTCAAATATAGATCCTACAACAAAAATACTCGACAAAATCCAAAAAAATCGAAGTTGATTTCATATGAATTTATTAAAATTTGACACTTCCAACTAAAATTTTTTTTATAATCCAACAAAATTGAAGTTATTTTCATCTAAATTTAGTCAAATATAGATCCTACAACCAAAATACTCAACAAAATCCAAAAAAATCAAAGTTGATTTCAAATGATTTTATTAAAATTTGACAAAAATCTTGTCTACATACAAGAAAATTGAAGTTATTTTCATCTAAATTTAGTCAAATATAGATCCTACAACAAAAATACTCATCAAAATCCAAAAAAATCGAAGTTGATTTCAAATAAATTTATTAAAATTTGACACTTCCAACTAAAATTTTTTTCATAATCCAACAAAATTGAAGTTATTTTCATCTAAATTTACTCAAATATAGATCCTACAACAAAAATACTCGACAAAATCCAAAAAAATCGAAGTTGATTTCATATGAATTTATTAAAATTTGACACTTCCAACTAAAATTTTTTTTATAATCCAACAAAATTGAAGTTATTTTCATCTAAATTTAGTCAAATATAGATCCTACAACCAAAATACTCAACAAAATCCAAAAAAATCAAAGTTGATTTCAAATGATTTTATTAAAATTTGACAAAAATCTTGTCTACATACAAGAAAATTGAAGTTATTTTCATCTAAATTTAGTCAAATATAGATCCTACAACCAAAATAGTCATCAAAATCCAAAAAATCGAAGTTGATTTCAAATGATTTTATTAAAATTTGACCAAAATCTTGTCAAAATCCAAAAAATTGAAGTTATTTTCATCTAAATTTAGTCAAATATACATCCTACAACCAAAATACTCATCAAAATCCAAAAAAATCGAAGTTGATTTTATATGAAATTATTAAAATTTGACACTTCCAACTAAAATTTTTTCATAATCCAACGAAATTGAAGTTATTTTCATCTAAATTTACTCAAATATAGAACCTACAACAAAAATACTCAACAAAATCCAAAAAAATCGAAGTTGATTTCAAATGATTTTATTAAAATTTGACCAAAATCTTGTCTACATACAAGAAAATTGAAGGTATTTTCATCTAAATTTAGTCAAATATACATCCTACAACCAAAATACTCATCAAAATCCAAAAAAATCGAAGTTGATTTTATATGAAATTATTAAAATTTGACACTTCCAACTAAAATTTTTTCATAATCCAACGAAATTGAAGTTATTTTCATCTAAATTTACTCAAATATAGAACCTACAACAAAAATACTCAACAAAATCCAAAAAAATCGAAGTTGATTTCAAATAAATTTAATAAAACTTGATACTTCCAACTAAAATTTTTTTCACAATCCAACAAAATTGATGTTATTTTCATCTAAATTTAATCAAATATAGATCCTACAACAAAAATACTCGACAAAATCCAAAAAAATCGAAGTTGATTTCAAATAAATTTATTAATATTTGACACTTCCAACTAAAATTTTTTTCATAATCCAACAAAATTGAAGTTATTTTCATCTAAATTTACTCAAATATAGATCCTACAACAAAAATACTCGACAAAATCCAAAAAAATCGAAGTTGATTTCATATGAATTTATTAAAATTTGACACTTCCAACTAAAATTTTTTTTATAATCCAACAAAATTGAAGTTATTTTCATCTAAATTTAGTCAAATATAGATCCTACAACCAAAATACTCATCAAAATCCAAAAAAATCGAAGTTGATTTCAAATGAATTTATTAAAATTTGACAAAAATCTTGTCTACATCCAAGAAAATTGAAGTTATTTTCATCTAAATTTAGTCAAATATAGATCCTACAACAAAAATACTCATCAAAATCCAAAAAAATCGAAGTTGATTTCAAATAAATTTATTAAAATTTGACACTTCCAACTAAAATTTTTTTCATAATCCAACAAAATTGAAGTTATTTTCATCTAAATTTACTCAAATATAGATCCTACAACCAAAATACGCAACAAAATCCAAAAAAATCGAAGTTGATTTCAAATGAATTTATTAAAATTTGACCAAAATCTTGTCAAAATCCAAAAAATTGAAGTTATTTTCATCTAAATTTACTCAAATATAGATCCTACAACAAAAATACTCAACAAAATCCAAAAAAATCGAAGTTGATTTCAAATAAATTTAATAAAACTTGATACTTCCAACTAAAAATTTTTTCACAATCCAACAAAATTGAAGTTATTTTCATCTAAATTTAATCAAATATAGATCCTACAACAAAAATACTCGACAAAATCCAAAAAAATCGAAGTTGATTTCATAAGAATTTATTAAAATTTGACAAAAATCTTGTCTACATCCAAGAAAATTGAAGTTATTTTCATCTAAATTTACTCAAATATAGATCCTACAACCAAAATACTCATCAAAATCCAAAAAAATCGAAGTTGATTTCAAATGAATTTATTAAAATTTGACAAAAATCTTGTCTACATCCAAGAAAATTGAAGTTATTTTCATCTAAATTTAGTCAAATATAGATCCTACAACAAAAATACTCATCAAAATCCAAAAAAATCGAAGTTGATTTCAAATAAATTTATTAAAATTTGACACTTCCAACTAAAATTTTTTTCATAATCCAACAAAATTGAAGTTATTTTCATCTAAATTTACTCAAATATAGATCCTACAACAAAAATACTCGACAAAATCCAAAAAAATCGAAGTTGATTTCATATGAATTTATTAAAATTTGACACTTCCAACTAAAATTTTTTTTATAATCCAACAAAATTGAAGTTATTTTCATCTAAATTTAGTCAAATATAGATCCTACAACCAAAATACTCAACAAAATCCAAAAAAATCAAAGTTGATTTCAAATGATTTTATTAAAATTTGACAAAAATCTTGTCTACATACAAGAAAATTGAAGTTATTTTCATCTAAATTTAGTCAAATATAGATCCTACAACAAAAATACTCATCAAAATCCAAAAAAATCGAAGTTGATTTCAAATAAATTTATTAAAATTTGACACTTCCAACTAAAATTTTTTTCATAATCCAACAAAATTGAAGTTATTTTCATCTAAATTTACTCAAATATAGATCCTACAACAAAAATACTCGACAAAATCCAAAAAAATCGAAGTTGATTTCATATGAATTTATTAAAATTTGACACTTCCAACTAAAATTTTTTTTATAATCCAACAAAATTGAAGTTATTTTCATCTAAATTTAGTCAAATATAGATCCTACAACCAAAATACTCAACAAAATCCAAAAAAATCAAAGTTGATTTCAAATGATTTTATTAAAATTTGACAAAAATCTTGTCTACATACAAGAAAATTGAAGTTATTTTCATCTAAATTTAGTCAAATATAGATCCTACAACCAAAATAGTCATCAAAATCCAAAAAATCGAAGTTGATTTCAAATGATTTTATTAAAATTTGACCAAAATCTTGTCAAAATCCAAAAAATTGAAGTTATTTTCATCTAAATTTAGTCAAATATACATCCTACAACCAAAATACTCATCAAAATCCAAAAAAATCGAAGTTGATTTTATATGAAATTATTAAAATTTGACACTTCCAACTAAAATTTTTTCATAATCCAACGAAATTGAAGTTATTTTCATCTAAATTTACTCAAATATAGAACCTACAACAAAAATACTCAACAAAATCCAAAAAAATCGAAGTTGATTTCAAATGATTTTATTAAAATTTGACCAAAATCTTGTCTACATACAAGAAAATTGAAGGTATTTTCATCTAAATTTAGTCAAATATACATCCTACAACCAAAATACTCATCAAAATCCAAAAAAATCGAAGTTGATTTTATATGAAATTATTAAAATTTGACACTTCCAACTAAAATTTTTTCATAATCCAACGAAATTGAAGTTATTTTCATCTAAATTTACTCAAATATAGAACCTACAACAAAAATACTCAACAAAATCCAAAAAAATCGAAGTTGATTTCAAATAAATTTAATAAAACTTGATACTTCCAACTAAAATTTTTTTCACAATCCAACAAAATTGATGTTATTTTCATCTAAATTTAATCAAATATAGATCCTACAACAAAAATACTCGACAAAATCCAAAAAAATCGAAGTTGATTTCAAATAAATTTATTAATATTTGACACTTCCAACTAAAATTTTTTTCATAATCCAACAAAATTGAAGTTATTTTCATCTAAATTTACTCAAATATAGATCCTACAACAAAAATACTCGACAAAATCCAAAAAAATCGAAGTTGATTTCATATGAATTTATTAAAATTTGACACTTCCAACTAAAATTTTTTTTATAATCCAACAAAATTGAAGTTATTTTCATCTAAATTTAGTCAAATATAGATCCTACAACCAAAATACTCATCAAAATCCAAAAAAATCGAAGTTGATTTCAAATGAATTTATTAAAATTTGACAAAAATCTTGTCTACATCCAAGAAAATTGAAGTTATTTTCATCTAAATTTACTCAAATATAGATCCTACAACCAAAATACTCATCAAAATCCAAAAAAATCGAAGTTGATTTCAAATGAATTTATTAAAATTTGACAAAAATCTTGTCTACATCCAAGAAAATTGAAGTTATTTTCATCTAAATTTAGTCAAATATAGATCCTACAACAAAAATACTCATCAAAATTCAAAAATCGAAGTTGATTTCAAATAAATTTATTAAAATTTGACACTTCCAACTAAAATTTTTTTCATAATCCAACAAAATTGAAGTTATTTTCATCTAAATTTACTCAAATATAGATCCTACAACAAAAATACTCGACAAAATCCAAAAAAATCGAAGTTGATTTCATATGAATTTATTAAAATTTGACACTTCCAACTAAAATTTTTTTTATAATCCAACAAAATTGAAGTTATTTTCATCTAAATTTAGTCAAATATAGATCCTACAACCAAAATACTCAACAAAATCCAAAAAAATCAAAGTTGATTTCAAATGATTTTATTAAAATTTGACAAAAATCTTGTCTACATACAAGAAAATTGAAGTTATTTTCATCTAAATTTAGTCAAATATAGATCCTACAACCAAAATAGTCATCAAAATCCAAAAAATCGAAGTTGATTTCAAATGATTTTATTAAAATTTGACCAAAATCTTGTCAAAATCCAAAAAATTGAAGTTATTTTCATCTAAATTTAGTCAAATATACATCCTACAACCAAAATACTCATCAAAATCCAAAAAAATCGAAGTTGATTTTATATGAAATTATTAAAATTTGACACTTCCAACTAAAATTTTTTCATAATCCAACGAAATTGAAGTTATTTTCATCTAAATTTACTCAAATATAGAACCTACAACAAAAATACTCAACAAAATCCAAAAAAATCGAAGTTGATTTCAAATAAATTTAATAAAACTTGATACTTCCAACTAAAATTTTTTTCACAATCCAACAAAATTGAAGTTATTTTCATCTAAATTTACTCAAATATGGATCCTACAACAAAAATACTCGACAAAATCCAAAAAAATCGAAGTTGATTTCAAATGAATTTATTAAAATTTGACAAAAATCTTGTCAAAATCCAAAAAATTGAATTTATTTTCATCTAAATTTAGTTAAATATACATCCTACAACCAAAATACTCATCAAAATCCAAAAAAATCGAAGTTGATTTCAAATAAATTTATTAAAATTTGACACTTCCAACTAAAATTTTTTTCATGATCCAACAAAATTGAAGTTATTTTCATCTAAATTTACTCAAATATAGATCCTACAACCAAAATACTCAACAAAATAAAAAAAAATCGAAGTTGATTTCAAATGAATATATTAAAATTTGACCAAAATCTTGTCAAAATCCAAGAAAATTGAAGTTATTTTAATCTAAATTTAGTCAAATATAGATCCTACAACCAAAATACTCGACAAAATCCAAAAAAATCGAAGTTGATTTATTTATTTATTTATTTATTTATTTATTTATTTATTTATAAACGGACCGAAGCCCTCTTTACATAAATATTTAGACGTGAAGAAAAAGATCTTAACCTAATATTACAAAAGATAGACATGCCCAAATAAGAATAAAACTCATGGTACATAAGATATGACATTATCCGATAATGATACGTAACTGTCTTTTAAAAGTGTGCACAGACCCATTGAAGAAATCAATACTGTTATACAGAGTACTAGAGTCAGCAATAATTCGATTTATTGGATTAATTAGTCCATATGTAGATCTGGATTTAAGTGGTTGAAATCCTGCTCTAGATCTCAATACGCGTTCAGGTGCATAGAAATTGATTTGCATAAGAAGAGAGGGACAATCAATATGGTTATTGATTAAATTAAAAATAAATAAATGGTCAGATATTTTTCTACGTGCAGCTAATGTTTATATGAATTTATTAAAATTTGACACTTCCAACTAAAATTTTTTCATAATCCAACGAAATGGAAGTTATTTTCATCTAAATTTACTCAAATATAGAACCTACAACAAAAATACTCAACAAAATCCAAAAAAATCGAAGTTGATTTCAAATAAATTTAATAAAACTTGATACTTCCAACTAAAATTTTTTTCACAATCCAACAAAATTGAAGTTATTTTCATCTAAATTTAATCAAATATAGATCCTACAACAAAAATACTCGACAAAATCCAAAAAAATCGAAGTTGATTTCAAATAAATTTATTAATATTTGACACTTCCAACTAAAATTTTTTTCATAATCCAACAAAATTGAAGTTATTTTCATCTAAATTTACTCAAATATAGATCCTACAACAAAAATACTCGACAAAATAAAAAAAAATCGAAGTTGATTTCATATGAATTTATTAAAATTTGACACTTCCAACTAAAATTTTTTTTATAATCCAACAAAATTGAAGTTATTTTCATCTAAATTTAGTCAAATATAGATCCTACAACCAAAATACTCAACAAAATCCAAAAAAATCAAAGTTGATTTCAAATGATTTTATTAAAATTTGACAAAAATCTTGTCTACATACAAGAAAATTGAAGTTATTTTCATCTAAATTTAGTCAAATATAGATCCTACAACCAAAATAGTCATCAAAATCCAAAAAAAATCGAAGTTGATTTCAAATGATTTTATTAAAATTTGACCAAAATCTTGTCAAAATCCAAAAAATTGAAGTTATTTTCATCTAAATTTAGTCAAATATACATCCTACAACCAAAATACTCATCAAAATCCAAAAAAATCGAAGTTGATTTTATATGAAATTATTAAAATTTGACACTTCCAACTAAAATTTTTTCATAATCCAACGAAATTGAAGTTATTTTCATCTAAATTTACTCAAATATAGAACCTACAACAAAAATACTCAACAAAATCCAAAAAAATCGAAGTTGATTTCAAATAAATTTAATAAAACTTGATACTTCCAACTAAAATTTTTTTCACAATCCAACAAAATTGAAGTTATTTTCATCTAAATTTAATCAAATATAGATCCTACAACAAAAATACTCGACAAAATCCAAAAAAATCGAAGTTGATTTCAAATAAATTTATTAATATTTGACACTTCCAACTAAATTTTTTTTCATAATCCAACAAAATTGAAGTTATTTTCATCTAAATTTACTCAAATATAGATCCTACAACAAAAATACTCGACAAAATCCAAAAAAATCGAAGTTGATTTCATATGAATTTATTAAAATTTGACACTTCCAACTAAAATTTTTTTTATAATCCAACAAAATTGAAGTTATTTTCATCTAAATTTAGTCAAATATAGATCCTACAACCAAAATACTCAACAAAATCCAAAAAAATCCAAGTTGATTTCAAATGATTTTATTAAAATTTGACAAAAATCTTGTCTACATACAAGAAAATTGAAGTTATTTTCATCTAAATTTAGTCAAATATAGATCCTACAACCAAAATAGTCATCAAAATCCAAAAAATCGAAGTTGATTTCAAATGATTTTATTAAAATTTGACCAAAATCTTGTCAAAATCCAAAAAATTGAAGTTATTTTCATCTAAATTTAGTCAAATATACATCCTACAACCAAAATACTCATCAAAATCCAAAAAAATCGAAGTTGATTTTATATGAAATTATTAAAATTTGACACTTCCAACTAAAATTTTTTCATAATCCAACGAAATTGAAGTTATTTTCATCTAAATTTACTCAAATATAGAACCTACAACAAAAATACTCAACAAAATCCAAAAAAATCGAAGTTGATTTCAAATAAATTTAATAAAACTTGATACTTCCAACTAAAATTTTTTTCACAATCCAACAAAATTGAAGTTATTTTCATCTAAATTTAATCAAATATAGATCCTACAACAAAAATACTCGACAAAATCCAAAAATCGAAGTTGATTTCAAATGAATTTATTAAAATTTGACAAAAATCTTGTCTACATCCAAGAAAATTGAAGTTATTTTCATCTAAATTTACTCAAATATAGATCCTACAACCAAAATAGTCATCAAAATCCAAAAAATCGAAGTTGATTTCAAATGATTTTATTAAAATTTGACCAAAATCTTGTCAAAATCAAAAAAATTGAATTTATTTTCATCTAAATTTAGTCAAATATACATCCTACTACCAAAATACTCATCAAAATCCAAAAAAATCGAAGTTGATTTCAAATAAATTTATTAAAATTTGACACTTCCAACTAAAATTTTTTTCATAATCCAACAAAATTGAAGTTATTTTCATCTAAATTTACTCAAATATAGATCCTACAACCAAAATACTCGACAAAATCCAAAAAAATCGAAGTTGATTTTATTTATTTATTTATTTATTTATTTATTTATTTATAAACGGACCGAAGCCCTCTTTACATAAATATTTAGACGTGAAGAAAAAGATCTTAACCTAATATTACAAAAGATAGACATGCCCAAAAAAGAATAAAACTCATGGTACATAAGATATGACATTATCCGATAATGATACGTAACTGTCTTTTAAAAGTGTGCACAGACCCATTGAAGAAATCAATACTGTTATACAGAGTACTAGAGTCAGCAATAATTCGATTTATTGGATTAATTAGTCCATATGTAGATCTGGATTTAAGTGGTTGAAATCCTGCTCTAGATCTCAATACGCGTTCAGGTGCATAGAAATTGATTTGCATAAGAAGAGAGGGACAATCAATATGGTTATTGATTAAATTAAAAATAAATAAATGGTCAGATATTTTTCTACGTGCAGCTAATGTTTATATGAATTTATTAAAATTTGACACTTCCAACTAAAATTTTTTCATAATCCAACGAAATTGAAGTTATTTTCATCTAAATTTACTCAAATATAGATCCTACAACAAAAATACTCAACAAAATCCAGAAAAATCGAAGTTGATTTCAAATAAATTTATTAAAATTTGACACTTCCAACTAATTTTTTTTTCATAATCCAACAAAATTGAATTTATTTTCATCTAAATTTAGTCAAATATAGATCCTACAACCAAAATACTCAACAAAATAAAAAAAAATCGAAGTTAATTTCAAATAAATTTATTAAAATTTGACACTTCCAACTAAAATTTTTTTCATAATCCAACAAAATTGAAGTTATTTTCATCTAAATTTACTCAAATATAGATCCTACAACCAAAATACGCAACAAAATCCAAAAAAATCGAAGTTGATTTCAAATGAATTTATTAAAATTTGACCAAAATCTTGTCAAAATCCAAAAAATTGAAGTTATTTTCATCTAAATTTACTCAAATATAGATCCACAACAAAAATACTCAACAAAATCCAAAAAAATCGAAGTTGATTTCAAATAAATTTATTAAAATTTGACACTTCCAACTAAATTTTTTTTCATAATCCAACAAAATTAAATTTATTTTCATCTAAATTTACTCAAATATAGATCCTACAACAAAAATACTCAACAAAATCCAAAATAATCGAAGTTGATTTCAAATAAATTTAATAAAACTTGATACTTCCAACTAAAAATTTTTTTAGAATCCAACAAAATTGAAGTTATTTTCATCTAAATTTAGTCAAATATAGATCCTACAACCAAAATACTCAACAAAATCCAAAAAAATCAAAGTTGATTTCAAATGATTTTATTAAAATTTGACCAAAATCTTGTCTACATACAAGAAAATTGAAGTTATTTTCAACTAAATTTAGTCAAATATACATCCTACAACCAAAATACTCATCAAAATCCAAAAAAATCGAAGTTGATTTTATATGAAATTATTAAAATTTGACACTTCCAACTAAAATTTTTTCATAATCCAACGAAATTGAAGTTATTTTCATCTAAATTTACTCAAATATAGAACCTACAACAAAAATACTCAACAAAATCCAAAAAAATCGAAGTTGATTTCAAATAAATTTAATAAAACTTGATACTTCCAACTAAATTTTTTTTCACAATCCAACAAAATTGAAGTTATTTTCATCTAAATTTAATCAAATATAGATCCTACAACAAAAATACTCGACAAAATCCAAAAAAATCGAAGTTGATTTCAAATAAATTTATTAATATTTGACACTTCCAACTAAAATTTTTTTCATAATCCAACAAAATTGAAGTTATTTTCATCTAAATTTACTCAAATATAGATCCTACAACAAAAATACTCGACAAAATCCAAAAAAATCGAAGTTGATTTCATATGAATTTATTAAAATTTGACACTTCCAACTAAAATTTTTTTTATAATCCAACAAAATTGAAGTTATTTTCATCTAAATTAAGTCAAATATAGATCCTACAACCAAAATACTCATCAAAATCCAAAAAAATCGAAGTTGATTTCAAATGAATTTATTAAAATTTGACAAAAATCTTGTCTACATCCAAGAAAATTGAAGTTATTTTCATCTAAATTTACTCAAATATAGATCCTACAACCAAAATACTCATCAAAATCCAAAAAATTCGAAGTTGATTTCAAATAAATTTATTAAAATTTGACACTTCCAACTAATTTTTTTTTCATAATCCAACAAAATTGAATTTATTTTCATCTAAATTTACTCAAATATAGACCCTACAACAAATATACTCAACAAAATCCAAAAAAATCGAAGTTGGTTTCAAATAAATTTATTAAAATTTGACACTTCCAACTAAATTTTTTTTCATAATCCAACAAAATTAAGTTTATTTTCATCTAAATTTACTCAAATATGGATCCTACAACAAAAATACTCAACAAAATCCAAAATAATCGAAGTTGATTTCAAATAAATTTAATAAAACTTGATACTTCCAACTAAAATTTTTTACACAATCCAACAAAATTGAAGTTATTTTCATCTAAATTTAATCAAATATAGATCCTACAACAAAACTACTCGACAAAATCCAAAAAAATCGAAGTTGATTTCATATGAATTTATTAAAATTTGACACTTCCAACTAAAATTTTTTTTATAATCCAACAAAATTGAAGTTATTTTCATCTAAATTTAGTCAAATATAGATCCTACAACCAAAATACTCATCAAAATCCAAAAAAATCGAAGTTGATTTCAAATGAATTTATTAAAATTTGACAAAAATCTTGTCTACATCCAAGAAAATTGAAGTTATTTTCATCTAAATTTACTCAAATATAGATCCTACAACCAAAATACTCAACAAAATAAAAAAAAATCGAAGTTGATTTCAAATGAATTTATTAAAATTTGACCAAAATCTTGTCAAAATCCAAGAAAATTGAAGTTATTTTCATCTAAATTTAGTCAAATATAGATCCTACAACCAAAATACTCGACAAAATCCAAAAAAATCGAAGTTGATTTTATTTATTTATTTATTTATTTATTTATTTATTTATAAACGGACCGAAGCCCTCTTTACATAAATATTTAGACGTGAAGAAAAAGATCTTAACCTAATATTACAAAAGATAGACATGCCCAAATAAGAATAAAACTCATGGTACATAAGATATGACATTATCCGATAATGATACGTAACTGTCTTTTAAAAGTGTGCACAGACCCATTGAAGAAATCAATACTGTTATACAGAGTACTAGAGTCAGCAATAATTCGATTTATTGGATTAATTAGTCCATATGTAGATCTGGATTTAAGTGGTTGAAATCCTGCTCTAGATCTCAATACGCGTTCAGGTGCATAGAAATTGATTTGCATAAGAAGAGAGGGACAATCAATATGGTTATTGATTAAATTAAAAATAAATAAATGGTCAGATATTTTTCTACGTGCAGCTAATGTTTATATGAATTTATTAAAATTTGACACTTCCAACTAAAATTTTTTCATAATCCAACGAAATTGAAGTTATTTTCATCTAAATTTACTCAAATATAGAACCTACAACAAAAATACTCAACAAAATCCAAAAAAATCGAAGTTGATTTCAAATAAATTTAATAAAACTTGATACTTCCAACTAAATTTTTTTTCACAATCCAACAAAATTGAAGTTATTTTCATCTAAATTTAATCAAATATAGATCCTACAACAAAAATACTCGACAAAATCCAAAAAAATCGAAGTTGATTTCAAATAAATTTATTAATATTTGACACTTCCAACTAAAATTTTTTTCATAATCCAACAAAATTGAAGTTATTTTCATCTAAATTTACTCAAATATAGATCCTACAACAAAAATACTCGACAAAATAAAAAAAAATCGAAGTTGATTTCATATGAATTTATTAAAATTTGACACTTCCAACTAAAATTTTTTTTATAATCCAACAAAATTGAAGTTATTTTCATCTAAATTTAGTCAAATATAGATCCTACAACCAAAATACTCAACAAAATCCAAAAAAATCAAAGTTGATTTCAAATGATTTTATTAAAATTTGACAAAAATCTTGTCTACATACAAGAAAATTGAAGTTATTTTCATCTAAATTTAGTCAAATATAGATCCTACAACCAAAATAGTCATCAAAATCCAAAAAAAATCGAAGTTGATTTCAAATGATTTTATTAAAATTTGACCAAAATCTTGTCAAAATCCAAAAAATTGAAGTTATTTTCATCTAAATTTAGTCAAATATACATCCTACAACCAAAATACTCATCAAAATCCAAAAAAATCGAAGTTGATTTTATATGAAATTATTAAAATTTGACACTTCCAACTAAAATTTTTTCATAATCCAACGAAATTGAAGTTATTTTCATCTAAATTTACTCAAATATAGAACCTACAACAAAAATACTCAACAAAATCCAAAAAAATCGAAGTTGATTTCAAATAAATTTAATAAAACTTGATACTTCCAACTAAAATTTTTTTCATAATCCAACAAAATTGAATTTATTTTCATCTAAATTTACTCAAATATAGATCCTATAACCAAAATACGCAACAAAATCCAAAAAAATCGAAGTTGATTTCAAATGAATTTATTAAAATTTGACCAAAATCTTGTCAAAATCCAAAAAATTGAAGTTATGTTCATCTAAATTTACTCAAATATAGATCCTACAACAAAAATACTCAACAAAATCCAAAAAAATCGAAGTTGATTTCAAATAAATTTATTAAAATTTGACACTTCCAACTAAATTTTTTTTCATAATCCAACAAAATTAAATTTATTTTCATCTAAATTTACTCAAATATAGATCCTACAACAAAAATACTCAACAAAATCCAAAATAATCGAAGTTGATTTCAAATAAATTTAATAAAACTTGATACTTCCAACTAAAAATTTTTTCACAATCCAACAAAATTGAAGTTATTTTCATCTAAATTTAATCAAATATAGATCCTACAACAAAAATACTCGACAAAATCCAAAAAAATCGAAGTTGATTTCATATGAATTTATTAAAATTTGACACTTCCAACTAAAATTTTTTTTATAATCCAACAAAATTGAAGTTATTTTCATCTAAATTTAGTCAAATATAGATCCTACAACCAAAATACTCAACAAAATCCAAAAAAATCAAAGTTGATTTCAAATGATTTTATTAAAATTTGACAAAAATCTTGTCTACATACAAGAAAATTGAAGTTATTTTCATCTAAATTTAGTCAAATATAGATCCTACAACCAAAATAGTCATCAAAATCCAAAAAATCGAAGTTGATTTCAAATGATTTTATTAAAATTTGACCAAAATCTTGTCAAAATCCAAAAAATTGAAGTTATTTTCATCTAAATTTAGTCAAATATACATCCTACAACCAAAATACTCATCAAAATCCAAAAAAATCGAAGTTGATTTCAAATAAATTTATTAATATTTGACACTTCCAACTAAAATTTTTTTCATAATCCAACAAAATTGAAGTTATTTTCATCTAAATTTACTCAAATATAGATCCTACAACCAAAATACTCGACAAAATCCAAAAAAATCGAAGTTGATTTTATTTATTTATTTATTTATTTATTTATTTATTTATAAACGGACCGAAGCCCTCTTTACATAAATATTTAGACGTGAAGAAAAAGATCTTAACCTAATATTACAAAAGATAGACATGCCCAAATAAGAATAAAACTCATGGTACATAAGATATGACATTATCCGATAATGATACGTAACTGTCTTTTAAAAGTGTGCACAGACCCATTGAAGAAATCAATACTGTTATACAGAGTACTAGAGTCAGCAATAATTCGATTTATTGGATTAATTAGTCCATATGTAGATCTGGATTTAAGTGGTTGAAATCCTGCTCTAGATCTCAATACGCGTTCAGGTGCATAGAAATTGATTTGCATAAGAAGAGAGGGACAATCAATATTGTTATTGATTAAATTAAAAATAAATAAATGGTCAGATATTTTTCTACGTGCAGCTAATGTTTATATGAATTTATTAAAATTTGACACTTCCAACTAAAATTTTTTCATAATCCAACGAAATTGAAGTTATTTTCATCTAAATTTACTCAAATATAGAACCTACAACAAAAATACTCAACAAAATCCAAAAAAATCGAAGTTGATTTCAAATAAATTTAATAAAACTTGATACTTCCAACTAAATTTTTTTTCACAATCCAACAAAATTGAAGTTATTTTCATCTAAATTTAATCAAATATAGATCCTACAACAAAAACACTCGACAAAATCCAAAAAAATCGAAGTTGATTTCAAATAAATTTATTAAAATTTGACACTTCCAACTAAAATTTTTTTCATAATCCAACAAAATTGAAGTTATTTTCATCTAAATTTACTCAAATATAGATCCTACAACCAAAATACGCAACAAAATCCAAAAAAATCGAAGTTGATTTCAAATGAATTTATTAAAATTTGACCAAAATCTTGTCAAAATCCAAAAAATTGAAGTTATTTTCATCTAAATTTACTCAAATATAGAACCTACAACAAAAATACTCAACAAAATCCAAAAAAATCGAAGTTGATTTCAAATAAATTTAATAAAACTTGATACTTCCAACTAAAATTTTTTTCACAATCCAACAAAATTGAAGTTATTTTCATCTAAATTTAATCAAATATAGATCCTACAACAAAAATACTCGACAAAATCCAAAAAAATCGAAGTTGATTTCAAATAAATTTATTAATATTTGACACTTCCAACTAAAATTTTTTTCATAATCCAACAAAATTGAAGTTATTTTCATCTAAATTTACTCAAATATAGATCCTACAACAAAAATACTCGACAAAATCCAAAAAAATCGAAGTTGATTTCATATGAATTTATTAAAATTTGACACTTCCAACTAAAATTTTTTTTATAATCCAACAAAATTGAAGTTATTTTCATCTAAATTTAGTCAAATATAGATCCTACAACCAAAATACTCATCAAAATCCAAAAAAATCGAAGTTGATTTCAAATGAATTTATTAAAATTTGACAAAAATCTTGTCTACATCCAAGAAAATTGAAGTTATTTTCATCTAAATTTACTCAAATATAGATCCTACAACCAAAATACTCATCAAAATCCAAAAAAATCGAAGTTGATTTCAAATGAATTTATTAAAATTTGACAAAAATCTTGTCTACATCCAAGAAAATTGAAGTTATTTTCATCTAAATTTAGTCAAATATAGATCCTACAACAAAAATACTCATCAAAATCCAAAAAAATCGAAGTTGATTTCAAATAAATTTATTAAAATTTGACACTTCCAACTAAAATTTTTTTCATAATCCAACAAAATTGAAGTTATTTTCATCTAAATTTACTCAAATATAGATCCTACAACAAAAATACTCGACAAAATCCAAAAAAATCGAAGTTGATTTCATATGAATTTATTAAAATTTGACACTTCCAACTAAAATTTTTTTTATAATCCAACAAAATTGAAGTTATTTTCATCTAAATTTAGTCAAATATAGATCCTACAACCAAAATACTCAACAAAATCCAAAAAAATCAAAGTTGATTTCAAATGATTTTATTAAAATTTGACAAAAATCTTGTCTACATACAAGAAAATTGAAGTTATTTTCATCTAAATTTAGTCAAATATAGATCCTACAACCAAAATAGTCATCAAAATCCAAAAAATCGAAGTTGATTTCAAATGATTTTATTAAAATTTGACCACAATCTTGTCAAAATCCAAAAAATTGAAGTTATTTTCATCTAAATTTAGTCAAATATACATCCTACAACCAAAATACTCATCAAAATCCAAAAAAATCGAAGTTGATTTTATATGAAATTATTAAAATTTGACACTTCCAACTAAAATTTTTTCATAATCCAACGAAATTGAAGTTATTTTCATCTAAATTTACTCAAATATAGAACCTACAACAAAAATACTCAACAAAATCCAAAAAAATCGAAGTTGATTTCAAATAAATTTAATAAAACTTGATACTTCCAACTAAAATTTTTTTCACAATCCAACAAAATTGAAGTTATTTTCATCTAAATTTACTCAAATATGGATCCTACAACAAAAATACTCAACAAAATCCAAAATAATCGAAGTTGATTTCAAATAAATTTAATAAAACTTGATACTTCCAACTAAAATTTTTTACACAATCCAACAAAATTGAAGTTATTTTCATCTAAATTTAATCAAATATAGATCCTACAACAAAACTACTCGACAAAATCCAAAAAAATCGAAGTTGATTTCATATGAATTTATTAAAATTTGACACTTCCAACTAAAATTTTTTTTATAATCCAACAAAATTGAAGTTATTTTCATCTAAATTTACTCAAATATAGATCCTACAACCAAAATACTCATCAAAATCCAAAAAAATCGAAGTTGATTTCAAATGAATTTATTAAAATTTGACAAAAATCTTGTCAAAATCCAAAAAATTGAATTTATTTTCATCTAAATTTAGTTAAATATACATCCTACAACCAAAATACTCATCAAAATCCAAAAAAATCGAAGTTGATTTCAAATAAATTTATTAAAATTTGACACTTCCAACTAAAATTTTTTTCATGATCCAACAAAATTGAAGTTATTTTCATCTAAATTTACTCAAATATAGATCCTACAACCAAAATACTCAACAAAATAAAAAAAAATCGAAGTTGATTTCAAATGAATATATTAAAATTTGACCAAAATCTTGTCAAAATCCAAGAAAATTGAAGTTATTTTAATCTAAATTTAGTCAAATATAGATCCTACAACCAAAATACTCGACAAAATCCAAAAAAATCGAAGTTGATTTTATTTATTTATTTATTTATTTATTTATTTATTTATTTATTTATTTATAAACGGACCGAAGCCCTCTTTACATAAATATTTAGACGTGAAGAAAAAGATCTTAACCTAATATTACAAAAGATAGACATGCCCAAATAAGAATAAAACTCATGGTACATAAGATATGACATTATCCGATAATGATACGTAACTGTCTTTTAAAAGTGTGCACAGACCCATTGAAGAAATCAATACTGTTATACAGAGTACTAGAGTCAGCAATAATTCGATTTATTGGATTAATTAGTCCATATGTAGATCTGGATTTAAGTGGTTGAAATCCTGCTCTAGAACTCAATACGCGTTCAGGTGCATAGAAATTGATTTGCATAAGAAGAGAGGGACAATCAATATGGTTATTGATTAAATTAAAAATAAATAAATGGTCAGATATTTTTCTACGTGCAGCTAATGTTTATATGAATTTATTAAAATTTGACACTTCCAACTAAAATTTTTTCATAATCCAACAAAATTGAAGTTATTTTCATCTACATTTAGTCAAATATAGATCCTACAACCAAAATACTCATCAAAATCCAAAAAAATCGAAGTTGATTTCAAATGAATTTATTAAAATTTGACAAAAATCTTGTCTACATCCAAGAAAATTGAAGTTATTTTCATCTAAATTTACTCAAATATAGATCCTACAACCAAAATACTCATCAAAATCCAAAAAAATCGAAGTTGATTTCAAATGAATTTATTAAAATTTGACAAAAATCTTGTCTACATCCAAGAAAATTGAAGTTATTTTCATCTAAATTTAGTCAAATATAGATCCTACAACAAAAATACTCATCAAAATCCAAAAAAATCGAAGTTGATTTCAAATAAATTTATTAAAATTTGACACTTCCAACTAAAATTTTTTTCATAATCCAACAAAATTGAAGTAATTTTCATCTAAATTTACTCAAATATAGATCCTACAACAAAAATACTCGACAAAATCCAAAAAAATCGAAGTTGATTTCATATGAATTTATTAAAATTTGACACTTCCAACTAAAATTTTTTTTATAATCCAACAAAATTGAAGTTATTTTCATCTAAATTTAGTCAAATATAGATCCTACAACCAAAATACTCAACAAAATCCAAAAAAATCAAAGTTGATTTCAAATGATTTTATTAAAATTTGACAAAAATCTTGTCTACATACAAGAAAATTGAAGTTATTTTCATCTAAATTTAGTCAAATATAGATCCTACAACCAAAATAGTCATCAAAATCCAAAAAATCGAAGTTGATTTCAAATGATTTTATTAAAATTTGACCAAAATCTTGTCAAAATCAAAAAAATTGAAGTTATTTTCATCTAAATTTAGTCAAATATACATCCTACAACCAAAATACTCATCAAAATCCAAAAAAATCGAAGTTGATTTTATATGAAATTATTAAAATTTGACACTTCCAACTAAAATTTTTTCATAATCCAACGAAATTGAAGTTATTTTCATCTAAATTTACTCAAATATAGAACCTACAACAAAAATACTCAACAAAATCCAAAAAAATCGAAGTTGATTTCAAATAAATTTAATAAAACTTGATACTTCCAACTAAAATTTTTTTCACAATCCAACAAAATTGAAGTTATTTTCATCTAAATTTACTCAAATATGGATCCTACAACAAAAATACTCAACAAAATCCAAAATAATCGAAGTTGATTTCAAATAAATTTAATAAAACTTGATACTTCCAACTAAAATTTTTTACACAATCCAACAAAATTGAAGTTATTTTCATCTAAATTTAATCAAATATAGATCCTACAACAAAACTACTCGACAAAATCCAAAAAAATCGAAGTTGATTTCATATGAATTTATTAAAATTTGACACTTCCAACTAAAATTTTTTTTATAATCCAACAAAATTGAAGTTATTTTCATCTAAATTTACTCAAATATAGATCCTACAACCAAAAATACTCATCAAAATCCAAAAAAATCGAAGTTGATTTCAAATGAATTTATTAAAATTTGACAAAAATCTTGTCAAAATCCAAAAAATTGAATTTATTTTCATCTAAATTTAGTTAAATATACATCCTACAACCAAAATACTCATCAAAATCCAAAAAAATCGAAGTTGATTTCAAATAAATTTATTAAAATTTGACACTTCCAACTAAAATTTTTTTCATGATCCAACAAAATTGAAGTTATTTTCATCTAAATTTACTCAAATATAGATCCTACAACCAAAATACTCAACAAAATAAAAAAAATCGAAGTTGATTTCAAATGAATATATTAAAATTTGACCAAAATCTTGTCAAAATCCAAGAAAATTGAAGTTATTTTAATCTAAATTTAGTCAAATATAGATCCTACAACCAAAATACTCGACAAAATCCAAAAAAATCGAAGTTGATTTTATTTATTTATTTATTTATTTATTTATTTATTTATTTATAAACGGACCGAAGCCCTCTTTACATAAATATTTAGCCGTGAAGAAAAAGATCTTAACCTAATATTACAAAAGATAGACATGCCCAAATAAGAATAAAACTCATGGTACATAAGATATGACATTATCCGATAATGATACGTAACTGTCTTTTAAAAGTGTGCACAGACCCATTGAAGAAATCAATACTGTTATACAGAGTACTAGAGTCAGCAATAATTCGATTTATTGGATTAATTAGTCCATATGTAGATCTGGATTTAAGTGGTTGAAATCCTGCTATAGATCTCAATACGCGTTCAGGTGCATAGAAATTGATTTGCATAAGAAGAGAGGGACAATCAATATGGTTATTGATTAAATTAAAAATAAATAAATGGTCAGATATTTTTCTACGTGCAGCTAATGTTTATATGAATTTATTAAAATTTGACACTTCCAACTAAAATTTTTTCATAATCCAACGAAATGGAAGTTATTTTCATCTAAATTTACTCAAATATAGAACCTACAACAAAAATACTCAACAAAATCCAAAAAAATCGAAGTTGATTTCAAATAAATTTAATAAAACTTGATACTTCCAACTAAAATTTTTTTCACAATCCAACAAAATTGAAGTTATTTTCATCTAAATTTAATCAAATATAGATCCTACAACAAAAATACTCGACAAAATCCAAAAAAATCGAAGTTGATTTCAAATAAATTTATTAATATTTGACACTTCCAACTAAAATTTTTTTCATAATCCAACAAAATTGAAGTTATTTTCATCTAAATTTACTCAAATATAGATCCTACAACAAAAATACTCGACAAAATAAAAAAAAATCGAAGTTGATTTCATATGAATTTATTAAAATTTGACACTTCCAACTAAAATTTTTTTTATAATCCAACAAAATTGAAGTTATTTTCATCTAAATTTAGTCAAATATAGATCCTACAACCAAAATACTCAACAAAATCCAAAAAAATCAAAGTTGATTTCAAATGATTTTATTAAAATTTGACAAAAATCTTGTCTACATACAAGAAAATTGAAGTTATTTTCATCTAAATTTAGTCAAATATAGATCCTACAACCAAAATAGTCATCAAAATCAAAAAAAAATCGAAGTTGATTTCAAATGATTTTATTAAAATTTGACCAAAATCTTGTCAAAATCCAAAAAATTGAAGTTATTTTCATCTAAATTTAGTCAAATATACATCCTACAACCAAAATACTCATCAAAATCCAAAAAAATCGAAGTTGATTTTATATGAAATTATTAAAATTTGACACTTCCAACTAAAATTTTTTCATAATCCAACGAAATTGAAGTTATTTTCATCTAAATTTACTCAAATATAGAACCTACAACAAAAATACTCAACAAAATCCAAAAAAATCGAAGTTGATTTCAAATAAATTTAATAAAACTTGATACTTCCAACTAAAATTTTTTTCATAATCCAACAAAATTGAATTTATTTTCATCTAAATTTACTCAAATATAGATCCTACAACCAAAATAGGCAACAAGATCCAAAAAAATCGAAGTTGATTTCAAATGAATTTATTAAAATTTGACCAAAATCTTGTCAAAATCCAAAAAATTGAAGTTATGTTCATCTAAATTTACTCAAATATAGATCCTACAACAAAAATACTCAACAAAATCCAAAAAAATCGAAGTTGATTTCAAATAAATTTATTAAAATTTGACACTTCCAACTAAATTTTTTTTCATAATCCAACAAAATTAAATTTATTTTCATCTAAATTTACTCAAATATAGATCCTACAACAAAAATACTCAACAAAATCCAAAATAATCGAAGTTGATTTCAAATAAATTTAATAAAACTTGATACTTCCAACTAAAAATTTTTTCACAATCCAACAAAATTGAAGTTATTTTCATCTAAATTTAATCAAATATAGATCCTACAACAAAAATACTCGACAAAATCCAAAAAAATCGAAGTTGATTTCATATGAATTTATTAAAATTTGACACTTCCAACTAAAATTTTTTTTATAATCCAACAAAATTGAAGTTATTTTCATCTAAATTTAGTCAAATATAGATCCTACAACCAAAATACTCAACAAAATCCAAAAAAATCAAAGTTGATTTCAAATGATTTTATTAAAATTTGACAAAAATCTTGTCTACATACAAGAAAATGGAAGTTATTTTCATCTAAATTTAGTCAAATATAGATCCTACAACCAAAATAGTCATCAAAATCCAAAAAATCGAAGTTGATTTCAAATGATTTTATTAAAATTTGACCAAAATCTTGTCAAAATCCAAAAAATTGAAGTTATTTTCATCTAAATTTAGTCAAATATACATCCTACAACCAAAATACTCATCAAAATCCAAAAAAATCGAAGTTGATTTTATATGAAATTATTAAAATTTGACACTTCCAACTAAAATTTTTTCATAATCCAACAAAATTGAAGTTATTTTCATCTAAATTTAATCAAATATAGATCCTACAACAAAACTACTCGACAAAATCCAAAAAAATCGAAGTTGATTTCATATGAATTTATTAAAATTTGACACTTCCAACTAAAATTTTTTTTATAATCCAACAAAATTGAAGTTATTTTCATCTAAATTTACTCAAATATAGATCCTACAACCAAAATACTCATCAAAATCCAAAAAAATCGAAGTTGATTTCAAATGAATTTATTAAAATTTGACAAAAATCTTGTCAAAATCCAAAAAATTGAATTTATTTTCATCTAAATTTAGTTAAATATACATCCTACAACCAAAATACTCATCAAAATCCAAAAAAATCGAAGTTGATTTCAAATAAATTTATTAAAATTTGACACTTCCAACTAAAATTTTTTTCATGATCCAACAAAATTGAAGTTATTTTCATCTAAATTTACTCAAATATAGATCCTACAACCAAAATACTCAACAAAATAAAAAAAAATCGAAGTTGATTTCAAATGAATATATTAAAATTTGACCAAAATCTTGTCAAAATCCAAGAAAATTGAAGTTATTTTAATCTAAATTTAGTCAAATATAGATCCTACAACCAAAATACTCGACAAAATCCAAAAAAATCGAAGTTGATTTTATTTATTTATTTATTTATTTATTTATTTATTTATTTATAAACGGACCGAAGCCCTCTTTACATAAATATTTAGACGTGAAGAAAAAGATCTTAACCTAATATTACAAAAGATAGACATGCCCAAATAAGAATAAAACTCATGGTACATAAGATATGACATTATCCGATAATGATACGTAACTGTCTTTTAAAAGTGTGCACAGACCCATTGAAGAAATCAATACTGTTATACAGAGTACTAGAGTCAGCAATAATTCGATTTATTGGATTAATTAGTCCATATGTAGATCTGGATTTAAGTGGTTGAAATCCTGCTCTAGATCTCAATACGCGTTCAGGTGCATAGAAATTGATTTGCATAAGAAGAGAGGGACAATCAATATGGTTATTGATTAAATTAAAAATAAATAAATGGTCAGATATTTTTCTACGTGCAGCTAATGTTTATATGAATTTATTAAAATTTGACACTTCCAACTAAAATTTTTTCATAATCCAACGAAATGGAAGTTATTTTCATCTAAATTTACTCAAATATAGAACCTACAACAAAAATACTCAACAAAATCCAAAAAAATCGAAGTTGATTTCAAATAAATTTAATAAAACTTGATACTTCCAACTAAAATTTTTTTCATAATCCAACAAAATTGAATTTATTTTCATCTAAATTTACTCAAATATAGATCCTATAACCAAAATACGCAACAAAATCCAAAAAAATCGAAGTTGATTTCAAATGAATTTATTAAAATTTGACCAAAATCTTGTCAAAATCCAAAAAATTGAAGTTATGTTCATCTAAATTTACTCAAATATAGATCCTACAACCAAAATACTCAACAAAATAAAAAAAAATCGAAGTTGATTTCAAATGAATATATTAAAATTTGACCAAAATCTTGTCAAAATCCAAGAAAATTGAAGTTATTTTAATCTAAATTTAGTCAAATATAGATCCTACAACCAAAATACTCGACAAAATCCAAAAAAATCGAAGTTGATTTTATTTATTTATTTATTTATTTATTTATTTATTTATTTATTTATTTATTTATTTATTTATAAACGGACCGAAGCCCTCTTTACATAAATATTTAGACGTGAAGAAAAAGATCTTAACCTAATATTACAAAAGATAGACATGCCCAAATAAGAATAAAACTCATGGTACATAAGATATGACATTATCCGATAATGATACGTAACTGTCTTTTAAAAGTGTGCACAGACCCATTGAAGAAATCAATACTGTTATACAGAGTACTAGAGTCAGCAATAATTCGATTTATTGGATTAATTAGTCCATATGTAGATCTGGATTTAAGTGGTTGAAATCCTGCTCTAGATCTCAATACGCGTTCAGGTGCATAGAAATTGATTTGCATAAGAAGAGAGGGACAATCAATATGGTTATTGATTAAATTAAAAATAAATAAATGGTCAGATATTTTTCTACGTGCAGCTAATGTTTATATGAATTTATTAAAATTTGACACTTCCAACTAAAATTTTTTCATAATCCAACGAAATGGAAGTTATTTTCATCTAAATTTACTCAAATATAGAACCTACAACAAAAATACTCAACAAAATCCAAAAAAATCGAAGTTGATTTCAAATAAATTTAATAAAACTTGATACTTCCAACTAAAATTTTTTTCACAATCCAACAAAATTGAAGTTATTTTCATCTAAATTTAATCAAATATAGATCCTACAACAAAAATACTCGACAAAATCCAAAAAAATCGAAGTTGATTTCAAATAAATTTATTAATATTTGACACTTCCAACTAAAAATTTTTTCATAATCCAACAAAATTGAAGTTATTTTCATCTAAATTTACTCAAATATAGATCCTACAACAAAAATACTCGACAAAATAAAAAAAAATCGAAGTTGATTTCATATGAATTTATTAAAATTTGACACTTCCAACTAAAATTTTTTTTATAATCCAACAAAATTGAAGTTATTTTCATCTAAATTTAGTCAAATATAGATCCTACAACCAAAATACTCAACAAAATCCAAAAAAATCAAAGTTGATTTCAAATGATTTTATTAAAATTTGACAAAAATCTTGTCTACATACAAGAAAATTGAAGTTATTTTCATCTAAATTTAGTCAAATATAGATCCTACAACCAAAATAGTCATCAAAATCCAAAAAAAATCGAAGTTGATTTCAAATGATTTTATTAAAATTTGACCAAAATCTTGTCAAAATCCAAAAAATTGAAGTTATTTTCATCTAAATTTAGTCAAATATACATCCTACAACCAAAATACTCATCAAAATCCAAAAAAATCGAAGTTGATTTTATATGAAATTATTAAAATTTGACACTTCCAACTAAAATTTTTTCATAATCCAACGAAATTGAAGTTATTTTCATCTAAATTTACTCAAATATAGAACCTACAACAAAAATACTCAACAAAATCCAAAAAAATCGAAGTTGATTTCAAATAAATTTAATAAAACTTGATACTTCCAACTAAAATTTTTTTCATAATCCAACAAAATTGAATTTATTTTCATCTAAATTTACTCAAATATAGATCCTATAACCAAAATACGCAACAAAATCCAAAAAAATCGAAGTTGATTTCAAATGAATTTATTAAAATTTGACCAAAATCTTGTCAAAATCCAAAAAATTGAAGTTATGTTCATCTAAATTTACTCAAATATAGATCCTACAACCAAAATACTCAACAAAATAAAAAAAAATCGAAGTTGATTTCAAATGAATATATTAAAATTTGACCAAAATCTTGTCAAAATCCAAGAAAATTGAAGTTATTTTAATCTAAATTTAGTCAAATATAGATCCTACAACCAAAATACTCGACAAAATCCAAAAAAATCGAAGTTGATTTTATTTATTTATTTATTTATTTATTTATTTATTTATTTATAAACGGACCGAAGCCCTCTTTACATAAATATTTAGACGTGAAGAAAAAGATCTTAACCTAATATTACAAAAGATAGACATGCCCAAATAAGAATAAAACTCATGGTACATAAGATATGACATTATCCGATAATGATACGTAACTGTCTTTTAAAAGTGTGCACAGACCCATTGAAGAAATCAATACTGTTATACAGAGTACTAGAGTCAGCAATAATTCGATTTATTGGATTAATTAGTCCATATGTAGATCTGGATTTAAGTGGTTGAAATCCTGCTCTAGATCTCAATACGCGTTCAGGTGCATAGAAATTGATTTGCATAAGAAGAGAGGGACAATCAATATGGTTATTGATTAAATTAAAAATAAATAAATGGTCAGATATTTTTCTACGTGCAGCTAATGTTTATATGAATTTATTAAAATTTGACACTTCCAACTAAAATTTTTTCATAATCCAACGAAATGGAAGTTATTTTCATCTAAATTTACTCAAATATAGAACCTACAACAAAAATACTCAACAAAATCCAAAAAAATCGAAGTTGATTTCAAATAAATTTAATAAAACTTGATACTTCCAACTAAAATTTTTTTCACAATCCAACAAAATTGAAGTTATTTTCATCTAAATTTAATCAAATATAGATCCTACAACAAAAATACTCGACAAAATCCAAAAAAATCGAAGTTGATTTCAAATAAATTTATTAATATTTGACACTTCCAACTAAAATTTTTTTCATAATCCAACAAAATTGAAGTTATTTTCATCTAAATTTACTCAAATATAGATCCTACAACAAAAATACTCGACAAAATAAAAAAAAATCGAAGTTGATTTCATATGAATTTATTAAAATTTGACACTTCCAACTAAAATTTTTTTTATAATCCAACAAAATTGAAGTTATTTTCATCTAAATTTAGTCAAATATAGATCCTACAACCAAAATACTCAACAAAATCCAAAAAAATCAAAGTTGATTTCAAATGATTTTATTAAAATTTGACAAAAATCTTGTCTACATACAAGAAAATTGAAGTTATTTTCATCTAAATTTAGTCAAATATAGATCCTACAACCAAAATAGTCATCAAAATCCAAAAAATCGAAGTTGATTTCAAATGATTTTATTAAAATTTGACCAAAATCTTGTCAAAATCCAAAAAATTGAATTTATTTTCATCTAAATTTAGTTAAATATACATCCTACAACCAAAATACTCATCAAAATCCAAAAAAATCGAAGTTGATTTCAAATAAATTTATTAAAATTTGACACTTCCAACTAAAATTTTTTTCATGATCCAACAAAATTGAAGTTATTTTCATCTAAATTTACTCAAATATAGATCCTACAACCAAAATACTCAACAAAATAAAAAAAAATCGAAGTTGATTTCAAATGAATATATTAAAATTTGACCAAAATCTTGTCAAAATCCAAGAAAATTGAAGTTATTTTAATCTAAATTTAGTCAAATATAGATCCTACAACCAAAATACTCGACAAAATCCAAAAAAATCGAAGTTGATTTTATTTATTTATTTATTTATTTATTTATTTATTTATTTATTTATTTATTTATTTATAAACGGACCGAAGCCCTCTTTACATAAATATTTAGACGTGAAGAAAAAGATCTTAACCTAATATTACAAAAGATAGACATGCCCAAATAAGAATAAAACTCATGGTACATAAGATATGACATTATCCGATAATGATACGTAACTGTCTTTTAAAAGTGTGCACAGACCCACTGAAGAAATCAATACTGTTATACAGAGTACTAGAGTCAGCAATAATTCGATTTATTGGATTAATTAGTCCATATGTAGATCTGGATTTAAGTGGTTGAAATCCTGCTCTAGATCTCAATACGCGTTCAGGTGCATAGAAATTGATTTGCATAAGAAGAGAGGGACAATCAATATGGTTATTGATTAAATTAAAAATAAATAAATGGTCAGATATTTTTCTACGTGCAGCTAATGTTTATATGAATTTATTAAAATTTGACACTTCCAACTAAAATTTTTTCATAATCCAACGAAATGGAAGTTATTTTCATCTAAATTTACTCAAATATAGAACCTACAACAAAAATACTCAACAAAATCCAAAAAAATCGAAGTTGATTTCAAATAAATTTAATAAAACTTGATACTTCCAACTAAAATTTTTTTCACAATCCAACAAAATTGAAGTTATTTTCATCTAAATTTAATCAAATATAGATCCTACAACAAAAATACTCGACAAAATCCAAAAAAATCGAAGTTGATTTCAAATAAATTTATTAATATTTGACACTTCCAACTAAAATTTTTTTCATAATCCAACAAAATTGAAGTTATTTTCATCTAAATTTACTCAAATATAGATCCTACAACAAAAATACTCGACAAAATAAAAAAAAATCGAAGTTGATTTCATATGAATTTATTAAAATTTGACACTTCCAACTAAAATTTTTTTTATAATCCAACAAAATTGAAGTTATTTTCATCTAAATTTAGTCAAATATAGATCCTACAACCAAAATACTCAACAAAATCCAAAAAAATCAAAGTTGATTTCAAATGATTTTATTAAAATTTGACAAAAATCTTGTCTACATACAAGAAAATTGAAGTTATTTTCATCTAAATTTAGTCAAATATAGATCCTACAACCAAAATAGTCATCAAAATCCAAAAAAAATCGAAGTTGATTTCAAATGATTTTATTAAAATTTGACCAAAATCTTGTCAAAATCCAAAAAATTGAAGTTATTTTCATCTAAATTTAGTCAAATATACATCCTACAACCAAAATACTCATCAAAATCCAAAAAAATCGAAGTTGATTTTATATGAAATTATTAAAATTTGACACTTCCAACTAAAATTTTTTCATAATCCAACGAAATTGAAGTTATTTTCATCTAAATTTACTCAAATATAGAACCTACAACAAAAATACTCAACAAAATCCAAAAAAATCGAAGTTGATTTCAAATAAATTTAATAAAACTTGATACTTCCAACTAAAATTTTTTTCATAATCCAACAAAATTGAATTTATTTTCATCTAAATTTACTCAAATATAGATCCTATAACCAAAATACGCAACAAAATCCAAAAAAATCGAAGTTGATTTCAAATGAATTTATTAAAATTTGACCAAAATCTTGTCAAAATCCAAAAAATTGAAGTTATGTTCATCTAAATTTACTCAAATATAGATCCTACAACCAAAATACTCAACAAAATAAAAAAAAATCGAAGTTGATTTCAAATGAATATATTAAAATTTGACCAAAATCTTGTCAAAATCCAAGAAAATTGAAGTTATTTTAATCTAAATTTAGTCAAATATAGATCCTACAACCAAAATACTCGACAAAATCCAAAAAAATCGAAGTTGATTTTATTTATTTATTTATTTATTTATTTATTTATTTATTTATAAACGGACCGAAGCCCTCTTTACATAAATATTTAGACGTGAAGAAAAAGATCTTAACCTAATATTACAAAAGATAGACATGCCCAAATAAGAATAAAACTCATGGTACATAAGATATGACATTATCCGATAATGATACGTAACTGTCTTTTAAAAGTGTGCACAGACCCATTGAAGAAATCAATACTGTTATACAGAGTACTAGAGTCAGCAATAATTCGATTTATTGGATTAATTAGTCCATATGTAGATCTGGATTTAAGTGGTTGAAATCCTGCTCTAGATCTCAATACGCGTTCAGGTGCATAGAAATTGATTTGCATAAGAAGAGAGGGACAATCAATATGGTTATTGATTAAATTAAAAATAAATAAATGGTCAGATATTTTTCTACGTGCAGCTAATGTTTATATGAATTTATTAAAATTTGACACTTCCAACTAAAATTTTTTCATAATCCAACGAAATGGAAGTTATTTTCATCTAAATTTACTCAAATATAGAACCTACAACAAAAATACTCAACAAAATCTAAAAAAATCGAAGTTGATTTCAAATAAATTTAATAAAACTTGATACTTCCAACTAAAATTTTTTTCACAATCCAACAAAATTGAAGTTATTTTCATCTAAATTTAATCAAATATAGATCCTACAACAAAAATACTCGACAAAATCCAAAAAAATCGAAGTTGATTTCAAATAAATTTATTAATATTTGACACTTCCAACTAAAATTTTTTTCATAATCCAACAAAATTGAAGTTATTTTCATCTAAATTTACTCAAATATAGATCCTACAACAAAAATACTCGACAAAATAAAAAAAAATCGAAGTTGATTTCATATGAATTTATTAAAATTTGACACTTCCAACTAAAATTTTTTTTATAATCCAACAAAATTGAAGTTATTTTCATCTAAATTTAGTCAAATATAGATCCTACAACCAAAATACTCAACAAAATCCAAAAAAATCAAAGTTGATTTCAAATGATTTTATTAAAATTTGACAAAAATCTTGTCTACATACAAGAAAATTGAAGTTATTTTCATCTAAATTTAGTCAAATATAGATCCTACAACCAAAATAGTCATCAAAATCCAAAAAAAATCGAAGTTGATTTCAAATGATTTTATTAAAATTTGACCAAAATCTTGTCAAAATCCAAAAAATTGAAGTTATTTTCATCTAAATTTAGTCAAATATACATCCTACAACCAAAATACTCATCAAAATCCAAAAAAATCGAAGTTGATTTTATATGAAATTATTAAAATTTGACACTTCCAACTAAAATTTTTTCATAATCCAACGAAATTGAAGTTATTTTCATCTAAATTTACTCAAATATAGAACCTACAACAAAAATACTCAACAAAATCCAAAAAAATCGAAGTTGATTTCAAATAAATTTAATAAAACTTGATACTTCCAACTAAAATTTTTTTCATAATCCAACAAAATTGAATTTATTTTCATCTAAATTTACTCAAATATAGATCCTATAACCAAAATACGCAACAAAATCCAAAAAAATCGAAGTTGATTTCAAATGAATTTATTAAAATTTGACCAAAATCTTGTCAAAATCCAAAAAATTGAAGTTATGTTCATCTAAATTTACTCAAATATAGATCCTACAACAAAAATACTCAACAAAATCCAAAAAAATCGAAGTTGATTTCAAATAAATTTATTAAAATTTGACACTTCCAACTAAATTTTTTTTCATAATCCAACAAAATTAAATTTATTTTCATCTAAATTTACTCAAATATAGATCCTACAACAAAAATACTCAACAAAATCCAAAATAATCGAAGTTGATTTCAAATAAATTTAATAAAACTTGATACTTCCAACTAAAAATTTTTTCACAATCCAACAAAATTGAAGTTATTTTCATCTAAATTTAATCAAATATAGATCCTACAACAAAAATACTCGACAAAATCCAAAAAAATCGAAGTTGATTTCATATGAATTTATTAAAATTTGACACTTCCAACTAAAATTTTTTTTATAATCCAACAAAATTGAAGTTATTTTCATCTAAATTTAGTCAAATATAGATCCTACAACCAAAATACTCAACAAAATCCAAAAAAATCAAAGTTGATTTCAAATGATTTTATTAAAATTTGACAAAAATCTTGTCTACATACAAGAAAATTGAAGTTATTTTCATCTAAATTTAGTCAAATATAGATCCTACAACCAAAATAGTCATCAAAATCCAAAAAATCGAAGTTGATTTCAAATGATTTTATTAAAATTTGACCAAAATCTTGTCAAAATCCAAAAAATTGAAGTTATTTTCATCTAAATTTAGTCAAATATACATCCTACAACCAAAATACTCATCAAAATCCAAAAAAATCGAAGTTGATTTCAAATAAATTTATTAATATTTGACACTTCCAACTAAAATTTTTTTCATAATCCAACAAAATTGAAGTTATTTTCATCTAAATTTACTCAAATATAGATCCTACAACCAAAATACTCGACAAAATCCAAAAAAATCGAAGTTGATTTTATTTATTTATTTATTTATTTATTTATTTATTTATAAACGGACCGAAGCCCTCTTTACATAAATATTTAGACGTGAAGAAAAAGATCTTAACCTAATATTACAAAAGATAGACATGCCCAAATAAGAATAAAACTCATGGTACATAAGATATGACATTATCCGATAATGATACGTAACTGTCTTTTAAAAGTGTGCACAGACCCATTGAAGAAATCAATACTGTTATACAGAGTACTAGAGTCAGCAATAATTCGATTTATTGGATTAATTAGTCCATATGTAGATCTGGATTTAAGTGGTTGAAATCCTGCTCTAGATCTCAATACGCGTTCAGGTGCATAGAAATTGATTTGCATAAGAAGAGAGGGACAATCAATATGGTTATTGATTAAATTAAAAATAAATAAATGGTCAGATATTTTTCTACGTGCAGCTAATGTTTATATGAATTTATTAAAATTTGACACTTCCAACTAAAATTTTTTCATAATCCAACGAAATTGAAGTTATTTTCATCTAAATTTACTCAAATATAGAACCTACAACAAAAATACTCGACAAAATCCAAAAAAATCGAAGTTGATTTCAAATAAATTTAATAAAACTTGATACTTCCAACTAAATTTTTTTTCACAATCCAACAAAATTGAAGTTATTTTCATCTAAATTTAATCAAATATATATCCTACAACAAAAACACTCGACAAAATCCAAAAAAATCGAAGTTGATTTCAAATAAATTTATTAAAATTTGACACTTCCAACTAAAATTTTTTTCATAATCCAACAAAATTGAAGTTATTTTCATCTAAATTTACTCAAATATAGATCCTACAACCAAAATACGCAACAAAATCCAAAAAAATCGAAGTTGATTTCAAATGAATTTATTAAAATTTGACCAAAATCTTGTCAAAATCCAAAAAATTGAAGTTATTTTCATCTAAATTTACTCAAATATAGAACCTACAACAAAAATACTCAACAAAATCCAAAAAAATCGAAGTTGATTTCAAATAAATTTAATAAAACTTGATACTTCCAACTAAAATTTTTTTCACAATCCAACAAAATTGAAGTTATTTTCATCTAAATTTAATCAAATATAGATCCTACAACAAAAATACTCGACAAAATCCAAAAAAATCGAAGTTGATTTCAAATAAATTTATTAATATTTGACACTTCCAACTAAAATTTTTTTCATAATCCAACAAAATTGAAGTTATTTTCATCTAAATTTACTCAAATATAGATCCTACAACAAAAATACTCGACAAAATCCAAAAAAATCGAAGTTGATTTCATATGAATTTATTAAAATTTGACACTTCCAACTAAAATTTTTTTTATAATCCAACAAAATTGAAGTTATTTTCATCTAAATTTAGTCAAATATAGATCCTACAACCAAAATACTCATCAAAATCCAAAAAAATCGAAGTTGATTTCAAATGAATTTATTAAAATTTGACAAAAATCTTGTCTACATCCAAGAAAATTGAAGTTATTTTCATCTAAATTTACTCAAATATAGATCCTACAACCAAAATACTCATCAAAATCCAAAAAAATCGAAGTTGATTTCAAATGAATTTATTAAAATTTGACAAAAATCTTGTCTACATCCAAGAAAATTGAAGTTATTTTCATCTAAATTTAGTCAAATATAGATCCTACAACCAAAATACTCGACAAAATCCAAAAAAATCGAAGTTGATTTCAAATAAATTTAATAAAACTTGATACTTCCAACTAAAATTTTTTTCACAATCCAACAAAATTGAAGTTATTTTCATCTAAATTTACTCAAATATAGAACCTACAACAAAAATACTCAACAAAATCCAAAAAAATCGAAGTTGATTTCAAATAAATTTAATAAAACTTGATACTTCCAACTAAAATTTTTTTCATAATCCAACAAAATTGAATTTATTTTCATCTAAATTTACTCAAATATAGATCCTATAACCAAAATACGCAACAAAATCCAAAAAAATCGAAGTTGATTTCAAATGAATTTATTAAAATTTGACCAAAATCTTGTCAAAATCCAAAAAATTGAAGTTATGTTCATCTAAATTTACTCAAATATAGATCCTACAACCAAAATACTCGACAAAATCCAAAAAAATCGAAGTTGATTTTATTTATTTATTTATTTATTTATTTATTTATTTATTTATAAACGGACCGAAGCCCTCTTTACATAAATATTTAGACGTGAAGAAAAAGATCTTAACCTAATATTACAAAAGATAGACATGCCCAAATAAGAATAAAACTCATGGTACATAAGATATGACATTATCCGATAATGATACGTAACTGTCTTTTAAAAGTGTGCACAGACCCATTGAAGAAATCAATACTGTTATACAGAGTACTAGAGTCAGCAATAATTCGATTTATTGGATTAATTAGTCCATATGTAGATCTGGATTTAAGTGGTTGAAATCCTGCTCTAGATCTCAATACGCGTTCAGGTGCATAGAAATTGATTTGCATAAGAAGAGAGGGACAATCAATATGGTTATTGATTAAATTAAAAATAAATAAATGGTCAGATATTTTTCTACGTGCAGCTAATGTTTATATGAATTTATTAAAATTTGACACTTCCAACTAAAATTTTTTCATAATCCAACGAAATGGAAGTTATTTTCATCTAAATTTACTCAAATATAGAACCTACAACAAAAATACTCAACAAAATCCAAAAAAATCGAAGTTGATTTCAAATAAATTTAATAAAACTTGATACTTCCAACTAAAATTTTTTTCACAATCCAACAAAATTGAAGTTATTTTCATCTAAATTTAATCAAATATAGATCCTACAACAAAAATACTCGACAAAATCCAAAAAAATCGAAGTTGATTTCAAATAAATTTATTAATATTTGACACTTCCAACTAAAATTTTTTTCATAATCCAACAAAATTGAAGTTATTTTCATCTAAATTTACTCAAATATAGATCCTACAACAAAAATACTCGACAAAATAAAAAAAAATCGAAGTTGATTTCATATGAATTTATTAAAATTTGACACTTCCAACTAAAATTTTTTTTATAATCCAACAAAATTGAAGTTATTTTCATCTAAATTTAGTCAAATATAGATCCTACAACCAAAATACTCAACAAAATCCAAAAAAATCAAAGTTGATTTCAAATGATTTTATTAAAATTTGACAAAAATCTTGTCTACATACAAGAAAATTGAAGTTATTTTCATCTAAATTTAGTCAAATATAGATCCTACAACCAAAATAGTCATCAAAATCCAAAAAAAATCGAAGTTGATTTCAAATGATTTTATTAAAATTTGACCAAAATCTTGTCAAAATCCAAAAAATTGAAGTTATTTTCATCTAAATTTAGTCAAATATACATCCTACAACCAAAATACTCATCAAAATCCAAAAAAATCGAAGTTGATTTTATATGAAATTATTAAAATTTGACACTTCCAACTAAAATTTTTTCATAATCCAACGAAATTGAAGTTATTTTCATCTAAATTTACTCAAATATAGAACCTACAACAAAAATACTCAACAAAATCCAAAAAAATCGAAGTTGATTTCAAATAAATTTAATAAAACTTGATACTTCCAACTAAAATTTTTTTCATAATCCAACAAAATTGAATTTATTTTCATCTAAATTTACTCAAATATAGATCCTATAACCAAAATACGCAACAAAATCCAAAAAAATCGAAGTTGATTTCAAATGAATTTATTAAAATTTGACCAAAATCTTGTCAAAATCCAAAAAATTGAAGTTATGTTCATCTAAATTTACTCAAATATAGATCCTACAACAAAAATACTGAACAAAATCCAAAAAAATCGAAGTTGATTTCAAATAAATTTATTAAAATTTGACACTTCCAACTAAATTTTTTTTCATAATCCAACAAAATTAAATTTATTTTCATCTAAATTTACTCAAATATAGATCCTACAACAAAAATACTCAACAAAATCCAAAATAATCGAAGTTGATTTCAAATAAATTTAATAAAACTTGATACTTCCAACTAAAAATTTTTTCACAATCCAACAAAATTGAAGTTATTTTCATCTAAATTTAATCAAATATAGATCCTACAACAAAAATACTCGACAAAATCCAAAAAAATCGAAGTTGATTTCATATGAATTTATTAAAATTTGACACTTCCAACTAAAATTTTTTCACAATCCAACAAAATTGAAGTTATTTTCATCTAAATTTAGTCAAATATAGATCCTACAACCAAAATAGTCATCAAAATCCAAAAAATCGAAGTTGATTTCAAATGATTTTATTAAAATTTGACCAAAATCTTGTCAAAATCCAAAAAATTGAAGTTATTTTCATCTAAATTTAGTCAAATATACATCCTACAACCAAAATACTCATCAAAATCCAAAAAAATCGAAGTTGATTTCAAATAAATTTATTAATATTTGACACTTCCAACTAAAATTTTTTTCATAATCCAACAAAATTGAAGTTATTTTCATCTAAATTTACTCAAATATAGATCCTACAACCAAAATACTCGACAAAATCCAAAAAAATCGAAGTTGATTTTATTTATTTATTTATTTATTTATTTATTTATTTATAAACGGACCGAAGCCCTCTTTACATAAATATTTAGACGTGAAGAAAAAGATCTTAACCTAATATTACAAAAGATAGACATGCCCAAATAAGAATAAAACTCATGGTACATAAGATATGACATTATCCGATAATGATACGTAACTGTCTTTTAAAAGTGTGCACAGACCCATTGAAGAAATCAATACTGTTATACAGAGTACTAGAGTCAGCAATAATTCGATTTATTGGATTAATTAGTCCATATGTAGATCTGGATTTAAGTGGTTGAAATCCTGCTCTAGATCTCAATACGCGTTCAGGTGCATAGAAATTGATTTGCATAAGAAGAGAGGGACAATCAATATGGTTATTGATTAAATTAAAAATAAATAAATGGTCAGATATTTTTCTACGTGCAGCTAATGTTTATATGAATTTATTAAAATTTGACACTTCCAACTAAAATTTTTTCATAATCCAACGAAATTGAAGTTATTTTCATCTAAATTTACTCAAATATAGAACCTACAACAAAAATACTCAACAAAATCCAAAAAAATCGAAGTTGATTTCAAATAAATTTAATAAAACTTGATACTTCCAACTAAATTTTTTTTCACAATCCAACAAAATTGAAGTTATTTTCATCTAAATTTAATCAAATATAGATCCTACAACAAAAACACTCGACAAAATCCAAAAAAATCGAAGTTGATTTCAAATAAATTTATTAAAATTTGACACTTCCAACTAAAATTTTTTTCATAATCCAACAAAATTGAAGTTATTTTCATCTAAATTTACTCAAATATAGATCCTACAACCAAAATACGCAACAAAATCCAAAAAAATCGAAGTTGATTTCAAATGAATTTATTAAAATTTGACCAAAATCTTGTCAAAATCCAAAAAATTGAAGTTATTTTCATCTAAATTTACTCAAATATAGAACCTACAACAAAAATACTCAACAAAATCCAAAAAAATCGAAGTTGATTTCAAATAAATTTAATAAAACTTGATACTTCCAACTAAAATTTTTTTCACAATCCAACAAAATTGAAGTTATTTTCATCTAAATTTAATCAAATATAGATCCTACAACAAAAATACTCGACAAAATCCAAAAAAATCGAAGTTGATTTCAAATAAATTTATTAATATTTGACACTTCCAACTAAAATTTTTTTTATAATCCAACAAAATTGAAGTTATTTTCATCTAAATTTAGTCAAATATAGATCCTACAACCAAAATACTCAACAAAATCCAAAAAAATCAAAGTTGATTTCAAATGATTTTATTAAAATTTGACAAAAATCTTGTCTACATACAAGAAAATTGAAGTTATTTTCATCTAAATTTAGTCAAATATAGATCCTACAACCAAAATAGTCATCAAAATCCAAAAAAAATCGAAGTTGATTTCAAATGATTTTATTAAAATTTGACCAAAATCTTGTCAAAATCCAAAAAATTGAAGTTATTTTCATCTAAATTTAGTCAAATATACATCCTACAACCAAAATACTCATCAAAATCCAAAAAAATCGAAGTTGATTTTATATGAAATTATTAAAATTTGACACTTCCAACTAAAATTTTTTCATAATCCAACGAAATTGAAGTTATTTTCATCTAAATTTACTCAAATATAGAACCTACAACAAAAATACTCAACAAAATCCAAAAAAATCGAAGTTGATTTCAAATAAATTTAATAAAACTTGATACTTCCAACTAAAATTTTTTTCATAATCCAACAAAATTGAATTTATTTTCATCTAAATTTACTCAAATATAGATCCTATAACCAAAATACGCAACAAAATCCAAAAAAATCGAAGTTGATTTCAAATGAATTTATTAAAATTTGACCAAAATCTTGTCAAAATCCAAAAAATTGAAGTTATGTTCATCTAAATTTACTCAAATATAGATCCTACAACAAAAATACTCAACAAAATCCAAAAAAATCGAAGTTGATTTCAAATAAATTTATTAAAATTTGACACTTCCAACTAAATTTTTTTTCATAATCCAACAAAATTAAATTTATTTTCATCTAAATTTACTCAAATATAGAACCTACAACAAAAATACTCAACAAAATCCAAAAAAATCGAAGTTGATTTCAAATAAATTTAATAAAACTTGATACTTCCAACTAAAATTTTTTTCACAATCCAACAAAATTGAAGTTATTTTCATCTAAATTTAATCAAATATAGATCCTACAACAAAAATACTCGACAAAATCCAAAAAAATCGAAGTTGATTTCAAATAAATTTATTAATATTTGACACTTCCAACTAAAATTTTTTTCATAATCCAACAAAATTGAAGTTATTTTCATCTAAATTTACTCAAATATAGATCCTACAACAAAAATACTCGACAAAATCCAAAAAAATCGAAGTTGATTTCATATGAATTTATTAAAATTTGACACTTCCAACTAAAATTTTTTTTATAATCCAACAAAATTGAAGTTATTTTCATCTAAATTTAGTCAAATATAGATCCTACAACCAAAATACTCATCAAAATCCAAAAAAATCGAAGTTGATTTCAAATGAATTTATTAAAATTTGACAAAAATCTTGTCTACATCCAAGAAAATTGAAGTTATTTTCATCTAAATTTACTCAAATATAGATCCTACAACCAAAATACTCATCAAAATCCAAAAAAATCGAAGTTGATTTCAAATGAATTTATTAAAATTTGACAAAAATCTTGTCTACATCCAAGAAAATTGAAGTTATTTTCATCTAAATTTAGTCAAATATAGATCCTACAACCAAAATACTCGACAAAATCCAAAAAAATCGAAGTTGATTTCAAATGAATTTATTAAAATTTGACCAAAATCTTGTCAAAATCCAAAAAATTGAAGTTATGTTCATCTAAATTTACTCAAATATAGATCCTACAACAAAAATACTCAACAAAATCCAAAAAAATCGAAGTTGATTTCAAATAAATTTATTAAAATTTGACACTTCCAACTAAATTTTTTTTCATAATCCAACAAAATTAAATTTATTTTCATCTAAATTTACTCAAATATAGATCCTACAACAAAAATACTCAACAAAATCCAAAATAATCGAAGTTGATTTCAAATAAATTTAATAAAACTTGATACTTCCAACTAAAAATTTTTTCACAATCCAACAAAATTGAAGTTATTTTCATCTAAATTTAATCAAATATAGATCCTACAACAAAAATACTCGACAAAATCCAAAAAAATCGAAGTTGATTTCATATGAATTTATTAAAATTTGACACTTCCAACTAAAATTTTTTTTATAATCCAACAAAATTGAAGTTATTTTCATCTAAATTTAGTCAAATATAGATCCTACAACCAAAATACTCAACAAAATCCAAAAAAATCAAAGTTGATTTCAAATGATTTTATTAAAATTTGACAAAAATCTTGTCTACATACAAGAAAATTGAAGTTATTTTCATCTAAATTTAGTCAAATATAGATCCTACAACCAAAATAGTCATCAAAATCCAAAAAATCGAAGTTGATTTCAAATGATTTTATTAAAATTTGACCAAAATCTTGTCAAAATCCAAAAAATTGAAGTTATTTTCATCTAAATTTAGTCAAATATACATCCTACAACCAAAATACTCATCAAAATCCAAAAAAATCGAAGTTGATTTTATATGAAATTATTAAAATTTGACACTTCCAACTAAAATTTTTTCATAATCCAACGAAATTGAAGTTATTTTCATCTAAATTTACTCAAATATAGAACCTACAACAAAAATACTCAACAAAATCCAAAAAAATCGAAGTTGATTTCAAATAAATTTAATAAAACTTGATACTTCCAACTAAAATTTTTTTCACAATCCAACAAAATTGAAGTTATTTTCATCTAAATTTACTCAAATATGGATCCTACAACAAAAATACTCAACAAAATCCAAAATAATCGAAGTTGATTTCAAATAAATTTAATAAAACTTGATACTTCCAACTAAAATTTTTTACACAATCCAACAAAATTGAAGTTATTTTCATCTAAATTTAATCAAATATAGATCCTACAACAAAACTACTCGACAAAATCCAAAAAAATCGAAGTTGATTTCATATGAATTTATTAAAATTTGACACTTCCAACTAAAATTTTTTTTATAATCCAACAAAATTGAAGTTATTTTCATCTAAATTTACTCAAATATAGATCCTACAACCAAAATACTCATCAAAATCCAAAAAAATCGAAGTTGATTTCAAATGAATTTATTAAAATTTGACAAAAATCTTGTCAAAATCCAAAAAATTGAATTTATTTTCATCTAAATTTAGTTAAATATACATCCTACAACCAAAATACTCATCAAAATCCAAAAAAATCGAAGTTGATTTCAAATAAATTTATTAAAATTTGACACTTCCAACTAAAATTTTTTTCATGATCCAACAAAATTGAAGTTATTTTCATCTAAATTTACTCAAATATAGATCCTACAACCAAAATACTCAACAAAATCCAAAAAAATCAAAGTTGATTTCAAATGATTTTATTAAAATTTGACAAAAATCTTGTCTACATACAAGAAAATTGAAGTTATTTTCATCTAAATTTAGTCAAATATAGATCCTACAACCAAAATAGTCATCAAAATCCAAAAAATCGAAGTTGATTTCAAATGATTTTATTAAAATTTGACCAAAATCTTGTCAAAATCCAAAAAAATTAATTTATTTTCATCTAAATTTAGTCAAATATACATCCTACAACCAAAATACTCATCAAAATCCAAAAAAATCGAAGTTGATTTCAAATAAATTTATTAAAATTTGACACTTCCAACTAAATTTTTTTTCATAATCCAACAAATTTGAAGTTATTTTCATCTAAATTTACTCAAATATAGATCCTACAACCAAAATACTCAACAAAATAAAAAAAAATCGAAGTTGATTTCAAATGAATTTATTAAAATTTGACCAAAATCTTGTCAAAATCCAAGAAAATTGAAGTTATTTTCATCTAAATTTAGTCAAATATACATCCTACAACCAAAATACTCATCAAAATCCAAAAAAATCGAAGTTGATTTTATATGAAATTATTAAAATTTGACACTTCCAACTAAAATTTTTTCATAATCCAACGAAATTGAAGTTATTTTCATCTAAATTTACTCAAATATAGAACCTACAACAAAAATACTCAACAAAATCCAAAAAAATCGAAGTTGATTTCAAATAAATTTAATAAAACTTGATACTTCCAACTAAAATTTTTTTCACAATCCAACAAAATTGAAGTTATTTTCATCTAAATTTACTCAAATATGGATCCTACAACAAAAATACTCAACAAAATCCAAAATAATCGAAGTTGATTTCAAATAAATTTAATAAAACTTGATACTTCCAACTAAAATTTTTTACACAATCCAACAAAATTGAAGTTATTTTCATCTAAATTTAATCAAATATAGATCCTACAACAAAACTACTCGACAAAATCCAAAAAAATCGAAGTTGATTTCATATGAATTTATTAAAATTTGACACTTCCAACTAAAATTTTTTTTATAATCCAACAAAATTGAAGTTATTTTCATCTAAATTTACTCAAATATAGATCCTACAACCAAAATACTCATCAAAATCCAAAAAAATCGAAGTTGATTTCAAATGAATTTATTAAAATTTGACAAAAATCTTGTCAAAATCCAAAAAATTGAATTTATTTTCATCTAAATTTAGTTAAATATACATCCTACAACCAAAATACTCATCAAAATCCAAAAAAATCGAAGTTGATTTCAAATAAATTTATTAAAATTTGACACTTCCAACTAAAATTTTTTTCATGATCCAACAAAATTGAAGTTATTTTCATCTAAATTTACTCAAATATAGATCCTACAACCAAAATACTCAACAAAATAAAAAAAAATCGAAGTTGATTTCAAATGAATATATTAAAATTTGACCAAAATCTTGTCAAAATCCAAGAAAATTGAAGTTATTTTAATCTAAATTTAGTCAAATATAGATCCTACAACCAAAATACTCGACAAAATCCAAAAAAATCGAAGTTGATTTTATTTATTTATTTATTTATTTATTTATTTATAAACGGACCGAAGCCCTCTTTACATAAATATTTAGACGTGAAGAAAAAGATCTTAACCTAATATTACAAAAGATAGACATGCCCAAATAAGAATAAAACTCATGGTACATAAGATATGACATTATCCGATAATGATACGTAACTGTCTTTTAAAAGTGTGCACAGACCCATTGAAGAAATCAATACTGTTATACAGAGTACTAGAGTCAGCAATAATTCGATTTATTGGATTAATTAGTCCATATGTAGATCTGGATTTAAGTGGTTGAAATCCTGCTCTAGATCTCAATACGCGTTCAGGTGCATAGAAATTGATTTGCATAAGAAGAGAGGGACAATCAATATGGTTATTGATTAAATTAATAATAAATAAATGGTCAGATATTTTTCTACGTGCAGCTAATGTTTATATGAATTTATTAAAATTTGACACTTCCAACTAAAATTTTTTCATAATCCAACGAAATGGAAGTTATTTTCATCTAAATTTACTCAAATATAGAACCTACAACAAAAATACTCAACAAAATCCAAAAAAATCGAAGTTGATTTCAAATAAATTTAATAAAACTTGATACTTCCAACTAAAATTTTTTTCACAATCCAACAAAATTGAAGTTATTTTCATCTAAATTTAATCAAATATAGATCCTACAACAAAAATACTCGACAAAATCCAAAAAAATCGAAGTTGATTTCAAATAAATTTATTAATATTTGACACTTCCAACTAAAATTTTTTTCATAATCCAACAAAATTGAAGTTATTTTCATCTAAATTTACTCAAATATAGATCCTACAACAAAAATACTCGACAAAATAAAAAAAAATCGAAGTTGATTTCATATGAATTTATTAAAATTTGACACTTCCAACTAAAATTTTTTTTATAATCCAACAAAATTGAAGTTATTTTCATCTAAATTTAGTCAAATATAGATCCTACAACCAAAATACTCAACAAAATCCAAAAAAATCAAAGTTGATTTCAAATGATTTTATTAAAATTTGACAAAAATCTTGTCTACATACAAGAAAATTGAAGTTATTTTCATCTAAATTTAGTCAAATATAGATCCTACAACCAAAATAGTCATCAAAATCCAAAAAATCGAAGTTGATTTCAAATGATTTTATTAAAATTTGACCAAAATCTTGTCAAAATCCAAAAAATTGAAGTTATTTTCATCTAAATTTACTCAAATATAGAACCTACAACAAAAATACTCAACAAAATCCAAAAAAATCGAAGTTGATTTCAAATAAATTTAATAAAACTTGATACTTCCAACTAAAATTTTTTTCATAATCCAACAAAATTGAATTTATTTTCATCTAAATTTACTCAAATATAGATCCTACAACCAAAATACGCAACAAAATCCAAAAAAATCGAAGTTGATTTCAAATGAATTTATTAAAATTTGACCAAAATCTTGTCAAAATCCAAAAAATTGAAGTTATGTTCATCTAAATTTACTCAAATATAGATCCTACAACAAAAATACTCAACAAAATCCAAAATAATCGAAGTTGATTTCAAATAAATTTAATAAAACTTGATACTTCCAACTAAAAATTTTTTCACAATCCAACAAAATTGAAGTTATTTTCATCTAAATTTAATCAAATATAGATCCTACAACAAAAATACTCGACAAAAATCCAAAAAAATCGAAGTTGATTTCATATGAATTTATTAAAATTTGACACTTCCAACTAAAATTTTTTTTATAATCCAACAAAATTGAAGATATTTTCATTTAATTTAGTCAAATATAGATCCTACAATCAAAATACTCATCAAAATCCAAAAAATCGAAGTTGATTTCAAATGATTTTATTAAAATTTGACAAAAATCTTGTCTACATACAAGAAAATTGTAGTTATTTTCATCTAAATTTAGTCAAATATAGATCCTACAACCAAAATAGTCATCAAAATCCAAAAAATCGAAGTTGATTTCAAATGATTTTATTAAAATTTGACCAAAATCTTGTCAAAATCCAAAAAATTGAAGTTATTTTCATCTAAATTTAGTCAAATATACATCCTACAACCAAAATACTCATTAAAATCCAAAAAAATCGAAGTTGATTTTATATGAAATTATTAAAATTTGACACTTCCAACTAAAGTTTTTTCATAATCCAACGAAATTGAAGTTATTTTTATCTAAATTTACTCAAATATAGACCCTACAACAAAAATACTCGACAAAATCCAAAAAAATCGAAGTTGATTTCATATGAATTTATTAAAATTTGACACTTCCAACTAAAATTTTTTTTATAATCCAACAAAATTGAAGTTATTTTAATCTAAATTTAGTAAAATATAGATCCTACAACCAAAATACTCATCAAAATCCAAAAAAATCGAAGTTGATTTCAAATGAATTTATTAAAATTTGACAAAAATCTTGTTTACATCCAAGAAAATTGAAGTTATTTTCATCTAAATTTACTCAAATATAGATCCTACAACCAAAATAGTCATCAAAATCCAAAAAATCGAAGTTGATTTCAAATGATTTTATTAAAATTTGACCAAAATCTTGTCAAAATCCAAAAAAATTAATTTATTTTCATCTAAATTTAGTCAAATATACATCCTACAACCAAAATACTCATCAAAATCCAAAAAAATCGAAGTTGATTTCAAATAAATTTATTAAAATTTGACACTTCCAACTAAATTTTTTTTCATAATCCAACAAATTTGAAGTTATTTTCATCTAAATTTACTCAAATATAGATCCTACAACCAAAATACTCAACAAAATAAAAAAAAATCGAAGTTGATTTCAAATGAATTTATTAAAATTTGACCAAAATCTTGTCAAAATCCAAGAAAATTGAAGTTATTTTCATCTAAATTTAGTCAAATATACATCCTACAACCAAAATACTCATCAAAATCCAAAAAAATCGAAGTTGATTTTATATGAAATTATTAAAATTTGACACTTCCAACTAAAATTTTTTCATAATCCAACGAAATTGAAGTTATTTTCATCTAAATTTACTCAAATATAGAACCTACAACAAAAATACTCAACAAAATCCAAAAAAATCGAAGTTGATTTCAAATAAATTTAATAAAACTTGATACTTCCAACTAAAATTTTTTTCACAATCCAACAAAATTGAAGTTATTTTCATCTAAATTTACTCAAATATGGATCCTACAACAAAAATACTCAACAAAATCCAAAATAATCGAAGTTGATTTCAAATAAATTTAATAAAACTTGATACTTCCAACTAAAATTTTTTACACAATCCAACAAAATTGAAGTTATTTTCATCTAAATTTAATCAAATATAGTTCCTACAACAAAACTACTCGACAAAATCCAAAAAAATCGAAGTTGATTTCATATGAATTTATTAAAATTTGACACTTCCAACTAAAATTTTTTTTATAATCCAACAAAATTGAAGTTATTTTCATCTAAATTTACTCAAATATAGATCCTACAACCAAAATACTCATCAAAATCCAAAAAAATCGAAGTTGATTTCAAATGAATTTATTAAAATTTGACAAAAATCTTGTCAAAATCCAAAAAATTGAATTTATTTTCATCTAAATTTAGTTAAATATACATCCTACAACCAAAATACTCATCAAAATCCAAAAAAATCGAAGTTGATTTCAAATAAATTTATTAAAATTTGACACTTCCAACTAAAATTTTTTTCATGATCCAACAAAATTGAAGTTATTTTCATCTAAATTTACTCAAATATAGATCCTACAACCAAAATACTCAACAAAATAAAAAAAAATCGAAGTTGATTTCAAATGAATATATTAAAATTTGACCAAAATCTTGTCAAAATCCAAGAAAATTGAAGTTATTTTAATCTAAATTTAGTCAAATATAGATCCTACAACCAAAATACTCGACAAAATCCAAAAAAATCGAAGTTGATTTTATTTATTTATTTATTTATTTATTTATTTATTTATTTATTTATTTATTTATTTATTTATTTATAAACGGACCGAAGCCCTCTTTACATAAATATTTAGACGTGAAGAAAAAGATCTTAACCTAATATTACAAAAGATAGACATGCCCAAATAAGAATAAAACTCATGGTACATAAGATATGACATTATCCGATAATGATACGTAACTGTCTTTTAAAAGTGTGCACAGACCCATTGAAGAAATCAATACTGTTATACAGAGTACTAGAGTCAGCAATAATTCGATTTATTGGATTAATTAGTCCATATGTAGATCTGGATTTAAGTGGTTGAAATCCTGCTCTAGATCTCAATACGCGTTCAGGTGCATAGAAATTGATTTGCATAAGAAGAGAGGGACAATCAATATGGTTATTGATTAAATTAAAAATAAATAAATGGTCAGATATTTTTCTACGTGCAGCTAATGTTTATATGAATTTATTAAAATTTGACACTTCCAACTAAAATTTTTTCATAATCCAACGAAATGGAAGTTATTTTCATCTAAATTTACTCAAATATAGAACCTACAACAAAAATACTCAACAAAATCCAAAAAAATCGAAGTTGATTTCAAATAAATTTAATAAAACTTGATACTTCCAACTAAAATTTTTTTCACAATCCAACAAAATTGAAGTTATTTTCATCTAAATTTAATCAAATATAGATCCTACAACAAAAATACTCGACAAAATCCAAAAAAATCGAAGTTGATTTCAAATAAATTTATTAATATTTGACACTTCCAACTAAAATTTTTTTCATAATCCAACAAAATTGAAGTTATTTTCATCTAAATTTACTCAAATATAGATCCTACAACAAAAATACTCGACAAAATAAAAAAAAATCGAAGTTGATTTCATATGAATTTATTAAAATTTGACACTTCCAACTAAAATTTTTTTTATAATCCAACAAAATTGAAGTTATTTTCATCTAAATTTAGTCAAATATAGATCCTACAACCAAAATACTCAACAAAATCCAAAAAAATCAAAGTTGATTTCAAATGATTTTATTAAAATTTGACAAAAATCTTGTCTACATACAAGAAAATTGAAGTTATTTTCATCTAAATTTAGTCAAATATAGATCCTACAACCAAAATAGTCATCAAAATCCAAAAAATCGAAGTTGATTTCAAATGATTTTATTAAAATTTGACCAAAATCTTGTCAAAATCCAAAAAATTGAAGTTATTTTCATCTAAATTTACTCAAATATAGAACCTACAACAAAAATACTCAACAAAATCCAAAAAAATCGAAGTTGATTTCAAATAAATTTAATAAAACTTGATACTTCCAACTAAAATTTTTTTCATAATCCAACAAAATTGAATTTATTTTCATCTAAATTTACTCAAATATAGATCCTACAACCAAAATACGCAACAAAATCCAAAAAAATCGAAGTTGATTTCAAATGAATTTATTAAAATTTGACCAAAATCTTGTCAAAATCCAAAAAATTGAAGTTATGTTCATCTAAATTTACTCAAATATAGATCCTACAACAAAAATACTCAACAAAATCCAAAAAAATCGAAGTTGATTTCAAATAAATTTATTAAAATTTGACACTTCCAACTAAATTTTTTTTCATAATCCAACAAAATTAAATTTATTTTCATCTAAATTTACTCAAATATAGATCCTACAACAAAAATACTCAACAAAATCCAAAATAATCGAAGTTGATTTCAAATAAATTTAACAAAACTTGATACTTCCAACTAAAAATTTTTTCACAATCCAACAAAATTGAAGTTATTTTCATCTAAATTTAATCAAATATAGATCCTACAACAAAAATACTCGACAAAAATCCAAAAAAATCGAAGTTGATTTCATATGAATTTATTAAAATTTGACACTTCCAACTAAAATTTTTTTTATAATCCAACAAAATTGAAGATATTTTCATTTAATTTAGTCAAATATAGATCCTACAATCAAAATACTCATCAAAATCCAAAAAATCGAAGTTGATTTCAAATGATTTTATTAAAATTTGACAAAAATCTTGTCTACATACAAGAAAATTGTAGTTATTTTCATCTAAATTTAGTCAAATATAGATCCTACAACCAAAATAGTCATCAAAATCCAAAAAATCGAAGTTGATTTCAAATGATTTTATTAAAATTTGACCAAAATCTTGTCAAAATCCAAAAAATTGAAGTTATTTTCATCTAAATTTAGTCAAATATACATCCTACAACCAAAATACTCATTAAAATCCAAAAAAATCGAAGTTGATTTTATATGAAATTATTAAAATTTGACACTTCCAACTAAAGTTTTTTCATAATCCAACGAAATTGAAGTTATTTTTATCTAAATTTACTCAAATATAGACCCTACAACAAAAATACTCGACAAAATCCAAAAAAATCGAAGTTGATTTCATATGAATTTATTAAAATTTGACACTTCCAACTAAAATTTTTTTTATAATCCAACAAAATTGAAGTTATTTTAATCTAAATTTAGTAAAATATAGATCCTACAACCAAAATACTCATCAAAATCCAAAAAAATCGAAGTTGATTTCAAATGAATTTATTAAAATTTGACAAAAATCTTGTTTACATCCAAGAAAATTGAAGTTATTTTCATCTAAATTTACTCAAATATAGATCCTACAACCAAAATAGTCATCAAAATCCAAAAAATCGAAGTTGATTTCAAATGATTTTATTAAAATTTGACCAAAATCTTGTCAAAATCCAAAAAAATTAATTTATTTTCATCTAAATTTAGTCAAATATACATCCTACAACCAAAATACTCATCAAAATCCAAAAAAATCGAAGTTGATTTCAAATAAATTTATTAAAATTTGACACTTCCAACTAAATTTTTTTTCATAATCCAACAAATTTGAAGTTATTTTCATCTAAATTTACTCAAATATAGATCCTACAACCAAAATACTCAACAAAATAAAAAAAAATCGAAGTTGATTTCAAATGAATTTATTAAAATTTGACCAAAATCTTGTCAAAATCCAAAAAATTGAAGTTATGTTCATCTAAATTTACTCAAATATAGATCCTACAACAAAAATACTCAACAAAATCCAAAAAAATCGAAGTTGATTTCAAATAAATTTATTAAAATTTGACACTTCCAACTAAATTTTTTTTCATAATCCAACAAAATTAAATTTATTTTCATCTAAATTTACTCAAATATAGATCCTACAACAAAAATACTCAACAAAATCCAAAATAATCGAAGTTGATTTCAAATAAATTTAACAAAACTTGATACTTCCAACTAAAAATTTTTTCACAATCCAACAAAATTGAAGTTATTTTCATCTAAATTTAATCAAATATAGATCCTACAACAAAAATACTCGACAAAAATCCAAAAAAATCGAAGTTGATTTCATATGAATTTATTAAAATTTGACACTTCCAACTAAAATTTTTTTTATAATCCAACAAAATTGAAGATATTTTCATTTAATTTAGTCAAATATAGATCCTACAATCAAAATACTCATCAAAATCCAAAAAATCGAAGTTGATTTCAAATGATTTTATTAAAATTTGACAAAAATCTTGTCTACATACAAGAAAATTGTAGTTATTTTCATCTAAATTTAGTCAAATATAGATCCTACAACCAAAATAGTCATCAAAATCCAAAAAATCGAAGTTGATTTCCAATGATTTTATTAAAATTTGACCAAAATCTTGTCAAAATCCAAAAAATTGAAGTTATTTTCATCTAAATTTAGTCAAATATACATCCTACAACCAAAATACTCATTAAAATCCAAAAAAATCGAAGTTGATTTTATATGAAATTATTAAAATTTGACACTTCCAACTAAAGTTTTTTCATAATCCAACGAAATTGAAGTTATTTTTATCTAAATTTACTCAAATATAGACCCTACAACAAAAATACTCGACAAAATCCAAAAAAATCGAAGTTAATTTCATATGAATTTATTAAAATTTGACACTTCCAACTAAAATTTTTTTTATAATCCAACAAAATTGAAGTTATTTTAATCTAAATTTAGTAAAATATAGATCCTACAACCAAAATACTCATCAAAATCCAAAAAAATCGAAGTTGATTTCAAATGAATTTATTAAAATTTGACCAAAATCTTGTTTACATCCAAGAAAATTGAAGTTATTTTCATCTAAATTTACTCAAATATAGATCCTACAACCAAAATAGTCATCAAAATCCAAAAAATCGAAGTTGATTTCAAATGATTTTATTAAAATTTGACCAAAATCTTGTCAAAATCCAAAAAAATTAATTTATTTTCATCTAAATTTAGTCAAATATACATCCTACAACCAAAATACTCATCAAAATCCAAAAAAATCGAAGTTGATTTCAAATAAATTTATTAAAATTTGACACTTCCAACTAAATTTTTTTTCATAATCCAACAAATTTGAAGTTATTTTCATCTAAATTTACTCAAATATAGATCCTACAACCAAAATACTCAACAAAATAAAAAAAAATCGAAGTTGATTTCAAATGAATTTATTAAAATTTGACCAAAATCTTGTCAAAATCCAAGAAAATTGAAGTTATTTTCATCTAAATTTAGTCAAATATACATCCTACAACCAAAATACTCATCAAAATCCAAAAAAATCGAAGTTGATTTTATATGAAATTATTAAAATTTGACACTTCCAACTAAAATTTTTTCATAATCCAACGAAATTGAAGTTATTTTCATCTAAATTTACTCAAATATAGAACCTACAACAAAAATACTCAACAAAATCCAAAAAAATCGAAGTTGATTTCAAATAAATTTAATAAAACTTGATACTTCCAACTAAAATTTTTTTCACAATCCAACAAAATTGAAGTTATTTTCATCTAAATTTACTCAAATATGGATCCTACAACAAAAATACTCAACAAAATCCAAAATAATCGAAGTTGATTTCAAATAAATTTAATAAAACTTGATACTTCCAACTAAAATTTTTTACACAATCCAACAAAATTGAAGTTATTTTCATCTAAATTTAATCAAATATAGATCCTACAACAAAACTACTCGACAAAATCCAAAAAAATCGAAGTTGATTTCATATGAATTTATTAAAATTTGACACTTCCAACTAAAATTTTTTTTATAATCCAACAAAATTGAAGTTATTTTCATCTAAATTTACTCAAATATAGATCCTACAACCAAAATACTCATCAAAATCCAAAAAAATCGAAGTTGATTTCAAATGAATTTATTAAAATTTGACAAAAATCTTGTCAAAATCCAAAAAATTGAATTTATTTTCATCTAAATTTAGTTAAATATACATCCTACAACCAAAATACTCATCAAAATCCAAAAAAATCGAAGTTGATTTCAAATAAATTTATTAAAATTTGACACTTCCAACTAAAATTTTTTTCATGATCCAACAAAATTGAAGTTATTTTCATCTAAATTTACTCAAATATAGATCCTACAACCAAAATACTCAACAAAATAAAAAAAAATCGAAGTTGATTTCAAATGAATATATTAAAATTTGACCAAAATCTTGTCAAAATCCAAGAAAATTGAAGTTATTTTAATCTAAATTTAGTCAAATATAGATCCTACAACCAAAATACTCGACAAAATCCAAAAAAATCGAAGTTGATTTTATTTATTTATTTATTTATTTATTTATTTATTTATTTATAAACGGACCGAAGCCCTCTTTACATAAATATTTAGACGTGAAGAAAAAGATCTTAACCTAATATTACAAAAGATAGACATGCCCAAATAAGAATAAAACTCATGGTACATAAGATATGACATTATCCGATAATGATACGTAACTGTCTTTTAAAAGTGTGCACAGACCCATTGAAGAAATCAATACTGTTATACAGAGTACTAGAGTCAGCAATAATTCGATTTATTGGATTAATTAGTCCATATGTAGATCTGGATTTAAGTGGTTGAAATCCTGCTCTAGATCTCAATACGCGTTCAGGTGCATAGAAATTGATTTGCATAAGAAGAGAGGGACAATCAATATGGTTATTGATTAAATTAAAAATAAATAAATGGTCAGATATTTTTCTACGTGCAGCTAATGTTTATATGAATTTATTAAAATTTGACACTTCCAACTAAAATTTTTTCATAATCCAACGAAATGGAAGTTATTTTCATCTAAATTTACTCAAATATAGAACCTACAACAAAAATACTCAACAAAATCCAAAAAAATCGAAGTTGATTTCAAATAAATTTAATAAAACTTGATACTTCCAACTAAAATTTTTTTCACAATCCAACAAAATTGAAGTTATTTTCATCTAAATTTAATCAAATATAGATCCTACAACAAAAATACTCGACAAAATCCAAAAAAATCGAAGTTGATTTCAAATAAATTTATTAATATTTGACACTTCCAACTAAAATTTTTTTCATAATCCAACAAAATTGAAGTTATTTTCATCTAAATTTACTCAAATATAGATCCTACAACAAAAATACTCGACAAAATAAAAAAAAATCGAAGTTGATTTCATATGAATTTATTAAAATTTGACACTTCCAACTAAAATTTTTTTTATAATCCAACAAAATTGAAGTTATTTTCATCTAAATTTAGTCAAATATAGATCCTACAACCAAAATACTCAACAAAATCCAAAAAAATCAAAGTTGATTTCAAATGATTTTATTAAAATTTGACAAAAATCTTGTCTACATACAAGAAAATTGAAGTTATTTTCATCTAAATTTAGTCAAATATAGATCCTACAACCAAAATAGTCATCAAAATCCAAAAAATCGAAGTTGATTTCAAATGATTTTATTAAAATTTGACCAAAATCTTGTCAAAATCCAAAAAATTGAAGTTATTTTCATCTAAATTTACTCAAATATAGAACCTACAACAAAAATACTCAACAAAATCCAAAAAAATCGAAGTTGATTTCAAATAAATTTAATAAAACTTGATACTTCCAACTAAAATTTTTTTCATAATCCAACAAAATTGAATTTATTTTCATCTAAATTTACTCAAATATAGATCCTACAACCAAAATACGCAACAAAATCCAAAAAAATCGAAGTTGATTTCAAATGAATTTATTAAAATTTGACCAAAATCTTGTCAAAATCCAAAAAATTGAAGTTATGTTCATCTAAATTTACTCAAATATAGATCCTACAACAAAAATACTCAACAAAATCCAAAATAATCGAAGTTGATTTCAAATAAATTTAATAAAACTTGATACTTCCAACTAAAAATTTTTTCACAATCCAACAAAATTGAAGTTATTTTCATCTAAATTTAATCAAATATAGATCCTACAACAAAAATACTCGACAAAAATCCAAAAAAATCGAAGTTGATTTCATATGAATTTATTAAAATTTGACACTTCCAACTAAAATTTTTTTTATAATCCAACAAAATTGAAGATATTTTCATTTAATTTAGTCAAATATAGATCCTACAATCAAAATACTCATCAAAATCCAAAAAATCGAAGTTGATTTCAAATGATTTTATTAAAATTTGACAAAAATCTTGTCTACATACAAGAAAATTGTAGTTATTTTCATCTAAATTTAGTCAAATATAGATCCTACAACCAAAATAGTCATCAAAATCCAAAAAATCGAAGTTGATTTCAAATGATTTTATTAAAATTTGACCAAAATCTTGTCAAAATCCAAAAAATTGAAGTTATTTTCATCTAAATTTAGTCAAATATACATCCTACAACCAAAATACTCATCAAAATCCAAAAAAATCGAAGTTGATTTTATATGAAATTATTAAAATTTGACACTTCCAACTAAAGTTTTTTCATAATCCAACGAAATTGAAGTTATTTTTATCTAAATTTACTCAAATATAGACCCTACAACAAAAATACTCGACAAAATCCAAAAAAATCGAAGTTGATTTCATATGAATTTATTAAAATTTGACACTTCCAACTAAAATTTTTTTTATAATCCAACAAAATTGAAGTTATTTTAATCTAAATTTAGTAAAATATAGATCCTACAACCAAAATACTCATCAAAATCCAAAAAAATCGAAGTTGATTTCAAATGAATTTATTAAAATTTGACAAAAATCTTGTTTACATCCAAGAAAATTGAAGTTATTTTCATCTAAATTTACTCAAATATAGATCCTACAACCAAAATAGTCATCAAAATCCAAAAAATCGAAGTTGATTTCAAATGATTTTATTAAAATTTGACCAAAATCTTGTCAAAATCCAAAAAAATTAATTTATTTTCATCTAAATTTAGTCAAATATACATCCTACAACCAAAATACTCATCAAAATCCAAAAAAATCGAAGTTGATTTCAAATAAATTTATTAAAATTTGACACTTCCAACTAAATTTTTTTTCATAATCCAACAAATTTGAAGTTATTTTCATCTAAATTTACTCAAATATAGATCCTACAACCAAAATACTCAACAAAATAAAAAAAAATCGAAGTTGATTTCAAATGAATTTATTAAAATTTGACCAAAATCTTGTCAAAATCCAAGAAAATTGAAGTTATTTTCATCTAAATTTAGTCAAATATACATCCTACAACCAAAATACTCATCAAAATCCAAAAAAATCGAAGTTGATTTTATATGAAATTATTAAAATTTGACACTTCCAACTAAAATTTTTTCATAATCCAACGAAATTGAAGTTATTTTCATCTAAATTTACTCAAATATAGAACCTACAACAAAAATACTCAACAAAATCCAAAAAAATCGAAGTTGATTTCAAATAAATTTAATAAAACTTGATACTTCCAACTAAAATTTTTTTCACAATCCAACAAAATTGAAGTTATTTTCATCTAAATTTACTCAAATATGGATCCTACAACAAAAATACTCAACAAAATCCAAAATAATCGAAGTTGATTTCAAATAAATTTAATAAAACTTGATACTTCCAACTAAAATTTTTTACACAATCCAACAAAATTGAAGTTATTTTCATCTAAATTTAATCAAATATAGATCCTACAACAAAACTACTCGACAAAATCCAAAAAAATCGAAGTTGATTTCATATGAATTTATTAAAATTTGACACTTCCAACTAAATTTTTTTTTATAATCCAACAAAATTGAAGTTATTTTCATCTAAATTTACTCAAATATAGATCCTACAACCAAAATACTCATCAAAATCCAAAAAAATCGAAGTTGATTTCAAATGAATTTATTAAAATTTGACAAAAATCTTGTCAAAATCCAAAAAATTGAATTTATTTTCATCTAAATTTAGTTAAATATACATCCTACAACCAAAATACTCATCAAAATCCAAAAAAATCGAAGTTGATTTCAAATAAATTTATTAAAATTTGACACTTCCAACTAAAATTTTTTTCATGATCCAACAAAATTGAAGTTATTTTCATCTAAATTTACTCAAATATAGATCCTACAACCAAAATACTCAACAAAATAAAAAAAAATCGAAGTTGATTTCAAATGAATATATTAAAATTTGACCAAAATCTTGTCAAAATCCAAGAAAATTGAAGTTATTTTAATCTAAATTTAGTCAAATATAGATCCTACAACCAAAATACTCGACAAAATCCAAAAAAATCGAAGTTGATTTTATTTATTTATTTATTTATTTATTTATTTATTTATTTATTTATTTATTTATTTATAAACGGACCGAAGCCCTCTTTACATAAATATTTAGACGTGAAGAAAAAGATCTTAACCTAATATTACAAAAGATAGACATGCCCAAATAAGAATAAAACTCATGGTACATAAGATATGACATTATCCGATAATGATACGTAACTGTCTTTTAAAAGTGTGCACAGACCCATTGAAGAAATCAATACTGTTATACAGAGTACTAGAGTCAGCAATAATTCGATTTATTGGATTAATTAGTCCAAATGTAGATCTGGATTTAAGTGGTTGAAATCCTGCTCTAGATCTCAATACGCGTTCAGGTGCATAGAAATTGATTTGCATAAGAAGAGAGGGACAATCAATATGGTTATTGATTAAATTAAAAATAAATAAATGGTCAGATATTTTTCTACGTGCAGCTAATGTTTATATGAATTTATTAAAATTTGACACTTCCAACTAAAATTTTTTCATAATCCAACGAAATGGAAGTTATTTTCATCTAAATTTACTCAAATATAGAACCTACAACAAAAATACTCAACAAAATCCAAAAAAATCGAAGTTGATTTCAAATAAATTTAATAAAACTTGATACTTCCAACTAAAATTTTTTTCACAATCCAACAAAATTGAAGTTATTTTCATCTAAATTTAATCAAATATAGATCCTACAACAAAAATACTCGACAAAATCCAAAAAAATCGAAGTTGATTTCAAATAAATTTATTAATATTTGACACTTCCAACTAAAATTTTTTTCATAATCCAACAAAATTGAAGTTATTTTCATCTAAATTTACTCAAATATAGATCCTACAACAAAAATACTCGACAAAATAAAAAAAAATCGAAGTTGATTTCATATGAATTTATTAAAATTTGACACTTCCAACTAAAATTTTTTTTATAATCCAACAAAATTGAAGTTATTTTCATCTAAATTTAGTCAAATATAGATCCTACAACCAAAATACTCAACAAAATCCAAAAAAATCAAAGTTGATTTCAAATGATTTTATTAAAATTTGACAAAAATCTTGTCTACATACAAGAAAATTGAAGTTATTTTCATCTAAATTTAGTCAAATATAGATCCTACAACCAAAATAGTCATCAAAATCCAAAAAATCGAAGTTGATTTCAAATGATTTTATTAAAATTTGACCAAAATCTTGTCAAAATCCAAAAAATTGAAGTTATTTTCATCTAAATTTACTCAAATATAGAACCTACAACAAAAATACTCAACAAAATCCAAAAAAATCGAAGTTGATTTCAAATAAATATAATAAAACTTGATACTTCCAACTAAAATTTTTTTCATAATCCAACAAAATTGAATTTATTTTCATCTAAATTTACTCAAATATAGATCCTACAACCAAAATACGCAACAAAATCCAAAAAAATCGAAGTTGATTTCAAATGAATTTATTAAAATTTGACCAAAATCTTGTCAAAATCCAAAAAATTGAAGTTATGTTCATCTAAATTTACTCAAATATAGATCCTACAACAAAAATACTCAACAAAATCCAAAAAAATCGAAGTTGATTTCAAATAAATTTATTAAAATTTGACACTTCCAACTAAATTTTTTTTCATAATCCAACAAAATTAAATTTATTTTCATCTAAATTTACTCAAATATAGATCCTACAACAAAAATACTCGACAAAATCCAAAAAAATCGAAGTTGATTTCAAATAAATTTATTAATATTTGACACTTCCAACTAAAATTTTTTTCATAATCCAACAAAATTGAAGTTATTTTCATCTAAATTTACTCAAATATAGATCCTACAACAAAAATACTCGACAAAATAAAAAAAAATCGAAGTTGATTTCATATGAATTTATTAAAATTTGACACTTCCAACTAAAATTTTTTTTATAATCCAACAAAATTGAAGTTATTTTCATCTAAATTTAGTCAAATATAGATCCTACAACCAAAATACTCAACAAAATCCAAAAAAATCAAAGTTGATTTCAAATGATTTTATTAAAATTTGACAAAAATCTTGTCTACATACAAGAAAATTGAAGTTATTTTCATCTAAATTTAGTCAAATATAGATCCTACAACCAAAATAGTCATCAAAATCCAAAAAATCGAAGTTGATTTCAAATGATTTTATTAAAATTTGACCAAAATCTTGTCAAAATCCAAAAAATTGAAGTTATTTTCATCTAAATTTACTCAAATATAGAACCTACAACAAAAATACTCAACAAAATCCAAAAAAATCGAAGTTGATTTCAAATAAATTTAATAAAACTTGATACTTCCAACTAAAATTTTTTTCATAATCCAACAAAATTGAATTTATTTTCATCTAAATTTACTCAAATATAGATCCTACAACCAAAATACGCAACAAAATCCAAAAAAATCGAAGTTGATTTCAAATGAATTTATTAAAATTTGACCAAAATCTTGTCAAAATCCAAAAAATTGAAGTTATGTTCATCTAAATTTACTCAAATATAGATCCTACAACAAAAATACTCAACAAAATCCAAAAAAATCGAAGTTGATTTCAAATAAATTTATTAAAATTTGACACTTCCAACTAAATTTTTTTTCATAATCCAACAAAATTAAATTTATTTTCATCTAAATTTACTCAAATATAGATCCTACAACAAAAATACTCAACAAAATCCAAAATAATCGAAGTTGATTTCAAATAAATTTAATAAAACTTGATACTTCCAACTAAAAATTTTTTCACAATCCAACAAAATTGAAGTTATTTTCATCTAAATTTAATCAAATATAGATCCTACAACAAAAATACTCGACAAAAATCCAAAAAAATCGAAGTTGATTTCATATGAATTTATTAAAATTTGACACTTCCAACTAAAATTTTTTTTATAATCCAACAAAATTGAAGATATTTTCATTTAATTTAGTCAAATATAGATCATACAACCAAAATACGCAACAAAATCCAAAAAAATCGAAGTTGATTTCAAATGAATTTATTAAAATTTGACCAAAATCTTGTCAAAATCCAAAAAATTGAAGTTATGTTCATCTAAATTTACTCAAATATAGATCCTACAACAAAAATACTCAACAAAATCCAAAAAAATCGAAGTTGATTTCAAATAAATTTATTAAAATTTGACACTTCCAACTAAATTTTTTTTCATAATCCAACAAAATTAAATTTATTTTCATCTAAATTTACTCAAATATAGATCCTACAACAAAAATACTCGACAAAATCCAAAAAAATCGAAGTTGATTTCAAATAAATTTATTAATATTTGACACTTCCAACTAAAATTTTTTTCATAATCCAACAAAATTGAAGTTATTTTCATCTAAATTTACTCAAATATAGATCCTACAACAAAAATACTCGACAAAATAAAAAAAAATCGAAGTTGATTTCATATGAATTTATTAAAATTTGACACTTCCAACTAAAATTTTTTTTATAATCCAACAAAATTGAAGTTATTTTCATCTAAATTTAGTCAAATATAGATCCTACAACCAAAATACTCAACAAAATCCAAAAAAATCAAAGTTGATTTCAAATGATTTTATTAAAATTTGACAAAAATCTTGTCTACATACAAGAAAATTGAAGTTATTTTCATCTAAATTTAGTCAAATATAGATCCTACAACCAAAATAGTCATCAAAATCCAAAAAATCGAAGTTGATTTCAAATGATTTTATTAAAATTTGACCAAAATCTTGTCAAAATCCAAAAAATTGAAGTTATTTTCATCTAAATTTACTCAAATATAGAACCTACAACAAAAATACTCAACAAAATCCAAAAAAATCGAAGTTGATTTCAAATAAATTTAATAAAACTTGATACTTCCAACTAAAATTTTTTTCATAATCCAACAAAATTGAATTTATTTTCATCTAAATTTACTCAAATATAGATCCTACAACCAAAATACGCAACAAAATCCAAAAAAATCGAAGTTGATTTCAAATGAATTTATTAAAATTTGACCAAAATCTTGTCAAAATCCAAAAAATTGAAGTTATGTTCATCTAAATTTACTCAAATATAGATCCTACAACAAAAATACTCAACAAAATCCAAAAAAATCGAAGTTGATTTCAAATAAATTTATTAAAATTTGACACTTCCAACTAAATTTTTTTTCATAATCCAACAAAATTAAATTTATTTTCATCTAAATTTACTCAAATATAGATCCTACAACAAAAATACTCAACAAAATCCAAAATAATCGAAGTTGATTTCAAATAAATTTAATAAAACTTGATACTTCCAACTAAAAATTTTTTCACAATCCAACAAAATTGAAGTTATTTTCATCTAAATTTAATCAAATATAGATCCTACAACAAAAATACTCGACAAAAATCCAAAAAAATCGAAGTTGATTTCATATGAATTTATTAAAATTTGACACTTCCAACTAAAATTTTTTTTATAATCCAACAAAATTGAAGATATTTTCATTTAATTTAGTCAAATATAGATCATACAATCAAAATACTCATCAAAATCCAAAAAATCGAAGTTGATTTCAAATGATTTTATTAAAATTTGACAAAAATCTTGTCTACATACAAGAAAATTGTAGTTATTTTCATCTAAATTTAGTCAAATATAGATCCTACAACCAAAATAGTCATCAAAATCCAAAAAATCGAAGTTGATTTCAAATGATTTTATTAAAATTTGACCAAAATCTTGTCAAAATCCAAAAAATTGAAGTTTTTTTCATCTAAATTTAGTCAAATATACATCCTACAACCAAAATACTCATCAAAATCCAAAAAAATCGAAGTTGATTTTATATGAAATTATTAAAATTTGACACTTCCAACTAAAGTTTTTTCATAATCCAACGAAATTGAAGTTATTTTTATCTAAATTTACTCAAATATAGACCCTACAACAAAAATACTCGACAAAATCCAAAAAAATCGAAGTTGATTTCATATGAATTTATTAAAATTTGACACTTCCAACTAAATTTTTTTTTATAATCCAACAAAATTGAAGTTATTTTAATCTAAATTTAGTAAAATATAGATCCTACAACCAAAATACTCATCAAAATCCAAAAAAATCGAAGTTGATTTCAAATGAATTTATTAAAATTTGACAAAAATCTTGTTTACATCCAAGAAAATTGAAGTTATTTTCATCTAAATTTACTCAAATATAGATCCTACAACCAAAATAGTCATCAAAATCCAAAAAATCGAAGTTGATTTCAAATGATTTTATTAAAATTTGACCAAAATCTTGTCAAAATCCAAAAAAATTAATTTATTTTCATCTAAATTTAGTCAAATATACATCCTACAACCAAAATACTCATCAAAATCCAAAAAAATCGAAGTTGATTTCAAATAAATTTATTAAAATTTGACACTTCCAACTAAATTTTTTTTCATAATCCAACAAATTTGAAGTTATTTTCATCTAAATTTACTCAAATATAGATCCTACAACCAAAATACTCAACAAAATAAAAAAAAATCGAAGTTGATTTCAAATGAATTTATTAAAATTTGACCAAAATCTTGTCAAAATCCAAGAAAATTGAAGTTATTTTCATCTAAATTTAGTCAAATATAGATCCTACAACCAAAATACTCATCAAAATCCCAAAAAATCGAAGTTGATTTCAAATAAATTTATTAAAATTTGACACTTCCAACTAAAATTTTTTTCATAATCCAACAAAATTGAATTTATTTTCATCTAAATTTACTCAAATATAGATCCTACAACCAAAATACGCAACAAAATCCCAAAAAATCGATGTTGATTTCAAATGAATTTATTAAAATTTGACCAAAATCTTGTCAAAATCCAAAAAATTGAAGTTATTTTCATCTAAATTTACTCAAATATAGATCCTACAACAAAAATACTCAACAAAATCCAAAAAAATCGAAGTTGATTTCAAATAAATTTATTAAAATTTGACACTTCCAACTAAATTTTTTTTCATAATCCAACAAAATTAAATTTATTTTCATCTAAATTTACTCAAATATAGATCCTACAACAAAAATACTCAACAAAATCCAAAATAATCGAAGTTGATTTCAAATAAATTTAATAAAACTTGATACTTCCAACTAAAAATTTTTTCACAATCCAACAAAATTGAAGTTATTTTCATCTAAATTTAATCAAATATAGATCCTACAACAAAAATACTCGACAAAATCCAAAAAAATCGAAGTTGATTTCATATGAATTTATTAAAATTTGACACTTCCAACTAAAATTTTTTTATTATCCAACAAAATTGAAGTTATTTTCATCTAAATTTAGTCAAATATAGATCCTACAACCAAAATACTCATCAAAATCCAAAAAAATCGAAGTTGATTTCAAATGAATTTATTAAAATTTTACAAAAATCTTGTCTACATCCCAGAAAATTGAAGTTATTTTCATCTAAATTTACTCAAATATAGATCCTACAACCAAAATACTCAACAAAATCCAAAAAAATCAAAGTTGATTTCAAATGATTTTATTAAAATTTGACAAAAATCTTGTCTACATAAAAGAAAATTGAAGTTATTTTCATCTAAATTTAGTCAAATATAGATCCTATAACCAAAATAGTCATCAAAATCCAAAAAATCGAAGTTGATTTCAAATGATTTTATTAAAATTTGGCCAAAATCTTGTCAAAATCCAAAAAATTGAAGTTATTTTCATCTAAATTTAGTCAAATATAGATCCTACAACCAAAATACTCGACAAAATCCAAAAAAATCGAAGTTGATTTTATATGAATTTATTAAAATTTGACACTTCCAACTAAAATTTTTTCATAATCCAACGAAATTGAAGTTATTTTCATCTAAATTTACTCAAATATAGATCCTACAACAAAAATACTCGACAAAATCCAAAAAAATCGAAGTTGATTTCATATGAATTTATTAAAATTTGACACTTCCAACCAAAATTTTTTTTATAATCCAACAAAATTGAAGTTATTTTCATCTAAATTTAGTCAAATATAGATCCTACAACCAAAATACTCATCAAAATCCAAAAAAATCGAAGTTGATTTCAAATGAATTTATTAAAATTTGACAAAAATCTTGTCTACATCCAAGAAAATTGAAGTTATTTTCATCTAAATTTACTCAAATATAGATCCTACAACCAAAATAGTCATCAAAATCCAAAAAATCGAAGTTGATTTCAAATGATTTTATTAAAATTTGACCAAAATCTTGTCAAAATCCAAAAAATTGAATTTATTTTCATCTAAATTTAGTCAAATATACATCCTACAACCAAAATACTCATCAAAATCCAAAAAAATCGAAGATGATTTCAAATAAATTTATTAAAATTTGACACTTCCAACTAAAATTTTTTTCATAATCCAACAAATTTGAAGTTATTTTCATCTAAATTTACTCAAATATAGATCCTACAACCAAAATACTCAACAAAATAAAAAAAAAATCGAAGTTGATTTCAAATGAATTTATTAAAATTTGACCAAAATCTTGTCAAAATCCAAGAAAATTGAAGTTATTTTCATCTAAATTTAGTCTAATATAGATCCTACAACCAAAATACTCGACAAAATCCAAAAAAATCGAAGTTGATTTTACTTATTTATTTATTTATTTATTTATTTATTTATAAACGGACCGAAGCCCTCTTTACATAAATATTTAGACGTGATGAAAAAGATCTTAACCTAATATTACAAAAGATAGACATGCCCAAAAAAGAATAAAATTCATGGTACATAAGATATGACATTATCCGATAATGATACGTAACTGTCTTTTAAAAGTGTGCACAGACCCATTGAAGAAATCAATACTGTTATACAGAGTACTAGAGTCAGCAATATTTCGATTTATTGGATTAATTAGTCCATATGTAGATCTGGATTTAAGTGGTTGAAATCCTGCTCTAGATCTCAATACGCGTTCAGGTGCATAGAAATTGATTTGCATAAGAAGAGAGGGACAATCAATATGGTTATTGATTAAATTAAAAATAAATAAATGGTCAGATATTTTTCTACGTGCAGCTAATGTTTATATGAATTTATTAAAATTTGACACTTCCAACTAAAATTTTTTCATAATCCAACGAAATTGAAGTTATTTTCATCTAAATTTACTCAAATATAGAACCTACAACAAAAATACTCAACAAAATTCAAAAAAATCGAAGTTGATTTCAAATGAATTTATTAAAATTTGACAAAAATCTTGTCTACATACAAGAAATGTGAAGTTATTTTCATCTAAATTTACTCAAATATAGATCCTACAACAAAAATACTCAACAAAATCCAAAAAAATCGAAGTTGATTTCAAATAAATTTATTAAAATTTGACACTTCCAACTAATTTTTTTTTCATAATCCAACAAAATTGAATTTATTTTCATCTAAATGTAGTCAAATATAGATCCTACAACCAAAATACTCAACAAAATAAAAAAAAATCGAAGTTGATTTCAAATAAATTTATTAAAATTTGACACTTCCAACTAAAATTTTTTTCATAATCCAACAAAATTGAAGTTATTTTCATCTAAATTTACTCAAATATAGATCCTACAACCAAAATACGCAACAAAATCCAAAAAAATCGAAGTTGATTTCAAATGAATTTATTAAAATTTGACCAAAATCTTGTCAAAATCCAAAAAATTGAAGTTATTTTCATCTAAATTTACTCAAATATAGATCCTACAACAAAAATACTCAACAAAATCCAAAAAAATCGAAGTTGATTTCAAATAAATTTATGAAAATTTGACACTTCCAACTAAATTTTTTTTCATAATCCAACAAAATTAAATTTATTTTCATCTAAATTTACTCAAATATAGATCCTACAACAAAAATACTCAACAAAATCCAAAATAATCGAAGTTGATTTCAAATAAATTTAATAAAACTTGATACTTCCAACTAAAAATTTTTTCACAATCCAACAAAATTGAAGTTATTTTCATCTAAATTTAATCAAATATAGATCCTACAACAAAAATACTCGACAAAATCCAAAAAAATCGAAGTTGATTTCATATGAATTTATTAAAATTTGACACTTCCAACTAAAATTTTTTTTATAATCCAACAAAATTGAAGTTATTTTTATCTAAATTTAGTCAAATGTAGATCCTACAACCAAAATACTCATCAAAATCCCAAAAAATCGAAGTTGATTTCAAATGAATTTATTAAAATTTGACAAAAATCTTGTCTACATCCAAGAAAATTGAAGTTATTTTCATCCAAATTTACTCAAATATAGAACCTACAACAAAAATACTCAACAAAATCCAAAAAAATCGAAGTTGATTTCAAATGAATTTATTAAAATTTGAAAAAAATCTTGTCTACATACAAGAAAATTGAAGTTATTTTCATCTAAATTTACTCAAATATAGATCCTACAACAAAAATACTCAACAAAATCCAAAAAAATCGAAGTTGATTTCAAATAAATTTATTAAAATTTGACACTTCCAACTAATTTTTTTTTCATAATCCAAAAAATTGAATTTATTTTCATCTAAATTTAGTCAAATATACATCCTACAACCAAAATACTCATCAAAATCCAAAAAAATCGAAGTTGATTTCAAATAAATTTATTAAAATTTGACACTTCCAACTAAAATTTTTTTCATAATCCAACAAAATTGAAGTTATTTTCATCTAAATTTACTCAAATATAGATCCTACAACCAAAATACTCAACAAAATAAAAAAAAATCGAAGTTGATTTCAAATGAATTTATTAAAATTTGACCAAAATCTTGTTAAAATCAAAGAAAATTGAAGTTATTTTCATCTAAATTTAGTCAAATATAGATTCTACAACCAAAATACTCGACAAAATCCAAAAAAATCGAAGTTGATTTTATATGAATTTATTAAAATTTGACACTTCCAACTAAAATTTTTTCATAATCCAACGAAATTGAAGTTATTTTCATCTAAATTTACTCAAATATAGATCCTACAACAAAAATACTCGACAAAATCCAAAAAAATCGAAGTTGATTTTATTTATTTATTTATTTATTTATTTATTTATAAACGGACCGAAGCCCTCTTTACATAAATATTTAGACGTGAAGAAAAAGATCTTAACCTAATATTACAAAAGATAGACATGCCCAAAAAAGAATAAAACTCATGGTACATAAGATATGACATTATCCGATAATGATACGTAACTGTCTTTTAAAAGTGTGCACAGACCCATTGAAGAAATCAATACTGTTATACAGAGTACTAGAGTCAGCAATATTTCGATTTATTGGATTAATTAGTCCATATGTAGATCTGGATTTAAGTGGTTGAAATCCTGCTCTAGATCTCAATACGCGTTCAGGTGCATAGAAATTGATTTGCATAAGAAGAGAGGGACAATCAATATGGTTATTGATTAAATTAAAAATAAATAAATGGTCAGATATTTTTCTACGTGCAGCTAATGTTTATATGAATTTATTAAAATTTGACACTTCCAACTAAAATTTTTTCATAATCCAACGAAATTGAAGTTATTTTCATCTAAATTTACTCAAATATAGAACCTACAACAAAAATACTCAACAAAATTCAAAAAAATCGAAGTTGATTTCAAATGAATTTATTAAAATTTGACAAAAATCTTGTCTACATACAAGAAATGTGAAGTTATTTTCATCTAAATTTACTCAAATATAGATCCTACAACAAAAATACTCAACAAAATCCAAAAAAATCGAAGTTGATTTCAAATAAATTTATTAAAATTTGACACTTCCAACTAATTTTTTTTTCATAATCCAACAAAATTGAATTTATTTTCATCTAAATGTAGTCAAATATAGATCCTACAACCAAAATACTCAACAAAATAAAAAAAAATCGAAGTTGATTTCAAATAAATTTATTAAAATTTGACACTTCCAACTAAAATTTTTTTCATAATCCAACAAAATTGAAGTTATTTTCATCTAAATTTACTCAAATATAGATCCTACAACCAAAATACGCAACAAAATCCAAAAAAATCGAAGTTGATTTCAAATGAATTTATTAAAATTTGACCAAAATCTTGTCAAAATCCAAAAAATTGAAGTTATTTTCATCTAAATTTACTCAAATATAGATCCTACAACAAAAATACTCAACAAAATCCAAAAAAATCGAAGTTGATTTCAAATAAATTTATGAAAATTTGACACTTCCAACTAAATTTTTTTTCATAATCCAACAAAATTAAATTTATTTTCATCTAAATTTACTCAAATATAGATCCTACAACAAAAATACTCAACAAAATCCAAAATAATCGAAGTTGATTTCAAATAAATTTAATAAAACTTGATACTTCCAACTAAAAATTTTTTCACAATCCAACAAAATTGAAGTTATTTTCATCTAAATTTAATCAAATATAGATCCTACAACAAAAATACTCGACAAAATCCAAAAAAATCGAAGTTGATTTCATATGAATTTATTAAAATTTGACACTTCCAACTAAAATTTTTTTTATAATCCAACAAAATTGAAGTTATTTTTATCTAAATTTAGTCAAATGTAGATCCTACAACCAAAATACTCATCAAAATCCCAAAAAATCGAAGTTGATTTCAAATGAATTTATTAAAATTTGACAAAAATCTTGTCTACATCCAAGAAAATTGAAGTTATTTTCATCCAAATTTACTCAAATATAGAACCTACAACAAAAATACTCAACAAAATCCAAAAAAATCGAAGTTGATTTCAAATGAATTTATTAAAATTTGAAAAAAATCTTGTCTACATACAAGAAAATTGAAGTTATTTTCATCTAAATTTACTCAAATATAGATCCTACAACAAAAATACTCAACAAAATCCAAAAAAATCGAAGTTGATTTCAAATAAATTTATTAAAATTTGACACTTCCAACTAATTTTTTTTTCATAATCCAAAAAATTGAATTTATTTTCATCTAAATTTAGTCAAATATACATCCTACAACCAAAATACTCATCAAAATCCAAAAAAATCGAAGTTGATTTCAAATAAATTTATTAAAATTTGACACTTCCAACTAAAATTTTTTTCATAATCCAACAAAATTGAAGTTATTTTCATCTAAATTTACTCAAATATAGATCCTACAACCAAAATACTCAACAAAATAAAAAAAAATCGAAGTTGATTTCAAATGAATTTATTAAAATTTGACCAAAATCTTGTTAAAATCAAAGAAAATTGAAGTTATTTTCATCTAAATTTAGTCAAATATAGATTCTACAACCAAAATACTCGACAAAATCCAAAAAAATCGAAGTTGATTTTATATGAATTTATTAAAATTTGACACTTCCAACTAAAATTTTTTCATAATCCAACGAAATTGAAGTTATTTTCATCTAAATTTACTCAAATATAGATCCTACAACAAAAATACTCGACAAAATCCAAAAAAATCGAAGTTGATTTTATTTATTTATTTATTTATTTATTTATTTATAAACGGACCGAAGCCCTCTTTACATAAATATTTAGACGTGAAGAAAAAGATCTTAACCTAATATTACAAAAGATAGACATGCCCAAAAAAGAATAAAACTCATGGTACATAAGATATGACATTATCCGATAATGATACGTAACTGTCTTTTAAAAGTGTGCACAGACCCATTGAAGAAATCAATACTGTTATACAGAGTACTAGAGTCAGCAATAATTCGATTTATTGGATTAATTAGTCCATATGTAGATCTGGATTTAAGTGGTTGAAATCCTGCTCTAGATCTCAATACGCGTTCAGGTGCATAGAAATTGATTTGCATAAGAAGAGAGGGACAATCAATATGGTTATTGATTAAATTAAAAATAAATAAATGGTCAGATATTTTTCTACGTGCAGCTAATGTTTATATGAATTTATTAAAATTTGACACTTCCAACTAAAATTTTTTCATAATCCAACGAAATTGAAGTTATTTTCATCTAAATTTACTCAAATATAGAACCTACAACAAAAATACTCAACAAAATCCAAAAAAATCGAAGTTGATTTCAAATGAATTTATTAAAATTTGACAAAAATCTTGTCTACATACAAGAAAATTGAAGTTATTTTCATCTAAATTTACTCAAATATAGATCCTACAACAAAAATACTCAACAAAATCCAAAAAAATCGAAGTTGATTTCAAATAAATTTATTAAAATTTGACACTTCCAACTAATTTTTTTTTCATAATCCAACAAAATTGAATTTATTTTCATCTAAATTTAGTCAAATATAGATCCTACAACCAAAATACTCAACAAAATAAAAAAAAATCGAAGTTGATTTCAAATAAATTTATTAAAATTTGACACTTCCAACTAAAATTTTTTTCATAATCCAACAAAATTGAAGTTATTTTCATCTAAATTTACTCAAATATAGATCCTACAACCAAAATAGTCATCAAAATCCAAAAAATCGAAGTTGATTTCAAATGAATTTATTAAAATTTGACAAAAATCTTGTCTACATCCAAGAAAATTGAAGTTATTTTCATCTAAATTTACTCAAATATAGATCCTACAACCAAAATAGTCATCAAAATCCAAAAAATCGAAGTTGATTTCAAATGATTTTATTAAAATTTGACCAAAATCTTGTCAAAATCCAAAAAATTGAATTTATTTTCATCTAAATTTAGTCAAATATACACCCTACAACCAAAATACTCATCAAAATCCAAAAAAATCGAAGTTGATTTCAAATAAATTTATTAAAATTTGACACTTCCATCTAAAATTTTTTTCATAATCCAACAAAATTGAAGTTATTTTCATCTAAATTTACTCAAATGTAGATCCTACAACCAAAATACTCAACAAAATAAAAAAAAATCGAAGTTGATTTCAAATGAATTTATTAAAATTTGACCAAAATCTGGTCAAAATCAAAGAATATTGAAGTTATTTTCATCTAAATTTACTCAAATATAGATCCTACAACCAAAATAGTCATCAAAATCCAAAAAATCGAAGTTGATTTCAAATGATTTTATTAAAATTTGACCAAAATCTTGTCAAAATCCAAAAAATTGAATTTATTTTCATCTAAATTTAGTCAAATATACATCCTACAACCAAAATACTCATCAAAATCCAAAAAAATCGAAGTTGATTTCAAATAAATTTATTAAAATTGGACACTTCCAACTAAATTTTTTTTCATAATCCAACAAATTTTAAGTTATTTTCATCTAAATTTACTCAAATATAGATCCTACAACCAAAATACTCAACAAAATAAAAAAAAATCGAAGTTGATTTCAAATGAATTTATTAAAATTTGACCAAAATCTTGTCAAAATCCAAGAAAATTGAAGTTATTTTCATCTAAATTTACTCAAATATAGATCCTACAACCAAAATACGCAACAAAATCCAAAAAAATCGAAGTTGATTTCAAATGAATTTATTAAAATTTGACCAAAATCTTGTCAAAATCCAAAAAATTGAAGTTATTTTCATCTAAATTTACTCAAATATAGATCCTACAACAAAAATACTCAACAAAATCCAAAAAAATCGAAGTTGATTTCAAATAAATTTATGAAAATTTGACACTTCCAACTAAATTTTTTTTCATAATCCAACAAAATTAAATTTATTTTCATCTAAATTTACTCAAATATAGATCCTACAACAAAAATACTCAACAAAATCCAAAATAATCGAAGTTGATTTCAAATAAATTTAATAAAACTTGATACTTCCAACTAAAAATTTTTTCACAATCCAACAAAATTGAAGTTATTTTCATCTAAATTTAATCAAATATAGATCCTACAACAAAAATACTCGACAAAATCCAAAAAAATCGAAGTTGATTTCATATGAATTTATTAAAATTTGACACTTCCAACTAAAATTTTTTTTATAATCCAACAAAATTGAAGTTATTTTTATCTAAATTTAGTCAAATGTAGATCCTACAACCAAAATACTCATCAAAATCCCAAAAAATCGAAGTTGATTTCAAATGAATTTATTAAAATTTGACAAAAATCTTGTCTACATCCAAGAAAATTGAAGTTATTTTCATCCAAATTTACTCAAATATAGAACCTACAACAAAAATACTCAACAAAATCCAAAAAAATCGAAGTTGATTTCAAATGAATTTATTAAAATTTGAAAAAAATCTTGTCTACATACAAGAAAATTGAAGTTATTTTCATCTAAATTTACTCAAATATAGATCCTACAACAAAAATACTCAACAAAATCCAAAAAAATCGAAGTTGATTTCAAATAAATTTATTAAAATTTGACACTTCCAACTAATTTTTTTTTCATAATCCAAAAAATTGAATTTATTTTCATCTAAATTTAGTCAAATATACATCCTACAACCAAAATACTCATCAAAATCCAAAAAAATCGAAGTTGATTTCAAATAAATTTATTAAAATTTGACACTTCCAACTAAAATTTTTTTCATAATCCAACAAAATTGAAGTTATTTTCATCTAAATTTACTCAAATATAGATCCTACAACCAAAATACTCAACAAAATAAAAAAAAAATCGAAGTTGATTTCAAATGAATTTATTAAAATTTGACCAAAATCTTGTTAAAATCAAAGAAAATTGAAGTTATTTTCATCTAAATTTAGTCAAATATAGATTCTACAACCAAAATACTCGACAAAATCCAAAAAAATCGAAGTTGATTTTATATGAATTTATTAAAATTTGACACTTCCAACTAAAATTTTTTCATAATCCAACGAAATTGAAGTTATTTTCATCTAAATTTACTCAAATATAGATCCTACAACAAAAATACTCGACAAAATCCAAAAAAATCGAAGTTGATTTTATTTATTTATTTATTTATTTATTTATTTATAAACGGACCGAAGCCCTCTTTACATAAATATTTAGACGTGAAGAAAAAGATCTTAACCTAATATTACAAAAGATAGACATGCCCAAAAAAGAATAAAACTCATGGTACATAAGATATGACATTATCCGATAATGATACGTAACTGTCTTTTAAAAGTGTGCACAGACCCATTGAAGAAATCAATACTGTTATACAGAGTACTAGAGTCAGCAATAATTCGATTTATTGGATTAATTAGTCCATATGTAGATCTGGATTTAAGTGGTTGAAATCCTGCTCTAGATCTCAATACGCGTTCAGGTGCATAGAAATTGATTTGCATAAGAAGAGAGGGACAATCAATATGGTTATTGATTAAATTAAAAATAAATAAATGGTCAGATATTTTTCTACGTGCAGCTAATGTTTATATGAATTTATTAAAATTTGACACTTCCAACTAAAATTTTTTCATAATCCAACGAAATTGAAGTTATTTTCATCTAAATTTACTCAAATATAGAACCTACAACAAAAATACTCAACAAAATCCAAAAAAATCGAAGTTGATTTCAAATGAATTTATTAAAATTTGACAAAAATCTTGTCTACATACAAGAAAATTGAAGTTATTTTCATCTAAATTTACTCAAATATAGATCCTACAACAAAAATACTCAACAAAATCCAAAAAAATCGAAGTTGATTTCAAATAAATTTATTAAAATTTGACACTTCCAACTAATTTTTTTTTCATAATCCAACAAAATTGAATTTATTTTCATCTAAATTTAGTCAAATATAGATCCTACAACCAAAATACTCAACAAAATAAAAAAAAATCGAAGTTGATTTCAAATAAATTTATTAAAATTTGACACTTCCAACTAAAATTTTTTTCATAATCCAACAAAATTGAAGTTATTTTCATCTAAATTTACTCAAATATAGATCCTACAACCAAAATAGTCATCAAAATCCAAAAAATCGAAGTTGATTTCAAATGAATTTATTAAAATTTGACAAAAATCTTGTCTACATCCAAGAAAATTGAAGTTATTTTCATCTAAATTTACTCAAATATAGATCCTACAACCAAAATAGTCATCAAAATCCAAAAAATCGAAGTTGATTTCAAATGATTTTATTAAAATTTGACCAAAATCTTGTCAAAATCCAAAAAATTGAATTTATTTTCATCTAAATTTAGTCAAATATACACCCTACAACCAAAATACTCATCAAAATCCAAAAAAATCGAAGTTGATTTCAAATAAATTTATTAAAATTTGACACTTCCATCTAAAATTTTTTTCATAATCCAACAAAATTGAAGTTATTTTCATCTAAATTTACTCAAATGTAGATCCTACAACCAAAATACTCAACAAAATAAAAAAAAATCGAAGTTGATTTCAAATGAATTTATTAAAATTTGACCAAAATCTGGTCAAAATCAAAGAATATTGAAGTTATTTTCATCTAAATTTACTCAAATATAGATCCTACAACCAAAATAGTCATCAAAATCCAAAAAATCGAAGTTGATTTCAAATGATTTTATTAAAATTTGACCAAAATCTTGTCAAAATCCAAAAAATTGAATTTATTTTCATCTAAATTTAGTCAAATATACATCCTACAACCAAAATACTCATCAAAATCCAAAAAAATCGAAGTTGATTTCAAATAAATTTATTAAAATTGGACACTTCCAACTAAATTTTTTTTCATAATCCAACAAATTTTAAGTTATTTTCATCTAAATTTACTCAAATATAGATCCTACAACCAAAATACTCAACAAAATAAAAAAAAATCGAAGTTGATTTCAAATGAATTTATTAAAATTTGACCAAAATCTTGTCAAAATCCAAGAAAATTGAAGTTATTTTCATCTAAATTTAGTCAAATATAGATCCTACAACCAAAATACTCATCAAAATCCCAAAAAATCGAAGTTGATTTCAAATGAATTTATTAAAATTTGACAAAAATCTTGTCTACATCCAAGAAAATTGAAGTTATTTTCATCCAAATTTACTCAAATATAGATCCTACAACCAAAATAGTCATCAAAATCCAAAAAATCGAAGTTGATTTCAAATGATTTTATTAAAATTTGACCAAAATCTTGTCAAAATCCAAAAAATTGAATTTATTTTCATCTAAATTTAGTCAAATATACATCCTACAACCAAAATAGTCATCAAAATCCAAAAAATCGAAGTTGATTTCAAATGATTTTATTAAAATTTGACCAAAATCTTGTCAAAATCCAAAAAATTGAATTTATTTTCATCTAAATTTAGTCAAATATACATCCTACAACCAAAATACTCATCAAAATCCAAAAAAATCGAAGTTGATTTCAAATAAATTTATTAAAATTTGACACTTCCAACTAAAATTTTTTTCATAATCCAACAAAATTGAATTTATTTTCATCTAAATTTACTCAAATATAGATCCTACAACCAAAATACGCAACAAAATCCCAAAAAATCGAAGTTGATTTCAAATGAATTTATTAAAATTTGACCAAAATCTTGTCAAAATCCAAAAAATTGAAGTTATTTTCATCTAAATTTACTCAAATATAGATCCTACAACAAAAATACTCAACAAAATCCAAAAAAATCGAAGTTGATTTCAAATAAATTTATTAAAATTTGACACTTCCAACTAAATTTTTTTTCATAATCCAACAAAATTAAATTTATTTTCATCTAAATTTACTCAAATATAGATCCTACAACAAAAATACTCAACAAAATCCAAAATAATCGAAGTTGATTTCAAATAAATTTAATAAAACTTGATACTTCCAACTAAAAATTTTTTCACAATCCAACAAAATTGAAGTTATTTTCATCTAAATTTAATCAAATATAGATCCTACAACAAAAATACTCGACAAAATCCAAAAAAATCGAAGTTGATTTCATATGAATTTATTAAAATTTGACACTTCCAACTAAAATTTTTTTTATAATCCAACAAAATTGAAGTTATTTTCATCTAAATTTAGTCAAATATAGATCCTACAACCAAAATACTCATCAAAATCCAAAAAAAATCGAAGTTGATTTCAAATGAATTTATTAAAATTTTACAAAAATCTTGTCTACATCCAAGAAAATTGAAGTTATTTTCATCTAAATTTACTCAAATATAGATCCTACAACCAAAATACTCAACAAAATCCAAAAAAATCAAAGTTGATTTCAAATGATTTTATTAAAATTTGACAAAAATCTTGTCTACATAAAAGAAAATTGAAGTTATTTTCATCTAAATTTAGTCAAATATAGATCCTATAACCAAAATAGTCATCAAAATCCAAAAAATCGAAGTTGATTTCAAATGATTTTATTAAAATTTGGCCAAAATCTTGTCAAAATCCAAAAAATTGAATTTATTTTCATCTAAATTTAGTCAAATATACAGCCTACAACCAAAATACTCATCAAAATCCAAAAAAATCGAAGTTGATTTCAAATAAATTTATTAAAATTTGACACTTCCAACTAAAATTTTTTTCATAATCCAACAAATTTGAAGTTATTTTCATCTAAATTTACTCAAATATAGATCCTACAACCAAAATACTCAACAAAATAAAAAAAAAATCGAAGTTGATTTCAAATGAATTTATTAAAATTTGACCAAAATCTGGTCAAAATCAAAGAATATTGAAGTTATTTTCATCTAAATTTACTCAAATATAGATCCTACAACAAAAATACTCAACAAAATCCAAAAAAATCGAAGTTGATTTCAAATAAATTTATTAAAATTTGACACTTCCAACTAAATTTTTTTTCATAATCCAACAAAATTAAATTTATTTTCATCTAAATTTACTCAAATATAGATCCTACAACAAAAATACTCAACAAAATCCAAAATAATCGAAGTTGATTTCAAATAAATTTAATAAAACTTGATACTTCCAACTAAAAATTTTTTCACAATCCAACAAAATTGAAGTTATTTTCATCTAAATTTAATCAAATATAGATCCTACAACAAAAATACTCGACAAAATCCAAGAAAATCGAAGTTGATTTCATAAGAATTTATTAAAATTTGACACTTCCAACTAAAAATTTTTTCACAATCCAACAAAATTGAAGTTATTTTCATCTAAATTTAATCAAATATAGATCCTACAACCAAAATACTCATCAAAATCCAAAAAAATCGAAGTTGATTTCAAATGAATTTATTAAAATTTTACAAAAATCTTGTCTACATCCAAGAAAATTGAAGTTATTTTCATCTAAATTTACTCAAATATAGATCCTACAACCAAAATACTCAACAAAATCCAAAAAAATCAAAGTTGATTTCAAATGATTTTATTAAAATTTGACAAAAATCTTGTCTACATAAAAGAAAATTGAAGTTATTTTCATCTAAATTTAGTCAAATATAGATCCTATAACCAAAATAGTCATCAAAATCCAAAAAATCGAAGTTGATTTCAAATGATTTTATTAAAATTTGGCCAAAATCTTGTAAAAATCCAAAAAATTGAATTTATTTTCATCTAAATTTAGTCAAATATACAGCCTACAACCAAAATACTCATCAAAATCCAAAAAAATCGAAGTTGATTTCAAATAAATTTATTAAAATTTGACACTTCCAACTAAAATTTTTTTCATAATCCAACAAATTTGAAGTTATTTTCATCTAAATTTACTCAAATATAGATCCTACAACCAAAATACTCAACAAAATAAAAAAAAAATCGAAGTTGATTTCAAATGAATTTATTAAAATTTGACCAAAATCTTGTCAAAATCCAAGAAAATTGAAGTTATTTTCATCTAAATTTAGTCAAATATAGATCCTACAACCAAAATACTCGACAAAATCCAAAAAAATCGAAGTTGATTTTATATGAATTTATTAAAATTTGACACTTCCAACTAAAATTTTTTCATAATCCAACGAAATTGAAGTTATTTTCATCTAAATTTACTCAAATATAGATCCTACAACAAAAATACTCGACAAAATCCAAAAAAATCGAAGTTGATTTCATATGAATTTATTAAAATTTGACACTTCCAACCAAAATTTTTTTTATAATCCAACAAAATTGAAGTTATTTTCATCTAAATTTAGTCAAATATAGATCCTACAACCAAAATACTCATCAAAATCCAAAAAAATCGAAGTTGATTTCAAATGAATTTATTAAAATTTGACCAAAATCTTGTCAAAATCCAAGAAAATTGAAGTTATTTTCATCTAAATTTAGTCAAATATAGATCCTACAACCAAAATACTCGACAAAATCCAAAAAAATCGAAGTTGATTTTATATGAATTTATTAAAATTTGACACTTCCAACTAAAATTTTTTCATAATCCAACGAAATTGAAGTTATTTTCATCTAAATTTACTCAAATATAGATCCTACAACAAAAATACTCGACAAAATCCAAAAAAATCGAAGTTGATTTCATATGAATTTATTAAAATTTGACACTTCCAACCAAAATTTTTTTTATAATCCAACAAAATTGAAGTTATTTTCATCTAAATTTAGTCAAATATAGATCCTACAACCAAAATACTCATCAAAATCCAAAAAAATCGAAGTTGATTTCAAATGAATTTATTAAAATTTGACAAAAATCTTGTCTACATCCAAGAAAATTGAAGTTATTTTCATCTAAATTTACTCAAATATAGATCCTACAACCAAAATAGTCATCAAAATCCAAAAAATCGAAGTTGATTTCAAATGATTTTATTAAAATTTGACCAAAATCTTGTCAAAATCCAAAAAATTGAATTTATTTTCATCTAAATTTAGTCAAATATACATCCTACAACCAAAATACTCGACAAAATCCAAAAAAATCGAAGTTGATTTTATTTATTTATTTATTTATTTATTTATTTATTTATAAACGGACCGAAGCCCTCTTTACATAAATATTTAGACGTGAAGAAAAAGATCTTAACCTAATATTACAAAAGATAGACATGCCCAAAAAAGAATAAAATTCATGGTACATAAGATATGACATTATCCGATAATGATACGTAACTGTCTTTTAAAAGTGTGCACAGACCCATTGAAGAAATCAATACTGTTATACATAGTACTAGAGTCAGCAATATTGCGATTTATTGGATTAATTAGTCCATATGTAGATCTGGATTTAAGTGGTTGAAATCCTGCTCTAGATCTCAATACGCGTTCAGGTGCATAGAAATTGATTTGCATAAGAAGAGAGGGACAATCAATATGGTTATTGATTAAATTAAAAATAAATAAATGGTCAGATATTTTTCTACGTGCAGCTAATGTTTATATGAATTTATTAAAATTTGACACTTCCAACTAAAATTTTTTCATAATCCAACGAAATTGAATTTATTTTCATCTAAATTTACTCAAATATAGAACCTACAACAAAAATACTCAACAAAATCCAAAAAAATCGAAGTTGATTTCAAATGAATTTATTAAAATTTGACAAAAATCTTGTCTACATACAAGAAATGTGAAGTTATTTTCATCTAAATTTACTCAAATATAGATCCTACAACAAAAATACTCAACAAAATCCAAAAAAATCGAAGTTGATTTCAAATAAATTTATTAAAATTTGACACTTCCAACTAATTTTTTTTTCATAATCCAACAAAATTGAATTTATTTTCATCTAAATTTAGTCAAATATAGATCCTACAACCAAAATACTCAACAAAATAAAAAAAAATCGAAGTTGATTTCAAATAAATTTATTAAAATTTGACACTTCCAACTAAAATTTTTTTCATAATCCAACAAAATTGAAGTTATTTTCATCTAAATTTACTCAAATATAGATCCTACAACCAAAATACGCAACAAAATCCAAAAAAATCGAAGTTGATTTCAAATGAATTTATTAAAATTTGACCAAAATCTTGTCAAAATCCAAAAAATTGAAGTTATTTTCATCTAAATTTACTCAAATATAGATCCTACAACAAAAATACTCAACAAAATCCAAAAAAATCGAAGTTGATTTCAAATAAATTAATTAAAATTTGACACTTCCAACTAAATTTTTTTTCATAATCCAACAAAATTAAATTTATTTTCATCTAAATTTACTCAAATATAGATCCTACAACAAAAATACTCAACAAAATCCAAAATAATCGAAGTTGATTTCAAATAAATTTAATAAAACTTGATACTTCCAACTAAAAATTTTTTCACAATCCAACAAAATTGAAGTTATTTTCATCTAAATTTAATCAAATATAGATCCTACAACAAAAATACTCGACAAAATCCAAAAAAATCGAAGTTGATTTCATATGAATTTATTAAAATTTGACACTTCCAACTAAAATTTTTTTCATAATCCAACAAAATTGAATTTATTTTCATCTAAATTTACTCAAATATAGATCCTACAACCAAAATACGCAACAAAATCCAAAAAAATCGAAGTCGATTTCAAATGAATTTATTAAAATTTGACACTTCCAACTAATTTTTTTTTCATAATCCAACAAAATTGAATTTATTTTCATCTAAATTTAGTCAAATATAGATCCTACAACCAAAATACTCAACAAAATAAAAAAAAATCGAAGTTGATTTCAAATGAATTTATTAAAATTTGACCAAAATCTTGTCAAAATCAAAGAAAATTGAAGTTATTTTCATCTAAATTTAGTCAAATATAGATCCTACGACCAAAATACTCGACAAAATCCAAAAAAATCGAAGTCGATTTTATATGAATTTATTAAAATTTGACACTTCCAACTAAAATTTTTTTCATAATCCAACAAAATTGAATTTATTTTCATCTAAATTTACTCAAATATAGATCCTACAACCAAAATACGCAACAAAATCCAAAAAAATCGAAGTCGATTTCAAATGAATTTATTAAAATTTGACAAAAATCTTGTCTACATACAAGAAAATTGAAGTTATTTTCATCTAAATTTATTCAAATATAGATCCTACAACAAAAATACTCAACAAAATCCAAAAAAATCGAAGTTGATTTCAAATAAATGTATTAAAATTTGACACTTCCAACTAATTTTTTTTTCATAATCCAACAAAATTGAATTTATTTTCATCTAAATTTAGTCAAATATAGATCCTACAACCAAAATACTCAACAAAATAAAAAAAAATCGAAGTTGATTTCAAATAAATTTATTAAAATTTGACACTTCCAACTAAACTTTTTTTCATAATCCAACAAAATTGAAGTTATTTTCATCTAAATTTAGTCAAATATAGATCCTACAACCAAAATACTCATCAAAATCCAAAAAAATCGAAGTTGATTTCAAATGAATTTATTAAAATTTTACAAAAATCTTGTCTACATCCAAGAAAATTGAAGTTATTTTCTTCTAAATTTACTCAAATATAGATCCTACAACCAAAATACTCAACAAAATCCAAAAAAATCAAAGTTGATTTCAAATGATTTTATTAAAATTTGACAAAAATCTTGTCTACATACAAGAAAATTGAAGTTATTTTCATCTAAATTTAGTCAAATATAGATCCTACAACCAAAATAGTCATCAAAATCCAAAAAAATCGAAGTTGATTTCAAATAAATTTATTAAAATTTGACACTTCCAACTAAAATTTTTTTCATAATCCAACAAATTTGAAGTTATTTTCATCTAAATTTACTCAAATATAGATCCTACAACCAAAATACTCAACAAAATAAAAAAAAAAATCGAAGTTGATTTCAAATGAATTTATTAAAATTTGACCAAAATCTTGTCAAAATCCAAGAAAATTGAAGTTATTTTCATCTAAATTTAGTCAAATATAGATCCTACAACCAAAATACTCGACAAAATCCAAAAAAATCGAAGTTGATTTTATATGAATTTATTAAAATTTGACACTTCCAACTAAAATTTTTTTCATAATCCAACGAAATTGAAGTTATTTTCATCTAAATTTACTCAAATATATATCCTACAACAAAAATACTCGACAAAATCCAAAAAAATCGAAGTTGATTTCATATGAATTTATTAAAATTTGACACTTCCAACCAAAATTTTTTTTATAATCCAACAAAATTGAAGTTATTTTCATCTAAATTTAGTCAAATATAGATCCTACAACCAAAATACTCATCAAAATCCAAAAAAATCGAAGTTGATTTCAAATGAATTTATTAAAATTTGACAAAAATCTTGTCTACATCCAAGAAAATTGAAGTTATTTTCATCTAAATTTAGTCAAATATAGATCCTACAACCAAAATACTCGACAAAATCCAAAAAAATCGAAGTTGATTTCAAATAAATTTATTAAAATTTGACACTTCCAACTAAAATTTTTTTCATAATCCAACAAAATTGAATTTATTTTCATCTAAATTTACTCAAATATAGATCCTACAACCAAAATACGCAACAAAATCCAAAAAAATCGAAGTTGATTTCAAATGAATTTATTAAAATTTGACAAAAATCTTGTCTACATACAAGAAAATTGAAGTTATTTTCATCTAAATTTACTCAAATATAGATCCTACAACAAAAATACTCAACAAAATCCAAAAAAATCGAAGTTGATTTCAAATAAATTTATTAAAATTTGACACTTCCAACTAATTTTTTTTTCATAATCCAACAAAATTGAATTTATTTTCATCTAAATTTAGTCAAATATAGATCCTACAACCAAAATACTCAACAAAATAAAAAAAAATCGAAGTTGATTTCAAATGAATTTATTAAAATTTGACCAAAATCTTGTCAAAATCAAAGAAAATTGAAGTTATTTTCATCTAAATTTAGTCAAATATAGATCCTACGACCAAAATACTCGACAAAATCCAAAAAAATCGAAGTTGATTTTATATGAATTTATTAAAATTTGACACTTCCAACTAAAATTTTTTTCATAATCCAACAAAATTGAATTTATTTTCATCTAAATTTACTCAAATATAGATCCTACAACCAAAATACGCAACAAAATCCAAAAAAATCGAAGTCGATTTCAAATGAATTTATTAAAATTTGACAAAAATCTTGTCTACATACAAGAAAATTGAAGTTATTTTCATCTAAATTTATTCAAATATAGATCCTACAACAAAAATACTCAACAAAATCCAAAAAAATCGAAGTTGATTTCAAATAAATGTATTAAAATTTGACACTTCCAACTAATTTTTTTTTCATAATCCAACAAAATTGAATTTATTTTCATCTAAATTTAGTCAAATATAGATCCTACAACCAAAATACTCAACAAAATAAAAAAAAATCGAAGTTGATTTCAAATAAATTTATTAAAATTTGACACTTCCAACTAAACTTTTTTTCATAATCCAACAAAATTGAATTTATTTTCATCTAAATTTACTCAAATATAGATCCTACAACCAAAATACGCAACAAAATCCAAAAAAATCGAAGTTGATTTTAAATGAATTTATTAAAATTTGACCAAAATCTTGTCAAAATTCAAAAAATTGAAGTTATTTTCATCTAAATTTACTCAAATATAGATCCTACAACAAAAATACTCAACAAAATCCAAAAAAATCGAAGTTGATTTCAAATAAATTTATTAAAATTTGACACTTCCAACTAAATTTTTTTTCATAATCCAACAAAATTAAATTTATTTTCATCTAAATTTACTCAAATATAGATCCTACAACAAAAATACTCAACAAAATCCAAAATAATCGAAGTTGATTTCAAATAAATTTAATAAAACTTGATACTTCCAACTAAAAATTTTTTCACAATCCAACAAAATTGAAGTTATTTTCATCTAAATTTAATCAAATATAGATCCTACAACAAAAATACTCGACAAAATCCAAAAAAATCGAAGTTGATTTCATATGAATTTATTAAAATTTGACACTTCCAACTAAAATTTTTTTTATAATCCAACAAAATTGAAGTTATTTTCATCTAAATTTAGTCAAATATAGATCCTACAACCAAAATACTCATCAAAATCCAAAAAAATCGAAGTTGATTTCAAATGAATTTATTAAAATTTTACAAAAATCTTGTCTACATCCAAGAAAATTGAAGTTATTTTCATCTAAATTTACTCAAATATAGATCCTACAACCAAAATACTCAACAAAATCCAAAAAAATCAAAGTTGATTTCAAATGATTTTATTAAAATTTGACAAAAATCTTGTCTACATACAAGAAAATTGAAGTTATTTTCATCTAAATTTAGTCAAATATAGATCCTACAACCAAAATAGTCATCAAAATCCAAAAAATCGAAGTTGATTTCAAATGATTTTATTAAAATTTGACCAAAATCTTGTCAAAATCCAAAAAATTGAAGTTATTTTCATCTAAATTTACTCAAATATAGATCCTACAACAAAAATACTCAACAAAATCCAAAAAAATCGAAGTTGATTTCAAATAAATTTATTAAAATTTGACACTTCCAACTAAATTTTTTTTCATAATCCAACAAAATTAAATTTATTTTCATCTAAATTTACTCAAATATAGATCCTACAACAAAAATACTCAACAAAATCCAAAATAATCGAAGTTGATTTCAAATAAATTTAATAAAACTTGATACTTCCAACTAAAAATTTTTTCACAATCCAACAAAATTGAAGTTATTTTCATCTAAATTTAATCAAATATAGATCCTACAACAAAAATACTCGACAAAATCCAAAAAAATCGAAGTTGATTTCATATGAATTTATTAAAATTTGACACTTCCAACTAAAATTTTTTTTATAATCCAACAAAATTGAAGTTATTTTCATCTAAATTTAGTCAAATATAGATCCTACAACCAAAATACTCATCAAAATCCAAAAAAATCGAAGTTGATTTCAAATGAATTTATTAAAATTTTACAAAAATCTTGTCTACATCCAAGAAAATTGAAGTTATTTTCATCTAAATTTACTCAAATATAGATCCTACAACCAAAATACTCAACAAAATCCAAAAAAATCAAAGTTGATTTCAAATGATTTTATTAAAATTTGACAAAAATCTTGTCTACATACAAGAAAATTGAAGTTATTTTCATCTAAATTTAGTCAAATATAGATCCTACAACCAAAATAGTCATCAAAATCCAAAAAATCGAAGTTGATTTCAAATGATTTTATTAAAATTTGACCAAAATCTTGTCAAAATCCAAAATATTGAAGTTATTTTCATCTACATTTACTCAAATATAGATCCTACAACAAAAATACTCAACAAAATCCAAAAAAATCGAAGTTGATTTCAAATAAATTTATTAAAATTTGACACTTCCAACTAAATTTTTTTTCATAATCCAACAAAATTAAATTTATTTTCATCTAAATTTACTCAAATATGGATCCTACAACAAAAATACTCAACAAAATCCAAAATAATCGAAGTTGATTTCAAATAAATTTAATAAAACTTGATACTTCCAACTAAAAATTTTTTCACAATCCAACAAAATTGAAGTTATTTTCATCTAAATTTAATCAAATATAGATCCTACAACAAAAATACTCGACAAAATCCAAAAAAATCGAAGTTGATTTCATATGAATTTAATAAAATTTGACACTTCCAACTAAAAATTTTTTTATAATCCAACAAAATTGAAGTTATTTTCATCTAAATTTAGTCAAATATTGATCCTACAACCAAAATACTCATCAAAATCCAAAAAAATCGAAGTTGATTTCAAATGAATTTATTAAAATTTGACAAAAATCTTGTCTACATCCAAGAAAATTGAAGTTATTTTCATCTAAATTTACTCAAATATAGATCCTACAACCAAAATACTCAACAAAATCCAAAAAAATCGAAGTTGATTTCAAATAAATTTATTAAAATTTGACACTTCCAACTAATTTTTTTTTCATAATCCAACAAAATTGAATTTATTTTCATCTAAATTTAGTCAAATATAGATCCTACAACCAAAATACTCAACAAAATAAAAAAAAATCGAAGTTGATTTCAAATGAATTTATTAAAATTTGACCAAAATCTTGTCAAAATCAAAGAAAATTGAAGTTATTTTCATCTAAATTTAGTCAAATATAGATCCTACGACCAAAATACTCGACAAAATCCAAAAAAATCGAAGTTGATTTTATATGAATTTATTAAAATTTGACACTTCCAACTAAAATTTTTTTCATAATCCAACAAAATTGAATTTATTTTCATCTAAATTTACTCAAATATAGATCCCACAACCAAAATACGCAACAAAATCCAAAAAAATCGAAGTCGATTTCAAATGAATTTATTAAAATTTGACAAAAATCTTGTCTATGTTACGTATGTGGAATTTTCCCATACGCCGCTCTCAACCGTTTTTTCGAGCTCGCGTCTGCGAAGGGAAAACGCCCTAAAATCCTTTTGCTTATCACACACCACTAATGGGGGAAGTGCTCTCGACCATCTGGTTGACGATCATGGGAACGGGAGTGACACGACGACGACCCCGAAGAATTTCCTTATATGGAAATTTCCAACTAATCCCCACTCATTTTTGGGACTATATAAACCCTTTGGTTTCTACCCTCTGCGGTTCAAAGCAGTACAGTCACGCGTAGAGTAACGTCGTGTCACGCTCGTACAGAGTTGGTTAAATCTAGTAAGATCGAGCTAAAGTCTCCGTCGGAATCATAGTTAACCTCATAGAATCCGCGAGTTCGGTTTATATTCTATTTGGCTTCTCTGAATAACCACTCGTACGCCCCGCATCGCCAGTGCGTCAACACCGCGCAAATTAGTGGTAATTCATACACTTTTACTACACTATTTAATCGCGACACTTACATTTGTACAATAATTAGTTATTGAATACACGAATGGTGTTCACGTCTAAATTGAGTCAGATTCGTTAAAACCCATCTTTTACCCAGCGATCCTTATAATATTAGTAGCATATACCCACCGATACAACTTTACCGCTCGAGTTGTATCAAATATTAATTAAGAGTTACGAGGCAATACTAACATTTCCCGCGACTCCCTGATTTCACATCAGGGTCTTTCGCATCCATACCAAAAAGGGAATCTTCTCCAACCTAGTGGCTCCCCGATTTCGCATCGGGTTCGTCCACGTTTAACCTCTCCTGCGGCTCCCTGATTTCGCATCAGGTTCGTCCGTATCCTACAGCTCCCTGATTTCGCATCAGGTTCGTCTGTAAGTCAACCACCTTCCGAACAGCTCCCTGGTTACGCACCAGGTTCGTCTGTGAATAATCCAACCTCCTAACAGCTCCTCGACTTCGCGTCGAGTTCGTCTGTGAACATCATCCTAGTGACTCCCCGATTTCGCATCGGGTTCGTTCACGAATAATCACCCTCCTGCGGCTCCCTGATTTCGCATCAGGTTCGTCCGTGAGTGACTCCATTCCTAGAGGCTCCCTGATTTCGCATCAGGTTCGTCCTCGTTTCCGATAATCCTGCGGCTCCCTGATTTCGCATCAGGTTCGTCCGCCCTCTAACTAACAAATTCATAAACCGTATTCCTTGGGAAATACCCCTCTCGCCGGCCTCTCGCGTTGCCGCAGCCCCGGCTCGTAACAGAACTGGTGACAGCGGTGGGATGCTACTGCATTAGAATCGCCGTCAAATTTGGGTTTTTTAAATACGTTAAAATCACTCATTATTTATTATCGACAATATACTAGTTTTCTCTAGTCGAGTCACTTAGTAATTTTCAAAATGACAAGCGCACAGGCGAATGTCTCGTCTAACGACATTATGAACCTGACAGTTTCAATTGCAAACTCAATGTCACTCTTGACGCAACGGACATGTATACAGAACATTACAATGTCAATTCCAACCTTCGACGGTGAAAGTCCACCCTTGACGCGCTTTGCACAAAATGTGGAAGACGGGTTAACTTTGATTCCTGAAGGTACGGAAGCCGAGTATCTTGCGATAATTCTAACGAAACTGATCGGTCCGGCACGCAGGTGCACCTTAGAGCATAAATTTGAATCTGTTAAGAAATTAGTTCAACATTTGAAAAAGAGATTCGCGCCGGGAAGAAGTTTGTCATACTTCCAAGTAGAGATCGCGAAATTACGTATTCGCGAAGGAGAAAGCCTACGACAGTACGTCGACAGGACTTGTCATCTCGTTTACTGTGCGCGCGGAGCTATTCGGGAAAGGTATCTGGATCACGCTGAAGACTTCGTCAAAGAAATGGAAAAGGACATTAAAGAAAACTTCATCGACGGTTTACCGGATCGAATTTCCTGGAAAGTGTCGGCTCAGATTCAAGACATCAAAACACTTGAACAAGCTTACGACGCCGTGCTACAGATAGACCGAAAATTAAGGAATAGACGACAGTCGCCCCGTAATGAATCACCCTCCCGGTGGTCTCGCCGAGACCATTACGCGGAAGACTCTCGAAACCACGACCGTGAAGTGTCGTACCCGCACTCTCCAAGTAGATACGACCAGAACAGGGATCGGTCTACAAAAACATCTGGTTTTGAAGAGGAACGAGAAGGACGGACACGTACGACGGCCTGGACCTTGCGTCACCGGAGCCCCTCGAGATCCCCTTCTTATCGCTCCGACTCATCGTACGCAGATGATGGGGAAAAACATTATTCTATTTTAAAAAATCCCGATACAAATCGCAAGCCAAGTTTATATTGCTGGCATTGCGGTATAACCGGACATGACGGAAAATCCTGTAGGAAACATCCGCGTAGCCCGAGATATCAACGAGACTCGCGAGATTCGTCCGTTGAATCAAACAAATCTTTAAACTTCGATCGCGCTCAACGTATAGGCGACACGATGAGCGGAAACAAAGAAGCTCGCCAAAGGACAGTCCGCTTCGAAGAGAAACCCTCATCAAGGAAGCACCTGCCCCACGGATCAACATCAAGGTTCCAGAACTGGAGTCAGGAACGGGAGAATTCCTAATCGATGGTGGAGCATCCGTCAATTTAGTAGTCATTAACGCCCTAGGACAAAAAGCCGCGATAAACTCTAGGGAAGAAATCGAATTAACCGGAATTACTACTAATCCAATTCACACTTTAGGAACAACAATTCTTCATATCCACGAAGCTCCCGCACTTTTCTATGTGGTAAAAGAGCTTGCAATAGAAGCAGATGGACTTATAGGAAGCCCATTTTTAAAACAAGAGGAGGCCGAAATTTCCTATTATCATGGGACTTTGGTGTTAAAGAACAAACCAACCCGACCCCTACGTTTTTCAAACTATCAAGACCTACCTCAAACAGGAACACTACCGACGTCGACCAAACATCGTATCGAACCTAGGACGTCGCAACAGATTGCTATAACTATAACAAACCGCGGGATGAAGGAAGGATATTTACCACGTATCAAGACCCTCGAACATCTCTACATAGGAGAAGCAGTTGTGAGGAATAGTGAAGGAAAGTGTTACGTTATGGCAACAAATACCAGCGATGTACCCCTAGACGTAGAGATAAAACCACAAACATTGGAGCCATTTGAAATTTTCGGTTCATCAGAAGAAGATTTCTACTCAGCTGCAGAACACCCGTCAAAATTCAAAACAAGTGAAGATAGAATACAAAAAATTTTAGAAGCCCTAAACACAAAACATTTAAATAGGGAAGAACTAGATTTCGTTACCAATTTAGTCACAGATTTTCCCGACCGATTTTATCTTCCTGGAGATAAACTTGGGAAGGCTCGCGAATTTAAACATTCAATTCATACATCTAACGATATTCCGATCAACACAAGACAATATCGTTATCCTCTCATTCACCAAAAGGAAATCCAAAAACAAATCAGCGCGTTATTATCAAATGGTATAATTACACCTTCAAAATCTCCATACAATTCACCTTTATGGATCGTCCCGAAGAAAGAAGACGAAAACGGAGTGAAACGTTGGCGTCTGGTAATAGATTTCCGCGGCCTCAATGAAATAACAATATCTGATAAGTATCCATTACCTCAAATCACGGAGATTTTAGATCGACTAGGAGGAGCTAAATATTTTTCAGTCTTTGATCTCGCTAGTGGATTTCATCAAATAGAGATGGATCCGAAAGATAAATCAAAAACAGCATTCACTACTCCAAATGGACATTACGAATTCTCTCGAATGCCTTTCGGATTAAAGAATGCACCACCCACCTTTCAACGCCTAATGGATCAAGCACTCACTGGACTTCAAGGAACGGACCTCTTTGTCTACTTGGACGACATAGTGATCTATGCATCATCATTACAGGAACATAATATTAAAGTCAAAAAACTGTTAACCCGCCTTCGAGAACATGGATTAACCCTCCAGACCAACAAGTGCCAATTCCTGCGAAAGGAAGTTGCATACCTTGGACACATTATTTCAAAGGAAGGAGTAAGACCTGACCCTAGGAAATTAAAAGCTGTTCAAGATTTTCCCATACCAACAACGCAGAAGAACATTCAACAATTCTTAGGACTTGTAGGATATTACCGAAGATTCGTACCTAATTTCACCACAAAAGCAAAACCTTTAATTAATTTATTAGGAAAAGGCATCAAATTTAAATGGACAGAAGAACAAGACCAAAGTTTTAAGCAATTACGTAACGAACTTTGTCAACAACCCATATTGCAATACCCAGATTTTAGTAAACCATTTATCGTCACAACAGATGCATCTGATTACGCTATTGGAGCCGTACTTAGTCAAGGGGAGATAGGAAACGACCTGCCGATTGCTTACGCATCTCGCAGCCTAAATAAACCTGAGAAGAATTATTCGGCTACTGAAAAGGAATGTTTGGCCATGGTTTACGCCGTAAGATACTTCAGGCCTTACATTTACGGAACCCCATTCACCCTCGTTACAGATCACAGACCACTAGTCTGGTTACATTCTGTTAAGGACCCCACTTCAAGACTTATGAAGTGGAAGCTCCGACTTTTAGAGTACGAGTACCAGGTTGTCCATAAATCTGGAAAGACGAATAAGAACGCAGACGCATTATCACGCAACCCCACGTCTGCCTGCCTACCACTTATTCCACGAGACCCTCAAGATCCTAATTTCAAAGCCCAGATACCGAAAACAGACGCTAACATCGAGACAATTGGGCACCGCATACGACAGTTACGACGCGATAGAGAAGTCCGACCCAAGTATCGGGAGACAAGCAGCAGCTCAGACGAAACAGAAGAAACTGCACGTGGGAACGTTCAACATTCTCCAATAATATACAAGAACCGATCTTTCCCCAGCTTATCTCAAGAGGTAACGATGCCAGATGAACGTCAGGAAACTATAAACACTTTCTCGCCCGTAGCAAATTCCACACAAATCGTCCCTTTAGATAAGGACCAGACCTCATTCGACGATCTAATATCCTTTGAGGAGCCGACCGACAATACTGTCATAGAAAATGCAGGAAATATTCAACAAGAATTACTCAGTACACCGCAAGTATCCTTAGAAGTCATGGATGAACTTTTACAACCCTCAATAAACCCGCTACCTGCAGGGACTACAGCCGAAGCAAGTGTGGGACAACCACCTGACAGCAGGACAACTGAATCTAGGGTCTTTGACCGCACGCTTGACCCTTACCCATTCTTCACTACCGAAATCGAAAATTCAACCGACCTTGGTGATCTGGAAGAGATTCCACTAGACCAACCACATCAAATTATTGTCTCTTCAAATACCTTTATTGCTGAAGAAGGACATCACGTACATTTCAGTTCTGCCGATTGCAATTTAGTAAACCCCGTTGGAAAATTACTACTAGACACAGAAATGATTAATAAAGCAAATCTTCTGGCAGCACAACCAAAAAAGGGACAGGTGATAACTACGGACAATGGACTATTTAAAACTTTCAGTATAATAATCTCAGAAAACTTCTTTGATAATATTAAAAGAGTAGATGTGCTCGATGGATTGAAAACTCTTCGACACACCTTGGATCAAAATCAGATTAAATCATTTCGAATTTCTGCTACGGGGGACCTTCATAAAATACCATCCAATGAATTCGTCAAGATTTTAGAAGAGGTTTTCATGGAAACAGGTCTGCAGATTATTCTATGTAACTGTACCATCACAACACCATCCGAAGAAGACAGACAGCACATCATCAACGAGGCTCACGACAGTTTAATTGGAGGACATAAAGGAGTTACGAAGACATACAAACGCATCCGATCAAAATTCCATTGGCCACAAATGCGCAACGACATTCAGGACTACATCCGAAAATGCCAAAGTTGTCAAGAACAGAAGTTAGTACGAGCGAAAACTCGTCAGCCGATGTTGATCACCGACACACCTATAGGAGCCTTTGACAAAATTTCCTTACATACAGTGGGACCTTTACCAATTACACCCAGTGGGAACAGACACATTCTCACCATTCAAGATAATCTAACGAAATATTGCGTAGCCGTAGCAATACCTAACATTCGAGCTACTACAATTGCAGATGCTTTTGCCAGACATTTCATCGCAATTTATGGTACACCTCGCGCAATACTAACAGACAAAGGAACTAGCTTCATTGGAACACTTATGACCAACCTATCTGAAATATTTAAAATTAAACAAATCACAACCTCGGGATATAGACCACAAACTAATGGGTCTCTGGAACGAAGCCACATCGTCCTCACCGAATACCTTAAGCATTACATGGATAATTATGAGGACTGGGATCTATTAATACCATTCGCAATGTTTTCTTACAATACATCCGTTCATGAAGCAACAAATTTCACTCCGTACGAATTAATCTTTGGCAAGCCAGCTCGAGAACCAAGCTCTTTTCCAACCGGTGAAAAATTAAAGTCATACGGAGAATACCTAATAGAACTGATAACGCACATGACTAGTATTCGTAATATAGCTTCCGATAATCTAAACAAAGCAAAAAATCGTTCGAAAAATTATTACGATATCCGTGCAAAACCAGCAACGTTTAACGTAGGCGATTTTGTTTACGTACTCAAGGAACCACGAACCAGTAAATTTGATCCACATTACATTGGACCGTACCAGATAATGGACATAATGGATATGAACAACGTAGTATTACAAACACGCCATAAATTAATTACAAAGCATCAGGACAAATTAAAACACGCCTATTTTCCGTCCACGGCAAAACGGTAAGCCGACCGTCTACCCAAATATGGTCCTGATCACCCTGGTCCCGAAACATACCCTGGTAAGCAGTGAGGCTCTACCTGAGGAGTACTCAACCCCTTCCCATACGCCGCCCCTGCAAACAACAACCAGGACGGAGATGCTGATGGGGATCAGAAGGATAGCATCACTGCAACGCTAACGCTGGACCAGCTACTCGTACAACCCCACTAGATGTCATCAACCACTGGCTGGAGATGGGCTACGTGGTGCCCAGCGACAACTGAACCCAACACCCCGCAATACCTAGCGATAAGTACACTACATTACACTACACCCGACAATTCTCTTTTACACTTTTACTTACGAAAGACTTGTAGGTCGTTTTCCCTTCTTTTTTAAAAGCATCACGAAAATCGCGATGTTTTGTCTTGGGGGGGGGAGATGTTACGTATGTGGAATTTTCCCATACGCCGCTCTCAACCGTTTTTTCGAGCTCGCGTCTGCGAAGGGAAAACGCCCTAAAATCCTTTTGCTTATCACACACCACTAATGGGGGAAGTGCTCTCGACCATCTGGTTGACGATCATGGGAACGGGAGTGACACGACGACGACCCCGAAGAATTTCCTTATATGGAAATTTCCAACTAATCCCCACTCATTTTTGGGACTATATAAACCCTTTGGTTTCTACCCTCTGCGGTTCAAAGCAGTACAGTCACGCGTAGAGTAACGTCGTGTCACGCTCGTACAGAGTTGGTTAAATCTAGTAAGATCGAGCTAAAGTCTCCGTCGGAATCATAGTTAACCTCATAGAATCCGCGAGTTCGGTTTATATTCTATTTGGCTTCTCTGAATAACCACTCGTACGCCCCGCATCGCCAGTGCGTCAACACCGCGCAAATTAGTGGTAATTCATACACTTTTACTACACTATTTAATCGCGACACTTACATTTGTACAATAATTAGTTATTGAATACACGAATGGTGTTCACGTCTAAATTGAGTCAGATTCGTTAAAACCCATCTTTTACCCAGCGATCCTTATAATATTAGTAGCATATACCCACCGATACAACTTTACCGCTCGAGTTGTATCAAATATTAATTAAGAGTTACGAGGCAATACTAACATTTCCCGCGACTCCCTGATTTCACATCAGGGTCTTTCGCATCCATACCAAAAAGGGAATCTTCTCCAACCTAGTGGCTCCCCGATTTCGCATCGGGTTCGTCCACGTTTAACCTCTCCTGCGGCTCCCTGATTTCGAATCAGGTTCGTCCGTATCCTACAGCTCCCTGATTTCGCATCAGGTTCGTCTGTAAGTCAACCACCTTCCGAACAGCTCCCTGGTTACGCACCAGGTTCGTCTGTGAATAATCCAACCTCCTAACAGCTCCTCGACTTCGCGTCGAGTTCGTCTGTGAACATCATCCTAGTGACTCCCCGATTTCGCATCGGGTTCGTTCACGAATAATCACCCTCCTGCGGCTCCCTGATTTCGCATCAGGTTCGTCCGTGAGTGACTCCATTCCTAGAGGCTCCCTGATTTCGCATCAGGTTCGTCCTCGTTTCCGATAATCCTGCGGCTCCCTGATTTCGCATCAGGTTCGTCCGCCCTCTAACTAACAAATTCATAAACCGTATTCCTTGGGAAATACCCCTCTCGCCGGCCTCTCGCGTTGCCGCAGCCCCGGCTCGTAACATCTACATACAAGAAAATTGAAGTTATTTTCATCTAAATTTATTCAAATATAGATCCTACAACAAAAATACTCAACAAAATCCAAAAAAATCGAAGTTGATTTCAAATAAATGTATTAAAATTTGACACTTCCAACTAATTTTTTTTTCATAATCCAACAAAATTGAATTTATTTTCATCTAAATTTAGTCAAATATAGATCCTACAACCAAAATACTCAACAAAATAAAAAAAAATCGAAGTTGATTTCAAATAAATTTATTAAAATTTGACACTTCCAACTAAACTTTTTTTCATAATCCAACAAAATTGAATTTATTTTCATCTAAATTTACTCAAATATAGATCCTACAACCAAAATACGCAACAAAATCCAAAAAAATCGAAGTTGATTTTAAATGAATTTATTAAAATTTGACCAAAATCTTGTCAAAATTCAAAAAATTGAAGTTATTTTCATCTAAATTTACTCAAATATAGATCCTACAACAAAAATACTCAACAAAATCCAAAAAAATCGAAGTTGATTTCAAATAAATTTATTAAAATTTGACACTTCCAACTAAATTTTTTTTCATAATCCAACAAAATTAAATTTATTTTCATCTAAATTTACTCAAATATAGATCCTACAACAAAAATACTCAACAAAATCTAAAATAATCGAAGTTGATTTCAAATAAATTTAATAAAACTTGATACTTCCAACTAAAAATTTTTTCACAATCCAACAAAATTGAAGTTATTTTCATCTAAATTTAATCAAATATAGATCCTACAACAAAAATACTCGACAAAATCCAAAAAAATCGAAGTTGATTTCATATGAATTTATTAAAATTTGACACTTCCAACTAAAATTTTTTTTATAATCCAACAAAATTGAAGTTATTTTCATCTAAATTTAGTCAAATATAGATCCTACAACCAAAATACTCATCAAAATCCAAAAAAATCGAAGTTGATTTCAAATGAATTTATTAAAATTTTACAAAAATCTTGTCTACATCCAAGAAAATTGAAGTTATTTTCATCTAAATTTACTCAAATATAGATCCTACAACCAAAATACTCAACAAAATCCAAAAAAATCAAAGTTGATTTCAAATGATTTTATTAAAATTTGACAAAAATCTTGTCTACATACAAGAAAATTGAAGTTATTTTCATCTAAATTTAGTCAAATATAGATCCTACAACCAAAATAGTCATCAAAATCCAAAAAATCGAAGTTGATTTCAAATGATTTTATTAAAATTTGACCAAAATCTTGTCAAAATCCAAAAAATTGAAGTTATTTTCATCTAAATTTACTCAAATATAGATCCTACAACAAAAATACTCAACAAAATCCAAAAAAATCGAAGTTGATTTCAAATAAATTTATTAAAATTTGACACTTCCAACTAAATTTTTTTTCATAATCCAACAAAATTAAATTTATTTTCATCTAAATTTACTCAAATATAGATCCTACAACAAAAATACTCAACAAAATCCAAAATAATCGAAGTTGATTTCAAATAAATTTAATAAAACTTGATACTTCCAACTAAAAATTTTTTCACAATCCAACAAAATTGAAGTTATTTTCATCTAAATTTAATCAAATATAGATCCTACAACAAAAATACTCGACAAAATCCAAAAAAATCGAAGTTGATTTCAAATGAATTTATTAAAATTTGACACTTCCAACTAAAATTTTTTTTATAATCCAACAAAATTGAAGTTATTTTCATCTAAATTTAGTCAAATATAGATCCTACAACCAAAATACTCATCAAAATCCAAAAAAATCGAAGTTGATTTCAAATGAATTTATTAAAATTTTACAAAAATCTTGTCTACATCCAAGAAAATTGAAGTTATTTTCATCTAAATTTACTCAAATATAGATCCTACAACCAAAATACTCAACAAAATCCAAAAAAATCAAAGTTGATTTCAAATGATTTTATTAAAATTTGACAAAAATCTTGTCTACATACAAGAAAATTGAAGTTATTTTCATCTAAATTTAGTCAAATATAGATCCTACAACCAAAATAGTCATCAAAATCCAAAAAATCGAAGTTGATTTCAAATGATTTTATTAAAATTTGACCAAAATCTTGTCATAATCCAACAAAATTAAATTTATTTTCATCTAAATTTACTCAAATATGGATCCTACAACAAAAATACTCAACAAAATCCAAAATAATCGAAGTTGATTTCAAATAAATTTAATAAAACTTGATACTTCCAACTAAAAATTTTTTCACAATCCAACAAAATTGAAGTTATTTTCATCTAAATTTAATCAAATATAGATCCTACAACAAAAATACTCGACAAAATCCAAAAAAATCGAAGTTGATTTCATATGAATTTATTAAAATTTGACACTTCCAACTAAAATTTTTTTTATAATCCAACAAAATTGAAGTTATTTTCATCTAAATTTAGTCAAATATAGATCCTACAACCAAAATACTCATCAAAATCCAAAAAAATCGAAGTTGATTTCAAATGAATTTATTAAAATTTTACAAAAATCTTGTCTACATCCAAGAAAATTGAAGTTATTTTCATCTAAATTTACTCAAATATAGATCCTACAACCAAAATACTCAACAAAATCCAAAAAAATCAAAGTTGATTTCAAATGATTTTATTAAAATTTGACAAAAATCTTGTCTACATACAAGAAAATTGAAGTTATTTTCATCTAAATTTAGTCAAATATAGATCCTACAACCAAAATAGTCATCAAAATCCAAAAAATCGAAGTTGATTTCAAATGATTTTATTAAAATTTGACCAAAATCTTGTCAAAATCCAAAAAATTGAAGTTATTTTCATCTACATTTAGTCAAATATACATCCTACAACCAAAATACTCATCAAAATCCAAAAAAATCGAAGTTGATTTTATATGAAATTATTAAAATTTGACACTTCCAACTAAAATTTTTTCATAATCCAACGAAATTGAAGTTATTTTCATCTAAATTTACTCAAATATAGAACCTACAACAAAAATACTCGACAAAATCCAAAAAAATCGAAGTTGATTTCATATGAATTTATTAAAATTTGACACTTCCAACTAAAATTTTTTTTATAATCCAACAAAATTGAAGTTATTTTCATCTAAATTTAGTCAAATATAGATCCTACAACCAAAATACTCATCAAAATCCAAAAAAATCGAAGATGATTTCAAATGAATTTATTAAAATTTGACAAAAATCTTGTCTACATCCAAGAAAATTGAAGTTATTTTCATCTAAATTTACTCAAATATAGATCCTACAACCAAAATAGTCATCAAAATCCAAAAAATCGAAGTTGATTTCAAATGATTTTATTAAAATTTGGCCAAAATCTTGTCAAAATCCAAAAAATTGAATTTATTTTCATCTAAATTTAGTCAAATATACATCCTACAACCAAAATACTCATCAAAATCCAAATAAATCGAAGTTGATTTCAAATGAATTTATTAAAATTTGACAAAAATCTTGTCTACATACAAGAAAATTGAAGTTATTTTCATCTAAATTTACTCAAATATAGATCCTACAACAAAAATACTCAACAAAATCCAAAAAAATCGAAGTTGATTTCAAATAAATTTATTAAAATTTGACACTTCCAACTAATTTTTTTTTCATAATCCAACAAAATTGAATTTATTTTCATCTAAATTTAGTCAAATATAGATCCTACAACCAAAATACTCAACAAAATAAAAAAAAATCGAAGTTGATTTCAAATAAATTTATTAAAATTTGACACTTCCAACTAAATTTTTTTTCATAATCCAACAAAATTGAAGTTATTTTCATCTAAATTTACTCAAATATAGATCCTACAACCAAAATACGCAACAAAATCCAAAAAAATCGAAGTTGATTTCAAATGAATTTATTAAAATTTGACCAAAATCTTGTCAAAATCCAAAAAATTGAAGTTATTTTCATCTAAATTTACTCAAATATAGATCCTACAACAAAAATACTCAACAAAATCCAAAAAAATCGAAGTTGATTTCAAATAAATTTATTAAAATTTGACACTTCCAACTAAATTTTTTTTCATAATCCAACAAAATTAAATTTATTTTCATCTAAATTTACTCAAATATAGATCCTACAACAAAAATACTCAACAAAATCCAAAATAATCGAAGTTGATTTCAAATAAATTTAATAAAACTTGATACTTCCAACTAAATTTTTTTTCATAATCCAACAAAATTAAATTTATTTTCATCTAAATTTACTCAAATATAGAACCTACAACAAAAATACTCGACAAAATCCAAAAAAATCGAAGTTGATTTCAAATAAATTTATTTATATTTGACACTTCCAACTAAAATTTCTTTCATAATCCAACAAAATTGAAGTTATTTTCATCTAAATTTACTCAAATATAGATCCTACAACAAAAATACTCGACAAAATCCAAAAAAATCGAAGTTGATTTCATATGAATTTATTAAAATTTGACACTTCCAACTAAAATTTTTTTTATAATCCAACAAAATTGAAGTTATTTTCATCTAAATTTAGTCAAATATAGATCCTACAACCAAAATACTCATCAAAATCCAAAAAAATCGAAGTTGATTTCAAATGAATTTATTAAAATTTGACAAAAATCTTGTCTACATCCAAGAAAATTGAAGTCATTATCATCTAAATTTACTCAAATATAGATCCTACAACCAAAATAGTCATCAAAATCCCAAAAAATCGAAGTTGATTTCAAATGAATTTATTAAAATTTGACAAAAATCTTGTCTACATACAAGAAAATTGAAGTTATTTTCATCTAAATTTACTCAAATATAGATCCTACAACAAAAATACTCAACAAAATCCAAAAAAATCGAAGTTGATTTCAAATAAATGTATTAAAATTTGACACTTCCAACTAATTTTTTTTTCATAATCCAACAAAATTGAATTTATTTTCATCTAAATTTAGTCAAATATAGATCCTACAACCAAAATACTCAACAAAATAAAAAAAAATCGAAGTTGATTTCAAATAAATTTATTAAAATTTGACACTTCCAACTAAAATTTTTTTCATAATCCAACAAAATTGAAGTTATTTTCATCTAAATTTACTCAAATATAGATCCTACAACCAAAATAGTCATCAAAATCCAAAAAATCGAAGTTGATTTCAAATGATTTTATTAAAATTTGACCAAAATCTTGTCAAAATCCAAAAAATTGAATTTATTTTCATCTAAATTTAGTCAAATATACATCCTACAACCAAAATACTCATCAAAATCCAAAAAAATCGAAGTTGATTTCAAATAAATTTATTAAAATTTGACACTTCCAACTAAAATTTTTTTCATAATCCAACAAAATTGAAGTTATTTTCATCTAAATTTACTCAAATATAGATCCTACAACCAAAATACTCAACAAAATAAAAAAAAAATCGAAGTTGATTTCAAATAAATTTATTAAAATTTGACACTTCCAACTAAAATTTTTTTCATAATCCAACAAAATTGAATTTATTTTCATCTAAATTTACTCAAATATAGATCCTACAACCAAAATACGCAACAAAATCCAAAAAAATCGAAGTTGATTTCAAATGAATTTATTAAAATTTGACAAAAATCTTGTCTACATACAAGAAAATTGAAGTTATTTTCATCTAAATTTACTCAAATATAGATCCTCCAACAAAAATACTCAACAAAATCCAAAAAAATCGAAGTTGATTTCAAATAAATTTATTAAAATTTGACACTTCCAACTAATTTTTTTTTCATAATCCAACAAAATTGAATTTATTTTCATCTAAATTTAGTCAAATATAGATCCTACAACCAAAATACTCAACAAAATAAAAAAAAATCGAAGTTGATTTCAAATGAATTTATTAAAATTTGACCAAAATCTTGTCAAAATCAAAGAAAATTGAAGTTATTTTCATCTAAATTTAGTCAAATATAGATCCTACAACCAAAATACTCATCAAAATCCAAATAAATCGAAGTTGATTTCAAATAAATTTATTAAAATTTGACACTTCCAACTAAAATTTTTTTCATAATCCAACAAAATTGAATTTATTTTCATCTAAATTTACTCAAATATAGATCCTACAACCAAAATACGCAACAAAATCCAAAAAAATCGAAGTTGATTTCAAATGAATTTATTAAAATTTGACAAAAATCTTGTCTACATACAAGAAAATTGAAGTTATTTTCATCTAAATTTACTCAAATATAGATCCTACAACAAAAATACTCAACAAAATCCAAAAAAATCGATGTTGATTTCAAATAAATTTATTAAAATTTGACACTTCCAACTAATTTTTTTTTCATAATCCAACAAAATTGAATTTATTTTCATCTGAATTTAGTCAAATATAGATCCTACAACCAAAATACTCAACAAAATAAAAAAAAATCGAAGTTGATTTCAAATGAATTTATTAAAATTTGACCAAAATCTTGTCAAAATCAAAGAAAATTGAAGTTATTTTCATCTAAATTTAGTCAAATATAGATCCTACAACCAAAATACTCGACAAAATAAAAAAAAATCGAAGTTGATTTTAAATGAATTTATTAAAATTTGACACTTCCAACTAAAATTTTTTTCATAATCCAACAAAATTGAAGTTATTTTCATCTAAATTTACTCAAATATAGATCCTACAACCAAAATACGCAACAAAATCCAAAAAAATCGAAGTTGATTTCAAATGAATTTATAAAAATTTGACCAAAATCTTGTCAAAATCCAAAAAATTGAATTTATTTTCATCTAAATTTAGTCAAATATACATCCTACAACCAAAATACTCATCAAAATCCAAATAAATCGAAGTTGATTTCAAATAAATTTATTAAAATTTGACACTTCCAACTAAAATTTTTTTCATAATCCAACAAATTTGAAGTTATTTTCATCTAAATTTACTCAAATATAGATCCTACAACCAAAATACTCAACAAAATAAAAAAAAAATCGAAGTTGATTTCAAATGAATTTATTAAAATTTGACCAAAATCTTGTCAAAATCCAAGAAAATTGAAGTTATTTTCATCTAAATTTAGTCAAATATAGATCCTACAACCAAAATACTCGACAAAATCCAAAAAAATCGAAGTTGATTTTATATGAATTTATTAAAATTTGACACTTCCAACTAAAATTTTTTCATAATCCAACGAAATTGAAGTTATTTTCATCTAAATTTACTCAAATATAGATACTACAACAAAAATACTCGACAAAATCCAAAAAAATCGAAGTTGATTTCATATGAATTTATTAAAATTTGACACTTCCAACCAAAATTTTTTTTTATAATCCAACAAAATTGAAGTTATTTTCATCTAAATTTACTCAAATATAGATCCTACAACCAAAATACGCAACAAAATCCAAAAAAATCGAAGTTGATTTCAAATGAATTTATTAAAATTTGACAAAAATCTTGTCTACATACAAGAAAATTGAAGTTATTTTCATCTAAATTTACTCAAATATAGATCCTACAACAAAAATACTCAACAAAATCCAAAAAAATCGAAGTTGATTTCAAATAAATTTATTAAAATTTGACACTTCCAACTAATTTTTTTTTCATAATCCAACAAAATTGAATTTATTTTCATCTAAATTTAGTCAAATATAGATCCTACAACCAAAATACTCAACAAAATAAAAAAAAATCGAAGTTGATTTCAAATGAATTTATTAAAATTTGACCAAAATCTTGTCAAAATCAAAGAAAATTGAAGTTATTTTCATCTAAATTTAGTCAAATATAGATCCTACAACCAAAATACTCATCAAAATCCAAATAAATCGAAGTTGATTTCAAATAAATTTATTAAAATTTGACACTTCCAACTAAAATTTTTTTCATAATCCAACAAAATTGAAGATATTTTCATCTAAATTTACTCAAATATAGATCCTACAACCAAAATAGTCATCAAAATCCCAAAAAATCGAAGTTGATTTCAAATGAATTTATTACAATTTGACAAAAATCTTGTCTACATCCAAGAAAATTGAAGTTATTTTCATCCAAATTTACTCAAATATAGATCCTACAACCAAAATAGTCATCAAAATCCAAAAAATCGAAGTTGATTTCAAATGATTTTATTAAAATTTGACCAAAATCTTGTCAAAATCCAAAAAATTGAATTTATTTTCATCTAAATTTAGTCAAATATACATCCTACAACCAAAATACTCATCAAAATCCAAAAAAATCGAAGTTGATTTCAAATAAATTTATTAAAATTTGACACTTCCAACTAAATTTTTTTTCATAATCCAACAAAATTGAAGTTATTTTCATCTAAATTTACTCAAATATAGATCCTACAACCAAAATACTCAACAAAATAAAAAAAAAATCGAAGTTGATTTCAAATGAATTTATTAAAATTTGACAAAAATCTTGTCTACATACAAGAAAATTGAAGTTATTTTCATCTAAATTTAGTCAAATATAGATCCTACAACCAAAATACTCGACAAAATCCAAAAAAATCGAAGTTGATTTCAAATAAATTTATTAAAATTTGACACTTCCAACTAAAATTTTTTTCATAATCCAACAAATTTGAAGTTATTTTCATCTAAATTTACTCAAATATAGATCCTACAACCAAAATACGCAACAAAATCCAAAAAAATCGAAGTTGATTTCAAATGAATTTATTAAAATTTGACAAAAATCTTGTCTACATACAAGAAAATTGAAGTTATTTTCATCTAAATTTACTCAAATATAGATCCTACAACAAAAATACTCAACAAAATCCAAAAAAATCGATGTTGATTTCAAATAAATTTATTAAAATTTGACACTTCCAACTAATTTTTTTTTCATAATCCAACAAAATTGAATTTATTTTCATCTGAATTTAGTCAAATATAGATCCTACAACCAAAATACTCAACAAAATAAAAAAAAATCGAAGTTGATTTCAAATGAATTTATTAAAATTTGACCAAAATCTTGTCAAAATCAAAGAAAATTGAAGTTATTTTCATCTAAATTTAGTCAAATATAGATCCTACAACCAAAATACTCGACAAAATCCAAAAAAATCGAAGTTGATTTTAAATGAATTTATTAAAATTTGACACTTCCAACTAAAATTTTTTTCATAATCCAACAAAATTGAAGTTATTTTCATCTAAATTTACTCAAATATAGATCCTACAACCAAAATACGCAACAAAATCCAAAAAAATCGAAGTTGATTTCAAATGAATTTATAAAAATTTGACCAAAATCTTGTCAAAATCCAAAAAATTGAATTTATTTTCATCTAAATTTAGTCAAATATACATCCTACAACCAAAATACTCATCAAAATCCAAATAAATCGAAGTTGATTTCAAATAAATTTATTAAAATTTGACACTTCCAACTAAAATTTTTTTCATAATCCAACAAATTTGAAGTTATTTTCATCTAAATTTACTCAAATATAGATCCTACAACCAAAATACTCAACAAAATAAAAAAAAAATCGAAGTTGATTTCAAATGAATTTATTAAAATTTGACCAAAATCTTGTCAAAATCCAAGAAAATTGAAGTTATTTTCATCTAAATTTAGTCAAATATAGATCCTACAACCAAAATACTCGACAAAATCCAAAAAAATCGAAGTTGATTTTATATGAATTTATTAAAATTTGACACTTCCAACTAAAATTTTTTCATAATCCAACGAAATTGAAGTTATTTTCATCTAAATTTACTCAAATATAGATACTACAACAAAAATACTCGACAAAATCCAAAAAAATCGAAGTTGATTTCATATGAATTTATTAAAATTTGACACTTCCAACCAAAATTTTTTTTTATAATCCAACAAAATTGAAGTTATTTTCATCTAAATTTACTCAAATATAGATCCTACAACCAAAATACGCAACAAAATCCAAAAAAATCGAAGTTGATTTCAAATGAATTTATTAAAATTTGACAAAAATCTTGTCTACATACAAGAAAATTGAAGTTATTTTCATCTAAATTTACTCAAATATAGATCCTACAACAAAAATACTCAACAAAATCCAAAAAAATCGAAGTTGATTTCAAATAAATTTATTAAAATTTGACACTTCCAACTAATTTTTTTTTCATAATCCAACAAAATTGAATTTATTTTCATCTAAATTTAGTCAAATATAGATCCTACAACCAAAATACTCAACAAAATAAAAAAAAATCGAAGTTGATTTCAAATGAATTTATTAAAATTTGACCAAAATCTTGTCAAAATCAAAGAAAATTGAAGTTATTTTCATCTAAATTTAGTCAAATATAGATCCTACAACCAAAATACTCATCAAAATCCAAATAAATCGAAGTTGATTTCAAATAAATTTATTAAAATTTGACACTTCCAACTAAAATTTTTTTCATAATCCAACAAAATTGAAGATATTTTCATCTAAATTTACTCAAATATAGATCCTACAACCAAAATAGTCATCAAAATCCCAAAAAATCGAAGTTGATTTCAAATGAATTTATTACAATTTGACAAAAATCTTGTCTACATCCAAGAAAATTGAAGTTATTTTCATCCAAATTTACTCAAATATAGATCCTACAACCAAAATAGTCATCAAAATCCAAAAAATCGAAGTTGATTTCAAATGATTTTATTAAAATTTGACCAAAATCTTGTCAAAATCCAAAAAATTGAATTTATTTTCATCTAAATTTAGTCAAATATACATCCTACAACCAAAATACTCATCAAAATCCAAAAAAATCGAAGTTGATTTCAAATAAATTTATTAAAATTTGACACTTCCAACTAAATTTTTTTTCATAATCCAACAAAATTGAAGTTATTTTCATCTAAATTTACTCAAATATAGATCCTACAACCAAAATACTCAACAAAATAAAAAAAAAATCGAAGTTGATTTCAAATAAATTTATTAAAATTTGACACTTCCAACTAAAATTTTTTTCATAATCCAACAAAATTGAATTTATTTTCATCTAAATTTACTCAAATATAGATCCTACAACCAAAATACGCAACAAAATCCAAAAAAATCGAAGTTGATTTCAAATGAATTTATAAAAATTTGACCAAAATCTTGTCAAAATCCAAAAAATTGAATTTATTTTCATCTAAATTTAGTCAAATATACATCCTACAACCAAAATACTCATCAAAATCCAAATAAATCGAAGTTGATTTCAAATAAATTTATTAAAATTTGACACTTCCAACTAAAATTTTTTTCATAATCCAACAAATTTGAAGTTATTTTCATCTAAATTTACTCAAATATAGATCCTACAACCAAAATACTCAACAAAATAAAAAAAAAATCGAAGTTGATTTCAAATGAATTTATTAAAATTTGACCAAAATCTTGTCAAAATCCAAGAAAATTGAAGTTATTTTCATCTAAATTTAGTCAAATATAGATCCTACAACCAAAATACTCGACAAAATCCAAAAAAATCGAAGTTGATTTTATATGAATTTATTAAAATTTGACACTTCCAACTAAAATTTTTTCATAATCCAACGAAATTGAAGTTATTTTCATCTAAATTTACTCAAATATAGATACTACAACAAAAATACTCGACAAAATCCAAAAAAATCGAAGTTGATTTCATATGAATTTATTAAAATTTGACACTTCCAACCAAAATTTTTTTTTATAATCCAACAAAATTGAAGTTATTTTCATCTAAATTTACTCAAATATAGATCCTACAACCAAAATACGCAACAAAATCCAAAAAAATCGAAGTTGATTTCAAATGAATTTATTAAAATTTGACAAAAATCTTGTCTACATACAAGAAAATTGAAGTTATTTTCATCTAAATTTACTCAAATATAGATCCTACAACAAAAATACTCAACAAAATCCAAAAAAATCGAAGTTGATTTCAAATAAATTTATTAAAATTTGACACTTCCAACTAATTTTTTTTTCATAATCCAACAAAATTGAATTTATTTTCATCTAAATTTAGTCAAATATAGATCCTACAACCAAAATACTCAACAAAATAAAAAAAAATCGAAGTTGATTTCAAATGAATTTATTAAAATTTGACCAAAATCTTGTCAAAATCAAAGAAAATTGAAGTTATTTTCATCTAAATTTAGTCAAATATAGATCCTACAACCAAAATACTCATCAAAATCCAAATAAATCGAAGTTGATTTCAAATAAATTTATTAAAATTTGACACTTCCAACTAAAATTTTTTTCATAATCCAACAAAATTGAAGATATTTTCATCTAAATTTACTCAAATATAGATCCTACAACCAAAATAGTCATCAAAATCCCAAAAAATCGAAGTTGATTTCAAATGAATTTATTACAATTTGACAAAAATCTTGTCTACATCCAAGAAAATTGAAGTTATTTTCATCCAAATTTACTCAAATATAGATCCTACAACCAAAATAGTCATCAAAATCCAAAAAATCGAAGTTGATTTCAAATGATTTTATTAAAATTTGACCAAAATCTTGTCAAAATCCAAAAAATTGAATTTATTTTCATCTAAATTTAGTCAAATATACATCCTACAACCAAAATACTCATCAAAATCCAAAAAAATCGAAGTTGTTTTCAAATAAATTTATTAAAATTTGACACTTCCAACTAAATTTTTTTTCATAATCCAACAAAATTGAAGTTATTTTCATCTAAATTTACTCAAATATAGATCCTACAACCAAAATACTCAACAAAATAAAAAAAAAATCGAAGTTGATTTCAAATAAATTTATTAAAATTTGACACTTCCAACTAAAATTTTTTTCATAATCCAACAAAATTGAATTTATTTTCATCTAAATTTACTCAAATATAGATCCTACAACCAAAATACGCAACAAAATCCAAAAAAATCGAAGTTGATTTCAAATGAATTTATAAAAATTTGACCAAAATCTTGTCAAAATCCAAAAAATTGAATTTATTTTCATCTAAATTTAGTCAAATATACATCCTACAACCAAAATACTCATCAAAATCCAAATAAATCGAAGTTGATTTCAAATAAATTTATTAAAATTTGACACTTCCAACTAAAATTTTTTTCATAATCCAACAAATTTGAAGTTATTTTCATCTAAATTTACTCAAATATAGATCCTACAACCAAAATACTCAACAAAATAAAAAAAAAATCGAAGTTGATTTCAAATGAATTTATTAAAATTTGACCAAAATCTTGTCAAAATCCAAGAAAATTGAAGTTATTTTCATCTAAATTTAGTCAAATATAGATCCTACAACCAAAATACTCGACAAAATCCAAAAAAATCGAAGTTGATTTTATATGAATTTATTAAAATTTGACACTTCCAACTAAAATTTTTTCATAATCCAACGAAATTGAAGTTATTTTCATCTAAATTTACTCAAATATAGATACTACAACAAAAATACTCGACAAAATCCAAAAAAATCGAAGTTGATTTCATATGAATTTATTAAAATTTGACACTTCCAACCAAAATTTTTTTTTATAATCCAACAAAATTGAAGTTATTTTCATCTAAATTTACTCAAATATAGATCCTACAACCAAAATACGCAACAAAATCCAAAAAAATCGAAGTTGATTTCAAATGAATTTATTAAAATTTGACAAAAATCTTGTCTACATACAAGAAAATTGAAGTTATTTTCATCTAAATTTACTCAAATATAGATCCTACAACAAAAATACTCAACAAAATCCAAAAAAATCGAAGTTGATTTCAAATAAATTTATTAAAATTTGACACTTCCAACTAATTTTTTTTTCATAATCCAACAAAATTGAATTTATTTTCATCTAAATTTAGTCAAATATAGATCCTACAACCAAAATACTCAACAAAATAAAAAAAAATCGAAGTTGATTTCAAATGAATTTATTAAAATTTGACCAAAATCTTGTCAAAATCAAAGAAAATTGAAGTTATTTTCATCTAAATTTAGTCAAATATAGATCCTACAACCAAAATACTCATCAAAATCCAAATAAATCGAAGTTGATTTCAAATAAATTTATTAAAATTTGACACTTCCAACTAAAATTTTTTTCATAATCCAACAAAATTGAAGATATTTTCATCTAAATTTACTCAAATATAGATCCTACAACCAAAATAGTCATCAAAATCCCAAAAAATCGAAGTTGATTTCAAATGAATTTATTACAATTTGACAAAAATCTTGTCTACATCCAAGAAAATTGAAGTTATTTTCATCCAAATTTACTCAAATATAGATCCTACAACCAAAATAGTCATCAAAATCCAAAAAATCGAAGTTGATTTCAAATGATTTTATTAAAATTTGACCAAAATCTTGTCAAAATCCAAAAAATTGAATTTATTTTCATCTAAATTTAGTCAAATATACATCCTACAACCAAAATACTCATCAAAATCCAAAAAAATCGAAGTTGATTTCAAATAAATTTATTAAAATTTGACACTTCCAACTAAATTTTTTTTCATAATCCAACAAAATTGAAGTTATTTTCATCTAAATTTACTCAAATATAGATCCTACAACCAAAATACTCAACAAAATAAAAAAAAAATCGAAGTTGATTTCAAATGAATTTATTAAAATTTGACAAAAATCTTGTCTACATACAAGAAAATTGAAGTTATTTTCATCTAAATTTAGTCAAATATAGATCCTACAACCAAAATACTCGACAAAATCCAAAAAAATCGAAGTTGATTTTATATGAATTTATTAAAATTTGACACTTCCAACTAAAATTTTTTCATAATCCAACGAAATTGAAGTTATTTTCATCTAAATTTACTCAAATATAGATACTACAACAAAAATACTCGACAAAATCCAAAAAAATCGAAGTTGATTTCATATGAATTTATTAAAATTTGACACTTCCAACCAAAATTTTTTTTTATAATCCAACAAAATTGAAGTTATTTTCATCTAAATTTACTCAAATATAGATCCTACAACCAAAATACGCAACAAAATCCAAAAAAATCGAAGTTGATTTCAAATGAATTTATTAAAATTTGACAAAAATCTTGTCTACATACAAGAAAATTGAAGTTATTTTCATCTAAATTTACTCAAATATAGATCCTACAACAAAAATACTCAACAAAATCCAAAAAAATCGAAGTTGATTTCAAATAAATTTATTAAAATTTGACATTTCCAACTAATTTTTTTTTCATAATCCAACAAAATTGAATTTATTTTCATCTAAATTTAGTCAAATATAGATCCAACAACCAAAATACTCAACAAAATAAAAAAAAATCGAAGTTGATTTCAAATGAATTTATTAAAATTTGACCAAAATCTTGTCAAAATCAAAGAAAATTGAAGTTATTTTCATCTAAATTTAGTCAAATATAGATCCTACAACCAAAATACTCATCAAAATCCAAATAAATCGAAGTTGATTTCAAATAAATTTATTAAAATTTGACACTTCCAACTAAAATTTTTTTCATAATCCAACAAAATTGAAGTTATTTTCATCTAAATTTACTCAAATATAGATCCTACAACCAAAATAGTCATCAAAATCCCAAAAAATCGAAGTTGATTTCAAATGAATTTATTACAATTTGACAAAAATCTTGTCTACATCCAAGAAAATTGAAGTTATTTTCATCCAAATTTACTCAAATATAGATCCTACAACCAAAATAGTCATCAAAATCCAAAAAAAATCGAAGTTGATTTCAAATGATTTTATTAAAATTTGTCCAAAATCTTGTCAAAATCCAAAAAATTGAATTTATTTTCATCTAAATTTAGTCAAATATACATCCTACAACCAAAATACTCATCAAAATCCAAAAAAATCGAAGTTGATTTCAAATAAATTTATTAATATTTGACACTTCCAACTAAAATTTTTTTCATAATCCAACAAAATTGAAGTTATTTTCATCTAAATTTACTCAAATATAGATCCTACAACCAAAATACTCAACAAAATAAAAAAAAAATCGAAGTTGATTTCAAATGAATTTATTAAAATTTGACCAAAATCTTGTCAAAATCCAAGAAAATTGAAGTTATTTTCATCTAAATTTAGTCAAATATAGATCCTACAACCAAAATACTCGACAAAATCCAAAAAAATCGAAGTTGATTTTATATGAATTTATTAAAATTTGACACTTCCAACTAAAATTTTTTCATAATCCAACGAAATTGAAGTTATTTTCATCTAAATTTACTCAAATATAGATACTACAACAAAAATACTCGACAAAATCCAAAAAAATCGAAGTTGATTTCATATGAATTTATTAAAATTTGACACTTCCAACCAAAATTTTTTTTTATAATCCAACAAAATTGAAGTTATTTTCATCTAAATTTACTCAAATATAGATCCTACAACCAAAATACGCAACAAAATCCAAAAAAATCGAAGTTGATTTCAAATGAATTTATTAAAATTTGACAAAAATCTTGTCTACATACAAGAAAATTGAAGTTATTTTCATCTAAATTTACTCAAATATAGATCCTACAACAAAAATACTCAACAAAATCCAAAAAAATCGAAGTTGATTTCAAATAAATTTATTAAAATTTGACACTTCCAACTAATTTTTTTTTCATAATCCAACAAAATTGAATTTATTTTCATCTAAATTTAGTCAAATATAGATCCTACAACCAAAATACTCAACAAAATAAAAAAAAATCGAAGTTGATTTCAAATGAATTTATTAAAATTTGACCAAAATCTTGTCAAAATCAAAGAAAATTGAAGTTATTTTCATCTAAATTTAGTCAAATATAGATCCTACAACCAAAATACTCATCAAAATCCAAATAAATCGAAGTTGATTTCAAATAAATTTATTAAAATTTGACACTTCCAACTAAAATTTTTTTCATAATCCAACAAAATTGAAGATATTTTCATCTAAATTTACTCAAATATAGATCCTACAACCAAAATAGTCATCAAAATCCCAAAAAATCGAAGTTGATTTCAAATGAATTTATTACAATTTGACAAAAATCTTGTCTACATCCAAGAAAATTGAAGTTATTTTCATCCAAATTTACTCAAATATAGATCCTACAACCAAAATAGTCATCAAAATCCAAAAAATCGAAGTTGATTTCAAATGATTTTATTAAAATTTGACCAAAATCTTGTCAAAATCCAAAAAATTGAATTTATTTTCATCTAAATTTAGTCAAATATACATCCTACAACCAAAATACTCATCAAAATCCAAAAAAATCGAAGTTGATTTCAAATAAATTTATTAAAATTTGACACTTCCAACTAAATTTTTTTTCATAATCCAACAAAATTGAAGTTATTTTCATCTAAATTTACTCAAATATAGATCCTACAACCAAAATACTCAACAAAATAAAAAAAAAATCGAAGTTGATTTCAAATAAATTTATTAAAATTTGACACTTCCAACTAAAATTTTTTTCATAATCCAACAAAATTGAATTTATTTTCATCTAAATTTACTCAAATATAGATCCTACAACCAAAATACGCAACAAAATCCAAAAAAATCGAAGTTGATTTCAAATGAATTTATAAAATTTGACCAAAATCTTGTCAAAATCCAAAAAATTGAATTTATTTTCATCTAAATTTAGTCAAATATACATCCTACAACCAAAATACTCATCAAAATCCAAATAAATCGAAGTTGATTTCAAATAAATTTATTAAAATTTGACACTTCCAACTAAAATTTTTTTCATAATCCAACAAATTTGAAGTTATTTTCATCTAAATTTACTCAAATATAGATCCTACAACCAAAATACTCAACAAAATAAAAAAAAAATCGAAGTTGATTTCAAATGAATTTATTAAAATTTGACCAAAATCTTGTCAAAATCCAAGAAAATTGAAGTTATTTTCATCTAAATTTAGTCAAATATAGATCCTACAACCAAAATACTCGACAAAATCCAAAAAAATCGAAGTTGATTTTATATGAATTTATTAAAATTTGACACTTCCAACTAAAATTTTTTCATAATCCAACGAAATTGAAGTTATTTTCATCTAAATTTACTCAAATATAGATACTACAACAAAAATACTCGACAAAATCCAAAAAAATCGAAGTTGATTTCATATGAATTTATTAAAATTTGACACTTCCAACCAAAATTTTTTTTTATAATCCAACAAAATTGAAGTTATTTTCATCTAAATTTACTCAAATATAGATCCTACAACCAAAATACGCAACAAAATCCAAAAAAATCGAAGTTGATTTCAAATGAATTTATTAAAATTTGACAAAAATCTTGTCTACATACAAGAAAATTGAAGTTATTTTCATCTAAATTTACTCAAATATAGATCCTACAACCAAAATACTCAACAAAATAAAAAAAAAATCGAAGTTGATTTCAAATGAATTTATTAAAATTTGACAAAAATCTTGTCTACATACAAGAAAATTGAAGTTATTTTCATCTAAATTTAGTCAAATATAGATCCTACAACCAAAATACTCGACAAAATCCAAAAAAATCGAAGTTGATTTTATATGAATTTATTAAAATTTGACACTTCCAACTAAAATTTTTTCATAATCCAACGAAATTGAAGTTATTTTCATCTAAATTTACTCAAATATAGATACTACAACAAAAATACTCGACAAAATCCAAAAAAATCGAAGTTGATTTCATATGAATTTATTAAAATTTGACACTTCCAACCAAAATTTTTTTTTATAATCCAACAAAATTGAAGTTATTTTCATCTAAATTTACTCAAATATAGATCCTACAACCAAAATACGCAACAAAATCCAAAAAAATCGAAGTTGATTTCAAATGAATTTATTAAAATTTGACAAAAATCTTGTCTACATACAAGAAAATTGAAGTTATTTTCATCTAAATTTACTCAAATATAGATCCTACAACAAAAATACTCAACAAAATCCAAAAAAATCGAAGTTGATTTCAAATAAATTTATTAAAATTTGACATTTCCAACTAATTTTTTTTTCATAATCCAACAAAATTGAATTTATTTTCATCTAAATTTAGTCAAATATAGATCCAACAACCAAAATACTCAACAAAATAAAAAAAAATCGAAGTTGATTTCAAATGAATTTATTAAAATTTGACCAAAATCTTGTCAAAATCAAAGAAAATTGAAGTTATTTTCATCTAAATTTAGTCAAATATAGATCCTACAACCAAAATACTCATCAAAATCCAAATAAATCGAAGTTGATTTCAAATAAATTTATTAAAATTTGACACTTCCAACTAAAATTTTTTTCATAATCCAACAAAATTGAAGTTATTTTCATCTAAATTTACTCAAATATAGATCCTACAACCAAAATAGTCATCAAAATCCCAAAAAATCGAAGTTGATTTCAAATGAATTTATTACAATTTGACAAAAATCTTGTCTACATCCAAGAAAATTGAAGTTATTTTCATCCAAATTTACTCAAATATAGATCCTACAACCAAAATAGTCATCAAAATCCAAAAAAAATCGAAGTTGATTTCAAATGATTTTATTAAAATTTGTCCAAAATCTTGTCAAAATCCAAAAAATTGAATTTATTTTCATCTAAATTTAGTCAAATATACATCCTACAACCAAAATACTCATCAAAATCCAAAAAAATCGAAGTTGATTTCAAATAAATTTATTAATATTTGACACTTCCAACTAAAATTTTTTTCATAATCCAACAAAATTGAAGTTATTTTCAACTAAATTTACTCAAATATAGATCCTACAACCAAAATACTCAACAAAATAAAAAAAAATCGAAGTTGATTTCAAATGAATTTATTAAAATTTGACCAAAATCTTGTCAAAATCAAAGAAAATTGAAGTTATTTTCATCTAAATTTAGTCAAATATAGATCCTACAACCAAAATACTCGACAAAACCCAAAAAAATCGAAGTTGATTTTAAATGAATTTATTAAAATTTGACACTTCCAACTAAAATTTTTTTCATAATCCAACAAAATTGAAGTTATTTTCATCTAAATTTACTCAAATATAGATCCTACAACCAAAATACGCAACAAAATCCAAAAAAATCGAAGTTGATTTCAAATGAATTTATTAAAATTTGACCAAAATCTTGTCAAAATCCAAAAAATTGAATTTATTTTCATCTAAATTTAGTCAAATATACATCCTACAACCAAAATACTCATCAAAATCCAAATAAATCGAAGTTGATTTCAAATAAATTTATTAAAATTTGACACTTCCAACTAAAATTTTTTTCATAATCCAACAAATTTGAAGTTATTTTCATCTAAATTTACTCAAATATAGATCCTACAACCAAAATACTCAACAAAATAAAAAAAAAATCGAAGTTGATTTCAAATGAATTTATTAAAATTTGACCAAAATCTTGTCAAAATCCAAGAAAATTGAAGTTATTTTCATCTAAATTTACTCAAATATAGATCCTACAACCAAAATACTCAACAAAATAAAAAAAAATCGAAGTTGATTTCAAATGAATTTATTAAAATTTGACAAAAATCTTGTCTACATCCAAGAAAATTGAAGTTATTTTCATCTAAATTTACTCAAATATAGATCCTACAACCAAAATAGTCATCAAAATCCAAAAAATCGAAGTTGATTTCAAATGATTTTATTAAAATTTGACCAAAATCTTGTCAAAATCCAAAAAATTGAATTTATTTTCATCTAAATTTAGTCAAATATACATCCTACAACCAAAATACTCATCAAAATCCAAAAAAATCGAAGTTGATTTCAAATAAATTTATTAAAATTTGACACTTCCAACTAAAATTTTTTTCATAATCCAACAAAATTGAAGTTATTTTCATCTAAATTTACTCAAATATAGATCCTACAACCAAAATACTCAACAAAATAAAAAAAAAAATCGAAGTTGATTTCAAATAAATTTATTAAAATTTGACACTTCCAACTAAAATTTTTTTCATAATCCAACAAAATTGAATTTATTTTCATCTAAATTTACTCAAATATAGATCCTACAACCAAAATACGCAACAAAATCCAAAAAAATCGAAGTTGATTTCAAATGAATTTATTACAATTTGACAAAAATCTTGTCTACATCCAAGAAAATTGAAGTTATTTTCATCCATATTTACTCAAATATAGATCCTACAACCAAAATAGTCATCAAAATCCAAAAAATCGAAGTTGATTTCAAATGATTTTATTAAAATTTGACCAAAATCTTGTCAAAATCCAAAAAATTGAATTTATTTTCATCTAAATTTAGTCAAATATACATCCTACAACCAAAATACTCATCAAAATCCAAAAAAATCGAAGTTGATTTCAAATAAATTTATTAAAATTTGACACTTCCAACTAAAATTTTTTTCATAATCCAACAAAATTGAAGTTATTTTCATCTAAATTTACTCAAATATAGATCCTACAACCAAAATACTCAACAAAATAAAAAAAAAATCGAAGTTGATTTCAAATAAATTTATTAAAATTTGACACATCCAACTAAAATTTTTTTCATAATCCAACAAAATTGAATTTATTTTCATCTAAATTTACTCAAATATAGATCCTACAACCAAAATACGCAACAAAATCCAAAAAAATCGAAGTTGATTTCAAATGAATTTATTAAAATTTGACAAAAATCTTGTCTACATACAAGAAAATTGAAGTTATTTTCATCTAAATTTACTCAAATATAGATCCTACAACAAAAATACTCAACAAAATCCAAAAAAATCGAAGTTGATTTCAAATAAATTTATTAAAATTTGACACTTCCAACTAATTTTTTTTTCATAATCCAACAAAATTGAATTTATTTTCATCTAAATTTAGTCAAATATAGATCCTACAACCAAAATACGCAACAAAATCCAAAAAAATCGAAGTTGATTTCAAATGAATTTATTAAAATTTGACCAAAATCTTGTCAAAATCCAAAAAATTGAATTTATTTTCATCTAAATTTAGTCAAATATACATCCTACAACCAAAATACTCATCAAAATCCAAATAAATCGAAGTTGATTTCAAATAAATTTATTAAAATTTGACACTTCCAACTAAATTTTTTTCATAATCCAACAAATTTGAAGTTATTTTCATCTAAATTTACTCAAATATAGATCCTACAACCAAAATACTCAACAAAATAAAAAAAAAATCGAAGTTGATTTCAAATGAATTTATTAAAATTTGACCAAAATCTTGTCAAAATCCAAGAAAATTGAAGTTATTTTCATCTAAATTTACTCAAATATAGATCCTACAACCAAAATACTCAACAAAATAAAAAAAAAATCGAAGTTGATTTCAAATGAATTTATTAAAATTTGACAAAAATCTTGTCTACATCCAAGAAAATTGAAGTTATTTTCATCTAAATTTACTCAAATATAGATCCTACAACCAAAATAGTCATCAAAATCCAAAAAATCGAAGTTGATTTCAAATGATTTTATTAAAATTTGACCAAAATCTTGTCAAAATCCAAAAAATTGAATTTATTTCCATCTAAATTTAGTCAAATATACATCCTACAACCAAAATACTCATCAAAATCCAAAAAAATCGAAGTTGATTTCAAATAAATTTATTAAAATTTGACACTTCCAACTAAAATTTTTTTCATAATCCAACAAAATTGAAGTTATTTTCATCTAAATTTACTCAAATATAGATCCTACAACCAAAATACTCAACAAAATAAAAAAAAAATCGAAGTTGATTTCAAATAAATTTATTAAAATTTGACACTTCCAACTAAAATTTTTTTCATAATCCAACAAAATTGAATTTATTTTCATCTAAATTTACTCAAATATAGATCCTACAACCAAAATACGCAACAAAATCCAAAAAATCCGAAGTTGATTTCAAATGAATTTATTAAAATTTGACAAAAATCTTGTCTACATACAAGAAAATTGAAGTTATTTTCATCTAAATTTACTCAAATATAGATCCTACAACAAAAATACTCAACAAAATCCAAAAAAATCGAAGTTGATTTCAAATAAATTTATTAAAATTTGACACTTCCAACTAATTTTTTTTTCATAATCCAACAAAATTGAATTTATTTTCATCTAAATTTAGTCAAATATAGATCCTACAACCAAAATACTCAACAAAATAAAAAAAAATCGAAGTTGATTTCAAATGAATTTATTAAAATTTGACCAAAATCTTGTCAAAATCAAAGAAAATTGAAGTTATTTTCATCTAAATTTAGTCAAATATAGATCCTACAACCAAAATACTCGACAAAATCCAAAAAAATCGAAGTTGATTATATATGAATTTATTAAAATTTGACACTTCCAACTAAAATTTTTTTCATAATCCAACAAAATTGAATTTATTTTCATCTAAATTTACTCAAATATAGATCCTACAACCAAAATACGCAACAAAATCCAAAAAAATCGAAGTTGATTTCAAATGAATTTATTAAAATTTGACAAAAATCTTGTCTACATACAAGAAAATTGAAGTTATTTTCATCTAAATTTACTCAAATATAGATCCTACAACAAAAATACTCAACAAAATCCAAAAAAATCGAAGTTGATTTCAAATAAATGTATTAAAATTTGACACTTCCAACTAATTTTTTTTTCATAATCCAACAAAATTGAATTTATTTTCATCTAAATTTAGTCAAATATAGATCCTACAACCAAAATACTCAACAAAATAAAAAAAAATCGAAGTTGATTTCAAATAAATTTATTAAAATTTGACACTTCCAACTAAAATTTTTTTCATAATCCAACAAAATTGAAGTTATTTTCATCTAAATTTACTCAAATATAGATCCTACAACCAAAATACGCAACAAAATCCAAAAAAATCGAAGTTGATTTCAAATGAATTTATTAAAATTTGACCAAAATCTTGTCAAAATCCAAAAAATTGAATTTATTTTCATCTAAATTTAGTCAAATATACATCCTACAACCAAAATACTCATCAAAATCCAAATAAATCGAAGTTGATTTCAAATAAATTTATTAAAATTTGACACTTCCAACTAAAATTTTTTTCATAATCCAACAAATTTGAAGTTATTTTCATCTAAATTTACTCAAATATAGATCCTACAACCAAAATACTCAACAAAATAAAAAAAAAATCGAAGTTGATTTCAAATGAATTTATTAAAATTTGACCAAAATCTTGTCAAAATCCAAGAAAATTGAAGTTATTTTCATCTAAATTTAGTCAAATATAGATCCTACAACCAAAATACTCGACAAAATCCAAAAAAATCGAAGTTGATTTTATATGAATTTATTAAAATTTGACACTTCCAAATAAAATTTTTTTCATAATCCAACAAAATTGAAGTTATTTTCATCTAAATTTACTCAAATATAGATCCTACAACAAAAATACTCGACAAAATCCAAAAAAATCGAAGTTGATTTCATATGAATTTATTAAAATTTGACACTTCCAACTAAAATTTTTTTTATAATCCAACAAAATTGAAGTTATTTTCATCTAAATTTAGTCAAATATAGATCCTACAACCAAAATACTCATCAAAATCCAAAAAAATCGAAGTTGATTTCAAATGAATTTATTAAAATTTGACAAAAAATCTTGTCTACATCCAAGAAAATTGAAGTTATTTTCATCTAAATTTACTCAAATATAGATCCTACAACCAAAATAGTCATCAAAATCCAAAAAATCGAAGTTGATTTCAAATGAATTTATTACAATTTGACAAAAATCTTGTCTACATCCAAGAAAATTGAAGTTATTTTCTTCCAAATTTACTCAAATATAGATCCTACAACCAAAATAGTCATCAAAATCCAAAAAATCGAAGTTGATTTCAAATGATTTTATTAAAATTTGACCAAAATCTTGTCAAAATCCAAAAAATTGAATTTATTTTCATCTAAATTTAGTCAAATATACATCCTACAACCAAAATACTCATCAAAATCCAAAAAAAATCGATGTTGATTTCAAATAAATTTATTAAATTTTGACACTTCCAACTAAAATTTTTTTCATAATCCAACAAAATTGAAGTTATTTTCATCTAAATTTACTCAAATATAGATCCTACAACCAAAATACTCAACAAAATAAAAAAAAAATCGAAGTTGATTTCAAATAAATTTATTAAAATTTGACACTTCCAACTAAAATTTTTTTCATAATCCAACAAAATTGAATTTATTTTCATCTAAATTTACTCAAATATAGATCCTACAACCAAAATACGCAACAAAATCCAAAAAAATCGAAGTTGATTTCAAATGAATTTATTAAAATTTGACAAAAATCTTGTCTACATACAAGAAAATTGAAGTTATTTTCATCTAAATTTACTCAAATATAGATCCTACAACAAAAATACTCAACAAAATAAAAAGAAATCGAAGTTGATTTCAAATGAATTTATTAAAATTTGACCAAAATCTTGTCAAAATCAAAGAAAATTGAAGTTATTTTCATCTAAATTTAGTCAAATATAGATCCTACAACCAAAATACTCGACAAAATCCAAAAAAATCGAAGTTGATTTTATATGAATTTATTAAAATTTGACACTTCCAACTAAAATTTTTTTCATAATCCAACAAAATTGAATTTATTTTCATCTAAATTTACTCAAATATAGATCCTACAACCAAAATACGCAACAAAATCCAAAAAAATCGAAGTTGATTTCAAATGAATTTATTAAAATTTGACAAAAATCTTGTCTACATACAAGAAAATTGAAGTTATTTTCATCTAAATTTACTCAAATATAGATCCTACAACCAAAATACTCAACAAAATAAAAAAAAAATCGAAGTTGATTTCAAATAAATTTATTAAAATTTGACACTTCCAACTAAAATTTTTTTCATAATCCAACAAAATTGAATTTATTTTCATCTAAATTTACTCAAATATAGATCCTACAACCAAAATACGCAACAAAATCCAAAAAAATCGAAGTTGATTTCAAATGAATTTATTAAAATTTGACAAAAATCTTGTCTACATACAAGGAGATTGAAGTTATTTTCATCTAAATTTACTCAAATATAGATCCTACAACCAAAATACTCAACAAAATAAAAAAAAATCGAAGTTGATTTCAAATAAATTTATTAAAATTTGACACTTCCAACTAAAATTTTTTTCATAATCCAACAAAATTGAAGTTATTTTCATCTAAATTTACTCAAATATAGATCCTACAACCAAAATAGTCATCAAAATCCAAAAAATCGAAGTTGATTTCAAATGATTTTATTAAAATATGACCAAAATCTTGTCAAAATCCAAAAAATTGAATTTATTTTCATCTAAATTTAGTCAAATATACATCCTACAACCAAAATACTCGACAAAATCCAAAAAAATCGAAGTTGATTTTATATGAATTTATTAAGATTTGACACTTCCAACTAAAATTTTTTCATAATCCAACGAAATTGAAGTTATTTTCATCTAAATTTACTCAAATATAGATCCTACAACAAAAATACTCGACAAAATCCAAAAAAATCGAAGTTGATTTCATATGAATTTATTAAAATTTGACACTTCCAACCAAAATTTTTTTTATAATCCAACAAAATTGAAGTTATTTTCATCTAAATTTAGTCAAATATAGATCCTACAACCAAAATACTCATCAAAATCCAAAAAAATCGAAGTTGATTTCAAATGAATTTATTAAAATTTGACAAAAATCTTGTCTACATCCAAGAAAATTGAAGTTATTTTCATCTAAATTTACTCAAATATAGATCCTACCACCAAAATACTCATCAAAATCCAAAAAAATCGAAGTTGATTTCAAATGAATTTATTAAAATTTGACAAAAATCTTGTCTACATCCAAGAAAATTGAAGTTATTTTCATCTAAATTTACTCAAATATAGATCCTACAACCAAAATAGTCATCAAAATCCAAAAAATCGAAGTTGATTTCAAATGATTTTATTAAAATTTGACCAAAATCTTGTCAAAATCCAAAAAATTGAATTTATTTTCATCTAAATTTAGTCAAATATACATCCTACAACCAAAATACTCATCAAAATCCAAAACAATCGAAGTTGATTTCAAATAAATTTATTAAAATTTGACACTTCCAACTAAAATTTTAATCATAATCCAACAAATTTGAAGTTATTTTCATCTAAATTTACTCAAATATAGATCCTACAACCAAAATACTCAACAAAATAAAAAAAAAATCGAAGTTGATTTCAAATGAATTTATTAAAATTTGACCAAAATCCTGTCAAAATCCAAGAAAATTGAAGTTATTTTCATCTAAATTTAGTCAAATATAGATCCTACAACCAAAATACTCGACAAACTCCAAAAAAATCGAAGTTGATTTTATTTATTTATTTATTTATTTATTTATTTATTTATAAACGGACCGAAGCCCTCTTTACATAAATATTTAGACGTGATGAAAAAGATCTTAACCTAATATTACAAAAGATAGACATGCCCAAAAAAGAATAAAACTCATGGTACATAAGATATGACATTATCCGATAATGATACGTAACTGTCTTTTAAAAGTGTGCACAGACCCATTGAAGAAATCAATACTGTTATACAGAGTACTAGAGTCAGCAATAATTCGATTTATTGGATTAATTAGTCCATATGTAGATCTGGATTTAAGTGGTTGAAATCCTGCTCTAGATCTCAATACGCGTTCAGGTGCATAGAAATTGATTTGCATAAGAAGAGAGGGACAATCAATATGGTTATTGATTAAATTAAAAATAAATAAATGGTCAGATATTTTTCTACGTGCAGCTAATGTTTATATGAATTTATTAAAATTTGACACTTCCAACTAAAATTTTTTCATAATCCAACGAAATTGAAGTTATTTTCATCTAAATTTACTCAAATATAGAACCTACAACAAAAATACTCAACAAAATCTAAAAAAATCGAAGTTGATTTCAAATGAATTTATTAAAATTTGACAAAAATCTTGTCTACATCCAAGAAAATTGAAGTTATTTTCATCCAAATTTACTCAAATATAGATCCTACAACCAAAATAGTCATCAAAATCCAAAAAATCGAAGTTGATTTCAAATGATTTTATTAAAATTTGACCAAAATCTTGTCAAAATCCAAAAAATTGAATTTATTTTCATCTAAATTTAGTCAAATATACATCCTACAACCAAAATACTCATCAAAATCCAAAAAAAATCGATGTTGATTTCAAATAAATTTATTAAAATTTGACACTTCCAACTAAAATTTTTTTCATAATCCAACAAAATTGAAGTTATTTTCATCTAAATTTACTCAAATATAGATCCTACAACCAAAATACTCAACAAAATAAAAAAAAAATCGAAGTTGATTTCAAATAAATTTATTAAAATTTGACACTTCCAACTAAAATTTTTTTCATAATCCAACAAAATTGAATTTATTTTCATCTAAATTTAGTCAAATATAGATCCTACAACCAAAATACTCAACAAAATAAAAAAAAATCGAAGTTGATTTCAAATGATTTTATTAAAATTTGACCAAAATCTTGTCAAAATCCAAAAAATTGAATTTATTTTCATCTAAATTTAGTCAAATATACATCCTACAACCAAAATACTCATCAAAATCCAAAAAAATCGAAGTTGATTTCAAATAAATTTATTAAAATTTGACACTTCCAACTAAAATTTTTTTCATAATCCAACAAAATTGAAGTTATTTTCATCTAAATTTACTCAAATATAGATCCTACAACCAAAATACTCAACAAAATAAAAAAAAAATCGAAGTTGATTTCAAATAAATTTATTAAAATTTGACACTTCCAACTAAATTTTTTTTCATAATCCAACAAAATTGAATTTATTTTCATCTAAATTTACTCAAATATAGATCCTACAACCAAAATACGCAACAAAATCCAAAAAAATCGAAGTTGATTTCAAATGAATTTATTAAAATTTGACAAAAATCTTGTCTACATACAAGAAAATTGAAGTTATTTTCATCTAAATTTACTCAAATATAGATCCTACAACAAAAATACTCAACAAAATCCAAAAAAATCGAAGTTGATTTCAAATAAATTTATTAAAATTTGACACTTCCAACTAATTTTTTTTTCATAATCCAACAAAATTGAATTTATTTTCATCTAAATTTAGTCAAATATAGATCCTACAACCAAAATACTCAACAAAATAAAAAAAAATCGAAGTTGATTTCAAATGAATTTATTAAAATTTGACCAAAATCTTGTCAAAATCAAAGAAAATTGAAGTTATTTTCATCTAAATTTAGTCAAATATAGATCCTACAACCAAAATACTCGACAAAATCCAAAAAAATCGAAGTTGATTTTATATGAATTTATTAAAATTTGACACTTCCAACTAAAATTTTTTTCATAATCCAACAAAATTGAATTTATTTTCATCTAAATTTACTCAAATATAGATCCTACAACCAAAATACGCAACAAAATCCAAAAAAATCGAAGTTGATTTCAAATGAATTTATTAAAATTTGACCAAAATCTTGTCAAAATCCAAAAAATTGAATTTATTTTCATCTAAATTTAGTCAAATATACATCCTACAACCAAAATACTCATCAAAATCCAAATAAATCGAAGTTGATTTCAAATAAATTTATTAAAATTTGACACTTCCAACTAAAATTTTTTTCATAATCCAACAAATTTGAAGTTATTTTCATCTAAATTTACTCAAATATAGATCCTACAACCAAAATACTCAACAAAATAAAAAAAAAATCGAAGTTGATTTCAAATGAATTTATTAAAATTTGACCAAAATCTTGTCAAAATCCAAGAAAATTGAAGTTATTTTCATCTAAATTTACTCAAATATAGATCCTACAACCAAAATACTCAACAAAATAAAAAAAAATCGAAGTTGATTTCAAATGAATTTATTAAAATTTGACAAAAATCTTGTCTACATCCAAGAAAATTGAAGTTATTTTCATCTAAATTTACTCAAATATAGATCCTACAACCAAAATAGTCATCAAAATCCAAAAAATCGAAGTTGATTTCAAATGATTTTATTAAAATTTGACCAAAATCTTGTCAAAATCCAAAAAATTGAATTTATTTTCATCTAAATTTAGTCAAATATACATCCTACAACCAAAATACTCATCAAAATCCAAAAAAATCGAAGTTGATTTCAAATAAATTTATTAAAATTTGACACTTCCAACTAAAATTTTTTTCATAATCCAACAAAATTGAAGTTATTTTCATCTAAATTTACTCAAATATAGATCCTACAACCAAAATACTCAACAAAATAAAAAAAAAATCGAAGTTGATTTCAAATAAATTTATTAAAATTTGACACTTCCAACTAAAATTTTTTTCATAATCCAACAAAATTGAATTTATTTTCATCTAAATTTACTCAAATATAGATCCTACAACCAAAATACGCAACAAAATCCAAAAAAATCGAAGTTGATTTCAAATGAATTTATTACAATTTGACAAAAATCTTGTCTACATCCAAGAAAATTGAAGTTATTTTCATCCAAATTTACTCAAATATAGATCCTACAACCAAAATAGTCATCAAAATCCAAAAAATCGAAGTTGATTTCAAATGATTTTATTAAAATTTGACCAAAATCTTGTCAAAATCCAAAAAATTGAATTTATTTTCATCTAAATTTACTCAAATATACATCCTACAACCAAAATACTCATCAAAATCCAAAAAAATCGAAGTTGATTTCAAATAAATTTATTAAAATTTGACACTTCCAACTAAAATTTTTTTCATAATCCAACAAAATTGAAGTTATTTTCATCTAAATTTACTCAAATATAGATCCTACAACCAAAATACTCAACAAAATAAAAAAAAAATCGAAGTTGATTTCAAATAAATTTATTAAAATTTGACACATCCAACTAAAATTTTTTTCATAATCCAACAAAATTGAATTTATTTTCATCTAAATTTACTCAAATATAGATCCTACAACCAAAATACGCAACAAAATCCAAAAAAATCGAAGTTGATTTCAAATGAATTTATTAAAATTTGACAAAAATCTTGTCTACATACAAGAAAATTGAAGTTATTTTCATCTAAATTTACTCAAATATAGATCCTACAACAAAAATACTCAACAAAATCCAAAAAAATCGAAGTTGATTTCAAATAAATTTATTAAAATTTGACACTTCCAACTAATTTTTTTTTCATAATCCAACAAAATTGAATTTATTTTCATCTAAATTTAGTCAAATATAGATCCTACAACCAAAATACTCAACAAAATAAAAAAAAATCGAAGTTGATTTCAAATGAATTTATTAAAATTTGACCAAAATCTTGTCAAAATCAAAGAAAATTGAAGTTATTTTCATCTAAATTTAGTCAAATATAGATCCTACAACCAAAATACTCATCAAAATCCAAATAAATCGAAGTTGATTTCAAATAAATTTATTAAAATTTGACACTTCCAACTAAAATTTTTTTCATAATCCAACAAAATTGAAGTTATTTTCATCTAAATTTACTCAAATATAGATCCTACAACCAAAATAGTCATCAAAATCCCAAAAAATCGAAGTTGATTTCAAATGAATTTATTACAATTTGACAAAAATCTTGTCTACATCCAAGAAAATTGAAGTTATTTTCATCCAAATTTACTCAAATATAGATCCTACAACCAAAATAGTCATCAAAATCCAAAAAAATCGAAGTTGATTTCAAATGATTTTATTAAAATTTGTCCAAAATCTTGTCAAAATCCAAAAAATTGAATTTATTTTCATCTAAATTTAGTCAAATATACATCCTACAACCAAAATACTCATCAAAATCCAAAAAAATCGAAGTTGATTTCAAATAAATTTATTAATATTTGACACTTCCAACTAAAATTTTTTTCATAATCCAACAAAATTGAAGTTATTTTCATCTAAATTTACTCAAATATAGATCCTACAACCAAAATACTCAACAAAATAAAAAAAAATCGAAGTTGATTTCAAATGAATTTATTAAAATTTGACCAAAATCTTGTCAAAATCAAAGAAAATTGAAGTTATTTTCATCTAAATTTAGTCAAATATAGATCCTACAACCAAAATACTCGACAAAATCCAAAAAAATCGAAGTTGATTTTAAATGAATTTATTAAAATTTGACACTTCCAACTAAAATTTTTTTCATAATCCAACAAAATTGAAGTTATTTTCATCTAAATTTACTCAAATATAGATCCTACAACCAAAATACGCAACAAAATCCAAAAAAATCGAAGTTGATTTCAAATGAATTTATTAAAATTTGACCAAAATCTTGTCAAAATCCAAAAAATTGAATTTATTTTCATCTAAATTTAGTCAAATATACATCCTACAACCAAAATACTCATCAAAATCCAAATAAATCGAAGTTGATTTCAAATAAATTTATTAAAATTTGACACTTCCAACTAAAATTTTTTTCATAATCCAACAAATTTGAAGTTATTTTCATCTAAATTTACTCAAATATAGATCCTACAACCAAAATACTCAACAAAATAAAAAAAAAATCGAAGTTGATTTCAAATGAATTTATTAAAATTTGACCAAAATCTTGTCAAAATCCAAGAAAATTGAAGTTATTTTCATCTAAATTTACTCAAATATAGATCCTACAACCAAAATACTCAACAAAATAAAAAAAAATCGAAGTTGATTTCAAATGAATTTATTAAAATTTGACAAAAATCTTGTCTACATCCAAGAAAATTGAAGTTATTTTCATCTAAATTTACTCAAATATAGATCCTACAACCAAAATAGTCATCAAAATCCAAAAAATCGAAGTTGATTTCAAATGATTTTATTAAAATTTGACCAAAATCTTGTCAAAATCCAAAAAATTGAATTTATTTTCATCTAAATTTAGTCAAATATACATCCTACAACCAAAATACTCATCAAAATCCAAAAAAATCGAAGTTGATTTCAAATAAATTTATTAAAATTTGACACTTCCAACTAAAATTTTTTTCATAATCCAACAAAATTGAAGTTATTTTCATCTAAATTTACTCAAATATAGATCCTACAACCAAAATACTCAACAAAATAAAAAAAAAATCGAAGTTGATTTCAAATAAATTTATTAAAATTTGACACTTCCAACTAAAATTTTTTTCATAATCCAACAAAATTGAATTTATTTTCATCTAAATTTACTCAAATATAGATCCTACAACCAAAATACGCAACAAAATCCAAAAAAATCGAAGTTGATTTCAAATGAATTTATTAAAATTTGACAAAAATCTTGTCTACATACAAGAAAATTGAAGTTATTTTCATCTAAATTTACTCAAATATAGATCCTACAACAAAAATACTCAACAAAATCCAAAAAAATCGAAGTTGATTTCAAATAAATTTATTAAAATTTGACACTTCCAACTAATTTTTTTTTCATAATCCAACAAAATTGAATTTATTTTCATCTAAATTTAGTCAAATATAGATCCTACAACCAAAATACTCAACAAAATAAAAAAAAATCGAAGTTGATTTCAAATGAATTTATTAAAATTTGACCAAAATCTTGTCAAAATCAAAGAAAATTGAAGTTATTTTCATCTAAATTTAGTCAAATATAGATCCTACAACCAAAATACTCGACAAAATCCAAAAAAATCGAAGTTGATTATATATGAATTTATTAAAATTTGACACTTCCAACTAAAATTTTTTTCATAATCCAACAAAATTGAATTTATTTTCATCTAAATTTACTCAAATATAGATCCTACAACCAAAATACGCAACAAAATCCAAAAAAATCGAAGTTGATTTCAAATGAATTTATTAAAATTTGACAAAAATCTTGTCTACATACAAGAAAATTGAAGTTATTTTCATCTAAATTTACTCAAATATAGATCCTACAACAAAAATACTCAACAAAATCCAAAAAAATCGAAGTTGATTTCAAATAAATGTATTAAAATTTGACACTTCCAACTAATTTTTTTTTCATAATCCAACAAAATTGAATTTATTTTCATCTAAATTTAGTCAAATATAGATCCTACAACCAAAATACTCAACAAAATAAAAAAAAATCGAAGTTGATTTCAAATAAATTTATTAAAATTTGACACTTCCAACTAAAATTTTTTTCATAATCCAACAAAATTGAAGTTATTTTCATCTAAATTTACTCAAATATAGATCCTACAACCAAAATACGCAACAAAATCCAAAAAAATCGAAGTTGATTTCAAATGAATTTATTAAAATTTGACCAAAATCTTGTCAAAATCCAAAAAATTGAATTTATTTTCATCTAAATTTAGTCAAATATACATCCTACAACCAAAATACTCATCAAAATCCAAATAAATCGAAGTTGATTTCAAATAAATTTATTAAAATTTGACACTTCCAACTAAAATTTTTTTCATAATCCAACAAATTTGAAGTTATTTTCATCTAAATTTACTCAAATATAGATCCTACAACCAAAATACTCAACAAAATAAAAAAAAAATCGAAGTTGATTTCAAATGAATTTATTAAAATTTGACCAAAATCTTGTCAAAATCCAAGAAAATTGAAGTTATTTTCATCTAAATTTAGTCAAATATAGATCCTACAACCAAAATACTCGACAAAATCCAAAAAAATCGAAGTTGATTTTATATGAATTTATTAAAATTTGACACTTCCAAATAAAATTTTTTTCATAATCCAACAAAATTGAAGTTATTTTCATCTAAATTTACTCAAATATAGATCCTACAACAAAAATACTCGACAAAATCCAAAAAAATCGAAGTTGATTTCATATGAATTTATTAAAATTTGACACTTCCAACTAAAATTTTTTTTATAATCCAACAAAATTGAAGTTATTTTCATCTAAATTTAGTCAAATATAGATCCTACAACCAAAATTCTCATCAAAATCCAAAAAAATCGAAGTTGATTTCAAATGAATTTATTAAAATTTGACAAAAATCTTGTCTACATCCAAGAAAATTGAAGTTATTTTCATCTAAATTTACTCAAATATAGATCCTACAACCAAAATAGTCATCAAAATCCCAAAAAATCGAAGTTGATTTCAAATGAATTTATTACAATTTGACAAAAATCTTGTCTACATCCAAGAAAATTGAAGTTATTTTCTTCCAAATTTACTCAAATATAGATCCTACAACCAAAATAGTCATCAAAATCCAAAAAATCGAAGTTGATTTCAAATGATTTTATTAAAATTTGACCAAAATCTTGTCAAAATCCAAAAAATTGAATTTATTTTCATCTAAATTTAGTCAAATATACATCCTACAACCAAAATACTCATCAAAATCCAAAAAAAATCGATGTTGATTTCAAATAAATTTATTAAATTTTGACACTTCCAACTAAAATTTTTTTCATAATCCAACAAAATTGAAGTTATTTTCATCTAAATTTACTCAAATATAGATCCTACAACCAAAATACTCAACAAAATAAAAAAAAAATCGAAGTTGATTTCAAATAAATTTATTAAAATTTGACACTTCCAACTAAAATTTTTTTCATAATCCAACAAAATTGAATTTATTTTCATCTAAATTTACTCAAATATAGATCCTACAACCAAAATACGCAACAAAATCCAAAAAAATCGAAGTTGATTTCAAATGAATTTATTAAAATTTGACAAAAATCTTGTCTACATACAAGAAAATTGAAGTTATTTTCATCTAAATTTACTCAAATATAGATCCTACAACAAAAATACTCAACAAAATAAAAAAAAATCGAAGTTGATTTCAAATGAATTTATTAAAATTTGACCAAAATCTTGTCAAAATCAAAGAAAATTGAAGTTATTTTCATCTAAATTTAGTCAAATATAGATCCTACAACCAAAATACTCGACAAAATCCAAAAAAATCGAAGTTGATTTTATATGAATTTATTAAAATTTGACACTTCCAACTAAAATTTTTTTCATAATCCAACAAAATTGAATTTATTTTCATCTAAATTTACTCAAATATAGATCCTACAACCAAAATACGCAACAAAATCCAAAAAAATCGAAGTTGATTTCAAATGAATTTATTAAAATTTGACAAAAATCTTGTCTACATACAAGAAAATTGAAGTTATTTTCATCTAAATTTACTCAAATATAGATCCTACAACCAAAATACTCAACAAAATAAAAAAAAAATCGAAGTTGATTTCAAATAAATTTATTAAAATTTGACACTTCCAACTAAAATTTTTTTCATAATCCAACAAAATTGAATTTATTTTCATCTAAATTTACTCAAATATAGATCCTACAACCAAAATACGCAACAAAATCCAAAAAAATCGAAGTTGATTTCAAATGAATTTATTAAAATTTGACAAAAATCTTGTCTACATACAAGGAGATTGAAGTTATTTTCATCTAAATTTACTCAAATATAGATCCTACAACCAAAATACTCAACAAAATAAAAAAAAATCGAAGTTGATTTCAAATAAATTTATTAAAATTTGACACTTCCAACTAAAATTTTTTTCATAATCCAACAAAATTGAAGTTATTTTCATCTAAATTTACTCAAATATAGATCCTACAACCAAAATACGCAACAAAATCCAAAAAAATCTAAGTTGATTTCAAATGAATTTATTAAAATTTGACCAAAATCTTGTCAAAATCCAAAAAATTGAAGTTATTTTCATCTAAATTTACTCAAATATAGATCCTACAACAAAAATACTCAACAAAATCCAAAAAAATCGAAGTTGATTTCAAATAAATTTATTAAAATTTTACAAAAATCTTGTCTACATCCAAGAAAATTGAAGTTATTTTCATCTAAATTTACTCAAATATAGATCCTACAACCAAAATAGTCATCAAAATCCAAAAAATCGAAGTTGATTTCAAATGATTTTATTAAAATATGACCAAAATCTTGTCAAAATCCAAAAAATTGAATTTATTTTCATCTAAATTTAGTCAAATATACATCCTACAACCAAAATACTCGACAAAATCCAAAAAAATCGAAGTTGATTTTATATGAATTTATTAAGATTTGACACTTCCAACTAAAATTTTTTCATAATCCAACGAAATTGAAGTTATTTTCATCTAAATTTACTCAAATATAGATCCTACAACAAAAATACTCGACAAAATCCAAAAAAATCGAAGTTGATTTCAAATGAATTTATTAAAATTTGACCAAAATCTTGTCAAAATCCAAAAAATTGAAGTTATTTTCATCTAAATTTAGTCAAATATAGATCCTACAACCAAAATACTCATCAAAATCCAAAAAAATCGAAGTTGATTTCAAATGAATTTATTAAAATTTGACAAAAATCTTGTCTACATCCAAGAAAATTGAAGTTATTTTCATCTAAATTTACTCAAATATAGATCCTACAACCAAAATAGTCATCAAAATCCCAAAAAATCGAAGTTGATTTCAAATGAATTTATTACAATTTGACAAAAATCTTGTCTACATCCAAGAAAATTGAAGTTATTTTCTTCCAAATTTACTCAAATATAGATCCTACAACCAAAATAGTCATCAAAATCCAAAAAATCGAAGTTGATTTCAAATGATTTTATTAAAATTTGACCAAAATCTTGTCAAAATCCAAAAAATTGAATTTATTTTCATCTAAATTTAGTCAAATATACATCCTACAACCAAAATACTCATCAAAATCCAAAAAAAATCGATGTTGATTTCAAATAAATTTATTAAATTTTGACACTTCCAACTAAAATTTTTTTCATAATCCAACAAAATTGAAGTTATTTTCATCTAAATTTACTCAAATATAGATCCTACAACCAAAATACTCAACAAAATAAAAAAAAAATCGAAGTTGATTTCAAATAAATTTATTAAAATTTGACACTTCCAACTAAAATTTTTTTCATAATCCAACAAAATTGAATTTATTTTCATCTAAATTTACTCAAATATAGATCCTACAACCAAAATACGCAACAAAATCCAAAAAAATCGAAGTTGATTTCAAATGAATTTATTAAAATTTGACAAAAATCTTGTCTACATACAAGAAAATTGAAGTTATTTTCATCTAAATTTACTCAAATATAGATCCTACAACAAAAATACTCAACAAAATAAAAAAAAATCGAAGTTGATTTCAAATGAATTTATTAAAATTTGACCAAAATCTTGTCAAAATCAAAGAAAATTGAAGTTATTTTCATCTAAATTTAGTCAAATATAGATCCTACAACCAAAATACTCGACAAAATCCAAAAAAATCGAAGTTGATTTTATATGAATTTATTAAAATTTGACACTTCCAACTAAAATTTTTTTCATAATCCAACAAAATTGAATTTATTTTCATCTAAATTTACTCAAATATAGATCCTACAACCAAAATACGCAACAAAATCCAAAAAAATCGAAGTTGATTTCAAATGAATTTATTAAAATTTGACAAAAATCTTGTCTACATACAAGAAAATTGAAGTTATTTTCATCTAAATTTACTCAAATATAGATCCTACAACCAAAATACTCAACAAAATAAAAAAAAAATCGAAGTTGATTTCAAATAAATTTATTAAAATTTGACACTTCCAACTAAAATTTTTTTCATAATCCAACAAAATTGAATTTATTTTCATCTAAATTTACTCAAATATAGATCCTACAACCAAAATACGCAACAAAATCAAAAAAAATCGAAGTTGATTTCAAATGAATTTATTAAAATTTGACAAAAATCTTGTCTACATACAAGGAGATTGAAGTTATTTTCATCTAAATTTACTCAAATATAGATCCTACAACCAAAATACTCAACAAAATAAAAAAAAATCGAAGTTGATTTCAAATAAATTTATTAAAATTTGACACTTCCAACTAAAATTTTTTTCATAATCCAACAAAATTGAAGTTATTTTCATCTAAATTTACTCAAATATAGATCCTACAACCAAAATACGCAACAAAATCCAAAAAAATCTAAGTTGATTTCAAATGAATTTATTAAAATTTGACCAAAATCTTGTCAAAATCCAAAAAATTGAAGTTATTTTCATCTAAATTTACTCAAATATAGATCCTACAACAAAAATACTCAACAAAATCCAAAAAAATCGAAGTTGATTTCAAATAAATTTATTAAAATTTTACAAAAATCTTGTCTACATCCAAGAAAATTGAAGTTATTTTCATCTAAATTTACTCAAATATAGATCCTACAACCAAAATAGTCATCAAAATCCAAAAAATCGAAGTTGATTTCAAATGATTTTATTAAAATATGACCAAAATCTTGTCAAAATCCAAAAAATTGAATTTATTTTCATCTAAATTTAGTCAAATATACATCCTACAACCAAAATACTCGACAAAATCCAAAAAAATCGAAGTTGATTTTATATGAATTTATTAAGATTTGACACTTCCAACTAAAATTTTTTCATAATCCAACGAAATTGAAGTTATTTTCATCTAAATTTACTCAAATATAGATCCTACAACAAAAATACTCGACAAAATCCAAAAAAATCGAAGTTGATTTCATATGAATTTATTAAAATTTGACACTTCCAACCAAAATTTTTTTTATAATCCAACAAAATTGAAGTTATTTTCATCTAAATTTAGTCAAATATAGATCCTACAACCAAAATACTCATCAAAATCCAAAAAAATCGAAGTTGATTTCAAATGAATTTATTAAAATTTGACAAAAATCTTGTCTACATCCAAGAAAATTGAAGTTATTTTCATCTAAATTTACTCAAATATAGATCCTACCACCAAAATACTCATCAAAATCCAAAAAAATCGAAGTTGATTTCAAATGAATTTATTAAAATTTGACAAAAATCTTGTCTACATCCAAGAAAATTGAAGTTATTTTCATCTAAATTTACTCAAATATAGATCCTACAACCAAAATAGTCATCAAAATCCAAAAAATCGAAGTTGATTTCAAATGATTTTATTAAAATTTGACCAAAATCTTGTCAAAATCCAAAAAATTGAATTTATTTTCATCTAAATTTAGTCAAATATACATCCTACAACCAAAATACTCATCAAAATCCAAAACAATCGAAGTTGATTTCAAATAAATTTATTAAAATTTGACACTTCCAACTAAAATTTTAATCATAATCCAACAAATTTGAAGTTATTTTCATCTAAATTTACTCAAATATAGATCCTTCAACCAAAATACTCAACAAAATAAAAAAAAAATCGAAGTTGATTTCAAATGAATTTATTAAAATTTGACCAAAATCCTGTCAAAATCCAAGAAAATTGAAGTTATTTTCATCTAAATTTAGTCAAATATAGATCCTACAACCAAAATACTCGACAAACTCCAAAAAAATCGAAGTTGATTTTATTTATTTATTTATTTATTTATTTATTTATTTATAAACGGACCGAAGCCCTCTTTACATAAATATTTAGACGTGATGAAAAAGATCTTAACCTAATATTACAAAAGATAGACATGCCCAAAAAAGAATAAAACTCATGGTACATAAGATATGACATTATCCGATAATGATACGTAACTGTCTTTTAAAAGTGTGCACAGACCCATTGAAGAAATCAATACTGTTATACAGAGTACTAGAGTCAGCAATAATTCGATTTATTGGATTAATTAGTCCATATGTAGATCTGGATTTAAGTGGTTGAAATCCTGCTCTAGATCTCAATACGCGTTCAGGTGCATAGAAATTGATTTGCATAAGAAGAGAGGGACAATCAATATGGTTATTGATTAAATTAAAAATAAATAAATGGTCAGATATTTTTCTACGTGCAGCTAATGTTTATATGAATTTATTAAAATTTGACACTTCCAACTAAAATTTTTTCATAATCCAACGAAATTGAAGTTATTTTCATCTAAATTTACTCAAATATAGAACCTACAACAAAAATACTCAACAAAATCTAAAAAAATCGAAGTTGATTTCAAATGAATTTATTAAAATTTGACAAAAATCTTGTCTACATCCAAGAAAATTGAAGTTATTTTCATCCAAATTTACTCAAATATAGATCCTACAACCAAAATAGTCATCAAAATCCAAAAAATCGAAGTTGATTTCAAATGATTTTATTAAAATTTGACCAAAATCTTGTCAAAATCCAAAAAATTGAATTTATTTTCATCTAAATTTAGTCAAATATACATCCTACAACCAAAATACTCATCAAAATCCAAAAAAAATCGATGTTGATTTCAAATAAATTTATTAAAATTTGACACTTCCAACTAAAATTTTTTTCATAATCCAACAAAATTGAAGTTATTTTCATCTAAATTTACTCAAATATAGATCCTACAACCAAAATACTCATCAAAATCCAAAAAAAATCGATGTTGATTTCAAATAAATTTATTAAATTTTGACACTTCCAACTAAAATTTTTTTCATAATCCAACAAAATTGAAGTTATTTTCATCTAAATTTACTCAAATATAGATCCTACAACCAAAATACTCAACAAAATAAAAAAAAAATCGAAGTTGATTTCAAATAAATTTATTAAAATTTGACACTTCCAACTAAAATTTTTTTCATAATCCAACAAAATTGAATTTATTTTCATCTAAATTTACTCAAATATAGATCCTACAACCAAAATACGCAACAAAATCCAAAAAAATCGAAGTTGATTTCAAATGAATTTATTAAAATTTGACAAAAATCTTGTCTACATACAAGAAAATTGAAGTTATTTTCATCTAAATTTACTCAAATATAGATCCTACAACAAAAATACTCAACAAAATAAAAAAAAATCGAAGTTGATTTCAAATGAATTTATTAAAATTTGACCAAAATCTTGTCAAAATCAAAGAAAATTGAAGTTATTTTCATCTAAATTTAGTCAAATATAGATCCTACAACCAAAATACTCGACAAAATCCAAAAAAATCGAAGTTGATTTTATATGAATTTATTAAAATTTGACACTTCCAACTAAAATTTTTTTCATAATCCAACAAAATTGAATTTATTTTCATCTAAATTTACTCAAATATAGATCCTACAACCAAAATACGCAACAAAATCCAAAAAAATCGAAGTTGATTTCAAATGAATTTATTAAAATTTGACAAAAATCTTGTCTACATACAAGAAAATTGAAGTTATTTTCATCTAAATTTACTCAAATATAGATCCTACAACCAAAATACTCAACAAAATAAAAAAAAAATCGAAGTTGATTTCAAATAAATTTATTAAAATTTGACACTTCCAACTAAAATTTTTTTCATAATCCAACAAAATTGAATTTATTTTCATCTAAATTTACTCAAATATAGATCCTACAACCAAAATACGCAACAAAATCCAAAAAAATCGAAGTTGATTTCAAATGAATTTATTAAAATTTGACAAAAATCTTGTCTACATACAAGGAGATTGAAGTTATTTTCATCTAAATTTACTCAAATATAGATCCTACAACCAAAATACTCAACAAAATAAAAAAAAATCGAAGTTGATTTCAAATAAATTTATTAAAATTTGACACTTCCAACTAAAATTTTTTTCATAATCCAACAAAATTGAAGTTATTTTCATCTAAATTTACTCAAATATAGATCCTACAACCAAAATACGCAACAAAATCCAAAAAAATCTAAGTTGATTTCAAATGAATTTATTAAAATTTGACCAAAATCTTGTCAAAATCCAAAAAATTGAAGTTATTTTCATCTAAATTTACTCAAATATAGATCCTACAACAAAAATACTCAACAAAATCCAAAAAAATCGAAGTTGATTTCAAATAAATTTATTAAAATTTTACAAAAATCTTGTCTACATCCAAGAAAATTGAAGTTATTTTCATCTAAATTTACTCAAATATAGATCCTACAACCAAAATAGTCATCAAAATCCAAAAAATCGAAGTTGATTTCAAATGATTTTATTAAAATATGACCAAAATCTTGTCAAAATCCAAAAAATTGAATTTATTTTCATCTAAATTTAGTCAAATATACATCCTACAACCAAAATACTCGACAAAATCCAAAAAAATCGAAGTTGATTTTATATGAATTTATTAAGATTTGACACTTCCAACTAAAATTTTTTCATAATCCAACGAAATTGAAGTTATTTTCATCTAAATTTACTCAAATATAGATCCTACAACAAAAATACTCGACAAAATCCAAAAAAATCGAAGTTGATTTCATATGAATTTATTAAAATTTGACACTTCCAACCAAAATTTTTTTTATAATCCAACAAAATTGAAGTTATTTTCATCTAAATTTAGTCAAATATAGATCCTACAACCAAAATACTCATCAAAATCCAAAAAAATCGAAGTTGATTTCAAATGAATTTATTAAAATTTGACAAAAATCTTGTCTACATCCAAGAAAATTGAAGTTATTTTCATCTAAATTTACTCAAATATAGATCCTACCACCAAAATACTCATCAAAATCCAAAAAAATCGAAGTTGATTTCAAATGAATTTATTAAAATTTGACAAAAATCTTGTCTACATCCAAGAAAATTGAAGTTATTTTCATCTAAATTTACTCAAATATAGATCCTACAACCAAAATAGTCATCAAAATCCAAAAAATCGAAGTTGATTTCAAATGATTTTATTAAAATTTGACCAAAATCTTGTCAAAATCCAAAAAATTGAATTTATTTTCATCTAAATTTAGTCAAATATACATCCTACAACCAAAATACTCATCAAAATCCAAAACAATCGAAGTTGATTTCAAATAAATTTATTAAAATTTGACACTTCCAACTAAAATTTTAATCATAATCCAACAAATTTGAAGTTATTTTCATCTAAATTTACTCAAATATAGATCCTACAACCAAAATACTCAACAAAATAAAAAAAAAATCGAAGTTGATTTCAAATGAATTTATTAAAATTTGACCAAAATCCTGTCAAAATCCAAGAAAATTGAAGTTATTTTCATCTAAATTTAGTCAAATATAGATCCTACAACCAAAATACTCGACAAACTCCAAAAAAATCGAAGTTGATTTTATTTATTTATTTATTTATTTATTTATTTATTTATAAACGGACCGAAGCCCTCTTTACATAAATATTTAGACGTGATGAAAAAGATCTTAACCTAATATTACAAAAGATAGACATGCCCAAAAAAGAATAAAACTCATGGTACATAAGATATGACATTATCCGATAATGATACGTAACTGTCTTTTAAAAGTGTGCACAGACCCATTGAAGAAATCAATACTGTTATACAGAGTACTAGAGTCAGCAATAATTCGATTTATTGGATTAATTAGTCCATATGTAGATCTGGATTTAAGTGGTTGAAATCCTGCTCTAGATCTCAATACGCGTTCAGGTGCATAGAAATTGATTTGCATAAGAAGAGAGGGACAATCAATATGGTTATTGATTAAATTAAAAATAAATAAATGGTCAGATATTTTTCTACGTGCAGCTAATGTTTATATGAATTTATTAAAATTTGACACTTCCAACTAAAATTTTTTCATAATCCAACGAAATTGAAGTTATTTTCATCTAAATTTACTCAAATATAGAACCTACAACAAAAATACTCAACAAAATCTAAAAAAATCGAAGTTGATTTCAAATGAATTTATTAAAATTTGACAAAAATCTTGTCTACATCCAAGAAAATTGAAGTTATTTTCATCCAAATTTACTCAAATATAGATCCTACAACCAAAATAGTCATCAAAATCCAAAAAATCGAAGTTGATTTCAAATGATTTTATTAAAATTTGACCAAAATCTTGTCAAAATCCAAAAAATTGAATTTATTTTCATCTAAATTTAGTCAAATATACATCCTACAACCAAAATACTCATCAAAATCCAAAAAAAATCGATGTTGATTTCAAATAAATTTATTAAAATTTGACACTTCCAACTAAAATTTTTTTCATAATCCAACAAAATTGAAGTTATTTTCATCTAAATTTACTCAAATATAGATCCTACAACCAAAATACTCAACAAAATAAAAAAAAAATCGAAGTTGATTTCAAATAAATTTATTAAAATTTGACACTTCCAACTAAATTTTTTTTCATAATCCAACAAAATTGAATTTATTTTCATCTAAATTTAGTCAAATATAGATCCTACAACCAAAATACTCAACAAAATAAAAAAAAATCGAAGTTGATTTCAAATGATTTTATTAAAATTTGACCAAAATCTTGTCAAAATCCAAAAAATTGAATTTATTTTCATCTAAATTTAGTCAAATATACATCCTACAACCAAAATACTCATCAAAATCCAAAAAAATCGAAGTTGATTTCAAATAAATTTATTAAAATTTGACACTTCCAACTAAAATTTTTTTCATAATCCAACAAAATTGAAGTTATTTTCATCTAAATTTACTCAAATATAGATCCTACAACCAAAATACTCAACAAAATAAAAAAAAAATCGAAGTTGATTTCAAATAAATTTATTAAAATTTGACACTTCCAACTAAATTTTTTTTCATAATCCAACAAAATTGAATTTATTTTCATCTAAATTTACTCAAATATAGATCCTACAACCAAAATACGCAACAAAATCCAAAAAAATCGAAGTTGATTTCAAATGAATTTATTAAAATTTGACAAAAATCTTGTCTACATACAAGAAAATTGAAGTTATTTTCATCTAAATTTACTCAAATATAGATCCTACAACAAAAATACTCAACAAAATCCAAAAAAATCGAAGTTGATTTCAAATAAATTTATTAAAATTTGACACTTCCAACTAATTTTTTTTTCATAATCCAACAAAATTGAATTTATTTTCATCTAAATTTAGTCAAATATAGATCCTACAACCAAAATACTCAACAAAATAAAAAAAAATCGAAGTTGATTTCAAATGAATTTATTAAAATTTGACCAAAATCTTGTCAAAATCAAAGAAAATTGAAGTTATTTTCATCTAAATTTAGTCAAATATAGATCCTACAACCAAAATACTCGACAAAATCCAAAAAAATCGAAGTTGATTTTATATGAATTTATTAAAATTTGACACTTCCAACTAAAATTTTTTTCATAATCCAACAAAATTGAATTTATTTTCATCTAAATTTACTCAAATATAGATCCTACAACCAAAATACGCAACAAAATCCAAAAAAATCGAAGTTGATTTCAAATGAATTTATTAAAATTTGACAAAAATCTTGTCTACATACAAGAAAATTGAAGTTATTTTCATCTAAATTTACTCAAATATAGATCCTACAACAAAAATACTCAACAAAATCCAAAAAAATCGAAGTTGATTTCAAATGAATGTATTAAAATTTGACACTTCCAACTAATTTTTTTTTCATAATCCAACAAAATTGAATTTATTTTCATCTAAATTTAGTCAAATATAGATCCTACAACCAAAATACTCAACAAAATAAAAAAAAATCGAAGTTGATTTCAAATAAATTTATTAAAATTTGACACTTCCAACTAAAATTTTTTTCATAATCCAACAAAATTGAAGTTATTTTCATCTAAATTTACTCAAATATAGATCCTACAACCAAAATACGCAACAAAATCCAAAAAAATCGAAGTTGATTTCAAATGAATTTATTAAAATTTGACCAAAATCTTGTCTACATACAAGAAAATTGAAGTTATTTTCATCTAAATTTACTCAAATATAGATCCTACAACAAAAATACTCAACAAAATCCAAAAAAATCGAAGTTGATTTCAAATAAATTTATTAAAATTTGACACTTCCAACTAATTTTTTTTTCATAATCCAACAAAATTGAATTTATTTTCATCTAAATTTAGTCAAATATAGATCCTACAACCAAAATACTCAACAAAATAAAAAAAAATCGAAGTTGATTTCAAATGAATTTATTAAAATTTGACAAAAATCTTGTCAAAATCAAAGAAAATTGAAGTTATTTTCATCTAACTTTAGTCAAATATAGATCCTACAACCAAAATACTCGACAAAATCCAAAAAAATCGAAGTTGATTTTAAATGAATTTATTAAAATTTGACACTTCCAACTAAAATTTTTTTCATAATCCAACAAATTTGAAGTTATTTTCATCTAAATTTACTCAAATATAGATCCTACAACCAAAATACGCAACAAAATCCAAAAAAATCGAAGTTGATTTCAAATGAATTTATTAAAATTTGACCAAAATCTTGTCAAAATCCAAAAAATTGAATTTATTTTCATCTAAATTTAGTCAAATATACATCCTACAACCAAAATACTCATCAAAATCCAAATAAATCGAAGTTGATTTCAAATAAATTTATTAAAATTTGACAAAAATCTTGTCTACATACAAGAAAATTGAAGTTATTTTCATCTAAATTTACTCAAATATAGATCCTACAACAAAAATACTCAACAAAATCCAAAAAAATCGAAGTTGATTTCAAATAAATTTATTAAAATTTGACACTTCCAACTAATTTTTTTTTCATAATCCAACAAAATTGAATTTATTTTCATCTAAATTTAGTCAAATATAGATCCTACAACCAAAATACTCAACAAAATAAAAAAAAATCGAAGTTGATTTCAAATAAATTTATTAAAATTTGACACTTCCAACTAAATTTTTTTTCATAATCCAACAAAATTGAAGTTATTTTCATCTAAATTTACTCAAATATAGATCCTACAACCAAAATACGCAACAAAATCCAAAAAAATCGAAGTTGATTTCAAATGAATTTATTAAAATTTGACACTTCCAACCAAAATTTTTTTTTATAATCCAACAAAATTGAAGTTATTTTCATCTAAATTTAGTCAAATATAGATCCTACAACCAAAATACTCAACAAAATAAAAAAAAATCGAAGTTGATTTCAAATGATTTTATTAAAATTTGACCAAAATCTTGTCAAAATCCAAAAAATTGAATTTATTTTCATCTAAATTTAGTCAAATATACATCCTACAACCAAAATACTCATCAAAATCCAAAAAAATCGAAGTTGATTTCAAATAAATTTATTAAAATTTGACACTTCCAACTAAAATTTTTTTCATAATCCAACAAAATTGAAGTTATTTTCATCTAAATTTACTCAAATATAGATCCTACAACCAAAATACTCAACAAAATAAAAAAAAAATCGAAGTTGATTTCAAATAAATTTATTAAAATTTGACACTTCCAACTAAATTTTTTTTCATAATCCAACAAAATTGAATTTATTTTCATCTAAATTTACTCAAATATAGATCCTACAACCAAAATACGCAACAAAATCCAAAAAAATCGAAGTTGATTTCAAATGAATTTATTAAAATTTGACAAAAATCTTGTCTACATACAAGAAAATTGAAGTTATTTTCATCTAAATTTACTCAAATATAGATCCTACAACAAAAATACTCAACAAAATCCAAAAAAATCGAAGTTGATTTCAAATAAATTTATTAAAATTTGACACTTCCAACTAATTTTTTTTTCATAATCCAACAAAATTGAATTTATTTTCATCTAAATTTAGTCAAATATAGATCCTACAACCAAAATACTCAACAAAATAAAAAAAAATCGAAGTTGATTTCAAATGAATTTATTAAAATTTGACCAAAATCTTGTCAAAATCAAAGAAAATTGAAGTTATTTTCATCTAAATTTAGTCAAATATAGATCCTACAACCAAAATACTCGACAAAATCCAAAAAAATCGAAGTTGATTTTATATGAATTTATTAAAATTTGACACTTCCAACTAAAATTTTTTTCATAATCCAACAAAATTGAATTTATTTTCATCTAAATTTACTCAAATATAGATCCTACAACCAAAATACGCAACAAAATCCAAAAAAATCGAAGTTGATTTCAAATGAATTTATTAAAATTTGACAAAAATCTTGTCTACATACAAGAAAATTGAAGTTATTTTCATCTAAATTTACTCAAATATAGATCCTACAACAAAAATACTCAACAAAATCCAAAAAAATCGAAGTTGATTTCAAATGAATGTATTAAAATTTGACACTTCCAACTAATTTTTTTTTCATAATCCAACAAAATTGAATTTATTTTCATCTAAATTTAGTCAAATATAGATCCTACAACCAAAATACTCAACAAAATAAAAAAAAATCGAAGTTGATTTCAAATAAATTTATTAAAATTTGACACTTCCAACTAAAATTTTTTTCATAATCCAACAAAATTGAAGTTATTTTCATCTAAATTTACTCAAATATAGATCCTACAACCAAAATACGCAACAAAATCCAAAAAAATCGAAGTTGATTTCAAATGAATTTATTAAAATTTGACCAAAATCTTGTCTACATACAAGAAAATTGAAGTTATTTTCATCTAAATTTACTCAAATATAGATCCTACAACAAAAATACTCAACAAAATCCAAAAAAATCGAAGTTGATTTCAAATAAATTTATTAAAATTTGACACTTCCAACTAATTTTTTTTTCATAATCCAACAAAATTGAATTTATTTTCATCTAAATTTAGTCAAATATAGATCCTACAACCAAAATACTCAACAAAATAAAAAAAAATCGAAGTTGATTTCAAATGAATTTATTAAAATTTGACAAAAATCTTGTCAAAATCAAAGAAAATTGAAGTTATTTTCATCTAACTTTAGTCAAATATAGATCCTACAACCAAAATACTCGACAAAATCCAAAAAAATCGAAGTTGATTTTAAATGAATTTATTAAAATTTGACACTTCCAACTAAAATTTTTTTCATAATCCAACAAAATTGAAGTTATTTTCATCTAAATTTACTCAAATATAGATCCTACAACCAAAATACGCAACAAAATCCAAAAAAATCGAAGTTGATTTCAAATGAATTTATTAAAATTTGACCAAAATCTTGTCAAAATCCAAAAAATTGAATTTATTTTCATCTAAATTTAGTCAAATATACATCCTACAACCAAAATACTCATCAAAATCCAAATAAATCGAAGTTGATTTCAAATAAATTTATTAAATTTGACAAAAATCTTGTCTACATACAAGAAAATTGAAGTTATTTTCATCTAAATTTACTCAAATATAGATCCTACAACAAAAATACTCAACAAAATCCAAAAAAATCGAAGTTGATTTCAAATAAATTTATTAAAATTTGACACTTCCAACTAATTTTTTTTTCATAATCCAACAAAATTGAATTTATTTTCATCTAAATTTAGTCAAATATAGATCCTACAACCAAAATACTCAACAAAATAAAAAAAAATCGAAGTTGATTTCAAATAAATTTATTAAAATTTGACACTTCCAACTAAATTTTTTTTCATAATCCAACAAAATTGAAGTTATTTTCATCTAAATTTACTCAAATATAGATCCTACAACCAAAATACGCAACAAAATCCAAAAAAATCGAAGTTGATTTCAAATGAATTTATTAAAATTTGACACTTCCAACCAAAATTTTTTTTTATAATCCAACAAAATTGAAGTTATTTTCATCTAAATTTAGTCAAATATAGATCCTACAACCAAAATACTCATCAAAATCCAAAAAAATCGAAGTTGATTTCAAATGAATTTATTAAAATTTGACAAAAATCTTGTCTACATCCAAGAAAATTGAAGTTATTTTCATCTAAATTTACTCAAATATAGATCCTACAACCAAAATAGTCATCAAAATCCAAAAAATCGAAGTTGATTTCAAATGATTTTATTAAAATTTGACCAAAATCTTGTCAAAATCCAAAAATTGAATTTATTTTCATCTAAATTTAGTCAAATATACATCCTACAACCAAAATACTCATCAAAATCCAAAAAAATCGAAGTTGATTTCAAATAAATTTAATAAAACTTGATACTTCCAACTAAAATTTTTTTCATAATCCAACAAAATTGAATTTATTTTCATCTAAATTTACTCAAATATAGATCCTACAACCAAAATACGCAACAAAATCCAAAAAAATCGAAGTTGATTTCAAATAAATTTATTAAAATTTGACACTTCCAACTAAAATTTTTTTCATAATCCAACAAATTTGAAGTTATTTTCATCTAAATTTACTCAAATATAGATCCTACAACCAAAATACTCAACAAAATAAAAAAAAAATCGAAGTTGATTTCAAATGAATTTATTAAAATTTGACCAAAATCTTGTCAAAATCCAAGAAAATTGAAGTTATTTTCATCTAAATTTAGTCAAATATAGATCCTACAACCAAAATACTCGACAAAATCCAAAAAAATCGAAGTTGATTTTATTTATTTATTTATTTATTTATTTATTTATTTATAAACGGACCGAAGCCCTCTTTACATAAATATTTAGACGTGAAGAAAAAGATCTTAACCTAATATTACAAAAGATAGACATGCCCAAAAAAGAATAAAACTCATGGTACATAAGATATGACATTATCCGATAATGATACGTAACTGTCTTTTAAAAGTGTGCACAGACCCATTGAAGAAATCAATACTGTTATACAGAGTACTAGAGTCAGCAATAATTCGATTTATTGGATTAATTAGTCCATATGTAGATCTGGATTTAAGTGGTTGAAATCCTGCTCTAGATCTCAATACGCGTTCAGGTGCATAGAAATTGATTTGCATAAGAAGAGAGGGACAATCAATATGGTTATTGATTAAATTAAAAATAAATAAATGGTCAGATATTTTTCTACGTGCAGCTAATGTTTATATGAATTTATTAAAATTTGACACTTCCAACTAAAATTTTTTCATAATCCAACGAAATTGAAGTTATTTTCATCTAAATTTTACTCAAATATAGAACCTACAACAAAAATACTCAACAAAATCCAAAAAAATCGAAGTTGATTTCAAATGAATTTATTAAAATTTGACAAAAATCTTGTCTACATACAAGAAAATTGAAGTTATTTTCATCTAAATTTACTCAAATATAGATCCTACAACAAAAATACTCAACAAAATCCAAAAAATCGAAGTTGATTTCAAATAAATTTATTAAAATTTGACACTTCCAACTAATTTTTTTTTCATAATCCAACAAAATTGAATTTATTTTCATCTAAATTTAGTCAAATATAGATCCTACAACCAAAATACTCAACAAAATAAAAAAAAATCGAAGTTGATTTCAAATGATTTTATTAAAATTTGACCAAAATCTTGTCAAAATCCAAAAAATTGAATTTATTTTCATCTAAATTTAGTCAAATATACATCCTACAACCAAAATACTCATCAAAATCCAAAAAAATCGAAGTTGATTTCAAATAAATTTATTAAAATTTGACACTTCCAACTAAAATTTTTTTCATAATCCAACAAAATTGAAGTTATTTTCATCTAAATTTACTCAAATATAGATCCTACAACCAAAATACTCAACAAAATAAAAAAAAAATCGAAGTTGATTTCAAATAAATTTATTAAAATTTGACACTTCCAACTAAAATTTTTTTCATAATCCAACAAATTTGAAGTTATTTTCATCTAAATTTACTCAAATATAGATCCTACAACCAAAATACTCAACAAAATAAAAAAAAAATCGAAGTTGATTTCAAATGAATTTATTAAAATTTGACCAAAATCTTGTCAAAATCCAAGAAAATTGAAGTTATTTTCATCTAAATTTAGTCAAATATAGATCCTACAACCAAAATACTCGACAAAATCCAAAAAAATCGAAGTTGATTTTATTTATTTATTTATTTATTTATTTATTTATTTATTTATAAACGGACCGAAGCCCTCTTTACATAAATATTTAGACGTGAAGAAAAAGATCTTAACCTAATATTACAAAAGATAGACATGCCCAAAAAAGAATAAAACTCATGGTACATAAGATATGACATTATCCGATAATGATACGTAACTGTCTTTTAAAAGTGTGCACAGACCCATTGAAGAAATCAATACTGTTATACAGAGTACTAGAGTCAGCAATAATTCGATTTATTGGATTAATTAGTCCATATGTAGATCTGGATTTAAGTGGTTGAAATCCTGCTCTAGATCTCAATACGCGTTCAGGTGCATAGAAATTGATTTGCATAAGAAGAGAGGGACAATCAATATGGTTATTGATTAAATTAAAAATAAATAAATGGTCAGATATTTTTCTACGTGCAGCTAATGTTTATATGAATTTATTAAAATTTGACACTTCCAACTAAAATTTTTTCATAATCCAACGAAATTGAAGTTATTTTCATCTAAATTTACTCAAATATAGAACCTACAACAAAAATACTCAACAAAATCCAAAAAAATCGAAGTTGATTTCAAATGAATTTATTAAAATTTGACAAAAATCTTGTCTACATACAAGAAAATTGAAGTTATTTTCATCTAAATTTACTCAAATATAGATCCTACAACAAAAATACTCAACAAAATCCAAAAAAATCGAAGTTGATTTCAAATAAATTTATTAAAATTTGACACTTCCAACTAATTTTTTTTTCATAATCCAACAAAATTGAATTTATTTTCATCTAAATTTAGTCAAATATAGATCCTACAACCAAAATACTCAACAAAATAAAAAAAAATCGAAGTTGATTTCAAATGATTTTATTAAAATTTGACCAAAATCTTGTCAAAATCCAAAAAATTGAATTTATTTTCATCTAAATTTAGTCAAATATACATCCTACAACCAAAATACTCATCAAAATCCAAAAAAATCGAAGTTGATTTCAAATAAATTTATTAAAATTTGACACTTCCAACTAAATTTTTTTTCATAATCCAACAAAATTGAAGTTATTTTCATCTAAATTTACTCAAATATAGATCCTACAACCAAAATACGCAACAAAATCCAAAAAAATCGAAGTTGATTTCAAATGAATTTATTAAAATTTGACACTTCCAACCAAAATTTTTTTTTATAATCCAACAAAATTGAAGTTATTTTCATCTAAATTTAGTCAAATATAGATCCTACAACCAAAATACTCATCAAAATCCAAAAAAATCGAAGTTGATTTCAAATGAATTTATTAAAATTTGACAAAAATCTTGTCTACATCCAAGAAAATTGAAGTTATTTTCATCTAAATTTACTCAAATATAGATCCTACAACCAAAATAGTCATCAAAATCCAAAAAATCGAAGTTGATTTCAAATGATTTTATTAAAATTTGACCAAAATCTTGTCTACATCCAAGAAAATTGAAGTTATTTTCATCTAAATTTACTCAAATATAGATCCTACAACCAAAATAGTCATCAAAATCCAAAAAATCGAAGTTGATTTCAAATGATTTTATTAAAATTTGACCAAAATCTTGTCAAAATCAAAGAAAATTGAAGTTATTTTCATCTAAATTTAGTCAAATATAGATCCTACAACCAAAATACTCGACAAAATCCAAAAAAATCGAAGTTGATTTCAAATGAATTTATTAAAATTTGACCAAAATCTTGTCAAAATCCAAGAAAATTGAAGTTATTTTCATCTAAATTTAGTCAAATATAGATCCTACAACCAAAATACTCGACAAAATCCAAAAAAATCGAAGTTGATTTTATTTATTTATTTATTTATTTATTTATTTATTTATAAACGGACCGAAGCCCTCTTTACATAAATATTTAGACGTGAAGAAAAAGATCTTAACCTAATATTACAAAAGATAGACATGCCCAAAAAAGAATAAAACTCATGGTACATAAGATATGACATTATCCGATAATGATACGTAACTGTCTTTTAAAAGTGTGCACAGACCCATTGAAGAAATCAATACTGTTATACAGAGTACTAGAGTCAGCAATAATTCGATTTATTGGATTAATTAGTCCATATGTAGATCTGGATTTAAGTGGTTGAAATCCTGCTCTAGATCTCAATACGCGTTCAGGTGCATAGGAATTGATTTGCATAAGAAGAGAGGGACAATCAATATGGTTATTGATTAAATTAAAAATAAATAAATGGTCAGATATTTTTCTACGTGCAGCTAATGTTTATATGAATTTATTAAAATTTGACACTTCCAACTAAAATTTTTTCATAATCCAACGAAATTGAAGTTATTTTCATCTAAATTTACTCAAATATAGAACCTACAACAAAAATACTCAACAAAATCCAAAAAAATCGAAGTTGATTTCAAATGAATTTATTAAAATTTGACAAAAATCTTGTCTACATACAAGAAAATTGAAGTTATTTTCATCTAAATTTACTCAAATATAGATCCTACAACAAAAATACTCAACAAAATCCAAAAAAATCGAAGTTGATTTCAAATAAATTTATTAAAATTTGACACTTCCAACTAATTTTTTTTTCATAATCCAACAAAATTGAATTTATTTTCATCTAAATTTAGTCAAATATAGATCCTACAACCAAAATACTCAACAAAATAAAAAAAAATCGAAGTTGATTTCAAATGATTTTATTAAAATTTGACCAAAATCTTGTCAAAATCCAAAAAATTGAATTTATTTTCATCTAAATTTAGTCAAATATACATCCTACAACCAAAATACTCATCAAAATCCAAAAAAATCGAAGTTGATTTCAAATAAATTTATTAAAATTTGACACTTCCAACTAAAATTTTTTTCATAATCCAACAAAATTGAAGTTATTTTCATCTAAATTTACTCAAATATAGATCCTACAACCAAAATACTCAACAAAATAAAAAAAAAATCGAAGTTGATTTCAAATAAATTTATTAAAATTTGACACTTCCAACTAAAATTTTTTTCATAATCCAACAAATTTGAAGTTATTTTCATCTAAATTTACTCAAATATAGATCCTACAACCAAAATACTCAACAAAATAAAAAAAAAATCGAAGTTGATTTCAAATGAATTTATTAAAATTTGACCAAAATCTTGTCAAAATCCAAGAAAATTGAAGTTATTTTCATCTAAATTTAGTCAAATATAGATCCTACAACCAAAATACTCGACAAAATCCAAAAAAATCGAAGTTGATTTTATTTATTTATTTATTTATTTATTTATTTATTTATTTATAAACGGACCGAAGCCCTCTTTACATAAATATTTAGACGTGAAGAAAAAGATCTTAACCTAATATTACAAAAGATAGACATGCCCAAAAAAGAATAAAACTCATGGTACATAAGATATGACATTATCCGATAATGATACGTAACTGTCTTTTAAAAGTGTGCACAGACCCATTGAAGAAATCAATACTGTTATACAGAGTACTAGAGTCAGCAATAATTCGATTTATTGGATTAATTAGTCCATATGTAGATCTGGATTTAAGTGGTTGAAATCCTGCTCTAGATCTCAATACGCGTTCAGGTGCATAGAAATTGATTTGCATAAGAAGAGAGGGACAATCAATATGGTTATTGATTAAATTAAAAATAAATAAATGGTCAGATATTTTTCTACGTGCAGCTAATGTTTATATGAATTTATTAAAATTTGACACTTCCAACTAAAATTTTTTCATAATCCAACGAAATTGAAGTTATTTTCATCTAAATTTACTCAAATATAGAACCTACAACAAAAATACTCAACAAAATCCAAAAAAATCGAAGTTGATTTCAAATGAATTTATTAAAATTTGACAAAAATCTTGTCTACATACAAGAAAATTGAAGTTATTTTCATCTAAATTTACTCAAATATAGATCCTACAACAAAAATACTCAACAAAATCCAAAAAAATCGAAGTTGATTTCAAATAAATTTATTAAAATTTGACACTTCCAACTAATTTTTTTTTCATAATCCAACAAAATTGAATTTATTTTCATCTAAATTTAGTCAAATATAGATCCTACAACCAAAATACTCAACAAAATAAAAAAAAATCGAAGTTGATTTCAAATGATTTTATTAAAATTTGACCAAAATCTTGTCAAAATCCAAAAAATTGAATTTATTTTCATCTAAATTTAGTCAAATATACATCCTACAACCAAAATACTCATCAAAATCCAAAAAAATCGAAGTTGATTTCAAATAAATTTATTAAAATTTGACACTTCCAACTAAATTTTTTTTCATAATCCAACAAAATTGAAGTTATTTTCATCTAAATTTACTCAAATATAGATCCTACAACCAAAATACGCAACAAAATCCAAAAAAATCGAAGTTGATTTCAAATGAATTTATTAAAATTTGACACTTCCAACCAAAATTTTTTTTTATAATCCAACAAAATTGAAGTTATTTTCATCTAAATTTAGTCAAATATAGATCCTACAACCAAAATACTCATCAAAATCCAAAAAAATCGAAGTTGATTTCAAATGAATTTATTAAAATTTGACAAAAATCTTGTCTACATCCAAGAAAATTGAAGTTATTTTCATCTAAATTTACTCAAATATAGATCCTACAACCAAAATAGTCATCAAAATCCAAAAAATCGAAGTTGATTTCAAATGATTTTATTAAAATTTGACCAAAATCTTGTCTACATCCAAGAAAATTGAAGTTATTTTCATCTAAATTTACTCAAATATAGATCCTACAACCAAAATAGTCATCAAAATCCAAAAAATCGAAGTTGATTTCAAATGATTTTATTAAAATTTGACCAAAATCTTGTCAAAATCAAAGAAAATTGAAGTTATTTTCATCTAAATTTAGTCAAATATAGATCCTACAACCAAAATACTCGACAAAATCCAAAAAAATCGAAGTTGATTTCAAATGAATTTATTAAAATTTGACCAAAATCTTGTCAAAATCCAAGAAAATTGAAGTTATTTTCATCTAAATTTAGTCAAATATAGATCCTACAACCAAAATACTCGACAAAATCCAAAAAAATCGAAGTTGATTTTATTTATTTATTTATTTATTTATTTATTTATTTATAAACGGACCGAAGCCCTCTTTACATAAATATTTAGACGTGAAGAAAAAGATCTTAACCTAATATTACAAAAGATAGACATGCCCAAAAAAGAATAAAACTCATGGTACATAAGATATGACATTATCCGATAATGATACGTAACTGTCTTTTAAAAGTGTGCACAGACCCATTGAAGAAATCAATACTGTTATACAGAGTACTAGAGTCAGCAATAATTCGATTTATTGGATTAATTAGTCCATATGTAGATCTGGATTTAAGTGGTTGAAATCCTGCTCTAGATCTCAATACGCGTTCAGGTGCATAGAAATTGATTTGCATAAGAAGAGAGGGACAATCAATATGGTTATTGATTAAATTAAAAATAAATAAATGGTCAGATATTTTTCTACGTGCAGCTAATGTTTATATGAATTTATTAAAATTTGACACTTCCAACTAAAATTTTTTCATAATCCAACGAAATTGAAGTTATTTTCATCTAAATTTACTCAAATATAGAACCTACAACAAAAATACTCAACAAAATCCAAAAAAATCGAAGTTGATTTCAAATGAATTTATTAAAATTTGACAAAAATCTTGTCTACATACAAGAAAATTGAAGTTATTTTCATCTAAATTTACTCAAATATAGATCCTACAACAAAAATACTCAACAAAATCCAAAAAAATCGAAGTTGATTTCAAATAAATTTATTAAAATTTGACACTTCCAACTAATTTTTTTTTCATAATCCAACAAAATTGAATTTATTTTCATCTAAATTTAGTCAAATATAGATCCTACAACCAAAATACTCAACAAAATAAAAAAAAATCGAAGTTGATTTCAAATGATTTTATTAAAATTTGACCAAAATCTTGTCAAAATCCAAAAAATTGAATTTATTTTCATCTAAATTTAGTCAAATATACATCCTACAACCAAAATACTCATCAAAATCCAAAAAAATCGAAGTTGATTTCAAATAAATTTATTAAAATTTGACACTTCCAACTAAAATTTTTTTCATAATCCAACAAAATTGAAGTTATTTTCATCTAAATTTACTCAAATATAGATCCTACAACCAAAATACTCAACAAAATAAAAAAAAAATCGAAGTTGATTTCAAATAAATTTATTAAAATTTGACACTTCCAACTAAAATTTTTTTCATAATCCAACAAAATTGAATTTATTTTCATCTAAATTTACTCAAATATAGATCCTACAACCAAAATACGCAACAAAATCCAAAAAAATCGAAGTTGATTTCAAATGAATTTATTAAAATTTGACAAAAATCTTGTCTACATACAAGAAAATTGAAGTTATTTTCATCTAAATTTACTCAAATATAGATCCTACAACAAAAATACTCAACAAAATCCAAAAAAATCGAAGTTGATTTCAAATAAATTTATTAAAATTTGACACTTCCAACTAATTTTTTTTTCATAATCCAACAAAATTGAATTTATTTTCATCTAAATTTAGTCAAATATAGATCCTACAACCAAAATACTCAACAAAATAAAAAAAAATCGAAGTTGATTTCAAATGAATTTATTAAAATTTGACCAAAATCTTGTCAAAATCAAAGAAAATTGAAGTTATTTTCATCTAAATTTAGTCAAATATAGATCCTACAACCAAAATACTCGACAAAATCCAAAAAAATCGAAGTTGATTTTATATGAATTTATTAAAATTTGACACTTCCAACTAAAATTTTTTTCATAATCCAACAAAATTCAATTTATTTTCATCTAAATTTACTCAAATATAGATCCTACAACCAAAATACGCAACAAAATCCAAAAAAATCGAAGTTGATTTCAAATGAATTTATTAAAATTTGACAAAAATCTTGTCTACATACAAGAAAATTGAAGTTATTTTCATCTAAATTTACTCAAATATAGATCCTACAACAAAAATACTCAACAAAATCCAAAAAAATCGAAGTTGATTTCAAATAAATGTATTAAAATTTGACACTTCCAACTAATTTTTTTTTCATAATCCAACAAAATTGAATTTATTTTCATCTAAATTTAGTCAAATATAGATCCTACAACCAAAATACTCAACAAAATAAAAAAAAATCGAAGTTGATTTCAAATAAATTTATTAAAATTTGACACTTCCAACTAAAATTTTTTTCATAATCCAACAAAATTGAAGTTATTTTCATCTAAATTTACTCAAATATAGATCCTACAACCAAAATACGCAACAAAATCCAAAAAAATCGAAGTTGATTTCAAATGAATTTATTAAAATTTGACCAAAATCTTGTCAAAATCCAAAAAATTGAATTTATTTTCATCTAAATTTAGTCAAATATACATCCTACAACCAAAATACTCATCAAAATCCAAATAAATCGAAGTTGATTTCAAATAAATTTATTAAAATTTGACACTTCCAACTAAAATTTTTTTCATAATCCAACAAAATTGAATTTATTTTCATCTAAATTTACTCAAATATAGATCCTACAACCAAAATACGCAACAAAATCCAAAAAAATCGAAGTTGATTTCAAATGAATTTATTAAAATTTGACAAAAATCTTGTCTACATACAAGAAAATTGAAGTTATTTTCATCTAAATTTACTCAAATATAGATCCTACAACAAAAATACTCAACAAAATCCAAAAAAATCGAAGTTGATTTCAAATAAATTTATTAAAATTTGACACTTCCAACTAATTTTTTTTTCATAATCCAACAAAATTGAATTTATTTTCATCTAAATTTAGTCAAATATAGATCCTACAACCAAAATACTCAACAAAATAAAAAAAAATCGAAGTTGATTTCAAATAAATTTATTAAAATTTGACACTTCCAACTAAAATTTTTTTCATAATCCAACAAAATTGAAGTTATTTTCATCTAAATTTACTCAAATATAGATCCTACAACCAAAATAGTCATCAAAATCCCAAAAAATCGAAGTTGATTTCAAATGAATTTATTACAATTTGACAAAAATCTTGTCTACATCCAAGAAAATTGAAGTTATTTTCATCCAAATTTACTCAAATATAGATCCTACAACCAAAATAGTCATCAAAATCCAAAAAATCGAAGTTGATTTCAAATGATTTTATTAAAATTTGACCAAAATCTTGTCAAAATCCAAAAAATTGAATTTATTTTCATCTAAATTTAGTCAAATATACATCCTACAACCAAAATACTCATCAAAATCCAAAAAAATCGAAGTTGATTTCAAATAAATTTATTAAAATTTGACACTTCCAACTAAAATTTTTTTCATAATCCAACAAAATTGAAGTTATTTTCATCTAAATTTACTCAAATATAGATCCTACAACCAAAATACTCAACAAAATAAAAAAAAAATCGAAGTTGATTTCAAATAAATTTATTAAAATTTGACACTTCCAACTAAAATTTTTTTCATAATCCAACAAAATTGAATTTATTTTCATCTAAATTTACTCAAATATAGATCCTACAACCAAAATACGCAACAAAATCCAAAAAAATCGAAGTTGATTTCAAATGAATTTATTAAAATTTGACAAAAATCTTGTCTACATACAAGAAAATTGAAGTTATTTTCATCTAAATTTACTCAAATATAGATCCTACAACAAAAATACTCAACAAAATCCAAAAAAATCGAAGTTGATTTCAAATAAATTTATTAAAATTTGACACTTCCAACTAATTTTTTTTTCATAATCCAACAAAATTGAATTTATTTTCATCTAAATTTAGTCAAATATAGATCCTACAACCAAAATACTCAACAAAATAAAAAAAAATCGAAGTTGATTTCAAATGAATTTATTAAAATTTGACCAAAATCTTGTCAAAATCAAAGAAAATTGAAGTTATTTTCATCTAAATTTAGTCAAATATAGATCCTACAACCAAAATACTCGACAAAATCCAAAAAAATCGAAGTTGATTTTAAATGAATTTATTAAAATTTGACACTTCCAACTAAAATTTTTTTCATAATCCAACAAAATTGAAGTTATTTTCATCTAAATTTACTCAAATATAGATCCTACAACCAAAATACGCAACAAAATCCAAAAAAATCGAAGTTGATTTCAAATGAATTTATTAAAATTTGACCAAAATCTTGTAAAAATCCAAAAAATTGAATTTATTTTCATCTAAATTTAGTCAAATATACATCCTACAACCAAAATACTCATCAAAATCCAAATAAATCGAAGTTGATTTCAAATAAATTTATTAAAATTTGACACTTCCAACTAAAATTTTTTTCATAATCCAACAAATTTGAAGTTATTTTCATCTAAATTTACTCAAATATAGATCCTACAACCAAAATACTCAACAAAATAAAAAAAAAGTCGAAGTTGATTTCAAATGAATTTATTAAAATTTGACCAAAATCTTGTCAAAATCCAAGAAAATTGAAGTTATTTTCATCTAAATTTAGTCAAATATAGATCCTACAACCAAAATACTCGACAAAATCCAAAAAAATCGAAGTTGATTTTATATGAATTTATTAAAATTTGACACTTCCAACTAAAATTTTTTCATAATCCAACGAAATTGAAGTTATTTTCATCTAAATTTACTCAAATATAGATACTACAACAAAAATACTCGACAGAATCCAAAAAAATCGAAGTTGATTTCATATGAATTTATTAAAATTTGACACTTCCAACCAAAATTTTTTGTTATAATCCAACAAAATTGAAGTTATTTTCATCTAAATTTAGTCAAATATAGATCCTACAACCAAAATACTCATCAAAATCCAAAAAAATCGAAGTTGATTTCAAATGAATTTATTAAAATTTGACAAAAATCTTGTCTACATCCAAGAAAATTGAAGTTATTTTCATCTAAATTTACTCAAATATAGATCCTACAACCAAAAAGTCATCAAAATCCAAAAAATCGAAGTTGATTTCAAATGATTTTATTAAAATTTGACCAAAATCTTGTCAAAATCCAAAAAATTGAATTTATTTTCATCTAAATTTAGTCAAATATACATCCTACAACCAAAATACTCATCAAAATCCAAAAAAATCGAAGTTGATTTCAAATAAATTTATTAAAATTTGACACTTCCAACTAAAATTTTTTTCATAATCCAACAAAATTGAAGTTATTTTCATCTAAATTTACTCAAATATAGATCCTACAACCAAAATACTCAACAAAATAAAAAAAAAATCGAAGTTGATTTCAAATAAATTTATTAAAATTTGACACTTCCAACTAAAATTTTTTTCATAATCCAACAAAATTGAATTTATTTTCATCTAAATTTACTCAAATATAGATCCTACAACCAAAATACGCAACAAAATCCAAAAAAATCGAAGTTGATTTCAAATGAATTTATTAAAATTTGACAAAAATCTTGTCTACATACAAGAAAATTGAAGTTATTTTCATCTAAATTTACTCAAATATAGATCCTACAACAAAAATACTCAACAAAATCCAAAAAAATCGAAGTTGATTTCAAATAAATTTATTAAAATTTGACACTTCCAACTAATTTTTTTTTCATAATCCAACAAAATTGAATTTATTTTCATCTAAATTTAGTCAAATATAGATCCTACAACCAAAATACTCATCAAAATAAAAAAAAATCGAAGTTGATTTCAAATGAATTTATTAAAATTTGACCAAAATCTTGTCAAAATCAAAGAAAATTGAAGTTATTTTCATCTAAATTTAGTCAAATATAGATCCTACAACCAAAATACTCATCAAAATCCAAATAAATCGAAGTTGATTTCAAATAAATTTATTAAAATTTGACACTTCCAACTAAAATTTTTTTCATAATCCAACAAAATTGAAGTTATTTTCATCTAAATTTACTCAAATATAGATCCTACAACCAAAATAGTCATCAAAATCCCAAAAAATCGAAGTTGATTTCAAATGAATTTATTACAATTTGACAAAAATCTTGTCTACATCCAAGAAAATTGAAGTTATTTTCATCCAAATTTACTCAAATATAGATCCTACAACCAAAATAGTCATCAAAATCCAAAAAATCGAAGTTGATTTCAAATGATTTTATTAAAATTTGACCAAAATCTTGTCAAAATCCAAAAAATTGAATTTATTTTCATCTAAATTTAGTCAAATATACATCCTACAACCAAAATACTCATCAAAATCCAAAAAAATCGAAGTTGATTTCAAATAAATTTATTAAAATTTGACACTTCCAACTAAAATTTTTTTCATAATCCAACAAAATTGAAGTTATTTTCATCTAAATTTACTCAAATATAGATCCTACAACCAAAATACTCAACAAAATAAAAAAAAAATCGAAGTTGATTTCAAATAAATTTATTAAAATTTGACACTTCCAACTAAAATTTTTTTCATAATCCAACAAAATTGAATTTATTTTCATCTAAATTTACTCAAATATAGATCCTACAACCAAAATACGCAACAAAATCCAAAAAAATCGAAGTTGATTTCAAATGAATTTATTAAAATTTGACAAAAATCTTGTCTACATACAAGAAAATTGAAGTTATTTTCATCTAAATTTACTCAAATATAGATCCTACAACAAAAATACTCAACAAAATCCAAAAAAATCGAAGTTGATTTCAAATAAATTTATTAAAATTTGACACTTCCAACTAATTTTTTTTTCATAATCCAACAAAATTGAATTTATTTTCATCTAAATTTAGTCAAATATAGATCCTACAACCAAAATACTCAACAAAATAAAAAAAAATCGAAGTTGATTTCAAATGAATTTATTAAAATTTGACCAAAATCTTGTCAAAATCAAAGAAAATTGAAGTTATTTTCATCTAAATTTAGTCAAATATAGATCCTACAACCAAAATACTCGACAAAATCCAAAAAAATCGAAGTTGATTTTAAATGAATTTATTAAAATTTGACACTTCCAACTAAAATTTTTTTCATAATCCAACAAAATTGAAGTTATTTTCATCTAAATTTACTCAAATATAGATCCTACAACCAAAATACGCAACAAAATCCAAAAAAATCGAAGTTGATTTCAAATGAATTTATTAAAATTTGACCAAAATCTTGTAAAAATCCAAAAAATTGAATTTATTTTCATCTAAATTTAGTCAAATATACATCCTACAACCAAAATACTCATCAAAATCCAAATAAATCGAAGTTGATTTCAAATAAATTTATTAAAATTTGACACTTCCAACTAAAATTTTTTTCATAATCCAACAAATTTGAAGTTATTTTCATCTAAATTTACTCAAATATAGATCCTACAACCAAAATACTCAACAAAATAAAAAAAAAGTCGAAGTTGATTTCAAATGAATTTATTAAAATTTGACCAAAATCTTGTCAAAATCCAAGAAAATTGAAGTTATTTTCATCTAAATTTAGTCAAATATAGATCCTACAACCAAAATACTCGACAAAATCCAAAAAAATCGAAGTTGATTTTATATGAATTTATTAAAATTTGACACTTCCAACTAAAATTTTTTCATAATCCAACGAAATTGAAGTTATTTTCATCTAAATTTACTCAAATATAGATACTACAACAAAAATACTCGACAGAATCCAAAAAAATCGAAGTTGATTTCATATGAATTTATTAAAATTTGACACTTCCAACCAAAATTTTTTTTTATAATCCAACAAAATTGAAGTTATTTTCATCTAAATTTAGTCAAATATAGATCCTACAACCAAAATACTCATCAAAATCCAAAAAAATCGAAGTTGATTTCAAATGAATTTATTAAAATTTGACAAAAATCTTGTCTACATCCAAGAAAATTGAAGTTATTTTCATCTAAATTTACTCAAATATAGATCCTATAACCAAAAAGTCATCAAAATCCAAAAAATCGAAGTTGATTTCAAATGATTTTATTAAAATTTGACCAAAATCTTGTCAAAATCCAAAAAATTGAATTTATTTTCATCTAAATTTAGTCAAATATACATCCTACAACCAAAATACTCATCAAAATCCAAAAAAATCGAAGTTGATTTCAAATAAATTTATTAAAATTTGACAAAAATCTTGTCTACATACAAGAAAATTGAAGTTATTTTCATCTAAATTTACTCAAATATAGATCCTACAACAAAAATACTCAACAAAATCCAAAAAAATCGAAGTTGATTTCAAATAAATGTATTAAAATTTGACACTTCCAACTAATTTTTTTTTCATAATCCAACGAAATTGAATTTATTTTCATCTAAATTTAGTCAAATATAGATCCTACAACCAAAATACTCAACAAAATAAAAAAAAATCGAAGTTGATTTCAAATAAATTTATTAAAATTTGACACTTCCAACTAAAATTTTTTTCATAATCCAACAAAATTGAAGTTATTTTCATCTAAATTTACTCAAATATAGATCCTACAACCAAAATACGCAACAAAATCCAAAAAAATCGAAGTTGATTTCAAATGAATTTATTAAAATTTGACCAAAATCTTGTCAAAATCCAAAAAATTGAATTTATTTTCATCTAAATTTAGTCAAATATACATCCTTCAACCAAAATACTCATCAAAATCCAAATAAATCGAAGTTGATTTCAAATAAATTTATTAAAATTTGACACTTCCAACTAAAATTTTTTTCATAATCCAACAAATTTGAAGTTATTTTCATCTAAATTTACTCAAATATAGATCCTACAACCAAAATAGTCATCAAAATCCCAAAAAATCGAAGTTGATTTCAAATGAATTTATTACAATTTGACAAAAATCTTGTCTACATCCAAGAAAATTGAAGTTATTTTCATCCAAATTTACTCAAATATAGATCCTACAACCAAAATAGTCATCAAAATCCAAAAAATCGAAGTTGATTTCAAATGATTTTATTAAAATTTGACCAAAATCTTGTCAAAATCCAAAAAATTGAATTTATTTTCATCTAAATTTAGTCAAATATACATCCTACAACCAAAATACTCATCAAAATCCAAAAAAATCGAAGTTGATTTCAAATAAATTTATTAAAATTTGACACTTCCAACTAAAATTTTTTTCATAATCCAACAAAATTGAAGTTATTTTCATCTAAATTTACTCAAATATAGATCCTACAACCAAAATACTCAACAAAATAAAAAAAAAATCGAAGTTGATTTCAAATAAATTTATTAAAATTTGACACTTCCAACTAAAATTTTTTTCATAATCCAACAAAATTGAATTTATTTTCATCTAAATTTACTCAAATATAGATCCTACAACCAAAATACGCAACAAAATCCAAAAAAATCGAAGTTGATTTCAAATGAATTTATTAAAATTTGACAAAAATCTTGTCTACATACAAGAAAATTGAAGTTATTTTCATCTAAATTTACTCAAATATAGATCCTACAACAAAAATACTCAACAAAATCCAAAAAAATCGAAGTTGATTTCAAATAAATTTATTAAAATTTGACACTTCCAACTAATTTTTTTTTCATAATCCAACAAAATTGAATTTATTTTCATCTAAATTTAGTCAAATATAGATCCTACAACCAAAATACTCAACAAAATAAAAAAAAATCGAAGTTGATTTCAAATGAATTTATTAAAATTTGACCAAAATCTTGTCAAAATCAAAGAAAATTGAAGTTATTTTCATCTAAATTTAGTCAAATATAGATCCTACAACCAAAATACTCATCAAAATCCAAATAAATCGAAGTTGATTTCAAATAAATTTATTAAAATTTGACACTTCCAACTAAAATTTTTTTCATAATCCAACAAAATTGAAGTTATTTTCATCTAAATTTACTCAAATATAGATCCTACAACCAAAATAGTCATCAAAATCCCAAAAAATCGAAGTTGATTTCAAATGAATTTATTACAATTTGACAAAAATCTTGTCTACATCCAAGAAAATTGAAGTTATTTTCATCCAAATTTACTCAAATATAGATCCTACAACCAAAATAGTCATCAAAATCCAAAAAATCGAAGTTGATTTCAAATGATTTTATTAAAATTTGACCAAAATCTTGTCAAAATCCAAAAAATTGAATTTATTTTCATCTAAATTTAGTCAAATATACATCCTACAACCAAAATACTCATCAAAATCCAAAAAAATCGAAGTTGATTTCAAATAAATTTATTAAAATTTGACACTTCCAACTAAAATTTTTTTCATAATCCAACAAAATTGAAGTTATTTTCATCTAAATTTACTCAAATATAGATCCTACAACCAAAATACTCAACAAAATAAAAAAAAAATCGAAGTTGATTTCAAATAAATTTATTAAAATTTGACACTTCCAACTAAAATTTTTTTCATAATCCAACAAAATTGAATTTATTTTCATCTAAATTTACTCAAATATAGATCCTACAACCAAAATACGCAACAAAATCCAAAAAAATCGAAGTTGATTTCAAATGAATTTATTAAAATTTGACAAAAATCTTGTCTACATACAAGAAAATTGAAGTTATTTTCATCTAAATTTACTCAAATATAGATCCTACAACAAAAATACTCAACAAAATCCAAAAAAATCGAAGTTGATTTCAAATAAATTTATTAAAATTTGACACTTCCAACTAATTTTTTTTTCATAATCCAACAAAATTGAATTTATTTTCATCTAAATTTAGTCAAATATAGATCCTACAACCAAAATACTCATCAAAATAAAAAAAAATCGAAGTTGATTTCAAATGAATTTATTAAAATTTGACCAAAATCTTGTCAAAATCAAAGAAAATTGAAGTTATTTTCATCTAAATTTAGTCAAATATAGATCCTACAACCAAAATACTCATCAAAATCCAAATAAATCGAAGTTGATTTCAAATAAATTTATTAAAATTTGACACTTCCAACTAAAATTTTTTTCATAATCCAACAAAATTGAAGTTATTTTCATCTAAATTTACTCAAATATAGATCCTACAACCAAAATAGTCATCAAAATCCCAAAAAATCGAAGTTGATTTCAAATGAATTTATTACAATTTGACAAAAATCTTGTCTACATCCAAGAAAATTGAAGTTATTTTCATCCAAATTTACTCAAATATAGATCCTACAACCAAAATAGTCATCAAAATCCAAAAAATCGAAGTTGATTTCAAATGATTTTATTAAAATTTGACCAAAATCTTGTCAAAATCCAAAAAATTGAATTTATTTTCATCTAAATTTAGTCAAATATACATCCTACAACCAAAATACTCATCAAAATCCAAAAAAATCGAAGTTGATTTCAAATAAATTTATTAAAATTTGACACTTCCAACTAAAATTTTTTTCATAATCCAACAAAATTGAAGTTATTTTCATCTAAATTTACTCAAATATAGATCCTACAACCAAAATACTCAACAAAATAAAAAAAAAATCGAAGTTGATTTCAAATAAATTTATTAAAATTTGACACTTCCAACTAAAATTTTTTTCATAATCCAACAAAATTGAATTTATTTTCATCTAAATTTACTCAAATATAGATCCTACAACCAAAATACGCAACAAAATCCAAAAAAATCGAAGTTGATTTCAAATGAATTTATTAAAATTTGACAAAAATCTTGTCTACATACAAGAAAATTGAAGTTATTTTCATCTAAATTTACTCAAATATAGATCCTACAACAAAAATACTCAACAAAATCCAAAAAAATCGAAGTTGATTTCAAATAAATTTATTAAAATTTGACACTTCCAACTAATTTTTTTTTCATAATCCAACAAAATTGAATTTATTTTCATCTAAATTTAGTCAAATATAGATCCTACAACCAAAATACTCAACAAAATAAAAAAAAATCGAAGTTGATTTCAAATGAATTTATTAAAATTTGACCAAAATCTTGTCAAAATCAAAGAAAATTGAAGTTATTTTCATCTAAATTTAGTCAAATATAGATCCTACAACCAACATACTCGACAAAATCCAAAAAAATCGAAGTTGATTTTAAATGAATTTATTAAAATTTGACACTTCCAACTAAAATTTTTTTCATAATCCAACAAAATTGAAGTTATTTTCATCTAAATTTACTCAAATATAGATCCTACAACCAAAATACGCAACAAAATCCAAAAAAATCGAAGTTGATTTCAAATGAATTTATTAAAATTTGACCAAAATCTTGTAAAAATCCAAAAAATTGAATTTATTTTCATCTAAATTTAGTCAAATATACATCCTACAACCAAAATACTCATCAAAATCCAAATAAATCGAAGTTGATTTCAAATAAATTTATTAAAATTTGACACTTCCAACTAAAATTTTTTTCATAATCCAACCAATTTGAAGTTATTTTCATCTAAATTTACTCAAATATAGATCCTACAACCAAAATACTCAACAAAATAAAAAAAAAGTCGAAGTTGATTTCAAATGAATTTATTAAAATTTGACCAAAATCTTGTCAAAATCCAAGAAAATTGAAGTTATTTTCATCTAAATTTAGTCAAATATAGATCCTACAACCAAAATACTCGACAAAATCCAAAAAAATCGAAGTTGATTTTATATGAATTTATTAAAATTTGACACTTCCAACTAAAATTTTTTCATAATCCAACGAAATTGAAGTTATTTTCATCTAAATTTACTCAAATATAGATACTACAACAAAAATACTCGACAGAATCCAAAAAAATCGAAGTTGATTTCATATGAATTTATTAAAATTTGACACTTCCAACCAAAATTTTTTTTTATAATCCAACAAAATTGAAGTTATTTTCATCTAAATTTAGTCAAATATAGATCCTACAACCAAAATACTCATCAAAATCCAAAAAAATCGAAGTTGATTTCAAATGAATTTATTAAAATTTGACAAAAATCTTGTCTACATCCAAGAAAATTGAAGTTATTTTCATCTAAATTTACTCAAATATAGATCCTACAACCAAAAAGTCATCAAAATCCAAAAAATCGAAGTTGATTTCAAATGATTTTATTAAAATTTGACCAAAATCTTGTCAAAATCCAAAAAATTGAATTTATTTTCATCTAAATTTAGTCAAATATACATCCTACAACCAAAATACTCATCAAAATCCAAAAAAATCGAAGTTGATTTCAAATAAATTTATTAAAATTTGACAAAAATCTTGTCTACATACAAGAAAATTGAAGTTATTTTCATCTAAATTTACTCAAATATAGATCCTACAACAAAAATACTCAACAAAATCCAAAAAAATCGAAGTTGATTTCAAATAAATGTATTAAAATTTGACACTTCCAACTAATTTTTTTTTCATAATCCAACGAAATTGAATTTATTTTCATCTAAATTTAGTCAAATATAGATCCTACAACCAAAATACTCAACAAAATAAAAAAAAATCGAAGTTGATTTCAAATAAATTTATTAAAATTTGACACTTCCAACTAAAATTTTTTTCATAATCCAACAAAATTGAAGTTATTTTCATCTAAATTTACTCAAATATAGATCCTACAACCAAAATACGCAACAAAATCCAAAAAAATCGAAGTTGATTTCAAATGAATTTATTAAAATTTGACCAAAATCTTGTCAAAATCCAAAAAATTGAATTTATTTTCATCTAAATTTAGTCAAATATACATCCTACAACCAAAATACTCATCAAAATCCAAATAAATCGAAGTTGATTTCAAATAAATTTATTAAAATTTGACACTTCCAACTAAAATTTTTTTCATAATCCAACAAATTTGAAGTTATTTTCATCTAAATTTACTCAAATATAGATCCTACAACCAAAATAGTCATCAAAATCCCAAAAAATCGAAGTTGATTTCAAATGAATTTATTACAATTTGACAAAAATCTTGTCTACATCCAAGAAAATTGAAGTTATTTTCATCCAAATTTACTCAAATATAGATCCTACAACCAAAATAGTCATCAAAATCCAAAAAATCGAAGTTGATTTCAAATGATTTTATTAAAATTTGACCAAAATCTTGTCAAAATCCAAAAAATTGAATTTATTTTCATCTAAATTTAGTCAAATATACATCCTACAACCAAAATACTCATCAAAATCCAAAAAAATCGAAGTTGATTTCAAATAAATTTATTAAAATTTGACACTTCCAACTAAAATTTTTTTCATAATCCAACAAAATTGAAGTTATTTTCATCTAAATTTACTCAAATATAGATCCTACAACCAAAATACTCAACAAAATAAAAAAAAAATCGAAGTTGATTTCAAATAAATTTATTAAAATTTGACACTTCCAACTAAAATTTTTTTCATAATCCAACAAAATTGAATTTATTTTCATCTAAATTTACTCAAATATAGATCCTACAACCAAAATACGCAACAAAATCCAAAAAAATCGAAGTTGATTTCAAATGAATTTATTAAAATTTGACAAAAATCTTGTCTACATACAAGAAAATTGAAGTTATTTTCATCTAAATTTACTCAAATATAGATCCTACAACAAAAATACTCAACAAAATCCAAAAAAATCGAAGTTGATTTCAAATAAATTTATTAAAATTTGACACTTCCAACTAATTTTTTTTTCATAATCCAACAAAATTGAATTTATTTTCATCTAAATTTAGTCAAATATAGATCCTACAACCAAAATACTCAACAAAATAAAAAAAAATCGAAGTTGATTTCAAATGAATTTATTAAAATTTGACCAAAATCTTGTCAAAATCAAAGAAAATTGAAGTTATTTTCATCTAAATTTAGTCAAATATAGATCCTACAACCAAAATACTCATCAAAATCCAAATAAATCGAAGTTGATTTCAAATAAATTTATTAAAATTTGACACTTCCAACTAAAATTTTTTTCATAATCCAACAAAATTGAAGTTATTTTCATCTAAATTTACTCAAATATAGATCCTACAACCAAAATAGTCATCAAAATCCCAAAAAATCGAAGTTGATTTCAAATGAATTTATTACAATTTGACAAAAATCTTGTCTACATCCAAGAAAATTGAAGTTATTTTCATCCAAATTTACTCAAATATAGATCCTACAACCAAAATAGTCATCAAAATCCAAATAAATCGAAGTTGATTTCAAATAAATTTATTAAAATTTGACACTTCCAACTAAAATTTTTTTCATAATCCAACAAAATTGAATTTATTTTCATCTAAATTTACTCAAATATAGATCCTACAACCAAAATACGCAACAAAATCCAAAAAAATCGAAGTTGATTTCAAATGAATTTATTAAAATTTGACAAAAATCTTGTCTACATACAAGAAAATTGAAGTTATTTTCATCTAAATTTACTCAAATATAGATCCTACAACCAAAATACTCAACAAAATAAAAAAAAAATCGAAGTTGATTTCAAATAAATTTATTAAAATTTGACACTTCCAACTAAAATTTTTTTCATAATCCAACAAAATTGAATTTATTTTCATCTAAATTTACTCAAATATAGATCCTACAACCAAAATACGCAACAAAATCCAAAAAAATCGAAGTTGATTTCAAATGAATTTATTAAAATTTGACAAAAATCTTGTCTACATACAAGAAAATTGAAGTTATTTTCATCTAAATTTACTCAAATATAGATCCTACAACAAAAATACTCAACAAAATCCAAAAAAATCGAAGTTGATTTCAAATAAATTTATTAAAATTTGACACTTCCAACTAATTTTTTTTTCATAATCCAACAAAATTGAATTTATTTTCATCTAAATTTAGTCAAATATAGATCCTACAACCAAAATACTCAACAAAATAAAAAAAAATCGAAGTTGATTTCAAATGAATTTATTAAAATTTGACCAAAATCTTGTCAAAATCAAAGAAAATTGAAGTTATTTTCATCTAAATTTAGTCAAATATAGATCCTACAACCAAAATACTCGACAAAATCCAAAAAAATCGAAGTTGATTTTATATGAATTTATTAAAATTTGACACTTCCAACTAAAATTTTTTCATAATCCAACGAAATTGAAGTTATTTTCATCTAAATTTACTCAAATATAGATACTACAACAAAAATACTCGACAAAATCCAAAAAAATCGAAGTTGATTTCATATGAATTTATTAAAATTTGACACTTCCAACCAAAATTTTTTTTTATAATCCAACAAAATTGAAGTTATTTTCATCTAAATTTAGTCAAATATAGATCCTACAACCAAAATACTCATCAAAATCCAAAAAAATCGAAGTTGATTTCAAATGAATTTATTAAAATTTGACAAAAATCTTGTCTACATCCAAGAAAATTGAAGTTATTTTCATCTAAATTTACTCAAATATAGATCCTACAACCAAAAAGTCATCAAAATCCAAAAAATCGAAGTTGATTTCAAATGATTTTATTAAAATTTGACCAAAATCTTGTCAAAATCCAAAAAATTGAATTTATTTTCATCTAAATTTAGTCAAATATACATCCTACAACCAAAATACTCATCAAAATCCAAAAAAATCGAAGTTGATTTCAAATAAATTTATTAAAATTTGACACTTCCAACTAAAATTTTTTTCATAATCCAACAAATTTGAAGTTATTTTCATCTAAATTTACTCAAATATAGATCCTACAACCAAAATACTCAACAAAATAAAAAAAAAATCGAAGTTGATTTCAAATGAATTTATTAAATTTTGACCAAAATCTTGTCAAAATCCAAGAAAATTGAAGTTATTTTCATCTAAATTTAGTCAAATATAGATCCTACAACCAAAATACTCGACAAAATCCAAAAAAATCGAAGTTGATTTTATTTATATATTTATTTATTTATTTATTTATTTATAAACGGACCGAAGCCCTCTTTACATAAATATTTAGACGTGAAGAAAAAGATCTTAACCTAATATTACAAAAGATAGACATGCCCAAAAAAGAATAAAACTCATGGTACATAAGATATGACATTATCCGATAATGATACGTAACTGTCTTTTAAAAGTGTGCACAGACCCATTGAAGAAATCAATACTGTTATACAGAGTACTAGAGTCAGCAATAATTCGATTTATTGGATTAATTAGTCCATATGTAGATCTGGATTTAAGTGGTTGAAATCCTGCTCTAGATCTCAATACGCGTTCAGGTGCATAGAAATTGATTTGCATAAGAAGAGAGGGACAATCAATATGGTTATTGATTAAATTAAAAATAAATAAATGGTCAGATATTTTTCTACGTGCAGCTAATGTTTATATGAATTTATTAAAATTTGACACTTCCAACTAAAATTTTTTCATAATCCAACGAAATTGAAGTTATTTTCATCTAAATTTACTCAAATATAGAACCTACAACAAAAATACTCAACAAAATCCAAAAAAATCGAAGTTGATTTCAAATGAATTTATTAAAATTTGACAAAAATCTTGTCTACATACAAGAAAATTGAAGTTATTTTCATCTAAATTTACTCAAATATAGATCCTACAACAAAAATACTCAACAAAATCCAAAAAAATCGAAGTTGATTTCAAATAAATTTATTAAAATTTGACACTTCCAACTAATTTTTTTTTCATAATCCAACAAAATTGAATTTATTTTCATCTAAATTTAGTCAAATATAGATCCTACAACCAAAATACTCAACAAAATAAAAAAAAATCGAAGTTGATTTCAAATGATTTTATTAAAATTTGACCAAAATCTTGTCAAAATCCAAAAAATTGAATTTATTTTCATCTAAATTTAGTCAAATATACATCCTACAACCAAAATACTCATCAAAATCCAAAAAAATCGAAGTTGATTTCAAATAAATTTATTAAAATTTGACACTTCCAACTAAAATTTTTTTCATAATCCAACAAAATTGAAGTTATTTTCATCTAAATTTACTCAAATATAGATCCTACAACCAAAATACTCAACAAAATAAAAAAAAAATCGAAGTTGATTTCAAATAAATTTATTAAAATTTGACACTTCCAACTAAAATTTTTTTCATAATCCAACAAAATTGAATTTATTTTCATCTAAATTTACTCAAATATAGATCCTACAACCAAAATACGCAACAAAATCCAAAAAAATCGAAGTTGATTTCAAATGAATTTATTAAAATTTGACAAAAATCTTGTCTACATACAAGAAAATTGAAGTTATTTTCATCTAAATTTACTCAAATATAGATCCTACAACAAAAATACTCAACAAAATCCAAAAAAATCGAAGTTGATTTCAAATAAATTTATTAAAATTTGACACTTCCAACTAATTTTTTTTTCATAATCCAACAAAATTGAATTTATTTTCATCTAAATTTAGTCAAATATAGATCCTACAACCAAAATACTCAACAAAATAAAAAAAAATCGAAGTTGATTTCAAATGAATTTATTAAAATTTGACCAAAATCTTGTCAAAATCAAAGAAAATTGAAGTTATTTTCATCTAAATTTAGTCAAATATAGATCCTACAACCAAAATACTCATCAAAATCCAAATAAATCGAAGTTGATTTCAAATAAATTTATTAAAATTTGACACTTCCAACTAAAATTTTTTTCATAATCCAACAAAATTGAAGTTATTTTCATCTAAATTTACTCAAATATAGATCCTACAACCAAAATAGTCATCAAAATCCCAAAAAATCGAAGTTGATTTCAAATGAATTTATTACAATTTGACAAAAATCTTGTCTACATCCAAGAAAATTGAAGTTATTTTCATCCAAATTTACTCAAATATAGATCCTACAACCAAAATAGTCATCAAAATCCAAAAAATCGAAGTTGATTTCAAATGATTTTATTAAAATTTGACCAAAATCTTGTCAAAATCCAAAAAATTGAATTTATTTTCATCTAAATTTAGTCAAATATACATCCTACAACCAAAATACTCATCAAAATCCAAAAAAATCGAAGTTGATTTCAAATAAATTTATTAAAATTTGACACTTCCAACTAAAATTTTTTTCATAATCCAACAAAATTGAAGTTATTTTCATCTAAATTTACTCAAATATAGATCCTACAACCAAAATACTCAACAAAATAAAAAAAAAATCGAAGTTGATTTCAAATAAATTTATTAAAATTTGACACTTCCAACTAAAATTTTTTTCATAATCCAACAAAATTGAATTTATTTTCATCTAAATTTACTCAAATATAGATCCTACAACCAAAATACGCAACAAAATCCAAAAAAATCGAAGTTGATTTCAAATGAATTTATTAAAATTTGACAAAAATCTTGTCTACATACAAGAAAATTGAAGTTATTTTCATCTAAATTTACTCAAATATAGATCCTACAACAAAAATACTCAACAAAATCCAAAAAAATCGAAGTTGATTTCAAATAAATTTATTAAAATTTGACACTTCCAACTAATTTTTTTTTCATAATCCAACAAAATTGAATTTATTTTCATCTAAATTTAGTCAAATATAGATCCTACAACCAAAATACTCAACAAAATAAAAAAAAATCGAAGTTGATTTCAAATGAATTTATTAAAATTTGACCAAAATCTTGTCAAAATCAAAGAAAATTGAAGTTATTTTCATCTAAATTTAGTCAAATATAGATCCTACAACCAAAATACTCGACAAAATCCAAAAAAATCGAAGTTGATTTTATATGAATTTATTAAAATTTGACACTTCCAACTAAAATTTTTTCATAATCCAACGAAATTGAAGTTATTTTCATCTAAATTTACTCAAATATAGATACTACAACAAAAATACTCGACAAAATCCAAAAAAATCGAAGTTGATTTCATATGAATTTATTAAAATTTGACACTTCCAACCAAAATTTTTTTTTATAATCCAACAAAATTGAAGTTATTTTCATCTAAATTTAGTCAAATATAGATCCTACAACCAAAATACTCATCAAAATCCAAAAAAATCGAAGTTGATTTCAAATGAATTTATTAAAATTTGACAAAAATCTTGTCTACATCCAAGAAAATTGAAGTTATTTTCATCTAAATTTACTCAAATATAGATCCTACAACCAAAAAGTCATCAAAATCCAAAAAATCGAAGTTGATTTCAAATGATTTTATTAAAATTTGACCAAAATCTTGTCAAAATCCAAAAAATTGAATTTATTTTCATCTAAATTTAGTCAAATATACATCCTACAACCAAAATACTCATCAAAATCCAAAAAAATCGAAGTTGATTTCAAATAAATTTATTAAAATTTGACACTTCCAACTAAAATTTTTTTCATAATCCAACAAATTTGAAGTTATTTTCATCTAAATTTACTCAAATATAGATCCTACAACCAAAATACTCAACAAAATAAAAAAAAAATCGAAGTTGATTTCAAATGAATTTATTAAATTTTGACCAAAATCTTGTCAAAATCCAAGAAAATTGAAGTTATTTTCATCTAAATTTAGTCAAATATAGATCCTACAACCAAAATACTCGACAAAATCCAAAAAAATCGAAGTTGATTTTATTTATATATTTATTTATTTATTTATTTATTTATAAACGGACCGAAGCCCTCTTTACATAAATATTTAGACGTGAAGAAAAAGATCTTAACCTAATATTACAAAAGATAGACATGCCCAAAAAAGAATAAAACTCATGGTACATAAGATATGACATTATCCGATAATGATACGTAACTGTCTTTTAAAAGTGTGCACAGACCCATTGAAGAAATCAATACTGTTATACAGAGTACTAGAGTCAGCAATAATTCGATTTATTGGATTAATTAGTCCATATGTAGATCTGGATTTAAGTGGTTGAAATCCTGCTCTAGATCTCAATACGCGTTCAGGTGCATAGAAATTGATTTGCATAAGAAGAGAGGGACAATCAATATGGTTATTGATTAAATTAAAAATAAATAAATGGTCAGATATTTTTCTACGTGCAGCTAATGTTTATATGAATTTATTAAAATTTGACACTTCCAACTAAAATTTTTTCATAATCCAACGAAATTGAAGTTATTTTCATCTAAATTTACTCAAATATAGAACCTACAACAAAAATACTCAACAAAATCCAAAAAAATCGAAGTTGATTTCAAATGAATTTATTAAAATTTGACAAAAATCTTGTCTACATACAAGAAAATTGAAGTTATTTTCATCTAAATTTACTCAAATATAGATCCTACAACAAAAATACTCAACAAAATCCAAAAAAATCGAAGTTGATTTCAAATAAATTTATTAAAATTTGACACTTCCAACTAATTTTTTTTTCATAATCCAACAAAATTGAATTTATTTTCATCTAAATTTAGTCAAATATAGATCCTACAACCAAAATACTCAACAAAATAAAAAAAAATCGAAGTTGATTTCAAATGATTTTATTAAAATTTGACCAAAATCTTGTCAAAATCCAAAAAATTGAATTTATTTTCATCTAAATTTAGTCAAATATACATCCTACAACCAAAATACTCATCAAAATCCAAAAAAATCGAAGTTGATTTCAAATAAATTTATTAAAATTTGACACTTCCAACTAAATTTTTTTTCATAATCCAACAAAATTGAAGTTATTTTCATCTAAATTTACTCAAATATAGATCCTACAACCAAAATACTCAACAAAATAAAAAAAAAATCGAAGTTGATTTCAAATAAATTTATTAAAATTTGACACTTCCAACTAAAATTTTTTTCATAATCCAACAAAATTGAATTTATTTTCATCTAAATTTACTCAAATATAGATCCTACAACCAAAATACGCAACAAAATCCAAAAAAATCGAAGTTGATTTCAAATGAATTTATTAAAATTTGACAAAAATCTTGTCTACATACAAGAAAATTGAAGTTATTTTCATCTAAATTTACTCAAATATAGATCCTACAACAAAAATACTCAACAAAATCCAAAAAAATCGAAGTTGATTTCAAATAAATTTATTAAAATTTGACACTTCCAACTAATTTTTTTTTCATAATCCAACAAAATTGAATTTATTTTCATCTAAATTTAGTCAAATATAGATCCTACAACCAAAATACTCAACAAAATAAAAAAAAATCGAAGTTGATTTCAAATGAATTTATTAAAATTTGACCAAAATCTTGTCAAAATCAAAGAAAATTGAAGTTATTTTCATCTAAATTTAGTCAAATATAGATCCTACAACCAAAATACTCATCAAAATCCAAATAAATCGAAGTTGATTTCAAATAAATTTATTAAAATTTGACACTTCCAACTAAAATTTTTTTCATAATCCAACAAAATTGAAGTTATTTTCATCTAAATTTACTCAAATATAGATCCTACAACCAAAATAGTCATCAAAATCCCAAAAAATCGAAGTTGATTTCAAATGAATTTATTACAATTTGACAAAAATCTTGTCTACATCCAAGAAAATTGAAGTTATTTTCATCCAAATTTACTCAAATATAGATCCTACAACCAAAATAGTCATCAAAATCCAAAAAATCGAAGTTGATTTCAAATGATTTTATTAAAATTTGACCAAAATCTTGTCAAAATCCAAAAAATTGAATTTATTTTCATCTAAATTTAGTCAAATATACATCCTACAACCAAAATACTCATCAAAATCCAAAAAAATCGAAGTTGATTTCAAATAAATTTATTAAAATTTGACACTTCCAACTAAATTTTTTTTCATAATCCAACGAAATTGAAGTTATTTTCATCTAAATTTACTCAAATATAGAACCTACAACAAAAATACTCAACAAAATCCAAAAAAATCGAAGTTGATTTCAAATGAATTTATTAAAATTTGACAAAAATCTTGTCTACATACAAGAAAATTGAAGTTATTTTCATCTAAATTTACTCAAATATAGATCCTACAACAAAAATACTCAACAAAATCCAAAAAAATCGAAGTTGATTTCAAATAAATTTATTAAAATTTGACACTTCCAACTAATTTTTTTTTCATAATCCAACAAAATTGAATTTATTTTCATCTAAATTTAGTCAAATATAGATCCTACAACCAAAATACTCAACAAAATAAAAAAAAATCGAAGTTGATTTCAAATGATTTTATTAAAATTTGACCAAAATCTTGTCAAAATCCAAAAAATTGAATTTATTTTCATCTAAATTTAGTCAAATATACATCCTACAACCAAAATACTCATCAAAATCCAAAAAAATCGAAGTTGATTTCAAATAAATTTATTAAAATTTGACACTTCCAACTAAAATTTTTTTCATAATCCAACAAAATTGAAGTTATTTTCATCTAAATTTACTCAAATATAGATCCTACAACCAAAATACTCAACAAAATAAAAAAAAAATCGAAGTTGATTTCAAATAAATTTATTAAAATTTGACACTTCCAACTAAAATTTTTTTCATAATCCAACAAAATTGAATTTATTTTCATCTAAATTTACTCAAATATAGATCCTACAACCAAAATACGCAACAAAATCCAAAAAAATCGAAGTTGATTTCAAATGAATTTATTAAAATTTGACAAAAATCTTGTCTACATACAAGAAAATTGAAGTTATTTTCATCTAAATTTACTCAAATATAGATCCTACAACAAAAATACTCAACAAAATCCAAAAAAATCGAAGTTGATTTCAAATAAATTTATTAAAATTTGACACTTCCAACTAATTTTTTTTTCATAATCCAACAAAATTGAATTTATTTTCATCTAAATTTAGTCAAATATAGATCCTACAACCAAAATACTCAACAAAATAAAAAAAAATCGAAGTTGATTTCAAATGAATTTATTAAAATTTGACCAAAATCTTGTCAAAATCAAAGAAAATTGAAGTTATTTTCATCTAAATTTAGTCAAATATAGATCCTACAACCAAAATACTCGACAAAATCCAAAAAAATCGAAGTTGATTTTATATGAATTTATTAAAATTTGACACTTCCAACTAAAATTTTTTTCATAATCCAACAAAATTGAATTTATTTTCATCTAAATTTACTCAAATATAGATCCTACAACCAAAATACGCAACAAAATCCAAAAAAATCGAAGTTGATTTCAAATGAATTTATTAAAATTTGACAAAAATCTTGTCTACATACAAGAAAATTGAAGTTATTTTCATCTAAATTTACTCAAATATAGATCCTACAACAAAAATACTCAACAAAATCCAAAAAAATCGAAGTTGATTTCAAATAAATGTATTAAAATTTGACACTTCCAACTAATTTTTTTTTCATAATCCAACAAAATTGAATTTATTTTCATCTAAATTTAGTCAAATATAGATCCTACAACCAAAATACTCAACAAAATAAAAAAAAATCGAAGTTGATTTCAAATAAATTTATTAAAATTTGACACTTCCAACTAAAATTTTTTTCATAATCCAACAAAATTGAAGTTATTTTCATCTAAATTTACTCAAATATAGATCCTACAACCAAAATACGCAACAAAATCCAAAAAAATCGAAGTTGATTTCAAATGAATTTATTAAAATTTGACCAAAATCTTGTCAAAATACAAAAAATTGAATTTATTTTCATCTAAATTTAGTCAAATATACATCCTACAACCAAAATACTCATCAAAATCCAAATAAATCGAAGTTGATTTCAAATAAATTTATTAAAATTTGACACTTCCAACTAAAATTTTAATCATAATCCAACAAATTTGAAGTTATTTTCATCTAAATTTACTCAAATATAGATCCTACAACCAAAATACTCAACAAAATAAAAAAAAAATCGAAGTTGATTTCAAATGAATTTATTAAAATTTGACCAAAATCTTGTCAAAATCCAAGAAAATTGAAGTTATTTTCATCTAAATTTAGTCAAATATAGATCCTACAACCAAAATACTCGACAAAATCCAAAAAAATCGAAGTTGATTTTATTTATTTATTTATTTATTTATTTATTTATTTATTTATTTATAAACGGACCGAAGCCCTCTTTACATAAATATTTAGACGTGAAGAAAAAGATCTTAACCTAATATTACAAAAGATAGACATGCCCAAAAAAGAATAAAACTCATGGTACATAAGATATGACATTATCCGATAATGATACGTAACTGTCTTTTAAAAGTGTGCACAGACCCATTGAAGAAATCAATACTGTTATACAGAGTACTAGAGTCAGCAATAATTCGATTTATTGGATTAATTAGTCCATATGTAGATCTGGATTTAAGTGGTTGAAATCCTGCTCTAGATCTCAATACGCGTTCAGGTGCATAGAAATTGATTTGCATAAGAAGAGAGGGACAATCAATATGGTTATTGATTAAATTAAAAATAAATAAATGGTCAGATATTTTTCTACGTGCAGCTAATGTTTATATGAATTTATTAAAATTTGACACTTCCAACTAAAATTTTTTCATAATCCAACGAAATTGAAGTTATTTTCATCTAAATTTACTCAAATATAGAACCTACAACAAAAATACTCAACAAAATCCAAAAAAATCGAAGTTGATTTCAAATGAATTTATTAAAATTTGACAAAAATCTTGTCTACATCCAAGAAAATTGAAGTTATTTTCATCTAAATTTACTCAAATATAGATCCTACAACCAAAATAGTCATCAAAATCCCAAAAAATCGAAGTTGATTTCAAATGAATTTATTACAATTTGACAAAAATCTTGTCTACATCCAAGAAAATTGAAGTTATTTTCTTCCAAATTTACTCAAATATAGATCCTACAACCAAAATAGTCATCAAAATCCAAAAAATCGAAGTTGATTTCAAATGATTTTATTAAAATTTGACCAAAATCTTGTCAAAATCCAAAAAATTGAATTTATTTTCATCTAAATTTAGTCAAATATACACCCTACAACCAAAATACTCATCAAAATCCAAAAAAAATCGATGTTGATTTCAAATAAATTTATTAAAATTTGACACTTCCAACTAAAATTTTTTTCATAATCCAACAAAATTGAAGTTATTTTCATTTAAATTTACTCAAATATAGATCCTACAACCAAAATACTCAACAAAATAAAAAAAAAATCGAAGTTGATTTCAAATAAATTTATTAAAATTTGACACTTCCAACTAAAATTTTTTTCATAATCCAACAAAATTGAATTTATTTTCATCTAAATTTACTCAAATATAGATCCTACAACCAAAATACGCAACAAAATCCAAAAAAATCGAAGTTGATTTCAAATGAATTTATTAAAATTTGACAAAAATCTTGTCTACATACAAGAAAATTGAAGTTATTTTCATCTAAATTTACTCAAATATAGATCCTACAACAAAAATACTCAACAAAATCCAAAAAAATCGAAGTTGATTTCAAATAAATTTATTAAAATTTGACACTTCCAACTAATTTTTTTTTCATAATCCAACAAAATTGAATTTATTTTCATCTAAATTTAGTCAAATATAGATCCTACAACCAAAATACTCAACAAAATAAAAAAAAATCGAAGTTGATTTCAAATGATTTTATTAAAATTTGACCAAAATCTTGTCAAAATCCAAAAAATTGAATTTATTTTCATCTAAATTTAGTCAAATATACATCCTACAACCAAAATACTCATCAAAATCCAAAAAAATCGAAGTTGATTTCAAATAAATTTATTAAAATTTGACACTTCCAACTAAAATTTTTTTCATAATCCAACAAAATTGAAGTTATTTTCATCTAAATTTACTCAAATATAGATCCTACAACCAAAATACTCAACAAAATAAAAAAAAAATCGAAGTTGATTTCAAATAAATTTATTAAAATTTGACACTTCCAACTAAAATTTTTTTCATAATCCAACAAAATTGAATTTATTTCATCTAAATTTACTCAAATATAGATCCTACAACCAAAATACGCAACAAAATCCAAAAAAATCGAAGTTGATTTCAAATGAATTTATTAAAATTTGACAAAAATCTTGTCTACATACAAGAAAATTGAAGTTATTTTCATCTAAATTTACTCAAATATAGATCCTACAACAAAAATACTCAACAAAATCCAAAAAAATCGAAGTTGATTTCAAATAAATTTATTAAAATTTGACACTTCCAACTAATTTTTTTTTCATAATCCAACAAAATTGAATTTATTTTCATCTAAATTTAGTCAAATATAGATCCTACAACCAAAATACTCAACAAAATAAAAAAAAATCGAAGTTGATTTCAAATGAATTTATTAAAATTTGACCAAAATCTTGTCAAAATCAAAGAAAATTGAAGTTATTTTCATCTAAATTTAGTCAAATATAGATCCTACAACCAAAATACTCGACAAAATCCAAAAAAATCGAAGTTGATTTTATATGAATTTATTAAAATTTGACACTTCCAACTAAAATTTTTTTCATAATCCAACAAAATTGAATTTATTTTCATCTAAATTTACTCAAATATAGATCCTACAACCAAAATACGCAACAAAATCCAAAAAAATCGAAGTTGATTTCAAATGAATTTATTAAAATTTGACAAAAATCTTGTCTACATACAAGAAAATTGAAGTTATTTTCATCTAAATTTACTCAAATATAGATCCTACAACAAAAATACTCAACAAAATCCAAAAAAATCGAAGTTGATTTCAAATAAATGTATTAAAATTTGACACTTCCAACTAATTTTTTTTTCATAATCCAACAAAATTGAATTTATTTTCATCTAAATTTACTCAAATATAGATCCTACAACCAAAATACGCAACAAAATCCAAAAAAATCGAAGTTGATTTCAAATGAATTTATTAAAATTTGACCAAAATCTTGTCAAAATACAAAAAATTGAATTTATTTTCATCTAAATTTAGTCAAATATACATCCTACAACCAAAATACTCATCAAAATCCAAATAAATCGAAGTTGATTTCAAATAAATTTATTAAAATTTGACACTTCCAACTAAAATTTTTTTCATAATCCAACAAATTTGAAGTTATTTTCATCTAAATTTACTCAAATATAGATCCTACAACCAAAATACTCAACAAAATAAAAAAAAAATCGAAGTTGATTTCAAATGAATTTATTAAAATTTGACCAAAATCTTGTCAAAATCCAAGAAAATTGAAGTTATTTTCATCTAAATTTAGTCAAATATAGATCCTACAACCAAAATACTCGACAAAATCCAAAAAAATCGAAGTTGATTTTATTTATTTATTTATTTATTTATTTATTTATTTATTTATTTATTTATTTATAAACGGACCGAAGCCCTCTTTACATAAATATTTAGACGTGAAGAAAAAGATCTTAACCTAATATTACAAAAGATAGACATGCCCAAAAAAGAATAAAACTCATGGTACATAAGATATGACATTATCCGATAATGATACGTAACTGTCTTTTAAAAGTGTGCACAGACCCATTGAAGAAATCAATACTGTTATACAGAGTACTAGAGTCAGCAATAATTCGATTTATTGGATTAATTAGTCCATATGTAGATCTGGATTTAAGTGGTTGAAATCCTGCTCTAGATCTCAATACGCGTTCAGGTGCATAGAAATTGATTTGCATAAGAAGAGAGGGACAATCAATATGGTTATTGATTAAATTAAAAATAAATAAATGGTCAGATATTTTTCTACGTGCAGCTAATGTTTATATGAATTTATTAAAATTTGACACTTCCAACTAAAATTTTTTCATAATCCAACGAAATTGAAGTTATTTTCATCTAAATTTACTCAAATATAGATCCTACAACCAAAATAGTCATCAAAATCCCAAAAAATCGAAGTTGATTTCAAATGAATTTATTACAATTTGACAAAAATCTTGTCTACATCCAAGAAAATTGAAGTTATTTTCTTCCAAATTTACTCAAATATAGATCCTACAACCAAAATAGTCATCAAAATCCAAAAAATCGAAGTTGATTTCAAATGATTTTATTAAAATTTGACCAAAATCTTGTCAAAATCCAAAAAATTGAATTTATTTTCATCTAAATTTAGTCAAATATACACCCTACAACCAAAATACTCATCAAAATCCAAAAAAAATCGATGTTGATTTCAAATAAATTTATTAAAATTTGACACTTCCAACTAAAATTTTTTTCATAATCCAACAAAATTGAAGTTATTTTCATCTAAATTTACTCAAATATAGATCCTACAACCAAAATACTCAACAAAATAAAAAAAAAATCGAAGTTGATTTCAAATAAATTTATTAAAATTTGACACTTCCAACTAAAATTTTTTTCATAATCCAACAAAATTGAATTTATTTTCATCTAAATTTACTCAAATATAGATCCTACAACCAAAATACGCAACAAAATCCAAAAAAATCGAAGTTGATTTCAAATGAATTTATTAAAATTTGACAAAAATCTTGTCTACATACAAGAAAATTGAAGTTATTTTCATCTAAATTTACTCAAATATAGATCCTACAACAAAAATACTCAACAAAATCCAAAAAAATCGAAGTTGATTTCAAATAAATTTATTAAAATTTGACACTTCCAACTAATTTTTTTTTCATAATCCAACAAAATTGAATTTATTTTCATCTAAATTTAGTCAAATATAGATCCTACAACCAAAATACTCAACAAAATAAAAAAAAATCGAAGTTGATTTCAAATGAATTTATTAAAATTTGACCAAAATCTTGTCAAAATCAAAGAAAATTGAAGTTATTTTCATCTAAATTTAGTCAAATATAGATCCTACAACCAAAATACTCGACAAAATCCAAAAAAATCGAAGTTGATTTTATATGAATTTATTAAAATTTGACACTTCCAACTAAAATTTTTTTCATAATCCAACAAAATTGAATTTATTTTCATCTAAATTTACTCAAATATAGATCCTACAACCAAAATACGCAACAAAATCCAAAAAAATCGAAGTTGATTTCAAATGAATTTATTAATATTTGACAAAAATCTTGTCTACATACAAGAAAATTGAAGTTATTTTCATCTAAATTTACTCAAATATAGATCCTACAACCAAAATACTCAACAAAATAAAAAAAAAATCGAAGTTGATTTCAAATAAATTTATTAAAATTAGACACTTCCAACTAAAATTTTTTTCATAATCCAACAAAATTGAATTTATTTTCATCTAAATTTACTCAAATATAGATCCTACAACCAAAATACGCAACAAAATCCAAAAAAATCGAAGTTGATTTCAAATGAATTTATTAAAATTTGACAAAAATCTTGTCTACATACAAGAAAATTGAAGTTATTTTCATCTAAATTTACTCAAATATAGATCCTACAACCAAAATACTCAACAAAATAAAAAAAAATCGAAGTTGATTTCAAATAAATTTATTAAAATTTGACACTTCCAACTAAAATTTTTTTCATAATCCAACAAAATTGAATTTATTTTCATCTAAATTTACTCAAATATAGATCCTACAACCAAAATAGTCATCAAAATCCAAAAAATCGAAGTTGATTTCAAATGATTTTATTAAAATTTGACCAAAATCTTGTCAAAATCCAAAAAATTGAATTTATTTTCATCTAAATTTAGTCAAATATACATCCTACAACCAAAATACTCATCAAAATCCAAAACAATCGAAGTTGATTTCAAATAAATTTATTAAAATTTGACACTTCCAACTAAAATTTTAATCATAATCCAACAAATTTGAAGTTATTTTCATCTAAATTTACTCAAATATAGATCCTACAACCAAAATACTCAACAAAATAAAAAAAAAATCGAAGTTGATTTCAAATGAATTTATTAAAATTTGACCAAAATCTTGTCAAAATCAAAGAAAATTGAAGTTATTTTCATCTAAATTTAGTCAAATATAGATCCTACAACCAAAATACTCATCAAAATCCAAATAAATCGAAGTTGATTTCAAATAAATTTATTAAAATTTGACACTTCCAACTAAAATTTTTTTCATAATCCAACAAAATTGAAGTTATTTTCATCTAAATTTACTCAAATATAGATCCTACAACCAAAATAGTCATCAAAATCCCAAAAAATCGAAGTTGATTTCAAATGAATTTATTACAATTTGACAAAAATCTTGTCTACATCCAAGAAAATTGAAGTTATTTTCATCCAAATTTACTCAAATATAGATCCTACAACCAAAATAGTCATCAAAATCCAAAAAATCGAAGTTGATTTCAAATGATTTTATTAAAATTTGACCAAAATCTTGTCAAAATCCAAAAAATTGAATTTATTTTCATCTAAATTTAGTCAAATATACATCCTACAACCAAAATACTCATCAAAATCCAAAAAAATCGAAGTTGATTTCAAATAAATTTATTAAAATTTGACACTTCCAACTAAAATTTTTTTCATAATCCAACAAAATTGAAGTTATTTTCATCTAAATTTACTCAAATATAGATCCTACAACCAAAATACTCAACAAAATAAAAAAAAAATCGAAGTTGATTTCAAATAAATTTATTAAAATTTGACACTTCCAACTAAAATTTTTTTCATAATCCAACAAAATTGAATTTATTTTCATCTAAATTTACTCAAATATAGATCCTACAACCAAAATACGCAACAAAATCCAAAAAAATCGAAGTTGATTTCAAATGAATTTATTAAAATTTGACAAAAATCTTGTCTACATACAAGAAAATTGAAGTTATTTTCATCTAAATTTACTCAAATATAGATCCTACAACAAAAATACTCAACAAAATCCAAAAAAATCGAAGTTGATTTCAAATAAATTTATTAAAATTTGACACTTCCAACTAATTTTTTTTTCATAATCCAACAAAATTGAATTTATTTTCATCTAAATTTAGTCAAATATAGATCCTACAACCAAAATACTCATCAAAATAAAAAAAAATCGAAGTTGATTTCAAATGAATTTATTAAAATTTGACCAAAATCTTGTCAAAATCAAAGAAAATTGAAGTTATTTTCATCTAAATTTAGTCAAATATAGATCCTACAACCAAAATACTCATCAAAATCCAAATAAATCGAAGTTGATTTCAAATAAATTTATTAAAATTTGACACTTCCAACTAAAATTTTTTTCATAATCCAACAAAATTGAAGTTATTTTCATCTAAATTTACTCAAATATAGATCCTACAACCAAAATAGTCATCAAAATCCCAAAAAATCGAAGTTGATTTCAAATGAATTTATTACAATTTGACAAAAATCTTGTCTACATCCAAGAAAATTGAAGTTATTTTCATCCAAATTTACTCAAATATAGATCCTACAACCAAAATAGTCATCAAAATCCAAAAAATCGAAGTTGATTTCAAATGATTTTATTAAAATTTGACCAAAATCTTGTCAAAATCCAAAAAATTGAATTTATTTTCATCTAAATTTAGTCAAATATACATCCTACAACCAAAATACTCATCAAAATCCAAAAAAATCGAAGTTGATTTCAAATAAATTTATTAAAATTTGACACTTCCAACTAAAATTTTTTTCATAATCCAACAAAATTGAAGTTATTTTCATCTAAATTTACTCAAATATAGATCCTACAACCAAAATACTCAACAAAATAAAAAAAAAATCGAAGTTGATTTCAAATAAATTTATTAAAATTTGACACTTCCAACTAAAATTTTTTTCATAATCCAACAAAATTGAATTTATTTTCATCTAAATTTACTCAAATATAGATCCTACAACCAAAATACGCAACAAAATCCAAAAAAATCGAAGTTGATTTCAAATGAATTTATTAAAATTTGACAAAAATCTTGTCTACATACAAGAAAATTGAAGTTATTTTCATCTAAATTTACTCAAATATAGATCCTACAACAAAAATACTCAACAAAATCCAAAAAAATCGAAGTTGATTTCAAATAAATTTATTAAAATTTGACACTTCCAACTAATTTTTTTTTCATAATCCAACAAAATTGAATTTATTTTCATCTAAATTTAGTCAAATATAGATCCTACAACCAAAATACTCAACAAAATAAAAAAAAATCGAAGTTGATTTCAAATGAATTTATTAAAATTTGACCAAAATCTTGTCAAAATCAAAGAAAATTGAAGTTATTTTCATCTAAATTTAGTCAAATATAGATCCTACAACCAACATACTCGACAAAATCCAAAAAAATCGAAGTTGATTTTAAATGAATTTATTAAAATTTGACACTTCCAACTAAAATTTTTTTCATAATCCAACAAAATTGAAGTTATTTTCATCTAAATTTACTCAAATATAGATCCTACAACCAAAATACGCAACAAAATCCAAAAAAATCGAAGTTGATTTCAAATGAATTTATTAAAATTTGACCAAAATCTTGTAAAAATCCAAAAAATTGAATTTATTTTCATCTAAATTTAGTCAAATATACATCCTACAACCAAAATACTCATCAAAATCCAAATAAATCGAAGTTGATTTCAAATAAATTTATTAAAATTTGACACTTCCAACTAAAATTTTTTTCATAATCCAACCAATTTGAAGTTATTTTCATCTAAATTTACTCAAATATAGATCCTACAACCAAAATACTCAACAAAATAAAAAAAAAGTCGAAGTTGATTTCAAATGAATTTATTAAAATTTGACCAAAATCTTGTCAAAATCCAAGAAAATTGAAGTTATTTTCATCTAAATTTAGTCAAATATAGATCCTACAACCAAAATACTCGACAAAATCCAAAAAAATCGAAGTTGATTTTATATGAATTTATTAAAATTTGACACTTCCAACTAAAATTTTTTCATAATCCAACGAAATTGAAGTTATTTTCATCTAAATTTACTCAAATATAGATACTACAACAAAAATACTCGACAGAATCCAAAAAAATCGAAGTTGATTTCATATGAATTTATTAAAATTTGACACTTCCAACCAAAATTTTTTTTTATAATCCAACAAAATTGAAGTTATTTTCATCTAAATTTAGTCAAATATAGATCCTACAACCAAAATACTCATCAAAATCCAAAAAAATCGAAGTTGATTTCAAATGAATTTATTAAAATTTGACAAAAATCTTGTCTACATCCAAGAAAATTGAAGTTATTTTCATCTAAATTTACTCAAATATAGATCCTACAACCAAAAAGTCATCAAAATCCAAAAAATCGAAGTTGATTTCAAATGATTTTATTAAAATTTGACCAAAATCTTGTCAAAATCCAAAAAATTGAATTTATTTTCATCTAAATTTAGTCAAATATACATCCTACAACCAAAATACTCATCAAAATCCAAAAAAATCGAAGTTGATTTCAAATAAATTTATTAAAATTTGACAAAAATCTTGTCTACATACAAGAAAATTGAAGTTATTTTCATCTAAATTTACTCAAATATAGATCCTACAACAAAAATACTCAACAAAATCCAAAAAAATCGAAGTTGATTTCAAATAAATGTATTAAAATTTGACACTTCCAACTAATTTTTTTTTCATAATCCAACGAAATTGAATTTATTTTCATCTAAATTTAGTCAAATATAGATCCTACAACCAAAATACTCAACAAAATAAAAAAAAATCGAAGTTGATTTCAAATAAATTTATTAAAATTTGACACTTCCAACTAAAATTTTTTTCATAATCCAACAAAATTGAAGTTATTTTCATCTAAATTTACTCAAATATAGATCCTACAACCAAAATACGCAACAAAATCCAAAAAAATCGAAGTTGATTTCAAATGAATTTATTAAAATTTGACCAAAATCTTGTCAAAATCCAAAAAATTGAATTTATTTTCATCTAAATTTAGTCAAATATACATCCTACAACCAAAATACTCATCAAAATCCAAATAAATCGAAGTTGATTTCAAATAAATTTATTAAAATTTGACACTTCCAACTAAAATTTTTTTCATAATCCAACAAATTTGAAGTTATTTTCATCTAAATTTACTCAAATATAGATCCTACAACCAAAATAGTCATCAAAATCCCAAAAAATCGAAGTTGATTTCAAATGAATTTATTACAATTTGACAAAAATCTTGTCTACATCCAAGAAAATTGAAGTTATTTTCATCCAAATTTACTCAAATATAGATCCTACAACCAAAATAGTCATCAAAATCCAAAAAATCGAAGTTGATTTCAAATGATTTTATTAAAATTTGACCAAAATCTTGTCAAAATCCAAAAAATTGAATTTATTTTCATCTAAATTTAGTCAAATATACATCCTACAACCAAAATACTCATCAAAATCCAAAAAAATCGAAGTTGATTTCAAATAAATTTATTAAAATTTGACACTTCCAACTAAAATTTTTTTCATAATCCAACAAAATTGAAGTTATTTTCATCTAAATTTACTCAAATATAGATCCTACAACCAAAATACTCAACAAAATAAAAAAAAAATCGAAGTTGATTTCAAATAAATTTATTAAAATTTGACACTTCCAACTAAAATTTTTTTCATAATCCAACAAAATTGAATTTATTTTCATCTAAATTTACTCAAATATAGATCCTACAACCAAAATACGCAACAAAATCCAAAAAAATCGAAGTTGATTTCAAATGAATTTATTAAAATTTGACAAAAATCTTGTCTACATACAAGAAAATTGAAGTTATTTTCATCTAAATTTACTCAAATATAGATCCTACAACAAAAATACTCAACAAAATCCAAAAAAATCGAAGTTGATTTCAAATAAATTTATTAAAATTTGACACTTCCAACTAATTTTTTTTTCATAATCCAACAAAATTGAATTTATTTTCATCTAAATTTAGTCAAATATAGATCCTACAACCAAAATACTCAACAAAATAAAAAAAAATCGAAGTTGATTTCAAATGAATTTATTAAAATTTGACCAAAATCTTGTCAAAATCAAAGAAAATTGAAGTTATTTTCATCTAAATTTAGTCAAATATAGATCCTACAACCAAAATACTCATCAAAATCCAAATAAATCGAAGTTGATTTCAAATAAATTTATTAAAATTTGACACTTCCAACTAAAATTTTTTTCATAATCCAACAAAATTGAAGTTATTTTCATCTAAATTTACTCAAATATAGATCCTACAACCAAAATAGTCATCAAAATCCCAAAAAATCGAAGTTGATTTCAAATGAATTTATTACAATTTGACAAAAATCTTGTCTACATCCAAGAAAATTGAAGTTATTTTCATCCAAATTTACTCAAATATAGATCCTACAACCAAAATAGTCATCAAAATCCAAATAAATCGAAGTTGATTTCAAATAAATTTATTAAAATTTGACACTTCCAACTAAAATTTTTTTCATAATCCAACAAAATTGAATTTATTTTCATCTAAATTTACTCAAATATAGATCCTACAACCAAAATACGCAACAAAATCCAAAAAAATCGAAGTTGATTTCAAATGAATTTATTAAAATTTGACAAAAATCTTGTCTACATACAAGAAAATTGAAGTTATTTTCATCTAAATTTACTCAAATATAGATCCTACAACCAAAATACTCAACAAAATAAAAAAAAAATCGAAGTTGATTTCAAATAAATTTATTAAAATTTGACACTTCCAACTAAAATTTTTTTCATAATCCAACAAAATTGAATTTATTTTCATCTAAATTTACTCAAATATAGATCCTACAACCAAAATACGCAACAAAATCCAAAAAAATCGAAGTTGATTTCAAATGAATTTATTAAAATTTGACAAAAATCTTGTCTACATACAAGAAAATTGAAGTTATTTTCATCTAAATTTACTCAAATATAGATCCTACAACAAAAATACTCAACAAAATCCAAAAAAATCGAAGTTGATTTCAAATAAATTTATTAAAATTTGACACTTCCAACTAATTTTTTTTTCATAATCCAACAAAATTGAATTTATTTTCATCTAAATTTAGTCAAATATAGATCCTACAACCAAAATACTCAACAAAATAAAAAAAAATCGAAGTTGATTTCAAATGAATTTATTAAAATTTGACCAAAATCTTGTCAAAATCAAAGAAAATTGAAGTTATTTTCATCTAAATTTAGTCAAATATAGATCCTACAACCAAAATACTCGACAAAATCCAAAAAAATCGAAGTTGATTTTATATGAATTTATTAAAATTTGACACTTCCAACTAAAATTTTTTCATAATCCAACGAAATTGAAGTTATTTTCATCTAAATTTACTCAAATATAGATACTACAACAAAAATACTCGACAAAATCCAAAAAAATCGAAGTTGATTTCATATGAATTTATTAAAATTTGACACTTCCAACCAAAATTTTTTTTTATAATCCAACAAAATTGAAGTTATTTTCATCTAAATTTAGTCAAATATAGATCCTACAACCAAAATACTCATCAAAATCCAAAAAAATCGAAGTTGATTTCAAATGAATTTATTAAAATTTGACAAAAATCTTGTCTACATCCAAGAAAATTGAAGTTATTTTCATCTAAATTTACTCAAATATAGATCCTACAACCAAAAAGTCATCAAAATCCAAAAAATCGAAGTTGATTTCAAATGATTTTATTAAAATTTGACCAAAATCTTGTCAAAATCCAAAAAATTGAATTTATTTTCATCTAAATTTAGTCAAATATACATCCTACAACCAAAATACTCATCAAAATCCAAAAAAATCGAAGTTGATTTCAAATAAATTTATTAAAATTTGACACTTCCAACTAAAATTTTTTTCATAATCCAACAAATTTGAAGTTATTTTCATCTAAATTTACTCAAATATAGATCCTACAACCAAAATACTCAACAAAATAAAAAAAAAATCGAAGTTGATTTCAAATGAATTTATTAAATTTTGACCAAAATCTTGTCAAAATCCAAGAAAATTGAAGTTATTTTCATCTAAATTTAGTCAAATATAGATCCTACAACCAAAATACTCGACAAAATCCAAAAAAATCGAAGTTGATTTTATTTATATATTTATTTATTTATTTATTTATTTATAAACGGACCGAAGCCCTCTTTACATAAATATTTAGACGTGAAGAAAAAGATCTTAACCTAATATTACAAAAGATAGACATGCCCAAAAAAGAATAAAACTCATGGTACATAAGATATGACATTATCCGATAATGATACGTAACTGTCTTTTAAAAGTGTGCACAGACCCATTGAAGAAATCAATACTGTTATACAGAGTACTAGAGTCAGCAATAATTCGATTTATTGGATTAATTAGTCCATATGTAGATCTGGATTTAAGTGGTTGAAATCCTGCTCTAGATCTCAATACGCGTTCAGGTGCATAGAAATTGATTTGCATAAGAAGAGAGGGACAATCAATATGGTTATTGATTAAATTAAAAATAAATAAATGGTCAGATATTTTTCTACGTGCAGCTAATGTTTATATGAATTTATTAAAATTTGACACTTCCAACTAAAATTTTTTCATAATCCAACGAAATTGAAGTTATTTTCATCTAAATTTACTCAAATATAGAACCTACAACAAAAATACTCAACAAAATCCAAAAAAATCGAAGTTGATTTCAAATGAATTTATTAAAATTTGACAAAAATCTTGTCTACATACAAGAAAATTGAAGTTATTTTCATCTAAATTTACTCAAATATAGATCCTACAACAAAAATACTCAACAAAATCCAAAAAAATCGAAGTTGATTTCAAATAAATTTATTAAAATTTGACACTTCCAACTAATTTTTTTTTCATAATCCAACAAAATTGAATTTATTTTCATCTAAATTTAGTCAAATATAGATCCTACAACCAAAATACTCAACAAAATAAAAAAAAATCGAAGTTGATTTCAAATGATTTTATTAAAATTTGACCAAAATCTTGTCAAAATCCAAAAAATTGAATTTATTTTCATCTAAATTTAGTCAAATATACATCCTACAACCAAAATACTCATCAAAATCCAAAAAAATCGAAGTTGATTTCAAATAAATTTATTAAAATTTGACACTTCCAACTAAAATTTTTTTCATAATCCAACAAAATTGAAGTTATTTTCATCTAAATTTACTCAAATATAGATCCTACAACCAAAATACTCAACAAAATAAAAAAAAAATCGAAGTTGATTTCAAATAAATTTATTAAAATTTGACACTTCCAACTAAAATTTTTTTCATAATCCAACAAAATTGAATTTATTTTCATCTAAATTTACTCAAATATAGATCCTACAACCAAAATACGCAACAAAATCCAAAAAAATCGAAGTTGATTTCAAATGAATTTATTAAAATTTGACAAAAATCTTGTCTACATACAAGAAAATTGAAGTTATTTTCATCTAAATTTACTCAAATATAGATCCTACAACAAAAATACTCAACAAAATCCAAAAAAATCGAAGTTGATTTCAAATAAATTTATTAAAATTTGACACTTCCAACTAATTTTTTTTTCATAATCCAACAAAATTGAATTTATTTTCATCTAAATTTAGTCAAATATAGATCCTACAACCAAAATACTCAACAAAATAAAAAAAAATCGAAGTTGATTTCAAATGAATTTATTAAAATTTGACCAAAATCTTGTCAAAATCAAAGAAAATTGAAGTTATTTTCATCTAAATTTAGTCAAATATAGATCCTACAACCAAAATACTCATCAAAATCCAAATAAATCGAAGTTGATTTCAAATAAATTTATTAAAATTTGACACTTCCAACTAAAATTTTTTTCATAATCCAACAAAATTGAAGTTATTTTCATCTAAATTTACTCAAATATAGATCCTACAACCAAAATAGTCATCAAAATCCCAAAAAATCGAAGTTGATTTCAAATGAATTTATTACAATTTGACAAAAATCTTGTCTACATCCAAGAAAATTGAAGTTATTTTCATCCAAATTTACTCAAATATAGATCCTACAACCAAAATAGTCATCAAAATCCAAAAAATCGAAGTTGATTTCAAATGATTTTATTAAAATTTGACCAAAATCTTGTCAAAATCCAAAAAATTGAATTTATTTTCATCTAAATTTAGTCAAATATACATCCTACAACCAAAATACTCATCAAAATCCAAAAAAATCGAAGTTGATTTCAAATAAATTTATTAAAATTTGACACTTCCAACTAAAATTTTTTTCATAATCCAACAAAATTGAAGTTATTTTCATCTAAATTTACTCAAATATAGATCCTACAACCAAAATACTCAACAAAATAAAAAAAAAATCGAAGTTGATTTCAAATAAATTTATTAAAATTTGACACTTCCAACTAAAATTTTTTTCATAATCCAACAAAATTGAATTTATTTTCATCTAAATTTACTCAAATATAGATCCTACAACCAAAATACGCAACAAAATCCAAAAAAATCGAAGTTGATTTCAAATGAATTTATTAAAATTTGACAAAAATCTTGTCTACATACAAGAAAATTGAAGTTATTTTCATCTAAATTTACTCAAATATAGATCCTACAACAAAAATACTCAACAAAATCCAAAAAAATCGAAGTTGATTTCAAATAAATTTATTAAAATTTGACACTTCCAACTAATTTTTTTTTCATAATCCAACAAAATTGAATTTATTTTCATCTAAATTTAGTCAAATATAGATCCTACAACCAAAATACTCAACAAAATAAAAAAAAATCGAAGTTGATTTCAAATGAATTTATTAAAATTTGACCAAAATCTTGTCAAAATCAAAGAAAATTGAAGTTATTTTCATCTAAATTTAGTCAAATATAGATCCTACAACCAAAATACTCGACAAAATCCAAAAAAATCGAAGTTGATTTTATATGAATTTATTAAAATTTGACACTTCCAACTAAAATTTTTTCATAATCCAACGAAATTGAAGTTATTTTCATCTAAATTTACTCAAATATAGATACTACAACAAAAATACTCGACAAAATCCAAAAAAATCGAAGTTGATTTCATATGAATTTATTAAAATTTGACACTTCCAACCAAAATTTTTTTTTATAATCCAACAAAATTGAAGTTATTTTCATCTAAATTTAGTCAAATATAGATCCTACAACCAAAATACTCATCAAAATCCAAAAAAATCGAAGTTGATTTCAAATGAATTTATTAAAATTTGACAAAAATCTTGTCTACATCCAAGAAAATTGAAGTTATTTTCATCTAAATTTACTCAAATATAGATCCTACAACCAAAAAGTCATCAAAATCCAAAAAATCGAAGTTGATTTCAAATGATTTTATTAAAATTTGACCAAAATCTTGTCAAAATCCAAAAAATTGAATTTATTTTCATCTAAATTTAGTCAAATATACATCCTACAACCAAAATACTCATCAAAATCCAAAAAAATCGAAGTTGATTTCAAATAAATTTATTAAAATTTGACACTTCCAACTAAAATTTTTTTCATAATCCAACAAATTTGAAGTTATTTTCATCTAAATTTACTCAAATATAGATCCTACAACCAAAATACTCAACAAAATAAAAAAAAAATCGAAGTTGATTTCAAATGAATTTATTAAATTTTGACCAAAATCTTGTCAAAATCCAAGAAAATTGAAGTTATTTTCATCTAAATTTAGTCAAATATAGATCCTACAACCAAAATACTCGACAAAATCCAAAAAAATCGAAGTTGATTTTATTTATATATTTATTTATTTATTTATTTATTTATAAACGGACCGAAGCCCTCTTTACATAAATATTTAGACGTGAAGAAAAAGATCTTAACCTAATATTACAAAAGATAGACATGCCCAAAAAAGAATAAAACTCATGGTACATAAGATATGACATTATCCGATAATGATACGTAACTGTCTTTTAAAAGTGTGCACAGACCCATTGAAGAAATCAATACTGTTATACAGAGTACTAGAGTCAGCAATAATTCGATTTATTGGATTAATTAGTCCATATGTAGATCTGGATTTAAGTGGTTGAAATCCTGCTCTAGATCTCAATACGCGTTCAGGTGCATAGAAATTGATTTGCATAAGAAGAGAGGGACAATCAATATGGTTATTGATTAAATTAAAAATAAATAAATGGTCAGATATTTTTCTACGTGCAGCTAATGTTTATATGAATTTATTAAAATTTGACACTTCCAACTAAAATTTTTTCATAATCCAACGAAATTGAAGTTATTTTCATCTAAATTTACTCAAATATAGAACCTACAACAAAAATACTCAACAAAATCCAAAAAAATCGAAGTTGATTTCAAATGAATTTATTAAAATTTGACAAAAATCTTGTCTACATACAAGAAAATTGAAGTTATTTTCATCTAAATTTACTCAAATATAGATCCTACAACAAAAATACTCAACAAAATCCAAAAAAATCGAAGTTGATTTCAAATAAATTTATTAAAATTTGACACTTCCAACTAATTTTTTTTTCATAATCCAACAAAATTGAATTTATTTTCATCTAAATTTAGTCAAATATAGATCCTACAACCAAAATACTCAACAAAATAAAAAAAAATCGAAGTTGATTTCAAATGATTTTATTAAAATTTGACCAAAATCTTGTCAAAATCCAAAAAATTGAATTTATTTTCATCTAAATTTAGTCAAATATACATCCTACAACCAAAATACTCATCAAAATCCAAAAAAATCGAAGTTGATTTCAAATAAATTTATTAAAATTTGACACTTCCAACTAAATTTTTTTTCATAATCCAACAAAATTGAAGTTATTTTCATCTAAATTTACTCAAATATAGATCCTACAACCAAAATACTCAACAAAATAAAAAAAAAATCGAAGTTGATTTCAAATAAATTTATTAAAATTTGACACTTCCAACTAAAATTTTTTTCATAATCCAACAAAATTGAATTTATTTTCATCTAAATTTACTCAAATATAGATCCTACAACCAAAATACGCAACAAAATCCAAAAAAATCGAAGTTGATTTCAAATGAATTTATTAAAATTTGACAAAAATCTTGTCTACATACAAGAAAATTGAAGTTATTTTCATCTAAATTTACTCAAATATAGATCCTACAACAAAAATACTCAACAAAATCCAAAAAAATCGAAGTTGATTTCAAATAAATTTATTAAAATTTGACACTTCCAACTAATTTTTTTTTCATAATCCAACAAAATTGAATTTATTTTCATCTAAATTTAGTCAAATATAGATCCTACAACCAAAATACTCAACAAAATAAAAAAAAATCGAAGTTGATTTCAAATGAATTTATTAAAATTTGACCAAAATCTTGTCAAAATCAAAGAAAATTGAAGTTATTTTCATCTAAATTTAGTCAAATATAGATCCTACAACCAAAATACTCATCAAAATCCAAATAAATCGAAGTTGATTTCAAATAAATTTATTAAAATTTGACACTTCCAACTAAAATTTTTTTCATAATCCAACAAAATTGAAGTTATTTTCATCTAAATTTACTCAAATATAGATCCTACAACCAAAATAGTCATCAAAATCCCAAAAAATCGAAGTTGATTTCAAATGAATTTATTACAATTTGACAAAAATCTTGTCTACATCCAAGAAAATTGAAGTTATTTTCATCCAAATTTACTCAAATATAGATCCTACAACCAAAATAGTCATCAAAATCCAAAAAATCGAAGTTGATTTCAAATGATTTTATTAAAATTTGACCAAAATCTTGTCAAAATCCAAAAAATTGAATTTATTTTCATCTAAATTTAGTCAAATATACATCCTACAACCAAAATACTCATCAAAATCCAAAAAAATCGAAGTTGATTTCAAATAAATTTATTAAAATTTGACACTTCCAACTAAATTTTTTTTCATAATCCAACGAAATTGAAGTTATTTTCATCTAAATTTACTCAAATATAGAACCTACAACAAAAATACTCAACAAAATCCAAAAAAATCGAAGTTGATTTCAAATGAATTTATTAAAATTTGACAAAAATCTTGTCTACATACAAGAAAATTGAAGTTATTTTCATCTAAATTTACTCAAATATAGATCCTACAACAAAAATACTCAACAAAATCCAAAAAAATCGAAGTTGATTTCAAATAAATTTATTAAAATTTGACACTTCCAACTAATTTTTTTTTCATAATCCAACAAAATTGAATTTATTTTCATCTAAATTTAGTCAAATATAGATCCTACAACCAAAATACTCAACAAAATAAAAAAAAATCGAAGTTGATTTCAAATGATTTTATTAAAATTTGACCAAAATCTTGTCAAAATCCAAAAAATTGAATTTATTTTCATCTAAATTTAGTCAAATATACATCCTACAACCAAAATACTCATCAAAATCCAAAAAAATCGAAGTTGATTTCAAATAAATTTATTAAAATTTGACACTTCCAACTAAAATTTTTTTCATAATCCAACAAAATTGAAGTTATTTTCATCTAAATTTACTCAAATATAGATCCTACAACCAAAATACTCAACAAAATAAAAAAAAAATCGAAGTTGATTTCAAATAAATTTATTAAAATTTGACACTTCCAACTAAAATTTTTTTCATAATCCAACAAAATTGAATTTATTTTCATCTAAATTTACTCAAATATAGATCCTACAACCAAAATACGCAACAAAATCCAAAAAAATCGAAGTTGATTTCAAATGAATTTATTAAAATTTGACAAAAATCTTGTCTACATACAAGAAAATTGAAGTTATTTTCATCTAAATTTACTCAAATATAGATCCTACAACAAAAATACTCAACAAAATCCAAAAAAATCGAAGTTGATTTCAAATAAATTTATTAAAATTTGACACTTCCAACTAATTTTTTTTTCATAATCCAACAAAATTGAATTTATTTTCATCTAAATTTAGTCAAATATAGATCCTACAACCAAAATACTCAACAAAATAAAAAAAAATCGAAGTTGATTTCAAATGAATTTATTAAAATTTGACCAAAATCTTGTCAAAATCAAAGAAAATTGAAGTTATTTTCATCTAAATTTAGTCAAATATAGATCCTACAACCAAAATACTCGACAAAATCCAAAAAAATCGAAGTTGATTTTATATGAATTTATTAAAATTTGACACTTCCAACTAAAATTTTTTTCATAATCCAACAAAATTGAATTTATTTTCATCTAAATTTACTCAAATATAGATCCTACAACCAAAATACGCAACAAAATCCAAAAAAATCGAAGTTGATTTCAAATGAATTTATTAAAATTTGACAAAAATCTTGTCTACATACAAGAAAATTGAAGTTATTTTCATCTAAATTTACTCAAATATAGATCCTACAACAAAAATACTCAACAAAATCCAAAAAAATCGAAGTTGATTTCAAATAAATGTATTAAAATTTGACACTTCCAACTAATTTTTTTTTCATAATCCAACAAAATTGAATTTATTTTCATCTAAATTTAGTCAAATATAGATCCTACAACCAAAATACTCAACAAAATAAAAAAAAATCGAAGTTGATTTCAAATAAATTTATTAAAATTTGACACTTCCAACTAAAATTTTTTTCATAATCCAACAAAATTGAAGTTATTTTCATCTAAATTTACTCAAATATAGATCCTACAACCAAAATACGCAACAAAATCCAAAAAAATCGAAGTTGATTTCAAATGAATTTATTAAAATTTGACCAAAATCTTGTCAAAATACAAAAAATTGAATTTATTTTCATCTAAATTTAGTCAAATATACATCCTACAACCAAAATACTCATCAAAATCCAAATAAATCGAAGTTGATTTCAAATAAATTTATTAAAATTTGACACTTCCAACTAAAATTTTAATCATAATCCAACAAATTTGAAGTTATTTTCATCTAAATTTACTCAAATATAGATCCTACAACCAAAATACTCAACAAAATAAAAAAAAAATCGAAGTTGATTTCAAATGAATTTATTAAAATTTGACCAAAATCTTGTCAAAATCCAAGAAAATTGAAGTTATTTTCATCTAAATTTAGTCAAATATAGATCCTACAACCAAAATACTCGACAAAATCCAAAAAAATCGAAGTTGATTTTATTTATTTATTTATTTATTTATTTATTTATTTATTTATTTATAAACGGACCGAAGCCCTCTTTACATAAATATTTAGACGTGAAGAAAAAGATCTTAACCTAATATTACAAAAGATAGACATGCCCAAAAAAGAATAAAACTCATGGTACATAAGATATGACATTATCCGATAATGATACGTAACTGTCTTTTAAAAGTGTGCACAGACCCATTGAAGAAATCAATACTGTTATACAGAGTACTAGAGTCAGCAATAATTCGATTTATTGGATTAATTAGTCCATATGTAGATCTGGATTTAAGTGGTTGAAATCCTGCTCTAGATCTCAATACGCGTTCAGGTGCATAGAAATTGATTTGCATAAGAAGAGAGGGACAATCAATATGGTTATTGATTAAATTAAAAATAAATAAATGGTCAGATATTTTTCTACGTGCAGCTAATGTTTATATGAATTTATTAAAATTTGACACTTCCAACTAAAATTTTTTCATAATCCAACGAAATTGAAGTTATTTTCATCTAAATTTACTCAAATATAGAACCTACAACAAAAATACTCAACAAAATCCAAAAAAATCGAAGTTGATTTCAAATGAATTTATTAAAATTTGACAAAAATCTTGTCTACATCCAAGAAAATTGAAGTTATTTTCATCTAAATTTACTCAAATATAGATCCTACAACCAAAATAGTCATCAAAATCCCAAAAAATCGAAGTTGATTTCAAATGAATTTATTACAATTTGACAAAAATCTTGTCTACATCCAAGAAAATTGAAGTTATTTTCTTCCAAATTTACTCAAATATAGATCCTACAACCAAAATAGTCATCAAAATCCAAAAAATCGAAGTTGATTTCAAATGATTTTATTAAAATTTGACCAAAATCTTGTCAAAATCCAAAAAATTGAATTTATTTTCATCTAAATTTAGTCAAATATACACCCTACAACCAAAATACTCATCAAAATCCAAAAAAAATCGATGTTGATTTCAAATAAATTTATTAAAATTTGACACTTCCAACTAAAATTTTTTTCATAATCCAACAAAATTGAAGTTATTTTCATTTAAATTTACTCAAATATAGATCCTACAACCAAAATACTCAACAAAATAAAAAAAAAATCGAAGTTGATTTCAAATAAATTTATTAAAATTTGACACTTCCAACTAAAATTTTTTTCATAATCCAACAAAATTGAATTTATTTTCATCTAAATTTACTCAAATATAGATCCTACAACCAAAATACGCAACAAAATCCAAAAAAATCGAAGTTGATTTCAAATGAATTTATTAAAATTTGACAAAAATCTTGTCTACATACAAGAAAATTGAAGTTATTTTCATCTAAATTTACTCAAATATAGATCCTACAACAAAAATACTCAACAAAATCCAAAAAAATCGAAGTTGATTTCAAATAAATTTATTAAAATTTGACACTTCCAACTAATTTTTTTTTCATAATCCAACAAAATTGAATTTATTTTCATCTAAATTTAGTCAAATATAGATCCTACAACCAAAATACTCAACAAAATAAAAAAAAATCGAAGTTGATTTCAAATGATTTTATTAAAATTTGACCAAAATCTTGTCAAAATCCAAAAAATTGAATTTATTTTCATCTAAATTTAGTCAAATATACATCCTACAACCAAAATACTCATCAAAATCCAAAAAAATCGAAGTTGATTTCAAATAAATTTATTAAAATTTGACACTTCCAACTAAAATTTTTTTCATAATCCAACAAAATTGAAGTTATTTTCATCTAAATTTACTCAAATATAGATCCTACAACCAAAATACTCAACAAAATAAAAAAAAAATCGAAGTTGATTTCAAATAAATTTATTAAAATTTGACACTTCCAACTAAAATTTTTTTCATAATCCAACAAAATTGAATTTATTTCATCTAAATTTACTCAAATATAGATCCTACAACCAAAATACGCAACAAAATCCAAAAAAATCGAAGTTGATTTCAAATGAATTTATTAAAATTTGACAAAAATCTTGTCTACATACAAGAAAATTGAAGTTATTTTCATCTAAATTTACTCAAATATAGATCCTACAACAAAAATACTCAACAAAATCCAAAAAAATCGAAGTTGATTTCAAATAAATTTATTAAAATTTGACACTTCCAACTAATTTTTTTTTCATAATCCAACAAAATTGAATTTATTTTCATCTAAATTTAGTCAAATATAGATCCTACAACCAAAATACTCAACAAAATAAAAAAAAATCGAAGTTGATTTCAAATGAATTTATTAAAATTTGACCAAAATCTTGTCAAAATCAAAGAAAATTGAAGTTATTTTCATCTAAATTTAGTCAAATATAGATCCTACAACCAAAATACTCGACAAAATCCAAAAAAATCGAAGTTGATTTTATATGAATTTATTAAAATTTGACACTTCCAACTAAAATTTTTTTCATAATCCAACAAAATTGAATTTATTTTCATCTAAATTTACTCAAATATAGATCCTACAACCAAAATACGCAACAAAATCCAAAAAAATCGAAGTTGATTTCAAATGAATTTATTAAAATTTGACAAAAATCTTGTCTACATACAAGAAAATTGAAGTTATTTTCATCTAAATTTACTCAAATATAGATCCTACAACAAAAATACTCAACAAAATCCAAAAAAATCGAAGTTGATTTCAAATAAATGTATTAAAATTTGACACTTCCAACTAATTTTTTTTTCATAATCCAACAAAATTGAATTTATTTTCATCTAAATTTACTCAAATATAGATCCTACAACCAAAATACGCAACAAAATCCAAAAAAATCGAAGTTGATTTCAAATGAATTTATTAAAATTTGACCAAAATCTTGTCAAAATACAAAAAATTGAATTTATTTTCATCTAAATTTAGTCAAATATACATCCTACAACCAAAATACTCATCAAAATCCAAATAAATCGAAGTTGATTTCAAATAAATTTATTAAAATTTGACACTTCCAACTAAAATTTTTTTCATAATCCAACAAATTTGAAGTTATTTTCATCTAAATTTACTCAAATATAGATCCTACAACCAAAATACTCAACAAAATAAAAAAAAAATCGAAGTTGATTTCAAATGAATTTATTAAAATTTGACCAAAATCTTGTCAAAATCCAAGAAAATTGAAGTTATTTTCATCTAAATTTAGTCAAATATAGATCCTACAACCAAAATACTCGACAAAATCCAAAAAAATCGAAGTTGATTTTATTTATTTATTTATTTATTTATTTATTTATTTATTTATTTATTTATTTATAAACGGACCGAAGCCCTCTTTACATAAATATTTAGACGTGAAGAAAAAGATCTTAACCTAATATTACAAAAGATAGACATGCCCAAAAAAGAATAAAACTCATGGTACATAAGATATGACATTATCCGATAATGATACGTAACTGTCTTTTAAAAGTGTGCACAGACCCATTGAAGAAATCAATACTGTTATACAGAGTACTAGAGTCAGCAATAATTCGATTTATTGGATTAATTAGTCCATATGTAGATCTGGATTTAAGTGGTTGAAATCCTGCTCTAGATCTCAATACGCGTTCAGGTGCATAGAAATTGATTTGCATAAGAAGAGAGGGACAATCAATATGGTTATTGATTAAATTAAAAATAAATAAATGGTCAGATATTTTTCTACGTGCAGCTAATGTTTATATGAATTTATTAAAATTTGACACTTCCAACTAAAATTTTTTCATAATCCAACGAAATTGAAGTTATTTTCATCTAAATTTACTCAAATATAGATCCTACAACCAAAATAGTCATCAAAATCCCAAAAAATCGAAGTTGATTTCAAATGAATTTATTACAATTTGACAAAAATCTTGTCTACATCCAAGAAAATTGAAGTTATTTTCTTCCAAATTTACTCAAATATAGATCCTACAACCAAAATAGTCATCAAAATCCAAAAAATCGAAGTTGATTTCAAATGATTTTATTAAAATTTGACCAAAATCTTGTCAAAATCCAAAAAATTGAATTTATTTTCATCTAAATTTAGTCAAATATACACCCTACAACCAAAATACTCATCAAAATCCAAAAAAAATCGATGTTGATTTCAAATAAATTTATTAAAATTTGACACTTCCAACTAAAATTTTTTTCATAATCCAACAAAATTGAAGTTATTTTCATCTAAATTTACTCAAATATAGATCCTACAACCAAAATACTCAACAAAATAAAAAAAAAATCGAAGTTGATTTCAAATAAATTTATTAAAATTTGACACTTCCAACTAAAATTTTTTTCATAATCCAACAAAATTGAATTTATTTTCATCTAAATTTACTCAAATATAGATCCTACAACCAAAATACGCAACAAAATCCAAAAAAATCGAAGTTGATTTCAAATGAATTTATTAAAATTTGACAAAAATCTTGTCTACATACAAGAAAATTGAAGTTATTTTCATCTAAATTTACTCAAATATAGATCCTACAACAAAAATACTCAACAAAATCCAAAAAAATCGAAGTTGATTTCAAATAAATTTATTAAAATTTGACACTTCCAACTAATTTTTTTTTCATAATCCAACAAAATTGAATTTATTTTCATCTAAATTTAGTCAAATATAGATCCTACAACCAAAATACTCAACAAAATAAAAAAAAATCGAAGTTGATTTCAAATGAATTTATTAAAATTTGACCAAAATCTTGTCAAAATCAAAGAAAATTGAAGTTATTTTCATCTAAATTTAGTCAAATATAGATCCTACAACCAAAATACTCGACAAAATCCAAAAAAATCGAAGTTGATTTTATATGAATTTATTAAAATTTGACACTTCCAACTAAAATTTTTTTCATAATCCAACAAAATTGAATTTATTTTCATCTAAATTTACTCAAATATAGATCCTACAACCAAAATACGCAACAAAATCCAAAAAAATCGAAGTTGATTTCAAATGAATTTATTAATATTTGACAAAAATCTTGTCTACATACAAGAAAATTGAAGTTATTTTCATCTAAATTTACTCAAATATAGATCCTACAACCAAAATACTCAACAAAATAAAAAAAAAATCGAAGTTGATTTCAAATAAATTTATTAAAATTAGACACTTCCAACTAAAATTTTTTTCATAATCCAACAAAATTGAATTTATTTTCATCTAAATTTACTCAAATATAGATCCTACAACCAAAATACGCAACAAAATCCAAAAAAATCGAAGTTGATTTCAAATGAATTTATTAAAATTTGACAAAAATCTTGTCTACATACAAGAAAATTGAAGTTATTTTCATCTAAATTTACTCAAATATAGATCCTACAACCAAAATACTCAACAAAATAAAAAAAAATCGAAGTTGATTTCAAATAAATTTATTAAAATTTGACACTTCCAACTAAAATTTTTTTCATAATCCAACAAAATTGAATTTATTTTCATCTAAATTTACTCAAATATAGATCCTACAACCAAAATAGTCATCAAAATCCAAAAAATCGAAGTTGATTTCAAATGATTTTATTAAAATTTGACCAAAATCTTGTCAAAATCCAAAAAATTGAATTTATTTTCATCTAAATTTAGTCAAATATACATCCTACAACCAAAATACTCATCAAAATCCAAAACAATCGAAGTTGATTTCAAATAAATTTATTAAAATTTGACACTTCCAACTAAAATTTTAATCATAATCCAACAAATTTGAAGTTATTTTCATCTAAATTTACTCAAATATAGATCCTACAACCAAAATACTCAACAAAATAAAAAAAAAATCGAAGTTGATTTCAAATGAATTTATTAAAATTTGACCAAAATCCTGTCAAAATCCAAGAAAATTGAAGTTATTTTCATCTAAATTTAGTCAAATATAGATCCTACAACCAAAATACTCGACAAACTCCAAAAAAATCGAAGTTGATTTTATTTATTTATTTATTTATTTATTTATTTATTTATAAACGGACCGAAGCCCTCTTTACATAAATATTTAGACGTGATGAAAAAGATCTTAACCTAATATTACAAAAGATAGACATGCCCAAAAAAGAATAAAACTCATGGTACATAAGATATGACATTATCCGATAATGATACGTAACTGTCTTTTAAAAGTGTGCACAGACCCATTGAAGAAATCAATACTGTTATACAGAGTACTAGAGTCAGCAATAATTCGATTTATTGGATTAATTAGTCCATATGTAGATCTGGATTTAAGTGGTTGAAATCCTGCTCTAGATCTCAATACGCGTTCAGGTGCATAGAAATTGATTTGCATAAGAAGAGAGGGACAATCAATATGGTTATTGATTAAATTAAAAATAAATAAATGGTCAGATATTTTTCTACGTGCAGCTAATGTTTATATGAATTTATTAAAATTTGACACTTCCAACTAAAATTTTTTCATAATCCAACGAAATTGAAGTTATTTTCATCTAAATTTACTCAAATATAGAACCTACAACAAAAATACTCAACAAAATCTAAAAAAATCGAAGTTGATTTCAAATGAATTTATTAAAATTTGACAAAAATCTTGTCTACATCCAAGAAAATTGAAGTTATTTTCATCCAAATTTACTCAAATATAGATCCTACAACCAAAATAGTCATCAAAATCCAAAAAATCGAAGTTGATTTCAAATGATTTTATTAAAATTTGACCAAAATCTTGTCAAAATCCAAAAAATTGAATTTATTTTCATCTAAATTTAGTCAAATATACATCCTACAACCAAAATACTCATCAAAATCCAAAAAAAATCGATGTTGATTTCAAATAAATTTATTAAAATTTGACACTTCCAACTAAAATTTTTTTCATAATCCAACAAAATTGAAGTTATTTTCATCTAAATTTACTCAAATATAGATCCTAAAACCAAAATACTCAACAAAATAAAAAAAAAATCGAAGTTGATTTCAAATAAATTTATTAAAATTTGACCAAAATCTTGTCAAAATCCAAAAAATTGAATTTATTTTCATCTAAATTTAGTCAAATATACATCCTACAACCAAAATACTCATCAAAATCCAAAAAAAATCGATGTTGATTTCAAATAAATTTATTAAAATTTGACACTTGCAACTAAAATTTTTTTCATAATCCAACAAAATTGAAGTTATTTTCATCTAAATTTACTCAAATATAGATCCTACAACCAAAATACTCAACAAAATAAAAAAAAAATCGAAGTTGATTTCAAATAAATTTATTAAAATTTGACACTTCCAACTAAAATTTTTTTCATAATCCAACAAAATTGAATTTATTTTCATCTAAATTTACTCAAATATAGATCCTACATCCAAAATACGCAACAAAATCCAAAAAAATCGAAGTTGATTTCAAATGAATTTATTAAAATTTGACAAAAATCTTGTCTACATACAAGAAAATTGAAGTTATTTTCATCTAAATTTACTCAAATATAGATCCTACAACAAAAATACTCAACAAAATCCAAAAAAATCGAAGTTGATTTCAAATAAATTTATTAAAATTTGACACTTCCAACTAATTTTTTTTTCATAATCCAACAAAATTGAATTTATTTTCATCTAAATTTAGTCAAATATAGATCCTACAACCAAAATACTCAACAAAATAAAAAAAAATCGAAGTTGATTTCAAATGAATTTATTAAAATTTGACCAAAATCTTGTCAAAATCAAAGAAAATTGAAGTTATTTTCATCTAAATTTAGTCAAATATAGATCCTACAACCAAAATACTCGACAAAATCCAAAAAAATCGAAGTTGATTTTATATGAATTTATTAAAATTTGACACTTCCAACTAAAATTTTTTTCATAATCCAACAAAATTGAATTTATTTTCATCTAAATTTACTCAAATATAGATCCTACAACCAAAATACGCAACAAAATCCAAAAAAATCGAAGTTGATTTCAAATGAATTTATTAAAATTTGACAAAAATCTTGTCTACATACAAGAAAATTGAAGTTATTTTCATCTAAATTTACTCAAATATAGATCCTACAACCAAAATACTCAACAAAATAAAAAAAAAATCGAAGTTGATTTCAAATAAATTTATTAAAATTTGACACTTCCAACTAAAATTTTTTTCATAATCCAACAAAATTGAATTTATTTTCATCTAAATTTACTCAAATATAGATCCTACAACCAAAATACGCAACAAAATCCAAAAAAATCGAAGTTGATTTCAAATGAATTTATTAAAATTTGACAAAAATCTTGTCTACATACAAGAAAATTGAAGTTATTTTCATCTAAATTTACTCAAATATAGATCCTACAACCAAAATACTCAACAAAATAAAAAAAAATCGAAGTTGATTTCAAATAAATTTATTAAAATTTGACACTTCCAACTAAAATTTTTTTCATAATCCAACAAAATTGAAGTTATTTTCATCTAAATTTACTCAAATATAGATCCTACAACCAAAATACGCAACAACATCCAAAAAAATCTAAGTTGATTTCAAATGAATTTATTAAAATTTGACCAAAATCTTGTCAAAATCCAAAAAATTGAAGTTATTTTCATCTAAATTTACTCAAATATAGATCCTACAACAAAAATACAAAACAAAATCCAAAAAAATCGAAGTTGATTTCAAATAAATTTATTAAAATTTTACAAAAATCTTGTCTACATCCAAGAAAATTGAAGTTATTTTCATCTAAATTTACTCAAATATAGATCCTACAACCAAAATAGTCATCAAAATCCAAAAAATCGAAGTTGATTTCAAATGATTTTATTAAAATTTGACCAAAATCTTGTCAAAATCCAAAAAATTGAATTTATTTTCATCTAAATTTAGTCAAATATACATCCTACAACCAAAATACTCGACAAAATCCAAAAAAATCGAAGTTGATTTTATATGAATTTATTAAGATTTGACACTTCCAACTAAAATTTTTTCATAATCCAACGAAATTGAAGTTATTTTCATCTAAATTTACTCAAATATAGATCCTACAACAAAAATACTCGACAAAATCCAAAAAAATCGAAGTTGATTTCATATGAATTTATTAAAATTTGACACTTCCAACCAAAATTTTTTTTATAATCCAACAAAATTGAAGTTATTTTCATCTAAATTTAGTCAAATATAGATCCTACAACCAAAATACTCATCAAAATCCAAAAAAATCGAAGTTGATTTCAAATGAATTTATTAAAATTTGACAAAAATCTTGTCTACATCCAAGAAAATTGAAGTTATTTTCATCTAAATTTACTCAAATATAGATCCTACCACCAAAATACTCATCAAAATCCAAAAAAATCGAAGTTGATTTCAAATGAATTTATTAAAATTTGACAAAAATCTTGTCTACATCCAAGAAAATTGAAGTTATTTTCATCTAAATTTACTCAAATATAGATCCTACAACCAAAATAGTCATCAAAATCCAAAAAATCGAAGTTGATTTCAAATGATTTTATTAAAATTTGACCAAAATCTTGTCAAAATCCAAAAAATTGAATTTATTTTCATCTAAATTTAGTCAAATATACATCCTACAACCAAAATACTCATCAAAATCCAAAACAATCGAAGTTGATTTCAAATAAATTTATTAAAATTTGACACTTCCAACTAAAATTTTAATCATAATCCAACAAATTTGAAGTTATTTTCATCTAAATTTACTCAAATATAGATCCTACAACCAAAATACTCAACAAAATAAAAAAAAAATCGAAGTTGATTTCAAATGAATTTATTAAAATTTGACCAAAATCCTGTCAAAATCCAAGAAAATTGAAGTTATTTTCATCTAAATTTAGTCAAATATAGATCCTACAACCAAAATACTCGACAAAATCCAAAAAAATCGATGTTGATTTCAAATGAATTTATTAAAATTTGACAAAAATCTTGTCTACATACAAGAAAATTGAAGTTATTTTCATCTAAATTTACTCAAATATAGATCCTACAACCAAAATACTCAACAAAATAAAAAAAAATCGAAGTTGATTTCAAATAAATTTATTAAAATTTGACACTTCCAACTAAAATTTTTTTCATAATCCAACAAAATTGAATTTATTTTCATCTAAATTTACTCAAATATAGATCCTACAACCAAAATAGTCATCAAAATCCAAAAAATCGAAGTTGATTTCAAATGATTTTATTAAAATTTGACCAAAATCTTGTCAAAATCCAAAAAATTGAATTTATTTTCATCTAAATTTAGTCAAATATACATCCTACAACCAAAATACTCATCAAAATCCAAAACAATCGAAGTTGATTTCAAATAAATTTATTAAAATTTGACACTTCCAACTAAAATTTTAATCATAATCCAACAAATTTGAAGTTATTTTCATCTAAATTTACTCAAATATAGATCCTACAACCAAAATACTCAACAAAATAAAAAAAAAATCGAAGTTGATTTCAAATGAATTTATTAAAATTTGACCAAAATCCTGTCAAAATCCAAGAAAATTGAAGTTATTTTCATCTAAATTTACTCAAATATAGATCCTACAACCAAAATACTCAACAAAATAAAAAAAAAATCGAAGTTGATTTCAAATGAATTTATTAAAATTTAACCAAAATCTTGTCAAAATCCAAGAAAATTGAAGTTATTTTCATCTAAATTTAGTCAAATATAGATCCTACAACCAAAATACTCATCAAAATCCAAAACAATCGAAGTTGATTTTATATGAATTTATTAAAATTTGACACTTCCAACTAAAATTTTTTCATAATCCAACGAAATTGAAGTTATTTTCATCTAAATTTACTCAAATATAGATACTACAACAAAAATACTCGACAAAATCCAAAAAAATCGAAGTTGATTTCATATGAATTTATTAAAATTTGACACTTCCAACCAAAATTTTTTTTTATAATCCAACAAAATTGAAGTTATTTTCATCTAAATTTAGTCAAATATAGATCCTACAACCAAAATACTCATCAAAATCCAAAAAAATCGAAGTTGATTTCAAATGAATTTATTAAAATTTGACAAAAATCTTGTCTACATCCAAGAAAATTGAAGTTATTTTCATCTAAATTTACTCAAATATAGATCCTACAACCAAAATAGTCATCAAGATCCAAAAAATCGAAGTTGATTTCAAATGATTTTATTAAAATTTGACCAAAATCTTGTCAAAATCCAAAAAATTGAATTTATTTTCATCTAAATTTAGTCAAATATACATCCTACAACCAAAATACTCATCAAAATCCAAAAAAATCGAAGTTGATTTCAAATAAATTTATTAAAATTTGACACTTCCAACTAAAATTTTTTTCATAATCCAACAAATTTGAAGTTATTTTCATCTAAATTTACTCAAATATAGATCCTACAACCAAAATACTCAACAAAATAAAAAAAAAATCGAAGTTGATTTCAAATGAATTTATTAAAATTTGACCAAAATCTTGTCAAAATCCAAGAAAATTGAAGTTATTTTCATCTAAATTTAGTCAAATATAGATCCTACAACCAAAATACTCGACAAAATCCAAAAAAATCGAAGTTGATTTTATTTATTTATTTATTTATTTATTTATTTATTTATAAACGGACCGAAGCCCTCTTTACATAAATATTTAGACGTGAAGAAAAAGATCTTAACCTAATATTACAAAAGATAGACATGCCCAAAAAAGAATAAAACTCATGGTACATAAGATATGACATTATCCGATAATGATACGTAACTGTCTTTTAAAAGTGTGCACAGACCCATTGAAGAAATCAATACTGTTATACAGAGTACTAGAGTCAGCAATAATTCGATTTATTGGATTAATTAGTCCATATGTAGATCTGGATTTAAGTGGTTGAAATCCTGCTCTAGATCTCAATACGCGTTCAGGTGCATAGAAATTGATTTGCATAAGAAGAGAGGGACAATCAATATGGTTATTGATTAAATTAAAAATAAATAAATGGTCAGATATTTTTCTACGTGCAGCTAATGTTTATATGAATTTATTAAAATTTGACACTTCCAACTAAAATTTTTTCATAATCCAACGAAATTGAAGTTATTTTCATCTAAATTTACTCAAATATAGAACCTACAACAAAAATACTCAACAAAATCCAAAAAAATCGAAGTTGATTTCAAATAAATTTATTAAAATTTGACACTTCCAACTAATTTTTTTTTCATAATCCAACAAAATTGAATTTATTTTCATCTAAATTTAGTCAAATATAGATCCTACAATCAAAATACTCAACAAAATAAAAAAAAATCGAAGTTGATTTCAAATGATTTTATTAAAATTTGACCAAAATCTTGTCAAAATCCAAAAAATTGAATTTATTTTCATCTAAATTTAGTCAAATATACATCCTACAACCAAAATACTCATCAAAATCCAAAAAAATCGAAGTTGATTTCAAATAAATTTATTAAAATTTGACACTTCCAACTAAAATTTTTTTCATAATCCAACAAAATTGAAGTTATTTTCATCTAAATTTACTCAAATATAGATCCTACAACCAAAATACTCAACAAAATAAAAAAAAAATCGAAGTTGATTTCAAATAAATTTATTAAAATTTGACACTTCCAACTAAAATTTTTTTCATAATCCAACAAAATTGAATTTATTTTCATCTAAATTTACTCAAATATAGATCCTACAACCAAAATACGCAACAAAATCCAAAAAAATCGAAGTTGATTTCAAATGAATTTATTAAAATTTGACAAAAATCTTGTCTACATACAAGAAAATTGAAGTTATTTTCATCTAAATTTACTCAAATATAGATCCTACAACAAAATCCAAAAAAATCGAAGTTGATTTCAAATAAATTTATTAAAATTTGACACTTCCAACTAATTTTTTTTTCATAATCCAACAAAATTGAATTTATTTTCATCTAAATTTAGTCAAATATAGATCCTACAACCAAAATACTCAACAAAATAAAAAAAAATCGAAGTTGATTTCAAATGAATTTATTAAAATTTGACCAAAATCTTGTCAAAATCAAAGAAAATTGAAGTTATTTTCATCTAAATTTAGTCAAATATAGATCCTACAACCAAAATACTCGACAAAATCCAAAAAAATCGAAGTTGATTTTATATGAATTTATTAAAATTTGACACTTCCAACTAAAATTTTTTTCATAATCCAACAAAATTCAATTTATTTTCATCTAAATTTACTCAAATATAGATCCTACAACCAAAATACGCAACAAAATCCAAAAAAATCGAAGTTGATTTCAAATGAATTTATTAAAATTTGACAAAAATCTTGTCTACATACAAGAAAATTGAAGTTATTTTCATCTAAATTTACTCAAATATAGATCCTACAACAAAAATACTCAACAAAATCCAAAAAAATCGAAGTTGATTTCAAATAAATGTATTAAAATTTGACACTTCCAACTAATTTTTTTTTCATAATCCAACAAAATTGAATTTATTTTCATCTAAATTTAGTCAAATATAGATCCTACAACCAAAATACTCAACAAAATAAAAAAAAATCGAAGTTGATTTCAAATAAATTTATTAAAATTTGACACTTCCAACTAAAATTTTTTTCATAATCCAACAAAATTGAAGTTATTTTCATCTAAATTTACTCAAATATAGATCCTACAACCAAAATACGCAACAAAATCCAAAAAAATCGAAGTTGATTTCAAATGAATTTATTAAAATTTGACCAAAATCTTGTCAAAATCCAAAAAATTGAATTTATTTTCATCTAAATTTAGTCAAATATACATCCTACAACCAAAATACTCATCAAAATCCAAATAAATCGAAGTTGATTTCAAATGAATTTATTAAAATTTGACAAAAATCTTGTCTACATACAAGAAAATTGAAGTTATTTTCATCTAAATTTACTCAAATATAGATCCTACAACAAAAATACTCAACAAAATCCAAAAAAATCGAAGTTGATTTCAAATAAATTTATTAAAATTTGACACTTCCAACTAATTTTTTTTTCATAATCCAACAAAATTGAATTTATTTTCATCTAAATTTAGTCAAATATAGATCCTACAACCAAAATACTCAACAAAATAAAAAAAATCGAAGTTGATTTCAAATAAATTTATTAAAATTTGACACTTCCAACTAAATTTTTTTTCATAATCCAACAAAATTGAAGTTATTTTCATCTAAATTTACTCAAATATAGATCCTACAACCAAAATACGCAACAAAATCCAAAAAAATCGAAGTTGATTTCAAATGAATTTATTAAAATTTGACCAAAATCTTGTCAAAATCCAAAAAATTGAAGTTATTTTCATCTAAATTTACTCAAATATAGATCCTACAACAAAAATACTCAACAAAATCCAAAAAAATCGAAGTTGATTTCAAATAAATTTATTAAAATTTGACACTTCCAACTAAATTTTTTTTCATAATCCAACAAAATTGAAGTTATTTTCATCTAAATTTACTCAAATATAGATCCTACAACCAAAATACTCATCAAAATCCAAAAAAATCGAAGTTGATTTCAAATGAATTTATTAAAATTTGACAAAAATCTTGTCTACATCCAAGAAAATTGAAGTTATTATCATCTAAATTTACCCAAATATAGATCCTACAACCAAAATAGTCATCAAAATCCCAAAAAATCGAAGTTGATTTCAAATGAATTTATTACAATTTGACAAAAATCTTGTCTACATCCAAGAAAATTGAAGTTATTTTCATCCAAATTTACTCAAATATAGATCCTACAACCAAAATAGTCATCAAAATCCAAAAAATCGAAGTTGATTTCAAATGATTTTATTAAAATTTGACCAAAATCTTGTCAAAATCCAAAAAATTGAATTTATTTTCATCTAAATTTAGTCAAATATACATCCTACAACCAAAATACTCATCAAAATCCAAAAAAATCGAAGTTGATTTCAAATAAATTTATTAAAATTTGACACTTCCAACTAAAATTTTTTTCATAATCCAACAAAATTGAAGTTATTTTCATCTAAATTTACTCAAATATAGATCCTACAACCAAAATACTCAACAAAATAAAAAAAAAATCGAAGTTGATTTCAAATAAATTTATTAAAATTTGACACTTCCAACTAAAATTTTTTCATAATCCAACAAAATTGAATTTATTTTCATCTAAATTTACTCAAATATAGATCCTACAACCAAAATACGCAACAAAATCCAAAAAAATCGAAGTTGATTTCAAATGAATTTATTAAAATTTGACAAAAATCTTGTCTACATACAAGAAAATTGAAGTTATTTTCATCTAAATTTACTCAAATATAGATCCTACAACAAAAATACTCAACAAAATCCAAAAAAATCGAAGTTGATTTCAAATAAATTTATTAAAATTTGACACTTCCAACTAAAATTTGTTTCATAATCCAACAAAATTGAATTTATTTTCATCTAAATTTAGTCAAATATAGATCCTACAACCAAAATACTCAACAAAATAAAAAAAAATCGAAGTTGATTTCAAATGAATTTATTAAAATTTGACCAAAATCTTGTCAAAATCAAAGAAAATTGAAGTTATTTTCATCTAAATTTAGTCAAATATAGATCCTACAACCAAAATACTCGACAAAATCCAAAAAAATCGAAGTTGATTTTATATGAATTTATTAAAATTTGACACTTCCAACTAAAATTTTTTTCATAATCCAACAAAATTGAATTTATTTTCATCTAAATTTACTCAAATATAGATCCTACAACCAAAATACTCAACAAAATAAAAAAAAATCGAAGTTGATTTCAAATGAATTTATTAAAATTTGACAAAAATCTTGTCTACATACAAGAAAATTGAAGTTATTTTCATCTAAATTTACTCAAATATAGATCCTACAACAAAAATACTCAACAAAATCCAAAAAAATCGAAGTTGATTTCAAATAAATGTATTAAAATTTGACACTTCCAACTAATTTTTTTTTCATAATCCAACGAAATTGAATTTATTTTCATCTAAATTTAGTCAAATATAGATCCTACAACCAAAATACTCAACAAAATAAAAAAAAATCGAAGTTGATTTCAAATAAATTTATTAAAATTTGACACTTCCAACTAAAATTTTTTTCATAATCCAACAAAATTGAAGTTATTTTCATCTAAATTTACTCAAATATAGATCCTACAACCAAAATACGCAACAAAATCCAAAAAAATCGAAGTTGATTTCAAATGAATTTATTAAAATTTGACCAAAATCTTGTCAAAATCCAAAAAATTGAATTTATTTTCATCTAAATTTAGTCAAATATACATCCTACAACCAAAATACTCATCAAAATCCAAATAAATCGAAGTTGATTTCAAATAAATTTATTAAAATTTGACACTTCCAACTAAAATTTTTTTCATAATCCAACAAATTTGAAGTTATTTTCATCTAAATTTACTCAAATATAGATCCTACAACCAAAATACTCAACAAAATAAAAAAAAAGTCGAAGTTGATTTCAAATGAATTTATTAAAATTTGACCAAAATCTTGTCAAAATCCAAGAAAATTGAAGTTATTTTCATCTAAATTTAGTCAAATATAGATCCTACAACCAAAATACTCGACAAAATCCAAAAAAATCGAAGTTGATTTTATATGAATTTATTAAAATTTGACACTTCCAACTAAAATTTTTTCATAATCCAACGAAATTGAAGTTATTTTCATCTAAATTTACTCAAATATAGATACTACAACAAAAATACTCGACAGAATCCAAAAAAATCGAAGTTGATTTCATATGAATTTATTAAAATTTGACACTTCCAACCAAAATTTTTTTTTATAATCCAACAAAATTGAAGTTATTTTCATCTAAATTTAGTCAAATATAGATCCTACAACCAAAATACTCATCAAAATCCAAAAAAATCGAAGTTGATTTCAAATGAATTTATTAAAATTTGACAAAAATCTTGTCTACATCCAAGAAAATTGAAGTTATTTTCATCTAAATTTACTCAAATATAGATCCTACAACCAAAAAGTCATCAAAATCCAAAAAATCGAAGTTGATTTCAAATGATTTTATTAAAATTTGACCAAAATCTTGTCAAAATCCAAAAAATTGAATTTATTTTCATCTAAATTTAGTCAAATATACATCCTACAACCAAAATACTCATCAAAATCCAAAAAAATCGAAGTTGATTTCAAATAAATTTATTAAAATTTGACAAAAATCTTGTCTACATACAAGAAAATTGAAGTTATTTTCATCTAAATTTACTCAAATATAGATCCTACAACAAAAATACTCAACAAAATCCAAAAAAATCGAAGTTGATTTCAAATAAATGTATTAAAATTTGACACTTCCAACTAATTTTTTTTTCATAATCCAACGAAATTGAATTTATTTTCATCTAAATTTAGTCAAATATAGATCCTACAACCAAAATACTCAACAAAATAAAAAAAAATCGAAGTTGATTTCAAATAAATTTATTAAAATTTGACACTTCCAACTAAAATTTTTTTCATAATCCAACAAAATTGAAGTTATTTTCATCTAAATTTACTCAAATATAGATCCTACAACCAAAATACGCAACAAAATCCAAAAAAATCGAAGTTGATTTCAAATGAATTTATTAAAATTTGACCAAAATCTTGTCAAAATCCAAAAAATTGAATTTATTTTCATCTAAATTTAGTCAAATATACATCCTACAACCAAAATACTCATCAAAATCCAAATAAATCGAAGTTGATTTCAAATAAATTTATTAAAATTTGACACTTCCAACTAAAATTTTTTTCATAATCCAACAAATTTGAAGTTATTTTCATCTAAATTTACTCAAATATAGATCCTACAACCAAAATAGTCATCAAAATCCCAAAAAATCGAAGTTGATTTCAAATGAATTTATTACAATTTGACAAAAATCTTGTCTACATCCAAGAAAATTGAAGTTATTTTCATCCAAATTTACTCAAATATAGATCCTACAACCAAAATAGTCATCAAAATCCAAAAAATCGAAGTTGATTTCAAATGATTTTATTAAAATTTGACCAAAATCTTGTCAAAATCCAAAAAATTGAATTTATTTTCATCTAAATTTAGTCAAATATACATCCTACAACCAAAATACTCATCAAAATCCAAAAAAATCGAAGTTGATTTCAAATAAATTTATTAAAATTTGACACTTCCAACTAAAATTTTTTTCATAATCCAACAAAATTGAAGTTATTTTCATCTAAATTTACTCAAATATAGATCCTACAACCAAAATACTCAACAAAATAAAAAAAAAATCGAAGTTGATTTCAAATAAATTTATTAAAATTTGACACTTCCAACTAAAATTTTTTTCATAATCCAACAAAATTGAATTTATTTTCATCTAAATTTACTCAAATATAGATCCTACAACCAAAATACGCAACAAAATCCAAAAAAATCGAAGTTGATTTCAAATGAATTTATTAAAATTTGACAAAAATCTTGTCTACATACAAGAAAATTGAAGTTATTTTCATCTAAATTTACTCAAATATAGATCCTACAACAAAAATACTCAACAAAATCCAAAAAAATCGAAGTTGATTTCAAATAAATTTATTAAAATTTGACACTTCCAACTAATTTTTTTTTCATAATCCAACAAAATTGAATTTATTTTCATCTAAATTTAGTCAAATATAGATCCTACAACCAAAATACTCAACAAAATAAAAAAAAATCGAAGTTGATTTCAAATGAATTTATTAAAATTTGACCAAAATCTTGTCAAAATCAAAGAAAATTGAAGTTATTTTCATCTAAATTTAGTCAAATATAGATCCTACAACCAAAATACTCATCAAAATCCAAATAAATCGAAGTTGATTTCAAATAAATTTATTAAAATTTGACACTTCCAACTAAAATTTTTTTCATAATCCAACAAAATTGAAGTTATTTTCATCTAAATTTACTCAAATATAGATCCTACAACCAAAATAGTCATCAAAATCCCAAAAAATCGAAGTTGATTTCAAATGAATTTATTACAATTTGACAAAAATCTTGTCTACATCCAAGAAAATTGAAGTTATTTTCATCCAAATTTACTCAAATATAGATCCTACAACCAAAATAGTCATCAAAATCCAAAAAATCGAAGTTGATTTCAAATGATTTTATTAAAATTTGACCAAAATCTTGTCAAAATCCAAAAAATTGAATTTATTTTCATCTAAATTTAGTCAAATATACATCCTACAACCAAAATACTCATCAAAATCCAAAAAAATCGAAGTTGATTTCAAATAAATTTATTAAAATTTGACACTTCCAACTAAAATTTTTTTCATAATCCAACAAAATTGAAGTTATTTTCATCTAAATTTACTCAAATATAGATCCTACAACCAAAATACTCAACAAAATAAAAAAAAAATCGAAGTTGATTTCAAATAAATTTATTAAAATTTGACACTTCCAACTAAAATTTTTTTCATAATCCAACAAAATTGAATTTATTTTCATCTAAATTTACTCAAATATAGATCCTACAACCAAAATACGCAACAAAATCCAAAAAAATCGAAGTTGATTTCAAATGAATTTATTAAAATTTGACAAAAATCTTGTCTACATACAAGAAAATTGAAGTTATTTTCATCTAAATTTACTCAAATATAGATCCTACAACAAAAATACTCAACAAAATCCAAAAAAAATCGAAGTTGATTTCAAATAAATTTATTAAAATTTGACACTTCCAACTAATTTTTTTTTCATAATCCAACAAAATTGAATTTATTTTCATCTAAATTTAGTCAAATATAGATCCTACAACCAAAATACTCAACAAAATAAAAAAAAATCGAAGTTGATTTCAAATGAATTTATTAAAATTTGACCAAAATCTTGTCAAAATCAAAGAAAATTGAAGTTATTTTCATCTAAATTTAGTCAAATATACATCCTACAACCAAAATACTCATCAAAATCCAAATAAATCGAAGTTGATTTCAAATAAATTTATTAAAATTTGACACTTCCAACTAAAATTTTTTTCATAATCCAACAAAATTGAAGTTATTTTCATCTAAATTTACTCAAATATAGATCCTACAACCAAAATACTCAACAAAATAAAAAAAAAATCGAAGTTGATTTCAAATAAATTTATTAAAATTTGACACTTCCAACTAAAATTTTTTTCATAATCCAACAAAATTGAATTTATTTTCATCTAAATTTACTCAAATATAGATCCTACAACCAAAATACGCAACAAAATCCAAAAAAATCGAAGTTGATTTCAAATGAATTTATTAAAATTTGACAAAAATCTTGTCTACATACAAGAAAATTGAAGTTATTTTCATCTAAATTTACTCAAATATAGATCCTACAACAAAAATACTCAACAAAATCCAAAAAAATCGAAGTTGATTTCAAATAAATTTATTAAAATTTGACACTTCCAACTAATTTTTTTTTCATAATCCAACAAAATTGAATTTATTTTCATCTAAATTTAGTCAAATATAGATCCTACAACCAAAATACTCAACAAAATAAAAAAAAATCGAAGTTGATTTCAAATGAATTTATTAAAATTTGACCAAAATCTTGTCAAAATCAAAGAAAATTGAAGTTATTTTCATCTAAATTTAGTCAAATATAGATCCTACAACCAAAATACTCGACAAAATCCAAAAAAATCGAAGTTGATTTTAAATGAATTTATTAAAATTTGACACTTCCAACTAAAATTTTTTTCATAATCCAACAAAATTGAAGTTATTTTCATCTAAATTTACTCAAATATAGATCCTACAACCAAAATACGCAACAAAATCCAAAAAAATCGAAGTTGATTTCAAATGAATTTATTAAAATTTGACCAAAATCTTGTAAAAATCCAAAAAATTGAATTTATTTTCATCTAAATTTAGTCAAATATACATCCTACAACCAAAATACTCATCAAAATCCAAATAAATCGAAGTTGATTTCAAATAAATTTATTAAAATTTGACACTTCCAACTAAAATTTTTTTCATAATCCAACAAATTTGAAGTTATTTTCATCTAAATTTACTCAAATATAGATCCTACAACCAAAATACTCAACAAAATAAAAAAAAAATCGAAGTTGATTTCAAATGAATTTATTAAAATTTGACCAAAATCTTGTCAAAATCCAAGAAAATTGAAGTTATTTTCATCTAAATTTAGTCAAATATAGATCCTACAACCAAAATACTCGACAAAATCCAAAAAAATCGAAGTTGATTTTATATGAATTTATTAAAATTTGACACTTCCAACTAAAATTTTTTCATAATCCAACGAAATTGAAGTTATTTTCATCTAAATTTACTCAAATATAGATACTACAACAAAAATACTCGACAAAATCCAAAAAAATCGAAGTTGATTTCATATGAATTTATTAAAATTTGACACTTCCAACCAAAATTTTTTTTTATAATCCAACAAAATTGAAGTTATTTTCATCTAAATTTAGTCAAATATAGATCCTACAACCAAAATACTCATCAAAATCCAAAAAAATCGAAGTTGATTTCAAATGAATTTATTAAAATTTGACAAAAATCTTGTCTACATCCAAGAAAATTGAAGTTATTTTCATCTAAATTTACTCAAATATAGATCCTACAACCAAAAAGTCATCAAAATCCAAAAAATCGAAGTTGATTTCAAATGATTTTATTAAAATTTGACCAAAATCTTGTCAAAATCCAAAAAATTGAATTTATTTTCATCTAAATTTAGTCAAATATACATCCTACAACCAAAATACTCATCAAAATCCAAAAATATCGAAGTTGATTTCAAATAAATTTATTAAAATTTGACACTTCCAACTAAAATTTTTTTCATAATCCAACAAATTTGAAGTTATTTTCATCTAAATTTACTCAAATATAGATCCTACAACCAAAATACTCAACAAAATAAAAAAAAAATCGAAGTTGATTTCAAATGAATTTATTAAATTTTGACCAAAATCTTGTCAAAATCCAAGAAAATTGAAGTTATTTTCATCTAAATTTAGTCAAATATAGATCCTACAACCAAAATACTCGACAAAATCCAAAAAAATCGAAGTTGATTTTATTTATATATTTATTTATTTATTTATTTATTTATAAACGGACCGAAGCCCCCTTTACATAAATATTTAGACGTGAAGAAAAAGATCTTAACCTAATATTACAAAAGATAGACATGCCCAAAAAAGAATAAAACTCATGGTACATAAGATATGACATTATCCGATAATGATACGTAACTGTCTTTTAAAAGTGTGCACAGACCCATTGAAGAAATCAATACTGTTATACAGAGTACTAGAGTCAGCAATAATTCGATTTATTGGATTAATTAGTCCATATGTAGATCTGGATTTAAGTGGTTGAAATCCTGCTCTAGATCTCAATACGCGTTCAGGTGCATAGAAATTGATTTGCATAAGAAGAGAGGGACAATCAATATGGTTATTGATTAAATTAAAAATAAATAAATGGTCAGATATTTTTCTACGTGCAGCTAATGTTTATATGAATTTATTAAAATTTGACACTTCCAACTAAAATTTTTTCATAATCCAACGAAATTGAAGTTATTTTCATCTAAATTTACTCAAATATAGAACCTACAACAAAAATACTCAACAAAATCCAAAAAAATCGAAGTTGATTTCAAATGAATTTATTAAAATTTGACAAAAATCTTGTCTACATACAAGAAAATTGAAGTTATTTTCATCTAAATTTACTCAAATATAGATCCTACAACAAAAATACTCAACAAAATAAAAAAAAATCGAAGTTGATTTCAAATGATTTTATAAAAATTTGACCAAAATCTTGTCAAAATCCAAAAAATTGAATTTATTTTCATCTAAATTTAGTCAAATATACATCCTACAACCAAAATACTCATCAAAATCCAAAAAAATCGAAGTTGATTTCAAATAAATTTATTAAAATTTGACACTTCCAACTAAAATTTTTTTCATAATCCAACAAAATTGAAGTTATTTTCATCTAAATTTACTCAAATATAGATCCTACAACCAAAATACTCAACAAAATAAAAAAAAAATCGAAGTTGATTTCAAATAAATTTATTAAAATTTGACACTTCCAACTAAAATTTTTTTCATAATCCAACAAAATTGAATTTATTTTCATCTAAATTTACTCAAATATAGATCCTACAACCAAAATACGCAACAAAATCCAAAAAAATCGAAGTTGATTTCAAATGAATTTATTAAAATTAGACAAAAATGTTGTCTACATACAAGAAAATTGAAGTTATTTTCATCTAAATTTACTCAAATATAGATCCTACAACAAAAATACTCAACAAAATCCAAAAAAATCGAAGTTGATTTCAAATAAATTTATTAAAATTTGACACTTCCAACTAATTTTTTTTTCATAATCCAACAAAATTGAATTTATTTTCATCTAAATTTAGTCAAATATAGATCCTACAACCAAAATACTCAACAAAATAAAAAAAAATCGAAGTTGATTTCAAATGAATTTATTAAAATTTGACCAAAATCTTGTCAAAATCAAAGAAAATTGAAGTTATTTTCATCTAAATTTAGTCAAATATAGATCCTACAACCAAAATACTCGACAAAATCCAAAAAAATCGAAGTTGATTTTATATGAATTTATTAAAATTTGACACTTCCAACTAAAATTTTTTTCATAATCCAACAAAATTGAATTTATTTTCATCTAAATTTACTCAAATATAGATCCTACAACCAAAATACGCAACAAAATCCAAAAAAATCGAAGTTGATTTCAAATGAATTTATTAAAATTTGACAAAAATCTTGTCTACATACAAGAAAATTGAAGTTATTTTCATCTAAATTTACTCAAATATAGATCCTACAACAAAAATACTCAACAAAATCCAAAAAAATCGAAGTTGATTTCAAATAAATGTATTAAAATTTGACACTTCCAACTAATTTTTTTTTCATAATCCAACAAAATTGAATTTATTTTCATCTAAATTTAGTCAAATATAGATCCTACAACCAAAATACTCAACAAAATAAAAAAAAATCGAAGTTGATTTCAAATAAATTTATTAAAATTTGACACTTCCAACTAAAATTTTTTTCATAATCCAACAAAATTGAAGTTATTTTCATCTAAATTTACTCAAATATAGATCCTACAACCAAAATACGCAACAAAATCCAAAAAAATCGAAGTTGATTTCAAATGAATTTATTAAAATTTGACCAAAATCTTGTCAAAATACAAAAAATTGAATTTATTTTCATCTAAATTTAGTCAAATATACATCCTACAACCAAAATACTCATCAAAATCCAAATAAATCGAAGTTGATTTCAAATAAATTTATTAAAATTTGACACTTCCAACTAAAATTTTTTTCATAATCCAACAAATTTGAAGTTATTTTCATCTAAATTTACTCAAATATAGATCCTACAACCAAAATACTCAACAAAATAAAAAAAAAATCGAAGTTGATTTCAAATGAATTTATTAAAATTTGACCAAAATCTTGTCAAAATCCAAGAAAATTGAAGTTATTTTCATCTAAATTTAGTCAAATATAGATCCTACAACCAAAATACTCGACAAAATCCAAAAAAATCGAAGTTGATTTTATTTATTTATTTATTTATTTATTTATTTATTTATTTATTTATAAACGGACCGAAGCCCTCTTTACATAAATATTTAGACGTGAAGAAAAAGATCTTAACCTAATATTACAAAAGATAGACATGCCCAAAAAAGAATAAAACTCATGGTACATAAGATATGACATTATCCGATAATGATACGTAACTGTCTTTTAAAAGTGTGCACAGACCCATTGAAGAAATCAATACTGTTATACAGAGTACTAGAGTCAGCAATAATTCGATTTATTGGATTAATTAGTCCATATGTAGATCTGGATTTAAGTGGTTGAAATCCTGCTCTAGATCTCAATACGCGTTCAGGTGCATAGAAATTGATTTGCATAAGAAGAGAGGGACAATCAATATGGTTATTGATTAAATTAAAAATAAATAAATGGTCAGATATTTTTCTACGTGCAGCTAATGTTTATATGAATTTATTAAAATTTGACACTTCCAACTAAAATTTTTTCATAATCCAACGAAATTGAAGTTATTTTCATCTAAATTTACTCAAATATAGAACCTACAACAAAAATACTCAACAAAATCCAAAAAAATCGAAGTTGATTTCAAATGAATTTATTAAAATTTGACAAAAATCTTGTCTACATCCAAGAAAATTGAAGTTATTTTCATCTAAATTTACTCAAATATAGATCCTACAACCAAAATAGTCATCAAAATCCCAAAAAATCGAAGTTGATTTCAAATGAATTTATTACAATTTGACAAAAATCTTGTCTACATCCAAGAAAATTGAAGTTATTTTCTTCCAAATTTACTCAAATATAGATCCTACAACCAAAATAGTCATCAAAATCCAAAAAATCGAAGTTGATTTCAAATGATTTTATTAAAATTTGACCAAAATCTTGTCAAAATCCAAAAAATTGAATTTATTTTCATCTAAATTTAGTCAAATATACACCCTACAACCAAAATACTCATCAAAATCCAAAAAAAATCGATGTTGATTTCAAATAAATTTATTAAAATTTGACACTTCCAACTAAAATTTTTTTCATAATCCAACAAAATTGAAGTTATTTTCATCTAAATTTACTCAAATATAGATCCTACAACCAAAATACTCAACAAAATAAAAAAAAAATCGAAGTTGATTTCAAATAAATTTATTAAAATTTGACACTTCCAACTAAAATTTTTTTCATAATCCAACAAAATTGAATTTATTTTCATCTAAATTTACTCAAATATAGATCCTACAACCAAAATACGCAACAAAATCCAAAAAAATCGAAGTTGATTTCAAATGAATTTATTAAAATTTGACAAAAATCTTGTCTACATACAAGAAAATTGAAGTTATTTTCATCTAAATTTACTCAAATATAGATCCTACAACAAAAATACTCAACAAAATCCAAAAAAATCGAAGTTGATTTCAAATAAATTTATTAAAATTTGACACTTCCAACTAATTTTTTTTTCATAATCCAACAAAATTGAATTTATTTTCATCTAAATTTAGTCAAATATAGATCCTACAACCAAAATACTCAACAAAATAAAAAAAAATCGAAGTTGATTTCAAATGAATTTATTAAAATTTGACCAAAATCTTGTCAAAATCAAAGAAAATTGAAGTTATTTTCATCTAAATTTAGTCAAATATAGATCCTACAACCAAAATACTCGACAAAATCCAAAAAAATCCAAGTTGATTTTATATGAATTTATTAAAATTTGACACTTCCAACTAAAATTTTTTTCATAATCCAACAAAATTGAATTTATTTTCATCTAAATTTACTCAAATATAGATCCTACAACCAAAATACGCAACAAAATCCAAAAAAATCGAAGTTGATTTCAAATGAATTTATTAAAATTTGACAAAAATCTTGTCTACATACAAGAAAATTGAAGTTATTTTCATCTAAATTTACTCAAATATAGATCCTACAACCAAAATACTCAACAAAATAAAAAAAAAATCGAAGTTGATTTCAAATAAATTTATTAAAATTAGACACTTCCAACTAAAATTTTTTTCATAATCCAACAAAATTGAATTTATTTTCATCTAAATTTACTCAAATATAGATCCTACAACCAAAATACGCAACAAAATCCAAAAAAATCGAAGTTGATTTCAAATGAATTTATTAAAATTTGACAAAAATCTTGTCTACATACAAGAAAATTGAAGTTATTTTCATCTAAATTTACTCAAATATAGATCCTACAACCAAAATACTCAACAAAATAAAAAAAAATCGAAGTTGATTTCAAATAAATTTATTAAAATTTGACACTTCCAACTAAAATTTTTTTCATAATCCAACAAAATTGAATTTATTTTCATCTAAATTTACTCAAATATAGATCCTACAACCAAAATAGTCATCAAAATCCAAAAAATCGAAGTTGATTTCAAATGATTTTATTAAAATTTGACCAAAATCTTGTCAAAATCCAAAAAATTGAATTTATTTTCATCTAAATTTAGTCAAATATACATCCTACAACCAAAATACTCATCAAAATCCAAAACAATCGAAGTTGATTTCAAATAAATTTATTAAAATTTGACACTTCCAACTAAAATTTTAATCATAATCCAACAAATTTGAAGTTATTTTCATCTAAATTTACTCAAATATAGATCCTACAACCAAAATACTCAACAAAATAAAAAAAAAATCGAAGTTGATTTCAAATGAATTTATTAAAATTTGACCAAAATCCTGTCAAAATCCAAGAAAATTGAAGTTATTTTCATCTAAATTTAGTCAAATATAGATCCTACAACCAAAATACTCGACAAAATCCAAAAAAATCGAAGTTGATTTCAAATGAATTTATTAAAATTTGACAAAAATCTTGTCTACATACAAGAAAATTGAAGTTATTTTCATCTAAATTTACTCAAATATAGATCCTACAACCAAAATACTCAACAAAATAAAAAAAAATCGAAGTTGATTTCAAATAAATTTATTAAAATTTGACACTTCCAACTAAAATTTTTTTCATAATCCAACAAAATTGAATTTATTTTCATCTAAATTTACTCAAATATAGATCCTACAACCAAAATAGTCATCAAAATCCAAAAAATCGAAGTTGATTTCAAATGATTTTATTAAAATTTGACCAAAATCATGTCAAAATCCAAAAAATTGAATTTATTTTCATCTAAATTTAGTCAAATATACATCCTACAACCAAAATACTCATCAAAATCCAAAACAATCGAAGTTGATTTCAAATAAATTTATTAAAATTTGACACTTCCAACTAAAATTTTAATCATAATCCAACAAATTTGAAGTTATTTTCATCTAAATTTACTCAAATATAGATCCTACAACCAAAATACTCAACAAAATAAAAAAAAAATCGAAGTTGATTTCAAATGAATTTATTAAAATTTGACCAAAATCCTGTCAAAATCCAAGAAAATTGAAGTTATTTTCATCTAAATTTAGTCAAATATAGATCCTACAACCAAAATACTCGACAAACTCCAAAAAAATCGAAGTTGATTTTATTTATTTATTTATTTATTTATTTATTTATTTATAAACGGACCGAAGCCCTCTTTACATAAATATTTAGACGTGATGAAAAAGATCTTAACCTAATATTACAAAAGATAGACATGCCCAAAAAAGAATAAAACTCATGGTACATAAGATATGACATTATCCGATAATGATACGTAACTGTCTTTTAAAAGTGTGCACAGACCCATTGAAGAAATCAATACTGTTATACAGAGTACTAGAGTCAGCAATAATTCGATTTATTGGATTAATTAGTCCATATGTAGATCTGGATTTAAGTGGTTGAAATCCTGCTCTAGATCTCAATACGCGTTCAGGTGCATAGAAATTGATTTGCATAAGAAGAGAGGGACAATCAATATGGTTATTGATTAAATTAAAAATAAATAAATGGTCAGATATTTTTCTACGTGCAGCTAATGTTTATATGAATTTATTAAAATTTGACACTTCCAACTAAAATTTTTTCATAATCCAACGAAATTGAAGTTATTTTCATCTAAATTTACTCAAATATAGAACCTACAACAAAAATACTCAACAAAATCTAAAAAAATCGAAGTTGATTTCAAATGAATTTATTAAAATTTGACAAAAATCTTGTCTACATCCAAGAAAATTGAAGTTATTTTCATCCAAATTTACTCAAATATAGATCCTACAACCAAAATAGTCATCAAAATCCAAAAAATCGAAGTTGATTTCAAATGATTTTATTAAAATTTGACCAAAATCTTGTCAAAATCCAAAAAATTGAATTTATTTTCATCTAAATTTAGTCAAATATACATCCTACAACCAAAATACTCATCAAAATCCAAAAAAAATCGATGTTGATTTCAAATAACTTTATTAAAATTTGACACTTGCAACTAAAATTTTTTTCATAATCCAACAAAATTGAAGTTATTTTCATCTAAATTTACTCAAATATAGATCCTACAACCAAAATACTCAACAAAATAAAAAAAAAATCGAAGTTGATTTCAAATAAATTTATTAAAATTTGACACTTCCAACTAAAATTTTTTTCATAATCCAACAAAATTGAATTTATTTTCATCTAAATTTACTCAAATATAGATCCTACAACCAAAATACGCAACAAAATCCAAAAAAATCGAAGTTGATTTCAAATGAATTTATTAAAATTTGACAAAAATCTTGTCTACATACAAGAAAATTGAAGTTATTTTCATCTAAATTTACTCAAATATAGATCCTACAACAAAAATACTCAACAAAATCCAAAAAAATCGAAGTTGATTTCAAATAAATTTATTAAAATTTGACACTTCCAACTAATTTTTTTTTCATAATCCAACAAAATTGAATTTATTTTCATCTAAATTTAGTCAAATATAGATCCTACAACCAAAATACTCAACAAAATAAAAAAAAATCGAAGTTGATTTCAAATGAATTTATTAAAATTTGACCAAAATCTTGTCAAAATCAAAGAAAATTGAAGTTATTTTCATCTAAATTTAGTCAAATATAGATCCTACAACCAAAATACTCGACAAAATCCAAAAAAATCCAAGTTGATTTTATATGAATTTATTAAAATTTGACACTTCCAACTAAAATTTTTTTCATAATCCAACAAAATTGAATTTATTTTCATCTAAATTTACTCAAATATAGATCCTACAACCAAAATACGCAACAAAATCCAAAAAAATCGAAGTTGATTTCAAATGAATTTATTAAAATTTGACAAAAATCTTGTCTACATACAAGAAAATTGAAGTTATTTTCATCTAAATTTACTCAAATATAGATCCTACAACCAAAATACTCAACAAAATAAAAAAAAAATCGAAGTTGATTTCAAATAAATTTATTAAAATTAGACACTTCCAACTAAAATTTTTTTCATAATCCAACAAAATTGAATTTATTTTCATCTAAATTTACTCAAATATAGATCCTACAACCAAAATACGCAACAAAATCCAAAAAAATCGAAGTTGATTTCAAATGAATTTATTAAAATTTGACAAAAATCTTGTCTACATACAAGAAAATTGAAGTTATTTTCATCTAAATTTACTCAAATATAGATCCTACAACCAAAATACTCAACAAAATAAAAAAAAATCGAAGTTGATTTCAAATAAATTTATTAAAATTTGACACTTCCAACTAAAATTTTTTTCATAATCCAACAAAATTGAATTTATTTTCATCTAAATTTACTCAAATATAGATCCTACAACCAAAATAGTCATCAAAATCCAAAAAATCGAAGTTGATTTCAAATGATTTTATTAAAATTTGACCAAAATCTTGTCAAAATCCAAAAAATTGAATTTATTTTCATCTAAATTTAGTCAAATATACATCCTACAACCAAAATACTCATCAAAATCCAAAACAATCGAAGTTGATTTCAAATAAATTTATTAAAATTTGACACTTCCAACTAAAATTTTAATCATAATCCAACAAATTTGAAGTTATTTTCATCTAAATTTACTCAAATATAGATCCTACAACCAAAATACTCAACAAAATAAAAAAAAAATCGAAGTTGATTTCAAATGAATTTATTAAAATTTGACCAAAATCCTGTCAAAATCCAAGAAAATTGAAGTTATTTTCATCTAAATTTAGTCAAATATAGATCCTACAACCAAAATACTCGACAAAATCCAAAAAAATCGAAGTTGATTTCAAATGAATTTATTAAAATTTGACAAAAATCTTGTCTACATACAAGAAAATTGAAGTTATTTTCATCTAAATTTACTCAAATATAGATCCTACAACCAAAATACTCAACAAAATAAAAAAAAATCGAAGTTGATTTCAAATAAATTTATTAAAATTTGACACTTCCAACTAAAATTTTTTTCATAATCCAACAAAATTGAATTTATTTTCATCTAAATTTACTCAAATATAGATCCTACAACCAAAATAGTCATCAAAATCCAAAAAATCGAAGTTGATTTCAAATGATTTTATTAAAATTTGACCAAAATCATGTCAAAATCCAAAAAATTGAATTTATTTTCATCTAAATTTAGTCAAATATACATCCTACAACCAAAATACTCATCAAAATCCAAAACAATCGAAGTTGATTTCAAATAAATTTATTAAAATTTGACACTTCCAACTAAAATTTTAATCATAATCCAACAAATTTGAAGTTATTTTCATCTAAATTTACTCAAATATAGATCCTACAACCAAAATACTCAACAAAATAAAAAAAAAATCGAAGTTGATTTCATATGAATTTATTAAAATTTGACCAAAATCCTGTCAAAATCCAAGAAAATTGAAGTTATTTTCATCTAAATTTAGTCAAATATAGATCCTACAACCAAAATACTCGACAAACTCCAAAAAAATCGAAGTTGATTTTATTTATTTATTTATTTATTTATTTATTTATTTATAAACGGACCGAAGCCCTCTTTACATAAATATTTAGACGTGATGAAAAAGATCTTAACCTAATATTACAAAAGATAGACATGCCCAAAAAAGAATAAAACTCATGGTACATAAGATATGACATTATCCGATAATGATACGTAACTGTCTTTTAAAAGTGTGCACAGACCCATTGAAGAAATCAATACTGTTATACAGAGTACTAGAGTCAGCAATAATTCGATTTATTGGATTAATTAGTCCATATGTAGATCTGGATTTAAGTGGTTGAAATCCTGCTCTAGATCTCAATACGCGTTCAGGTGCATAGAAATTGATTTGCATAAGAAGAGAGGGACAATCAATATGGTTATTGATTAAATTAAAAATAAATAAATGGTCAGATATTTTTCTACGTGCAGCTAATGTTTATATGAATTTATTAAAATTTGACACTTCCAACTAAAATTTTTTCATAATCCAACGAAATTGAAGTTATTTTCATCTAAATTTACTCAAATATAGAACCTACAACAAAAATACTCAACAAAATCTAAAAAAATCGAAGTTGATTTCAAATGAATTTATTAAAATTTGACAAAAATCTTGTCTACATCCAAGAAAATTGAAGTTATTTTCATCCAAATTTACTCAAATATAGATCCTACAACCAAAATAGTCATCAAAATCCAAAAAATCGAAGTTGATTTCAAATGATTTTATTAAAATTTGACCAAAATCTTGTCAAAATCCAAAAAATTGAATTTATTTTCATCTAAATTTAGTCAAATATACATCCTACAACCAAAATACTCATCAAAATCCAAAAAAAATCGATGTTGATTTCAAATAACTTTATTAAAATTTGACACTTGCAACTAAAATTTTTTTCATAATCCAACAAAATTGAAGTTATTTTCATCTAAATTTACTCAAATATAGATCCTACAACCAAAATACTCAACAAAATAAAAAAAAAATCGAAGTTGATTTCAAATAAATTTATTAAAATTTGACACTTCCAACTAAAATTTTTTTCATAATCCAACAAAATTGAATTTATTTTCATCTAAATTTACTCAAATATAGATCCTACAACCAAAATACGCAACAAAATCCAAAAAAATCGAAGTTGATTTCAAATGAATTTATTAAAATTTGACAAAAATCTTGTCTACATACAAGAAAATTGAAGTTATTTTCATCTAAATTTACTCAAATATAGATCCTACAACAAAAATACTCAACAAAATCCAAAAAAATCGAAGTTGATTTCAAATAAATTTATTAAAATTTGACACTTCCAACTAATTTTTTTTTCATAATCCAACAAAATTGAATTTATTTTCATCTAAATTTAGTCAAATATAGATCCTACAACCAAAATACTCAACAAAATAAAAAAAAATCGAAGTTGATTTCAAATGAATTTATTAAAATTTGACCAAAATCTTGTCAAAATCAAAGAAAATTGAAGTTATTTTCATCTAAATTTAGTCAAATATAGATCCTACAACCAAAATACTCGGCAAAATCCAAAAAAATCGAAGTTGATTTTATATGAATTTATTAAAATTTGACACTTCCAACTAAAATTTTTTTCATAATCCAACAAAATTGAATTTATTTTCATCTAAATTTACTCAAATATAGATCCTACAACCAAAATACGCAACAAAATCCAAAAAAATCGAAGTTGATTTCAAATGAATTTATTAAAATTTGACAAAAATCTTGTCTACATACAAGAAAATTGAAGTTATTTTCATCTAAATTTACTCAAATATAGATCCTACAACCAAAATACTCAACAAAATAAAAAAAAAATCGAAGTTGATTTCAAATAAATTTATTAAAATTTGACACTTCCAACTAAAATTTTTTTCATAATCCAACAAAATTGAATTTATTTTCATCTAAATTTACTCAAATATAGATCCTACAACCAAAATACGCAACAAAATCCTAAAAAATCGAAGTTGATTTCAAATGAATTTATTAAAATTTGACAAAAATCTTGTCTACATACAAGAAAATTGAAGTTATTTTCATCTAAATTTACTCAAATATAGATCCTACAACCAAAATACTCAACAAAATAAAAAAAAATCGAAGTTGATTTCAAATAAATTTATTAAAATTTGACACTTCCAACTAAAATTTTTTTCATAATCCAACAAAATTGAAGTTATTTTCATCTAAATTTACTCAAATATAGATCCTACAACCAAAATAGTCATCAAAATCCAAAAAATCGAAGTTGATTTCAAATGATTTTATTAAAATTTGACCAAAATCTTGTCAAAATCCAAAAAATTGAATTTATTTTCATCTAAATTTAGTCAAATATACATCCTACAACCAAAATACTCGACAAAATCCAAAAAAATCGAAGTTGATTTTATATGAATTTATTAAGATTTGACACTTCCAACTAAAATTTTTTCATAATCCAACGAAATTGAAGTTATTTTCATCTAAATTTACTCAAATATAGATCCTACAACAAAAATACTCGACAAAATCCAAAAAAATCGAAGTTGATTTCATATGAATTTATTAAAATTTGACACTTCCAACCAAAATTTTTTTTATAATCCAACAAAATTGAAGTTATTTTCATCTAAATTTAGTCAAATATAGATCCTACAACCAAAATACTCATCAAAATCCAAAAAAATCGAAGTTGATTTCAAATGAATTTATTAAAATTTGACAAAAATCTTGTCTACATCCAAGAAAATTGAAGTTATTTTCATCTAAATTTACTCAAATATAGATCCTACCACCAAAATACTCATCAAAATCCAAAAAAATCGAAGTTGATTTCAAATGAATTTATTAAAATTTGACAAAAATCTTGTCTACATCCAAGAAAATTGAAGTTATTTTCATCTAAATTTACTCAAATATAGATCCTACAACCAAAATAGTCATCAAAATCCAAAAAATCGAAGTTGATTTCAAATGATTTTATTAAAATTTGACCAAAATCTTGTCAAAATCCAAAAAATTGAATTTATTTTCATCTAAATTTAGTCAAATATACATCCTACAACCAAAATACTCATCAAAATCCAAAACAATCGAAGTTGATTTCAAATAAATTTATTAAAATTTGACACTTCCAACTAAAATTTTAATCATAATCCAACAAATTTGAAGTTATTTTCATCTAAATTTACTCAAATATAGATCCTACAACCAAAATACTCAACAAAATAAAAAAAAATCGAAGTTGATTTCAAATGAATTTATTAAAATTTGACCAAAATCCTGTCAAAATCCAAGAAAATTGAAGTTATTTTCATCTAAATTTAGTCAAATATAGATCCTACAACCAAAATACTCGACAAACTCCAAAAAAATCGAAGTTGATTTTATTTATTTATTTATTTATTTATTTATTTATTTATAAACGGACCGAAGCCCTCTTTACATAAATATTTAGACGTGATGAAAAAGATCTTAACCTAATATTACAAAAGATAGACATGCCCAAAAAAGAATAAAACTCATGGTACATAAGATATGACATTATCCGATAATGATACGTAACTGTCTTTTAAAAGTGTGCACAGACCCATTGAAGAAATCAATACTGTTATACAGAGTACTAGAGTCAGCAATAATTCGATTTATTGGATTAATTAGTCCATATGTAGATCTGGATTTAAGTGGTTGAAATCCTGCTCTAGATCTCAATACGCGTTCAGGTGCATAGAAATTGATTTGCATAAGAAGAGAGGGACAATCAATATGGTTATTGATTAAATTAAAAATAAATAAATGGTCAGATATTTTTCTACGTGCAGCTAATGTTTATATGAATTTATTAAAATTTGACACTTCCAACTAAAATTTTTTCATAATCCAACGAAATTGAAGTTATTTTCATCTAAATTTACTCAAATATAGAACCTACAACAAAAATACTCAACAAAATCTAAAAAAATCGAAGTTGATTTCAAATGAATTTATTAAAATTTGACAAAAATCTTGTCTACATCCAAGAAAATTGAAGTTATTTTCATCCAAATTTACTCAAATATAGATCCTACAACCAAAATAGTCATCAAAATCCAAAAAATCGAAGTTGATTTCAAATGATTTTATTAAAATTTGACCAAAATCTTGTCAAAATCCAAAAAATTGAATTTATTTTCATCTAAATTTAGTCAAATATACATTCTACAACCAAAATACTCATCAAAATCCAAAAAAAATCGATGTTGATTTCAAATAAATTTATTAAAATTTGACACTTCCAACTAAAATTTTTTTCATAATCCAACAAAATTGAAGTTATTTTCATCTAAATTTACTCAAATATAGATCCTACAACCAAAATACTCAACAAAATAAAAAAAAAATCGAAGTTGATTTCAAATAAATTTATTAAAATTTGACACTTCCAACTAAAATTTTTTTCATAATCCAACAAAATTGAATTTATTTTCATCTAAATTTACTCAAATATAGATCCTACAACCAAAATACGCAACAAAATCCAAAAAAATCGAAGTTGATTTCAAATGAATTTATTAAAATTTGACAAAAATCTTGTCTACATACAAGAAAATTGAAGTTATTTTCATCTAAATTTACTCAAATATAGATCCTACAACAAAAATACTCAACAAAATCCAAAAAAATCGAAGTTGATTTCAAATAAATTTATTAAAATTTGACACTCCCAACTAATTTTTTTTTCATAATCCAACAAAATTGAATTTATTTTCATCTAAATTTAGTCAAATATAGATCCTACAACCAAAATACTCAACAAAATAAAAAAAAATCGAAGTTGATTTCAAATGAATTTATTAAAATTTGACCAAAATCTTGTCAAAATCAAAGAAAATTGAAGTTATTTTCATCTAAATTTAGTCAAATATAGATCCTACAACCAAAATACTCGACAAAATCCAAAAAAATCGAAGTTGATTTTATATGAATTTATTAAAATTTGACACTTCCAACTAAAATTTTTTTCATAATCCAACAAAATTGAAGTTATTTTCATCTAAATTTACTCAAATATAGATCCTACAACCAAAATACGCAACAAAATCCAAAAAAATCTAAGTTGATTTCAAATGAATTTATTAAAATTTGACCAAAATCTTGTCAAAATCCAAAAAATTGAAGTTATTTTCATCTAAATTTACTCAAATATAGATCCTACAACAAAAATACTCAACAAAATCCAAAAAAATCGAAGTTGATTTCAAATAAATTTATTAAAATTTTACAAAAATCTTGTCTACATCCAAGAAAATTGAAGTTATTTTCATCTAAATTTACTCAAATATAGATCCTACAACCAAAATAGTCATCAAAATCCAAAAAATCGAAGTTGATTTCAAATGATTTTATTAAAATTTGACCAAAATCTTGTCAAAATCCAAAAAATTGAATTTATTTTCATCTAAATTTAGTCAAATATACATCCTACAACCAAAATACTCGACAAAATCCAAAAAAATCGAAGTTGATTTTATATGAATTTATTAAAATTTGACACTTCCAACTAAAATTTTTTCATAATCCAACGAAATTGAAGTTATTTTCATCTAAATTTACTCAAATATAGAACCTACAACAAAAATACTCAACAAAATCTAAAAAAATCGAAGTTGATTTCAAATGAATTTATTAAAATTTGACAAAAATCTTGTCTACATACAAGAAAATTGAAGTTATTTTCATCTAAATTTACTCAAATATAGATCCTACCACCAAAATACTCATCAAAATCCAAAAAAATCGAAGTTGATTTCAAATGAATTTATTAAAATTTGACAAAAATCTTGTCTACATCCAAGAAAATTGAAGTTATTTTCATCTAAATTTACTCAAATATAGATCCTACAACCAAAATACTCAACAAAATAAAAAAAAATCGAAGTTGATTTCAAATAAATTTATTAAAATTTGACACTTCCAACTAAAATTTTTTTCATAATCCAACAAAATTGAAGTTATTTTCATCTAAATTTACTCAAATATAGATCCTACAACCAAAATACGCAACAAAATCCAAAAAAATCGAAGTTGATTTCAAATGAATTTATTAAAATTTGACCAAAATCTTGTCAAAATCCAAAAAATTGAATTTATTTTCATCTAAATTTAGTCAAATATACATCCTACAACCAAAATACTCATCAAAATCCAAATAAATCGAAGTTGATTTCAAATAAATTTATTAAAATTTGACACTTCCAACTAAAATTTTTTTCATAATCCAACAAATTTGAAGTTATTTTCATCTAAATTTACTCAAATATAGATCCTACAACCAAAATACTCAACAAAATAAAAAAAAAATCGAAGTTGATTTCAAATGAATTTATTAAAATTTGACCAAAATCTTGTCAAAATCCAAGAAAATTGAAGTTATTTTCATCTAAATTTAGTCAAATATAGATCCTACAACCAAAATACTCGACAAAATCCAAAAAAATCGAAGTTGATTTTATATGAATTTATTAAAATTTGACACTTCCAACTAAAATTTTTTCATAATCCAACGAAATTGAAGTTATTTTCATCTAAATTTACTCAAATATAGATACTACAACAAAAATACTCGACAAAATCCAAAAAAATCGAAGTTGATTTCATATGAATTTATTAAAATTTGACACTTCCAACCAAAATTTTTTTTATAATCCAACAAAATTGAAGTTATTTTCATCTAAATTTAGTCAAATATAGATCCTACAACCAAAATACTCATCAAAATCCAAAAAAATCGAAGTTGATTTCAAATGAATTTATTAAAATTTGACAAAAATCTTGTCTACATCCAAGAAAATTGAAGTTATTTTCATCTAAATTTACTCAAATATAGATCCTACAACCAAAATAGTCATCAAAATCCAAAAAATCGAAGTTGATTTCAAATGATTTTATTAAAATTTGACCAAAATCTTGTCAAAATCCAAAAAATTGAATTTATTTTCATCTAAATTTAGTCAAATATACATCCTACAACCAAAATACTCATCAAAATCCAAAAAAATCGAAGTTGATTTCAAATAAATTTATTAAAATTTGACACTTCCAACTAAAATTTTTTTCATAATCCAACAAATTTGAAGTTATTTTCATCTAAATTTACTCAAATATAGATCCTACAACCAAAATACTCAACAAAATAAAAAAAAAATCGAAGTTGATTTCAAATGAATTTATTAAAATTTGACCAAAATCTTGTCAAAATCCATGAAAATTGAAGTTATTTTCATCTAAATTTAGTCAAATATAGATCCTACAACCAAAATACTCGACAAAATCCAAAAAAATCGAAGTTGATTTTATTTATTTATTTATTTATTTATTTATTTATTTATTTATAAACGGACCGAAGCCCTCTTTACATAAATATTTAGACGTGAAGAAAAAGATCTTAACCTAATATTACAAAAGATAGACATGCCCAAAAAAGAATAAAACTCATGGTACATAAGATATGACATTATCCGATAATGATACGTAACTGTCTTTTAAAAGTGTGCACAGACCCATTGAAGAAATCAATACTGTTATACAGAGTACTAGAGTCAGCAATAATTCGATTTATTGGATTAATTAGTCCATATGTAGATCTGGATTTAAGTGGTTGAAATCCTGCTCTAGATCTCAATACGCGTTCAGGTGCATAGAAATTGATTTGCATAAGAAGAGAGGGACAATCAATATGGTTATTGATTAAATTAAAAATAAATAAATGGTCAGATATTTTTCTACGTGCAGCTAATGTTTATATGAATTTATTAAAATTTGACACTTCCAACTAAAATTTTTTCATAATCCAACGAAATTGAAGTTATTTTCATCTAAATTTACTCAAATATAGAACCTACATCAAAAATACTCAACAAAATCTAAAAAAACCGAAGTTGATTTCAAATGAATTTATTAAAATTTGACAAAAATCTTGTCTACATCCAAGAAAATTGAAGTTATTTTCATCCAAATTTACTCAAATATAGATCCTACAACCAAAATAGTCATCAAAATCCAAAAAATCGAAGTTGATTTCAAATGATTTTATTAAAATTTGACCAAAATCTTGTCAAAATCCAAAAAATTGAATTTATTTTCATCTAAATTTAGTCAAATATACATCCTACAACCAAAATACTCATCAAAATCCAAAAAAAATCGATGTTGATTTCAAATAAATTTATTAAAATTTGACACTTCCAACTAAATTTTTTTTCATAATCCAACAAAATTGAAGTTATTTTCATCTAAATTTACTAAAATATAGATCCTACAACCAAAATACTCAACAAAATAAAAAAAAAATCGAAGTTGATTTCAAATAAATTTATTAAAATTTGACACTTCCAACTAAAATTTTTTTCATAATCCAACAAAATTGAATTTATTTTCATCTAAATTTACTCAAATATAGATCCTACAACCAAAATACGCAACAAAATCCAAAAAAATCGAAGTTGATTTCAAATGAATTTATTAAAATTTGACAAAAATCTTGTCTACATACAAGAAAATTGAAGTTATTTTCATCTAAATTTACTCAAATATAGATCCTACAACAAAAATACTCAACAAAATCCAAAAAAATCGAAGTTGATTTCAAATAAATTTATTAAAATTTGACACTTCCAACTAATTTTTTTTTCATAATCCAACAAAATTGAATTTATTTTCATCTAAATTTAGTCAAATATAGATCCTACAACCAAAATACTCAACAAAATAAAAAAAAATCGAAGTTGATTTCAAATGAATTTATTAAAATTTGACCAAAATCTTATCAAAATCAAAGAAAATTGAAGTTATTTTCATCTAAATTTAGTCAAATATAGATCCTACAACCAAAATACTCGACAAAATCCAAAAAAATCGAAGTTGATTTTATATGAATTTATTAAAATTTGACACTTCCAACTAAAATTTTTTCATAATCCAACGAAATTGAAGTTATTTTCATCTAAATTTACTCAAATATAGATCCTACAACAAAAATACTCGACAAAATCCAAAAAAATCGAAGTTGATTTCATATGAATTTATTAAAATTTGACACTTCCAACCAAAATTTTTTTTATAATCCAACAAAATTGAAGTTATTTTCATCTAAATTTAGTCAAATATAGATCCTACAACCAAAATACTCATCAAAATCCAAAAAAATCGAAGTTGATTTCAAATGAATTTATTAAAATTTGACCAAAATCCTGTCAAAATCCAAGAAAATTGAAGTTATTTTCATCTAAATTTAGTCAAATATAGATCCTACAACCAAAATACTCGACAAAATCCAAAAAAATCGAAGTTGATTTTATTTATTTATTTATTTATTTATTTATTTATTTATAAACGGACCGAAGCCCTCTTTACATAAATATTTAGACGTGAAGAAAAAGATCTTAACCTAATATTACAAAAGATAGACATGCCCAAAAAAGAATAAAACTCATGGTACATAAGATATGACATTATCCGATAATGATACGTAACTGTCTTTTAAAAGTGTGCACAGACCCATTGAAGAAATCAATACTGTTATACAGAGTACTAGAGTCAGCAATAATTCGATTTATTGGATTAATTAGTCCATATGTAGATCTGGATTTAAGTGGTTGAAATCCTGCTCTAGATCTCAATACGCGTTCAGGTGCATAGAAATTGATTTGCATAAGAAGAGAGGGACAATCAATATGGTTATTGATTAAATTAAAAATAAATAAATGGTCAGATATTTTTCTACGTGCAGCTAATGTTTATATGAATTTATTAAAATTTGACACTTCCAACTAAAATTTTTTCATAATCCAACGAAATTGAAGTTATTTTCATCTAAATTTACTCAAATATAGAACCTACAACAAAAATACTCAACAAAATCTAAAAAAATCGAAGTTGATTTCAAATGAATTTATTAAAATTTGACAAAAATCTTGTCTACATACAAGAAAATTGAAGTTATTTTCATCTAAATTTACTCAAATATAGATCCTACAACCAAAATAGTCATCAAAATCCAAAAAATCGAAGTTGATTTCAAATGATTTTATTAAAATTTGACCAAAATCTTTTCAAAATCCAAAAAATTGAATTTATTTTCATCTAAATTTAGTCAAATATACATCCTACAACCAAAATACTCATCAAAATCCAAAAAAATCGAAGTTGATTTCAAATAAATTTATTAAAATTTGACACTTCCAACTAAAATTTTAATCATAATCCAACAAATTTGAAGTTATTTTCATCTAAATTTACTCAAATATAGATCCTACAACCAAAATACTCAACAAAATAAAAAAAAAATCGAAGTTGATTTCAAATGAATTTATTAAAATTTGACCAAAATCTTGTCAAAATCCAAGAAAATTGAAGTTATTTTCATCTAAATTTAGTCAAATATAGATCCTACAACCAAAATACTCGACAAAATCCAAAAAAATCGAAGTTGATTTTATTTATTTATTTATTTATTTATTTATTTATTTATAAACGGACCGAAGCCCTCTTTACATAAATATTTAGACGTGAAGAAAAAGATCTTAACCTAATATTACAAAAGATAGACATGCCCAAAAAAGAATAAAACTCATGGTACATAAGATATGACATTATCCGATAATGATACGTAACTGTCTTTTAAAAGTGTGCACAGACCCATTGAAGAAATCAATACTGTTATACAGAGTACTAGAGTCAGCAATAATTCGATTTATTGGATTAATTAGTCCATATGTAGATCTGGATTTAAGTGGTTGAAATCCTGCTCTAGATCTCAATACGCGTTCAGGTGCATAGAAATTGATTTGCATAAGAAGAGAGGGACAATCAATATGGTTATTGATTAAATTAAAAATAAATAAATGGTCAGATATTTTTCTACGTGCAGCTAATGTTTATATGAATTTATTAAAATTTGACACTTCCAACTAAAATTTTTTCATAATCCAACGAAATTGAAGTTATTTTCATCTAAATTTACTCAAATATAGAACCTACAACAAAAATACTCAACAAAATCTAAAAAAACCGAAGTTGATTTCAAATGAATTTATTAAAATTTGACAAAAATCTTGTCTACATCCAAGAAAATTGAAGTTATTTTCATCCAAATTTACTCAAATATAGATCCTACAACCAAAATAGTCATCAAAATCCAAAAAATCGAAGTTGATTTCAAATGATTTTATTAAAATTTGACCAAAATCTTGTCAAAATCCAAAAAATTGAATTTATTTTCATCTAAATTTAGTCAAATATACATCCTACAACCAAAATACTCATCAAAATCCAAAAAAAATCGATGTTGATTTCAAATAAATTTATTAAAATTTGACACTTCCAACTAAATTTTTTTTCATAATCCAACAAAATTGAAGTTATTTTCATCTAAATTTACTAAAATATAGATCCTACAACCAAAATACTCAACAAAATAAAAAAAAAATCGAAGTTGATTTCAAATAAATTTATTAAAATTTGACACTTCCAACTAAAATTTTTTTCATAATCCAACAAAATTGAATTTATTTTCATCTAAATTTACTCAAATATAGATCCTACAACCAAAATACGCAACAAAATCCAAAAAAATCGAAGTTGATTTCAAATGAATTTATTAAAATTTGACAAAAATCTTGTCTACATACAAGAAAATTGAAGTTATTTTCATCTAAATTTACTCAAATATAGATCCTACAACAAAAATACTCAACAAAATCCAAAAAAATCGAAGTTGATTTCAAATAAATTTATTAAAATTTGACACTTCCAACTAATTTTTTTTTCATAATCCAACAAAATTGAATTTATTTTCATCTAAATTTAGTCAAATATAGATCCTACAACCAAAATACTCAACAAAATAAAAAAAAATCGAAGTTGATTTCAAATGATTTTATTAAAATTTGACCAAAATCTTGTCAAAATCCAAAAAATTGAATTTATTTTCATCTAAATTTAGTCAAATATACATCCTACAACCAAAATACTCGACAAAATCCAAAAAAATCGAAGTTGATTTTATATGAATTTATTAAAATTTGACACTTCCAACTAAAATTTTTTCATAATCCAACGAAATTGAAGTTATTTTCATCTAAATTTACTCAAATATAGATCCTACAACAAAAATACTCGACAAAATCCAAAAAAATCGAAGTTGATTTCATATGAATTTATTAAAATTTGACACTTCCAACCAAAATTTTTTTTATAATCCAACAAAATTGAAGTTATTTTCATCTAAATTTAGTCAAATATAGATCCTACAACCAAAATACTCATCAAAATCCAAAAAAATCGAAGTTGATTTCAAATGAATTTATTAAAATTTGACAAAAATCTTGTCTACATCCAAGAAAATTGAAGTTATTTTCATCTAAATTTACTCAAATATAGATCCTACCACCAAAATACTCATCAAAATCCAAAAAAATCGAAGTTGATTTCAAATGAATTTATTAAAATTTGACAAAAATCTTGTCTACATCCAAGAAAATTGAAGTTATTTTCATCTAAATTTACTCAAATATAGATCCTACAACCAAAATAGTCATCAAAATCCAAAAAATCGAAGTTGATTTCAAATGATTTTATTAAAATTTGACCAAAATCTTGTCAAAATCCAAAAAATTGAATTTATTTTCATCTAAATTTAGTCAAATATACATCCTACAACCAAAATACTCATCAAAATTCAAAACAATCGAAGTTGATTTCAAATAAATTTATTAAAATTTGACACTTCCAACTAAAATTTTAATCATAATCCAACAAATTTGAAGTTATTTTCATCTAAATTTACTCAAATATAGATCCTACAACCAAAATACTCAACAAAATAAAAAAAAAATCGAAGTTGATTTCAAATGAATTTATTAAAATTTGACCAAAATCCTGTCAAAATCCAAGAAAATTGAAGTTATTTTCATCTAAATTTAGTCAAATATAGATCCTACAACCAAAATACTCGACAAAATCCAAAAAAATCGAAGTTGATTTCAAATGAATTTATTAAAATTTGACAAAAATCTTGTCTACATACAAGAAAATTGAAGTTATTTTCATCTAAATTTACTCAAATATAGATCCTACAACCAAAATACTCAACAAAATAAAAAAAAATCGAAGTTGATTTCAAATAAATTTATTAAAATTTGACACTTCCAACTAAAATTTTTTCATAATCCAACGAAATTGAAGTTATTTTCATCTAAATTTACTCAAATATAGAACCTACAACAAAAATACTCAACAAAATCTAAAAAAACCGAAGTTGATTTCAAATGAATTTATTAAAATTTGACAAAAATCTTGTCTACATCCAAGAAAATTGAAGTTATTTTCATCCAAATTTACTCAAATATAGATCCTACAACCAAAATAGTCATCAAAATCCAAAAAATCGAAGTTGATTTCAAATGATTTTATTAAAATTTGACCAAAATCTTGTCAAAATCCAAAAAATTGAATTTATTTTCATCTAAATTTAGTCAAATATACATCCTACAACCAAAATACTCATCAAAATCCAAAAAAAATCGATGTTGATTTCAAATAAATTTATTAAAATTTGACACTTCCAACTAAATTTTTTTTCATAATCCAACAAAATTGAAGTTATTTTCATCTAAATTTACTAAAATATAGATCCTACAACCAAAATACTCAACAAAATAAAAAAAAAATCGAAGTTGATTTCAAATAAATTTATTAAAATTTGACACTTCCAACTAAAATTTTTTTCATAATCCAACAAAATTGAATTTATTTTCATCTAAATTTACTCAAATATAGAACCTACAACCAAAATACGCAACAAAATCCAAAAAAATCGAAGTTGATTTCAAATGAATTTATTAAAATTTGACAAAAATCTTGTCTACATACAAGAAAATTGAAGTTATTTTCATCTAAATTTACTCAAATATAGATCCTACAACAAAAATACTCAACAAAATCCAAAAAAATCGAAGTTGATTTCAAATAAATTTATTAAAATTTGACACTTCCAACTAATTTTTTTTTCATAATCCAACAAAATTGAATTTATTTTCATCTAAATTTAGTCAAATATAGATCCTACAACCAAAATACTCAACAAAATAAAAAAAAATCGAAGTTGATTTCAAATGAATTTATTAAAATTTGACCAAAATCTTATCAAAATCAAAGAAAATTGAAGTTATTTTCATCTAAATTTAGTCAAATATAGATCCTACAACCAAAATACTCGACAAAATCCAAAAAAATCGAAGTTGATTTTATATGAATTTATTAAAATTTGACACTTCCAACTAAAATTTTTTCATAATCCAACGAAATTGAAGTTATTTTCATCTAAATTTACTCAAATATAGATCCTACAACAAAAATACTCGACAAAATCCAAAAAAATCGAAGTTGATTTCATATGAATTTATTAAAATTTGACACTTCCAACCAAAATTTTTTTTATAATCCAACAAAATTGAAGTTATTTTCATCTAAATTTAGTCAAATATAGATCCTACAACCAAAATACTCATCAAAATCCAAAAAAATCGAAGTTGATTTCAAATGAATTTATTAAAATTTGACAAAAATCTTGTCTACATCCAAGAAAATTGAAGTTATTTTCATCTAAATTTACTCAAATATAGATCCTACCACCAAAATACTCATCAAAATCCAAAAAAATCGAAGTTGATTTCAAATGAATTTATTAAAATTTGACAAAAATCTTGTCTACATCCAAGAAAATTGAAGTTATTTTCATCTAAATTTACTCAAATATAGATCCTACAACCAAAATAGTCATCAAAATCCAAAAAATCGAAGTTGATTTCAAATGATTTGTTAAAATTTGACCAAAATCTTGTCAAAATCCAAAAAATTGAATTTATTTTCATCTAAATTTAGTCAAATATACATCCTACAACCAAAATACACATCAAAATCCAAAACAATCGAAGTTGATTTCAAATAAATTTATTAAAATTTGACACTTCCAACTAAAATTTTAATCATAATCCAACAAATTTGAAGTTATTTTCATCTAAATTTACTCAAATATAGATCCTACAACCAAAATACTCAACAAAATAAAAAAAAAATCGAAGTTGATTTCAAATGAATTTATTAAAATTTGACCAAAATCCTGTCAAAATCCAAGAAAATTGAAGTTATTTTCATCTAAATTTAGTCAAATATAGATCCTACAACCAAAATACTCGACAAAATCCAAAAAAATCGAAGTTGATTTTATTTATTTATTTATTTATTTATTTATTTATTTATAAACGGACCGAAGCCCTCTTTACATAAATATTTAGACGTGAAGAAAAAGATCTTAACCTAATATTACAAAAGATAGACATGCCCAAAAAAGAATAAAACTCATGGTACATAAGATATGACATTATCCGATAATGATACGTAACTGTCTTTTAAAAGTGTGCACAGACCCATTGAAGAAATCAATACTGTTATACAGAGTACTAGAGTCAGCAATAATTCGATTTATTGGACTAATTAGTCCATATGTAGATCTGGATTTAAGTGGTTGAAATCCTGCTCTAGATCTCAATACGCGTTCAGGTGCATAGAAATTGATTTGCATAAGAAGAGAGGGACAATCAATATGGTTATTGATTAAATTAAAAATAAATAATTGGTCAGATATTTTTCTACGTGCAGCTAATGTTTATATGAATTTATTAAAATTTGACACTTCCAACTAAAATTTTTTCATAATCCAACGAAATTGAAGTTATTTTCATCTAAATTTACTCAAATATAGAACCTACAACAAAAATACTCAACAAAATCTAAAAAAATCGAAGTTGATTTCAAATGAATTTATTAAAATTTGACAAAAATCTTGTCTACATACAAGAAAATTGAAGTTATTTTCATCTAAATTTACTCAAATATAGATCCTACAACCAAAATACGCAACAAAATCCAAAAAAATCGAAGTTGATTTCAAATGAATTTATTAAAATTTGGCAAAAATCTTGTCTACATACAAGAAAATTGAAGTTATTTTCATCTAAATTTACTCAAATATAGATCCTACAACAAAAATACTCAACAAAATCCAAAAAAATCGAAGTTGATTTCAAATAAATGTATTAAAATTTGACACTTCCAACTAATTTTTTTTTCATAATCCAACAAAATTGAATTTATTTTCATCTAAATTTAGTCAAATATAGATCCTACAACCAAAATGCTCAACAAAATAAAAAAAAATCGAAGTTGATTTCAAATAAATTTATTAAAATTTGACACTTCCAACTAAAATTTTTTCATAATCCAACGAAATTGAAGTTATTTTCATCTAAATTTACTCAAATATAGATCCTACAACAAAAATACTCGACAAAATCCAAAAAAATCGAAGTTGATTTCATATGAATTTATTAAAATTTGACACTTCCAACCAAAATTTTTTTTATAATCCAACAAAATTGAAGTTATTTTCATCTAAATTTAGTCAAATATAGATCCTACAACCAAAATACTCATCAAAATCCAAAAAAATCGAAGTTGATTTCAAATGAATTTATTAAAATTTGACAAAAATCTTGTCTACATCCAAGAAAATTGAAGTTATTTTCATCTAAATTTACTCAAATATAGATCCTACAACCAAAATAGTCATCAAAATCCAAACAATCGATGTTGATTTCAAATGATTTTATTAAAATTTGACCAAAATCTTTTCAAAATCCAAAAAATTGAATTTATTTTCATCTAAATTTAGTCAAATATACATCCTACAACCAAAATACTCATCAAAATCCAAAAAAATCGAAGTTGATTTCAAATAAATTTATTAAAATTTGACACTTCCAACTAAAATTTTAATCATAATCCAACAAATTTGAAGTTATTTTCATCTAAATTTACTCAAATATAGATCCTACAACCAAAATACTCAACAAAATAAAAAAAAAATCGAAGTTGATTTCAAATGAATTTATTAAAATTTGACCAAAATCCTGTCAAAATCCAAGAAAATTGAAGTTATTTTCATCTAAATTTAGTCAAATATAGATCCTACAACCAAAATACTCGACAAACTCCAAAAAAATCGAAGTTGATTTTATTTATTTATTTATTTATTTATTTATTTATTTATTTATTTATTTATAAACGGACCGAAGCCCTCTTTACATAAATATTTAGACGTGATGAAAAAGATCTTAACCTAATATTACAAAAGATAGACATGCCCAAAAAAGAATAAAACTCATGGTACATAAGATATGACATTATCCGATAATGATACGTAACTGTCTTTTAAAAGTGTGCACAGACCCATTGAAGAAATCAATACTGTTATACAGAGTACTAGAGTCAGCAATAATTCGATTTATTGGATTAATTAGTCCATATGTAGATCTGGATTTAAGTGGTTGAAATCCTGCTCTAGATCTCAATACGCGTTCAGGTGCATAGAAATTGATTTGCATAAGAAGAGAGGGACAATCAATATGGTTATTGATTAAATTAAAAATAAATAAATGGTCAGATATTTTTCTACGTGCAGCTAATGTTTATATGAATTTATTAAAATTTGACACTTCCAACTAAAATTTTTTCATAATCCAACGAAATTGAAGTTATTTTCATCTAAATTTACTCAAATATAGAACCTACAACAAAAATACTCAACAAAATCCAAAAAAATCGAAGTTGATTTCAAATGAATTTATTAAAATTTGACAAAAATCTTGTCTACATACAAGAAAATTGAAGTTATTTTCATCTAAATTTAGTCAAATATAGATCCTACAACCAAAATACTCATCAAAATCCAAAATAATCGAAGTTGATTTCAAATAAATTTAATAAAACTTGATACTTCCAACTAAAAATTTTTTCACAATCCAACAAAATTGAAGTTATTTTCATCTAAATTTAATCAAATATAGATCCTACAACAAAAATACTCGACAAAATCCAAAAAAATCGAAGTTGATTTCAAATGAATTTATTAAAATTTGACACTTCCAACTAATTTTTTTTTCATAATCCAACAAAATTGAATTTATTTTCATCTAAATTTAGTCAAATATAGATCCTACAACCAAAATACTCAACAAAATAAAAAAAAATCGAAGTTGATTTCAAATAAATTTATTAATATTTGACACTTCCAACTAAAATTTTTTTCATAATCCAACAAAATTGAAGTTATTTTCATCTAAATTTACTCAAATATAGATCCTACAACAAAAATACTCGACAAAATCCAAAAAAATCGAAGTTGATTTCATATGAATTTATTAAAATTTGACACTTCCAACTAAAATTTTTTTTATAATCCAACAAAATTGAAGTTATTTTCATCTAAATTTAGTCAAATATAGATCCTACAACCAAAATACTCATCAAAATCCAAAAAAATCGAAGTTGATTTCAAATGAATTTATTAAAATTTGACAAAAATCTTGTCTACATCCAAGAAAATTGAAGTTATTTTCATCTAAATTTACTCAAATATAGATCCTACAACCAAAATAGTCATCAAAATCCCAAAAAATCGAAGTTGATTTCAAATGAATTTATTACAATTTGACAAAAATCTTGTCTACATCCAAGAAAATTGAAGTTATTTTCTTCCAAATTTACTCAAATATAGATCCTACAACCAAAATAGTCATCAAAATCCAAAAAATCGAAGTTGATTTCAAATGATTTTATTAAAATTTGACCAAAATCTTGTCAAAATCCAAAAAATTGAATTTATTTTCATCTAAATTTAGTCAAATATACACCCTACAACCAAAATACTCATCAAAATCCAAAAAAAATCGATGTTGATTTCAAATAAATTTATTAAAATTTGACACTTCCAACTAAAATTTTTTTCATAATCCAACAAAATTGAAGTTATTTTCATCTAAATTTACTCAAATATAGATCCTACAACCAAAATACTCAACAAAATAAAAAAAAAATCGAAGTTGATTTCAAATAAATTTATTAAAATTTGACACTTCCAACTAAAATTTTTTTCATAATCCAACAAAATTGAATTTATTTTCATCTAAATTTACTCAAATATAGATCCTACAACCAAAATACGCAACAAAATCCAAAAAAATCGAAGTTGATTTCAAATGAATTTATTAAAATTTGACAAAAATCTTGTCTACATACAAGAAAATTGAAGTTATTTTCATCTAAATTTAGTCAAATATACATCCTACAACCAAAATACTCATCAAAATCCAAAAAAATCGAAGTTGATTTCAAATAAATTTATTAAAATTTGACACTTCCAACTAAAATTTTAATCATAATCCAACAAATTTGAAGTTATTTTCATCTAAATTTACTCAAATATAGATCCTACAACCAAAATACTCAACAAAATAAAAAAAAAATCGAAGTTGATTTCAAATGAATTTATTAAAATTTGACCAAAATCTTGTCAAAATCCAAGAAAATTGAAGTTATTTTCATCTAAATTTAGTCAAATATAGATCCTACAACCAAAATACTCGACAAAATCCAAAAAAATCGAAGTTGATTTTATTTATTTATTTATTTATTTATTTATTTATTTATTTATAAACGGACCGAAGCCCTCTTTACATAAATATTTAGACGTGAAGAAAAAGATCTTAACCTAATATTACAAAAGATAGACATGCCCAAAAAAGAATAAAACTCATGGTACATAAGATATGACATTATCCGATAATGATACGTAACTGTCTTTTAAAAGTGTGCACAGACCCATTGAAGAAATCAATACTGTTATACAGAGTACTAGAGTCAGCAATAATTCGATTTATTGGATTAATTAGTCCATATGTAGATCTGGATTTAAGTGGTTGAAATCCTGCTCTAGATCTCAATACGCGTTCAGGTGCATAGAAATTGATTTGCATAAGAAGAGAGGGACAATCAATATGGTTATTGATTAAATTAAAAATAAATAAATGGTCAGATATTTTTCTACGTGCAGCTAATGTTTATATGAATTTATTAAAATTTGACACTTCCAACTAAAATTTTTTCATAATCCAACGAAATTGAAGTTATTTTCATCTAAATTTACTCAAATATAGAACCTACAACAAAAATACTCAACAAAATCTAAAAAAACCGAAGTTGATTTCAAATGAATTTATTAAAATTTGACAAAAATCTTGTCTACATCCAAGAAAATTGAAGTTATTTTCATCCAAATTTACTCAAATATAGATCCTACAACAAAAATACTCAACAAAATCCAAAAAAATCGAAGTTGATTTCAAATAAATGTATTAAAATTTGACACTTCCAACTAATTTTTTTTTCATAATCCAACAAAATTGAATTTATTTTCATCTAAATTTAGTCAAATATAGATCCTACAACCAAAATGCTCAACAAAATAAAAAAAAATCGAAGTTGATTTCAAATGAATTTATTAAAATTTGACAAAAATCTTGTCTACATCCAAGAAAATTGAAGTTATTTTCATCTAAATTTACTCAAATATAGATCCTACAACCAAAATAGTCATCAAAATCCAAACAATCGATGTTGATTTCAAATGATTTTATTAAAATTTGACCAAAATCTTTTCAAAATCCAAAAAATTGAATTTATTTTCATCTAAATTTAGTCAAATATACATCCTACAACCAAAATACTCATCAAAATCCAAAAAAATCGAAGTTGATTTCAAATAAATTTATTAAAATTTGACACTTCCAACTAAAATTTTAATCATAATCCAACAAATTTGAAGTTATTTTCATCTAAATTTACTCAAATATAGATCCTACAACCAAAATACTCAACAAAATAAAAAAAAAATCGAAGTTGATTTCAAATGAATTTATTAAAATTTGACCAAAATCCTGTCAAAATCCAAGAAAATTGAAGTTATTTTCATCTAAATTTAGTCAAATATAGATCCTACAACCAAAATACTCGACAAACTCCAAAAAAATCGAAGTTGATTTTATTTATTTATTTATTTATTTATTTATTTATTTATAAACGGACCGAAGCCCTCTTTACATAAATATTTAGACGTGATGAAAAAGATCTTAACCTAATATTACAAAAGATAGACATGCCCAAAAAAGAATAAAACTCATGGTACATAAGATATGACATTATCCGATAATGATACGTAACTGTCTTTTAAAAGTGTGCACAGACCCATTGAAGAAATCAATACTGTTATACAGAGTACTAGAGTCAGCAATAATTCGATTTATTGGATTAATTAGTCCATATGTAGATCTGGATTTAAGTGGTTGAAATCCTGCTCTAGATCTCAATACGCGTTCAGGTGCATAGAAATTGATTTGCATAAGAAGAGAGGGACAATCAATATGGTTATTGATTAAATTAAAAATAAATAAATGGTCAGATATTTTTCTACGTGCAGCTAATGTTTATATGAATTTATTAAAATTTGACACTTCCAACTAAAATTTTTTCATAATCCAACGAAATTGAAGTTATTTTCATCTAAATTTACTCAAATATAGAACCTACAACAAAAATACTCAACAAAATCCAAAAAAATCGAAGTTGATTTCAAATGAATTTATTAAAATTTGACAAAAATCTTGTCTACATACAAGAAAATTGAAGTTATTTTCATCTAAATTTAGTCAAATATAGATCCTACAACCAAAATACTCATCAAAATCCAAAATAATCGAAGTTGATTTCAAATAAATTTAATAAAACTTGATACTTCCAACTAAAAATTTTTTCACAATCCAACAAAATTGAAGTTATTTTCATCTAAATTTAATCAAATATAGATCCTACAACAAAAATACTCGACAAAATCCAAAAAAATCGAAGTTGATTTCAAATGAATTTATTAAAATTTGACACTTCCAACTAATTTTTTTTTCATAATCCAACAAAATTGAATTTATTTTCATCTAAATTTAGTCAAATATAGATCCTACAACCAAAATACTCAACAAAATAAAAAAAAATCGAAGTTGATTTCAAATAAATTTATTAATATTTGACACTTCCAACTAAAATTTTTTTCATAATCCAACAAAATTGAAGTTATTTTCATCTAAATTTACTCAAATATAGATCCTACAACAAAAATACTCGACAAAATCCAAAAAAATCGAAGTTAATTTCATATGAATTTATTAAAATTTGACACTTCCAACTAAAATTTTTTTTATAATCCAACAAAATTGAAGTTATTTTCATCTAAATTTAGTCAAATATAGATCCTACAACCAAAATACTCATCAAAATCCAAAAAAATCGAAGTTGATTTCAAATGAATTTATTAAAATTTGACAAAAATCTTGTCTACATCCAAGAAAATTGAAGTTATTTTCATCTAAATTTACTCAAATATAGATCCTACAACCAAAATAGTCATCAAAATCCCAAAAAATCGAAGTTGATTTCAAATGAATTTATTACAATTTGACAAAAATCTTGTCTACATCCAAGAAAATTGAAGTTATTTTCTTCCAAATTTACTCAAATATAGATCCTACAACCAAAATAGTCATCAAAATCCAAAAAATCGAAGTTGATTTCAAATGATTTTATTAAAATTTGACCAAAATCTTGTCAAAATCCAAAAAATTGAATTTATTTTCATCTAAATTTAGTCAAATATACACCCTACAACCAAAATACTCATCAAAATCCAAAAAAAATCGATGTTGATTTCAAATAAATTTATTAAAATTTGACACTTCCAACTAAAATTTTTTTCATAATCCAACAAAATTGAAGTTATTTTCATCTAAATTTACTCAAATATAGATCCTACAACCAAAATACTCAACAAAATAAAAAAAAAATCGAAGTTGATTTCAAATAAATTTATTAAAATTTGACACTTCCAACTAAAATTTTTTTCATAATCCAACAAAATTGAATTTATTTTCATCTAAATTTACTCAAATATAGATCCTACAACCAAAATACGCAACAAAATCCAAACAAATCGAAGTTGATTTCAAATGAATTTATTAAAATTTGACAAAAATCTTGTCTACATACAAGAAAATTGAAGTTATTTTCATCTAAATTTACTCAAATATAGATCCTACAACAAAAATACTCAACAAAATCCAAAAAAATCGAAGTTGATTTCAAATAAATTTATTAAAATTTGACACTTCCAACTAATTTTTTTTTCATAATCCAACAAAATTGAATTTATTTTCATCTAAATTTAGTCAAATATAGATCCTACAACCAAAATACTCAACAAAATAAAAAAAAATCGAAGTTGATTTCAAATGAATTTATTAAAATTTGACCAAAATCTTGTCAAAATCAAAGAAAATTGAAGTTATTTTCATCTAAATTTAGTCAAATATAGATCCTACAACCAAAATACTCGACAAAATCCAAAAAAATCGAAGTTGATTTTATATGAATTTATTAAAATTTGACACTTCCAACTAAAATTTTTTTCATAATCCAACAAAATTGAATTTATTTTCATCTAAATTTACTCAAATATAGATCCTACAACCAAAATACGCAACAAAATCCAAAAAAATCGAAGTTGATTTCAAATGAATTTATTAAAATTTGACAAAAATCTTGTCTACATACAAGAAAATTGAAGTTATTTTCATCTAAATTTACTCAAATATAGATCCTACAACCAAAATACTCAACAAAATAAAAAAAAAATCGAAGTTGATTTCAAATAAATTTATTAAAATTTGACACTTCCAACTAAAATTTTTTTCATAATCCAACAAAATTGAATTTATTTTCATCTAAATTTACTCAAATATAGATCCTACAACCAAAATACGCAACAAAATCCAAAAAAATCGAAGTTGATTTCAAATGAATTTATTAAAATTTGACAAAAATCTTGTCTACATACAAGAAAATTGAAGTTATTTTCATCTAAATTTACTCAAATATAGATCCTACAACCAAAATACTCAACAAAATAAAAAAAAATCGAAGTTGATTTCAAATAAATTTATTAAAATTTGACACTTCCAACTAAAATTTTTTTCATAATCCAACAAAATTGAATTTATTTTCATCTAAATTTAGTCAAATATAGATCCTACAACCAAAATACTCGACAAACTCCAAAAAAATCGAAGTTGATTTTATTTATTTATTTATTTATTTATTTATTTATTTATAAACGGACCGAAGCCCTCTTTACATAAATATTTAGACGTGATGAAAAAGATCTTAACCTAATATTACAAAAGATAGACATGCCCAAAAAAGAATAAAACTCATGGTACATAAGATATGACATTATCCGATAATGATACGTAACTGTCTTTTAAAAGTGTGCACAGACCCATTGAAGAAATCAATACTGTTATACAGAGTACTAGAGTCAGCAATAATTCGATTTATTGGATTAATTAGTCCATATGTAGATCTGGATTTAAGTGGTTGAAATCCTGCTCTAGATCTCAATACGCGTTCAGGTGCATAGAAATTGATTTGCATAAGAAGAGAGGGACAATCAATGTGGTTATTGATTAAATTAAAAATAAATAAATGGTCAGATATTTTTCTACGTGCAGCTAATGTTTATATGAATTTATTAAAATTTGACACTTCCAACTAAAATTTTTTCATAATCCAACGAAATTGAAGTTATTTTCATCTAAATTTACTCAAATATAGAACCTACAACAAAAATACTCAACAAAATCTAAAAAAATCGAAGTTGATTTCAAATGAATTTATTAAAATTTGACAAAAATCTTGTCTACATCCAAGAAAATTGAAGTTATTTTCATCCAAATTTACTCAAATATAGATCCTACAACCAAAATAGTCATCAAAATCCAAAAAATCGAAGTTGATTTCAAATGATTTTATTAAAATTTGACCAAAATCTTGTCAAAATCCAAAAAATTGAATTTATTTTCATCTAAATTTAGTCAAATATACATCCTACAACCAAAATACTCATCAAAATCCAAAAAAAATCGATGTTGATTTCAAATAAATTTATTAAAATTTGACACTTCCAACTAAAATTTTTTTCATAATCCAACAAAATTGAAGTTATTTTCATCTAAATTTACTCAAATATAGATCCTACAACCAAAATACTCAACAAAATAAAAAAAAAATCGAAGTTGATTTCAAATAAATTTATTAAAATTTGACCAAAATCTTGTCAAAATCCAAAAAATTGAATTTATTTTCATCTAAATTTAGTCAAATATACATCCTACAACCAAAATACTCATCAAAATCCAAAAAAAATCGATGTTGATTTCAAATAAATTTATTAAAATTTGACACTTGCAACTAAAATTTTTTTCATAATCCAACAAAATTGAAGTTATTTTCATCTAAATTTACTCAAATATAGATCCTACAACCAAAATACTCAACAAAATAAAAAAAAAATCGAAGTTGATTTCAAATAAATTTATTAAAATTTGACACTTCCAACTAAAATTTTTTTCATAATCCAACAAAATTGAATTTATTTTCATCTAAATTTACTCAAATATAGATCCTACAACCAAAATACGCAACAAAATCCAAAAAAATCGAAGTTGATTTCAAATGAATTTATTAAAATTTGACAAAAATCTTGTCTACATACAAGAAAATTGAAGTTATTTTCATCTAAATTTACTCAAATATAGATCCTACAACAAAAATACTCAACAAAATCCAAAAAAATCGAAGTTGATTTCAAATAAATTTATTAAAATTTGACACTTCCAACTAATTTTTTTTTCATAATCCAACAAAATTGAATTTATTTTCATCTAAATTTAGTCAAATATAGATCCTACAACCAAAATACTCAACAAAATAAAAAAAAATCGAAGTTGATTTCAAATGAATTTATTAAAATTTGACCAAAATCTTGTCAAAATCAAAGAAAATTGAAGTTATTTTCATCTAAATTTAGTCAAATATAGATCCTACAACCAAAATACTCGACAAAATCCAAAAAAATCGAAGTTGATTTTATATGAATTTATTAAAATTTGACACTTCCAACTAAAATTTTTTTCATAATCCAACAAAATTGAATTTATTTTCATCTAAATTTACTCAAATATAGATCCTACAACCAAAATACGCAACAAAATCCAAAAAAATCGAAGTTGATTTCAAATGAATTTATTAAAATTTGACAAAAATCTTGTCTACATACAAGAAAATTGAAGTTATTTTCATCTAAATTTACTCAAATATAGATCCTACAACCAAAATACTCAACAAAATAAAAAAAAAATCGAAGTTGATTTCAAATAAATTTATTAAAATTTGACACTTCCAACTAAAATTTTTTTCATAATCCAACAAAATTGAATTTATTTTCATCTAAATTTACTCAAATATAGATCCTACAACCAAAATACGCAACAAAATCCAAAAAAATCGAAGTTGATTTCAAATGAATTTATTAAAATTTGACAAAAATCTTGTCTACATACAAGAAAATTGAAGTTATTTTCATCTAAATTTACTCAAATATAGATCCTACAACCAAAATACTCAACAAAATAAAAAAAAATCGAAGTTGATTTCAAATAAATTTATTAAAATTTGACACTTCCAACTAAAATTTTTTTCATAATCCAACAAAATTGAATTTATTTTCATCTAAATTTACTCAAATATAGATCCTACAACCAAAATACGCAACAAAATCCAAAAAAATCGAAGTTGATTTCAAATGAATTTATTAAAATTTGACAAAAATCTTGTCTACATACAAGAAAATTGAAGTTATTTTCATCTAAATTTACTCAAATATAGATCCTACAACCAAAATACGCAACAAAATCCAAAAAAATCTAAGTTGATTTCAAATGAATTTATTAAAATTTGACCAAAATCTTGTCAAAATCCAAAAAATTGAAGTTATTTTCATCTAAATTTACTCAAATATAGATCCTACAACAAAAATACTCAACAAAATCCAAAAAAATCGAAGTTGATTTCAAATAAATTTATTAAAATTTTACAAAAATCTTGTCTACATCCAAGAAAATTGAAGTTATTTTCATCTAAATTTACTCAAATATAGATCCTACAACCAAAATAGTCATCAAAATCCAAAAAATCGAAGTTGATTTCAAATGATTTTATTAAAATTTGACCAAAATCTTGTCAAAATCCAAAAAATTGAATTTATTTTCATCTAAATTTAGTCAAATATACACCCTACAACCAAAATACTCGACAAAATCCAAAAAAATCGAAGTTGATTTTATATGAATTTATTAAGATTTGACACTTCCAACTAAAATTTTTTCATAATCCACCGAAATTGAAGTTATTTTCATCTAAATTTACTCAAATATAGATCCTACAACAAAAATACTCGACAAAATCCAAAAAAATCGAAGTTGATTTCATATGAATTTATTAAAATTTGACACTTCCAACCAAAATTTTTTTTATAATCCAACAAAATTGAAGTTATTTTCATCTAAATTTAGTCAAATATAGATCCTACAACCAAAATACTCATCAAAATCCAAAAAAATCGAAGTTGATTTCAAATGAATTTATTAAAATTTGACAAAAATCTTGTCTACATCCAAGAAAATTGAAGTTATTTTCATCTAAATTTACTCAAATATAGATCCTACCACCAAAATACTCATCAAAATCCAAAAAAATCGAAGTTGATTTCAAATGAATTTATTAAAATTTGACAAAAATCTTGTCTACATCCAAGAAAATTGAAGTTATTTTCATCTAAATTTACTCAAATATAGATCCTACAACCAAAATAGTCATCAAAATCCAAAAAATCGAAGTTGATTTCAAATGATTTTATTAAAATTTGACCAAAATCTTGTCAAAATCCAAAAAATTGAATTTATTTTCATCTAAATTTAGTCAAATATACATCCTACAACCAAAATACTCATCAAAATCCAAAACAATCGAAGTTGATTTCAAATAAATTTATTAAAATTTGACACTTCCAACTAAAATTTTAATCATAATCCAACAAATTTGAAGTTATTTTCATCTAAATTTACTCAAATATAGATCCTACAACCAAAATACTCAACAAAATAAAAAAAAAATCGAAGTTGATTTCAAATGAATTTATTAAAATTTGACCAAAATCCTGTCAAAATCCAAGAAAATTGAAGTTATTTTCATCTAAATTTAGTCAAATATAGATCCTACAACCAAAATACTCGACAAAATCCAAAAAAATCGAAGTTGATTTTATATGAATTTATTAAAATTTGACACTTCCAACTAAAATTTTTTCATAATCCAACGAAATTGAAGTTATTTTCATCTAAATTTACTCAAATATAGATCCTACAACAAAAATACTCGACAAAATCCAAAAAAATCGAAGTTGATTTCATATGAATTTATTAAAATTTTACACTTCCAACCAAAATTTTTTTTATAATCCAACAAAATTGAAGTTATTTTCATCTAAATTTAGTCAAATATAGATCCTACAACCAAAATACTCATCAAAATCCAAAAAAATCGAAGTTGATTTCAAATGAATTTATTAAAATTTGACAAAAATCTTGTCTACATCCAAGAAAATTGAAGTTATTTTCATCTAAATTTACTCAAATATAGATCCTACCACCAAAATACTCATCAAAATCCAAAAAAATCGAAGTTGATTTCAAATGAATTTATTAAAATTTGACAAAAATCTTGTCTACATCCAAGAAAATTGAAGTTATTTTCATCTAAATTTACTCAAATATAGATCCTACAACCAAAATAGTCATCAAAATCCAAAAAATCGAAGTTGATTTCAAATGATTTTATTAAAATTTGACCAAAATCTTGTCAAAATCCAAAAAATTGAATTTATTTTCATCTAAATTTAGTCAAATATACATCCTACAACCAAAATACTCGTCAAAATCCAAAACAATCGAAGTTGATTTCAAATAAATTTATTAAAATTTGACACTTCCAACTAAAATTTTAATCATAATCCAACAAATTTGAAGTTATTTTCATCTAAATTTACTCAAATATAGATCCTACAACCAAAATACTCAACAAAATAAAAAAAAAATCGAAGTTGATTTCAAATGAATTTATTAAAATTTGACCAAAATCCTGTCAAAATCCAAGAAAATTGAAGTTATTTTCATCTAAATTTAGTCAAATATAGATCCTACAACCAAAAATACTCGACAAAATCCAAAAAAATCGAAGTTGATTTTATTTATTTATTTATTTATTTATTTATTTATTTATTTATTTATAAACGGACCGAAGCCCTCTTTACATAAATATTTAGACGTGAAGAAAAAGATCTTAACCTAATATTACAAAAGATAGACATGCCCAAAAAAGAATAAAACTCATGGTACATAAGATATGACATTATCCGATAATGATACGTAACTGTCTTTTAAAAGTGTGCACAGACCCATTGAAGAAATCAATACTGTTATACAGAGTACTAGAGTCAGCAATAATTCGATTTATTGGATTAATTAGTCCATATGTAGATCTGGATTTAAGTGGTTGAAATCCTGCTCTAGATCTCAATACGCGTTCAGGTGCATAGAAATTGATTTGCATAAGAAGAGAGGGACAATCAATATGGTTATTGATTAAATTAAAAATAAATAAATGGTCAGATATTTTTCTACGTGCAGCTAATGTTTATATGAATTTATTAAAATTTGACACTTCCAACTAAAATTTTTTCATAATCCAACGAAATTGAAGTTATTTTCATCTAAATTTACTCAAATATAGAACCTACAACAAAAATACTCAACAAAATCTAAAAAAACCGAAGTTGATTTCAAATGAATTTATTAAAATTTGACAAAAATCTTGTCTACATCCAAGAAAATTGAAGTTATTTTCATCCAAATTTACTCAAATATAGATCCTACAACCAAAATAGTCATCAAAATCCAAAAAATCGAAGTTGATTTCAAATGATTTTATTAAAATTTGACCAAAATCTTGTCAAAATCCAAAAAATTGAATTTATTTTCATCTAAATTTAGTCAAATATACATCCTACAACCAAAATACTCATCAAAATCCAAAAAAAATCGATGTTGATTTCAAATAAATTTATTAAAATTTGACACTTCCAACTAAAATTTTTTTCATAATCCAACAAAATTGAAGTTATTTTCATCTAAATTTACTCAAATATAGATCCTACAACCAAAATACTCAACAAAATAAAAAAAAATCGAAGTTGATTTCAAATAAATTTATTAAAATTTGACACTTCCAACTAAAATTTTTTTCATAATCCAACAAAATTGAATTTATTTTCATCTAAATTTACTCAAATATAGATCCTACAACCAAAATACGCAACAAAATCCAAAAAAATCGAAGTTGATTTCAAATGAATTTATTAAAATTTGACAAAAATCTTGTCTACATACAAGAAAATTGAAGTTATTTTCATCTAAATTTACTCAAATATAGATCCTACAACAAAAATACTCAACAAAATCCAAAAAAATCGAAGTTGATTTCAAATAAATTTATTAAAATTTGACACTTCCAACTAATTTTTTTTTCATAATCCAACAAAATTGAATTTATTTTCATCTAAATTTAGTCAAATATAGATCCTACAACCAAAATACTCAACAAAATAAAAAAAAATCGAAGTTGATTTCAAATGAATTTATTAAAATTTGACCAAAATCTTATCAAAATCAAAGAAAATTGAAGTTATTTTCATCTAAATTTAGTCAAATATAGATCCTACAACCAAAATACTCGACAAAATCCAAAAAAATCGAAGTTGATTTTATATGAATTTATTAAAATTTGACACTTCCAACTAAAATTTTTTCATAATCCAACGAAATTGAAGTAATTTTCATCTAAATTTACTCAAATATAGATCCTACAACAAAAATACTCGACAAAATCCAAAAAAATCGAAGTTGATTTCATATGAATTTATTAAAATTTGACACTTCCAACCAAAATTTTTTTTATAATCCAACAAAATTGAAGTTATTTTCATCTAAATTTAGTCAAATATAGATCCTACAACCAAAATACTCATCAAAATCCAAAAAAATCGAAGTTGATTTCAAATGAATTTATTAAAATTTGACAAAAATCTTGTCTACATCCAAGAAAATTGAAGTTATTTTCATCTAAATTTACTCAAATATAGATCCTACCACCAAAATACTCATCAAAATCCAAAAAAATCGAAGTTGATTTCAAATGAATTTATTAAAATTTGACAAAAATCTTGTCTACATCCAAGAAAATTGAAGTTATTTTCATCTAAATTTACTCAAATATACAGGGTGTCCCAGAATTGAGGGACATCCCGGAACATGCAATATCCTGATGCAAAAAGACATCGAAAAGTCCTTAGCCGTTTTGGGATCCGGGGTTTCGTTTTCGAGATATTAACAAAAAACCCCGACCAATCAGAGCGCGCGCCTTCCGCTGGAGGTCCCGCGCTAGCGTGGCCGCGCGCCGGGCCGCGCTGCGACTACGAACAAGCAAGGCGGCATGCATCGAAGGAAATTGCGTAGAATGGTAAATGAAAAAGACGTAACAAAAAAATCCAACCTTTTGCCATGGTTTGTTTGCCATTTAAAGTGAATAATGAATAAAGGATAAATGGATGAAAATCATGTGTAACGTAAAGAAACGAATACAATATTTTTTTTTAGAAAAATCGAAAATAATAATTATTTTGAGTGAGGGGATAAGGAGCACGTAAATTTCCTTTTTTTAATAACGTACAAACGAAAAGGTAATGCAACAGGGAACGAACGAAAAGTGATCGTAGTTCGTTATTGTGATAAAAATCCGTAGTTGAATAACGGCCAACACTGTTGTTGATAATTAATAAGTTGGTTTAAAAACTCGGAAGAAAAATTTACGTACGGAAATTTTGAGAATTATCTCCGGAAATGAGCCGTAGCCTGCGTTAAATTTAAAAAATAATAGTCGCCAATAATGTAACTAAAACTCACCCTTTCGGAAATCCACCTGCAGCTTAAAAACCTGGGTGACTAGGTCACTGAACCGATCCTGGTCATCGCCGAGTGCACAGCTGATCTCAGGTAGACGACACCATCCAAAATTAAGGGTGGCAACGTCAAGTGCGTCCGGGTTAATGCACCGAATATTCACTTCACTGCACGGCTACTAACACTGATCACTTAATTTATTTTTCATGAAACGTGTTGTTGCTACGTTCTAAAAATTGGTGGAAATGAATTTTTACTTGGCGTTCGGAGCCGTGGGTAATTCCCGCGCAAATTCTCACGCTGCAGCACTTGCGTCCTCGTTGTTCGGGGGGTACACACAGAACATCGCGTAATACTCTCGAGCAGAGAACATTTGTCTGCGACGCGATTGCTAACTGCTGACTGACAAGATTTTTTCCAAGCGACTTCTTCTACCCCCAAATAGTTTCTCTCGTTCCATTATGAGTTGACCCCCACCAGGCCAAGAGGCTTCAGGTAAAAAGAAGCCAGCACATTTTCGGAACACACGTGTTTTGCACAAGTGCAACGAAAACTTTCACAAAAGCCCGCGCTCCGTCCTTCTACTGCCAATGTACCCATTGCTTCGAGATAGAAAACAGACACCACGTGTATCGGTTCGAAAGGGTCCGAAGAGAAGAGAAACAGAAAGTCTTCGAGTTGCTATAAAGAAAAAAATCCTGCTTCCTGTTTCCCTTTTCCGATACCCTGAGTTCACGTCTGCTACGAGGCGGAACCAAGTAAGTCATAAATTATCCGAAACTGTAGGAAACCGTTCTCTACCGCCGACCTGCGGGACAATACGGTCATAAACCGCGACCCTGGCGAAATGCTCTGGCTGATCAGCCTGATTAATTTTGGAGAACTAGAAATTACAGAGTATTATCCAGCATCAATACGTCTCGCGGAGAGACACAGGAAAAGAAGGGATAGTCCGCTGACTGCGCGTAGTCCCGCCTGCTTCGTCCTACCCTCAAATTAAAGACGGATCCCTTGTCTCTCGAGTATAAACACGTGCTCGAATTTCAAAACACAAGCACGCGTCGACGTATTCGGTGCGAGAGACTGTGGGCTTGAGGTCCGATTGGCCCCAAACTAACCAATCTGCCCTGCATCCCTCCCAAACGGCCACTGTCCTTAAGAGGCCCTCTTCACAGCGATATCTCCTCCACAAGGCCCACCTTCTCTCGCACGGAATACGTCGACGCATGCTTTTGTTTGGAAATTCGAGCGCGTGTTTAGACACGAGAGATAAGCAGGCCCGATTGGTTAGTTCAGGACCAATCTCCTCCCCAAGGCCCACCTTCTCTCGAACGGAATACGTCGACGCATGCTTTTGTTTGGAAATTCGAGCGCGTGTTTAGACACGAGAGATAAGTAGGCCCAAATGGCTAGTTCAGGACCAATCGAACTTCAAGCCCGCCTTCTCTCGCACGGAATACGTCAACGCGTATCGTCCCTGAATTGGGGGACAACCCGGGACATGTATTATCCTGATGCCAGAAGACATCGAAATGTCCTTTACCGTTTCACGTCGAGGTCACGGTTGTAAAAATCAGAAAAAGTACTACCACATTCGCTGATATGTTTTCTGTAAATTAAGCTTATTTCTAAAGTAATGCAGCTGATATTAACGTCGCAGTAACCTGTTAAAGGCCCCGTGGTGCGCCCCGTCTCAGGTAAAGCAACCGCGCGCGATTACAGTCAGCTGACCGTACCGCTACCATCCCACATTTCTTCAGTGAGGTCAAAAAACAGATCGACAGAATTTCAGGAGAATTTTACTAACCCACTCTTGGCCAATGATACTGTTTTTATAATAATCAGATTTATAAGTTCCAGCTTGTCCTTATCTTGATTATTTGTTGAAAAAGTGTCATTGCTCAACGGAAACCACGAGAAGGTGGTGGGCTTTTTCCATCAGGAGAGGATAAGGATGGGTCAGGAGGATGGCATGGATAAGAGTCAAATGACGGGGCTAACGGTTGGAAGTAAGAAGGCCCGGTCATAAATTTTAAACCCTACTGACCGGCCATGTACCTTAATTCTTTTGATTGCCGGACTTCCCACGTTTCTGTATTACTTCTTTGACATTGTTTCTGACCAGTCGTAAAAATTAACTGCGTTGGTCGTCAACGTAGTCTAAAGAAGGACGCGGTTTATGACCGTATTGTTCCCTGAGTCGACGGTCGAGAACAGTGCGCCCCGGTCACCATGTTGTCCCACCCGATAATGAAGCAGTATACCGATTAACCCCTTAGTATTCGAAATGAGTTTTACGAACGAAACAAAGGGCGGAGAGGATAGAAACGAAACGCACTGTCAATAGCACCCCCGTGGTACGTTTCCTGACTTACCCTCATAATAAATTTTATAACGAAATGATCATAACGTTTTCGCCTAACCGACACCGTTCCTTCGCCTGTCTATCCCTTCCACAACCTATCTCTTTGTTTTCCAAATATTGAAATGACCAATAATGTACCTATCTTCGAGGACGTTGTGGGGGCACGACTGGTAATACCTGGCATGGGACAGTCAGAACTGTTTCTGGAGCGAAAGCGAACGGATTTTAACAGAGCTATCATCGTACATTTGGCAGACAATGTATACCAACGAAGAGTATTACGATATGTTCGTGGTGTACGGGAGCTGTGACACCAACATCGTGGCTGCTGTACGCGCATACAATGAGAAGTTTCCCAATCGGCGTCCCATAACCAGGAAAATAATGACGGGGTTGATATGGAACGTAAGAAGGACTGGTCAATTTCGTTCTGATAACAGTACGAGGGGAAGAACAAGAAGCAACGAGTCCGTGGAAAATGAGGAAGCAGTGATCGATTTCGTGGAAGAAAATCCAACAATAAGTGTGCGTGACATTGAAAGAAGATCAGGAATACCGAAATCGACGGCACATCGTATTTTACAAGAAGAAGGATTGTATCCATACCACCTGCATCGTGTACAAGCACTACTGCCTCGCGACATGCCAGTTCGAGTGGCGTTTTGTCAGTGGCTCTTGAACGCGTATGAAGAAAATCCAGACACCTTAAAAAGGATTCTGTGGACAGACGAAAGTACGTTCACGCGAGAAGGTGTTTTTAACACAAGAAATTCACATGTGTGGAGTTATGATAATCCACATGCAACCACCATCAGAAGTTATCAAACTCAGTGGACCCTCAACGTTTGGGCTGGGATAATTGGTGATCACATTTTGGGCCCTTTCTTTCTACCATCAAGATTGACAGGTGAGGCGTATTTAAATTTTTTGGAGAACGATTTGCCGATTGTTTTGGAAGATGTTGCGTTGGATGTGCGGCGGAACATGTGGTACCAGCAAGATGGAGCTGGACCACACTTTGCGAATATTGTGAAGGACTTTTTAAATAATGTCTACGCGGGTCGTTGGATAGGTCGTGCAGGTGCAATAAATTGGCCACCACGATCTCCAGATCTTACTCCCTTGGACTTTTTCCTCTGGGGGTATGTAAAACATAAGGTATACTCCATTGAAATTGATACCGTAGAAATATTACGACAACGGATAATCGCGGCATTTGAAGCTATTAGAGAACAAGGGGTGTGCGAGAATGTTCGCAATTCCTCCATCAGAAGGCTTCAAAAGTGCGTAGAGACAGAGGGAGACCTGTTTGAACATTTATTGTGAGTAGTGTAGTGCAGCAGAGTGTACATTAATAATACCAGTGAGTGAGTGAGTGAGTGAGTGAGTGAGTGAGTGAGTGAGTGAGTGAGTGAGTGAGTGAGTGAGTGAGTGAGTGAGTGAGTGAGTGCTGGTTTTTAGTGAAGTGAGTGCTGGTTTTTAGTGAAGTGAGTTACATACACTAAGATAATTCCACGGAAAATCGATCACTGCTTTCTCTCCATAATTCGAATTTTATTGAAATTGGGACACGATATAAGTACTTTCGACTGCCTTCTTACTTCCAACCGTTAGCCCCGTCATTTGACTCTTATCCATGCCATCCTCCTGACCCATCCTTATCCTCTCCTGATGGAAAAAGCCCACCACCTTCTCGTGGTTTCCGTTGAGCAATGACACTTTTTCAACAAATAATCAAGATAAGGACAAGCTGGAACTTATAAATCTGATTATTATAAAAACAGTATCATTGGCCAAGAGTGGGTTAGTAAAATTCTCCTGAAATTCTGTCGATCTGTTTTTTGACCTCACTGAAGAAATGTGGGATGGTAGCGGTACGGTCAGCTGACTGTAATCGCGCGCGGTTGCTTTACCTGAGACGGGGCGCACCACGGGGCCTTTAACAGGTTACTGCGACGTTAATATCAGCTGCATTACTCTAGAAATAAGCTTAATTTACAGAAAACATATCAGCGAATGTGGTAGTACTTTTTCTGATTTTTACAACCGTGACCTCGACGTGAAACGGTAAAGGACATTTCGATGTCTTCTGGCATCAGGATAATACATGTCCCGGGTTGTCCCCCAATTCAGGGACGATACGCGTTGACGTATTCCGTGCGAGAGAAGGCGGGCTTGAAGTTCGATTGGTCCTGAACTAGCCATTTGGGCCTACTTATCTCTCGTGTCTAAACACGCGCTCGAATTTCCAAACAAAAGCATGCGTCGACGTATTCCGTTCGAGAGAAGGTGGGCCTTGGGGAGGAGATTGGTCCTGAACTAACCAATCGGGCCTGCTTATCTCTCGTGTCTAAACACGCGCTCGAATTTCCAAACAAAAGCATGCGTCGACGTATTCCGTGCGAGAGAAGGTGGGCCTTGTGGAGGAGATATCGCTGTGAAGAGGGCCTCTTAAGGACAGTGGCCGTTTGGGAGGGATGCAGGGCAGATTGGTTAGTTTGGGGCCAATCGGACCTCAAGCCCACAGTCTCTCGCACCGAATACGTCGACGCGTGCTTGTGTTTTGAAATTCGAGCACGTGTTTATACTCGAGAGACAAGGGATCCGTCTTTAATTTGAGGGTAGGACGAAGCAGGCGGGACTACGCGCAGTCAGCGGACTATCCCTTCTTTTCCTGTGTCTCTCCGCGAGACGTATTGATGCTGGATAATACTCTGTAATTTCTAGTTCTCCAAAATTAATCAGGCTGATCAGCCAGAGCATTTCGCCAGGGTCGCGGTTTATGACCGTATTGTCCCGCAGGTCGGCGGTAGAGAACGGTTTCCTACAGTTTCGGATAATTTATGACTTACTTGGTTCCGCCTCGTAGCAGACGTGAACTCAGGGTATCGGAAAAGGGAAACAGGAAGCAGGATTTTTTTCTTTATAGCAACTCGAAGACTTTCTGTTTCTCTTCTCTTCGGACCCTTTCGAACCGATACACGTGGTGTCTGTTTTCTATCTCGAAGCAATGGGTACATTGGCAGTAGAAGGACGGAGCGCGGGCTTTTGTGAAAGTTTTCGTTGCACTTGTGCAAAACACGTGTGTTCCGAAAATGTGCTGGCTTCTTTTTACCTGAAGCCTCTTGGCCTGGTGGGGGTCAACTCATAATGGAACGAGAGAAACTATTTGGGGGTAGAAGAAGTCGCTTGGAAAAAATCTTGTCAGTCAGCAGTTAGCAATCGCGTCGCAGACAAATGTTCTCTGCTCGAGAGTATTACGCGATGTTCTGTGTGTACCCCCCGAACAACGAGGACGCAAGTGCTGCAGCGTGAGAATTTGCGCGGGAATTACCCACGGCTCCGAACGCCAAGTAAAAATTCATTTCCACCAATTTTTAGAACGTAGCAACAACACGTTTCATGAAAAATAAATTAAGTGATCAGTGTTAGTAGCCGTGCAGTGAAGTGAATATTCGGTGCATTAACCCGGACGCACTTGACGTTGCCACCCTTAATTTTGGATGGTGTCGTCTACCTGAGATCAGCTGTGCACTCGGCGATGACCAGGATCGGTTCAGTGACCTAGTCACCCAGGTTTTTAAGCTGCAGGTGGATTTCCGAAAGGGTGAGTTTTAGTTACATTATTGGCGACTATTATTTTTTAAATTTAACGCAGGCTACGGCTCATTTCCGGAGATAATTCTCAAAATTTCCGTACGTAAATTTTTCTTCCGAGTTTTTAAACCAACTTATTAATTATCAACAACAGTGTTGGCCGTTATTCAACTACGGATTTTTATCACAATAACGAACTACGATCACTTTTCGTTCGTTCCCTGTTGCATTACCTTTTCGTTTGTACGTTATTAAAAAAAGGAAATTTACGTGCTCCTTATCCCCTCACTCAAAATAATTATTATTTTCGATTTTTCTAAAAAAAAATATTGTATTCGTTTCTTTACGTTACACATGATTTTCATCCATTTATCCTTTATTCATTATTCACTTTAAATGGCAAACAAACCATGGCAAAAGGTTGGATTTTTTTGTTACGTCTTTTTCATTTACCATTCTACGCAATTTCCTTCGATGCATGCCGCCTTGCTTGTTCGTAGTCGCAGCGCGGCCCGGCGCGCGGCCACGCTAGCGCGGGACCTCCAGCGGAAGGCGCGCGCTCTGATTGGTCGGGGTTTTTTGTTAATATCTCGAAAACGAAACCCCGGATCCCAAAACGGCTAAGGACTTTTCGATGTCTTTTTGCATCAGGATATTGCATGTTCCGGGATGTCCCTCAATTCTGGGACACCCTGTAGATCCTACAACCAAAATAGTCATCAAAATCCAAAAAATCGAAGTTGATTTCAAATGATTTGTTAAAATTTGACCAAAATCTTGTCAAAATCCAAAAAATTGAATTTATTTTCATCTAAATTTAGTCAAATATACATCCTACAACCAAAATACACATCAAAATCCAAAACAATCGAAGTTGATTTCAAATAAATTTATTAAAATTTGACACTTCCAACTAAAATTTTAATCATAATCCAACAAATTTGAAGTTATTTTCATCTAAATTTACTCAAATATAGATCCTACAACCAAAATACTCAACAAAATAAAAAAAAAATCGAAGTTGATTTCAAATGAATTTATTAAAATTTGACCAAAATCCTGTCAAAATCCAAGAAAATTGAAGTTATTTTCATCTAAATTTAGTCAAATATAGATCCTACAACCAAAATACTCGACAAAATCCAAAAAAATCGAAGTTGATTTTATTTATTTATTTATTTATTTATTTATTTATTTATAAACGGACCGAAGCCCTCTTTACATAAATATTTAGACGTGAAGAAAAAGATCTTAACCTAATATTACAAAAGATAGACATGCCCAAAAAAGAATAAAACTCATGGTACATAAGATATGACATTATCCGATAATGATACGTAACTGTCTTTTAAAAGTGTGCACAGACCCATTGAAGAAATCAATACTGTTATACAGAGTACTAGAGTCAGCAATAATTCGATTTATTGGATTAATTAGTCCATATGTAGATCTGGATTTAAGTGGTTGAAATCCTGCTCTAGATCTCAATACGCGTTCAGGTGCATAGAAATTGATTTGCATAAGAAGAGAGGGACAATCAATATGGTTATTGATTAAATTAAAAATAAATAAATGGTCAGATATTTTTCTACGTGCAGCTAATGTTTATATGAATTTATTAAAATTTGACACTTCCAACTAAAATTTTTTCATAATCCAACGAAATTGAAGTTATTTTCATCTAAATTTACTCAAATATAGAACCTACAACAAAAATACTCAACAAAATCTAAAAAAATCGAAGTTGATTTCAAATGAATTTATTAAAATTTGACAAAAATCTTGTCTACATACAAGAAAATTGAAGTTATTTTCATCTAAATTTACTCAAATATAGATCCTACAACCAAAATACGCAACAAAATCCAAAAAAATCGAAGTTGATTTCAAATGAATTTATTAAAATTTGGCAAAAATCTTGTCTACATACAAGAAAATTGAAGTTATTTTCATCTAAATTTACTCAAATATAGATCCTACAACAAAAATACTCAACAAAATCCAAAAAAATCGAAGTTGATTTCAAATAAATGTATTAAAATTTGACACTTCCAACTAATTTTTTTTTCATAATCCAACAAAATTGAATTTATTTTCATCTAAATTTAGTCAAATATAGATCCTACAACCAAAATGCTCAACAAAATAAAAAAAAATCGAAGTTGATTTCAAATAAATTTATTAAAATTTGACACTTCCAACTAAAATTTTTTTCATAATCCAACAAAATTGAAGTTATTTTCATCTAAATTTACTCAAATATAGACCCTACAACCAAAATACGCAACATAATCCAAAAAAATCGAAGTTGATTTCAAATGAATTTATTAAAATTTGACCAAAATCTTGTCAAAATCCAAAAAATTGAAGTTATTTTCATCTAAATTTACTCAAATATAGATCCTACAACAAAAATACTCAACAAAATCCAAAAAAATCGAAGTTGATTTCAAATAAATTTATTAAAATTTTACAAAAATCTTGTCTACATCCAAGAAAATTGAAGTTATTTTCATCTAAATTTACTCAAATATAGATCCTACAACCAAAATAGTCATCAAAATCCAAAAAATCGAAGTTGATTTCAAATGATTTTATTAAAATTTGACCAAAATCTTGTCAAAATCCAAAAAATTGAATTTATTTTCATCTAAATTTAGTCAAATATACATCCTACAACCAAAATACTCGACAAAATCCAAAAAAATCGAAGTTGATTTTATATGAATTTATTAAAATTTGACACTTCCAACTAAAATTTTTTCATAATCCAACGAAATTAAAGTTATTTTCATCTAAATTTACTCAAATATAGATCCTACAACAAAAATACTCGACAAAATCCAAAAAAATCGAAGTTGATTTCATATGAATTTATTAAAATTTGACAAAAATCGTGTCTACATACAAGAAAATTGAAGTTATTTTCATCTAAATTTAGTCAAATATAGATCCTACAACCAAAATAGTCATCAAAATCCAAAAAATCGGAGTTGATTTCAATTGATTTTATTAAAATTTGACCAAAATCTTGTCAAAATCCAAAAAATTGAAGTTATTTTCATCTAAATTTAGTCAAATATAGATCCTACAACCAAAATACTCATCAAAATCCAAAAAAATCGAAGTTGATTTCAAATGAATTTATTAAAATTTTACAAAAATCTTGTCTACATCCAAGAAAATTGAAGTTATTTTCATCTAAATTTAGTCAAATATAGATCCTACAACCAAAATACTCATCAAAATCCAAAAAAATCGAAGTTGATTTCAAATGAATTTATTAAAATTTGACCAAAATCTTGTCAAAATCCAAAAAATTGAAGTTATTTTCATCTAAATTTACTCAAATATAGATCCTACAACAAAAATACTCAACAAAATCCAAAAAAATCGAAGTTGATTTCAAATAAATTTATTAAAATTTGACACTTCCAACTAAAAATTTTTTCACAATCCAACAAAATTGAAGTTATTTTCTTCTAAATTTAATCAAATATAGATCCTACAACAAAAATACTCGACAAAATCCAAAAAAATCGAAGTTGATTTCATATGAATTTATTAAAATTTGACACTTCCAACTAAAATTTTTTTTATAATCCAACAAAATTGAAGTTATTTTCATCTAAATTTAGTCAAATATAGATCCTACAACCAAAATACTCATCAAAATCCAAAAAAATCGAAGTTGATTTCAAATGAATTTATTAAAATTTTACAAAAATCTTGTCTACATCCAAGAAAATTGAAGTTATTTTCATCTAAATTTAGTCAAATATAGATCCTACAACCAAAATACTCATCAAAATCCAAAAAAATCGAAGTTGATTTCAAATGAATTTATTAAAATTTTACAAAAATCTTGTCTACATCCAAGAAAATTGAAGTTATTTTCATCTAAATTTACTCAAATATAGATCCTACAACCAAAATACGCAACAAAATCCAAAAAAATCGAAGTTGATTTCAAATGAATTTATTAAAATTTGACCAAAATCTTGTCAAAATCCAAAAAATTGAAGTTATTTTCATCTAAATTTACTCAAATATAGATCCTACAACAAAAATACTCAACAAAATCCAAAAAAATCGAAGTTGATCTCAAATAAATTTATTAAAATTTGACCAAAATCTTGTCAAAATCCAAGAAAATTGAAGTTATTTTCATCTAAATTTAGTCAAATATAGATCCTACAACCAAAATACTCGACAAAATCCAAAAAAATCGAAGTTGATTTTATTTATTTATTTATTTATTTATTTATTTATTTATTTATTTATAAACGGACCGAAGCCCTCTTTACATAAATATTTAGACGTGAAGAAAAAGATCTTAACCTAATATTACAAAAGATAGACATGCCCAAAAAAGAATAAAACTCATGGTACATAAGATATGACATTATCCGATAATGATACGTAACTGTCTTTTAAAAGTGTGCACAGACCCATTGAAGAAATCAATACTGTTATACAGAGTACTAGAGTCAGCAATAATTCGATTTATTGGATTAATTAGTCCATATGTAGATCTGGTTTTAAGTGGTTGAAATCCTGCTCTAGATCTCAATACGCGTTCAGGTGCATAGAAATTGATTTGCATAAGAAGAGAGGGACAATCAATATGGTTATTGATTAAATTAAAAATAAATAAATGGTCAGATATTTTTCTACGTGCAGCTAATGTTTATATGAATTTATTAAAATTTGACACTTCCAACTAAAATTTTTTCATAATCCAACGAAATTGAAGTTATTTTCATCTAAATTTACTCAAATATAGAACCTACAACAAAAATACTCAACAAAATCTAAAAAAATCGAAGTTGATTTCAAATGAATTTATTAAAATTTGACAAAAATCTTGTCTACATACAAGAAAATTGAAGTTATTTTCATCTAAATTTACTCAAATATAGATCCTACAACCAAAATACGCAACAAAATCCAAAAAAATCGAAGTTGATTTCAAATGAATTTATTAAAATTTGGCAAAAATCTTGTCTACATACAAGAAAATTGAAGTTATTTTCATCTAAATTTACTCAAATATAGATCCTACAACAAAAATACTCAACAAAATCCAAAAAAATCGAAGTTGATTTCAAATAAATGTATTAAAATTTGACACTTCCAACTAATTTTTTTTTCATAATCCAACAAAATTGAATTTATTTTCATCTAAATTTAGTCAAATATAGATCCTACAACCAAAATGCTCAACAAAATAAAAAAAAATCGAAGTTGATTTCAAATAAATTTATTAAAATTTGACACTTCCAACTAAAATTTTTTTCATAATCCAACAAAATTGAAGTTATTTTCATCTAAATTTACTCAAATATAGACCCTACAACCAAAATACGCAACATAATCCAAAAAAATCGAAGTTGATTTCAAATGAATTTATTAAAATTTGACCAAAATCTTGTCAAAATCCAAAAAATTGAAGTTATTTTCATCTAAATTTACTCAAATATAGATCCTACAACAAAAATACTCAACAAAATCCAAAAAAATCGAAGTTGATTTCAAATAAATTTATTAAAATTTTACAAAAATCTTGTCTACATCCAAGAAAATTGAAGTTATTTTCATCTAAATATACTCAAATATAGATCCTACAACCAAAATAGTCATCAAAATCCAAAAAATCGAAGTTGATTTCAAATGATTTTATTAAAATTTGACCAAAATCTTGTCAAAATCCAAAAAATTGAATTTATTTTCATCTAAATTTAGTCAAATATACATCCTACAACCAAAATACTCGACAAAATCCAAAAAAATCGAAGTTGATTTTATATGAATTTATTAAAATTTGACACTTCCAACTAAAATTTTTTCATAATCCAACGAAAATAAAGTTATTTTCATCTAAATTTACTCAAATATAGATCCTACAACAAAAATACTCGACAAAATCCAAAAAAAATCGAAGTTGATTTCATATGAATTTATTAAAATTTGACAAAAATCTTGTCTACATACAAGAAAATTGAAGTTATTTTCATCTAAATTTAGTCAAATATAGATCCTACAACCAAAATAGTCATCAAAATCCAAAAAATCGAAGTTGATTTCAATTGATTTTATTAAAATTTGACCAAAATCTTGTCAAAATCCAAAAAATTGAAGTTATTTTCATCTAAATTTAGTCAAATATAGATCCTACAACCAAAATACTCATCAAAATCCAAAAAAATCGAAGTTGATTTCAAATGAATTTATTAAAATTTTACAAAAATCTTGTCTACATCCAAGAAAATTGAAGTTATTTTCATCTAAATTTAGTCAAATATAGATCCTACAACCAAAATACTCATCAAAATCCAAAAAAATCGAAGTTGATTTCAAATGAATTTATTAAAATTTGACCAAAATCTTGTCAAAATCCAAAAAATTGAAGTTATTTTCATCTAAATTTACTCAAATATAGATCCTACAACAAAAATACTCAACAAAATCCAAAAAAATCGAAGTTGATTTCAAATAAATTTATTAAAATTTGACACTTCCAACTAAATTTTTTTTCATAATCCAACCAAATTAAATTTATTTTCATCTAAATTTACTCAAATATAGATCCTACAACAAAAATACTCAACAAAATCCAAAATAATCGAAGTTGATTTCAAATAAATTTAATAAAACTTGATACTTCCAACTAAAAATTTTTTCACAATCCAACAAAATTGAAGTTATTTTCATCTAAATTTAATCAAATATAGATCCTACAACAAAAATACTCGACAAAATCCAAAAAAATCGAAGTTGATTTCATATGAATTTATTAAAATTTGACACTTCCAACTAAAATTTTTTTTATAATCCAACCAAATTGAAGTTATTTTCATCTAAATTTAGTCAAATATAGATCCTACAACCAAAATACTCATCAAAATCCAAAAAAATCGAAGTTGATTTCAAATGAATTTATTAAAATTTTACAAAAATCTTGTCTACATCCAAGAAAATTGAAGTTATTTTCATCTAAATTTAGTCAAATATAGATCCTACAACCAAAATACTCATCAAAATCCAAAAAAATCGAAGTTGATTTCAAATGAATTTATTAAAATTTTACAAAAATCTTGTCTACATCCAAGAAAATTGAAGTTATTTTCATCTAAATTTACTCAAATATAGATCCTACAACCAAAATACGCAACAAAATCCAAAAAAATCGAAGTTGATTTCAAATGAATTTATTAAAATTTGTCCAAAATCTTGTCAAAATCCAAAAAATTGAAGTTATTTTCATCTAAATTTACTCAAATATAGATCCTACAACAAAAATACTCAACAAAATCCAAAAAAATCGAAGTTGATTTCAAATAAATTTATTAAAATTTGACACTTCCAACTAAATTTTTTTTCATAATCCAACAAAATTAAATTTATTTTCATCTAAATTTACTCAAATATAGATCCTACAACAAAAATACTCAACAAAATCCAAAATAATCGAAGTTGATTTCAAATAAATTTAATAAAACTTGATACTTCCAACTAAAAATTTTTTCACAATCCAACAAAATTGAAGTTATTTTCATCTAAATTTAATCAAATATAGATCCTACAACAAAAATACTCGACAAAATCCAAAAAAATCGAAGTTGATTTCATATGAATTTATTAAAATTTGACACTTCCAACTAAAATTTTTTTTATAATCCAACAAAATTGAAGTTATTTTCATCTAAATTTAGTCAAATATAGATCCTACAACCAAAATACTCATCAAAATCCAAAAAAATCGAAGTTGATTTCAAATGAATTTATTAAAATTTTACAAAAATCTTGTCTACATCCAAGAAAATTGAAGTTATTTTCATCTAAATTTACTCAAATATAGATCCTACAACCAAAATACTCAACAAAATCCAAAAAAATCAAAGTTGATTTCAAATGATTTTATTAAAATTTGACAAAAATCTTGTCTACATACAAGAAAATTGAAGTTATTTTCATCTAAATTTAGTCAAATATAGATCCTACAACCAAAATAGTCATCAAAATCCAAAAAATCGAAGTTGATTTCAAATGATTTTATTAAAATTTGACCAAAATCTTGTCAAAATCCAAAAAATTGAAGTTATTTTCATCTAAATTTAGTCAAATATACATCCTACAACCAAAATACTCATCAAAATCCAAAAAAATCGAAGTTGATTTTATATGAAATTATTAAAATTTCACACTTCCAACTAAAATTTTTTCATAATCCAACGAAATTGAAGTTATTTTCATCTAAATTTACTCAAATATAGAACCTACAACCAAAATACTCGACAAAATCCAAAAAAATCGAAGTTGATTTCATATGAATTTATTAAAATTTGACACTTCCAACTAAAATTTTTTTTATAATCCAACAAAATTGAAGTTATTTTCATCTAAATTTAGTCAAATATAGATCCTACAACCAAAATACTCATCAAAATCCAAAAAAATCGAAGTTGATTTCAAATGAAATTATTAAAATTTGACAAAAATCTTGTCTACATACAAGAAAATTGAAGTTATTTTCATCTAAATTTACTCAAATATAGATCCTACAACCAAAATACGCAACAAAATCCAAAAAAATCGAAGTTGATTTCAAATGAATTTATTAAAATTTGACCAAAATCTTGTCAAAATCCAAAAAATTGAAGTTATTTTCATCTAAATTTACTCAAATATAGATCCTACAACAAAAATACTCAACAAAATCCAAAAAAATCGAAGTTGATTTCAAATAAATTTATTAAAATTTGACACTTCCAACTAAATTTTTTTTCATAATCCAACAAAATTAAATTTATTTTCATCTAAATTTACTCAAATATAGATCATACAACAAAAATACTCAACAAAATCCAAAATAATCGAAGTTGATTTCAAATAAATTTAATAAAACTTGATACTTCCAACTAAAAATTTTTTCACAATCCAACAAAATTGAAGTTATTTTCATCTAAATTTAATCAAATATAGATCCTACAACAAAAATACTCGACAAAATCCAAAAAAATCGAAGTTGATTTCATATGAATTTATTAAAATTTGACACTTCCAACTAAAATTTTTTTTATAATCCAACAAAATTGAAGTTATTTTCATCTAAATTTAGTCAAATATAGATCCTACAACCAAAATACTCATCAAAATCCAAAAAAATCGAAGTTGATTTCAAATGAATTTATTAAAATTTTACAAAAATCTTGTCTACATCCAAGAAAATTGAAGTTATTTTCATCTAAATTTACTCAAATATAGATCCTACAACCAAAATACTCAACAAAATCCAAAAAAATCAAAGTTGATTTCAAATGATTTTATTAAAATTTGACAAAAATCTTGTCTACATACAAGAAAATTGAAGTTATTTTCATCTAAATTTAGTCAAATATAGATCCTACAACCAAAATAGTCATCAAAATCCAAAAAATCGAAGTTGATTTCAATTGATTTTATTAAAATTTGACCAAAATCTTGTCAAAATCCAAAAAATTGAAGTTATTTTCATCTAAATTTAGTCAAATATAGATCCTACAACCAAAATACTCATCAAAATCCAAAAAAATCGAAGTTGATTTCAAATGAATTTATTAAAATTTTACAAAAATCTTGTCTACATCCAAGAAAATTGAAGTTATTTTCATCTAAATTTAGTCAAATATAGATCCTACAACCAAAATACTCATCAAAATCCAAAAAAATCGAAGTTGATTTCAAATGAATTTATTAAAATTTGACCAAAATCTTGTCAAAATCCAAAAAATTGAAGTTATTTTCATCTAAATTTACTCAAATATAGATCCTACAACAAAAATACTCAACAAAATCCTAAAAAATCGAAGTTGATTTCAAATAAATTTATTAAAATTTGACACTTCCAACTAAATTTTTTTTCATAATCCAACCAAATTAAATTTATTTTCATCTAAATTTACTCAAATATAGATCCTACAACAAAAATACTCAACAAAATCCAAAATAATCGAAGTTGATTTCAAATAAATTTAATAAAACTTGATACTTCCAACTAAAAATTTTTTCACAATCCAACAAAATTGAAGTTATTTTCATCTAAATTTAATCAAATATAGATCCTACAACAAAAATACTCGACAAAATCCAAAAAAATCGAAGTTGATTTCATATGAATTTATTAAAATTTGACACTTCCAACTAAAATTTTTTTTATAATCCAACCAAATTGAAGTTATTTTCATCTAAATTTAGTCAAATATAGATCCTACAACCAAAATACTCATCAAAATCCAAAAAAATCGAAGTTGATTTCAAATGAATTTATTAAAATTTTACAAAAATCTTGTCTACATCCAAGAAAATTGAAGTTATTTTCATCTAAATTTAGTCAAATATAGATCCTACAACCAAAATACTCATCAAAATCCAAAAAAATCGAAGTTGATTTCAAATGAATTTATTAAAATTTTACAAAAATCTTGTCTACATCCAAGAAAATTGAAGTTATTTTCATCTAAATTTACTCAAATATAGATCCTACAACCAAAATACGCAACAAAATCCAAAAAAATCGAAGTTGATTTCAAATGAATTTATTAAAATTTGTCCAAAATCTTGTCAAAATCCAAAAAATTGAAGTTATTTTCATCTAAATTTACTCAAATATAGATCCTACAACAAAAATACTCAACAAAATCCAAAAAAATCGAAGTTGATTTCAAATAAATTTATTAAAATTTGACACTTCCAACTAAATTTTTTTTCATAATCCAACAAAATTAAATTTATTTTCATCTAAATTTACTCAAATATAGATCCTACAACAAAAATACTCAACAAAATCCAAAATAATCGAAGTTGATTTCAAATAAATTTAATAAAACTTGATACTTCCAACTAAAAATTTTTTCACAATCCAACAAAATTGAAGTTATTTTCATCTAAATTTAATCAAATATAGATCCTACAACAAAAATACTCGACAAAATCCAAAAAAATCGAAGTTGATTTCATATGAATTTATTAAAATTTGACACTTCCAACTAAAATTTTTTTTATAATCCAACAAAATTGAAGTTATTTTCATCTAAATTTAGTCAAATATAGATCCTACAACCAAAATACTCATCAAAATCCAAAAAAATCGAAGTTGATTTCAAATGAATTTATTAAAATTTTACAAAAATCTTGTCTACATCCAAGAAAATTGAAGTTATTTTCATCTAAATTTACTCAAATATAGATCCTACAACCAAAATACTCAACAAAATCCAAAAAAATCAAAGTTGATTTCAAATGATTTTATTAAAATTTGACAAAAATCTTGTCTACATACAAGAAAATTGAAGTTATTTTCATCTAAATTTAGTCAAATATAGATCCTACAACCAAAATAGTCATCAAAATCCAAAAAATCGAAGTTGATTTCAAATGATTTTATTAAAATTTGACCAAAATCTTGTCAAAATCCAAAAAATTGAAGTTATTTTCATCTAAATTTAGTCAAATATACATCCTACAACCAAAATACTCATCAAAATCCAAAAAAATCGAAGTTGATTTCAAATGAAATTATTAAAATTTGACAAAAATCTTGTCTACATACAAGAAAATTGAAGTTATTTTCATCTAAATTTACTCAAATATAGATCCTACAACAAAAATACTCAACAAAATCCAAAAAAATCGAAGTTGATTTCAAATAAATTTATTAAAATTTGACACTTCCAACTAAATTTTTTTTCATAATCCAACAAAATTAAATTTATTTTCATCTAAATTTACTCAAATATAGATCATACAACAAAAATACTCAACAAAATCCAAAATAATCGAAGTTGATTTCAAATAAATTTAATAAAACTTGATACTTCCAACTAAAAATTTTTTCACAATCCAACAAAATTGAAGTTATTTTCATCTAAATTTAATCAAATATAGATCCTACAACAAAAATACTCGACAAAATCCAAAAAAATCGAAGTTGATTTCATATGAATTTATTAAAATTTGACACTTCCAACTAAAATTTTTTTTATAATCCAACAAAATTGAAGTTATTTTCATCTAAATTTAGTCAAATATAGATCCTACAACCAAAATACTCATCAAAATCCAAAAAAATCGAAGTTGATTTCAAATGAATTTATTAAAATTTTACAAAAATCTTGTCTACATCCAAGAAAATTGAAGTTATTTTCATCTAAATTTACTCAAATATAGATCCTACAACCAAAATACTCAACAAAATCCAAAAAAATCAAAGTTGATTTCAAATGATTTTATTAAAATTTGACAAAAATCTTGTCTACATACAAGAAAATTGAAGTTATTTTCATCTAAATTTAGTCAAATATAGATCCTACAACCAAAATAGTCATCAAAATCCAAAAAATCGAAGTTGATTTCAAATGATTTTATTAAAATTTGACCAAAATCTTGTCAAAATCCAAAAAATTGAAGTTATTTTCATCTAAATTTAGTCAAATATACATCCTACAACCAAAATACTCATCAAAATCCAAAAAAATCGAAGTTGATTTTATATGAAATTATTAAAATTTCACACTTCCAACTAAAATTTTTTCATAATCCAACGAAATTGAAGTTATTTTCATCTAAATTTACTCAAATATAGAACCTACAACCAAAATACTCGACAAAATCCAAAAAAATCGAAGTTGATTTCATATGAATTTATTAAAATTTGACACTTCCAACTAAAATTTTTTTTATAATCCAACAAAATTGAAGTTATTTTCATCTAAATTTAGTCAAATATACATCCTACAACCAAAATACTCATCAAAATCCAAAAAAATCGAAGTTGATTTTATATGAAATTATTAAAATTTCACACTTCCAACTAAAATTTTTTCATAATCCAACGAAATTGAAGTTATTTTCATCTAAATTTAGTCAAATATAGATCCTACAACCAAAATACTCATCAAAATCCAAAAAAATCGAAGTTGATTTCAAATGAATTTATTAAAATTTGACAAAAATCTTGTCTACATACAAGAAAATTGAAGTTATTTTCATCTAAATTTAGTCAAATATAGATCCTACAACCAAAATACTCATCAAAATCCAAAAAAATCGTAGTTGATTTCATATGAATTTATTAAAATTTGACACTTCCAACTAAAATTTTTTTTATAATCCAACAAAATTGAAGTTATTTTCATCTAAATTTAGTCAAATATAGATCCTACAACCAAAATACTCATCAAAATCCAAAAAAATCGAAGTTGATTTCAAATGAATTTATTAAAATTTTACAAAAATCTTGTCTACATCCAAGAAAAATGAAGTTATTTTCATCTAAATTTAGTCAAATATAGATCCTACAACCAAAATACTCATCAAAATCCAAAAAAATCGAAGTTGATTTCAAATGAATTTATTAAAATTTTACAAAAATCTTGTCTACATCCAAGAAAATTGAAGTTATTTTCATCTAAATTTACTCAAATATAGATCCTACAACCAAAATACGCAACAAAATCCAAAAAAATCGAAGTTGATTTCAAATGAATTTATTAAAATTTGACCAAAATCTTGTCAAAATCCAAAAATTGAAGTTATTTTCATCTAAATTTACTCAAATATAGATCCTACAACAAAAATACTCAACAAAATCCAAAAAAATCGAAGTTGATTTCAAATAAATTTATTAAAATTTGACACTTCCAACTAAATTTTTTTTCATAATCCAACAAAATTAAATTTATTTTCATCTAAATTTACTCAAATATAGATCCTACAACAAAAATACTCAACAAAATCCAAAATAATCGAAGTTGATTTCAAATAAATTTAATAAAACTTGATACTTCCAACTAAAAATTTTTTCACAATCCAACAAAATTGAAGTTATTTTCATCTAAATTTAATCAAATATAGATCCTACAACAAAAATACTCGACAAAATCCAAAAAAATCGAAGTTGATTTCATATGAATTTATTAAAATTTGACACTTCCAACTAAAATTTTTTTTATAATCCAACAAAATTGAAGTTATTTTCATCTAAATTTAGTCAAATATAGATCCTACAACCAAAATACTCATCAAAATCCAAAAAAATCGAAGTTGATTTCAAATGAATTTATTAAAATTTTACAAAAATCTTGTCTACATCCAAGAAAATTGAAGTTATTTTCATCTAAATTTACTCAAATATAGATCCTACAACCAAAATACTCAACAAAATCCAAAAAAATCAAAGTTGATTTCAAATGATTTTATTAAAATTTGACAAAAATCTTGTCTACATACAAGAAAATTGAAGTTATTTTCATCTAAATTTAGTCAAATATAGATCCTACAACCAAAATAGTCATCAAAATCCAAAAAATCGAAGTTGATTTCAAATGATTTTATTGAAATTTGACCAAAATCTTGTCAAAATCCAAAAAATTGAAGTTATTTTCATCTAAATTTAGTCAAATATACATCCTACAACCAAAATACTCATCAAAATCCAAAAAAATCGAAGTTGATTTTATATGAAATTATTAAAATTTCACACTTCCAACTAAAATTTTTTCATAATCCAACGAAATTGAAGTTATTTTCATCTAAATTTACTCAAATATAGAACCTACAACCAAAATACTCGACAAAATCCAAAAAAATCGAAGTTGATTTCATATGAATTTATTAAAATTTGACACTTCCAACTAAAATTTTTTTTATAATCCAACAAAATTGAAGTTATTTTCATCTAAATTTAGTCAAATATAGATCCTACAACCAAAATACTCATCAAAATCCAAAAAAATCGAAGTTGATTTCAAATGAATTTATTAAAATTTGACAAAAATCTTGTCTACATACAAGAAAATTGAAGTTATTTTCATCTAAATTTAGTCAAATATAGATCCTACAACCAAAATACTCATCAAAATCCAAAAAAATCGTAGTTGATTTCAAATGAATTTATTAAAATTTGACCAAAATCTTGTCAAAATCAAAGAAAATTGAAGTTATTTTCATCTAAATTTAGTCAAATATAGATCCTACAACCAAAATACTCAACAAAATCCAAAAAAATCAAAGTTGATTTCAAATGATTTTATTAAAATTTGACAAAAATCTTGTCTACATACAAGAAAATTGAAGTTATTTTCATCTAAATTTAGTCAAATATAGATCCTACAACCAAAATACTCATCAAAATCCAAAAAAATCGAAGTTGATTTCAAATGAATTTATTAAAATTTTACAAAAATCTTGTCTACATCCAAGAAAATTGAAGTTATTTTCATCTAAATTTACTCAAATATAGATCCTACAACCAAAATACTCAACAAAATCCAAAAAAATCAAAGTTGATTTCAAATGATTTTATCAAAATTTGACAAAAATCTTGTCTACATACAAGAAAATTGAAGTTATTTTCATCTAAATTTAGTCAAATATAGATCCTACAACCAAAATACTCATCAAAATCCAAAAAAATCGAAGTTGATTTCAAATGAATTTATTAAAATTTTACAAAATTCTTGTCTACATCCAAGAAAATTGAAGTTATTTTCATCTAAATTTACTCAAATATAGATCCTACAACCAAAATACGCAACAAAATCCAAAAAAATCGAAGTTGATTTCAAATGAATTTATTAAAATTTGACCAAAATCTTGTCAAAATCCAAAAAATTGAAGTTATTTTCATCTAAATTTACTCAAATATAGATCCTACAACAAAAATACTCAACAAAATCCAAAAAAATCGAAGTTGATTTCAAATAAATTTATTAAAATTTGACACTTCCAACTAAATTTTTTTTCATAATCCAACAAAATTAAATTTATTTTCATCTAAATTTACTCAAATATAGATCCTACAACAAAAATACTCAACAAAATCCAAAATAATCGAAGTTGATTTCAAATAAATTTAATAAAACTTGATACTTCCAACTAAAAATTTTTTCACAATCCAACAAAATTGAAGTTATTTTCATCTAAATTTAATCAAATATAGATCCTACAACAAAAATACTCGACAAAATCCAAAAAAATCGAAGTTGATTTCATATGAATTTATTAAAATTTGACACTTCCAACTAAAATTTTTTTTATAATCCAACAAAATTGAAGTTATTTTCATCTAAATTTAGTCAAATATAGATCCTACAACCAAAATACTCATCAAAATCCAAAAAAATCGAAGTTGATTTCAAATGAATTTATTAAAATTTTACAAAAATCTTGTCTACATACAAGAAAATTGAAGTTATTTTCATCTAAATTTAGTCAAATATAGATCCTACAACCAAAATACTCATCAAAATCCAAAAAAATCGAAGTTGATTTCAAATGAATTTATTAAAATTTTACAAAAATCTTGTCTACATCCAAGAAAATTGAATTTATTTTCATCTAAATTTAGTCAAATATAGATCCTACAACCAAAATACTCAACAAAATCCAAAAAAATCAAAGTTGATTTCAAATGATTTTATTAAAATTTGACAAAAATCTTGTCTACATACAAGAAAATTGAAGTTATTTTCATCTAAATTTAGTCAAATATAGATCCTACAACCAAAATACTCATCAAAATCCAAAAAAATCGAAGTTGATTTCAAATGAATTTATTAAAATTTTACAAAAATCTTGTCTACATCCAAGAAAATTGAAGTTATTTTCATCTAAATTTACTCAAATATAGATCCTACAACCAAAATACGCAACAAAATCCAAAAAAATCGAAGTTGATTTCAAATGATTTTATTAAAATTTGACAAAAATCTTGTCTACATACAAGAAAATTGAAGTTATTTTCATCTAAATTTAGTCAAATATAGATCCTACAACCAAAATACTCATCAAAATCCAAAAAAATCGAAGTTGATTTCAAATGAATTTATTAAAATTTTACAAAAATCTTGTCTACATCCAAGAAAATTGAATTTATTTTCATCTAAATTTAGTCAAATATACATCCTACAACCAAAATACTCATCAAAATCCAAAAAAATCGAAGTTGATTTTATATGAAATTATTAAAATTTGACACTTCCAACTAAAATTTTTTCATAATCCAACGAAATCGAAGTTATTTTCATCTAAATTTACTCAAATATAGAACCTACAACCAAAATACTCGACAAAATCCAAAAAAATCGAAGTTGATTTCATATGAATTTATTAAAATTTGACACTTCCAACTAAAATTTTTTTTATAATCCAACAAAATTGAAGTTATTTTCATCTAAATTTAGTCAAATATAGATCCTACAACCAAAATACACATCAAAATCCAAAAAAATCGAAGTTGATTTCAAATGAATTTATTAAAATTTGACAAAAATCTTGTCTACATACAAGAAAATTGAAGTTATTTTCATCTAAATTTAGTCAAATATAGATCCTACAACCAAAATACTCATCAAAATCCAAAAAAATCGAAGTTGATTTCAAATGAATTTATTAAAATTTTACAAAAATCTTGTCTACATCCAAGAAAATTGAAGTTATTTTCATCTAAATTTACTCAAATATAGATCCTACAACCAAAATACTCAACAAAATCCAAAAAAATCAAAGTTGATTTCAAATGATTTTATTAAAATTTGACAAAAATCTTGTCTACATACAAGAAAATTGAAGTTATTTTCATCTAAATTTAGTCAAATATAGATCCTACAACCAAAATACTCATCAAAATCCAAAAAAATCGAAGTTGATTTCAAATGAATTTATTAAAATTTTACAAAAATCTTGTCTACATCCAAGAAAATTGAAGTTATTTTCATCTAAATTTACTCAAATATAGATCCTACAACCAAAATACGCAACAAAATCCAAAAAAATCGAAGTTGATTTCAAATGAATTTATTAAAATTTGACCAAAATCTTGTCAAAATCCAAAAAATTGAAGTTATTTTCATCTAAATTTACTCAAATATAGATCCTACAACAAAAATACTCAACAAAATCCAAAAAAATCGAAGTTGATTTCAAATAAATTTATTAAAATTTGACACTTCCAACTAAATTTTTTTTCATAATCCAACAAAATTAAATTTATTTTCATCTAAATTTACTCAAATATAGATCCTACAACAAAAATACTCAACAAAATCCAAAAAAATCGAAGTTGATTTCAAATAAATTTAATAAAACTTGATACTTCCAACTAAAAATTTTTTCACAATCCAACAAAATTGAAGTTATTTTCATCTAAATTTAATCAAATATAGATCCTACAACAAAAATACTCGACAAAATCCAAAAAAATCGAAGTTGATTTCATATGAATTTATTAAAATTTGACACTTCCAACTAAAATTTTTTTTATAATCCAACAAAATTGAAGTTATTTTCATCTAAATTTAGTCAAATATAGATCCTACAACCAAAATACTCATCAAAATCCAAAAAAATCGAAGTTGATTTCAAATGAATTTATTAAAATTTGACAAAAATCTTGTCTACATACAAGAAAATTGAAGTTATTTTCATCTAAATTTAGTCAAATATAGATCCTACAACCAAAATACTCATCAAAATCCAAAAAAATCGTAGTTGATTTCATATGAATTTATTAAAATTTGACACTTCCAACTAAAATTTTTTTTATAATCCAACAAAATTGAAGTTATTTTCATCTAAATTTAGTCAAATATAGATCCTACAACCAAAATACTCATCAAAATCCAAAAAAATCGAAGTTGATTTCAAATGAATTTATTAAAATTTTACAAAAATCTTGTCTACATCCAAGAAAATTGAAGTTATTTTCATCTAAATTTAGTCAAATATAGATCCTACAACCAAAATACTCATCAAAATCCAAAAAAATCGAAGTTGATTTCAAATGAATTTATTAAAATTTTACAAAAATCTTGTCTACATCCAAGAAAATTGAATTTATTTTCATCTAAATTTAGTCAAATATAGATCCTACAACCAAAATACTCAACAAAATCCAAAAAAATCAAAGTTGATTTCAAATGATTTTATTAAAATTTGACAAAAATCTTGTCTACATACAAGAAAATTGAAGTTATTTTCATCTAAATTTAGTCAAATATAGATCCTACAACCAAAATACTCATCAAAATCCAAAAAAATCGAAGTTGATTTCAAATGAATTTATTAAAATTTTACAAAAATCTTGTCTACATCCAAGAAAATTGAAGTTATTTTCATCTAAATTTACTCAAATATAGATCCTACAACCAAAATACGCAACAAAATCCAAAAAAATCGAAGTTGATTTCAAATGATTTTATTAAAATTTGACAAAAATCTTGTCTACATACAAGAAAATTGAAGTTATTTTCATCTAAATTTAGTCAAATATAGATCCTACAACCAAAATACTCATCAAAATCCAAAAAAATCGAAGTTGATTTCAAATGAATTTATTAAAATTTTACAAAAATCTTGTCTACATCCAAGAAAATTGAATTTATTTTCATCTAAATTTAGTCAAATATACATCCTACAACCAAAATACTCATCAATATCCAACAAAATTGAAGTTGATTTCAAATAAATTTATTAAAATTTGACACTTCCAACTAAAATTTTTTTCAAAATCCAAAAAATTGAAGTTATTTTCATCTAAATTTAGTCAAATATACATCCTACAACCAAAATACTCATCAAAATCCAAAAAAATCGAAGTTGATTTTATATGAAATTATTAAAATTTGACACTTCCAACTAAAATTTTTTCATAATCCAACGAAATCGAAGTTATTTTCATCTAAATTTACTCAAATATAGAACCTTCAACCAAAATACTCGACAAAATCCAAAAAAATCGAAGTTGATTTCATATGAATTTATTAAAATTTGACACTTCCAACTAAAATTTTTTTTATAATCCAACAAAATTGAAGTTATTTTCATCTAAATTTAGTCAAATATAGATCCTACAACCAAAATACTCATCAAAATCCAAAAAAATCGAAGTTGATTTCAAATGAATTTATTAAAATTTGACAAAAATCTTGTCTACATACAAGAAAATTGAAGTTATTTTCATCTAAATTTAGTCAAATATAGATCCTACAACCAAAATACTCATCAAAATCCAAAAAAATCGAAGTTGATTTCAAATGAATTTATTAAAATTTTACAAAAATCTTGTCTACATCCAAGAAAATTGAAGTTATTTTCATCTAAATTTACTCAAATATAGATCCTACAACCAAAATACTCAACAAAATCCAAAAAAATCAAAGTTGATTTCAAATGATTTTATTAAAATTTGACAAAAATCTTGTCTACATACAAGAAAATTGAAGTTATTTTCATCTAAATTTAGTCAAATATAGATCCTACAACCAAAATACTCATCAAAATCCAAAAAAATCGAAGTTGATTTCAAATGAATTTATTAAAATTTTACAAAAATCTTGTCTACATCCAAGAAAATTGAAGTTATTTTCATCTAAATTTACTCAAATATAGATCCTACAACCAAAATACGCAACAAAATCCAAAAAAATCGAAGTTGATTTCAAATGAATTTATTAAAATTTGACCAAAATCTTGTCAAAATCCAAAAAATTGAAGTTATTTTCATCTAAATTTACTCAAATATAGATCCTACAACAAAAATACTCAACAAAATCCAAAAAAATCGAAGTTGATTTCAAATAAATTTATTAAAATTTGACACTTCCAACTAAATTTTTTTTCATAATCCAACAAAATTAAATTTATTTTCATCTAAATTTACTCAAATATAGATCCTACAACAAAAATACTCAACAAAATCCAAAAAAATCGAAGTTGATTTCAAATAAATTTAATAAAACTTGATACTTCCAACTAAAAATTTTTTCACAATCCAACAAAATTGAAGTTATTTTCATCTAAATTTAATCAAATATAGATCCTACAACAAAAATACTCGACAAAATCCAAAAAAATCGAAGTTGATTTCATATGAATTTATTAAAATTTGACACTTCCAACTAAAATTTTTTTTATAATCCAACAAAATTGAAGTTATTTTCATCTAAATTTAGTCAAATATAGATCCTACAACCAAAATACTCATCAAAATCCAAAAAAATCGAAGTTGATTTCAAATGAATTTATTAAAATTTGACAAAAATCTTGTCTACATACAAGAAAATTGAAGTTATTTTCATCTAAATTTAGTCAAATATAGATCCTACAACCAAAATACTCATCAAAATCCAAAAAAATCGTAGTTGATTTCATATGAATTTATTAAAATTTGACACTTCCAACTAAAATTTTTTTTATAATCCAACAAAATTGAAGTTATTTTCATCTAAATTTAGTCAAATATAGATCCTACAACCAAAATACTCATCAAAATCCAAAAAAATCGAAGTTGATTTCAAATGAATTTATTAAAATTTTACAAAAATCTTGTCTACATCCAAGAAAATTGAAGTTATTTTCATCTAAATTTAGTCAAATATAGATCCTACAACCAAAATACTCATCAAAATCCAAAAAAATCGAAGTTGATTTCAAATGAATTTATTAAAATTTTACAAAAATCTTGTCTACATCCAAGAAAATTGAAGTTATTTTCATCTAAATTTACTCAAATATAGATCCTACAACCAAAATACGCAACAAAATCCAAAAAAATCGAAGTTGATTTCAAATGAATTTATTAAAATTTGACCAAAATCTTGTCAAAATCCAAAAATTGAAGTTATTTTCATCTAAATTTACTCAAATATAGATCCTACAACAAAAATACTCAACAAAATCCAAAAAAATCGAAGTTGATTTCAAATGAATTTATTAAAATTTTACAAAAATCTTGTCTACATACAAGAAAATTGAAGTTATTTTCATCTAAATTTAGTCAAATATAGATCCTACAACCAAAATACTCATCAAAATCCAAAAAAATCGAAGTTGATTTCAAATGAATTTATTAAAATTTTACAAAAATCTTGTCTACATCCAAGAAAATTGAATTTATTTTCATCTAAATTTAGTCAAATATAGATCCTACAACCAAAATACTCAACAAAATCCAAAAAAATCAAAGTTGATTTCAAATGATTTTATTAAAATTTGACAAAAATCTTGTCTACATACAAGAAAATTGAAGTTATTTTCATCTAAATTTAGTCAAATATAGATCCTACAACCAAAATACTCATCAAAATCCAAAAAAATCGAAGTTGATTTCAAATGAATTTATTAAAATTTTACAAAAATCTTGTCTACATCCAAGAAAATTGAAGTTATTTTCATCTAAATTTACTCAAATATAGATCCTACAACCAAAATACGCAACAAAATCCAAAAAAATCGAAGTTGATTTCAAATGATTTTATTAAAATTTGACAAAAATCTTGTCTACATACAAGAAAATTGAAGTTATTTTCATCTAAATTTAGTCAAATATAGATCCTACAACCAAAATACTCATCAAAATCCAAAAAAATCGAAGTTGATTTCAAATGAATTTATTAAAATTTTACAAAAATCTTGTCTACATCCAAGAAAATTGAATTTATTTTCATCTAAATTTAGTCAAATATACATCCTACAACCAAAATACTCATCAATATCCAACAAAATTGAAGTTGATTTCAAATAAATTTATTAAAATTTGACACTTCCAACTAAAATTTTTTTCAAAATCCAAAAAATTGAAGTTATTTTCATCTAAATTTAGTCAAATATACATCCTACAACCAAAATACTCATCAAAATCCAAAAAAATCGAAGTTGATTTTATATGAAATTATTAAAATTTGACACTTCCAACTAAAATTTTTTCATAATCCAACGAAATCGAAGTTATTTTCATCTAAATTTACTCAAATATAGAACCTACAACCAAAATACTCGACAAAATCCAAAAAAATCGAAGTTGATTTCATATGAATTTATTAAAATTTGACACTTCCAACTAAAATTTTTTTTATAATCCAACAAAATTGAAGTTATTTTCATCTAAATTTAGTCAAATATAGATCCTACAACCAAAATACTCATCAAAATCCAAAAAAATCGAAGTTGATTTCAAATGAATTTATTAAAATTTGACAAAAATCTTGTCTACATACAAGAAAATTGAAGTTATTTTCATCTAAATTTAGTCAAATATAGATCCTACAACCAAAATACTCATCAAAATCCAAAAAAATCGAAGTTGATTTCAAATGAATTTATTAAAATTTTACAAAAATCTTGTCTACATCCAAGAAAATTGAAGTTATTTTCATCTAAATTTACTCAAATATAGATCCTACAACCAAAATACTCAACAAAATCCAAAAAAATCAAAGTTGATTTCAAATGATTTTATTAAAATTTGACAAAAATCTTGTCTACATACAAGAAAATTGAAGTTATTTTCATCTAAATTTAGTCAAATATAGATCCTACAACCAAAATACTCATCAAAATCCAAAAAAATCGAAGTTGATTTCAAATGAATTTATTAAAATTTTACAAAAATCTTGTCTACATCCAAGAAAATTGAAGTTATTTTCATCTAAATTTACTCAAATATAGATCCTACAACCAAAATACGCAACAAAATCCAAAAAAATCGAAGTTGATTTCAAATGAATTTATTAAAATTTGACCAAAATCTTGTCAAAATCCAAAAAATTGAAGTTATTTTCATCTAAATTTACTCAAATATAGATCCTACAACAAAAATACTCAACAAAATCCAAAAAAATCGAAGTTGATTTCAAATAAATTTATTAAAATTTGACACTTCCAACTAAATTTTTTTTCATAATCCAACAAAATTAAATTTATTTTCATCTAAATTTACTCAAATATAGATCCTACAACAAAAATACTCAACAAAATCCAAAAAAATCGAAGTTGATTTCAAATAAATTTAATAAAACTTGATACTTCCAACTAAAAATTTTTTCACAATCCAACAAAATTGAAGTTATTTTCATCTAAATTTAATCAAATATAGATCCTACAACAAAAATACTCGACAAAATCCAAAAAAATCGAAGTTGATTTCATATGAATTTATTAAAATTTGACACTTCCAACTAAAATTTTTTTTATAATCCAACAAAATTGAAGTTATTTTCATCTAAATTTAGTCAAATATAGATCCTACAACCAAAATACTCATCAAAATCCAAAAAAATCGAAGTTGATTTCAAATGAATTTATTAAAATTTTACAAAAATCTTGTCTACATCCAAGAAAATTGAAGTTATTTTCATCTAAATTTACTCAAATATAGATCCTACAACCAAAATACTCAACAAAATCCAAAAAAATCAAAGTTGATTTCAAATGATTTTATTAAAATTTGACAAAAATCTTGTCTACATACTAGAAAATTGAAGTTATTTTCATCTAAATTTAGTCAAATATAGATCCTACAACCAAAATACTCATCAAAATCCAAAAAAATCGAAGTTGATTTCAAATGAATTTATTAAAATTTTACAAAAATCTTGTCTACATCCAAGAAAATTGAAGTTATTTTCATCTAAATTTACTCAAATATAGATCCTACAACCAAAATACTCAACAAAATCCAAAAAAATCAAAGTTGATTTCAAATGATTTTATTAAAATTTGGCAAAAATCTTGTCTACATACAAGAAAATTGAAGTTATTTTCATCTAAATTTAGTCAAATATAGATCCTACAACCAAAATAGTCATCAAAATCCAAAAAATCGAAGTTGATTTCAAATGATTTTATCAAAATTTGACCAAAATCTTGTCAAAATCCAAAAAATTGAAGTTATTTTCATCTAAATTTAGTCAAATATACATCCTACAACCAAAATACTCATCAAAATCCAAAAAAATTGAAGTTGATTTTATATGAAATTATTAAAATTTGACACTTCCAACTAAAATTTTTTCATAATCCAACGAAATTGAAGTTATTTTCATCTAAATTTACTCAAATATAGATCCTACAACAAAAATACTCGACAAAATCCAAAAAAATCGAAGTTGATTTCAAATGAATTTATTAAAATTTGACAAAAATCTTGTCTACATACAAGAAAATTGAAGTTATTTTCATCTAAATTTAGTCAAATATAGATCCTACAACCAAAATACTCATCAAAATCCAAAAAAATCGAAGTTGATTTCAAATGAATTTATTAAAATTTTACAAAAATCTTGTCAAAATCCAAAAAATTGAATTTATTTTCATCTAAATTTAGTCAAATATACATCCTACAACCAAAATACTCATCAAAATCCAAAAAAATCGAAGTTGATTTCAAATAAATTTATTAAAATTTGACACTTCCAACTAAAATTTTTTTCATAATCCAACAAATTTGAAGTTATTTTCATCTGAATTTAGTCAAATATAGATCCTACAACCAAAATACTCATCAAAATCCAAAAAAATCGAAGTTGATTTCAAATGAATTTATTAAAATTTTACAAAAATCTTGTCTACATCCAAGAAAATTGAAGTTATTTTCATCTAAATTTACTCAAATATAGATCCTACAACCAAAATACTCAACAAAATCCAAAAAAATCAAAGTTGATTTCAAATGATTTTATTAAAATTTGGCAAAAATCTTGTCTACATACAAGAAAATTGAAGTTATTTTCATCTAAATTTAGTCAAATATAGATCCTACAACCAAAATAGTCATCAAAATCCAAAAAATCGAAGTTGATTTCAAATGATTTTATTAAAATTTGACCAAAATCTTGTCAAAATCCAAAAAATTGAAGTTATTTTCATCTAAATTTAGTCAAATATACATCCTACAACCAAAATACTCATCAAAATCCAAAAAAATCGAAGTTGATTTTATATGAAATTATTAAAATTTGACACTCCCAACTAAAATTTTTTCATAATCCAACGAAATTGAAGTTATTTTCATCTAAATTTACTCAAATATAGATCCTACAACAAAAATACTCGACAAAATCCAAAAAAATCGAAGTTGATTTCATATGAATTTATTAAAATTTGACACTTCCAACTAAATTTTTTTTTATAATCCAACAAAATTGAAGTTATTTTCATCTAAATTTAGTCAAATATAGATCCTACAACCAAAATACTCATCAAAATCCAAAAAAATCGATGTTGATTTCAAATGAATTTATTAAAATTTTACAAAAATCTTGTCTACATCCAAGAAAATTGAAGTTATTTTCATCTAAATTTACTCAAATATAGATCCTACAACCAAAATACTCAACAAAATCCAAAAAAATCAAAGTTGATTTCATATGAATTTATTAAAATTTGACCAAAATCTTGTCAAAATCCAAAAAATTGAAGTTATTTTCATCTAAATTTAGTCAAATATACATCCTACAACCAAAATACTCATCAAAATCCAAAAAAATCGAAGTTGATTTTATATGAAATTATTAAAATTTGACACTTCCAACTAAAATTTTTTCATAATCCAACGAAATTGAAGTTATTTTCATCTAAATTTACTCAAATATAGAACCTACAACCAAAATACTCGACAAAATCCAAAAAAATCGAAGTTGATTTCATATGAATTTATTAAAATTTGACACTTCCAACTAAAATTTTTTTTATAATCCAACAAAATTGAAGTTATTTTCATCTAAATTTAGTCAAATATAGATCCTACAACCAAAATACTCATCAAAATCCAAAAAAATCGTAGTTGATTTCAAATGAATTTATTAAAATTTGACCAAAATCTTGTCTACATACAAGAAAATTGAAGTTATTTTCATCTAAATTTAGTCAAATATAGATCCTACAACCAAAATACTCATCCAAATCCAAAAAAATCGAAGTTGATTTCAAATGAATTTATTAAAATTTGACAAAAATCTTGTCTACATACAAGAAAATTGAAGTTATTTTCATCTAAATTTACTCAAATATAGATCCTACAACCAAAATACTCAACAAAATCCAAAAAAATCAAAGTTGATTTCAAATGATTTTATTAAAATTTGACAAAAATCTTGTCTACATACAAGAAAATTGAAGTTATTTTCATCTAAATTTAGTCAAAAATAGATCCTACAACCAAAATACTCATCAAAATCCAAAAAAATCGAAGTTGATTTCAAATGAATTTATTAAAATTTTACAAAAATCTTGTCTACATCCAAGAAAATTGAAGTTATTTTCATCTAAATTTACTCAAATATAGATCCTACAACCAAAATAGTCATCAAAATCCAAAAAATCGAAGTTGATTTCAAATGATTTTATTAAAATTTGACCAAAATCTTGTCAAAATCCAAAAAATTGAATTTATTTTCATCTAAATTTAGTCAAATATACATCCTACAACCAAAATACTCGGCAAAATCCAAAAAAATCGAAGTTGATTTTATATGAATTTATTAAAATTTGACACTTCCAACTAAAATTTTTTCATAATCCAACGAAATTGAAGTTATTTTCATCTAAATTTACTCAAATATAGATCCTACAACAAAAATACTCGACAAAATAAAAAAAAATCGAAGTGGATTTCATATGAATTTATTAAAATTTGACACTTCCAACCAAAATTTTTTTTATAATCCAACAAAATTGAAGTTATTTTCATCTAAATTTAGTCAAATATAGATCCTACAACCAAAATACTCATCAAAATCCAAAAAAATCGAAGTTGATTTCAAATGAATTTATTAAAATTTGACAAAAATCTTGTCTACATCCAAGAAAATTGAAGTTATTTTCATCTAAATTTACTCAAATATAGATCCTACAACCAAAATAGTCATCAAAATCCAAAAAATCGAAGTTGATTTCAAATGATTTTATTAAAATTTGACCAAAATCTTGTCAAAATCCAAAAAATTGAATTTATTTTCATCTAAATTTAGTCAAATATACATCCTACAACCAAAATACTCATCAAAATCCAAAAAAATCGAAGTTGATTTCAAATAAATTTATTAAAATTTGACACTTCCAACTAAAATTTTTTTCATAATCCAACAAATTTGAAGTTATTTTCATCTAAATTTACTCAAATATAGATCCTACAACCAAAATACTCAACAAAATAAAAAAAAATCGAAATTGATTTCAAATGAATTTATTAAAATTTGACCAAAATCTTGTCAAAATCCAAGAAAATTGAAGTTATTTTCATCTAAATTTAGTCAAATATAGATCCTACAACCAAAATACTCGACAAAATCCAAAAAAATCGAAGTTGATTTTATTTATTTATTTATTTATTTATTTATTTATTTATTTATAAACGGACCGAAGCCCTCTTTACATAAATATTTAGACGTGAAGAAAAAGATCTTAACCTAATATTACAAAAGATAGACATGCCCAAAAAAGAATAAAACTCATGGTACATAAGAAATGACATTATCCGATAATGATACGTAACTGTCTTTTAAAAGTGTGCACAGACCCATTGAAGAAATCAATACTGTTATACAGAGTACTAGAGTCAGCAATAATTCGATTTATTGGATTAATTAGTCCATATGTAGATCTGGATTTAAGTGGTTGAAATCCTGCTCTAGATCTCAATACGCGTTCAGGTGCATAGAAATTGATTTGCATAAGAAGAGAGGGACAATCAATATGGTTATTGATTAAATTAAAAATAAATAAATGGTCAGATATTTTTCTACGTGCAGCTAATGTTTATATGAATTTATTAAAATTTGACACTTCCAACTAAAATTTTTTCATAATCCAACGAAATTCAAGTTATTTTCATCTAAATTTACTCAAATATAGAACCTACAACAAAAATACTCAACAAAATCCAAAAAAATCGAAGTTGATTTCAAATGATTTTATTAAAATTTGACAAAAATCTTGTCTACATACAAGAATATTGAAGTTATTTTCATCTAAATTTACTCAAATATAGATCCTACAACAAAAATACTCAACAAAATCCAAAAAAATCGAAGTTGATTTCAAATAAATTTATTAAAATTTGACACTTCCAACTAATTTTTTTTTCATAATCCAACAAAATTGAATTTATTTTCATCTAAATTTAGTCAAATATAGATCCTACAACCAAAATACTCAACAAAATAAAAAAAAATCGAAGTTGATTTCAAATGAATTTATTAAAATTTGACCAAAATCTTGTCAAAATCCAAAAAATTGAATTTATTTTCATCTAAATTTAGTCAAATATACATCCTACAACCAAAATACTCATCAAAATCCAAAAAAATCGAAGTTGATTTCAAATAAATTTATTAAAATTTGACACTTCCAACTAAAATTTTTTTCATAATCCAACAAATTTGAAGTTATTTTCATCTAAATTTACTCAAATATAGATCCTACAACCAAAATACTCAACAAAATAAAAAAAAAATCGAAGTTGATTTCAAATGAATTTATTAAAATTTGACCAAAATCTTGTCAAAATCCAAGAAAATTGAAGTTATTTTCATCTAAATTTAGTCAAATATAGATCCTACAACCAAAATAGTCATCAAAATCCAAAAAATCGAAGTTGATTTCAAATGATTTTATTAAAATTTGACCAAAATCTTGTCAAAATCCAAAAAATTGAATTTATTTTCATCTAAATTTAGTCAAATATACATCCTACAACCAAAATACTCATCAAAATCCAAAAAAATCGAAGTTGATTTCAAATAAATGTATTAAAATTTGACACTTCCAACTAATTTTTTTTTCATAATCCAACAAAATTGAATTTATTTTCATCTAAATTTAGTCAAATATAGATCCTACAACAAAAATACTCGACAAAATCCAAAAAAATCGAAGTTGATTTCATATGAATTTATTAAAATTTGACACTTCCAACTAAAATTTTTTTTATAATCCAACAAAATTGAAGTTATTTTCATCTAAATTTAGTCAAATATAGATCGTACAACCAAATTACTCATCAAAATCCAAAAAAATCGAAGTTGATTTCAAATGAATTTATTAAAATTTTACAAAAATCTTGTCTACATCCAAGAAAATTGAAGTTATTTTCATCTAAATTTACTCAAATATAGATCCTACAACCAAAATACTCAACAAAATCCAAAAAAATCAAAGTTGATTTCAAATGATTTTATTAAAATTTGACAAAAATCTTGTCTACATACAAGAAAATTGAAGTTATTTTCATCTAAATTTAGTCAAATATAGATCCTACAACCAAAATACTCATCAAAATCCAAAAAAATCGAAGTTGATTTCAAATGAATTTATTAAAATTTTACAAAAATCTTGTCTACATCCAAGAAAATTGAAGTTATTTTCATCTAAATTTACTCAAATATAGATCCTACAACCAAAATAGTCATCAAAATCCAAAAAATCGAAGTTGATTTCAAATGATTTTATTAAAATTTGACCAAAATCTTGTCAAAATCCAAAAAATTGAATTTATTTTCATCTAAATTTAGTCAAATATACATCCTACAACCAAAATACTCGACAAAATCCAAAAAAATCGAAGTTGATTTTATATGAATTTATTAAAATTTGACACTTCCAACTAAAATTTTTTCATAATCCAACGAAATTGAAGTTATTTTCATCTAAATTTACTCAAATATAGATCCTACAACAAAAATACTCGACAAAATCCAAAAAAATCGAAGTGGATTTCATATGAATTTATTAAAATTTGACACTTCCAACCAAAATTTTTTTTATAATCCAACAAAATTGAAGTTATTTTCATCTAAATTTAGTCAAATATAGATCCTACAACCAAAATACTCATCAAAATCCAAAAAAATCGAAGTTGATTTCAAATGAATTTATTAAAATTTGACAAAAATCTTGTCTACATCCAAGAAAATTGAAGTTATTTTCATCTAAATTTACTCAAATATAGATCCTACAACCAAAATAGTCATCAAAATCCAAAAAATCGAAGTTGATTTCAAATGATTTTATTAAAATTTGACCAAAATCTTGTCAAAATCCAAAAAATTGAATTTATTTTCATCTAAATTTAGTCAAATATACATCCTACAACCAAAATACTCGACAAAATCCAAAAAAATCGAAGTTGATTTTATATGAATTTATTAAAATTTGACACTTCCAACTAAAATTTTTTCATAATCCAACGAAATTGAAGTTATTTTCATCTAAATTTACTCAAATATAGATCCTACAACAAAAATACTCGACAAAATCCAAAAAAATCGAAGTGGATTTCATATGAATTTATTAAAATTTGACACTTCCAACCAAAATTTTTTTTATAATCCAACAAAATTGAAGTTATTTTCATCTAAATTTAGTCAAATATAGATCCTACAACCAAAATACTCATCAAAATCCAAAAAAATCGAAGTTGATTTCAAATGAATTTATTAAAATTTGACAAAAATCTTGTCTACATCCAAGAAAATTGAAGTTATTTTCATCTAAATTTACTCAAATATAGATCCTACAACCAAAATAGTCATCAAAATCCAAAAAATCGAAGTTGATTTCAAATGATTTTATTAAAATTTGACCAAAATCTTGTCAAAATCCAAAAAATTGAATTTATTTTCATCTAAATTTAGTCAAATATACATCCTACAACCAAAATACTCATCAAAATCCAAAAAAATCGAAGTTGATTTCAAATAAATTTATTAAAATTTGACACTTCCAACTAAAATTTTTTTCATAATCCAACAAATTTGAAGTTATTTTCATCTAAATTTACTCAAATATAGATCCTACAACCAAAATACTCAACAGAATAAAAAAAAATCGAAATTGATTTCAAATGAATTTATTAAAATTTGACCAAAATCTTGTCAAAATCCAAGAAAATTGAAGTTATTTTCATCTAAATTTAGTCAAATATAGATCCTACAACCAAAATACTCGACAAAATCCAAAAAAATCGAAGTTGATTTTATTTATTTATTTATTTATTTATTTATTTATTTATTTATAAACGGACCGAAGCCCTCTTTACATAAATATTTAGACGTGAAGAAAAAGATCTTAACCTAATATTACAAAAGATAGACATGCCCAAAAAAGAATAAAACTCATGGTACATAAGAAATGACATTATCCGATAATGATACGTAACTGTCTTTTAAAAGTGTGCACAGACCCATTGAAGAAATCAATACTGTTATACAGAGTACTAGAGTCAGCAATAATTCGATTTATTGGATTAATTAGTCCATATGTAGATCTGGATTTAAGTGGTTGAAATCCTGCTCTAGATCTCAATACGCGTTCAGGTGCATAGAAATTGATTTGCATAAGAAGAGAGGGACAATCAATATGGTTATTGATTAAATTAAAAATAAATAAATGGTCAGATATTTTTCTACGTGCAGCTAATGTTTATATGAATTTATTAAAATTTGACACTTCCAACTAAAATTTTTTCATAATCCAACGAAATTCAAGTTATTTTCATCTAAATTTACTCAAATATAGAACCTACAACAAAAATACTCAACAAAATCCAAAAAAATCGAAGTTGATTTCAAATGATTTTATTAAAATTTGACAAAAATCTTGTCTACATACAAGAATATTGAAGTTATTTTCATCTAAATTTAGTCAAATATAGATCCTACAACCAAAATAGTCATCAAAATCCAAAAAATCGAAGTTGATTTCAAATGATTTTATTAAAATTTGACCAAAATCTTGTCAAAATCCAAAAAATTGAATTTATTTTCATCTAAATTTAGTCAAATATACATCCTACAACCAAAATACTCATCAAAATCCAAAAAAATCGAAGTTGATTTCAAATAAATGTATTAAAATTTGACACTTCCAACTAATTTTTTTTTCATAATCCAACAAAATTGAATTTATTTTCATCTAAATTTAGTCAAATATAGATCCTACAACAAAAATACTCGACAAAATCCAAAAAAATCGAAGTTGATTTCATATGAATTTATTAAAATTTGACACTTCCAACTAAAATTTTTTTTATAATCCAACAAAATTGAAGTTATTTTCATCTAAATTTAGTCAAATATAGATCGTACAACCAAATTACTCATCAAAATCCAAAAAAATCGAAGTTGATTTCAAATGAATTTATTAAAATTTTACAAAAATCTTGTCTACATCCAAGAAAATTGAAGTTATTTTCATCTAAATTTACTCAAATATAGATCCTACAACCAAAATACTCAACAAAATCCAAAAAAATCAAAGTTGATTTCAAATGATTTTATTAAAATTTGACAAAAATCTTGTCTACATACAAGAAAATTGAAGTTATTTTCATCTAAATTTAGTCAAATATAGATCCTACAACCAAAATACTCATCAAAATCCAAAAAAATCGAAGTTGATTTCAAATGAATTTATTAAAATTTTACAAAAATCTTGTCTACATCCAAGAAAATTGAAGTTATTTTCATCTAAATTTACTCAAATATAGATCCTACAACCAAAATAGTCATCAAAATCCAAAAAATCGAAGTTGATTTCAAATGATTTTATTAAAATTTGACCAAAATCTTGTCAAAATCCAAAAAATTGAATTTATTTTCATCTAAATTTAGTCAAATATACATCCTACAACCAAAATACTCGACAAAATCCAAAAAAATCGAAGTTGATTTTATATGAATTTATTAAAATTTGACACTTCCAACTAAAATTTTTTCATAATCCAACGAAATTGAAGTTATTTTCATCTAAATTTACTCAAATATAGATCCTACAACAAAAATACTCGACAAAATCCAAAAAAATCGAAGTGGATTTCATATGAATTTATTAAAATTTGACACTTCCAACCAAAATTTTTTTTATAATCCAACAAAATTGAAGTTATTTTCATCTAAATTTAGTCAAATATAGATCCTACAACCAAAATACTCATCAAAATCCAAAAAAATCGAAGTTGATTTCAAATGAATTTATTAAAATTTGACAAAAATCTTGTCTACATCCAAGAAAATTGAAGTTATTTTCATCTAAATTTACTCAAATATAGATCCTACAACCAAAATAGTCATCAAAATCCAAAAAATCGAAGTTGATTTCAAATGATTTTATTAAAATTTGACCAAAATCTTGTCAAAATCCAAAAAATTGAATTTATTTTCATCTAAATTTAGTCAAATATACATCCTACAACCAAAATACTCGACAAAATCCAAAAAAATCGAAGTTGATTTTATATGAATTTATTAAAATTTGACACTTCCAACTAAAATTTTTTCATAATCCAACGAAATTGAAGTTATTTTCATCTAAATTTACTCAAATATAGATCCTACAACAAAAATACTCGACAAAATCCAAAAAAATCGAAGTGGATTTCATATGAATTTATTAAAATTTGACACTTCCAACCAAAATTTTTTTTATAATCCAACAAAATTGAAGTTATTTTCATCTAAATTTAGTCAAATATAGATCCTACAACCAAAATACTCATCAAAATCCAAAAAAATCGAAGTTGATTTCAAATGAATTTATTAAAATTTGACAAAAATCTTGTCTACATCCAAGAAAATTGAAGTTATTTTCATCTAAATTTACTCAAATATAGATCCTACAACCAAAATAGTCATCAAAATCCAAAAAATCGAAGTTGATTTCAAATGATTTTATTAAAATTTGACCAAAATCTTGTCAAAATCCAAAAAATTGAATTTATTTTCATCTAAATTTAGTCAAATATACATCCTACAACCAAAATACTCATCAAAATCCAAAAAAATCGAAGTTGATTTCAAATAAATTTATTAAAATTTGACACTTCCAACTAAAATTTTTTTCATAATCCAACAAATTTGAAGTTATTTTCATCTAAATTTACTCAAATATAGATCCTACAACCAAAATACTCAACAGAATAAAAAAAAATCGAAATTGATTTCAAATGAATTTATTAAAATTTGACCAAAATCTTGTCAAAATCCAAGAAAATTGAAGTTATTTTCATCTAAATTTAGTCAAATATAGATCCTACAACCAAAATACTCGACAAAATCCAAAAAAATCGAAGTTGATTTTATTTATTTATTTATTTATTTATTTATTTATTTATTTATAAACGGACCGAAGCCCTCTTTACATAAATATTTAGACGTGAAGAAAAAGATCTTAACCTAATATTACAAAAGATAGACATGCCCAAAAAAGAATAAAACTCATGGTACATAAGAAATGACATTATCCGATAATGATACGTAACTGTCTTTTAAAAGTGTGCACAGACCCATTGAAGAAATCAATACTGTTATACAGAGTACTAGAGTCAGCAATAATTCGATTTATTGGATTAATTAGTCCATATGTAGATCTGGATTTAAGTGGTTGAAATCCTGCTCTAGATCTCAATACGCGTTCAGGTGCATAGAAATTGATTTGCATAAGAAGAGAGGGACAATCAATATGGTTATTGATTAAATTAAAAATAAATAAATGGTCAGATATTTTTCTACGTGCAGCTAATGTTTATATGAATTTATTAAAATTTGACACTTCCAACTAAAATTTTTTCATAATCCAACGAAATTCAAGTTATTTTCATCTAAATTTACTCAAATATAGAACCTACAACAAAAATACTCAACAAAATCCAAAAAAATCGAAGTTGATTTCAAATGATTTTATTAAAATTTGACAAAAATCTTGTCTACATACAAGAATATTGAAGTTATTTTCATCTAAATTTACTCAAATATAGATCCTACAACAAAAATACTCAACAAAATCCAAAAAAATCGAAGTTGATTTCAAATAAATTTATTAAAATTTGACACTTCCAACTAATTTTTTTTTCATAATCCAACAAAATTGAATTTATTTTCATCTAAATTTAGTCAAATATAGATCCTACAACCAAAATACTCAACAAAATAAAAAAAAATCGAAGTTGATTTCAAATAAATTTATTAAAATTTGACACTTCCAACTAAAATTTTTTTCATAATCCAACAAAATTGAAGTTATTTTCATCTAAATTTACTCAAATATAGATCCTACAACCAAAATACGCAACAAAATCCAAAAAAATCGAAGTTGATTTCAAATGATTTTATTAAAATTTGACAAAAATCTTGTCTACATCCAAGAAAATTGAAGTTATTTTCATCTAAATTTACTCAAATATAGATCCTACAACCAAAATAGTCATCAAAATCCAAAAAATCGAAGTTGATTTCAAATGATTTTATTAAAATTTGGCCAAAATCTTGTCAAAATCCAAAAAATTGAATTTATTTTCATCTAAATTTAGTCAAATATACATCCTACAACCAAAATACTCATCAATATCCAACAAAATTGAAGTTGATTTCAAATAAATTTATTAAAATTTGACACTTCCAACTAAAATTTTTTTCATAATCCAACAAATTTGAAGTTATTTTCATCTAAATTTACTCAAATATAGATCCTACAACCAAAATACTCAACAAAATAAAAAAAAAATCGAAGTTGATTTCAAATGAATTTATTAAAATTTGACCAAAATCTTGTCAAAATCCAAGAAAATTGAAGTTATTTTCATCTAAATTTAGTCAAATATAGATCCTACAACCAAAATAGTCATCAAAATCCAAAAAATCGAAGTTGATTTCAAATGATTTTATTAAAATTTGACCAAAATCTTGTCAAAATCCAAAAAATTGAATTTATTTTCATCTAAATTTAGTCAAATATACATCCTACAACCAAAATACTCATCAAAATCCAAAAAAATCGAAGTTGATTTCAAATAAATGTATTAAAATTTGACCAAAATCTTGTCAAAATCCAAGAAAATTGAAGTTATTTTCATCTAAATTTAGTCAAATATAGATCCTACAACCAAAATAGTCATCAAAATCCAAAAAATCGAAGTTGATTTCAAATGATGTTATTAAAATTTGACCAAAATCTTGTCAAAATCCAAAAAATTGAATTTATTTTCATCTAAATTTAGTCAAATATACATCCTACAACCAAAATACTCATCAAAATCCAAAAAAATCGAAGTTGATTTCAAATAAATGTATTAAAATTTGACACTTCCAACTAATTTTTTTTTCATAATCCAACAAAATTGAATTTATTTTCATCTAAATTTAGTCAAATATAGATCCTACAACAAAAATACTCGACAAAATCCAAAAAAATCGAAGTTGATTTCATATGAATTTATTAAAATTTGACACTTCCAACTAAAATTTTTTTTATAATCCAACAAAATTGAAGTTATTTTCATCTAAATTTAGTCAAATATAGATCCTACAACCAAAATACTCATCAAAATCCAAAAAAATCGAAGTTGATTTCAAATGAATTTATTAAAATTTTACAAAAATCTTGTCTACATCCAAGAAAATTGAAGTTATTTTCATCTAAATTTACTCAAATATAGATCCTACAACCAAAATACTCAACAAAATCCAAAAAAATCAAAGTTGATTTCAAATGATTTTATTAAAATTTGACAAAAATCTTGTCTACATACAAGAAAATTGAAGTTATTTTCATCTAAATTTAGTCAAATATAGATCCTACAACCAAAATACTCATCAAAATCCAAAAAAATCGAAGTTGATTTCAAATGAATTTATTAAAATTTTACAAAAATCTTGTCTACATCCAAGAAAATTGAAGTTATTTTCATCTAAATTTACTCAAATATAGATCCTACTACCAAAATAGTCATCAAAATCCAAAAAATCGAAGTTGATTTCAAATGATTTTATTAAAATTTGACCAAAATCTTGTCAAAATCCAAAAAATTGAATTTATTTTCATCTAAATTTAGTCAAATATACATCCTACAACCAAAATACTCGACAAAATCCAAAAAAATCGAAGTTGATTTTATATGAATTTATTAAAATTTGAATCTTCCAACTAAAATTTTTTCATAATCCAACGAAATTGAAGTTATTTTCATCTAAATTTACTCAAATATAGATCCTACAACAAAAATACTCGACAAAATCCAAAAAAATCGAAGTGGATTTCATATGAATTTATTAAAATTTGACACTTCCAACCAAAATTTTTTTTATAATCCAACAATATTGAAGTTATTTTCATCTAAATTTAGTCAAATATAGATCCTACAACCAAAATACTCATCAAAATCCAAAAAAATCTAAGTTGATTTCAAATGAATTTATTAAAATTTGACAAAAATCTTGTCTACATCCAAGAATATTGAAGTTATTTTCATCTAAATTTACTCAAATATAGATCCTACAACCAAAATAGTCATCAAAATCCAAAAAATCGAAGTTGATTTCAAATGATTTTATTAAAATTTGACCAAAATCTTGTCAAAATCCAAAAAATTGAATTTATTTTCATCTAAATTTAGTCAAATATACATCCTACAACCAAAATACTCATCAAAATCCAAAAAAATCGAAGTTGATTTCAAATAAATTTATTAAAATTTGACACTTCCAACTAAAATTTTTTTCATAATCCAACCAATTTGAAGTTATTTTCATCTAAATTTACTCAAATATAGATCCTACAACCAAAATACTCAACAAAATAAAAAAAAATCGAAATTGATTTCAAATGAATTTATTAAAATTTGACCAAAATCTTGTCAAAATCCAAGAAAATTGAAGTTATTTTCATCTAAATTTAGTCAAATATAGATCCTACAACCAAAATACTCGACAAAATCCAAAAAAATCGAAGTTGATTATATTTATTTATTTATTTATTTATTTATTTATTTATTTATTTATTTATTTATAAACGGACTGAAGCCCTCTTTACATAAATATTTAGACGTGAAGAAAAAGATCTTAACCTAATATTACAAAAGATAGACATGCCCAAAAAAGAATAAAACTCATGGTACATAAGAAATGACATTATCCGATAATGATACGTAACTGTCTTTTAAAAGTGTGCACAGACCCATTGAAGAAATCAATACTGTTATACAGAGTACTAGAGTCAGCAATAATTCGATTTATTGGATTAATTAGTCCATATGTAGATCTGGATTTAAGTGGTTGAAATCCTGCTCTAGATCTCAATACGCGTTCAGGTGCATAGAAATTGATTTGCATAAGAAGAGCGGGACAATCAATATGGTTATTGATTAAATTAAAAATAAATAAATGGTCAGATATTTTTCTACGTGCAGCTAATGTTTATATGAATTTATTAAAATTTGACACTTCCAACTAAAATTTTTTCATAATCCAACGAAATTCAAGTTATTTTCATCTAAATTTACTCAAATATAGAACCTACAACAAAAATACTCAACAAAATCCAAAAAAATCGAAGTTGATTTCAAATGATTTTATTAAAATTTGACAAAAATCTTGTCTACATACAAGAATATTGAAGTTATTTTCATCTAAATTTACTCAAATATAGATCCTACAACAAAAATACTCAACAAAATCCAAAAAAATCGAAGTTGATTTCAAATAAATTTATTAAAATTTGACACTTCCAACTAATTTTTTTTTCATAATCCAACAAAATTGAATTTATTTTCATCTAAATTTAGTCAAATATAGATCCTACAACCAAAATACTCAACAAAATAAAAAAAAATCGAAGTTGATTTCAAATAAATTTATTAAAATTTGACACTTCCAACTAAAATTTTTTTCATAATCCAACAAAATTGAAGTTATTTTCATCTAAATTTACTCAAATATAGATCCTACAACCAAAATACGCAACAAAATCCAAAAAAATCGAAGTTGATTTCAAATGATTTTATTAAAATTTGACAAAAATCTTGTCTACATCCAAGAAAATTGAAGTTATTTTCATATAAATTTACTCAAATATAGATCCTACATCCAAAATAGTCATCAAAATCCAAAAAATCGAAGTTGATTTCAAATGATTTTATTAAAATTTGGCCAAAATCTTGTCAAAATCCAAAAAATTGAATTTATTTTCATCTAAATTTAGTCAAATATACATCCTACAACCAAAATACTCATCAATATCCAACAAAATTGAAGTTGATTTCAAATAAATTTATTAAAATTTGACACTTCCAACTAAAATTTTTTTCATAATCCAACAAATTTGAAGTTATTTTCATCTAAATTTACTCAAATATAGATCCTACAACCAAAATACTCAACAAAATAAAAAAAAAATCGAAGTTGATTTCAAATGAATTTATTAAAATTTGACCAAAATCTTGTCAAAATCCAAGAAAATTGAAGTTATTTTCATCTAAATTTAGTCAAATATAGATCCTACAACCAAAATAGTCATCAAAATCCAAAAAATCGAAGTTGATTTCAAATGATTTTATTAAAATTTGACCAAAATCTTGTCAAAATCCAAAAAATTGAATTTATTTTCATCTAAATTTAGTCAAATATACATCCTACAACCAAAATACTCATCAAAATCCAAAAAATCGAAGTTGATTTCAAATAAATGTATTAAAATTTGACCAAAATCTTGTCAAAATCCAAGAAAATTGAAGTTATTTTCATCTAAATTTAGTCAAATATAGATCCTACAACCAAAATAGTCATCAAAATCCAAAAAATCGAAGTTGATTTCAAATGATGTTATTAAAATTTGACCAAAATCTTGTCAAAATCCAAAAAATTGAATTTATTTTCATCTAAATTTAGTCAAATATACATCCTACAACCAAAATACTCATCAAAATCCAAAAAAATCGAAGTTGATTTCAAATAAATGTATTAAAATTTGACACTTCCAACTAATTTTTTTTTCATAATCCAACAAAATTGAATTTATTTTCATCTAAATTTAGTCAAATATAGATCCTACAACAAAAATACTCGACAAAATCCAAAAAAATCGAAGTTGATTTCATATGAATTTATTAAAATTTGACACTTCCAACTAAAATTTTTTTTATAATCCAACAAAATTGAAGTTATTTTCATCTAAATTTAGTCAAATATAGATCCTACAACCAAAATACTCATCAAAATCCAAAAAAATCGAAGTTGATTTCAAATGAATTTATTAAAATTTTACAAAAATCTTGTCTACATCCAAGAAAATTGAAGTTATTTTCATCTAAATTTACTCAAATATAGATCCTACAACCAAAATACTCAACAAAATCCAAAAAAATCAAAGTTGATTTCAAATGATTTTATTAAAATTTGACAAAAATCTTGTCTACATACAAGAAAATTGAAGTTATTTTCATCTAAATTTAGTCAAATATAGATCCTACAACCAAAATACTCATCAAAATCCAAAAAAATCGAAGTTGATTTCAAATGAATTTATTAAAATTTTACAAAAATCTTGTCTACATCCAAGAAAATTGAAGTTATTTTCATCTAAATTTACTCAAATATAGATCGTACAACCAAAATAGTCATCAAAATCCAAAAAATCGAAGTTGATTTCAAATGATTTTATTAAAATTTGACCAAAATCTTGTCAAAATCCAAAAAATTGAATTTATTTTCATCTAAATTTAGTCAAATATGCATCCTACAACCAAAATACTCGACAAAATCCAAAAAAATCGAAGTTGATTTTATATGAATTTATTAAAATTTGAATCTTCCAACTAAAATTTTTTCATAATCCAACGAAATTGAAGTTATTTTCATCTAAATTTACTCAAATATAGATCCTACAACAAAAATACTCGACAAAATCCAAAAAAATCGAAGTGGATTTCATATGAATTTATTAAAATTTGACACTTCCAACCAAAATTTTTTTTATAATCCAACAATATTGAAGTTATTTTCATCTAAATTTAGTCAAATATAGATCCTACAACCAAAATACTCATCAAAATCCAAAAAAATCTAAGTTGATTTCAAATGAATTTATTAAAATTTGACAAAAATCTTGTCTACATCCAAGAAAATTGAAGTTATTTTCATCTAAATTTACTCAAATATAGATCCTACAACCAAAATAGTCATCAAAATCCAAAAAATCGAAGTTGATTTCAAATGATTTTATTAAAATTTGACCAAAATCTTGTCAAAATCCAAAAAATTGAATTTATTTTCATCTAAATTTAGTCAAATATACATCCTACAACCAAAATACTCATCAAAATCCAAAAAAATCGAAGTTGATTTCAAATAAATTTATTAAAATTTGACACTTCCAACTAAATTTTTTTTCATAATCCAACCAATTTGAAGTTATTTTCATCTAAATTTACTCAAATATAGATCCTACAACCAAAATACTCAACAAAATAAAAAAAAATCGAAATTGATTTCAAATGAATTTATTAAAATTTGACCAAAATCTTGTCAAAATCCAAGAAAATTGAAGTTATTTTCATCTAAATTTAGTCAAATATAGATCCTACAACCAAAATACTCGACAAAATCCAAAAAAATCGAAGTTGATTTTATTTATTTATTTATTTATTTATTTATTTATTTATTTATTTATTTATTTATTTATTTATTTATTTATTTATAAACGGACCGAAGCCCTCTTTACATAAATATTTAGACGTGAAGAAAAAGATCTTAACCTAATATTACAAAAGATAGACATGCCCAAAAAAGAATAAAACTCATGGTACATAAGAAATGACATTATCCGATAATGATACGTAACTGTCTTTTAAAAGTGTGCACAGACCCATTGAAGAAATCAATACTGTTATACAGAGTACTAGAGTCAGCAATAATTCGATTTATTGGATTAATTAGTCCATATGTAGATCTGGATTTAAGTGGTTGAAATCCTGCTCTAGATCTCAATACGCGTTCAGGTGCATAGAAATTGATTTGCATAAGAAGAGCGGGACAATCAATATGGTTATTGATTAAATTAAAAATAAATAAATGGTCAGATATTTTTCTACGTGCAGCTAATGTTTATATGAATTTATTAAAATTTGACACTTCCAACTAAAATTTTTTCATAATCCAACGAAATTCAAGTTATTTTCATCTAAATTTACTCAAATATAGAACCTACAACAAAAATACTCAACAAAATCCAAAAAAATCTAAGTTGATTTCAAATGATTTTATTAAAATTTGACAAAAATCTTGTCTACATACAAGAATATTGAAGTTATTTTCATCTAAATTTACTCAAATATAGATCCTACAACAAAAATACTCAACAAAATCCAAAAAAATCGAAGTTGATTTCAAATAAATTTATTAAAATTTGACACTTCCAACTAATTTTTTTTTCATAATCCAACAAAATTGAATTTATTTTCATCTAAATTTAGTCAAATATAGATCCTACAACCAAAATACTCAACAAAATAAAAAAAAATCGAAGTTGATTTCAAATAAATTTATTAAAATTTGACACTTCCAACTAAAATTTTTTTCATAATCCAACAAAATTGAAGTTATTTTCATCTAAATTTACTCAAATATAGATCCTACAACCAAAATACGCAACCAAATCCAAAAAAATCGAAGTTGATTTCAAATGATTTTATTAAAATTTGACAAAAATCTTGTCTACATCCAAGAAAATTGAAGTTATTTTCATCTAAATTTACTCAAATATAGATCCTACAACCAAAATAGTCATCAAAATCCAAAAAATCGAAGTTGATTTCAAATGAATTTATTAAAATTTGACCAAAATCTTGTCAAAATCCAAGAAAATTGAAGTTATTTTCATCTAAATTTAGTCAAATATAGATCCTACAACCAAAATAGTCATCAAAATCCAAAAAATCGAAGTTGATTTCAAATGATTTTATTAAAATTTGACCAAAATCTTGTCAAAATCCAAAAAATTGAATTTATTTTCATCTAAATTTAGTCAAATATACACCCTACAACCAAAATACTCATCAAAATCCAAAAAAATCGAAGTTGATTTCAAATAAATGTATTAAAATTTGACACTTCCAACTAATTTTTTTTCATAATCCAACAAAATTGAATTTATTTTCATCTAAATTTAGTCAAATATAGATCCTACAACAAAAATACTCGACAAAATCCAAAAAAATCGAAGTTGATTTCATATGAATTTATTAAAATTTGACACTTCCAACTAAAATTTTTTTTATAATCCAACAAAATTGAAGTTATTTTCATCTAAATTTAGTCAAATATAGATCCTACAACCAAATTACTCATCAAAATCCAAAAAAATCGAAGTTGATTTCAAATGAATTTATTAAAATTTTACAAAAATCTTGTCTACATCCAAGAAAATTGAAGTTATTTTCATCTAAATTTACTCAAATATAGATCCTACAACCAAAATACTCAACAAAATCCAAAAAAATCAAAGTTGATTTCAAATGATTTTATTAAAATTTGACAAAAATCTTGTCTACATACAAGAAAATTGAAGTTATTTTCATCTAAATTTAGTCAAATATAGATCCTACAACCAAAATACTCATCAAAATCCAAAAAAATCGAAGTTGATTTCAAATGAATTTATTAAAATTTTACAAAAATCTTGTCTACATACAAGAAAATTGAAGTTATTTTCATCTAAATTTAGTCAAATATAGATCCTACAACCAAAATACTCATCAAAATCCAAAAAAATCGAAGTTGATTTCAAATGAATTTATTAAAATTTGACCAAAATCTTGTCAAAATCAAAGAAAATTGAAGTTATTTTCATCTAAATTTAGTCAAATATAGATCCTACAACCAAAATACTCAACAAAATCCAAAAAAATCAAAGTTGATTTCAAATGATTTTATTAAAATTTGACAAAAATCTTGTCTACATACAAGAAAATTGAAGTTATTTTCATCTAAATTTAGTCAAATATAGATCCTACAACCAAAATACTCATCAAAATCCAAAAAAATCGAAGTTGATTTCAAATGAATTTATTAAAATTTTACAAAAATCTTGTCTACATCCAAGAAAATTGAAGTTATTTTCATCTAAATTTACTCAAATATAGATCCAACAACCAAAATACTCAACAAAATCCAAAAAAATCAAAGTTGATTTCAAATGATTTTATTAAAATTTGACAAAAATCTTGTCTACATACAAGAAAATTGAAGTTATTTTCATCTAAATTTAGTCAAATATAGATCCTACAACCAAATTACTCATCAAAATCCAAAAAAATCGAAGTTGATTTCAAATGAATTTATTAAAATTTTACAAAAATCTTGTCTACATCCAAGAAAATTGAAGTTATTTTCATCTAAATTTACTCAAATATAGATCCTACAACCAAAATAGTCATCAAAATCCAAAAAATCGAAGTTGATTTCAAATGATTTTATTAAAATTTGAACAAAATCTTGTAAAAATCCAAAAAATTGAATTTATTTTCATCTAAATTTAGTCAAATATACATCCTACAACCAAAATACTCGACAAAATCCAAAAAAATCGAAGTTGATTTTATATGAATTTATTAAAATTTGACACTTCCAACTAAAATTTTTTCATAATCCAACGAAATTGAAGTTATTTTCATCTAAATTTACTCAAATATAGATCCTACAACAAAAATACTCGACAAAATCCAAAAAAATCGAAGTTGATTTCATATGAATTTATTAAAATTTGACACTTCCAACCAAAATTTTTTTTATAATCCAACAAAATTGAAGTTATTTTCATCTAAATTTAGTCAAATATAGATCCTACAACCAAAATACTCATCAAAATCCAAAAAAATCGAAGTTGATTTCAAATGAATTTATTAAAATTTGACAAAAATCTTGTCTACATCCAAGAAAATTGAAGTTATTTTCATCTAAATTTACTCAAATATAGATCCTACAACCAAAATAGTCATCAAAATCCAAAAAATCGAAGTTGATTTCAAATGATTTTATTAAAATTTGACCAAAATCTTGTCAAAATCCAAAAAATTGAATTTATTTTCATCTAAATTTAGTCAAATATACATCCTACAACCAAAATACTCGACAAAATCCAAAAAAATCGAAGTTGATTTTATATGAATTTATTAAAATTTGACACTTCCAACTAAAATTTTTTCATAATCCAACGAAATTGAAGTTATTTTCATCTAAATTTACTCAAATATAGATCCTACAACAAAAACACTCGACAAAATCCAAAAAAATCGAAGTGGATTTCATATGAATTTATTAAAATTTGACACTTCCAACCAAAATTTTTTTTATAATCCAACAAAATTGAAGTTATTTTCATCTAAATTTAGTCAAATATAGATCCTACAACCAAAATACTCATCAAAATCCAAAAAAATCGAAGTTGATTTCAAATGAATTTATTAAAATTTGACAAAAATCTTGTCTACATCCAAGAAAATTGAAGTTATTTTCATCTAAATTTACTCAAATATAGATACTACAACCAAAATAGTCATCAAAATCCAAAAAATCGAAGTTGATTTCAAATGATTTTATTAAAATTTGACCAAAATCTTGTCAAAATCCAAAAAATTGAATTTATTTTCATCTAAATTTAGTCAAATATACATCCTACAACCAAAATACTCATCAAAATCCAAAAAAATCGAAGTTGATTTCAAATAAATTTATTAAAATTTGACACTTCCAACTAAAATTTTTTTCATAATCCAACAAATTTGAAGTTATTTTCATCTAAATTTACTCAAATATAGATCCTACAACCAAAATACTCATCAAAATCCAAAAAAATCGAAGTTGATTTCAAATGAATTTATTAAAATTTTACAAAAATCTTGTCTACATACAAGAAAATTGAAGTTATTTTCATCTAAATTTACTCAAATATAGATCCTACAACAAAAATACTCAACAAAATCCAAAAAAATCGAAGTTGATTTCAAATAAATTTATTAAAATTTGACACTTCCAACTAATTTTTTTTTCATAATCCAACAAAATTGAATTTATTTTCATGTAAATTTAGTCAAATATAGATCCTACAACCAAAATACTCAACAAAATAAAAAAAAATCGAAGTTGATTTCAAATAAATTTATTAAAATTTGACACTTCCAACTAAAATTTTTTTCATAATCCAACAAAATTGAAGTTATTTTCATCTAAATTTACTCAAATATAGATCCTACAACCAAAATACGCAACAAAATCCAAAAAAATCGAAGTTGATTTCAAATGAATTTATTAAAATTTGACCAAAATCTTGTCAAAATCCAAAAAATTGAAGTTATTTTCATCTAAATTTACTCAAATATAGATCCTACAACAAAAATACTCAACAAAATCCAAAAAAATCGAAGTTGATTTCAAATAAATTTATTAAAATTTGACGCTTCCAACTAAATTTTTTTTCATAATCCAACAAAATTAAATTTATTTTCATCTAAATTTACTCAAATATAGATCCTACAACAAAAATACTCAACAAAATCCAAAATAATCGAAGTTGATTTCAAATAAATTTAATAAAACTTGATACTTCCAACTAAAAATTTTTTCACAATCCAACAAAATTGAAGTTATTTTCATCTAAATTTAATCAAATATAGATCCTACAACAAAAATACTCGACAAAATCCAAAAAAATCGAAGTTGATTTCATATGAATTTATTAAAATTTGACACTTCCAACTAAAATTTTTTTTATAATCCAACAAAATTGAAGTTATTTTCATCTAAATTTAGTCAAATATAGATCCTACAACCAAAATACTCATCAAAATCCAAAAAAATCGAAGTTGATTTCAAATGAATTTATTAAAATTTTACAAAAATCTTGTCTACATCCAAGAAAATTGAAGTTATTTTCATCTAAATTTACTCAAATATAGATCCTACAACCAAAATACTCAACAAAATCCAAAAAAATCAAAGTTGATTTCAAATGATTTTATTAAAATTTGACAAAAATCTTGTCTACATACTGTTACGAGCCGGGGCTGCGGCAACGCGAGAGGCCGGCGAGAGGGGTATTTCCCAAGGAATACGGTTTATGAATTTGTTAGTTAGAGGGCGGACGAACCTGATGCGAAATCAGGGAGCCGCAGGATTATCGGAAACGAGGACGAACCTGATGCGAAATCAGGGAGCCTCTAGGAATGGAGTCACTCACGGACGAACCTGATGCGAAATCAGGGAGCCGCAGGAGGGTGATTATTCGTGAACGAACCCGATGCGAAATCGGGGAGTCACTAGGATGATGTTCACAGACGAACTCGACGCGAAGTCGAGGAGCTGTTAGGAGGTTGGATTATTCACAGACGAACCTGGTGCGTAACCAGGGAGCTGTTCGGAAGGTGGTTGACTTACAGACGAACCTGATGCGAAATCAGGGAGCTGTAGGATACGGACGAACCTGATGCGAAATCAGGGAGCCGCAGGAGAGGTTAAACGTGGACGAACCCGATGCGAAATCGGGGAGCCACTAGGTTGGAGAAGATTCCTTTTTGGTATTGGATGCGAAAGACCCTGATGCGAAATCAGGGAGTCGCGGGAATTGTTAGTATTGCCTCGTAACTCTTAATTATTATTTGATACAACTCGAGCGGTAAAGTTGTATCGGTGGGTATATGCTACTAATATTATAAGGATCGCTGGGTAAAAGATGGGTTTTAACGAATCTGACTCAATTTAGACGTGAACACCATTCGTGTATTCAATAACTAATTATTGTACAAATGTAAGTGTCGCGATTAAATTGTGTAGTAAAAGTGTATGAATTACCACTAATTTGCGCGGTGTTGACGCACTGGCGATGCGGGGCGTACGAGTGGTTATTCAGAGAAGCCAAATAGAATATAAACCGAACTCGCGGATTCTATGAGGTTAACTATGATTCCGACGGAGACTTTAGCTCGATCTTACTAGATTTAACCAACTCTGTACGAGCGTGACACGACGTTACTCTACGCGTGACTGTACTGCTTTGAACCAAAGAGGGTAGAAACCAAAGGGTTTATATAGTCCCAAAAATGAGTGGGGATAAGTTGGAAATCTCCATATAAGGAAATTCTTCGGGGTCGTCGTCGTGTCACTCCCGTTCCCATGATCGTCAACCAGATGGTCGAGAGCACGACCCCCATTAGTGGTGTGTGATAAGCAAAAGGATTTTAGGGCGTTTTCCCTTCGCAGACGCGAGCTCGAAAAACGGTTGAGAGCGGCGTATGGGAAAATTCCACATACGTAACATCTCCCCCCCCAAGACAAAACATCGCGATTTTCGTGATGCTTTTACAAAAGAAGGGAAAACGACCTACAAGTCTTTCGTAAGCAAAAGTGTAAAAGAGAATTGTCGGGTGTAGTGTAATGTAGTGTACTTATCGCTAGGTATTGCGGGGTGTTGGGTTCAGTTGTCGCTGGGCACCACGTAGCCCATCTCCAGCCAGTGGTTGATGACATCTAGTGGGGTTGTACGAGTAGCTGGTCCAGCGTTAGCGTTGCAGTGATGCTATCCTTCTGATCCCCATCAGCATCTCCGTCCTGGTTGTTGTTTGCAGGGGCGGCGTATGGGAAGGGGTTGAGTACTCCTCAGGTAGAGCCTCACTGCTTACCAGGGTATGTTTCGGGACCAGGGTGATCAGGACCATATTTGGGTAGACGGTCGGCTTACCGTTTTGCCGTGGACGGAAAATAGGCGTGTTTTAATTTGTCCTGATGCTTTGTAATTAATTTATGGCGTGTTTGTAATACTACGTTGTTCATATCCATTATGTCCATTATCTGGTACGGTCCAATGTAATGTGGATCAAATTTACTGGTTCGTGGTTCCTTGAGTACGTAAACAAAATCGCCTACGTTAAACGTTGCTGGTTTTGCACGGATATCGTAATAATTTTTCGAACGATTTTTTGCTTTGTTTAGATTATCGGAAGCTATATTACGAATACTAGTCATGTGCGTTATCAGTTCTATTAGGTATTCTCCGTATGACTTTAATTTTTCACCGGTTGGAAAAGAGCTTGGTTCTCGAGCTGGCTTGCCAAAGATTAATTCGTACGGAGTGAAATTTGTTGCTTCATGAACGGATGTATTGTAAGAAAACATTGCGAATGGTATTAATAGATCCCAGTCCTCATAATTATCCATGTAATGCTTAAGGTATTCGGTGAGGACGATGTGGCTTCGTTCCAGAGACCCATTAGTTTGTGGTCTATATCCCGAGGTTGTGATTTGTTTAATTTTAAATATTTCAGATAGGTTGGTCATAAGTGTTCCAATGAAGCTAGTTCCTTTGTCTGTTAGTATTGCGCGAGGTGTACCATAAATTGCGATGAAATGTCTGGCAAAAGCATCTGCAATTGTAGTAGCTCGAATGTTAGGTATTGCTACGGCTACGCAATATTTCGTTAGATTATCTTGAATGGTGAGAATGTGTCTGTTCCCACTGGGTGTAATTGGTAAAGGTCCCACTGTATCTAAGGAAATTTTGTCAAAGGCTCCTATAGGTGTGTCGGTGATCAACATCGGCTGACGAGTTTTCGCTCGTACTAACTTCTGTTCTTGACAACTTTGGCATTTTCGGATGTAGTCCTGAATGTCGTTGCGCATTTGTGGCCAATGGAATTTTGATCGGATGCGTTTGTATGTCTTCGTAACTCCTTTATGTCCTCCAATTAAACTGTCGTGAGCCTCGTTGATGATGTGCTGTCTGTCTTCTTCGGATGGTGTGGTGATGGTACAGTTGCATAGAATAATCTGCAGACCTGTTCCCATGAAAACCTCTTCTAAAATCTTGACGAATTCATTGGATGGTATTTTATGAAGGTCCCCCGTAGCAGAAATTCGAAATGATTTAATCTGATTTTGATCCAAGGTGTGTCGAAGAGTTTTCAATCCATCGAGCACATCTACTCTTTTAATATTATCAAATAAGTTTTCTGAGATTATTATACTGAAAGTTTTAAATAGTCCATTGTCCGTAGTTATCACCTGTCCCTTTTTTGGTTGTGCTGCCAGAAGATTTGCTTTATTAATCATTTCTGTGTCTAGTAGTAATTTTCCAACGGGGTTTACTAAATTGCAATCGGCAGAACTGAAATGTACGTGATGTCCTTCTTCAGCAGTAAAGGTATTTGAAGAGACAATAATTTGATGTGGTTGGTCTAGTGGAATCTCTTCCAGATCACCAAGGTCGGTTGAATTTTCGATTTCGGTAGTGAAGAATGGGTAAGGGTCAAGCGTGCGGTCAAAGACCCTAGATTCAGTTGACCTGCTGTCAGGTGGTTGTCCCACACTTGCTTCGGCTGTAGTCCCTGATGGCTGGTTTATTGAGGGTTGTAAAAGTTCATCCATGACTTCTAAGGATACTTGCGGTGTACTGAGTAATTCTTGTTGAATATTTCCTGCATTTTCTATGACAGTATTGTCGGTCGGCTCCTCAAAGGATATTAGATCGTCGAATGAGGTCTGGTCCTTATCTAAAGGGACGATTTGTGTGGAATTTGCTACGGGCGAGAAAGTGTTTATAGTTTCCTGACGTTCATCTGGCATCGTTACCTCTTGAGATAAGCTGGGGAAAGATCGGTTCTTGTATATTATTGGAGAATGTTGAACGTTCCCACGTGCAGTTTCTTCTGTTTCGTCTGAGCTGCTGCTTGTCTCCCGATACTTGGGTCGGACTTCTCTATCGCGTCGTAACTGTCGTATGCGGTGCCCAATTGTCTCGATGTTAGCGTCTGTTTTCGGTATCTGAGCTTTGAAATTAGGATCTTGAGGGTCTCGTGGAATAAGTGGTAGGCAGGCAGACGTGGGGTTGCGTGATAATGCGTCTGCGTTCTTATTCGTCTTTCCAGATTTATGGACAACCTGGTACTCGTACTCTAAAAGTCGGAGCTTCCACTTCATAAGTCTTGAAGTGGGGTCCTTAACAGAATGTAACCAGACTAGTGGTCTGTGATCTGTAACGAGGGTGAATGGGGTTCCGTAAATGTAAGGCCTGAAGTATCTTACGGCGTAAACCATGGCCAAACATTCCTTTTCAGTAGCCGAATAATTCTTCTCAGGTTTATTTAGGCTGCGAGATGCGTAAGCAATCGGCAGGTCGTTTCCTATCTCCCCTTGACTAAGTACGGCTCCAATAGCGTAATCAGATGCATCTGTTGTGACGATAAATGGTTTACTAAAATCTGGGTATTGCAATATGGGTTGTTGACAAAGTTCGTTACGTAATTGCTTAAAACTTTGGTCTTGTTCTTCTGTCCATTTAAATTTGATGCCTTTTCCTAATAAATTAATTAAAGGTTTTGCTTTTGTGGTGAAATTAGGTACGAATCTTCGGTAATATCCTACAAGTCCTAAGAATTGTTGAATGTTCTTCTGCGTTGTTGGTATGGGAAAATCTTGAACAGCTTTTAATTTCCTAGGGTCAGGTCTTACTCCTTCCTTTGAAATAATGTGTCCAAGGTATGCAACTTCCTTTCGCAGGAATTGGCACTTGTTGGTCTGGAGGGTTAATCCATGTTCTCGAAGGCGGGTTAACAGTTTTTTGACTTTAATATTATGTTCCTGTAATGATGATGCATAGATCACTATGTCGTCCAAGTAGACAAAGAGGTCCGTTCCTTGAAGTCCAGTGAGTGCTTGATCCATTAGGCGTTGAAAGGTGGGTGGTGCATTCTTTAATCCGAAAGGCATTCGAGAGAATTCGTAATGTCCATTTGGAGTAGTGAATGCTGTTTTTGATTTATCTTTCGGATCCATCTCTATTTGATGAAATCCACTAGCGAGATCAAAGACTGAAAAATATTTAGCTCCTCCTAGTCGATCTAAAATCTCCGTGATTTGAGGTAATGGATACTTATCAGATATTGTTATTTCATTGAGGCCGCGGAAATCTATTACCAGACGCCAACGTTTCACTCCGTTTTCGTCTTCTTTCTTCGGGACGATCCATAAAGGAGAATTGTATGGAGATTTTGAAGGTGTAATTATACCATTTGATAATAACGCGCTGATTTGTTTTTGGATTTCCTTTTGATGAATGAGAGGATAACGATATTGTCTTGTGTTGATCGGAATATCGTTAGATGTATGAATTGAATGTTTAAATTCGCGAGCCTTCCCAAGTTTATCTCCAGGAAGATAAAATCGGTCGGGAAAATCTGTGACTAAATTGGTAACGAAATCTAGTTCTTCCCTATTTAAATGTTTTGTGTTTAGGGCTTCTAAAATTTTTTGTATTCTATCTTCACTTGTTTTGAATTTTGACGGGTGTTCTGCAGCTGAGTAGAAATCTTCTTCTGATGAACCGAAAATTTCGAATGGCTCCAATGTTTGTGGTTTTATCTCTACGTCTAGGGGTACATCGCTGGTATTTGTTGCCATAACGTAACACTTTCCTTCACTATTCCTCACAACTGCTTCTCCTATGTAGAGATGTTCGAGGGTCTTGATACGTGGTAAATATCCTTCCTTCATCCCGCGGTTTGTTATAGTTATAGCAATCTGTTGCGACGTCCTAGGTTCGATACGATGTTTGGTCGACGTCGGTAGTGTTCCTGTTTGAGGTAGGTCTTGATAGTTTGAAAAACGTAGGGGTCGGGTTGGTTTGTTCTTTAACACCAAAGTCCTATGATAATAGGAAATTTCGGCCTCCTCTTGTTTTAAAAATGGGCTTCCTATAAGTCCATCTGCTTCTATTGCAAGCTCTTTTACCACATAGAAAAGTGCGGGAGCTTCGTGGATATGAAGAATTGTTGTTCCTAAAGTGTGAATTGGATTAGTAGTAATTCCGGTTAATTCGATTTCTTCCCTAGAGTTTATCGCGGCTTTTTGTCCTAGGGCGTTAATGACTACTAAATTAACGGATGCTCCACCATCGATTAGGAATTCTCCCGTTCCTGACTCCAGTTCTGGAACCTTGATGTTGATCCGTGGGGCAGGTGCTTCCTTGATGAGGGTTTCTCTTCGAAGCGGACTGTCCTTTGGCGAGCTTCTTTGTTTCCGCTCATCGTGTCGCCTATACGTTGAGCGCGATCGAAGTTTAAAGATTTGTTTGATTCAACGGACGAATCTCGCGAGTCTCGTTGATATCTCGGGCTACGCGGATGTTTCCTACAGGATTTTCCGTCATGTCCGGTTATACCGCAATGCCAGCAATATAAACTTGGCTTGCGATTTGTATCGGGATTTTTTAAAATAGAATAATGTTTTTCCCCATCATCTGCGTACGATGAGTCGGAGCGATAAGAAGGGGATCTCGAGGGGCTCCGGTGACGCAAGGTCCAGGCCGTCGTACGTGTCCGTCCTTCTCGTTCTTCTTCAAAACCAGATGTTTTTGTAGACCGATCCCTGTTCTGGTCGTATCTACTTGGAGAGTGCGGGTACGACACTTCACGGTCGTGGTTTCGAGAGTCTTCCGCGTAATGGTCTCGGCGAGACCACCGGGAGGGTGATTCATTACGGGGCGACTGTCGTCTATTCCTTAATTTTCGGTCTATCTGTAGCACGGCGTCGTAAGCTTGTTCAAGTGTTTTGATGTCTTGAATCTGAGCCGACACTTTCCAGGAAATTCGATCCGGTAAACCGTCGATGAAGTTTTCTTTAACGTCCTTTTCCATTTCTTTGACGAAGTCTTCAGCGTGATCCAGATACCTTTCCCGAATAGCTCCGCGCGCACAGTAAACGAGATGACAAGTCCTGTCGACGTACTGTCGTAGGCTTTCTCCTTCGCGAATACGTAATTTCGCGATCTCTACTTGGAAGTATGACAAACTTCTTCCCGGCGCGAATCTCTTTTTCAAATGTTGAACTAATTTCTTAACAGATTCAAATTTATGCTCTAAGGTGCACCTGCGTGCCGGACCGATCAGTTTCGTTAGAATTATCGCAAGATACTCGGCTTCCGTACCTTCAGGAATCAAAGTTAACCCGTCTTCTACATTTTGTGCAAAGCGCGTCAAGGGTGGACTTTCACCGTCGAAGGTTGGAATTGACATTGTAATGTTCTGTATACATGTCCGTTGCGTCAAGAGTGACATTGAGTTTGCAATTGAAACTGTCAGGTTCATAATGTCGTTAGACGAGACATTCGCCTGTGCGCTTGTCATTTTGAAAATTACTAAGTGACTCGACTAGAGAAAACTAGTATATTGTCGATAATAAATAATGAGTGATTTTAACGTATTTAAAAAACCCAAATTTGACGGCGATTCTAATGCAGTAGCATCCCACCGCTGTCACCAGTTCTATTACGAGCCGGGGCTGCGGCAACGCGAGAGGCCGGCGAGAGGGGTATTTCCCAAGGAATACGGTTTATGAATTTGTTAGTTAGAGGGCGGACGAACCTGATGCGAAATCAGGGAGCCGCAGGATTATCGGAAACGAGGACGAACCTGATGCGAAATCAGGGAGCCTCTAGGAATGGAGTCACTCACGGACGAACCTGATGCGAAATCAGGGAGCCGCAGGAGGGTGATTATTCGTGAACGAACCCGATGCGAAATCGGGGAGTCACTAGGATGATGTTCACAGACGAACTCGACGCGAAGTCGAGGAGCTGTTAGGAGGTTGGATTATTCACAGACGAACCTGGTGCGTAACCAGGGAGCTGTTCGGAAGGTGGTTGACTTACAGACGAACCTGATGCGAAATCAGGGAGCTGTAGGATACGGACGAACCTGATGCGAAATCAGGGAGCCGCAGGAGAGGTTAAACGTGGACGAACCCGATGCGAAATCGGGGAGCCACTAGGTTGGAGAAGATTCCTTTTTGGTATTGGATGCGAAAGACCCTGATGCGAAATCAGGGAGTCGCGGGAATTGTTAGTATTGCCTCGTAACTCTTAATTATTATTTGATACAACTCGAGCGGTAAAGTTGTATCGGTGGGTATATGCTACTAATATTATAAGGATCGCTGGGTAAAAGATGGGTTTTAACGAATCTGACTCAATTTAGACGTGAACACCATTCGTGTATTCAATAACTAATTATTGTACAAATGTAAGTGTCGCGATTAAATTGTGTAGTAAAAGTGTATGAATTACCACTAATTTGCGCGGTGTTGACGCACTGGCGATGCGGGGCGTACGAGTGGTTATTCAGAGAAGCCAAATAGAATATAAACCGAACTCGCGGATTCTATGAGGTTAACTATGATTCCGACGGAGACTTTAGCTCGATCTTACTAGATTTAACCAACTCTGTACGAGCGTGACACGACGTTACTCTACGCGTGACTGTACTGCTTTGAACCAAAGAGGGTAGAAACCAAAGGGTTTATATAGTCCCAAAAATGAGTGGGGATAAGTTGGAAATCTCCATATAAGGAAATTCTTCGGGGTCGTCGTCGTGTCACTCCCGTTCCCATGATCGTCAACCAGATGGTCGAGAGCACGACCCCCATTAGTGGTGTGTGATAAGCAAAAGGATTTTAGGGCGTTTTCCCTTCGCAGACGCGAGCTCGAAAAACGGTTGAGAGCGGCGTATGGGAAAATTCCACATACGTAACAATACAAGAAAATTGAAGTTATTTTCATCTAAATTTAGTCAAATATAGATCCTACAACCAAAATAGTCATCAAAATCCAAAAAATCGAAGTTGATTTCAAATGATTTTATTAAAATTTGACCAAAATCTTGTCAAAATCCAAAAAATTGAAGTTATTTTCATCTAAATTTAGTCAAATATACATCCTACAACCAAAATACTCATCAAAATCCAAAAAAATCGAAGTTGATTTTATATGAAATTATTAAAATTTGACACTTCCAACTAAAATTTTTTCATAATCCAACGAAATTGAAGTTATTTTCATCTAAATTTACTCAAATATAGAACCTACAACCAAAATACTCGACAAAATCCAAAAAAATCGAAGTTGATTTCATATGAATTTATTAAAATTTGACACTTACAACTAAAATTTTTTTTATAATCCAACAAAATTGAAGTTATTTTCATCTAAATTTAGTCAAATATAGATCCTACAACCAAAATACTCATCAAAATCCAAAAAAATCGAAGTTGATTTCAAATGATTTTATTAAAATTTGACCAAAATCTTGTCAAAATCCAAGAAAATTGAAGTTATTTTCATCTAAATTTACTCAAATATAGATCCTACAACCAAAGTACGCAACAAAATCCAAAAAAATCGAAGTTGATTTCAAATGAATTTATTAAAATTTTACAAAAATCTTGTCTACATCCAAGAAAATTGAAGTTATTTTCATCTAAATTTACTCAAATATAGATCCTACAACCAAAATACTCAACAAAATCCAAAAAAATCAAAGTTGATTTCAAATGAATTTATTAAAATTTGACAAAAATCTTGTCTACATACAAGAAAATTGAAGTTATTTTCATCTAAATTTAGTCAAATATAGATCCTACAACCAAAATACTCATCAAAATCCAAAAAAATCGAAGTTGATTTCAAATGAATTTATTAAAATTTGACCAAAATCTTGTCAAAATCCAAAAAATTGAATTTATTTTCATCTAAATTTAGTCAAATATACACCCTACAACCAAAATACTCATCAAAATCCAAAAAAATCGACGTTGATTTCAAATAAATGTATTAAAATTTGACACTTCCAACTAATTTTTTTTCATAATCCAACAAAATTGAATTTATTTTCATCTAAATTTAGTCAAATATAGATCCTACAACAAAAATACTCGACAAAATCCAAAAAAATCGAAGTTGATTTCATATGAATTTATTAAAATTTGACACTTCCAACTAAAATTTTTTTTATAATCCAACAAAATTGAAGTTATTTTCATCTAAATTTAGTCAAATATAGATCCTACAACCAAATTACTCATCAAAATCCAAAAAAATCGAAGTTGATTTCAAATGAATTTATTAAAATTTTACAAAAATCTTGTCTACATCCAAGAAAATTGAAGTTATTTTCATCTAAATTTAGTCAAATATAAACCCTACAACCAAAATACTTATCAAAATCCAAAAAAATCGAAGTTGATTTCAAATGAATTTATTAAAATTTTACAAAAATCTTGTCTACATCCAAGAAAATTGAAGTTATTTTCATCTAAATTTACTCAAATATAGATCCTACAACCAAAATACTCAACAAAATCCAAAAAAATCAAAGTTGATTTCAAATGATTTTATTAAAATTTGACAAAAATCTTGTCTACATACAAGAAAATTGAAGTTATTTTCATCTAAATTTAGTCAAATATAGATCCTACAACCAAAATACTCATCAAAATCCAAAAAAATCGAAGTTGATTTCAAATGAATTTATTAAAATTTTACAAAAATCTTGTCTACATCCAAGAAAATTGAAGTTATTTTCATCTAAATTTACTCAAATATAGATCCTACAACCAAAATACGCAACAAAATCCAAAAAAATCGAAGTTGATTTCAAATGAATTTATTAAAATTTGACCAAAATCTTGTCAAAATCCAAAAAATTGAAGTTATTTTCATCTAAATTTACTCAAATATAGATCCTACAACAAAAATACTCAACAAAATCCAAAAAAATCGAAGTTGATTTCAAATAAATTTATTAAAATTTGACACTTCCAACTAAATTTTTTTTCATAATCCAACAAAATTAAATTTATTTTCATCTAAATTTACTCAAATATAGATCCTACAACAAAAATACTCAACAAAATCCAAAATAATCGAAGTTGATTTCAAATAAATTTAATAAAACTTGATACTTCCAACTAAAAATTTTTTCACAATCCAACAAAATTGAAGTTATTTTCATCTAAATTTAATCAAATATAGATCCTACAACAAAAATACTCGACAAAATCCAAAAAAATCGAAGTTGATTTCATATGAATTTATTAAAATTTGACACTTCCAACTAAAATTTTTTTTATAATCCAACAAAATTGAAGTTATTTTCATCTAAATTTAGTCAAATATAGATCCTACAACCAAAATACTCATCAAAATCCAAAAAAATCGAAGTTGATTTCAAATGAATTTATTAAAATTTTACAAAAATCTTGTCTACATCCAAGAAAATTGAAGTTATTTTCATCTAAATTTACTCAAATATAGATCCTACAACCAAAATACTCAACAAAATCCAAAAAAATCAAAGTTGATTTCAAATGATTTTATTAAAATTTGACAAAAATCTTGTCTACATACAAGAAAATTGAAGTTATTTTCATCTAAATTTAGTCAAATATAGATCCTACAACCAAAATAGTCATCAAAATCCAAAAAATCGAAGTTGATTTCAAATGATTTTATTAAAATTTGACCAAAATCTTGTCAAAATCCAAAAAATTGAAGTTATTTTCATCTAAATTTAGTCAAATATACATCCTACAACCAAAATACTCATCAAAATCCAAAAAAATCGAAGTTGATTTTATATGAAATTATTAAAATTTGACACTTCCAACTAAAATTTTTTCATAATCCAACGAAATTGAAGTTATTTTCATCTAAATTTACTCAAATATAGAACCTACAACCAAAATACTCGACAAAATCCAAAAAAATCGAAGTTGATTTCATATGAATTTATTAAAATTTGACACTTCCAACTAAAATTTTTTTTATAATCCAACAAAATTGAAGTTATTTTCATCTAAATTTAGTCAAATATAGATCCTACAACCAAAATACTCATCAAAATCCAAAAAAATCGAAGTTGATTTCAAATAAATTTATTAAAATTTGACCAAAATCTTGTCAAAATCAAAGAAAATTGAAGTTATTTTCATCCAAATTTAGTCAAATATAGATCCTACAACCAAAATACTCAACAAAATCCAAAAAAATCAAAGTTGATTTCAAATGAATTTATTAAAATTTGACAAAAATCTTGTCTACATACAAGAAAATTGAAGTTATTTTCATCTAAATTTAGTCAAATATAGATCCTACAACCAAAATACTCATCAAAATCCAAAAAAATTGAAGTTGATTTCAAATGAATTTATTAAAATTTGACCAAAATCTTGTCAAAATCAAAGAAAATTGAAGTTATTTTCATCCAAATTTAGTCAAATATAGATCCTACAACCAAAATACTCAACAAAATCCAAAAAAATCAAAGTTGATTTCAAATGATTTTATTAAAATTTGACAAAAATCTTGTCTACATACAAGAAAATTGAAGTTATTTTCATCTAAATTTAGTCAAATATAAACCCTACAACCAAAATACTTATCAAAATCCAAAAAAATCGAAGTTGATTTCAAATGAATTTATTAAAATTTTACAAAAATCTTGTCTACATCCAAGAAAATTGAAGTTATTTTCATCTAAATTTACTCAAATATAGATCCTACAACCAAAATACTCAACAAAATCCAAAAAAATCAAAGTTGATTTCAAATGATTTTATTAAAATTTGACAAAAATCTTGTCTACATACAAGAAAATTGAAGTTATTTTCATCTAAATTTAGTCAAATATAGATCCTACAACCAAAATACTCATCAAAATCCAAAAAAATCGAAGTTGATTTCAAATGAATTTATTAAAATTTTACAAAAATCTTGTCTACATCCAAGAAAATTGAAGTTATTTTCATCTAAATTTACTCAAATATAGATCCTACAACCAAAATACGCAACAAAATCCAAAAAAATCGAAGTTGATTTCAAATGAATTTATTAAAATTTGACCAAAATCTTGTCAAAATCCAAAAAATTGAAGTTATTTTCATCTGAATTTACTCAAATATAGATCCTACAACAAAAATACTCAACAAAATCCAAAAAAATCGAAGTTGATTTCAAATAAATTTATTAAAATTTGACACTTCCAACTAAATTTTTTGTTCATAATCCAACAAAATTAAATTTATTTTCATCTAAATTTACTCAAATATAGATCCTACAACAAAAATACTCAACAAAATCCAAAATAATCGAAGTTGATTTCAAATAAATTTAATAAAACTTGATACTTCCAACTAAAAATTTTTTCACAATCCAACAAAATTGAAGTTATTTTCATCTAAATTTAATCAAATATAGATCCTACAACAAAAATACTCGACAAAATCCAAAAAAATCGAAGTTGATTTCATATGAATTTATTAAAATTTGACACTTCCAACTAAAATTTTTTTTATAATCCAACAAAATTGAAGTTATTTTCATCTAAATTTAGTCAAATATAGATCCTACAACCAAAATACTCATCAAAATCCAAAAAAATCGAAGTTGATTTCAAATGAATTTATTAAAATTTTACAAAAATCTTGTCTACATCCAAGAAAATTGAAGTTATTTTCATCTAAATTTACTCAAATATAGATCCTACAACCAAAATACTCAACAAAATCCAAAAAAATCAAAGTTGATTTCAAATGATTTTATTAAAATTTGACAAAAATCTTGTCTACATACAAGAAAATTGAAGTTATTTTCATCTAAATTTAGTCAAATATAGATCCTACAACCAAAATACTCATCAAAATCCAAAAAAATCGAAGTTGATTTCAAATGAATTTATTAAAATTTTACAAAAATCTTGTCTACATCCAAGAAAATTGAAGTTATTTTCATCTAAATTTACTCAAATATAGATCCTACAACCAAAATACGCAACAAAATCCAAAAAAATCGAAGTTGATTTCAAATGAATTTATTAAAATTTGACCAAAATCTTGTCAAAATCCAAAAAATTGAAGTTATTTTCATCTAAATTTACTCAAATATAGATCCTACAACAAAAATACTCAACAAAATCCAAAAAAATCGAAGTTGATTTCAAATAAATTTATTAAAATTTGACACTTCCAACTAAATTTTTTTTCATAATCCAACAAAATTAAATTTATTTTCATCTAAATTTACTCAAATATAGATCCTACAACAAAAATACTCAACAAAATCCAAAATAATCGAAGTTGATTTCAAATAAATTTAATAAAACTTGATACTTCCAACTAAAAATTTTTTCACAATCCAACAAAATTGAAGTTATTTTCATCTAAATTTAATCAAATATAGATCCTACAACAAAAATACTCGACAAAATCCAAAAAAATCGAAGTTGATTTCATATGAATTTATTAAAATTTGACACTTCCAACTAAAATTTTTTTTATAATCCAACAAAATTGAAGTTATTTTCATCTAAATTTAGTCAAATATAGATCCTACAACCAAAATACTCATCAAAATCCAAAAAAATCGAAGTTGATTTCAAATGAATTTATTAAAATTTTACAAAAATCTTGTCTACATCCAAGAAAATTGAAGTTATTTTCATCTAAATTTACTCAAATATAGATCCTACAACCAAAATACTCAACAAAATCCAAAAAAATCAAAGTTGATTTCAAATGATTTTATTAAAATTTGACAAAAATCTTGTCTACATACAAGAAAATTGAAGTTATTTTCATCTAAATTTAGTCAAATATAGATCCTACAACCAAAATAGTCATCAAAATCCAAAAAATCGAAGTTGATTTCAAATGATTTTATTAAAATTTGACCAAAATCTTGTCAAAATCCAAAAAATTGAAGTTATTTTCATCTAAATTTAGTCAAATATACATCCTACAACCAAAATACTCATCAAAATCCAAAAAAATCGAAGTTGATTTTATATGAAATTATTAAAATTTGACACTTCCAACTAAAATTTTTTCATAATCCAACGAAATTGAAGTTATTTTCATCTAAATTTACTCAAATATAGAACCTACAACCAAAATACTCGACAAAATCCAAAAAAATCGAAGTTGATTTCATATGAATTTATTAAAATTTGACACTTCCAACTAAAATTTTTTTTATAATCCAACAAAATTGAAGTTATTTTCATCTAAATTTAGTCAAATATAGATCCTACAACCAAAATACTCATCAAAATCCAAAAAAATCGAAGTTGATTTCAAATAAATTTATTAAAATTTGACCAAAATCTTGTCAAAATCAAAGAAAATTGAAGTTATTTTCATCCAAATTTAGTCAAATATAGATCCTACAACCAAAATACTCAACAAAATCCAAAAAAATCAAAGTTGATTTCAAATGAATTTATTAAAATTTGACAAAAATCTTGTCTACATACAAGAAAATTGAAGTTATTTTCATCTAAATTTAGTCAAATATAGATCCTACAACCAAAATACTCATCAAAATCCAAAAAAATCGAAGTTGATTTCAAATGAATTTATTAAAATTTGACCAAAATCTTGTCAAAATCAAAGAAAATTGAAGTTATTTTCATCCAAATTTAGTCAAATATAGATCCTACAACCAAAATACTCAACAAAATCCAAAAAAATCAAAGTTGATTTCAAATGATTTTATTAAAATTTGACAAAAATCTTGTCTACATACAAGAAAATTGAAGTTATTTTCATCTAAATTTAGTCAAATATAAACCCTACAACCAAAATACTTATCAAAATCCAAAAAAATCGAAGTTGATTTCAAATGAATTTATTAAAATTTTACAAAAATCTTGTCTACATCCAAGAAAATTGAAGTTATTTTCATCTAAATTTACTCAAATATAGATCCTACAACCAAAATACTCAACAAAATCCAAAAAAATCAAAGTTGATTTCAAATGATTTTATTAAAATTTGACAAAAATCTTGTCTACATACAAGAAAATTGAAGTTATTTTCATCTAAATTTAGTCAAATATAGATCCTACAACCAAAATACTCATCAAAATCCAAAAAAATCGAAGTTGATTTCAAATGAATTTATTAAAATTTTACAAAAATCTTGTCTACATCCAAGAAAATTGAAGTTATTTTCATCTAAATTTACTCAAATATAGATCCTACAACCAAAATACGCAACAAAATCCAAAAAAATCGAAGTTGATTTCAAATGAATTTATTAAAATTTGACCAAAATCTTGTCAAAATCCAAAAAATTGAAGTTATTTTCATCTAAATTTACTCAAATATAGATCCTACAACAAAAATACTCAACAAAATCCAAAAAAATCGAAGTTGATTTCAAATAAATTTATTAAAATTTGACACTTCCAACTAAATTTTTTTTCATAATCCAACAAAATTAAATTTATTTTCATCTAAATTTACTCAAATATAGATCCTACAACAAAAATACTCAACAAAATCCAAAATAATCGAAGTTGATTTCAAATAAATTTAATAAAACTTGATACTTCCAACTAAAAATTTTTTCACAATCCAACAAAATTGAAGTTATTTTCATCTAAATTTAATCAAATATAGATCCTACAACAAAAATACTCGACAAAATCCAAAAAAATCGAAGTTGATTTCATATGAATTTATTAAAATTTGACACTTCCAACTAAAATTTTTTTTATAATCCAACAAAATTGAAGTTATTTTCATCTAAATTTAGTCAAATATAGATCCTACAACCAAAATACTCATCAAAATCCAAAAAAATCGAAGTTGATTTCAAATGAATTTATTAAAATTTTACAAAAATCTTGTCTACATCCAAGAAAATTGAAGTTATTTTCATCTAAATTTACTCAAATATAGATCCTACAACCAAAATACTCAACAAAATCCAAAAAAATCAAAGTTGATTTCAAATGATTTTATTAAAATTTGACAAAAATCTTGTCTACATACAAGAAAATTGAAGTTATTTTCATCTAAATTTAGTCAAATATAGATCCTACAACCAAAATAGTCATCAAAATCCAAAAAATCGATGTTGATTTCAAATGATTTTATTAAAATTTGACCAAAATCTTGTCAAAATCCAAAAAATTGAAGTTATTTTCATCTAAATTTAGTCAAATATACATCCTACAACCAAAATACTCATCAAAATCCAAAAAAATCGAAGTTGATTTTATATGAAATTATTAAAATTTGACACTTCCAACTAAAATTTTTTCATAATCCAACGAAATTGAAGTTATTTTCATCTAAATTTACTCAAATATAGAACCTACAACCAAAATACTCGACAAAATCCAAAAAAATCGAAGTTGATTTCATATGAATTTATTAAAATTTGACACTTCCAACTAAAATTTTTTTTATAATCCAACAAAATTGAAGTTATTTTCATCTAAATTTAGTCAAATATAGATCCTACAACCAAAATACTCATCAAAATCCAAAAAAATCGAAGTTGATTTCAAATAAATTTATTAAAATTTGACCAAAATCTTGTCAAAATCAAAGAAAATTGAAGTTATTTTCATCCAAATTTAGTCAAATATAGATCCTACAACCAAAATACTCAACAAAATCCAAAAAAATCAAAGTTGATTTCAAATGAATTTATTAAAATTTGACAAAAATCTTGTCTACATACAAGAAAATTGAAGTTATTTTCATCTAAATTTAGTCAAATATAGATCCTACAACCAAAATACTCATCAAAATCCAAAAAAATCGAAGTTGATTTCAAATGAATTTATTAAAATTTGACCAAAATCTTGTCAAAATCAAAGAAAATTGAAGTTATTTTCATCCAAATTTAGTCAAATATAGATCCTACAACCAAAATACTCAACAAAATCCAAAAAAATCAAAGTTGATTTCAAATGATTTTATTAAAATTTGACAAAAATCTTGTCTACATACAAGAAAATTGAAGTTATTTTCATCTAAATTTAGTCAAATATAAACCCTACAACCAAAATACTTATCAAAATCCAAAAAAATCGAAGTTGATTTCAAATGAATTTATTAAAATTTTACAAAAATCTTGTCTACATCCAAGAAAATTGAAGTTATTTTCATCTAAATTTACTCAAATATAGATCCTACAACCAAAATACTCAACAAAATCCAAAAAAATCAAAGTTGATTTCAAATGATTTTATTAAAATTTGACAAAAATCTTGTCTACATACAAGAAAATTGAAGTTATTTTCATCTAAATTTAGTCAAATATAGATCCTACAACCAAAATACTCATCAAAATCCAAAAAAATCGAAGTTGATTTCAAATGAATTTATTAAAATTTTACAAAAATCTTGTCTACATCCAAGAAAATTGAAGTTATTTTCATCTAAATTTACTCAAATATAGATCCTACAACCAAAATACGCAACAAAATCCAAAAAAATCGAAGTTGATTTCAAATGAATTTATTAAAATTTGACCAAAATCTTGTCAAAATCCAAAAAATTGAAGTTATTTTCATCTAAATTTACTCAAATATAGATCCTACAACAAAAATACTCAACAAAATCCAAAAAAATCGAAGTTGATTTCAAATAAATTTATTAAAATTTGACACTTCCAACTAAATTTTTTTTCATAATCCAACAAAATTAAATTTATTTTCATCTAAATTTACTCAAATATAGATCCTACAACAAAAATACTCAACAAAATCCAAAATAATCGAAGTTGATTTCAAATAAATTTAATAAAACTTGATACTTCCAACTAAAAATTTTTTCACAATCCAACAAAATTGAAGTTATTTTCATCTAAATTTAATCAAATATAGATCCTACAACAAAAATACTCGACAAAATCCAAAAAAATCGAAGTTGATTTCATATGAATTTATTAAAATTTGACACTTCCAACTAAAATTTTTTTTATAATCCAACAAAATTGAAGTTATTTTCATCTAAATTTAGTCAAATATAGATCCTACAACCAAAATACTCATCAAAATCCAAAAAAATCGAAGTTGATTTCAAATGAATTTATTAAAATTTTACAAAAATCTTGTCTACATCCAAGAAAATTGAAGTTATTTTCATCTAAATTTACTCAAATATAGATCCTACAACCAAAATACTCAACAAAATCCAAAAAAATCAAAGTTGATTTCAAATGATTTTATTAAAATTTGACAAAAATCTTGTCTACATACAAGAAAATTGAAGTTATTTTCATCTAAATTTAGTCAAATATAGATCCTACAACCAAAATAGTCATCAAAATCCAAAAAATCGAAGTTGATTTCAAATGATTTTATTAAAATTTGACCAAAATCTTGTCAAAATCCAAAAAATTGAAGTTATTTTCATCTAAATTTAGTCAAATATACATCCTACAACCAAAATACTCATCAAAATCCAAAAAAATCGAAGTTGATTTTATATGAAATTATTAAAATTTGACACTTCCAACTAAAATTTTTTCATAATCCAACGAAATTGAAGTTATTTTCATCTAAATTTACTCAAATATAGAACCTACAACCAAAATACTCGACAAAATCCAAAAAAATCGAAGTTGATTTCATATGAATTTATTAAAATTTGACACTTCCAACTAAAATTTTTTTTATAATCCAACAAAATTGAAGTTATTTTCATCTAAATTTAGTCAAATATAGATCCTACAACCAAAATACTCATCAAAATCCAAAAAAATCGAAGTTGATTTCAAATAAATTTATTAAAATTTGACCAAAATCTTGTCAAAATCAAAGAAAATTGAAGTTATTTTCATCCAAATTTAGTCAAATATAGATCCTACAACCAAAATACTCAACAAAATCCAAAAAAATCAAAGTTGATTTCAAATGAATTTATTAAAATTTGACAAAAATCTTGTCTACATACAAGAAAATTGAAGTTATTTTCATCTAAATTTAGTCAAATATAGATCCTACAACCAAAATACTCATCAAAATCCAAAAAAATCGAAGTTGATTTCAAATGAATTTATTAAAATTTTACAAAAATCTTGTCTACATCCAAGAAAATTGAAGTTATTTTCATCTAAATTTACTCAAATATAGATCCTACAACCAAAATACGCAACAAAATCCAAAAAAATCGAAGTTGATTTCAAATGAATTTATTAAAATTTGACCAAAATCTTGTCAAAATCCAAAAAATTGAAGTTATTTTCATCTAAATTTACTCAAATATAGATCCTACAACAAAAATACTCAACAAAATCCAAAAAAATCGAAGTTGATTTCAAATAAATTTATTAAAATTTGACACTTCCAACTAAATTTTTTTTCATAATCCAACAAAATTAAATTTATTTTCATCTAAATTTACTCAAATATAGATCCTACAACAAAAATACTCAACAAAATCCAAAATAATCGAAGTTGATTTCAAATAAATTTAATTAAACTTGATACTTCCAACTAAAAATTTTTTCACAATCCAACAAAATTGAAGTTATTTTCATCTAAATTTAATCAAATATAGATCCTACAACAAAAATACTCGACAAAATCCAAAAAAATCGAAGTTGATTTCATATGAATTTATTAAAATTTGACACTTCCAACTAAAATTTTTTTTATAATCCAACAAAATTGAAGTTATTTTCATCTAAATTTAGTCAAATATAGATCCTACAACCAAAATACTCATCAAAATCCAAAAAAATCGAAGTTGATTTCAAATGAATTTATTAAAATTTTACAAAAATCTTGTCTACATCCAAGAAAATTGAAGTTATTTTCAACTAAATTTACTCAAATATAGATCCTACAACCAAAATACTCAACAAAATCCAAAAAAATCAAAGTTGATTTCAAATGATTTTATTAAAATTTGACAAAAATCTTGTCTACATACAAGAAAATTGAAGTTATTTTCATCTAAATTTAGTCAAATATAGATCCTACAACCAAAATAGTCATCAAAATCCAAAAAATCGAAGTTGATTTCAAATGATTTTATTAAAATTTGACCAAAATCTTGTCAAAATCCAAAAAATTGAAGTTATTTTCATCTAAATTTAGTCAAATATACATCCTACAACCAAAATACTCATCAAAATCCAAAAAAATCGAAGTTGATTTTATATGAAATTATTAAAATTTGACACTTCCAACTAAAATTTTTTCATAATCCAACGAAATTGAAGTTATTTTCATCTAAATTTACTCAAATATAGAACCTACAACCAAAATACTCGACAAAATCCAAAAAAATCAAAGTTGATTTCAAATGATTTTATTAAAATTTGACAAAAATCTTGTCTACATACAAGAAAATTGAAGTTATTTTCATCTAAATTTAGTCAAATATAGATCCTACAACCAAAATACTCATCAAAATCCAAAAAAATCGAAGTTGATTTCAAATGAATTTATTAAAATTTTACAAAAATCTTGTCTACATCCAAGAAAATTGAAGTTATTTTCATCTAAATTTACTCAAATATAGATCCTACAACCAAAATACGCAACAAAATCCAAAAAAATCGAAGTTGATTTCAAATGAATTTATTAAAATTTGACCAAAATCTTGTCAAAATCCAAAAAATTGAAGTTATTTTCATCTAAATTTACTCAAATATAGATCCTACAACAAAAATACTCAACAAAATCCAAAAAAATCGAAGTTGATTTCATATGAATTTATTAAAATTTGACACTTCCAACTAAAATTTTTTTTATAATCCAACAAAATTGAAGTTATTTTCATCTAAATTTAGTCAAATATAGATCCTACAACCAAAATACTCATCAAAATCCAAAAAAATCGAAGTTGATTTCAAATGAATTTATTAAAATTTTACAAAAATCTTGTCTACATCCAAGAAAATTGAAGTTATTTTCAACTAAATTTACTCAAATATAGATCCTACAACCAAAATACTCAACAAAATCCAAAAAAATCAAAGTTGATTTCAAATGATTTTATTAAAATTTGACAAAAATCTTGTCTACATACAAGAAAATTGAAGTTATTTTCATCTAAATTTAGTCAAATATAGATCCTACAACCAAAATAGTCATCAAAATCCAAAAAATCGAAGTTGATTTCAAATGATTTTATTAAAATTTGACCAAAATCTTGTCAAAATCCAAAAAATTGAAGTTATTTTCATCTAAATTTAGTCAAATATACATCCTACAACCAAAATACTCATCAAAATCCAAAAAAATCGAAGTTGATTTTATATGAAATTATTAAAATTTGACACTTCCAACTAAAATTTTTTCATAATCCAACGAAATTGAAGTTATTTTCATCTAAATTTACTCAAATATAGAACCTACAACCAAAATACTCGACAAAATCCAAAAAAATCGAAGTTGATTTCATATGAATTTATTAAAATTTGACACTTCCAACTAAAATTTTTTTTATAATCCAACAAAATTGAAGTTATTTTCATCTAAATTTAGTCAAATATAGATCCTACAACCAAAATACTCATCAAAATCCAAAAAAATCGAAGTTGATTTCAAATGAATTTATTAAAATTTGACAAAAATCTTGTCTACATACAAGAAAATTGAAGTTATTTTCATCTAAATTTAGTCAAATATAGATCCTACAACCAAAATACTCATCAAAATCCAAAAAAATCGAAGTTGATTTCAAATGAATTTATTAAAATTTGACCAAAATCTGGTCAAAATCAAAGAAAATTGAAGTTATTTTCATCTAAATTTAGTCAAATATAGATCCTACAACCAAAATACTCAACAAAATCCAAAAAAATCAAAGTTGATTTCAAATGATTTTATTAAAATTTGACAAAAATCTTGTCTACATACAAGAAAATTGAAGTTATTTTCATCTAAATTTAGTCAAATATAGATCCTACAACCAAAATACTCATCAAAATCCAAAAAAATCGAAGTTGATTTCAAATAAATTTATTAATATTTGACACTTCCAACTAAAATTTTTTTCATAATCCAACAAATTTGAAGTTATTTTCATCTAAATTTACTCAAATATAGATCCTACAACCAAAATACTCAACAAAATAAAAAAAAATCGAAGTTGATTTCAAATGAATTTATTAAAATTTGACCAAAATCTTGTCAAAATCCAAAAAATTGAATTTATTTTCATCTAAATTTAGTCAAATATACACCCTACAACCAAAATACTCATCAAAATCCAAAAAAATCGAAGTTGATTTCAAATAAATGTATTAAAATTTGACACTTCCAACTAATTTTTTTTCATAATCCAACAAAATTGAATTTATTTTCATCTAAATTTAGTCAAATATAGATCCTACAACAAAAATACTCGACAAAATCCAAAAAAATCGAAGTTGATTTCATATGAATTTATTAAAATTTGACACTTCCAACTAAAATTTTTTTTATAATCCAACAAAATTGAAGTTATTTTCATCTAAATTTAGTCAAATATAGATCCTACAACCAAATTACTCATCAAAATCCAAAAAAATCGAAGTTGATTTCAAATGAATTTATTAAAATTTTACAAAAATCTTGTCTACATCCAAGAAAAATGAAGTTATTTTCATCTAAATTTACTCAAATATAGATCCTACAACCAAAATAGTCATCAAAATCCAAAAAATCGAAGTTGATTTCAAATGATTTTATTAAAATTTGACCAAAATCTTGTCAAAATCCAAAAAATTGAAGTTATTTTCATCTAAATTTAGTCAAATATACATCCTACAACCAAAATACTCATCAAAATCCAAAAAAATCGAAGTTGATTTTATATGAAATTATTAAAATTTGACACTTCCAACTAAAATTTTTTCATAATCCAACGAAATTGAAGTTATTTTCATCTAAATTTACTCAAATATAGAACCTACAACCAAAATACTCGACAAAATCCAAAAAAATCGAAGTTGATTTCATATGAATTTATTAAAATTTGACACTTCCAACTAAAATTTTTTTTATAATCCAACAAAATTGAAGTTATTTTCATCTAAATTTAGTCAAATATAGATCCTACAACCAAAATACTCATCAAAATCCAAAAAAATCGAAGTTGATTTCAAATGAATTTATTAAAATTTGACAAAAATCTTGTCTACATACAAGAAAATTGAAGTTATTTTCATCTAAATTTAGTCAAATATAGATCCTACAACCAAAATACTCATCAAAATCCAAAAAAATCGAAGTTGATTTCAAATGAATTTATTAAAATTTTACAAAAATCTTGTCTACATCCAAGAAAATTGAAGTTATTTTCATCTAAATTTACTCAAATATAGATCCTACAACCAAAATACTCAACAAAATCCAAAAAAATCAAAGTTGATTTCATATGAATTTATTAAAATTTGACAAAAATCATGTCTACATACAAGAAAATTGAAGTTATTTTCATCTAAATTTAGTCAAATATAGATCCTACAACCAAAATACTCATCAAAATCCAAAAAAATCGAAGTTGATTTCAAATGAATTTATTAAAATTTTACAAAAATCTTGTCTACATCCAAGAAAATTGAAGTTATTTTCATCTAAATTTACTCAAATATAGATCCTACAACCAAAATAGTCATCAAAATCCAAAAAATCGAAGTTGATTTCAAATGATTTTATTAAAATTTGACCAAAATCTTGTCAAAATCCAAAAAATTGAATTTATTTTCATCTAAATTTAGTCAAATATACATCCTACAACCAAAATACTCATCAAAATCCAAAAAATCGAAGTTGATTTCAAATAAATTTATTAAAATTTGACACTTCCAACTAAAATTTTTTTCATAATCCAACAAATTTGAAGTTATTTTCATCTAAATTTACTCAAATATAGATCCTACAACCAAAATACTCAACAAAATAAAAAAAAATCGAAGTTGATTTCAAATGAATTTATTAAAATTTGACCAAAATCTTGTCAAAATCCAAGAAAATTGAAGTTATCTTCATCTAAATTTAGTCAAATATAGATCCTACAACCAAAATAGTCATCAAAATCCAAAAAATCGAAGTTGATTTCAAATGATTTTATTAAAATTTGACCAAAATCTTGTCAAAATCCAAAAAATTGAATTTATTTTCATCTAAATTTAGTCAAATATACATCCTACAACCAAAATACTCATCAAAATCCAAAAAAATCGAAGTTGATTTCAAATAAATGTATTAAAATTTGACACTTCCAACTAATTTTTTTTTCATAATCCAACAAAATTGAATTTATTTTCATCTAAATTTAGTCAAATATAGATCCTACAACCAAAATACTCAACAAAATAAAAAAAAAATCGAAATTGATTTCAAATGAATTTATTAAAATTTGACCAAAATCTTGTCAAAATCCAAGAAAATTGAAGTTATTTTCATCTAAATTTAGTCAAATATAGATCCTACAACCAAAATACTCGACAAAATCCAAAAAAATCGAAGTTGATTTTATTTATTTATTTATTTATTTATTTATTTATTTATTTATAAACGGACCGAAGCCCTCTTTACATAAATATTTAGACGTGAAGAAAAAGATCTTAACCTAATATTACAAAAGATAGACATGCCCAAAAAAGAATAAAACTCATGGTACATAAGATATGACATTATCCGATAATGATACGTAACTGTCTTTTAAAAGTGTGCACAGACCCATTGAAGAAATCAATACTGTTATACAGAGTACTAGAGTCAGCAATAATTCGATTTATTGGATTAATTAGTCCATATGTAGATCTGGATTTAAGTGGTTGAAATCCTGCTCTAGATCTCAATACGCGTTCAGGTGCATAGAAATTGATTTGCATAAGAAGAGCGGGACAATCAATATGGTTATTGATTAAATTAAAAATAAATAAATGGTCAGATATTTTTCTACGTGCAGCTAATGTTTATATGAATTTATTAAAATTTGACACTTCCAACTAAAATTTTTTCATAATCCAACGAAATTGAAGTTATTTTCATCTAAATTTACTCAAATATAGAACCTACAACAAAAATACTCAACAAAATCCAAAAAAATCGAAGTTGATTTCAAATGATTTTATTAAAATTTGACAAAAATCTTGTCTACATACAAGAAAATTGAAGTTATTTTCATCTAAATTTACTCAAATATAGATCCTACAACAAAAATACTCAACAAAATCCAAAAAAATCGAAGTTGATTTCAAATAAATTTATTAAAATTTGACACTTCCAACTAATTTATTTTTCATAATCCAACAAAATTGAATTTATTTTCATCTAAATTTAGTCAAATATAGATCCTACAACCAAAATACTCAACAAAATAAAAAAAAATCGAAGTTGATTTCAAATAAATTTATTAAAATTTGACACTTCCAACTAAAATTTTTTTCATAATCCAACAAAATTGAAGTTATTTTCATCTAAATTTACTCAAATATAGATCCTACAACCAAAATACGCAACAAAATCAAAAAAAATCGAAGTTGATTTCAAATGATTTTATTAAAATTTGACAAAAATCTTGTCTACATACAAGAAAATTGAAGTTATTTTCATCTAAATTTAGTCAAATATAGATCCTACAACCAAAATACTCGACAAAATCCAAAAAAATCGAAGTTGATTTCATATGAATTTATTAAAATTTGACACTTCCAACTAAAATTTTTTTTATAATCCAACAAAATTGAAGTTATTTTCATCTAAATTTAGTCAAATATAGATCCTACAACCAAAATACTCATCAAAATCCAAAAAAATCGAAGTTGATTTCAAATGAATTTATTAAAATTTTACAAAAATCTTGTCTACATCCAAGAAAATTGAAGTTATTTTCATCTAAATTTACTCAAATATAGATCCTACAACCAAAATACTCAACAAAATCCAAAAAAATCAAAGTTGATTTCAAATGATTTTATTAAAATTTGACAAAAATCTTGTCTACATACAAGAAAATTGAAGTTATTTTCATCTAAATTTAGTCAAATATAGATCCTACAACCAAAATAGTCATCAAAATCCAAAAAATCGAAGTTGATTTCAAATGATTTTATTAAAATTTGACCAAAATCTTGTCAAAACCCAAAAAATTGAAGTTATTTTCATCTAAATTTAGTCAAATATACATCCTACAACCAAAATACTCATCAAAATCCAAAAAAATCGAAGTTGATTTTATATGAAATTATTAAAATTTGACAGTTCCAACTAAAATTTTTTCATAATCCAACGAAATTGAAGTTATTTTCATCTAAATTTACTCAAATATAGAACCTACAACCAAAATACTCGACAAAATCCAAAAAAATCGAAGTTGATTTCATATGAATTTATTAAAATTTGACACTTCCAACTAAAATTTTTTTATAATCCAACAAAATTGAAGTTATTTTCATCTAAATTTAGTCAAATATAGATCCTACAACCAAAATACTCATCAAAATCCAAAAAAATCGAAGTTGATTTCAAATGAATTTATTAAAATTTGACAAAAATCTTGTCTACATACAAGAAAATTGAAGTTATTTTCATCTAAATTTAGTCAAATATAGATCCTACAACCAAAATACTCATCAAAATCCAAAAAAATCGAAGTTGATTTCAAATGAATTTATTAAAATTTGACCAAAATCTTGTCAAAATCCAAAAAATTGAATTTATTTTCATCTAAATTTAGTCAAATATACATCCTACAACCAAAATACTCATCAAAATCCAAAAAAATCGAAGTTGATTTCAAATAAATTTATTAAAATTTGACACTTCCATCTAAAATTTTTTTCATAATCCAACAAATTTGAAGTTATTTTCATCTAAATTTACTCAAATATAGATCCTACAACCAAAATACTCAACAAAATAAAAAAAAATCGAAGTTGATTTCAAATGAATTTATTAAAATTTGACCAAAATCTTGTCAAAATCCAAGAAAATTGAAGTTATTTTCATCTAAATTTAGTCAAATATAGATCCTACAACCAAAATAGTCATCAAAATCCAAAAAATCGATGTTGATTTCAAATGATTTTATTAAAATTTGACCAAAATCTTGTCAAAATCCAAAAAATTGAATTTATTTTCATCTAAATTTAGTCAAATATACATCCTACAACCAAAATACTCATCAAAATCCAAAAAAATCGAAGTTGATTTCAAATAAATGTATTAAAATTTGACACTTCCAACTAATTTTTTTTTCATAATCCAACAAAATTGAATTTATTTTCATCTAAATTTAGTCAAATATAGATCCTACAACAAAAATACTCGACAAAATCCAAAAAAATCGAAGTTGATTTAAAATGAATTTATTAAAATTTGACACTTCCAACTAAAATTTTTTTTATAATCCAACAAAATTGAAGTTATTTTCATCTAAATTTAGTCAAATATAGATCCTACAACCAAAATACTCATCAAAATCCAAAAAAATCGAAGTTGATTTCAAATGAATTTATTAAAATTTTACAAAAATCTTGTCTACATCCAAGAAAATTGAAGTTATTTTCATCTAAATTTACTCAAATATAGATCCTACAACCAAAATACTCAACAAAATCCAAAAAAATCAAAGTTGATTTCAAATGATTTTATTAAAATTTGACAAAAATCTTGTCTACATACAAGAAAATTGAAGTTATTTTCATCTAAGTTTAGTCAAATATAGATCCTACAACCAAAATACTCATCAAAATCCAAAAAAATCGAAGTTGATTTCAAATGAATTTATTAAAATTTTACAAAAATCTTGTCTACATCCAAGAAAATTGAAGTTATTTTCATCTAAATTTACTCAAATATAGATCCTACAACCAAAATAGTCATCAAAATCCAAAAAATCGAAGTTGATTTCAAATGATTTTATTAAAATTTGACCAAAATCTTGTCAAAATCCAAAAAATTGAATTTATTTTCATCTAAATTTAGTCAAATATACATCCTACAACCAAAATACTCATCAAAATCCAAAAAAATCGAAGTTGATTTCAAATAAATGTATTAAAATTTGACACTTCCAACTATTTTTTTTTTCATAATCCAACAAAATTGAAGTTATTTTCATCTAAATTTAGTCAAATATAGATCCTACAACCAAAATACTCATCAAAATCCAAAAAAATCGAAGTTGATTTCAAATGAATTTATTAAAATTTGACAAAAATCTTGTCTACATACAAGAAAATTGAAGTTATTTTCATCTAAATTTAGTCAAATATAGATGCTACAACCAAAATACTCATCAAAATCCAAAAAAATCGAAGTTGATTTCAAATGAATTTATTAAAATTTGACCAAAATCTTGTCAAAATCAAAGAAAATTGAAGTTATTTTCATCTAAATTTAGTCAAATATAGATCCTACAACCAAAATACTCAACAAAATCCAAAAAAATCAAAGTTGATTTCAAATGATTTTATTAAAATTTGACAAAAATCTTGTCTACATACAAGAAAATTGAAGTTATTTTCATCTAAATTTAGTCAAATATAGATCCTACAACCAAAATACTCATCAAAATCCAAAAAAATCGAAGTTGATTTCAAATGAATTTATTAAAATTTTACAAAAATCTTGTCTACATACAAGAAAATTGAAGTTATTTTCATCTAAATTTACTCAAATATATAACCTACAACAAAAATACTCAACAAAATCCAAAAAAATCAAAGTTGATTTCAAATGATTTTATTAAAATTTGACAAAAATCTTGTCTACATACAAGAAAATTGAAGTTATTTTCATCTAAATTTAGTCAAATATAGATCCTACAACCAAAATAGTCATCAAAATCCAAAAAATCGAAGTTGATTTCAAATGATTTTATTAAAATTTGACCAAAATCTTGTCAAAACCCAAAAAATTGAAGTTATTTTCATCTAAATTTAGTCAAATATACATCCTACAACCAAAATACTCATCAAAATCCAAAAAAATCGAAGTTGATTTTATATGAAATTATTAAAATTTGACAGTTCCAACTAAAATTTTTTCATAATCCAACGAAATTGAAGTTATTTTCATCTAAATTTACTCAAATATAGAACCTACAACCAAAATACTCGACAAAATCCAAAAAAATCGAAGTTGATTTCATATGAATTTATTAAAATTTGACACTTCCAACTAAAATTTTTTTATAATCCAACAAAATTGAAGTTATTTTCATCTAAATTTAGTCAAATATAGATCCTACAACCAAAATACTCATCAAAATCCAAAAAAATCGAAGTTGATTTCAAATGAATTTATTAAAATTTGACAAAAATCTTGTCTACATACAAGAAAATTGAAGTTATTTTCATCTAAATTTAGTCAAATATAGATCCTACAACCAAAATACTCATCAAAATCCAAAAAAATCGAAGTTGATTTCAAATGAATTTATTAAAATTTGACCAAAATCTTGTCAAAATCCAAAAAATTGAATTTATTTTCATCTAAATTTAGTCAAATATACATCCTACAACCAAAATACTCATCAAAATCCAAAAAAATCGAAGTTGATTTCAAATAAATTTATTAAAATTTGACACTTCCATCTAAAATTTTTTTCATAATCCAACAAATTTGAAGTTATTTTCATCTAAATTTACTCAAATATAGATCCTACAACCAAAATACTCAACAAAATAAAAAAAAATCGAAGTTGATTTCAAATGAATTTATTAAAATTTGACCAAAATCTTGTCAAAATCCAAGAAAATTGAAGTTATTTTCATCTAAATTTAGTCAAATATAGATCCTACAACCAAAATAGTCATCAAAATCCAAAAAATCGATGTTGATTTCAAATGATTTTATTAAAATTTGCCCAAAATCTTGTCAAAATCCAAAAAATTGAATTTATTTTCATCTAAATTTAGTCAAATATACATCCTACAACCAAAATACTCATCAAAATCCAAAAAAATCGAAGTTGATTTCAAATAAATGTATTAAAATTTGACACTTCCAACTAATTTTTTTTTCATAATCCAACAAAATTGAATTTATTTTCATCTAAATTTAGTCAAATATAGATCCTACAACAAAAATACTCGACAAAATCCAAAAAAATCGAAGTTGATTTAAAATGAATTTATTAAAATTTGACACTTCCAACTAAAATTTTTTTTATAATCCAACAAAATTGAAGTTATTTTCATCTAAATTTAGTCAAATATAGATCCTACAACCAAAATACTCATCAAAATCCAAAAAAATCGAAGTTGATTTCAAATGAATTTATTAAAATTTTACAAAAATCTTGTCTACATCCAAGAAAATTGAAGTTATTTTCATCTAAATTTACTCAAATATAGATCCTACAACCAAAATAGTCATCAAAATCCAAAAAATCGAAGTTGATTTCAAATGATTTTATTAAAATTTGACCAAAATCTTGTCAAAATCCAAAAAATTGAATTTATTTTCATCTAAATTTAGTCAAATATACATCCTACAACCAAAATACTCGACAAAATCCAAAAAAATCGAAGTTGATTTTATATGAATTTATTAAAATTTGACACTTCCAACTAAAATTTTTTCATAATCCAACGAAATTGAAGTTATTTTCATCTAAATTTACTCAAATATAGATCCTACAACAAAAATACTCGACAAAATCCAAAAAAATCGAAGTTGATTTCATATGAATTTATTAAAATTTGACACTTCCAACCAAAATTTTTTTTATAATCCAACAAAATTGAAGTTATTTTCATCTAAATTTAGTCAAATATAGATCCTACAACCAAAATACTCATCAAAATCCAAAAAAATCGAAGTTGATTTCAAATGAATTTATTAAAATTTGACAAAAATCTTGTCTACATACAAGAAAATTGAAGTTATTTTCATCTAAATTTAGTCAAATATAGATGCTACAACCAAAATACTCATCAAAATCCAAAAAAATCGAAGTTGATTTCAAATGAATTTATTAAAATTTGACCAAAATCTTGTCAAAATCAAAGAAAATTGAAGTTATTTTCATCTAAATTTAGTCAAATATAGATCCTACAACCAAAATACTCAACAAAATCCAAAAAAATCAAAGTTGATTTCAAATGATTTTATTAAAATTTGACAAAAATCTTGTCTACATACAAGAAAATTGAAGTTATTTTCATCTAAATTTAGTCAAATATAGATCCTACAACCAAAATACTCATCAAAATCCAAAAAAATCGAAGTTGATTTCAAATGAATTTATTAAAATTTTACAAAAATCTTGTCTACATCCAAGAAAATTGAAGTTATTTTCATCTAAATTTACTCAAATATAGATCCTACAACCAAAATACTCATCAAAATCCAAAAAAATCGAAGTTGATTTCAAATGAATTTATTAAAATTTTACAAAAATCTTGTCTACATCCAAGAAAATTGAAGTTATTTTCATCTAAATTTACTCAAATATAGATCCTACAACCAAAATAGTCATCAAAATCCAAAAAATCGAAGTTGATTTCAAATGATTTTATTAAAATTTGACCAAAATCTTGTCAAAATCCAAAAAATTGAAGTTATTTTCATCTAAATTTAGTCAAATATACATCCTACAACCAAAATACTCATCAAAATCCAAAAAAATCGAAGTTGATTTTATATGAAATTATTAAAATTTGACACTTCCAACTAAAATTTTTTCATAATCCAACGAAATTGAAGTTATTTTCATCTAAATTTACTCAAATATAGAACCTACAACCAAAATACTCGACAAAATCCAAAAAAATCGAAGTTGATTTCATATGAATTTATTAAAATTTGACACTTCCAACTAAAATTTTTTTTATAATCCAACAAAATTGAAGTTATTTTCATCTAAATTTAGTCAAATATAGATCCTACAACCAAAATACTCATCAAAATCCAAAAAAATCGAAGTTGATTTCAAATGAATTTATTAAAATTTGACAAAAATCTTGTCTACATACAAGAAAATTGAAGTTATTTTCATCTAAATTTAGTCAAATATAGATCCTACAACCAAAATACTCATCAAAATCCAAAAAAATCGAAGTTGATTTCAAATGAATTTATTAAAATTTGACCAAAATCTTGTCAAAATCAAAGAAAATTGAAGTTATTTTCATCTAAATTTAGTCAAATATAGATCCTACAACCAAAATACTCAACAAAATCCAAAAAAATCAAAGTTGATTTCAAATGATTTTATTAAAATTTGACAAAAATCTTGTCTACATACAAGAAAATTGAAGTTATTTTCATCTAAATTTAGTCAAATATAGATCCTACAACCAAAATACTCATCAAAATCCAAAAAAATCGAAGTTGATTTCAAATGAATTTATTAAAATTTTACAAAAATCTTGTCTACATCCAAGAAAATTGAAGTTATTTTCATCTAAATTTACTCAAATATAGATCCAACAACCAAAATACTCAACAAAATCCAAAAAAATCAAAGTTGATTTCAAATGATTTTATTAAAATTTGACAAAAATCTTGTCTACATACAAGAAAATTGAAGTTATTTTCATCTAAATTTAGTCAAATATAGATCCTACAACCAAAATACTCATCAAAATCCAAAAAAATCGAAGTTGATTTCAAATGAATTTATTAAAATTTTACAAAAATCTTGTCTACATCCAAGAAAATTGAAGTTATTTTCATCTAAATTTACTCAAATATAGATCCTACAACCAAAATACTCAACAAAATCCAAAAAAATCAAAGTTGATTTCAAATGATTTTATTAAAATTTGACAAAAATCTTGTCTACATACAAGAAAATTGAAGTTATTTTCATCTAAATTTAGTCAAATATAGATCCTGCAACCAAAATAGTCATCAAAATCCAAAAAATCGAAGTTGATTTCAAATGATTTTATTAAAATTTGACCAAAATCTTGTCAAAACCCAAAAAATTGAAGTTATTTTCATCTAAATTTAGTCAAATATACATCCTACAACCAAAATACTCATCAAAATCCAAAAAAATCGAAGTTGATTTTATATGAAATTATTAAAATTTGACAGTTCCAACTAAAATTTTTTCATAATCCAACGAAATTGAAGTTATTTTCATCTAAATTTACTCAAATATAGAACCTACAACCAAAATACTCGACAAAATCCAAAAAAATCGAAGTTGATTTCAAATGAATTTATTAAAATTTTACAAAAATCTTGTCTACATCCAAGAAAATTGAAGTTATTTTCATCTAAATTTACTCAAATATAGATCCTACAACCAAAATAGTCATCAAAATCCAAAAAATCGAAGTTGATTTCAAATGACTTTATTAAAATTTGACCAAAATCTTGTCAAAATCCAAAAAATTGAATTTATTTTCATCTAAATTTAGTCAAATATACATCCTACAACCAAAATACTCGACAAAATCCAAAAAAATCGAAGTTGATTTTATATGAATTTATTAAAATTTGACACTTCCAACTAAAATTTTTTCATAATCCAACGAAATTGAAGTTATTTTCATCTAAATTTACTCAAATATAGATCCTACAACAAAAATACTCGACAAAATCCAAAAAAATCGAAGTTGATTTCATATGAATTTATTAAAATTTGACACTTCCAACCAAAATTTTTTTTATAATCCAACAAAATTGAAGTTATTTTCATCTAAATTTAGTCAAATATAGATCCTACAACCAAAATACTCATCAAAATCCAAAAAAATCGAAGTTGATTTCAAATGAATTTATTAAAATTTGACCAAAATCTTGTCAATATCCAAAAAATTGAATTTATTTTCATCTAAATTTAGTCAAATATACATCCTACAACCAAAATACTCATCAAAATCCAAAAAAATCGAAGTTGATTTCAAATAAATTTATTAAAATTTGACACTTCCATCTAAAATTTTTTTCATAATCCAACAAATTTGAAGTTATTTTCATCTAAATTTACTCAAATATAGATCCTACAACCAAAATACTCAACAAAATAAAAAAAAATCGAAGTTGATTTCAAATGAATTTATTAAAATTTGACCAAAATCTTGTCAAAATCCAAGAAAATTGAAGTTATTTTCATCTAAATTTAGTCAAATATAGATCCTACAACCAAAATAGTCATCAAAATCCAAAAAATCGATGTTGATTTCAAATGATTTTATTAAAATTTGACCAAAATCTTGTCAAAATCCAAAAAATTGAATTTATTTTCATCTAAATTTAGTCAAATATACATCCTACAACCAAAATACTCATCAAAATCCAAAAAAATCGAAGTTGATTTCAAATAAATGTATTAAAATTTGACACTTCCAACTAATTTTTTTTTCATAATCCAACAAAATTGAATTTATTTTCATCTAAATTTAGTCAAATATAGATCCTACAACAAAAATACTCGACAAAATCCAAAAAAATCGAAGTTGATTTAAAATGAATTTATTAAAATTTGACACTTCCAACTAAAATTTTTTTTATAATCCAACAAAATTGAAGTTATTTTCATCTAAATTTAGTCAAATATAGATCCTACAACCAAAATACTCATCAAAATCCAAAAAAATCGAAGTTGATTTCAAATGAATTTATTAAAATTTTACAAAAATCTTGTCTACATTCAAGAAAATTGAAGTTATTTTCATCTAAATTTACTCAAATATAGATCCTACAACCAAAATACTCAACAAAATCCAAAAAAATCAAAGTTGATTTCAAATGATTTTATTAAAATTTGACAAAAATCCTGTCTACATACAAGAAAATTGAAGTTATTTTCATCTAAGTTTAGTCAAATATAGATCCTACAACCAAAATACTCATCAAAATCCAAAAAAATCGAAGTTGATTTCAAATGAATTTATTAAAATTTTACAAAAATCTTGTCTACATCCAAGAAAATTGAAGTTATTTTCATCTAAATTTACTCAAATATAGATCCTACAACCAAAATAGTCATCAAAATCCAAAAAATCGAAGTTGATTTCAAATGATTTTATTAAAATATGACCAAAATCTTGTCAAAATCCAAAAAATTGAATTTATTTTCATCTAAATTTAGTCAAATATACATCCTACAACCAAAATACTCGACAAAATCCAAAAAAATCGAAGTTGATTTTATATGAATTTATTAAAATTTGACACTTCCAACTAAAATTTTTTCATAATCCAACGAAATTGAAGTTATTTTCATCTAAATTTACTCAAATATAGATCCTACAACAAAAATACTCGACAAAATCCAAAAAAATCGAAGTTGATTTCATATGAATTTATTAAAATTTGACACTTCCAACCAAAATTTTTTTTATAATCCAACAAAATTGAAGTTATTTTCATCTAAATTTAGTCAAATATAGATCCTACAACCAAAATACTCATCAAAATCCAAAAAAATCGAAGTTGATTTCAAATGAATTTATTAAAATTTGACAAAAATCTTGTCTACATACAAGAAAATTGAAGTTATTTTCATCTAAATTTAGTCAAATATAGATCCTACAACCAAAATACTCATCAAAATCCAAAAAAATCGAAGTTGATTTCAAATGAATTTATTAAAATTTGACCAAAATCTTGTCAAAATCAAAGAAAATTGAAGTTATTTTCATCTAAATTTAGCCAAATATAGATCCTACAACCAAAATACTCAACAAAATCCAAAAAAATCAAAGTTGATTTCAAATGATTTTATTAAAATTTGACAAAAATCTTGTCTACATACAAGAAAATTGAAGTTATTTTCATCTAAATTTAGTCAAATATAGATCCTACAACCAAAATACTCATCAAAATCCAAAAAAATCGAAGTTGATTTCAAATGAATTTATTAAAATTTTACAAAAATCTTGTCTACATCCAAGAAAATTGAAGTTATTTTCATCTAAATTTACTCAAATATAGATCCTACAACCAAAATACTCAACAAAATCCAAAAAAATCAAAGTTGATTTCAAATGATTTTATTAAAATTTGACAAAAATCTTGTCTACATACAAGAAAATTGAAGTTATTTTCATCTAAAATTAGTCAAATATAGATCCTACAACCAAAATACTCATCAAAATCCAAAAAAATCGAAGTTGATTTCAAATGAATTTATTAAAATTTTACAAAAATCTTGTCTACATCCAAGAAAATTGAAGTTATTTTCATCTAAATTTACTCAAATATAGATCCTACAACCAAAATAGTCATCAAAATCCAAAAAATCGAAGTTGATTTCAAATGAATTTATTAAAATTTGACCAAAATCTTGTCAAAATCCAAAAAATTGAATTTATTTTCATCTAAATTTAGTCAAATATACATCCTACAACCAAAATACTCATCAAAATCCAAAAAAATCGAAGTTGATTTCAAATAAATTTATTAAAATTTGACACTTCCATCTAAAATTTTTTTCATAATCCAACAAATTTGAAGTTATTTTCATCTAAATTTACTCAAATATAGATCCTACAACCAAAATACTCAACAAAATAAAAAAAAATCGAAGTTGATTTCAAATGAATTTATTAAAATTTGACCAAAATCTTGTCAAAATCCAAGAAAATTGAAGTTATTTTCATCTAAATTTAGTCAAATATAGATCCTACAACCAAAATAGTCATCAAAATCCAAAAAATCGATGTTGATTTCAAATGATTTTATTAAAATTTGACCAAAATCTTGTCAAAATCCAAAAAATTGAATTTATTTTCATCTAAATTTAGTCAAATATACATCCTACAACCAAAATACTCATCAAAATCCAAAAAAATCGAAGTTGATTTCAAATAAATGTATTAAAATTTGACACTTCCAACTAATTTTTTTTTCATAATCCAACAAAATTGAATTTATTTTCATCTAAATTTAGTCAAATATAGATCCTACAACAAAAATACTCGACAAAATCCAAAAAAATCGAAGTTGATTTAAAATGAATTTATTAAAATTTGACACTTCCAACTAAAATTTTTTTTATAATCCAACAAAATTGAAGTTATTTTCATCTAAATTTAGTCAAATATAGATCCTACAACCAAAATACTCATCAAAATCCAAAAAAATCGAAGTTGATTTCAAATGAATTTATTAAAATTTTACAAAAATCTTGTCTACATTCAAGAAAATTGAAGTTATTTTCATCTAAATTTACTCAAATATAGATCCTACAACCAAAATACTCAACAAAATCCAAAAAAATCAAAGTTGATTTCAAATGATTTTATTAAAATTTGACAAAAATCTTGTCTACATACAAGAAAATTGAAGTTATTTTCATCTAAGTTTAGTCAAATATAGATCCTACAACCAAAATACTCATCAAAATCCAAAAAAATCGAAGTTGATTTCAAATGAATTTATTAAAATTTTACAAAAATCTTGTCTACATCCAAGAAAATTGAAGTTATTTTCATCTAAATTTACTCAAATATAGATCCTACAACCAAAATAGTCATCAAAATCCAAAAAATCGAAGTTGATTTCAAATGATTTTATTAAAATTTGACCAAAATCTTGTCAAAATCCAAAAAATTGAATTTATTTTCATCTAAATTTAGTCAAATATACATCCTACAACCAAAATACTCGACAAAATCCAAAAAAATCGAAGTTGATTTTATATGAATTTATTAAAATTTGACACTTCCAACTAAAATTTTTTCATAATCCAACGAAATTGAAGTTATTTTCATCTAAATTTACTCAAATATAGATCCTACAACAAAAATACTCGACAAAATCCAAAAAAATCGAAGTTGATTTCATATGAATTTATTAAAATTTGACACTTCCAACCAAAATTTTTTTTATAATCCAACAAAATTGAAGTTATTTTCATCTAAATTTAGTCAAATATAGATCCTACAACCAAAATACTCATCAAAATCCAAAAAAATCGAAGTTGATTTCAAATGAATTTATTAAAATTTGACAAAAATCTTGTCTACATACAAGAAAATTGAAGTTATTTTCATCTAAATTTAGTCAAATATAGATCCTACAACCAAAATACTCATCAAAATCCAAAAAAATCGAAGTTGATTTCAAATGAATTTATTAAAATTTGACCAAAATCTTGTCAAAATCAAAGAAAATTGAAGTTATTTTCATCTAAATTTAGTCAAATATAGATCCTACAACCAAAATACTCAACAAAATCCAAAAAAATCAAAGTTGATTTCAAATGATTTTATTAAAATTTGACAAAAATCTTGTCTACATACAAGAAAATTGAAGTTATTTTCATCTAAATTTAGTCAAATATAGATCCTACAACCAAAATACTCATCAAAATCCAAAAAAATCGAAGTTGATTTCAAATGAATTTATTAAAATTTTACAAAAATCTTGTCTACATCCAAGAAAATTGAAGTTATTTTCATCTAAATTTACTCAAATATAGATCCTACAACCAAAATACTCAACAAAATCCAAAAAAATCAAAGTTGATTTCAAATGATTTTATTAAAATTTGACAAAAATCTTGTCTACATACAAGAAAATTGAAGTTATTTTCATCTAAAATTAGTCAAATATAGATCCTACAACCAAAATACTCATCAAAATCCAAAAAAATCGAAGTTGATTTCAAATGAATTTATTAAAATTTTACAAAAATCTTGTCTACATCCAAGAAAATTGAAGTTATTTTCATCTAAATTTACTCAAATATAGATCCTACAACCAAAATAGTCATCAAAATCCAAAAAATCGAAGTTGATTTCAAATGATTTTATTAAAATTTGACCAAAATCTTGTCAAAATCCAAAAAATTGAATTTATTTTCATCTAAATTTAGTCAAATATACATCCTACAACCAAAATACTCGACAAAATCCAAAAAAAATCGAAGTTGATTTTATATGAATTTATTAAAATTTGACACTTCCAACTAAAATTTTTTCATAATCCAACGAAATTGAAGTTATTTTCATCTAAATTTACTCAAATATAGATCCTACAACAAAAATACTCGACAAAATCCAAAAAAATCGAAGTTGATTTCATATGAATTTATTAAAATTTGACACTTCCAACCAAAATTTTTTTTATAATCCAACAAAATTGAAGTTATTTTCATCTAAATTTAGTCAAATATAGATCCTACAACCAAAATACTCATCAAAATCCAAAAAAATCGAAGTTGATTTCAAATGAATTTATTAAAATTTGACAAAAATCTTGTCTACATACAAGAAAATTGAAGTTATTTTCATCTAAATTTAGTCAAATATAGATCCTACAACCAAAATACTCATCAAAATCCAAAAAAATCGAAGTTGATTTCAAATGAATTTATTAAAATTTGACCAAAATCTTGTCAAAATCAAAGAAAATTGAAGTTATTTTCATCTAAATTTAGTCAAATATAGATCCTACAACCAAAATACTCAACATAATCCAAAAAAATTAAAGTTGATTTCAAATGATTTTATTAAAATTTGACAAAAATCTTGTCTACATACAAGAAAATTGAAGTTATTTTCATCTAAATTTAGTCAAATATAGATCCTACAACCAAAATACTCATCAAAATCCAAAAAAATCGAAGTTGATTTCAAATGAATTTATTAAAATTTTACAAAAATCTTGTCTACATCCAAGAAAATTGAAGTTATTTTCATCTAAATTTACTCAAATATAGATCCTACAACCAAAATACTCAACAAAATCCAAAAAAATCAAAGTTGATTTCAAATGATTTTATTAAAATTTGACAAAAATCTTGTCTACATACAAGAAAATTGAAGTTATTTTCATCTAAAATTAGTCAAATATAGATCCTACAACCAAAATACTCATCAAAATCCAAAAAAATCGAAGTTGATTTCAAATAAAGTTATTAAAATTTGACACTTCCAACTAAAATTTTTTTCATAATCCAACAAATTTGAAGTTATTTTCATCTAAATTTACTCAAATATAGATCCTACAACCAAAATACTCAACAAAATAAAAAAAAATCGAAGTTGATTTCAAATGAATTTATTAAAATTTGACCAAAATCTTGTCAAAATCCAAGAAAATTGAAGTTATTTTCATCTAAATTTAGTCAAATATAGATCCTACAACCAAAATACTCATCAAAATCCAAAAAAATCGAAGTTGATTTCAAATGAATTTATTAAAATTTGACAAAAATCTTGTCTACATACAAGAAAATTGAAGTTATTTTCATCTAAATTTAGTCAAATATAGATCCTACAACCAAAATACTCATCAAAATCCAAAAAAATCGAAGTTGATTTCAAATGAATTTATTAAAATTTGACCAAAATCTTGTCAAAATCAAAGAAAATTGAAGTTATTTTCATCTAAATTTAGTCAAATATAGATCCTACAACCCAAATACTCAACAAAATCCAAAAAAATCAAAGTTGATTTCAAATGATTTTATTAAAATTTGACAAAAATCTTGTCTACATACAAGAAAATTGAAGTTATTTTCATCTAAATTTACTCAAATATAGATCCAACAACCAAAATACTCAACAAAATCCAAAAAAATCAAAGTTGATTTCAAATGATTTTATTAAAATTTGACAAAAATCTTGTCTACATACAAGAAAATTGAAGTTATTTTCATCTAAATTTACTCAAATATAGATCCTACAACCAAAATACTCAACAAAATCCAAAAAAATCAAAGTTGATTTCAAATGATTTTATTAAAATTTGACAAAAATCTTGTCTACATACAAGAAAATTGAAGTTATTTTCATCTAAAATTAGTCAAATATAGATCCTACAACCAAAATACTCATCAAAATCCAAAAAAATCGAAGTTGATTTCAAATGAATTTATTAAAATTTTACAAAAATCTTGTCTACATCCAAGAAAATTGAAGTTATTTTCATCTAAATTTACTCAAATATAGATCCTACAACCAAAATAGTCATCAAAATCCAAAAAATCGAAGTTGATTTCAAATGAATTTATTAAAATTTGACAAAAATCTTGTCAAAATCCAAAAAATTGAATTTATTTTCATCTAAATTTAGTCAAATATACATCCTACAACCAAAATACTCATCAAAATCCAAAAAAATCGAAGTTGATTTCAAATAAATTTATTAAAATTTGACACTTCCATCTAAAATTTTTTTCATAATCCAACAAATTTGAAGTTATTTTCATCTAAATTTACTCAAATATAGATCCTACAACCAAAATACTCAACAAAATAAAAAAAAATCGAAGTTGATTTCAAATGAATTTATTAAAATTTGACCAAAATCTTGTCAAAATCCAAGAAAATTGAAGTTATTTTCATCTAAATTTAGTCAAATATAGATCCTACAACCAAAATAGTCATCAAAATCCAAAAAATCGATGTTGATTTCAAATGATTTTATTAAAATTTGACCAAAATCTTGTCAAAATCCAAAAAATTGAATTTATTTTCATCTAAATTTAGTCAAATATACATCCTACAACCAAAATACTCATCAAAATCCAAAAAAATCGAAGTTGATTTCAAATAAATGTATTAAAATTTGACACTTCCAACTAATTTTTTTTTCATAATCCAACAAAATTGAATTTATTTTCATCTAAATTTAGTCAAATATAGATCCTACAACAAAAATACTCGACAAAATCCAAAAAAATCGAAGTTGATTTAAAATGAATTTATTAAAATTTGACACTTCCAACTAAAATTTTTTTTATAATCCAACAAAATTGAAGTTATTTTCATCTAAATTTAGTCAAATATAGATCCTACAACCAAAATACTCATCAAAATCCAAAAAAATCGAAGTTGATTTCAAATGAATTTATTAAAATTTTACAAAAATCTTGTCTACATTCAAGAAAATTGAAGTTATTTTCATCTAAATTTACTCAAATATAGATCCTACAACCAAAATACTCAACAAAATCCAAAAAAATCAAAGTTGATTTCAAATGATTTTATTAAAATTTGACAAAAATCTTGTCTACATACAAGAAAATTGAAGTTATTTTCATCTAAGTTTAGTCAAATATAGATCCTACAACCAAAATACTCATCAAAATCCAAAAAAATCGAAGTTGATTTCAAATGAATTTATTAAAATTTTACAAAAATCTTGTCTACATCCAAGAAAATTGAAGTTATTTTCATCTAAATTTACTCAAATATAGATCCTACAACCAAAATAGTCATCAAAATCCAAAAAATCGAAGTTGATTTCAAATGATTTTATTAAAATTTGACCAAAATCTTGTCAAAATCCAAAAAATTGAATTTATTTTCATCTAAATTTAGTCAAATATACATCCTACAACCAAAATACTCGACAAAATCCAAAAAAATCGAAGTTGATTTTATATGAATTTATTAAAATTTGACACTTCCAACTAAAATTTTTTCATAATCCAACGAAATTGAAGTTATTTTCATCTAAATTTACTCAAATATAGATCCTACAACAAAAATACTCGACAAAATCCAAAAAAATCGAAGTTGATTTCATATGAATTTATTAAAATTTGACACTTCCAACCAAAATTTTTTTTATAATCCAACAAAATTGAAGTTATTTTCATCTAAATTTAGTCAAATATAGATCCTACAACCAAAATACTCATCAAAATCCAAAAAAATCGAAGTTGATTTCAAATGAATTTATTAAAATTTGACAAAAATCTTGTCTACATACAAGAAAATTGAAGTTATTTTCATCTAAATTTAGTCAAATATAGATCCTACAACCAAAATACTCATCAAAATCCAAAAAAATCGAAGTTGATTTCAAATGAATTTATTAAAATTTGACCAAAATCTTGTCAAAATCAAAGAAAATTGAAGTTATTTTCATCTAAATTTAGTCAAATATAGATCCTACAACCAAAATACTCAACAAAATCCAAAAAAATCAAAGTTGATTTCAAATGATTTTATTAAAATTTGACAAAAATCTTGTCTACATACAAGAAAATTGAAGTTATTTTCATCTAAATTTAGTCAAATATAGATCCTACAACCAAAATACTCATCAAAATCCAAAAAAATCGAAGTTGATTTCAAATGAATTTATTAAAATTTTACAAAAATCTTGTCTACATCCAAGAAAATTGAAGTTATTTTCATCTAAATTTACTCAAATATAGATCCTACAACCAAAATACTCAACAAAATCCAAAAAAATCAAAGTTGATTTCAAATGATTTTATTAAAATTTGACAAAAATCTTGTCTACATACAAGAAAATTGAAGTTATTTTCATCTAAAATTAGTCAAATATAGATCCTACAACCAAAATACTCATCAAAATCCAAAAAAATCGAAGTTGATTTCAAATGAATTTATTAAAATTTTACAAAAATCTTGTCTACATCCAAGAAAATTGAAGTTATTTTCATCTAAATTTACTCAAATATAGATCCTACAACCAAAATAGTCATCAAAATCCAAAAAATCGAAGTTGATTTCAAATGATTTTATTAAAATTTGACCAAAATCTTGTCAAAATCCAAAAAATTGAATTTATTTTCATCTAAATTTAGTCAAATATACATCCTACAACCAAAATACTCGACAAAATCCAAAAAAAATCGAAGTTGATTTTATATGAATTTATTAAAATTTGACACTTCCAACTAAAATTTTTTCATAATCCAACGAAATTGAAGTTATTTTCATCTAAATTTACTCAAATATAGATCCTACAACAAAAATACTCGACAAAATCCAAAAAAATCGAAGTTGATTTCATATGAATTTATTAAAATTTGACACTTCCAACCAAAATTTTTTTTATAATCCAACAAAATTGAAGTTATTTTCATCTAAATTTAGTCAAATATAGATCCTACAACCAAAATACTCATCAAAATCCAAAAAAATCGAAGTTGATTTCAAATGAATTTATTAAAATTTGACAAAAATCTTGTCTACATACAAGAAAATTGAAGTTATTTTCATCTAAATTTAGTCAAATATAGATCCTACAACCAAAATACTCATCAAAATCCAAAAAAATCGAAGTTGATTTCAAATGAATTTATTAAAATTTGACCAAAATCTTGTCAAAATCAAAGAAAATTGAAGTTATTTTCATCTAAATTTAGTCAAATATAGATCCTACAACCAAAATACTCAACATAATCCAAAAAAATTAAAGTTGATTTCAAATGATTTTATTAAAATTTGACAAAAATCTTGTCTACATACAAGAAAATTGAAGTTATTTTCATCTAAATTTAGTCAAATATAGATCCTACAACCAAAATACTCATCAAAATCCAAAAAAATCGAAGTTGATTTCAAATGAATTTATTAAAATTTTACAAAAATCTTGTCTACATCCAAGAAAATTGAAGTTATTTTCATCTAAATTTACTCAAATATAGATCCTACAACCAAAATACTCAACAAAATCCAAAAAAATCAAAGTTGATTTCAAATGATTTTATTAAAATTTGACAAAAATCTTGTCTACATACAAGAAAATTGAAGTTATTTTCATCTAAAATTAGTCAAATATAGATCCTACAACCAAAATACTCATCAAAATCCAAAAAAATCGAAGTTGATTTCAAATAAAGTTATTAAAATTTGACACTTCCAACTAAAATTTTTTTCATAATCCAACAAATTTGAAGTTATTTTCATCTAAATTTACTCAAATATAGATCCTACAACCAAAATACTCAACAAAATAAAAAAAAATCGAAGTTGATTTCAAATGAATTTATTAAAATTTGACCAAAATCTTGTCAAAATCCAAGAAAATTGAAGTTATTTTCATCTAAATTTAGTCAAATATAGATCCTACAACCAAAATACTCATCAAAATCCAAAAAAATCGAAGTTGATTTCAAATGAATTTATTAAAATTTGACAAAAATCTTGTCTACATACAAGAAAATTGAAGTTATTTTCATCTAAATTTAGTCAAATATAGATCCTACAACCAAAATACTCATCAAAATCCAAAAAAATCGAAGTTGATTTCAAATGAATTTATTAAAATTTGACCAAAATCTTGTCAAAATCAAAGAAAATTGAAGTTATTTTCATCTAAATTTAGTCAAATATAGATCCTACAACCCAAATACTCAACAAAATCCAAAAAAATCAAAGTTGATTTCAAATGATTTTATTAAAATTTGACAAAAATCTTGTCTACATACAAGAAAATTGAAGTTATTTTCATCTAAATTTACTCAAATATAGATCCAACAACCAAAATACTCAACAAAATCCAAAAAAATCAAAGTTGATTTCAAATGATTTTATTAAAATTTGACAAAAATCTTGTCTACATACAAGAAAATTGAAGTTATTTTCATCTAAATTTAGTCAAATATAGATCCTACAACCAAATTACTCATCAAAATCCAAAAAAATCGAAGTTGATTTCAAATGAATTTATTAAAATTTTACAAAAATCTTGTCTACATCCAAGAAAATTGAAGTTATTTTCATCTAAATTTACTCAAATATAGATCCTACAACCAAAATAGTCATCAAAATCCAAAAAATCGAAGTTGATTTCAAATGATTTTATTAAAATTTGAACAAAATCTTGTAAAAATCCAAAAAATTGAATTTATTTTCATCTAAATTTAGTCAAATATACATCCTACAACCAAAATACTCGACAAAATCCAAAAAAATCGAAGTTGATTTTATATGAATTTATTAAAATTTGACACTTCCAACTAAAATTTTTTCATAATCCAACGAAATTGAAGTTATTTTCATCTAAATTTACTCAAATATAGATCCTACAACCAAAATACTCGACAAAATCCAAAAAAATCGAAGTTGATTTCATATGAATTTATTAAAATTTGACACTGCCAACTAAAATTTTTTTTATAATCCAACAAAATTGAAGTTATTTTCATCTAAATTTAGTCAAATATAGATCCTACAACCAAAATACTCATCAAAATCCAAAAAAATCGAAGTTGATTTCAAATGAATTTATTAAAATTTGACAAAAATCTTGTCTACATACAAGAAAATTGAAGTTATTTTCATCTAAATTTAGTCAAATATAGATCCTACAACCAAAATACTCATCAAAATCCAAAAAAATCGAAGTTGATTTCAAATGAATTTATTAAAATTTGACCAAAATCTTGTCAAAATCAAAGAAAATTGAAGTTATTTTCATCTAAATTTAGTCAAATATAGATCCTACAACCAAAATACTCAACAAAATCCAAAAAAATCAAAGTTGATTTCAAATGATTTTATTAAAATTTGACAAAAATCTTGTCTACATACAAGAAAATTGAAGTTATTTTCATCTAAATTTAGTCAAATATAGATCCTACAACCAAAATACTCATCAAAATCCAAAAAAATCGAAGTTGATTTCAAATGAATTTATTAAAATTTTACAAAAATCTTGTCTACATCCAAGAAAATTGAAGTTATTTTCATCTAAATTTACTCAAATATAGATCCAACAACCAAAATACTCAACAAAATCCAAAAAAATCAAAGTTGATTTCAAATGATTTTATTAAAATTTGACAAAAATCTTGTCTACATACAAGAAAATTGAAGTTATTTTCATCTAAATTTAGTCAAATATAGATCCTACAACCAAATTACTCATCAAAATCCAAAAAAATCGAAGTTGATTTCAAATGAATTTATTAAAATTTTACAAAAATCTTGTCTACATCCAAGAAAATTGAAGTTATTTTCATCTAAATTTACTCAAATATAGATCCTACAACCAAAATAGTCATCAAAATCCAAAAAATCGAAGTTGATTTCAAATGATTTTATTAAAATTTGAACAAAATCTTGTAAAAATCCAAAAAATTGAATTTATTTTCATCTAAATTTAGTCAAATATACATCCTACAACCAAAATACTCGACAAAATCCAAAAAAATCGAAGTTGATTTTATATGAATTTATTAAAATTTGACACTTCCAACTAAAATTTTTTCATAATCCAACGAAATTGAAGTTATTTTCATCTAAATTTACTCAAATATAGATCCTACAACAAAAATACTCGACAAAATCCAAAAAAATCGAAGTTGATTTCATATGAATTTATTAAAATTTGACACTTCCAACCAAAATTTTTTTTATAATCCTACAAAATTGAAGTTATTTTCATCTAAATTTAGTCAAATATAGATCCTACAACCAAAATACTCATCAAAATCCAAAAAAATCGAAGTTGATTTCAAATGAATTTATTAAAATTTGACAAAAATCTTGTCTACATCCAAGAAAATTGAAGTTATTTTCATCTAAATTTACTCAAATATAGATCCTACAACCAAAATAGTCATCAAAATCCAAAAAATCGAAGTTGATTTCAAATGATTTAATAAAATTTGACCAAAATCTTGTCAAAATCCAAAAAATTGAATTTATTTTCATCTAAATTTAGTCAAATATACATCCTACAACCAAAATACTCATCAAAATCCAAAAAAATCGAAGTTGATTTCAAATAAATTTATTAAAATTTGACACTTCCAACTAAAATTTTTTTCATAATCCAACAAATTTGAAGTTATTTTCATCTAAATTTACTCAAATATAGATCCTACAACCAAAATACTCAACAAAATAAAAAAAAATCGAAGTTGATTTCAAATGAATTTATTAAAATTTGACCAAAATCTTGTCAAAATCCCAGAAAATTGAAGTTATTTTCATCTAAATTTAGTCAAATATAGATCCTACAACCAAAATAGTCATCAAAATCCAAAAAATCGAAGTTGATTTCAAATGATTTTATTAAAATTTGACCAAAATCTTGTCAAAATCCAAAAAATTGAATTTATTTTCATCTAAATTTAGTCAAATATACATCCTACAACCAAAATACTCATCAAAATCCAAAAAAATCGAAGTTGATTTCAAATAAATGTATTAAAATTTGACACATCCAACAAATTTTTTTTTATAATCCAACAAAATTGAATTTATTTTCATCTAAATTTAGTCAAATATAGATCCTACAACAAAAATACTCGACAAAATCCAAAAAAATCGAAGTTGATTTCATATGAATTTATTAAAATTTGACACTTCCAACTAAAATTTTTTTTATAATCCAACAAAATTGAAGTTATTTTCATCTAAATTTAGTCAAATATAGATCCTACAACCAAATTACTCATCAAAATCCAAAAAAATCGAAGTTGATTTCAAATGAATTTATTAAAATTTTACAAAAATCTTGTCTACATCCAAGAAAATTGAAGTTATTTTCATCTAAATTTACTCAAATATAGATCCTACAACCAAAATACTCAACAAAATAAAAAAAAATCAAAGTTGATTTCAAATGATTTTATTAAAATTTGACAAAAATCTTGTCTACATACAAGAAAATTGAAGTTATTTTCATCTAAATTTAGTCAAATATACATCCTACAACCAAAATACTCATCAAAATCCAAAAAAATCGAAGTTGATTTCAAATGAATTTATTAAAATTTGACCAAAATCTTGTCAAAATCAAAGAAAATTGAAGTTATTTTCATCTAAATTTAGTCAAATATAGATCCTACAACCAAAATACTCAACAAAATCCAAAAAAATCAAAGTTGATTTCAAATGATTTTATTAAAATTTGACAAAAATCTTGTCTACATACAAGAAAATTGAAGTTATTTTCATCTAAATTTAGTCAAATATAGATCCTACAACCAAAATACTCATCAAAATCCAAAAAAATCGAAGTTGATTTCAAATGAATTTATTAAAATTTTACAAAAATCTTGTCTACATCCAAGAAAATTGAAGTTATTTTCATCTAAATTTACTCAAATATAGATCCAACAACCAAAATACTCAACAAAATCCAAAAAAATCAAAGTTGATTTCAAATGATTTTATTAAAATTTGACAAAAATCTTGTCTACATACAAGAAAATTGAAGTTATTTTCATCTAAATTTAGTCAAATATAGATCCTACAACCAAATTACTCATCAAAATCCAAAAAAATCGAAGTTGATTTCAAATGAATTTATTAAAATTTTACAAAAATCTTGTCTACATCCAAGAAAATTGAAGTTATTTTCATCTAAATTTACTCAAATATAGATCCTACAACCAAAATAGTCATCAAAATCCAAAAAATCGAAGTTGATTTCAAATGATTTTATTAAAATTTGAACAAAATCTTGTAAAAATCCAAAAAATTGAATTTATTTTCATCTAAATTTAGTCAAATATACATCCTACAACCAAAATACTCGACAAAATCCAAAAAAATCGAAGTTGATTTTATATGAATTTATTAAAATTTGACACTTCCAACTAAAATTTTTTCATAATCCAACGAAATTGAAGTTATTTTCATCTAAATTTACTCAAATATAGATCCTACAACAAAAATACTCGACAAAATCCAAAAAAATCGAAGTTGATTTCATATGAATTTATTAAAATTTGACACTTCCAACCAAAATTTTTTTTATAATCCAACAAAATTGAAGTTATTTTCATCTAAATTTAGTCAAATATAGATCCTACAACCAAAATACTCATCAAAATCCAAAAAAATCGAAGTTGATTTCAAATGAATTTATTAAAATTTGACAAAAATCTTGTCTACATCCAAGAAAATTGAAGTTATTTTCATCTAAATTTACTCAAATATAGATCCTACAACCAAAATAGTCATCAAAATCCAAAAAATCGAAGTTGATTTCAAATGATTTAATAAAATTTGACCAAAATCTTGTCAAAATCCAAAAAATTGAATTTATTTTCATCTAAATTTAGTCAAATATACATCCTACAACCAAAATACTCATCAAAATCCAAAAAAATCGAAGTTGATTTCAAATAAATTTATTAAAATTTGACACTTCCAACTAAAATTTTTTTCATAATCCAACAAATTTGAAGTTATTTTCATCTAAATTTACTCAAATATAGATCCTACAACCAAAATACTCAACAAAATAAAAAAAAATCGAAGTTGATTTCAAATGAATTTATTAAAATTTGACCAAAATCTTGTCAAAATCCCAGAAAATTGAAGTTATTTTCATCTAAATTTAGTCAAATATAGATCCTACAACCAAAATAGTCATCAAAATCCAAAAAATCGAAGTTGATTTCAAATGATTTTATTAAAATTTGACCAAAATCTTGTCAAAATCCAAAAAATTGAATTTATTTTCATCTAAATTTAGTCAAATATACATCCTACAACCAAAATACTCATCAAAATCCAAAAAAATCGAAGTTGATTTCAAATAAATGTATTAAAATTTGACACATCCAACAAATTTTTTTTTATAATCCAACAAAATTGAATTTATTTTCATCTAAATTTAGTCAAATATAGATCCTACAACAAAAATACTCGACAAAATCCAAAAAAATCGAAGTTGATTTCATATGAATTTATTAAAATTTGACACTTCCAACTAAAATTTTTTTTATAATCCAACAAAATTGAAGTTATTTTCATCTAAATTTAGTCAAATATAGATCCTACAACCAAATTACTCATCAAAATCCAAAAAAATCGAAGTTGATTTCAAATGAATTTATTAAAATTTTACAAAAATCTTGTCTACATCCAAGAAAATTGAAGTTATTTTCATCTAAATTTACTCAAATATAGATCCTACAACCAAAATACTCAACAAAATAAAAAAAAATCAAAGTTGATTTCAAATGATTTTATTAAAATTTGACAAAAATCTTGTCTACATACAAGAAAATTGAAGTTATTTTCATCTAAATTTAGTCAAATATACATCCTACAACCAAAATAGTCATCAAAATCCAAAAAATCGAAGTTGATTTTATATGAATTTATTAAAATTTGACACTTCCAACTAAAATTTTTTCATAATCCAACGAAATTGAAGTTATTTTCATCTAAATTTACTCAAATATAGATCCTACAACAAAAATACTCGACAAAATCCAAAAAAATCGAAGTTGATTTCATATGAATTTATTAAAATTTGACACTTCCAACCAAAATTTTTTTTATAATCCAACAAAATTGAAGTTATTTTCATCTAAATTTAGTCAAATATGGATCCTACAACCAAAATACTCATCAAAATCCAAAAAAATCGAAGTTGATTTCAAATGAATTTATTAAAATTTGACAAAAATCTTGTCTACATACAAGAAAATTGAAGTTATTTTCATCTAAATTTAGTCAAATATAGATGCTACAACCAAAATACTCATCAAAATCCAAAAAAATCGAAGTTGATTTCAAATGAATTTATTAAAATTTGACCAAAATCTTGTCAAAATCAAAGAAAATTGAAGTTATTTTCATCTAAATTTAGTCAAATATAGATCCTACAACCAAAATACTCAACAAAATCCAAAAAAATCAAAGTTGATTTCAAATGAATTTATTAAAATTTGACAAAAATCTTGTCTACATCCAAGAAAATTGAAGTTATTTTCATCTAAATTTACTGAAATATAGATCCTACAACCAAAATAGTCATCAAAATCCAAAAAATCGAAGTTGATTTCAAATGATTTTATTAAAATTTGACCAAAATCTTGTCAAAATCCAAAAAATTGAATTTATTTTCATCTAAATTTAGTCAAATATTCATCCTACAACCAAAATACTCATCAAAATCCAAAAAAATCGAAGTTGATTTCAAATAAATTTATTAAAATTTGACACTTCCAACTAAAATTTTTTTCATAATCCAACAAATTTGAAGTTATTTTCATCTAAATTTACTCAAATATAGATCCTACAACCAAAATACTCAACAAAATAAAAAAAAATCGAAGTTGATTTCAAATGAATTTATTAAAATTTGACCAAAATCTTGTCAAAATCCAAGAAAATTGAAGTTATTTTCATCTAAATTTAGTCAAATATAGATCCTACAACCAAAATAGTCATCAAAATCCAAAAAATCGAAGTTGATTTCAAATGATTTTATTAAAATTTGACCAAAATCTTGTCAAAATCCAAAAAATTGAATTTATTTTCATCTAAATTTAGTCAAATATACATCCTACAACCAAAATACTCATCAAAATCCAAAAAAATCGAAGTTGATTTCAAATAAATGTATTAAAATTTGACACTTCCAACAAATTTTTTTTTCATAATCCAACAAAATTGAATTTATTTTCATCTAAATTTAGTCAAATATAGATCCTACAACAAAAATACTCGACAAAATCCAAAAAAATCGAAGTTGATTTCATATGAATTTATTAAAATTTGACACTTCCAACTAAAATTTTTTTTATAATCCAACAAAATTGAAGTTATTTTCATCTAAATTTAGTCAAATATAGATCCTACAACCAAATTACTCATCAAAATCCAAAAAAATCGAAGTTGATTTCAAATGAATTTATTAAAATTTTACAAAAATCTTGTCTACATCCAAGAAAATTGAAGTTATTTTCATCTAAATTTACTCAAATATAGATCCTACAACCAAAATACTCAACAAAATCCAAAAAAATCAAAGTTGATTTCAAATGATTTTATTAAAATTTGACAAAAATCTTGTCTACATACAAGAAAATTGAAGTTATTTTCATCTAAATTTAGTCAAATATAGATCCTACAACCAAAATACTCATCAAAATCCAAAAAAATCGAAGTTGATTTCAAAAGATTTTATTAAAATTTGACAAAAATCTTGTCTACATACAAGAAAATTGAAGTTATTTTCATCTAAATTTACTCAAATATAGATCCTACAACCAAAATAGTCATCAAAATCCAAAAAATCGAAGTTGATTTCAAATGAATTTATTAAAATTTTACAAAAATCTTGTCTACATCCAAGAAAATTGAAGTTATTTTCATCTAAATTTACTCAAATATACATCCTACAACCAAAATAGTCATCAAAATCCAAAAAATCGAAGTTGATTTTATATGAATTTATTAAAATTTGACACTTCCAACTAAAATTTTTTCATAATCCAACGAAATTGAAGTTATTTTCATCTAAATTTACTCAAATATAGATCCTACAACAAAAATACTCGACAAAATCCAAAAAAATCGAAGTTGATTTCATATGAATTTATTAAAATTTGACACTTCCAACCAAAATTTTTTTTATAATCCAACAAAGTTGAAGTTATTTTCATCTAAATTTAGTCAAATATGGATCCTACAACCAAAATACTCATCAAAATCCAAAAAAATCGAAGTTGATTTCAAATGAATTTATTAAAATTTGACAAAAATCTTGTCTACATCCAAGAAAATTGAAGTTATTTTCATCTAAATTTACTCAAATATAGATCCTACAACCAAAATACTCAACAAAATCCAAAAAAATCAAAGTTGATTTCAAATGATTTTATTAAAATTTGACAAAAATCTTGTCTACATACAAGAAAATTGAAGTTATTTTCATCTAAATTTAGTCAAATATAGATCCTACAACCAAAATACTCATCAAAATCCAAAAAAATCGAAGTTGATTTCAAATGAATTTATTAAAATTTTACAAAAATCTTGTCTACATCCAAGAAAATTGAAGTTATTTTCATCTAAATTTACTCAAATATAGATCCTACAACCAAAATAGTCATCAAAATCCAAAAAATCGAAGTTGATTTCAAATGATTTTATTAAAATTTGACCAAAATCTTGTCAAAATCCAAAAAATTGAAGTTATTTTCATCTAAATTTAGTCAAATATACATCCTACAACGAAAATACTCATCAAAATCCAAAAAAATCGAAGTTGATTTTATATGAAATTATTAAAATTTGACACTTCCAACTAAAATTTTTTCATAATCCAACGAAATTGAAGTTATTTTCATCTAAATTTACTCAAATATAGAACCTACAACCAAAATACTCGACAAAATCCAAAAAAATCGAAGTTGATTTCATATGAATTTATTAAAATTTGACACTTCCAACTAAAATTTTTTTTATAATCCAACAAAATTGAAGTTATTTTCATCTAAATTTAGTCAAATATAGATCCTACAACCAAAATACTCATCAAAATCCAAAAAAATCGAAGTTGATTTCAAATGAATTTATTAAAATTTGACAAAAATCTTGTCTACATACAAGAAAATTGAAGTTATTTTCATCTAAATTTAGTCAAATATAGATCCTACAACCAAAATACTCATCAAAATCCAAAAAAATCGAAGTTGATTTCAAATGAATTTATTAAAATTTGACCAAAATCTTGTCAAAATCAAAGAAAATTGAAGTTATTTTCATCTAAATTTAGTCAAATATAGATCCTACAACCAAAATTCTCAACAAAATCCAAAAAAATCAAAGTTGATTTCAAATGATTTTATTAAAATTTGACAAAAATCTTGTCTACATACAAGAAAATTGAAGTTATTTTCATCTAAATTTAGTCAAATATAGATCCTACAACCAAAATACTCATCAAAATCCAAAAAAATCGAAGTTGATTTCAAATGAATTTATTAAAATTTTACAAAAATCTTGTCTACATCCAAGAAAATTGAAGTTATTTTCATCTAAATTTACTCAAATATAGATCCAACAACCAAAATACTCAACAAAATCCAAAAAAATCAAAGTTGATTTCAAATGATTTTATTAAAATTTGACAAAAATCTTGTCTACATACAAGAAAATTGAAGTTATTTTCATCTAAATTTAGTCAAATATAGATCCTACAACCAAATTACTCATCAAAATCCAAAAAAATCGAAGTTGATTTCAAATGAATTTATTAAAATTTTACAAAAATCTTGTCTACATCCAAGAAAATTGAAGTTATTTTCATCTAAATTTACTCAAATATAGATCCTACAACCAAAATAGTCATCAAAATCCAAAAAATCGAAGTTGATTTCAAATGATTTTATTAAAATTTGAACAAAATCTTGTAAAAATCCAAAAAATTGAATTTATTTTCATCTAAATTTAGTCAAATATACATCCTACAACCAAAATACTCGACAAAATCCAAAAAAATCGAAGTTGATTTTATATGAATTTATTAAAATTTGACACTTCCAACTAAAATTTTTTCATAATCCAACGAAATTGAAGTTATTTTCATCTAAATTTACTCAAATATAGATCCTACAACAAAAATACTCGACAAAATCCAAAAAAATCGAAGTTGATTTCATATGAATTTATTAAAATTTGACACTTCCAACCAAAATTTTTTTTATAATCCAACAAAATTGAAGTTATTTTCATCTAAATTTAGTCAAATATAGATCCTACAACCAAAATACTCATCAAAATCCAAAAAAATCGAAGTTGATTTCAAATGAATTTATTAAAATTTGACAAAAATCTTGTCTACATCCAAGAAAATTGAAGTTATTTTCATCTAAATTTACTCAAATATAGATCCTACAACCAAAATAGTCATCAAAATCCAAAAAATCGAAGTTGATTTCAAATGATTTAATAAAATTTGACCAAAATCTTGTCAAAATCCAAAAAATTGAATTTATTTTCATCTAAATTTAGTCAAATATACATCCTACAACCAAAATACTCATCAAAATCCAAAAAAATCGAAGTTGATTTCAAATAAATTTATTAAAATTTGACACTTCCAACTAAAATTTTTTTCATAATCCAACAAATTTGACGTTATTTTCATCTAAATTTACTCAAATATAGATCCTACAACCAAAATACTCAACAAAATAAAAAAAAATCGAAGTTGATTTCAAATGAATTTATTAAAATTTGACCAAAATCTTGTCAAAATCCCAGAAAATTGAAGTTATTTTCATCTAAATTTAGTCAAATATACATCCTACAACCAAAATAGTCATCAAAATCCAAAAAATCGAAGTTGATTTTATATGAATTTATTAAAATTTGACACTTCCAACTAAAATTTTTTCATAATCCAACGAAATTGAAGTTATTTTCATCTAAATTTACTCAAATATAGATCCTACAACAAAAATACTCGACAAAATCCAAAAAAATCGAAGTTGATTTCATATGAATTTATTAAAATTTGACACTTCCAACCAAAATTTTTTTTATAATCCAACAAAATTGAAGTTATTTTCATCTAAATTTAGTCAAATATGGATCCTACAACCAAAATACTCATCAAAATCAAAAAAAATCGAAGTTGATTTCAAATGAATTTATTAAAATTTGACAAAAATCTTGTCTACATCCAAGAAAATTGAAGTTATTTTCATCTAAATTTACTGAAATATAGATCCTACAACCAAAATAGTCATCAAAATCCAAAAAATCGAAGTTGATTTCAAATGATTTTATTAAAATTTGACCAAAATCTTGTCAAAATCCAAAAAATTGAATTTATTTTCATCTAAATTTAGTCAAATATTCATCCTACAACCAAAATACTCATCAAAATCCAAAAAAATCGAAGTTGATTTCAAATAAATTTATTAAAATTTGACACTTCCAACTAAAATTTTTTTCATAATCCAACAAATTTGAAGTTATTTTCATCTAAATTTACTCAAATATAGATCCTACAACCAAAATACTCAACAAAATAAAAAAAAATCGAAGTTGATTTCAAATGAATTTATTAAAATTTGACCAAAATCTTGTCAAAATCCAAGAAAATTGAAGTTATTTTCATCTAAATTTAGTCAAATATAGATCCTACAACCAAAATAGTCATCAAAATCCAAAAAATCGAAGTTGATTTCAAATGATTTTATTAAAATTTGACCAAAATCTTGTCAAAATCCAAAAAATTGAATTTATTTTCATCTAAATTTAGTCAAATATACATCCTACAACCAAAATACTCATCAAAATCCAAAAAAATCGAAGTTGATTTCAAATAAATGTATTAAAATTTGACACTTCCAACAAATTTTTTTTTCATAATCCAACAAAATTGAATTTATTTTCATCTAAATTTAGTCAAATATAGATCCTACAACAAAAATACTCGACAAAATCCAAAAAAATCGAAGTTGATTTCATATGAATTTATTAAAATTTGACACTTCCAACTAAAATTTTTTTTATAATCCAACAAAATTGAAGTTATTTTCATCTAAATTTAGTCAAATATAGATCCTACAACCAAATTACTCATCAAAATCCAAAAAAATCGAAGTTGATTTCAAATGAATTTATTAAAATTTTACAAAAATCTTGTCTACATCCAAGAAAATTGAAGTTATTTTCATCTAAATTTACTCAAATATAGATCCTACAACCAAAATACTCAACAAAATCCAAAAAAATCAAAGTTGATTTCAAATGATTTTATTAAAATTTGACAAAAATCTTGTCTACATACAAGAAAATTGAAGTTATTTTCATCTAAATTTAGTCAAATATAGATCCTACAACCAAAATACTCATCAAAATCCAAAAAAATCGAAGTTGATTTCAAATGATTTTATTAAAATTTGACAAAAATCTTGTCTACATACAAGAAAATTGAAGTTATTTTCATCTAAATTTACTCAAATATAGATCCTACAACCAAAATAGTCATCAAAATCCAAAAAATCGAAGTTGATTTCAAATGAATTTATTAAAATTTTACAAAAATCTTGTCTACATCCAAGAAAATTGAAGTTATTTTCATCTAAATTTACTCAAATATACATCCTACAACCAAAATAGTCATCAAAATCCAAAAAATCGAAGTTGATTTTATATGAATTTATTAAAATTTGACACTTCCAACTAAAATTTTTTCATAATCCAACGAAATTGAAGTTATTTTCATCTAAATTTACTCAAATATAGATCCTACAACAAAAATACTCGACAAAATCCAAAAAAATCGAAGTTGATTTCATATGAATTTATTAAAATTTGACACTTCCAACCAAAATTTTTTTTATAATCCAACAAAGTTGAAGTTATTTTCATCTAAATTTAGTCAAATATGGATCCTACAACCAAAATACTCATCAAAATCCAAAAAAATCGAAGTTGATTTCAAATGAATTTATTAAAATTTGACAAAAATCTTGTCTACATCCAAGAAAATTGAAGTTATTTTCATCTAAATTTACTCAAATATAGATCCTACAACCAAAATACTCAACAAAATCCAAAAAAATCAAAGTTGATTTCAAATGATTTTATTAAAATTTGACAAAAATCTTGTCTACATACAAGAAAATTGAAGTTATTTTCATCTAAATTTAGTCAAATATAGATCCTACAACCAAAATACTCATCAAAATCCAAAAAAATCGAAGTTGATTTCAAATGAATTTATTAAAATTTTACAAAAATCTTGTCTACATCCAAGAAAATTGAAGTTATTTTCATCTAAATTTACTCAAATATAGATCCTACAACCAAAATAGTCATCAAAATCCAAAAAATCGAAGTTGATTTCAAATGATTTTATTAAAATTTGACCAAAATCTTGTCAAAATCCAAAAAATTGAAGTTATTTTCATCTAAATTTAGTCAAATATACATCCTACAACGAAAATACTCATCAAAATCCAAAAAAATCGAAGTTGATTTTATATGAAATTATTAAAATTTGACACTTCCAACTAAAATTTTTTCATAATCCAACGAAATTGAAGTTATTTTCATCTAAATTTACTCAAATATAGAACCTACAACCAAAATACTCGACAAAATCCAAAAAAATCGAAGTTGATTTCATATGAATTTATTAAAATTTGACACTTCCAACTAAAATTTTTTTTATAATCCAACAAAATTGAAGTTATTTTCATCTAAATTTAGTCAAATATAGATCCTACAACCAAAATACTCATCAAAATCCAAAAAAATCGAAGTTGATTTCAAATGAATTTATTAAAATTTGACAAAAATCTTGTCTACATACAAGAAAATTGAAGTTATTTTCATCTAAATTTAGTCAAATATAGATCCTACAACCAAAATACTCATCAAAATCCAAAAAAATCGAAGTTGATTTCAAATGAATTTATTAAAATTTGACCAAAATCTTGTCAAAATCAAAGAAAATTGAAGTTATTTTCATCTAAATTTAGTCAAATATAGATCCTACAACCAAAATACTCAACAAAATCCAAAAAAATCAAAGTTGATTTCAAATGATTTTATTAAAATTTGACAAAAATCTTGTCTACATACAAGAAAATTGAAGTTATTTTCATCTAAATTTAGTCAAATATAGATCCTACAACCAAAATACTCATCAAAATCCAAAAAAATCGAAGTTGATTTCAAATGAATTTATTAAAATTTTACAAAAATCTTGTCTACATCCAAGAAAATTGAAGTTATTTTCATCTAAATTTACTCAAATATAGATCCAACAACCAAAATACTCAACAAAATCCAAAAAAATCAAAGTTGATTTCAAATGATTTTATTAAAATTTGACAAAAATCTTGTCTACATACAAGAAAATTGAAGTTATTTTCATCTAAATTTAGTCAAATATAGATCCTACAACCAAATTACTCATCAAAATCCAAAAAAATCGAAGTTGATTTCAAATGAATTTATTAAAATTTTACAAAAATCTTGTCTACATCCAAGAAAATTGAAGTTATTTTCATCTAAATTTACTCAAATATAGATCCTACAACCAAAATAGTCATCAAAATCCAAAAAATCGAAGTTGATTTCAAATGATTTTATTAAAATTTGAACAAAATCTTGTAAAAATCCAAAAAATTGAATTTATTTTCATCTAAATTTAGTCAAATATACATCCTACAACCAAAATACTCGACAAAATCCAAAAAAATCGAAGTTGATTTTATATGAATTTATTAAAATTTGACACTTCCAACTAAAATTTTTTCATAATCCAACGAAATTGAAGTTATTTTCATCTAAATTTACTCAAATATAGATCCTACAACAAAAATACTCGACAAAATCCAAAAAAATCGAAGTTGATTTCATATGAATTTATTAAAATTTGACACTTCCAACCAAAATTTTTTTTATAATCCAACAAAATTGAAGTTATTTTCATCTAAATTTAGTCAAATATAGATCCTACAACCAAAATACTCATCAAAATCCAAAAAAATCGAAGTTGATTTCAAATGAATTTATTAAAATTTGACAAAAATCTTGTCTACATCCAAGAAAATTGAAGTTATTTTCATCTAAATTTACTCAAATATAGATCCTACAACCAAAATAGTCATCAAAATCCAAAAAATCGAAGTTGATTTCAAATGATTTTATTAAAATTTGACCAAAATCTTGTCAAAATCCAAAAAATTGAATTTATTTTCATCTAAATTTAGTCAAATATACATCCTACAACCAAAATACTCATCAAAATCCAAAAAAATCGAAGTTGATTTCAAATAAATTTATTAAAATTTGGCACTTCCAACTAAAATTTTTTTCATAATCCAACAAATTTGAAGTTATTTTCATCTAAATTTACTCAAATATAGATCCTACAACCAAAATACTCAACAAAATAAAAAAAAATCGAAGTTGATTTCAAATGAATTTATTAAAATTTGACCAAAATCTTGTCAAAATCCCAGAAAATTGAAGTTATTTTCATCTAAATTTAGTCAAATATAGATCCTACAACCAAAATAGTCATCAAAATCCAAAAAATCGAAGTTGATTTCAAATGATTTTATTAAAATTTGACCAAAATCTTGTCAAAATCCAAAAAATTGAATTTATTTTCATCTAAATTTAGTCAAATATACATCCTACAACCAAAATACGCATCAAAATCCAAAAAAATCGAAGTTGATTTCAAATAAATGTATTAAAATTTGACACATCCAACAAATTTTTTTTTCATAATCCAACAAAATTGAATTTATTTTCATCTAAATTTAGTCAAATATAGATCCTACAACAAAAATACTCGACAAAATCCAAAAAAATCGAAGTTGATTTCATATGAATTTATTAAAATTTGACACTTCCAACTAAAATTTTTTTTATAATCCAACAAAATTGAAGTTATTTTCATCTAAATTTAGTCAAATATAGATCCTACAACCAAATTACTCATCAAAATCCAAAAAAATCGAAGTTGATTTCAAATGAATTTATTAAAATTTTACAAAAATCTTGTCTACATCCAAGAAAATTGAAGTTATTTTCATCTAAATTTACTCAAATATAGATCCTACAACCAAAATACTCAACAAAATAAAAAAAAATCAAAGTTGATTTCAAATGATTTTATTAAAATTTGACAAAAATCTTGTCTACATACAAGAAAATTGAAGTTATTTTCATCTAAATTTAGTCAAATATAGATCCTACAACCAAAATACTCATCAAAATCCAAAAAAATCGAAGTTGATTTCAAATGAATTTATTAAAATTTTACAAAAATCTTGTCTACATCCAAGAAAATTGAAGTTATTTTCATCTAAATTTACTCAAATATACATCCTACAACCAAAATAGTCATCAAAATCCAAAAAATCGAAGTTGATTTTATATGAATTTATTAAAATTTGACACTTCCAACTAAAATTTTTTCATAATCCAACGAAATTGAAGTTATTTTCATCTAAATTTACTCAAATATAGATCCTACAACAAAAATACTCGACAAAATCCAAAAAAATCGAAGTTGATTTCATATGAATTTATTAAAATTTGACACTTCCAACCAAAATTTTTTTTATAATCCAACAAAATTGAAGTTATTTTCATCTAAATTTAGTCAAATATGGATCCTACAACCAAAATACTCATCAAAATCCAAAAAAATCGAAGTTGATTTCAAATGAATTTATTAAAATTTGACAAAAATCTTGTCTACATCCAAGAAAATTGAAGTTATTTTCATCTAAATTTACTGAAATATAGATCCTACAACCAAAATAGTCATCAAAATCCAAAAAATCGAAGTTGATTTCAAATGATTTTATTAAAATTTGACCAAAATCTTGTCAAAATCCAAAAAATTGAATTTATTTTCATCTAAATTTAGCCAAATATTCATCCTACAACCAAAATACTCATCAAAATCCAAAAAAATCGAAGTTGATTTCAAATAAGTTTATTAAAATTTGACACTTCCAACTAAAATTTTTTTCATAATCCAACAAATTTGAAGTTATTTTCATCTAAATTTACTCAAATATAGATCCTACAACCAAAATACTCAACAAAATAAAAAAAAATCGAAGTTGATTTCAAATGAATTTATTAAAATTTGACCAAAATCTTGTCAAAATCCAAGAAAATTGAAGTTATTTTCATCTAAATTTAGTCAAATATAGATCCTACAACCAAAATAGTCATCAAAATCCAAAAAATCGAAGTTGATTTCAAATGATTTTATTAAAATTTGACCAAAATCTTGTCAAAATCCAAAAAATTGAATTTATTTTCATCTAAATTTAGTCAAATATACATCCTACAACCAAAATACTCATCAAAATCCAAAAAAATCGAAGTTGATTTCAAATAAATGTATTAAAATTTGACACTTCCAACAAATTTTTTTTTCATAATCCAACAAAATTGAATTTATTTTCATCTAAATTTAGTCAAATATAGATCCTACAACAAAAATACTCGACAAAATCCAAAAAAATCGAAGTTGATTTCATATGAATTTATTAAAATTTGACACTTCCAACTAAAATTTTTTTTATAATCCAACAAAATTGAAGTTATTTTCATCTAAATTTAGTCAAATATAGATCCTACAACCAAAATACTCATCAAAATCCAAAAAAATCGAAGTTGATTTCAAATGAATTTATTAAAATTTGACAAAAATCTTGTCTACATCCAAGAAAATTGAAGTTATTTTCATCTAAATTTACTGAAATATAGATCCTACAACCAAAATAGTCATCAAAATCCAAAAAATCGAAGTTGATTTCAAATGATTTTATTAAAATTTGACCAAAATCTTGTCAAAATCCAAAAAATTGAATTTATTTTCATCTAAATTTAGTCAAATATTCATCCTACAACCAAAATACTCATCAAAATCCAAAAAAATCGAAGTTGATTTCAAATAAATTTATTAAAATTTGACACTTCCAACTAAAATTTTTTTCATAATCCAACAAATTTGAAGTTATTTTCATCTAAATTTACTCAAATATAGATCCTACAACCAAAATACTCAACAAAATAAAAAAAAATCGAAGTTGATTTCAAATGAATTTATTAAAATTTGACCAAAATCTTGTCAAAATCCAAGAAAATTGAAGTTATTTTCATCTAAATTTAGTCAAATATAGATCCTACAACCAAAATAGTCATCAAAATCCAAAAAATCGAAGTTGATTTCAAATGATTTTATTAAAATTTGACCAAAATCTTGTCAAAATCCAAAAAATTGAATTTATTTTCATCTAAATTTAGTCAAATATACATCCTACAACCAAAATACTCATCAAAATCCAAAAAAATCGAAGTTGATTTCAAATAAATGTATTAAAATTTGACACTTCCAACAAATTTTTTTTTCATAATCCAACAAAATTGAATTTATTTTCATCTAAATTTAGTCAAATATAGATCCTACAACAAAAATACTCGACAAAATCCAAAAAAATCGAAGTTGATTTCATATGAATTTATTAAAATTTGACACTTCCAACTAAAATTTTTTTTATAATCCAACAAAATTGAAGTTATTTTCATCTAAATTTAGTCAAATATAGATCCTACAACCAAATTACTCATCAAAATCCAAAAAAATCGAAGTTGATTTCAAATGAATTTATTAAAATTTTACAAAAATCTTGTCTACATCCAAGAAAATTGAAGTTATTTTCATCTAAATTTACTCAAATATAGATCCTACAACCAAAATACTCAACAAAATCCAAAAAAAATCAAAGTTGATTTCAAATGATTTTATTAAAATTTGACAAAAATCTTGTCTACATACAAGAAAATTGAAGTTATTTTCATCTAAATTTAGTCAAATATAGATCCTACAACCAAAATACTCATCAAAATCCAAAAAAATCGAAGTTGATTTCAAATGAATTTATTAAAATTTTACAAAAATCTTGTCTACATCCAAGAAAATTGAAGTTATTTTCATCTAAATTTACTCAAATATAGATCCTACAACCAAAATAGTCATCAAAATCCAAAAAATCGAAGTTGATTTCAAATGATTTTATTAAAATTTGACCAAAATCTTGTCAAAATCCAAAAAATTGAATTTATTTTCATCTAAATTTAGTCAAATATACATCCTACAACCAAAATACTCGACAAAATCCAAAAAAATCGAAGTTGATTTTATATGAATTTATTAAAATTTGACACTTCCAACTAAAATTTTTTCATAATCCAACGAAATTGAAGTTATTTTCATCTAAATTTACTCAAATATAGATCCTACAACAAAAATACTCGACAAAATCCAAAAAAATCGAAGTTGATTTCATATGAATTTATTAAAATTTGACACTTCCAACCAAAATTTTTTTTATAATCCAACAAAATTTAAGTTATTTTCATCTAAATTTACTCAAATATAGATCCTACAACAAAAATACTCGACAAAATCCAAAAAAATCGAAGTTGATTTCATATGAATTTATTAAAATTTGACACTTCCAACTAAAATTTTTTTTATAATCCAACAAAATTGAAGTTATTTTCATCTAAATTTAGTCAAATATAGATCCTACAACCAAAATAGTCATCAAAATCCAAAAAATCGAAGTTGATTTCAAACGATTTTATTAAAATTTGACCAAAATCTTGTCAAAATCCAAAAAATTGAATTTATTTTCATCTAAATTTAGTCAAATATACATCCTACAACCAAAATACTCATCAAAATCCAAAAAATCGAAGTTGATTTCAAATAAATTTATTAAAATTTGACACTTCCAACTAAAATTTTTTTCATAATCCAACAAATTTGAAGTTATTTTCATCTAAATTTACTCAAATATAGATCCTACAACCAAAATACTCAACAAAATAAAAAAAAATCGAAGTTGATTTCAAATGAATTTATTAAAATTTGACCAAAATCTTGTCAAAATCCAAGAAAATTGAAGTTATCTTCATCTAAATTTAGTCAAATATAGATCCTACAACCAAAATAGTCATCAAAATCCAAAAAATCGAAGTTGATTTCAAATGATTTTATTAAAATTTGACCAAAATCTTGTCAAAATCCAAAAAATTGAATTTATTTTCATCTAAATTTAGTCAAATATACATCCTACAACCAAAATACTCATCAAAATCCAAAAAAATCGAAGTTGATTTCAAATAAATGTATTAAAATTTGACACTTCCAACTAATTTTTTTTTCATAATCCAACAAAATTGAATTTATTTTCATCTAAATTTAGTCAAATATAGATCCTACAACCAAAATACTCAACAAAATAAAAAAAAAATCGAAATTGATTTCAAATGAATTTATTAAAATTTGACCAAAATCTTGTCAAAATCCAAGAAAATTGAAGTTATTTTCATCTAAATTTAGTCAAATATAGATCCTACAACCAAAATACTCGACAAAATCCAAAAAAATCGAAGTTGATTTTATTTATTTATTTATTTATTTATTTATTTATTTATTTATAAACGGACCGAAGCCCTCTTTACATAAATATTTAGACGTGAAGAAAAAGATCTTAACCTAATATTACAAAAGATAGACATGCCCAAAAAAGAATAAAACTCATGGTACATAAGATATGACATTATCCGATAATGATACGTAACTGTCTTTTAAAAGTGTGCACAGACCCATTGAAGAAATCAATACTGTTATACAGAGTACTAGAGTCAGCAATAATTCGATTTATTGGATTAATTAGTCCATATGTAGATCTGGATTTAAGTGGTTGAAATCCTGCTCTAGATCTCAATACGCGTTCAGGTGCATAGAAATTGATTTGCATAAGAAGAGCGGGACAATCAATATGGTTATTGATTAAATTAAAAATAAATAAATGGTCAGATATTTTTCTACGTGCAGCTAATGTTTATATGAATTTATTAAAATTTGACACTTCCAACTAAAATTTTTTCATAATCCAACGAAATTGAAGTTATTTTCATCTAAATTTACTCAAATATAGAACCTACAACAAAAATACTCAACAAAATCCAAAAAAATCGAAGTTGATTTCAAATGATTTTATTAAAATTTGACAAAAATCTTGTCAAAATCCAAGAAAATTGAAGTTATTTTCATCTAAATTTACTCAAATATAGATCCTACAACAAAAATACTCAACAAAATCCAAAAAAATCGAAGTTGATTTCAAATAAATTTATTAAAATTTGACACTTCCAACTAATTTTTTTTTCATAATCCAACAAAATTGAATTTATTTTCATCTAAATTTAGTCAAATATAGATCCTACAACCAAAATACTCAACAAAATAAAAAAAAATCGAAGTTGATTTCAAATGAATTTATTAAAATTTGACCAAAATCTTGTCAAAATCCAAGAAAATTGAAGTTATTTTCATCTAAATTTAGTCAAATATAGATCCTACAACCAAAATAGTCATCAAAATCCAAAAAATCGATGTTGATTTCAAATGATTTTATTAAAATTTGACCAAAATCTTGTCAAAATCCAAAAAATTGAATTTATTTTCATCTAAATTTAGTCAAATATACATCCTACAACAAAAATACTCGACAAAATCCAAAAAAATCGAAGTTGATTTCATATGAATTTATTAAAATTTGACACTTCCAACTAAAATTTTTTTTATAATCCAACAAAATTGAAGTTATTTTCATCTAAATTTAGTCAAATATAGATCCTACAACCAAATTACTCATCAAAATCCAAAAAAATCGAAGTTGATTTCAAATGAATTTATTAAAATTTTACAAAAATCTTGTCTACATCCAAGAAAAATGAAGTTATTTTCATCTAAATTTACTCAAATATAGATCCTACAACCAAAATAGTCATCAAAATCCAAAAAATCGAAGTTGATTTCAAATGATTTTATTAAAATTTGACCAAAATCTTGTCAAAATCCAAAAAATTGAAGTTATTTTCATCTAAATTTAGTCAAATATACATCCTACAACCAAAATACTCATCAAAATCCAAAAAAATCGAAGTTGATTTTATATGAAATTATTAAAATTTGACACTTCCAACTAAAATTTTTTCATAATCCAACGAAATTGAAGTTATTTTCATCTAAATTTACTCAAATATAGAACCTACAACCAAAATACTCGACAAAATCCAAAAAAATCGAAGTTGATTTCATATGAATTTATTAAAATTTGACACTTCCAACTAAAATTTTTTTTATAATCCAACAAAATTGAAGTTATTTTCATCTAAATTTAGTCAAATATAGATCCTACAACCAAAATACTCATCAAAATCCAAAAAAATCGAAGTTGATTTCAAATGAATTTATTAAAATTTGACAAAAATCTTGTCTACATACAAGAAAATTGAAGTTATTTTCATCTAAATTTAGTCAAATATAGATCCTACAACCAAAATACTCATCAAAATCCAAAAAAATCGAAGTTGATTTCAAATGAATTTATTAAAATTTTACAAAAATCTTGTCTACATCCAAGAAAATTGAAGTTATTTTCATCTAAATTTACTCAAATATAGATCCTACAACCAAAATACTCAACAAAATCCAAAAAAATCAAAGTTGATTTCATATGAATTTATTAAAATTTGACAAAAATCATGTCTACATACAAGAAAATTGAAGTTATTTTCATCTAAATTTAGTCAAATATAGATCCTACAACCAAAATACTCATCAAAATCCAAAAAAATCGAAGTTGATTTCAAATGAATTTATTAAAATTTTACAAAAATCTTGTCTACATCCAAGAAAATTGAAGTTATTTTCATCTAAATTTACTCAAATATAGATCCTACAACCAAAATAGTCATCAAAATCCAAAAAATCGAAGTTGATTTCAAATGATTTTATTAAAATTTGACCAAAATCTTGTCAAAATCCAAAAAATTGAATTTATTTTCATCTAAATTTAGTCAAATATACATCCTACAACCAAAATACTCATCAAAATCCAAAAAATCGAAGTTGATTTCAAATAAATTTATTAAAATTTGACACTTCCAACTAAAATTTTTTTCATAATCCAACAAATTTGAAGTTATTTTCATCTAAATTTACTCAAATATAGATCCTACAACCAAAATACTCAACAAAATAAAAAAAAATCGAAGTTGATTTCAAATGAATTTATTAAAATTTGACCAAAATCTTGTCAAAATCCAAGAAAATTGAAGTTATCTTCATCTAAATTTAGTCAAATATAGATCCTACAACCAAAATAGTCATCAAAATCCAAAAAATCGAAGTTGATTTCAAATGATTTTATTAAAATTTGACCAAAATCTTGTCAAAATCCAAAAAATTGAATTTATTTTCATCTAAATTTAGTCAAATATACATCCTACAACCAAAATACTCATCAAAATCCAAAAAAATCGAAGTTGATTTCAAATAAATGTATTAAAATTTGAAACTTCCAACTAATTTTTTTTTCATAATCCAACAAAATTGAATTTATTTTCATCTAAATTTAGTCAAATATAGATCCTACAACCAAAATACTCAACAAAATAAAAAAAAAATCGAAATTGATTTCAAATGAATTTATTAAAATTTGACCAAAATCTTGTCAAAATCCAAGAAAATTGAAGTTATTTTCATCTAAATTTAGTCAAATATAGATCCTACAACCAAAATACTCGACAAAATCCAAAAAAATCGAAGTTGATTTTATTTATTTATTTATTTATTTATTTATTTATTTATTTATAAACGGACCGAAGCCCTCTTTACATAAATATTTAGACGTGAAGAAAAAGATCTTAACCTAATATTACAAAAGATAGACATGCCCAAAAAAGAATAAAACTCATGGTACATAAGATATGACATTATCCGATAATGATACGTAACTGTCTTTTAAAAGTGTGCACAGACCCATTGAAGAAATCAATACTGTTATACAGAGTACTAGAGTCAGCAATAATTCGATTTATTGGATTAATTAGTCCATATGTAGATCTGGATTTAAGTGGTTGAAATCCTGCTCTAGATCTCAATACGCGTTCAGGTGCATAGAAATTGATTTGCATAAGAAGAGCGGGACAATCAATATGGTTATTGATTAAATTAAAAATAAATAAATGGTCAGATATTTTTCTACGTGCAGCTAATGTTTATATGAATTTATTAAAATTTGACACTTCCAACTAAAATTTTTTCATAATCCAACGAAATTGAAGTTATTTTCATCTAAATTTACTCAAATATAGAACCTACAACAAAAATACTCAACAAAATCCAAAAAAATCGAAGTTGATTTCAAATGATTTTATTAAAATTTGACAAAAATCTTGTCTACATACAAGAAAATTGAAGTTATTTTCATCTAAATTTACTCAAATATAGATCCTACAACAAAAATACTCAACAAAATCCAAAAAAATCGAAGTTGATTTCAAATAAATTTATTAAAATTTGACACTTCCAACTAATTTTTTTTTCATAATCCAACAAAATTGAATTTATTTTCATCTAAATTTAGTCAAATATAGATCCTACAACCAAAATACTCAACAAAATAAAAAAAAATCGAAGTTGATTTCAAATGAATTTATTAAAATTTGACACTTCCAACTAAAATTTTTTTCATAATCCAACAAAATTGAAGTTATTTTCATCTAAATTTACTCAAATATAGATCCTACAACCAAAATACGCAACAAAATAAAAAAAAATCGAAGTTGATTTCAAATGATTTTATTAAAATTTGACAAAAATCTTGTCTACATACAAGAAAATTGAAGTTATTTTCATCTAAATTTAGTCAAATATAGATCCTACAACCAAAATACTCGACAAAATCCAAAAAAATCGAAGTTGATTTCATATGAATTTATTAAAATTTGACACTTCCAACTAAAATTTTTTTTATAATCCAACAAAATTGAAGTTATTTTCATCTAAATTTAGTCAAATATAGATCCTACAACCAAAATACTCATCAAAATCCAAAAAAATCGAAGTTGATTTCAAATGAATTTATTAAAATTTTACAAAAATCTTGTCTACATCCAAGAAAATTGAAGTTATTTTCATCTAAATTTACTCAAATATAGATCCTACAACCAAAATACTCAACAAAATCCAAAAAAATCAAAGTTGATTTCAAATGATTTTATTAAAATTTGACAAAAATCTTGTCTACATACAAGAAAATTGAAGTTATTTTCATCTAAATTTAGTCAAATATAGATCCTACAACCAAAATAGTCATCAAAATCCAAAAAATCGAAGTTGATTTCAAATGATTTTATTAAAATTTGACCAAAATCTTGTCAAAACCCAAAAAATTGAAGTTATTTTCATCTAAATTTAGTCAAATATACATCCTACAACCAAAATACTCATCAAAATCCAAAAAAATCGAAGTTGATTTTATATGAAATTATTAAAATTTGACAGTTCCAACTAAAATTTTTTCATAATCCAACGAAATTGAAGTTATTTTCATCTAAATTTACTCAAATATAGAACCTACAACCAAAATACTCGACAAAATCCAAAAAAATCGAAGTTGATTTCATATGAATTTATTAAAATTTGACACTTCCAACTAAAATTTTTTTATAATCCAACAAAATTGAAGTTATTTTCATCTAAATTTAGTCAAATATAGATCCTACAACCAAAATACTCATCAAAATCCAAAAAAATCGAAGTTGATTTCAAATGAATTTATTAAAATTTGACAAAAATCTTGTCTACATACAAGAAAATTGAAGTTATTTTCATCTAAATTTAGTCAAATATAGATCCTACAACCAAAATACTCATCAAAATCCAAAAAAATCGAAGTTGATTTCAAATGAATTTATTAAAATTTGACCAAAATCTTGTCAAAATCCAAAAAATTGAATTTATTTTCATCTAAATTTAGTCAAATATACATCCTACAACCAAAATACTCATCAAAATCCAAAAAAATCGAAGTTGATTTCAAATAAATTTATTAAAATTTGACACTTCCATCTAAAATTTTTTTCATAATCCAACAAATTTGAAGTTATTTTCATCTAAATTTACTCAAATATAGATCCTACAACCAAAATACTCAACAAAATAAAAAAAAATCGAAGTTGATTTCAAATGAATTTATTAAAATTTGACCAAAATCTTGTCAAAATCCAAGAAAATTGAAGTTATTTTCATCTAAATTTAGTCAAATATAGATCCTACAACCAAAATAGTCATCAAAATCCAAAAAATCGATGTTGATTTCAAATGATTTTATTAAAATTTGACCAAAATCTTGTCAAAATCCAAAAAATTGAATTTATTTTCATCTAAATTTAGTCAAATATACATCCTACAACCAAAATACTCATCAAAATCCAAAAAAATCGAAGTTGATTTCAAATAAATGTATTAAAATTTGACACTTCCAACTAATTTTTTTTTCATAATCCAACAAAATTGAATTTATTTTCATCTAAATTTAGTCAAATATAGATCCTACAACAAAAATACTCGACAAAATCCAAAAAAATCGAAGTTGATTTAAAATGAATTTATTAAAATTTGACACTTCCAACTAAAATTTTTTTTATAATCCAACAAAATTGAAGTTATTTTCATCTAAATTTAGTCAAATATAGATCCTACAACCAAAATACTCATCAAAATCCAAAAAAATCGAAGTTGATTTCAAATGAATTTATTAAAATTTTACAAAAATCTTGTCTACATCCAAGAAAATTGAAGTTATTTTCATCTAAATTTACTCAAATATAGATCCTACAACCAAAATACTCAACAAAATCCAAAAAAATCAAAGTTGATTTCAAATGATTTTATTAAAATTTGACAAAAATCTTGTCTACATACAAGAAAATTGAAGTTATTTTCATCTAAGTTTAGTCAAATATAGATCCTACAACCAAAATACTCATCAAAATCCAAAAAAATCGAAGTTGATTTCAAATGAATTTATTAAAATTTTACAAAAATCTTGTCTACATCCAAGAAAATTGAAGTTATTTTCATCTAAATTTACTCAAATATAGATCCTACAACCAAAATAGTCATCAAAATCCAAAAAATCGAAGTTGATTTCAAATGATTTTATTAAAATTTGACCAAAATCTTGTCAAAATCCAAAAAATTGAATTTATTTTCATCTAAATTTAGTCAAATATACATCCTACAACCAAAATACTCGACAAAATCCAAAAAAATCGAAGTTGATTTTATATGAATTTATTAAAATTTGACACTTCCAACTAAAATTTTTTCATAATCCAACGAAATTGAAGTTATTTTCATCTAAATTTACTCAAATATAGATCCTACAACAAAAATACTCGACAAAATCCAAAAAAATCGAAGTTGATTTCATATGAATTTATTAAAATTTGACACTTCCAACCAAAATTTTTTTTATAATCCAACAAAATTGAAGTTATTTTCATCTAAATTTAGTCAAATATAGATCCTACAACCAAAATACTCATCAAAATCCAAAAAAATCGAAGTTGATTTCAAATGAATTTATTAAAATTTGACAAAAATCTTGTCTACATACAAGAAAATTGAAGTTATTTTCATCTAAATTTAGTCAAATATAGATGCTACAACCAAAATACTCATCAAAATCCAAAAAAATCGAAGTTGATTTCAAATGAATTTATTAAAATTTGACCAAAATCTTGTCAAAATCAAAGAAAATTGAAGTTATTTTCATCTAAATTTAGTCAAATATAGATCCTACAACCAAAATACTCAACAAAATCCAAAAAAATCAAAGTTGATTTCAAATGATTTTATTAAAATTTGACAAAAATCTTGTCTACATACAAGAAAATTGAAGTTATTTTCATCTAAATTTAGTCAAATATAGATCCTACAACCAAAATACTCATCAAAATCCAAAAAAATCGAAGTTGATTTCAAATGAATTTATTAAAATTTTACAAAAATCTTGTCTACATACAAGAAAATTGAAGTTATTTTCATCTAAATTTAGTCAAATATAGATCCTACAACCAAAATACTCGACAAAATCCAAAAAAATCGAAGTTGATTTCATATGAATTTATTAAAATTTGACACTTCCAACTAAAATTTTTTTTATAATCCAACAAAATTGAAGTTATTTTCATCTAAATTTAGTCAAATATAGATCCTACAACCAAAATACTCATCAAAATCCAAAAAAATCGAAGTTGATTTCAAATGAATTTATTAAAATTTTACAAAAATCTTGTCTACATCCAAGAAAATTGAAGTTATTTTCATCTAAATTTACTCAAATATAGATCCTACAACCAAAATACTCAACAAAATCCAAAAAAATCAAAGTTGATTTCAAATGATTTTATTAAAATTTGACAAAAATCTTGTCTACATACAAGAAAATTGAAGTTATTTTCATCTAAATTTAGTCAAATATAGATCCTACAACCAAAATAGTCATCAAAATCCAAAAAATCGAAGTTGATTTCAAATGATTTTATTAAAATTTGACCAAAATCTTGTCAAAACCCAAAAAATTGAAGTTATTTTCATCTAAATTTAGTCAAATATACATCCTACAACCAAAATACTCATCAAAATCCAAAAAAATCGAAGTTGATTTTATATGAAATTATTAAAATTTGACAGTTCCAACTAAAATTTTTTCATAATCCAACGAAATTGAAGTTATTTTCATCTAAATTTACTCAAATATAGAACCTACAACCAAAATACTCGACAAAATCCAAAAAAATCGAAGTTGATTTCATATGAATTTATTAAAATTTGACACTTCCAACTAAAATTTTTTTATAATCCAACAAAATTGAAGTTATTTTCATCTAAATTTAGTCAAATATAGATCCTACAACCAAAATACTCATCAAAATCCAAAAAAATCGAAGTTGATTTCAAATGAATTTATTAAAATTTGACAAAAATCTTGTCTACATACAAGAAAATTGAAGTTATTTTCATCTAAATTTAGTCAAATATAGATCCTACAACCAAAATACTCATCAAAATCCAAAAAAATCGAAGTTGATTTCAAATGAATTTATTAAAATTTGACCAAAATCTTGTCAAAATCCAAAAAATTGAATTTATTTTCATCTAAATTTAGTCAAATATACATCCTACAACCAAAATACTCATCAAAATCCAAAAAAATCGAAGTTGATTTCAAATAAATTTATTAAAATTTGACACTTCCATCTAAAATTTTTTTCATAATCCAACAAATTTGAAGTTATTTTCATCTAAATTTACTCAAATATAGATCCTACAACCAAAATACTCAACAAAATAAAAAAAAATCGAAGTTGATTTCAAATGAATTTATTAAAATTTGACCAAAATCTTGTCAAAATCCAAGAAAATTGAAGTTATTTTCATCTAAATTTAGTCAAATATAGATCCTACAACCAAAATAGTCATCAAAATCCAAAAAATCGATGTTGATTTCAAATGATTTTATTAAAATTTGACCAAAATCTTGTCAAAATCCAAAAAATTGAATTTATTTTCATCTAAATTTAGTCAAATATACATCCTACAACCAAAATACTCATCAAAATCCAAAAAAATCGAAGTTGATTTCAAATAAATGTATTAAAATTTGACACTTCCAACTAATTTTTTTTTCATAATCCAACAAAATTGAATTTATTTTCATCTAAATTTAGTCAAATATAGATCCTACAACAAAAATACTCGACAAAATCCAAAAAAATCGAAGTTGATTTAAAATGAATTTATTAAAATTTGACACTTTCAACTAAAATTTTTTTTATAATCCAACAAAATTGAAGTTATTTTCATCTAAATTTAGTCAAATATAGATCCTACAACCAAAATACTCATCAAAATCCAAAAAAATCGAAGTTGATTTCAAATGAATTTATTAAAATTTTACAAAAATCTTGTCTACATCCAAGAAAATTGAAGTTATTTTCATCTAAATTTACTCAAATATAGATCCTACAACCAAAATACTCAACAAAATCCAAAAAAATCAAAGTTGATTTCAAATGATTTTATTAAAATTTGACAAAAATCTTGTCTACATACAAGAAAATTGAAGTTATTTTCATCTAAGTTTAGTCAAATATAGATCCTACAACCAAAATACTCATCAAAATCCAAAAAAATCGAAGTTGATTTCAAATGAATTTATTAAAATTTTACAAAAATCTTGTCTACATCCAAGAAAATTGAAGTTATTTTCATCTAAATTTACTCAAATATAGATCCTACAACCAAAATAGTCATCAAAATCCAAAAAATCGAAGTTGATTTCAAATGATTTTATTAAAATTTGACCAAAATCTTGTCAAAATCCAAAAAATTGAATTTATTTTCATCTAAATTTAGTCAAATATACATCCTACAACCAAAATACTCGACAAAATCCAAAAAAATCGAAGTTGATTTTATATGAATTTATTAAAATTTGACACTTCCAACTAAAATTTTTTCATAATCCAACGAAATTGAAGTTATTTTCATCTAAATTTACTCAAATATAGATCCTACAACAAAAATACTCGACAAAATCCAAAAAAATCGAAGTTGATTTCATATGAATTTATTAAAATTTGACACTTCCAACCAAAATTTTTTTTATAATCCAACAAAATTGAAGTTATTTTCATCTAAATTTAGTCAAATATAGATCCTACAACCAAAATACTCATCAAAATCAAAAAAAATCGAAGTTGATTTCAAATGAATTTATTAAAATTTGACAAAAATCTTGTCTACATACAAGAAAATTGAAGTTATTTTCATCTAAATTTAGTCAAATATAGATGCTACAACCAAAATACTCATCAAAATCCAAAAAAATCGAAGTTGATTTCAAATGAATTTATTAAAATTTGACCAAAATCTTGTCAAAATCAAAGAAAATTGAAGTTATTTTCATCTAAATTTAGTCAAATATAGATCCTACAACCAAAATACTCAACAAAATCCAAAAAAATCAAAGTTGATTTCAAATGATTTTATTAAAATTTGACAAAAATCTTGTCTACATACAAGAAAATTGAAGTTATTTTCATCTAAATTTAGTCAAATATAGATCCTACAACCAAAATACTCATCAAAATCCAAAAAAATCGAAGTTGATTTCAAATGAATTTATTAAAATTTTACAAAAATCTTGTCTACATCCAAGAAAATTGAAGTTATTTTCATCTAAATTTACTCAAATATAGATCCTACAACCAAAATACTCAACAAAATCCAAAAAAATCAAAGTTGATTTCAAATGATTTTATTAAAATTTGACAAAAATCTTGTCTACATACAAGAAAATTGAAGTTATTTTCATCTAAAATTAGTCAAATATAGATCCTACAACCAAAATACTCATCAAAATCCAAAAAAATCGAAGTTGATTTCAAATGAATTTATTAAAATTTTACAAAAATCTTGTCTACATCCAAGAAAATTGAAGTTATTTTCATCTAAATTTACTCAAATATAGATCCTACAACCAAAATAGTCATCAAAATCCAAAAAATCGAAGTTGATTTCAAATGATTTTATTAAAATTTGACCAAAATCTTGTCAAAATCCAAAAAATTGAATTTATTTTCATCTAAATTTAGTCAAATATACATCCTACAACCAAAATACTCATCAAAATCCAAAAAAATCGAAGTTGATTTCAAATAAATGTATTAAAATTTGACACTTCCAACTAATTTTTTTTTCATAATCCAACAAAATTGAATTTATTTTCATCTAAATTTAGTCAAATATAGATCCTACAACCAAAATACTCAACAAAATAAAAAAAAAATCGAAATTGATTCCAAATGAATTTATTAAAATTTGACCAAAATCTTGTCAAAATCCAAGAAAATTGAAGTTATTTTCATCTAAATTTAGTCAAATATAGATCCTACAACCAAAATACTCGACAAAATCCAAAAAAATCGAAGTTGATTTTATTTATTTATTTATTTATTTATTTATTTATTTATTTATAAACGGACCGAAGCCCTCTTTACATAAATATTTAGACGTGAAGAAAAAGATCTTAACCTAATATTACAAAAGATAGACATGCCCAAAAAAGAATAAAACTCATGGTACATAAGATATGACATTATCCGATAATGATACGTAACTGTCTTTTAAAAGTGTGCACAGACCCATTGAAGAAATCAATACTGTTATACAGAGTACTAGAGTCAGCAATAATTCGATTTATTGGATTAATTAGTCCATATGTAGATCTGGATTTAAGTGGTTGAAATCCTGCTCTAGATCTCAATACGCGTTCAGGTGCATAGAAATTGATTTGCATAAGAAGAGCGGGACAATCAATATGGTTATTGATTAAATTAAAAATAAATAAATGGTCAGATATTTTTCTACGTGCAGCTAATGTTTATATGAATTTATTAAAATTTGACACTTCCAACTAAAATTTTTTCATAATCCAACGAAATTGAAGTTATTTTCATCTAAATTTACTCAAATATAGAACCTACAACAAAAATACTCAACAAAATCCAAAAAAATCGAAGTTGATTTCAAATGATTTTATTAAAATTTGACAAAAATCTTGTCTACATACAAGAAAATTGAAGTTATTTTCATCTAAATTTACTCAAATATAGATCCTACAACAAAAATACTCAACAAAATCCAAAAAAATCGAAGTTGATTTCAAATAAATTTATTAAAATTTGACACTTCCAACTAATTTTTTTTTCATAATCCAACAAAATTGAATTTATTTTCATCTAAATTTAGTCAAATATAGATCCTACAACCAAAATACTCGACAAAATCCAAAAAAATCGAAGTTGATTTCATATGAATTTATTAAAATTTGACACTTCCAACTAAAATTTTTTTTATAATCCAACAAAATTGAAGTTATTTTCATCTAAATTTAGTCAAATATAGATCCTACAACCAAAATACTCATCAAAATCCAAAAAAATCGAAGTTGATTTCAAATGAATTTATTAAAATTTTACAAAAATCTTGTCTACATCCAAGAAAATTGAAGTTATTTTCATCTAAATTTACTCAAATATAGATCCTACAACCAAAATACTCAACAAAATCCAAAAAAATCAAAGTTGATTTCAAATGATTTTATTAAAATTTGACAAAAATCTTGTCTACATACAAGAAAATTGAAGTTATTTTCATCTAAATTTAGTCAAATATAGATCCTACAACCAAAATAGTCATCAAAATCCAAAAAATCGAAGTTGATTTCAAATGATTTTATTAAAATTTGACCAAAATCTTGTCAAAACCCAAAAAATTGAAGTTATTTTCATCTAAATTTAGTCAAATATACATCCTACAACCAAAATACTCATCAAAATCCAAAAAAATCGAAGTTGATTTTATATGAAATTATTAAAATTTGACAGTTCCAACTAAAATTTTTTCATAATCCAACGAAATTGAAGTTATTTTCATCTAAATTTACTCAAATATAGAACCTACAACCAAAATACTCGACAAAATCCAAAAAAATCGAAGTTGATTTCATATGAATTTATTAAAATTTGACACTTCCAACTAAAATTTTTTTATAATCCAACAAAATTGAAGTTATTTTCATCTAAATTTAGTCAAATATAGATCCTACAACCAAAATACTCATCAAAATCCAAAAAAATCGAAGTTGATTTCAAATGAATTTATTAAAATTTGACAAAAATCTTGTCTACATACAAGAAAATTGAAGTTATTTTCATCTAAATTTAGTCAAATATAGATCCTACAACCAAAATACTCATCAAAATCCAAAAAAATCGAAGTTGATTTCAAATGAATTTATTAAAATTTGACCAAAATCTTGTCAAAATCCAAAAAATTGAATTTATTTTCATCTAAATTTAGTCAAATATACATCCTACAACCAAAATACTCATCAAAATCCAAAAAAATCGAAGTTGATTTCAAATAAATTTATTAAAATTTGACACTTCCATCTAAAATTTTTTTCATAATCCAACAAATTTGAAGTTATTTTCATCTAAATTTACTCAAATATAGATCCTACAACCAAAATACTCAACAAAATAAAAAAAAATCGAAGTTGATTTCAAATGAATTTATTAAAATTTGACCAAAATCTTGTCAAAATCCAAGAAAATTGAAGTTATTTTCATCTAAATTTAGTCAAATATAGATCCTACAACCAAAATAGTCATCAAAATCCAAAAAATCGATGTTGATTTCAAATGATTTTATTAAAATTTGACCAAAATCTTGTCAAAATCCAAAAAATTGAATTTATTTTCATCTAAATTTAGTCAAATATACATCCTACAACCAAAATACTCATCAAAATCCAAAAAAATCGAAGTTGATTTCAAATAAATGTATTAAAATTTGACACTTCCAACTAATTTTTTTTTCATAATCCAACAAAATTGAATTTATTTTCATCTAAATTTAGTCAAATATAGATCCTACAACAAAAATACTCGACAAAATCCAAAAAAATCGAAGTTGATTTAAAATGAATTTATTAAAATTTGACACTTCCAACTAAAATTTTTTTTATAATCCAACAAAATTGAAGTTATTTTCATCTAAATTTAGTCAAATATAGATCCTACAACCAAAATACTCATCAAAATCCAAAAAAATCGAAGTTGATTTCAAATGAATTTATTAAAATTTTACAAAAATCTTGTCTTCATCCAAGAAAATTGAAGTTATTTTCATCTAAATTTACTCAAATATAGATCCTACAACCAAAATACTCAACAAAATCCAAAAAAATCAAAGTTGATTTCAAATGATTTTATTAAAATTTGACAAAAATCTTGTCTACATACAAGAAAATTGAAGTTATTTTCATCTAAGTTTAGTCAAATATAGATCCTACAACCAAAATACTCATCAAAATCCAAAAAAATCGAAGTTGATTTCAAATGAATTTATTAAAATTTTACAAAAATCTTGTCTACATCCAAGAAAATTGAAGTTATTTTCATCTAAATTTACTCAAATATAGATCCTACAACCAAAATAGTCATCAAAATCCAAAAAATCGAAGTTGATTTCAAATGATTTTATTAAAATTTGACCAAAATCTTGTCAAAATCCAAAAAATTGAATTTATTTTCATCTAAATTTAGTCAAATATACATCCTACAACCAAAATACTCGACAAAATCCAAAAAAATCGAAGTTGATTTTATATGAATTTATTAAAATTTGACACTTCCAACTAAAATTTTTTCATAATCCAACGAAATTGAAGTTATTTTCATCTAAATTTACTCAAATATAGATCCTACAACAAAAATACTCGACAAAATCCAAAAAAATCGAAGTTGATTTCATATGAATTTATTAAAATTTGACACTTCCAACCAAAATTTTTTTTATAATCCAACAAAATTGAAGTTATTTTCATCTAAATTTAGTCAAATATAGATCCTACAACCAAAATACTCATCAAAATCAAAAAAAATCGAAGTTGATTTCAAATGAATTTATTAAAATTTGACAAAAATCTTGTCTACATACAAGAAAATTGAAGTTATTTTCATCTAAATTTAGTCAAATATAGATGCTACAACCAAAATACTCATCAAAATCCAAAAAAATCGAAGTTGATTTCAAATGAATTTATTAAAATTTGACCAAAATCTTGTCAAAATCAAAGAAAATTGAAGTTATTTTCATCTAAATTTAGTCAAATATAGATCCTACAACCAAAATACTCAACAAAATCCAAAAAAATCAAAGTTGATTTCAAATGATTTTATTAAAATTTGACAAAAATCTTGTCTACATACAAGAAAATTGAAGTTATTTTCATCTAAATTTAGTCAAATATAGATCCTACAACCAAAATACTCATCAAAATCCAAAAAAATCGAAGTTGATTTCAAATGAATTTATTAAAATTTTACAAAAATCTTGTCTAGATCCAAGAAAATTGAAGTTATTTTCATCTAAATTTACTCAAATATAGATCCTACAACCAAAATACTCAACAAAATCCAAAAAAATCAAAGTTGATTTCAAATGATTTTATTAAAATTTGACAAAAATCTTGTCTACATACAAGAAAATTGAAGTTATTTTCATCTAAAATTAGTCAAATATAGATCCTACAACCAAAATACTCATCAAAATCCAAAAAAATCGAAGTTGATTTCAAATGAATTTATTAAAATTTTACAAAAATCTTGTCTACATCCAAGAAAATTGAAGTTATTTTCATCTAAATTTACTCAAATATAGATCCTACAACCAAAATAGTCATCAAAATCCAAAAAATCGAAGTTGATTTCAAATGATTTTATTAAAATTTGACCAAAATCTTGTCAAAATCCAAAAAATTGAATTTATTTTCATCTAAATTTAGTCAAATATACATCCTACAACCAAAATACTCATCAAAATCCAAAAAAATCGAAGTTGATTTCAAATAAATGTATTAAAATTTGACACTTCCAACTAATTTTTTTTTCATAATCCAACAAAATTGAATTTATTTTCATCTAAATTTAGTCAAATATAGATCCTACAACCAAAATACTCAACAAAATAAAAAAAAAATCGAAATTGATTCCAAATGAATTTATTAAAATTTGACCAAAATCTTGTCAAAATCCAAGAAAATTGAAGTTATTTTCATCTAAATTTAGTCAAATATAGATCCTACAACCAAAATACTCGACAAAATCCAAAAAAATCGAAGTTGATTTTATTTATTTATTTATTTATTTATTTATTTATTTATTTATAAACGGACCGAAGCCCTCTTTACATAAATATTTAGACGTGAAGAAAAAGATCTTAACCTAATATTACAAAAGATAGACATGCCCAAAAAAGAATAAAACTCATGGTACATAAGATATGACATTATCCGATAATGATACGTAACTGTCTTTTAAAAGTGTGCACAGACCCATTGAAGAAATCAATACTGTTATACAGAGTACTAGAGTCAGCAATAATTCGATTTATTGGATTAATTAGTCCATATGTAGATCTGGATTTAAGTGGTTGAAATCCTGCTCTAGATCTCAATACGCGTTCAGGTGCATAGAAATTGATTTGCATAAGAAGAGCGGGACAATCAATATGGTTATTGATTAAATTAAAAATAAATAAATGGTCAGATATTTTTCTACGTGCAGCTAATGTTTATATGAATTTATTAAAATTTGACACTTCCAACTAAAATTTTTTCATAATCCAACGAAATTGAAGTTATTTTCATCTAAATTTACTCAAATATAGAACCTACAACAAAAATACTCAACAAAATCCAAAAAAATCGAAGTTGATTTCAAATGATTTTATTAAAATTTGACAAAAATCTTGTCTACATACAAGAAAATTGAAGTTATTTTCATCTAAATTTACTCAAATATAGATCCTACAACAAAAATACTCAACAAAATCCAAAAAAATCGAAGTTGATTTCAAATAAATTTATTAAAATTTGACACTTCCAACTAATTTTTTTTTCATAATCCAACAAAATTGAATTTATTTTCATCTAAATTTAGTCAAATATAGATCCTACAACCAAAATACTCAACAAAATAAAAAAAAATCGAAGTTGATTTCAAATAAATTTATTAAAATTTGACACTTCCAACTAAAATTTTTTTCATAATCCAACAAAATTGAAGTTATTTTCATCTAAATTTACTCAAATATAGATCCTACAACCAAAATACGCAACAAAATCAAAAAAAATCGAAGTTGATTTCAAATGATTTTATTAAAATTTGACAAAAATCTTGTCTACATACAAGAAAATTGAAGTTATTTTCATCTAAATTTAGTCAAATATAGATCCTACAACCAAAATACTCGACAAAATCCAAAAAAATCGAAGTTGATTTCATATGAATTTATTAAAATTTGACACTTCCAACTAAAATTTTTTTTATAATCCAACAAAATTGAAGTTATTTTCATCTAAATTTAGTCAAATATAGATCCTACAACCAAAATACTCATCAAAATCCAAAAAAATCGAAGTTGATTTCAAATGAATTTATTAAAATTTTACAAAAATCTTGTCTACATCCAAGAAAATTGAAGTTATTTTCATCTAAATTTACTCAAATATAGATCCTACAACCAAAATACTCAACAAAATCCAAAAAAATCAAAGTTGATTTCAAATGATTTTATTAAAATTTGACAAAAATCTTGTCTACATACAAGAAAATTGAAGTTATTTTCATCTAAATTTAGTCAAATATAGATCCTACAACCAAAATAGTCATCAAAATCCAAAAAATCGAAGTTGATTTCAAATGATTTTATTAAAATTTGACCAAAATCTTGTCAAAACCCAAAAAATTGAAGTTATTTTCATCTAAATTTAGTCAAATATACATCCTACAACCAAAATACTCATCAAAATCCAAAAAAATCGAAGTTGATTTTATATGAAATTATTAAAATTTGACAGTTCCAACTAAAATTTTTTCATAATCCAACGAAATTGAAGTTATTTTCATCTAAATTTACTCAAATATAGAACCTACAACCAAAATACTCGACAAAATCCAAAAAAATCGAAGTTGATTTCATATGAATTTATTAAAATTTGACACTTCCAACTAAAATTTTTTTATAATCCAACAAAATTGAAGTTATTTTCATCTAAATTTAGTCAAATATAGATCCTACAACCAAAATACTCATCAAAATCCAAAAAAATCGAAGTTGATTTCAAATGAATTTATTAAAATTTGACAAAAATCTTGTCTACATACAAGAAAATTGAAGTTATTTTCATCTAAATTTAGTCAAATATAGATCCTACAACCAAAATACTCATCAAAATCCAAAAAAATCGAAGTTGATTTCAAATGAATTTATTAAAATTTGACCAAAATCTTGTCAAAATCTAAAAAATTGAATTTATTTTCATCTAAATTTAGTCAAATATACATCCTACAACCAAAATACTCATCAAAATCCAAAAAAATCGAAGTTGATTTCAAATAAATTTATTAAAATTTGACACTTCCATCTAAAATTTTTTTCATAATCCAACAAATTTGAAGTTATTTTCATCTAAATTTACTCAAATATAGATCCTACAACCAAAATACTCAACAAAATAAAAAAAAATCGAAGTTGATTTCAAATGAATTTATTAAAATTTGACCAAAATCTTGTCAAAATCCAAGAAAATTGAAGTTATTTTCATCTAAATTTAGTCAAATATAGATCCTACAACCAAAATAGTCATCAAAATCCAAAAAATCGATGTTGATTTCAAATGATTTTATTAAAATTTGCCCAAAATCTTGTCAAAATCCAAAAAATTGAATTTATTTTCATCTAAATTTAGTCAAATATACATCCTACAACCAAAATAGTCATCAAAATCCAAAAAAATCGAAGTTGATTTCAAATAAATGTATTAAAATTTGACACTTCCAACTAATTTTTTTTTCATAATCCAACAAAATTGAATTTATTTTCATCTAAATTTAGTCAAATATAGATCCTACAACAAAAATACTGGACAAAATCCAAAAAAATCGAAGTTGATTTAAAATGAATTTATTAAAATTTGACACTTCCAACTAAAATTTTTTTTATAATCCAACAAAATTGAAGTTATTTTCATCTAAATTTAGTCAAATATAGATCCTACAACCAAAATACTCATCAAAATCCAAAAAAATCGAAGTTGATTTCAAATGAATTTATTAAAATTTTACAAAAATCTTGTCTACATCCAAGAAAATTGAAGTTATTTCCATCTAAATTTACTCAAATATAGATCCTACAACCAAAATACTCAACAAAATCCAAAAAAATCAAAGTTGATTTCAAATGATTTTATTAAAATTTGACAAAAATCTTGTCTACATACAAGAAAATTGAAGTTATTTTCATCTAAGTTTAGTCAAATATAGATCCTACAACCAAAATACTCATCAAAATCCAAAAAAATCGAAGTTGATTTCAAATGAATTTATTAAAATTTTACAAAAATCTTGTCTACATCCAAGAAAATTGAAGTTATTTTCATCTAAATTTACTCAAATATAGATCCTACAACCAAAATAGTCATCAAAATCCAAAAAATCGAAGTTGATTTCAAATGATTTTATTAAAATTTGACCAAAATCTTGTCAAAATCCAAAAAATTGAATTTATTTTCATCTAAATTTAGTCAAATATACATCCTACAACCAAAATACTCGACAAAATCCAAAAAAATCGAAGTTGATTTTATATGAATTTATTAAAATTTGACACTTCCAACTAAAATTTTTTCATAATCCAACGAAATTGAAGTTATTTTCATCTAAATTTACTCAAATATAGATCCTACAACAAAAATACTCGACAAAATCCAAAAAAATCGAAGTTGATTTCATATGAATTTATTAAAATTTGACACTTCCAACCAAAATTTTTTTTATAATCCAACAAAATTGAAGTTATTTTCATCTAAATTTAGTCAAATATAGATCCTACAACCAAAATACTCATCAAAATCCAAAAAAATCGAAGTTGATTTCAAATGAATTTATTAAAATTTGACAAAAATCTTGTCTACATACAAGAAAATTGAAGTTATTTTCATCTAAATTTAGTCAAATATAGATGCTACAACCAAAATACTCATCAAAATCCAAAAAAATCGAAGTTGATTTCAAATGAATTTATTAAAATTTGACCAAAATCTTGTCAAAATCAAAGAAAATTGAAGTTATTTTCATCTAAATTTAGTCAAATATAGATCCTACAACCAAAATACTCAACAAAATCCAAAAAAATCAAAGTTGATTTCAAATGATTTTATTAAAATTTGACAAAAATCTTGTCTACATACAAGAAAATTGAAGTTATTTTCATCTAAATTTAGTCAAATATAGATCCTACAACCAAAATACTCATCAAAATCCAAAAAAATCGAAGTTGATTTCAAATGAATTTATTAAAATTTTACAAAAATCTTGTCTACATCCAAGAAAATTGAAGTTATTTTCATCTAAATTTACTCAAATATAGATCCTACAACCAAAATACTCATCAAAATCCAAAAAAATCGAAGTTGATTTCAAATGAATTTATTAAAATTTTACAAAAATCTTGTCTACATCCAAGAAAATTGAAGTTATTTTCATCTAAATTTACTCAAATATAGATCCTACAACCAAAATAGTCATCAAAATCCAAAAAATCGAAGTTGATTTCAAATGATTTTATTAAAATTTGACCAAAATCTTGTCAAAATCCAAAAAATTGAAGTTATTTTCATCTAAATTTAGTCAAATATACATCCTACAACCAAAATACTCATCAAAATCCAAAAAAATCGAAGTTGATTTTATATGAAATTATTAAAATTTGACACTTCCAACTAAAATTTTTTCATAATCCAACGAAATTGAAGTTATTTTCATCTAAATTTACTCAAATATAGAACCTACAACCAAAATACTCGACAAAATCCAAAAAAATCGAAGTTGATTTCATATGAATTTATTAAAATTTGACACTTCCAACTAAAATTTTTTTTATAATCCAACAAAATTGAAGTTATTTTCATCTAAATTTAGTCAAATATAGATCCTACAACCAAAATACTCATCAAAATCCAAAAAAATCGAAGTTGATTTCAAATGAATTTATTAAAATTTGACAAAAATCTTGTCTACATACAAGAAAATTGAAGTTATTTTCATCTAAATTTAGTCAAATATAGATCCTACAACCAAAATACTCATCAAAATCCAAAAAAATCGAAGTTGATTTCAAATGAATTTATTAAAATTTGACCAAAATCTTGTCAAAATCAAAGAAAATTGAAGTTATTTTCATCTAAATTTAGTCAAATATAGATCCTACAACCAAAATACTCAACAAAATCCAAAAAAATCAAAGTTGATTTCAAATGATTTTATTAAAATTTGACAAAAATCTTGTCTACATACAAGAAAATTGAAGTTATTTTCATCTAAATTTAGTCAAATATAGATCCTACAACCAAAATACTCATCAAAATCCAAAAAAATCGAAGTTGATTTCAAATGAATTTATTAAAATTTTACAAAAATCTTGTCTACATCCAAGAAAATTGAAGTTATTTTCATCTAAATTTACTCAAATATAGATCCTACAACCAAAATACTCAACAAAATCCAAAAAAATCAAAGTTGATTTCAAATGATTTTATTAAAATTTGACAAAAATCTTGTCTACATACAAGAAAATTGAAGTTATTTTCATCTAAATTTAGTCAAATATAGATCCTGCAACCAAAATAGTCATCAAAATCCAAAAAATCGAAGTTGATTTCAAATGATTTTATTAAAATTTGACCAAAATCTTGTCAAAACCCAAAAAATTGAAGTTATTTTCATCTAAATTTAGTCAAATATACATCCTACAACCAAAATACTCATCAAAATCCAAAAAAATCGAAGTTGATTTTATATGAAATTATTAAAATTTGACAGTTCCAACTAAAATTTTTTCATAATCCAACGAAATTGAAGTTATTTTCATCTAAATTTACTCAAATATAGAACCTACAACCAAAATACTCGACAAAATCCAAAAAAATCGAAGTTGATTTCAAAAGAATTTATTAAAATTTTACAAAAATCTTGTCTACATCCAAGAAAATTGAAGTTATTTTCATCTAAATTTACTCAAATATAGATCCTACAACCAAAATAGTCATCAAAATCCAAAAAATCGAAGTTGATTTCAAATGACTTTATTAAAATTTGACCAAAATCTTGTCAAAATCCAAAAAATTGAATTTATTTTCATCTAAATTTAGTCAAATATACATCCTACAACAAAAATACTCGACAAAATCCAAAAAAATCGAAGTTGATTTCATATGAATTTATTAAAATTTGACACTTCCAACTAAAATTTTTTTTATAATCCAACAAAATTGAAGTTATTTTCATCTAAATTTAGTCAAATATAGATCCTACAACCAAATTACTCATCAAAATCCAAAAAAATCGAAGTTGATTTCAAATGAATTTATTAAAATTTTACAAAAATCTTGTCTACATCCAAGAAAAATGAAGTTATTTTCATCTAAATTTACTCAAATATAGATCCTACAACCAAAATAGTCATCAAAATCCAAAAAATCGAAGTTGATTTCAAATGATTTTATTAAAATTTGACCAAAATCTTGTCAAAATCCAAAAAATTGAAGTTATTTTCATCTAAATTTAGTCAAATATACATCCTACAACCAAAATACTCATCAAAATCCAAAAAAATCGAAGTTGATTTTATATGAAATTATTAAAATTTGACACTTCCAACTAAAATTTTTTCATAATCCAACGAAATTGAAGTTATTTTCATCTAAATTTACTCAAATATAGAACCTACAACCAAAATACTCGACAAAATCCAAAAAAATCGAAGTTGATTTCAAAAGAATTTATTAAAATTTTACAAAAATCTTGTCTACATCCAAGAAAATTGAAGTTATTTTCATCTAAATTTACTCAAATATAGATCCTACAACCAAAATAGTCATCAAAATCCAAAAAATCGAAGTTGATTTCAAATGACTTTATTAAAATTTGACCAAAATCTTGTCAAAATCCAAAAAATTGAATTTATTTTCATCTAAATTTAGTCAAATATACATCCTACAACAAAAATACTCGACAAAATCCAAAAAAATCGAAGTTGATTTCATATGAATTTATTAAAATTTGACACTTCCAACTAAAATTTTTTTTATAATCCAACAAAATTGAAGTTATTTTCATCTAAATTTAGTCAAATATAGATCCTACAACCAAAATACTCATCAAAATCCAAAAAAATCGAAGTTGATTTCAAATGAATTTATTAAAATTTGACAAAAATCTTGTCTACATACAAGAAAATTGAAGTTATTTTCATCTAAATTTAGTCAAATATAGATCCTACAACCAAAATACTCATCAAAATCCAAAAAAATCGAAGTTGATTTCAAATGAATTTATTAAAATTTTACAAAAATCTTGTCTACATCCAAGAAAATTGAAGTTATTTTCATCTAAATTTACTCAAATATAGATCCTACAACCAAAATACTCAACAAAATCCAAAAAAATCAAAGTTGATTTCATATGAATTTATTAAAATTTGACAAAAATCATGTCTACATACAAGAAAATTGAAGTTATTTTCATCTAAATTTAGTCAAATATAGATCCTACAACCAAAATACTCATCAAAATCCAAAAAAATCGAAGTTGATTTCAAATGAATTTATTAAAATTTTACAAAAATCTTGTCTACATCCAAGAAAATTGAAGTTATTTTCATCTAAATTTACTCAAATATAGATCCTACAACCAAAATAGTCATCAAAATCCAAAAAATCGAAGTTGATTTCAAATGATTTTATTAAAATTTGACCAAAATCTTGTCAAAATCCAAAAAATTGAATTTATTTTCATCTAAATTTAGTCAAATATACATCCTACAACCAAAATACTCATCAAAATCCAAAAAATCGAAGTTGATTTCAAATAAATTTATTAAAATTTGACACTTCCAACTAAAATTTTTTTCATAATCCAACAAATTTGAAGTTATTTTCATCTAAATTTACTCAAATATAGATCCTACAACCAAAATACTCAACAAAATAAAAAAAAATCGAAGTTGATTTCAAATGAATTTATTAAAATTTGACCAAAATCTTGTCAAAATCCAAGAAAATTGAAGTTATCTTCATCTAAATTTAGTCAAATATAGATCCTACAACCAAAATAGTCATCAAAATCCAAAAAATCGAAGTTGATTTCAAATGATTTTATTAAAATTTGACCAAAATCTTGTCAAAATCCAAAAAATTGAATTTATTTTCATCTAAATTTAGTCAAATATACATCCTACAACCAAAATACTCATCAAAATCCAAAAAAATCGAAGTTGATTTCAAATAAATGTATTAAAATTTGACACTTCCAACTAATTTTTTTTTCATAATCCAACAAAATTGAATTTATTTTCATCTAAATTTAGTCAAATATAGATCCTACAACCAAAATACTCAACAAAATAAAAAAAAAATCGAAATTGATTTCAAATGAATTTATTAAAATTTGACCAAAATCTTGTCAAAATCCAAGAAAATTGAAGTTATTTTCATCTAAATTTAGTCAAATATAGATCCTACAACCAAAATACTCGACAAAATCCAAAAAAATCGAAGTTGATTTTATTTATTTATTTATTTATTTATTTATTTATTTATTTATTTATTTATTTATAAACGGACCGAAGCCCTCTTTACATAAATATTTAGACGTGAAGAAAAAGATCTTAACCTAATATTACAAAAGATAGACATGCCCAAAAAAGAATAAAACTCATGGTACATAAGATATGACATTATCCGATAATGATACGTAACTGTCTTTTAAAAGTGTGCACAGACCCATTGAAGAAATCAATACTGTTATACAGAGTACTAGAGTCAGCAATAATTCGATTTATTGGATTAATTAGTCCATATGTAGATCTGGATTTAAGTGGTTGAAATCCTGCTCTAGATCTCAATACGCGTTCAGGTGCATAGAAATTGATTTGCATAAGAAGAGCGGGACAATCAATATGGTTATTGATTAAATTAAAAATAAATAAATGGTCAGATATTTTTCTACGTGCAGCTAATGTTTATATGAATTTATTAAAATTTGACACTTCCAACTAAAATTTTTTCATAATCCAACGAAATTGAAGTTATTTTCATCTAAATTTACTCAAATATAGAACCTACAACAAAAATACTCAACAAAATCCAAAAAAATCGAAGTTGATTTCAAATGATTTTATTAAAATTTGACAAAAATCTTGTCTACATACAAGAAAATTGAAGTTATTTTCATCTAAATTTACTCAAATATAGATCCTACAACAAAAATACTCAACAAAATCCAAAAAAATCGAAGTTGATTTCAAATAAATTTATTAAAATTTGACACTTCCAACTAATTTTTTTTTCATAATCCAACAAAATTGAATTTATTTTCATCTAAATTTAGTCAAATATAGATCCTACAACCAAAATACTCAACAAAATAAAAAAAAATCGAAGTTGATTTCAAATAAATTTATTAAAATTTGACACTTCCAACTAAAATTTTTTTCATAATCCAACAAAATTGAAGTTATTTTCATCTAAATTTACTCAAATATAGATCCTACAACCAAAATACGCAACAAAATCAAAAAAAATCGAAGTTGATTTCAAATGATTTTATTAAAATTTGACAAAAATCTTGTCTACATACAAGAAAATTGAAGTTATTTTCATCTAAATTTAGTCAAATATAGATCCTACAACCAAAATACTCGACAAAATCCAAAAAAATCGAAGTTGATTTCATATGAATTTATTAAAATTTGACACTTCCAACTAAAATTTTTTTTATAATCCAACAAAATTGAAGTTATTTTCATCTAAATTTAGTCAAATATAGATCCTACAACCAAAATACTCATCAAAATCCAAAAAAATCGAAGTTGATTTCAAATGAATTTATTAAAATTTTACAAAAATCTTGTCTACATCCAAGAAAATTGAAGTTATTTTCATCTAAATTTACTCAAATATAGATCCTACAACCAAAATACTCAACAAAATCCAAAAAAATCAAAGTTGATTTCAAATGATTTTATTAAAATTTGACAAAAATCTTGTCTACATACAAGAAAATTGAAGTTATTTTCATCTAAATTTAGTCAAATATAGATCCTACAACCAAAATAGTCATCAAAATCCAAAAAATCGAAGTTGATTTCAAATGATTTTATTAAAATTTGACCAAAATCTTGTCAAAACCCAAAAAATTGAAGTTATTTTCATCTAAATTTAGTCAAATATACATCCTACAACCAAAATACTCATCAAAATCCAAAAAAATCGAAGTTGATTTTATATGAAATTATTAAAATTTGACAGTTCCAACTAAAATTTTTTCATAATCCAACGAAATTGAAGTTATTTTCATCTAAATTTACTCAAATATAGAACCTACAACCAAAATACTCGACAAAATCCAAAAAAATCGAAGTTGATTTCATATGAATTTATTAAAATTTGACACTTCCAACTAAAATTTTTTTATAATCCAACAAAATTGAAGTTATTTTCATCTAAATTTAGTCAAATATAGATCCTACAACCAAAATACTCATCAAAATCCAAAAAAATCGAAGTTGATTTCAAATGAATTTATTAAAATTTGACAAAAATCTTGTCTACATACAAGAAAATTGAAGTTATTTTCATCTAAATTTAGTCAAATATAGATCCTACAACCAAAATACTCATCAAAATCCAAAAAAATCGAAGTTGATTTCAAATGAATTTATTAAAATTTGACCAAAATCTTGTCAAAATCCAAAAAATTGAATTTATTTTCATCTAAATTTAGTCAAATATACATCCTACAACCAAAATACTCATCAAAATCCAAAAAAATCGAAGTTGATTTCAAATAAATTTATTAAAATTTGACACTTCCATCTAAAATTTTTTTCATAATCCAACAAATTTGAAGTTATTTTCATCTAAATTTACTCAAATATAGATCCTACAACCAAAATACTCAACAAAATAAAAAAAAATCGAAGTTGATTTCAAATGAATTTATTAAAATTTGACCAAAATCTTGTCAAAATCCAAGAAAATTGAAGTTATTTTCATCTAAATTTAGTCAAATATAGATCCTACAACCAAAATAGTCATCAAAATCCAAAAAATCGATGTTGATTTCAAATGATTTTATTAAAATTTGACCAAAATCTTGTCAAAATCCAAAAAATTGAATTTATTTTCATCTAAATTTAGTCAAATATACATCCTACAACCAAAATACTCATCAAAATCCAAAAAAATCGAAGTTGATTTCAAATAAATGTATTAAAATTTGACACTTCCAACTAATTTTTTTTTCATAATCCAACAAAATTGAATTTATTTTCATCTAAATTTAGTCAAATATAGATCCTACAACAAAAATACTCGACAAAATCCAAAAAAATCGAAGTTGATTTAAAATGAATTTATTAAAATTTGACACTTCCAACTAAAATTTTTTTTATAATCCAACAAAATTGAAGTTATTTTCATCTAAATTTAGTCAAATATAGATCCTACAACCAAAATACTCATCAAAATCCAAAAAAATCGAAGTTGATTTCAAATGAATTTATTAAAATTTTACAAAAATCTTGTCTACATCCAAGAAAATTGAAGTTATTTTCATCTAAATTTACTCAAATATAGATCCTACAACCAAAATACTCAACAAAATCCAAAAAAATCAAAGTTGATTTCAAATGATTTTATTAAAATTTGACAAAAATCTTGTCTACATACAAGAAAATTGAAGTTATTTTCATCTAAGTTTAGTCAAATATAGATCCTACAACCAAAATACTCATCAAAATCCAAAAAAATCGAAGTTGATTTCAAATGAATTTATTAAAATTTTACAAAAATCTTGTCTACATCCAAGAAAATTGAAGTTATTTTCATCTAAATTTACTCAAATATAGATCCTACAACCAAAATAGTCATCAAAATCCAAAAAATCGAAGTTGATTTCAAATGATTTTATTAAAATTTGACCAAAATCTTGTCAAAATCCAAAAAATTGAATTTATTTTCATCTAAATTTAGTCAAATATACATCCTACAACCAAAATACTCGACAAAATCCAAAAAAATCGAAGTTGATTTTATATGAATTTATTAAAATTTGACACTTCCAACTAAAATTTTTTCATAATCCAACGAAATTGAAGTTATTTTCATCTAAATTTACTCAAATATAGATCCTACAACAAAAATACTCGACAAAATCCAAAAAAATCGAAGTTGATTTCATATGAATTTATTAAAATTTGACACTTCCAACCAAAATTTTTTTTATAATCCAACAAAATTGAAGTTATTTTCATCTAAATTTAGTCAAATATAGATCCTACAACCAAAATACTCATCAAAATCCAAAAAAATCGAAGTTGATTTCAAATGAATTTATTAAAATTTGACAAAAATCTTGTCTACATACAAGAAAATTGAAGTTATTTTCATCTAAATTTAGTCAAATATAGATGCTACAACCAAAATACTCATCAAAATCCAAAAAAATCGAAGTTGATTTCAAATGAATTTATTAAAATTTGACCAAAATCTTGTCAAAATCAAAGAAAATTGAAGTTATTTTCATCTAAATTTAGTCAAATATAGATCCTACAACCAAAATACTCAACAAAATCCAAAAAAATCAAAGTTGATTTCAAATGATTTTATTAAAATTTGACAAAAATCTTGTCTACATACAAGAAAATTGAAGTTATTTTCATCTAAATTTAGTCAAATATAGATCCTACAACCAAAATACTCATCAAAATCCAAAAAAATCGAAGTTGATTTCAAATGAATTTATTAAAATTTTACAAAAATCTTGTCTACATCCAAGAAAATTGAAGTTATTTTCATCTAAATTTACTCAAATATAGATCCTACAACCAAAATAGTCATCAAAATCCAAAAAATCGAAGTTGATTTCAAATGATTTTATTAAAATTTGACCAAAATCTTGTCAAAATCCAAGAAAATTGAAGTTATTTTCATCTAAATTTAGTCAAATATAGATCCTACAACCAAAATACTCGACAAAATCCAAAAAAATCGAAGTTGATTTTATTTATTTATTTATTTATTTATTTATTTATTTATTTATAAACGGACCGAAGCCCTCTTTACATAAATATTTAGACGTGAAGAAAAAGATCTTAACCTAATATTACAAAAGATAGACATGCCCAAAAAAGAATAAAACTCATGGTACATAAGATATGACATTATCCGATAATGATACGTAACTGTCTTTTAAAAGTGTGCACAGACCCATTGAAGAAATCAATACTGTTATACAGAGTACTAGAGTCAGCAATAATTCGATTTATTGGATTAATTAGTCCATATGTAGATCTGGATTTAAGTGGTTGAAATCCTGCTCTAGATCTCAATACGCGTTCAGGTGCATAGAAATTGATTTGCATAAGAAGAGCGGGACAATCAATATGGTTATTGATTAAATTAAAAATAAATAAATGGTCAGATATTTTTCTACGTGCAGCTAATGTTTATATGAATTTATTAAAATTTGACACTTCCAACTAAAATTTTTTCATAATCCAACGAAATTGAAGTTATTTTCATCTAAATTTACTCAAATATATAACCTACAACAAAAATACTCAACAAAATCCAAAAAAATCGAAGTTGATTTCAAATGATTTTATTAAAATTTGACAAAAATCTTGTCTACATACAAGAAAATTGAAGTTATTTTCATCTAAATTTACTCAAATATAGATCCTACAACAAAAATACTCAACAAAATCCAAAAAAATCGAAGTTGATTTCAAATAAATTTATTAAAATTTGACACTTCCAACTAATTTTTTTTTCATAATCCAACAAAATTGAATTTATTTTCATCTAAATTTAGTCAAATATAGATCCTACAACCAAAATACTCAACAAAATAAAAAAAAATCGAAGTTGATTTCAAATAAATTTATTAAAATTTGACACTTCCAACTAAAATTTTTTTCATAATCCAACAAAATTGAAGTTATTTTCATCTAAATTTACTCAAATATAGATCCTACAACCAAAATACGCAACAAAATCAAAAAAAATCGAAGTTGATTTCAAATGATTTTATTAAAATTTGACAAAAATCTTGTCTACATACAAGAAAATTGAAGTTATTTTCATCTAAATTTAGTCAAATATAGATCCTACAACCAAAATACTCGACAAAATCCAAAAAAATCGAAGTTGATTTCATATGAATTTATTAAAATTTGACACTTCCAACTAAAATTTTTTTTATAATCCAACAAAATTGAAGTTATTTTCATCTAAATTTAGTCAAATATAGATCCTACAACCAAAATACTCATCAAAATCCAAAAAAATCGAAGTTGATTTCAAATGAATTTATTAAAATTTTACAAAAATCTTGTCTACATCCAAGAAAATTGAAGTTATTTTCATCTAAATTTAGTCAAATATAGATCCTACAACCAAAATACTCGACAAAATCCAAAAAAATCGAAGTTGATTTTATTTATTTATTTATTTATTTATTTATTTATTTATTTATTTATTTATTTATAAACGGACCGAAGCCCTCTTTACATAAATATTTAGACGTGAAGAAAAAGATCTTAACCTAATATTACAAAAGATAGACATGCCCAAAAAAGAATAAAACTCATGGTACATAAGATATGACATTATCCGATAATGATACGTAACTGTCTTTTAAAAGTGTGCACAGACCCATTGAAGAAATCAATACTGTTATACAGAGTACTAGAGTCAGCAATAATTCGATTTATTGGATTAATTAGTCCATATGTAGATCTGGATTTAAGTGGTTGAAATCCTGCTCTAGATCTCAATACGCGTTCAGGTGCATAGAAATTGATTTGCATAAGAAGAGCGGGACAATCAATATGGTTATTGATTAAATTAAAAATAAATAAATGGTCAGATATTTTTCTACGTGCAGCTAATGTTTATATGAATTTATTAAAATTTGACACTTCCAACTAAAATTTTTTCATAATCCAACGAAATTGAAGTTATTTTCATCTAAATTTACTCAAATATAGAACCTACAACAAAAATACTCAACAAAATCCAAAAAAATCGAAGTTGATTTCAAATGATTTTATTAAAATTTGACAAAAATCTTGTCTACATACAAGAAAATTGAAGTTATTTTCATCTAAATTTACTCAAATATAGATCCTACAACAAAAATACTCAACAAAATCCAAAAAAATCGAAGTTGATTTCAAATAAATTTATTAAAATTTGACACTTCCAACTAATTTTTTTTTCATAATCCAACAAAATTGAATTTATTTTCATCTAAATTTAGTCAAATATAGATCCTACAACCAAAATACTCAACAAAATAAAAAAAAATCGAAGTTGATTTCAAATAAATTTATTAAAATTTGACACTTCCAACTAAAATTTTTTTCATAATCCAACAAAATTGAAGTTATTTTCATCTAAATTTACTCAAATATAGATCCTACAACCAAAATACGCAACAAAATCAAAAAAAATCGAAGTTGATTTCAAATGATTTTATTAAAATTTGACAAAAATCTTGTCTACATACAAGAAAATTGAAGTTATTTTCATCTAAATTTAGTCAAATATAGATCC